>CM035605.1:25583082-26973082 GCA_020496755.1 Channa maculata
ACAAAAAGCAACAACAAAACATCAGGGAGGTTGGTAGGACCAGTAGCTGCACGCTGGAAGACACACAGCTTCAAAGCCGGGGGACACCTGCAGAAAGGGACAGAGAGAGGGGGACAGAGAAGGACAAAGACAACTACGGGAGAGAACACACAAAGTTAATGACATACAGTGGTGACAATTGTGGGGTGAGAGGAGAGATGGTCAAGAGGAGGAAAGGAGCTCAGTGTATCGGGGGGGGTCCCCCAGCAGTCTAAGCCAGAAAACAGAAATGTTGTTCTACATTAAAACACACAGCACTGTTACCTCCTGTACAAAATGTACTTTACAGCCATGGTAACATATTATTGTAAGTAGAAATAACATTGATAGGGTTTTTTTTTCTCTGCCACTTTTTTATTTGTAATTACATGTGTAATTATATTTACGTTCAAAAAAGTACTTGATTTATAATTTACTTACAGTACTTGTCTAATGCAACTGCAAAGGGACACAAGCCAGTGTCTTCAGAAGCCAGAAGGAGAAGAGGAAGGTGGATATACTGTGTGTCCAGGAGACCAGGTGGAAATGTAGCAAGGCTAGAAGCTTAGGAGCAGGGTTCAAGTTGTTCTACCATGGGTCAGATAGGAAGAGAAATGGAGTAGGAGTTATCCTGAAAGAGGAGTTGGTGAGGAATGTTCTAGAGGTGAAAAGACTATCAGACAGGTTGATGAGTCTGAAGCTGGAAATTGAAGGAGTGATGTTCAATGTTGTTAGTGGTTATTCCCCACAGGTAGGATGTGAGTTAGAAGAGAAGGAGAAATTCTGGAGTGAGTTAGATGAAGTGAAGCAGAGATTTACCAGAGGTGAGAGAGTGGTGATTGGTGCAGATTTCAATGGACATGTAGGTGAAGGGAACAGAGGTGATGAGAATGTGATGGGCAGGCTTGGTCTTCAGGACAGGAACACAGAAGGACAGATGGTGATAGACTTTGCAAAGAGGATGGAAATGATTGTAGTGAACACTTTCTTCCAGAAGAGGCAGGAACATAGAGTGATGTATAAGAGCGGAGGTAGAAGCACTCAGGTGGACGACATCTTGTGTAGACGTTGTAATCTGAAAGAGATCAGTGACTGTAAAGTGTTGGTAGAGGAGAATGTAGCCAGACAGCACAGGATGGTGGTGTGTAAAATGATGCTGGTGATGAGGAAGATGAAGAGGACAAAGGCAGAGCAGAGGACGAAGTGGTGGAAGTTGAAAAAGGAAGAATGTTGTGTAGTTTTTAGGGAGGAGACAGACTCTGGGTGGTCAAGAGGTGCTTCCAGATGACTGGATCACTACAGCTAATGTGATCAGGGAGACAGGTAGGAGGGTACTCGGTGTGTCATCTGGAAAGAGGAAAATGGACAAGGAGACTTGGTGGCGGAACGAGGAAGTTCAGGAGTGTATACAGAGAAAGAGGTTAGCTAAGAAGAAGTGGGACACTGAGAGGACTGAAGAGAGTAGACAGGAGTACAGGGAGATGCAGCGTAAGGTGAAGGTAGAGGTGACAAAGGCCAAACAAAGAGCATATGAGGACTTGTATGTTAGGTTGGACACTAAAGAGGGAGAGATGGATTTGTACATGTTGGTGAGACAAAGAGATAGAGATGGGAAGGATGTGCAGCAGGTTAGTGTGATTAAAGATAAGGATGGAAATGTATTGACAGGTGCCAGGAGTGTGATGGGAAGATGGAAGGAGAACTTTGAAGAGTTGATGAATGAGGAAAATGAAAAGGAACAAAGAGTAGAAGAGGTGACTGGTGTGGAGCAGGAAGTAGCAAAGATTAATAGGAGTGAAGTGAGGAGGATGTTGAAGAGGATGAAGAGTGGAAAGGCAGTTGGTCCTGATGACAAACCTGTGGAGGTATGGAAGTGTCTAGGAGAGGTGGCAGTAGAGTTTCTGACTAGTTTGTTTAACAAGATCTTGGAGAGTGAGAGGATGCTGAGGACTGGAGGAGAAGTGTACTGGTACCCATTTTGAAGAACAAGGGAGATGAACAGAGCTGTGGCAACTACAGAGGAATAAAGCTGATGAGTCACACAATGAAGTTGTGGGAAAGAGTAGTGGAAGCTCGGCTAAGGACAGAGGTGAACATCTGTGAGCAGCCGTGTCAGTTGCATTGTGTCTTTGTAGAAGCGTATGACAGCGTGCAGAGAGAGGAGCTGTGGTTTTGTATGATCTAAGTCTAAATCCAGATCATAATCTGCCATAAACTAAGTGACTTAAAATGGGGATAAACACTAAACAACTGTGTATGTGGCCTATTACATTTTTATGTCATTTTTCAGCTGAAATAAATGTTTGAAAATAACGTTTTCATAATTATTGCTGCTTTTTACATGAATGTTTTAAACTAGAAATAATTAATGAATATAACCTAAATGTTTTAATGCAGACTAATGTTCTTCTTTAAGTGAATCAGTAAACGAACTAGGAAATTGAAACAAACTTATGATTTTGTCTTGATGATTTCATCCAAGTAAAACCTTTTGCAATTGTCAGGATCTTGTTGCACTTCCTGTTCCCGGACTTTTATTTTGTGGCCCCTTCTCCTTACTTCCTGTCCCTGGTTCTGTTTACCCAGCTTTACCCACGTTGGCCCCTTAATTGTTTGCACCTGTTCGCTCCTCTATTTAAGTTCAGTCGTCCCTTCACTCCCCTGCCAGATCCTCGTCGTTGTTAATGTGGTCTCTGTCTTCCTCGTTGTCATTATTACCCTCACCAACCCCTCAGACTCTGGACTCTAGGTAAAAGCTGTTAGTGTATTTCATGGACTCTTGCATTCGGGACTCTTGTTTCTCCTGGACTTTTGTATTTGGGACAGTGCAGTTTTCCCCTTTGGTCTGAGTTTTGGTGATGTTTCTGTTTGCTGTTTTGTTTTTCCGTGTCTTGTTAATTTAGTTTCTGTTTGTTAGTTTCCTTAGACGTCCTCGTTTGTTTACCTGTGTAGTGATTTTGTCTGTGCCTTATTTATCTGGTTTCCCTCTGTTTATCAGTTTTCCTTAGTCCCCCTCCGTGTACTTGCCTGTTATTAGTTTTTATGTTTATCTGAGTCTTATTGTTTCCTGAGCCAGTTGTCCTAAGTTATGTTGTCCTAAGTTACCATCTTACTATCTATCAAGTTAACCCCCCTCATGTTATGGTCCCTTTGGTTAGTCTGCTTTGTTCTGTATCCGGTTCCTAGTACCTTCCTGTTAGGAGCGGCTTCTGTAAACGAGTTACATCTGTCAATAAAGCCCCTCGTTATTTGCCATCCCTCTCACAGTCTCTTCACTTGGGTCCTCCCTTAACCAAAACCGTGACAGCAATGTAAATTTGATGATGTTACTGTTTTAAGATGGACTTGAGAAAATGTGAACTTATCCTTTAAGTTAGGACTAAATACAACATATTAAGTAGAAACAAAGCTTAGATTTTACTTGATATTGATCCAAAAGCTACTCACAGTAGATACGAAGGGACATGATTATTACCAGCGTCACCCAACACACAGTTAGAGGTGGAACTAACTGTGACTTGGAGGGAAACTTCACATCTGAAAGAAAATGAAGAATTTAGTTGAAGCACCTCATTAAAATGATTTTAAAAGTAAGAAACTTCAGCATTATGACATTTTGTTTTTATAAATGTCATCATATTTTGTTCATAATGCACCTGGAGTAGCTTCCTTTTTATCCACTGTTTACTGCAGCATTAACTTCATCAATGTTCTCTGTAAGATACACAGAACAAACTGAATTGTATCTTGAGGTCGCTGGAGAAACTTCTACAAAGATGAACTGTGTAATTGCAGCACAGCAAAAGCAAATATTTTACATCATTAAGTGCAGTTGTTTAAAAAAAAATCACAAACTGTTTTATCACAAATCTTAATCTTGTGACATTTTAAGTATCTTACCATCAGATAAAGAAACATTTACATTTTTGAGAGTTATCCCCTGTGGTTCTTTGTTTATCTGAACAGATCGTTGAGTTAAGCAGCAATATGACTGAAGGGCAAAAATAAGTGAACAGTATCAGTAGAAACAGAACTGTGTGCGGCTATAGCTCAGTTGGCAAAGGCAGTTGCTTACGGACCACAGGGTGAGTGGTTCGACCCCTGGCCCTGGCAAGTGTCCTGGGCAAGACCCTGAACCCTAACAGCCCATTCCCTCCCCAGCGATGCAGTGCCGATCCAAGCCCGGTAGAAATTGGGAGGGTTGCGTCAGGAAGGGCATCCGTGTAAAAACTGTGCCAAATCAACATGCGGACAATGATCCGCTGTGGCGACCCCGAACTCACGGGATAAGCCGAAAGGAGAGTAGTAGTAGTAGTAGTAGTATCAGTAGAAACAGACTTTCAGTTTATAAAACACCTGTTGCTGCCATATTTGTTTCCAGCTACTAAAACTGGCAGCAAAACACTTTAGTACTTGTAGTCGTTTATGTCTGGGGAAAGTAGTATTGTATGAACATCCCTAATATTTTTAGTCTGAACACATTTTTATGTGATAATTGTTTCTTGTAAATAATCAAATTTGTGGCAGTTTAGAACATTTTGAAAGCTAAGGTGACAGGAACACAGTAGAGCCCAGTGTATCTTTGCTAACCTGGGCCTCACATTCTACAACGGTGGTCCTCATTTGTTTGTCAGTCAGAACAGTGGTCTCTGTGCCACAATCAGTTGAAAACTCCTGTGCTACAGAAACATGAAGACAATGACCTAAAGAAGGTGAACAAAAAATCTTATAAAAGCCTGATCTAAGTCTAAATCCAGATCATAACCTGCCATAAACTAAGTGACTTAAAATGGGGATGAACACTAAGAACCGTGTATGTTGCCCTGTTACATTTTTATTTAATTTCTCAGCTGCTGAAATAATTATTGAATTTCAAGTAGATTGAATAATTATTGCCCCTTTTTACATGTATGTTTCAAACTAGAAATAATTAATGAATTTTAATGCAGACTAATGTTCTTAATCTGGATTAATCTAAGCAGCAATATGACTCAAAAGCAAAAATAAGTGAACAGTATCAGTAGAAACAGAGAAGTGTGTGTGTTGGAGTTCTGCTTTAAAGTCACGACAGACTTGTATAATCAGTCTTCATGTTGCCCACAATGTATCAGCACCATCTTGTTACACTGATGCAGTTCATGTTTCATCAAGTAATAGTTCTTTTTTCTTTAAATGAAAAAGACTGTGGTCACCCAGACAGACTGGATACATTCACAGCAAGAGGGGATTTTGTACTAATACCACACTTTGGATGAAATGACAAACAGCTCATATCAGCTGTCACCAACTTGTACTAATTTCTAATTTCATAACTTGAAACATAATTAAAAGCACACACATTTATCCACACAGTGGGACGGAGCACAGTGACATAAGATGACAGATGTGTTAAAGATGTTTTACCTGTTGTCCTTAAGTCCAACAACATGTCCTCTTTATAGAGACAGTGAGTAATTTATCAACCACCTGTTAAATAAGTGCAGCGACTGTCAGTCGCAGAGTTAATGACACATCATGCAGTAGTTGAGCTGTATAAGCTGTTTGTCTTTGACTGGGACAGAATTCAACAATGAGACAGACCAGTGTCTCTTGATCATCAGGGTGTCTCTTCATGTCAGCAGATGAGGGAGGACAGAGGAAAAGATCAATGACCTGCAGCTTTGACAACAGTGACGTCCAAAGACTTTAGGGCTTGAAATTGTCCTTTGTCATTGTCCCACATCCTACTTTTAACTGTCCCAGACTTAACCATCGTCCCAAATGCACTAATGGTTTCTTAAATGTTACAAATAGTCCCATATCTTGTTTCAGTAGCTCACATAATCAGTAACCCAGCATCAAATTGTGCTAGTTGTTCCCTGTTCTTGTCAGAATCCAAACCTCCACTGTATCTTCAGTTTCTCTTCCAATAGTCTGCTTCCTTTAGTCTCCACTGTTTGCTTAATAAATGCATCTCTGCAAAAGCTTTTCATTGACGTACAGTGATGGAAATGTAGAGAGCTCTTTGAAATACACAGTAAGCAGTTTAGTAAAGAATGTTTTGTTCACTTTGTGCTCAGCATTAGATCCTGATCACTAGTCTGTGTCTCAGTTTTAGGCTTCACTAGTTAAATGCTCACATTGAGCTTCGTCTGCCTAAAGACAAATAACATTAGACTGACTTAGTGGGAGTGTGGGGGCTGCTGTCTCAGTGTCCCCAGAACCTGTGGGACATTAGGATGAATGTCCGTTAACGTGTTCATAGCAGTTAGTGATGAACCATCAAGCCTGTTGTGGTGAACACATGATGGTGGATGGGAGACTGCGGTCAGAGCTGAAATAATCGTTTCCTGCATGTTTGATTGTTGAACGAGTGTAGAGAATTTCGAGCCCTAATGTTGTCAGGTGTACAGCGGTCGTCCATCAATCCCCCAGTAGCTGGTTTGATCCCCGGCTCCTCCGGTCACATGTCAAAGTGTCCTTGAGCAAGACACTGAACCCCGACTTAGTTGCTCCTGGTGAGGAAGCTGTCTGCTTCCTCTCTGCTGGAGACAGGGACACTTGGCTGAGCTCCGTCCTCACTCATACACAGAGAAGAACAAGCTGCTCCACAGGTTTATTTTCATATTCACTGATTTCAGTGGGGTCTTTCAGAATTGATATCTCATCATATCACAACCCAAACTCTTTCTTATATTTGTCTGTTCTAGTTCTTTTATTGCCCAATTATTATCCATGTTTTTGTCCCAGGTGCTATTTTAATTGTACCTGGGACAATGAGACACTGTGGTTTTCTAACCCTGCTTTAGTTTGTTAACTGATTTTATTGGTTTATGTAAATTCTACATACTTGTCATTAAGTAGATAAAGTCTGATCACTTGAATTATATTTTTAAAACAACATTAAAAATATATTTACAGTAAATATGTTTATTGTAATCATTGGAATGATGAAGTCTGTCTATATATTACAGCTCTATTAACATTTGAAGCCCAATGTGACTGACACACAATATTTCATATTACAAATTCGACTTCCTGTTTTTCTCTGGAGCTCTGTTGGTGCTGCTGTGACTGACTGAGGACCAAATGAAGCAAACACACTGATGACAGATGTCCTCTGGTCTCATTTGGATGAAACACTTTTTATTCAGTGTCCTGTTTGATTAAAGCCTAATGACCTTTTTAAAGAGCAGTTTGCAAGAAACAATCCAACAAAAATGTGTAGAAGCATTTTTATTCACTAAAACAAACTAAAACAGAAATGTTTTAGATAAAAACACAGAACTGTTACCTCCTGTACAAAATGTCCTTTATGTCACATTACAAATCCTTCTAATAAACAGCCATAGTAACATATTGTTGGAGGAGAAACAGCTTCCTCTGTTGGTCAATGAGCATTAACAATGTAAATAAGAGCTAAAATCATACAGCACATGAAGAAAATGAAATAGTCTCGACCCTTTTCATCAGTCTGCTGATTTGCACATAGTAAGAACTGTTACTCATGAAGTGGAAGAAAAGCAAGTTTCAGATTAATAACAATTTATTTATTTAATGCTTCATTTAATGTGTGTCTGTGGGATTTTAACCAAAACACACAGATTTAATAAGTTTAAAATTTAAAAGCCAGTTATTTTACATGTAAATAGTTTTATCCAGAAATCCTCTCAAGTTTGACAATATTTAAACAGACAAAGCTTTTTTTCTACAGATCCATGCGTTTTTGTCAGCACAGTTCACTGATCTCCATCCTTGACTCTGAAGAGAAGTTGCACATTTACCGTTGACAGGAGGTTCCATCCATAAACTGAGGGAAAAACATGATGATTAGATGAAGGTTGATAGATTTTATGATTTCAGGTGTTTAGGAATGAGTCTCTTACTCATTAGTCAGATTAGTTCCATCGACCCACTTCCATCTCCCATCTTCAACTTTCAGACCAATCCAGTATCCAGAGATTCCTGTTTGTTTCCAACTGTTATCAGTGATGAATTTCTGAGACCAATGCAGAGACACATCAGAGAGATTTAAACACAATAAGCCCACAGTGATCTACACACTCAGTGTGTTGAGGAAATGCATTTTCTTTTCATATAGGCTGTAATAACAATCCTCATTTTTACCTTCTGTGCTTCATTAACTATAACAGCCAAATCTGAATTCTTTCCTCTGCAGTCTTCTCGAGCTTCTTCCCAGGTTTTCTGATTAGAACGTTCAGCGTTATTAAATGAATAGCAGCTGGACTGGTTATTGTACCACTGCTGCTGACAAGCTTTACACGTCCTTCCTGAAACAAGAGACCAACAAACATCACTGCATGTTGATAATATTGTTGGTGGTTCTGGTTAATGTTTAAACCAAATTAATGGGATCTGATCATACCTTTATCTTTAGGACAGTATTGATCAATGCTCCACTGAGCTCTTGCAACATTGTCGTCCTTCCACTTTGTCTCCATGTCTCTTATTTGTTGTTTCAGGTTTTCATACTGGACTTGCAGGTTGCTGTACTTTCTGTTCAGTTCTTCATTTTCCGAGCTGAGTTGTTTGTCTATTAACTGCTTCAGCTCACTTACATCACATATCTGCTTCAATGCAACTGTAAAATGAAAAATTAGTTTTAGTGTTGGTAATATTTCAGTTTGTTTTGTCCATTTTCAGAAACAATTTCCTGAGTGAATCTAACTCTGTCCTCTGCATCCTCTTCTCTCACACCAACTAACTTCATGTCCTCTCTCACTACATCCATAAATCTCCTCTTTGTTCTTCCTCTAGACCTCCTGCCTGGCAGCTCCAACCTCAGCATCCTTCTACTGATATATTCACAGTTTCTCCTCTGAACATGTCCAAACCACCTCAATCTGGCCTCTCTGACTTTATCTCCAACACATCTAACATGATCTGTCCCTCTGATGTCCTCATTCCTGATCCTGTCCATCCTCATCTCCCAAAGAGAACCTCAACATCTTAAGCTCTGCTACCTCCAGCTCTGCCTCCTGTCTTTTCTTCAGTGCCACTGTCTCTAAGCTGAACAACATCTCTGGTCTCACCACCGTCTTGAACATCTTTCCTTTCATTCTCGCTGATGCTCTTTTATCACACAACACACCTGACACTTTTCTCCACCTGCTCCAACCTGCTTGCTCTCACCTTCTTCACCTCTGCTCCCTGTAACCTCACTGTTCCACCTGGGTCTCTCTCATTCACACACATGTATTCTGTCTTCCTGCAACTTACCTTCCTCTGTCACACCTACAGCACCTCACCACGGTCTTACAGCTCTCATACATGTCCTGCACCACTCTAACATACTTCTCTGCCACTTCAGACGTCCTCATACAAAACCACAGCTCCTCTCTCTGCACCCTGTCATACACTTTCTCTAAATCTACAAAGACACAATGCAACTCCCTCTGACCTTCTCTGTACTTCTCCATCATCATCCTCAAAGAAAATACTGCATCTGTTGTTCTCTTTCTAGGTGTGAAACCATATTGCTGCTCACAAATGTTCACCTCTGTCCTTAGCCGAGCTTCCATTACTCTTTCCCACAACTTCATTGTTTGTCTCATCATAGCACTGTGGTTTTAATAAAGTTCCATTTAACTGAGAAAAATTAATGTTTTCATTTTGTTCAATTTGTGATTCTAAGAAAACAAGGTATGAAATGAGCAAATGTCATGATTGTAACAATTCCCAAAATGTTTTTCTGTCTTGAGGCCTTTAAAATGCAGAATATGGAATCAATAGTTTTACATATTTTAATTAAATGTCACATAAACAAGAAGCCTGTTTTATTCATAGGATGCTGTCCAGTACTTGTCTCTTTCTCTTTCTGTGGACAGTGCTGCTTCATGTTTCTTTTTAAATACATGTGCACTGATCAGCCACACGTATTTTTCCTGTTGTACTTTAGATAATATGCAGATTATTTCCTAATCTGCTAATGTCATGATTGTATGTCATGATTGCAGTCATCAACTTATTGTTTTCTAAGTTCTGCTACTGAAATGTACCATAGTTCATCAACATTCTGGATAAAACGTTCACTCACTGTAAGTAACTTCCTACACCAGGAGTCATGTTCCACAGCCCCTCAGCTGTATCCACGCTGCACGTTTTAATGGAGCTGGATGCACTTTCAGACTTTTAAAACTGAGGTACTTTTATACTGCACAGTATATTAACGGGAGGGGGGGTTTCAACCAGTGTTCAAAATAATGAACATGAAGACAATGACCTAAAGAAGGTGAACAAAAAATCTTATAAAAGCCTGATCTAAGTCTAAATCCAGATCATAACCTGCCATAAACTAAGTGACTTAAAATGGGGATGAACACTAAGAACCGTGTATGTTGGCCTGTTACATTTTTATTTCATTTTATTTTCAATGACTTTCATTTTCATTTGATTTTGTCTTGATGATTTCTGCAATGTAAATTTGATGACGTGATGGTTTGACAAAATGTGAACTTATCCTTTAAGTTAGGACTAAATACAACATATTAAGTAGAAACAAAGCTTTGATTTTACTTGATATTGATCCAAAAGTTACTCACAGTAGATACGAAGGGACATGATTATTACCAGCGTCACCCAACACACAGTTAGAGGTGGAACTAACTGTGACTTGGAGGGAAACTTCACATCTGAAAGAAAATGAAGAATTTAGTTGAAGCACCTCATTCAAATGATTTTTATCATAAGAAACTTCAGCATTATGACATTTTGTTTTTATGAATGTCATCATATTTTGTTCATAATGCACCTGGAGTAGCTTCCTTTTTATCCACTGTGTTTACTGCAGCATTAACATATTCAGCTTCTTCATCAATGTTCTCTGTAAGATACACAGAACAAACTGAATTGTATCTTGAGGTCGCTGGAGAAACTTCTACAAAGATGAACTGTGTAATTGCAGCACAGCAAAAGCAAATATTTTACATCATTAAGTGCAACAGTTGTTTAAAAAAAATCCTACAAACTGTTTTAACACAAAAATCTTGTGATATTTTAAGTATCTTACCTGCAGATAAAGAAACATTTGGATTTTTGAGAGTTATCCCTTGTAGTTCTTTGTTCATCCTGAACAGATCGTTGAGTTAAGCAGCAATATGACTGAAAGGCAAAAATAAGTGAACAGTATCAGTAGAAACAGAGAAGTGTGTGTGTGTGGGTTGGAGTTCTGCTTTAAAGTTATGACAGAGTTGTGTAATCAGTCTTTATGTTGCTCACACTGTATCAGAACCATCTTGTTACACTGATGCAGTTCATGTTTCATCAAGTAAATTTATTTATTTTTTTTATTCAAATGAAAAAGACTGTGGTCACCCAGACAGACTGGATACATTCACAGCAAGAGGGGATTTTGTACTAATACCACACTTTGGATGAAATGACAAACGTGAAGTGTTCACACACACACACACACACACACACACACACACACACTGTTATAGTGACACCGTGTGTCATAATAAGTAACCCAGCATCAAATTGTGCTAGTTGTTCCCTGTTCTTGTCAGAATCAAAACCTCCACTGTATCTTCAGTTTCTCTTCCAATAGTCTGCTTCCTTTAGTCTCCACTGTTTGCTTAATAAATGCATCTCTGCAAAAGCTTTTCATTGATGTACAGTGATGGAAATGTAGAGAGCTCTTTGAAATACACAGTAAGCAGTTTAGTAAAGAATGTTTTGTTCACTTTGTGCTCAGCATTAGATCCTGATCACTAGTCTGTGTGTCACTATAACAGACTAAAACACAAATGTTGTTCTACATTAAAACACACAGCACTGTTACCTCCTCTACAAAATGTACTTTACAGCCATGGCAACATATTATTGTAAGTAGAAATAACATTGATAGGGTTTATTTCTTCTTTGCCACTTTTTTGTATTTGCAATTACATGTGTAATTATATTTAAGTGCAAAAAAGTACTTGATTTATAATTTACTTACAGTACTTGTCTAATGCAACTGCAAGGGGACACAAGTCAGTGTCTTCAGAAGCCAGAAGGAGAGAAGAAGGTGGATATACTGTGTGTCCAGGAGACCAGGTGGAAATGTAGCAAAGCTAGAAGCTTAGGAGCAGGGTTCAAGTTGTTCTACCATGGGTCAGATAGGAAGAGAAATGGAGTAGGAGTTATCCTGAAAGAGGAGTTTGTGAGGAATGTTCTAGAGGTGAAAAGACTATCAGACAGGTTGATGAGTCTGAAGCTGGAAATTGAAGGAGTGATGTTCAATGTTGTTAGTGGTTATTCCCCACAGGTAGGATGTGAGTTAGAAGAGAAGGAGAAATTCTGGAGTGAGTTAGATGAAGTGAAGCAGAGATTTACCAGAGGTGAGAGTGTGGTGATTGGTGCAGATTTCAATGGACATGTAAGTGAAGGGAACAGAGGTGATGAGAATGTGATGGGCAGGTTTGGTCTTCAGGACAGGAACACAGAAGGACAGATGGTGGTAGACTTTGCAAAGAGGATGGAAATGGCTGTAGTGAACACTTTCTTCCAGAAGAGGCAGGAACATAGGGTGATGTATAAGAGCGGAGGCAGAAGCACTCAGGTGGACGACATCTTGTGTAGACGTTGTAATCTTAAGGAGATCAGTGACTGTAATGTGTTGGTAGAGGAGAATGTAGCCAGACAGCACAGGATGGTGGTGTGTAAAATGATGCTGGTGATGAGGAAGATGAAGAGGACAAAGGCAGAGCAGAGGACGAAGTGGTGGAAGTTGAAAAAGGAAGAATGTTGTGTAGTTTTTAGGGAGGAGACAGACTCTGGGTGGTCAAGAGGTGCTTCCAGATGACTGGATCACTACAGCTAATGTGATCAGGGAGACAGGTAGGAGGGTACTCGGTGTGTCATCTGGAAAGAGGAAAATGGACAAGGAGACTTGGTGGCGGAACGAGGAAGTTCAGGAGTGTATACAGAGAAAGAGGTTAGCTAAGAAGAAGTGGGACACTGAGAGGACTGAAGAGAGTAGACAGGAGTACAGGGAGATGCAGCGTAAGGTGAAGGTAGAGGTGACAAAGGCCAAACAAAGAGCATATGAGGACTTGTATGCTAGGTTGGACACTAAAGAGGGAGAGATGGATTTGTACATGTTGGTGAGACAAAGAGATAGAGATGGGAAGGATGTGCAGCAGGTTAGTGTGATTAAAGATAAGGATGGAAATGTATTGACAGGTGCCAGGAGTGTGATGGGAAGATGGAAGGAGAACTTTGAAGAGTTGATGAATGAGGAAAATGAAAGGGAACGAAGAGTAGAAGAGGTGACTGGTGTGGAGCAGGAAGTAGCAAAGATTAGTAAGAGTGAAGTGAGGAGGACGTTGAAGAGGATGAAGAGTGGAAAGGCAGTTGGTCCTGATGACATACCTGTGGAGGTATGGAAGTGTCTAGGAGAGGTGGCAGTAGAGTTTCTGACTAGTTTGTTTAACAAGATCTTGGAGAGTGAGAGGATGCTGAGGACTGGAGGAAAAGTGTACTGGTACCAATTTTTAAGAACAAGGGACATGTGCAGAGCTGTGGCAACTACAGAGGAATAAAGCTGATGAACCAACCAATGAAGTTGTGGGAAAGAGTAGTGGAAGCTCGGCTAAGAGCAGAGGTGAACATCTGTGAGCAGCCGTGTCAGTTGCATTGTGTCTTTGTAGATTTATAGAAAGTGCATGACAGCGTGCAGAGAGAGGAGCTGTGGTTTTGTATGATCTAAGTCTAAATCCAGATCATAATCTGCTATAAACTAAGTGACTTAAAATGGGGATAAACACTAAACAACTGTGTATGTGGCCTATTACATTTTTATGTCATTTTTCAGCTGAAATAAATGTTTGAAAATAACGTTTTCATAATTATTGCTGCTTTTTACATGAATGTTTTAAACTAGAAATAATTAATGAATATAACCTAAATGTTTTAATGCAGACTAATGTTCTTCTTTAAGTGAATCAGTAAACGAACTAGGAAATTGAAACAAACTTATGATTTTGTCTTGATGATTTCATCCAAGTAAAACCTTTTGCAATTGTCAGGATCTTGTTGCACTTCCTGTTCCCGGACTTTTATTTTGTGGCCCCTTCTCCTTACTTCCTGTCCCTGGTTCTGTTTACCCAGCTTTACCCACGTTGGCCCCTTAATTGTTTGCACCTGTTCGCTCCTCTATTTAAGTTCAGTCGTCCCTTCACTCCCCTGCCAGATCCTCGTCGTTGTTAATGTGGTCTCTGTCTTCCTCGTCGTCATTATTACCCTCACCAACCCCTCAGACTCTGAAATCTAGGTAAAAGCTGTTAGTGTATTTCATGGACTCTTGCATTCGGGACTCTTGTTTCTCCTGGACTTTTGTATTTGGGACAGTGCAGTTTTCCCCTTTGGTCTGAGTTTTGGTGATGTTTCTGTTTGCTGTTTTGTTTTTCCGTGTCTTGTTAATTTAGTTTATCTGTTTATTAGTTTCCTTAGACGTCCTCGTTTGTTTACCTGTGTAGTGATTTTGTCTGTGCCTTATTTATCTGGTTTCCCTCTGTTTATCAGTTTTCCTTAGTCCCCCTCCGTGTACTTGCCTGTTATTAGTTTTTATGTTTATCTGAGTCTTATTGTTTCCTGAGCCAGTTGTCCTAAGTTATGTTGTCCTAAGTTACCATCTTACTATCTATCAAGTTAACCCCCCTCATGTTATGGTCCCTTTGGTTAGTCTGCTTTGTTCTGTATCCGGTTCCTAGTACCTTCCTGTTAGGAGCGGCTTCTGTAAACGAGTTACATCTGTCAATAAAGCCCCTCGTTATTTGCCATCCCTCTCACAGTCTCTTCACTTGGGTCCTCCCTTAACCAAAACCGTGACAGCAATGTAAATTTGATGATGTTACTGTTTTAAGATGGACTTGAGAAGTATGTGAACTTATCCTTTAAGTTAGGACTAAATACAACATATTAAGTAGAAACAAAGCTTTGATTTTATTTGATATTGATCCAAAAGCTACTCACAGTAGATACGAAGGGACACGATTATTACCAGTGTCACCCAACACACAGTTAGAGGTGGAACTAACTGACTTGGAGGGAAACTTCACATCTGAAAGAAAATGAAGAATTTAGTTGAAGCACCTCATTAAAATGATTTTTTAAAGTAAGAAACTTCAGCATTATGACATTTTGTTTTTATGAATGTCATCGTATTTTGTTCATAATGCACCTGGAGTAGCTTCCTTTTTATCCACTGTGTTTACTGCAGCATTAACATATTCAGCTTCTTCCTCAATGTTCTCTGTAAGATACACAGAACAAACTGAATTGTATCTTGAGGTCACTGGAGAAACTTCTACAAAGATGAACTGTGTAATTGCAGCACAGCAAAAGCAAATATTTTACATCATTAAGTGCAGTTGTTTAAAAAAATCACAAACTGTTTTATCACAAATCTTAATCTTGTGACATTTTAAGTATCTTACCATCAGATAAAGAAACATTTACATTTTTGAGAGTTATCCCTGTGGTTCTTTGTTTATCTGAACGATGGTTGAGTTAAGCAGCAATATGACTGAAAGGCAAAAATAAGTGAACAGTATCAGTAGAAACAGACTTTCAGTTTATAAAACACCTGTTGCTGCCATATTTGTTTCCAGCAACTAAAACTGGCGGCAAAACACTTTAGTACTTGTATCAGTAGTCAGTATTTCCAAGTACTTCAATGTAACTACTTGTAGTCGTTTCTGTCTGGGGAAAGTAGTATTGTATGAACATCCCTAATATTTTTAGTCTGAACACATTTTCATGCAATAATTGTTAAATGTAAATCTAATTTGTGGCAGTTTAGAACATTTTGAAAGCTAAGGTGACAGGAACACAGTAGAGCCCAGTGTATCCTTGCTAACCTGGGCCTCACATTCTACAACGGTGGTCCTCGTTTGTCAGTCAGAACAGTGGTCTCTGTGCCACAATCAGTTGAAAACTCCTGTGCTACAGAAACATGAAGACAATGACCTAAAGAAGGTGAACAAAAAATCTTATAAAAGCCTGATCTAAGTCTAAATCCAGATCATAACCTGCCATAAACTAAGTGACTTAAAATGGGGATGAACACTAAGAACCGTGTATGTTGCCTGTTACAGTTTTATTTCATTTCTCAGCTGCTGAAATAATTATTGAATTTAAAGTTTGAATAATTATTGCTGCTTTTTACATGTATGTTTCAAACTAGAAATAATTAATGAATTTTAATGCAGACTAATGTTCTTAATCTGGATTAATCTAAGCACCAATATTACTCAAAAGCAAAAATAAGTAAAAAGTATCAGTAGAAACAGAAGTGTGTGTGTTGGAGTTCTGCTTTAAAGTCATGACAGACTTGTGTAATCAGTCTTTATGTTGCCCACAATGTATCAGCACCATCTTGTTACACTGATGCAGTTCATGTTTCATCAAGTAATAGTTCTTTTTTCTTTAAATGAAAAAGACTGTGGTCACCCAGACAGACTGGATACATTCACAGCAAGAGGGGATTTTTACTAATACCACACTTTGGATGAAATGACAAACTGCTCATATCAGCTGTCACCAACTTGTACTAATTTCATGACTTGAAACATAATTAAACTTTTCCCTCAGAACCAACAGATTATTACCTGGAACCTGAAGTAACACACACACACACACACACACACACACACACCTACATTTATCCACAGTGGGACTGAGCACAGTGACATAAGATGACAGATATGTTAAAGATGTTTTACCTGTTGTCCTTAAGTCCACCACATCATGCAGTAGTTGAGCTGTATAAGCTGTTTGTCTTTGACTGGGACAGAATTCAACAATGAGACAGACCAGTGTCTCTTGATCATCAGGGTGTCTCTTCATGTCAGCAGATGAGGGAGGACAGAGGAAAAGATCAATGACCTGCAGCTTTGACAACAGTGACGTCCAAAGACTTTAGGGCTTGAAATTGTCCTTTGTCATTGTCCCACATCCTACTTTTAACTGTCCCAGACTTAACCATCGTCCCAAATGCACTAATGGTTTCTTAAATGTTACAAATAGTCCCATATCTTGTTTCAGTAGCTCACATAATCAGTAACCCAGCATCAAATTGTGCTAGTTGTTCCCTGTTCTTGTCAGAATCCAAACCTCCACTGTATCTTCAGTTTCTCTTCCAATAGTCTGCTTCCTTTAGTCTCCACTGTTTGCTTAATAAATGCATCTCTGCAAAAGCTTTTCATTGACGTACAGTGATGGAAATGTAGAGAGCTCTTTGAAATACACAGTAAGCAGTTTAGTAAAGAATGTTTTGTTCACTTTGTGCTCAGCATTAGATCCTGATCACTAGTCTGTGTCTCAGTTTTAGGCTTCACTAGTTAAATGCTCACATTGAGCTTTGTCTGCCACAAGAGAAATAACATTAGACTGACTTAGTGGGAGTGTGGGGGCTGCTGTCTCAGTGTCCCCCAGAACCTGTGGGACATTAGGATGAATGTCCGTTAACGTGTTCATAGCAGTTAGTGATGAACCATCAAGCCTGTTGTGGTGAACACATGATGGTGGATGGGAGACTGCGGTCAGAGCTGAAATAATCGTTTCCTGCAGGTTTGATTGTTGAACGAGTGTAGAGAATTTCGAGCCCTAATGTTGTCAGGTGGAGAGCGGTCGTCCATCAATCCCCCAGTAGCTGGTTTGATCCCCGGCTCCTCCGGTCACATGTCAACGTGTCCTTGAGGAAGACACTGAACCCCGACTTAGTTGCTCCTGGTGAGGAAGCTGTCTGCTTCCTCTCTGCTGGAGACAGGGAGACTTGGCTGAGCTCCGTCCTCACTCATACACAGAGAAGAACAAGCTGCTCCACAGGTTTATTTTCATATTCACTGATTTCAGTGGGGTCTTTCAGAATTGATATCTCATCATATCACAACCCAAACTCTTTCTTATATTTGTCTGTTCTAGTTAAGTGTGTACAACAAAATGTTTGCACAGTAAGATGATTCTTTTTATTGCCCAATTATTATCCATGTTTTTGTCCCAGGTGCTATTTTAATTGTACCTGGGACAATGAGACACTGTGGTTTTCTAACCCTGCTTTAGTTTGTTAACTGATTTTATTGGTTTATGTAAATTCTACATACTTGTCATTAAGGAGATAAAGTCTGGTCACTTAAATTATATATTTAAAACAACATTAAAAATATATTTACTGTAAATATGTTTATTGTAATCATTGGAATGATGAAGTCTGTCTATATATTGCAGCTCTATTAACATTTGAAGCCCAATGTGACTGACACACAATATTTCATATTACAAATTCGACTTCCTGTTTTTCTCTGGAGCTCTGTTGGTGCTGCTGTGACTGACTGAGGACCAAATGAAGCAAACACACTGATGACAGATGTCCTCTGGTCTCATTTGGATGAAACACTTTTTATTCAGTGTCCTGTTTGATTAAAGCCTAATGACCTTTTCAAAGAGCAGTTTGCAAGAAACAATCCAACAAAAATGTGTAGAAGCATTTTTATTCTCTATAACAATCTAAAACAGAAATGTTTTAGATTAAAAACACAGAACTGTTACCTCCTGTACAAAATGTCCTTTATGTCACATTACAAATCCTTCTAATAAACAGCCATAGTAACATATTGTTGGAGGAGAAACAGCTTCCTCTGTTGGTCAATGAGCATTAACAATGTAAATAAGAGCTGAAATCATACAGTACATGAAGAAAATGAAATAGTCTCGACCCTTTTCATCAGTCTGCTGATTTGCACATAGTAAGAACTGTTACTCATGAAGTGGAAGAAAAGCAAGTTTCAGATTAACAATTTATTTATTTACTGGTTCATTTAATGTGTGTTTATGGGTTTTTAACCAAAACACACAGATTTAATAAGTTTGAAAATTAAAAGCCAGTTATTTTACATGTAAATAGTTTTATCCAGAAATCCTCTCAAGTTTGACAATATTTAAACAGACAAAGCTTTTTTTCCACAGATCCATGCGTTTTTGTCAGTACAGTTCACTGATCTCCATCCTTGACTCTGAAGAGAAGTTGCACATTTACCGTCGACAGGAGGTTCAATCCATAAACTGAGGGAAAAACATGATGATTAGATGAAGGTTGATAGATTTTATGATTTCAGGTGTTTAACAATGAGTCTCTTACTCATTAGTCAGATTAGTTCCATCGACCCACTTCCATCTCCCATCTTCAACTTTCAGACCAATCCAGTATCCAGAGATTCCTGTTTGTTTCCAACTGTTATCAGTGATGAATTTCTGAGACCAATGCAGAGACACATCAGAGAGATTTAAACACAATAAGCCCACAGTGATCTACACACTCAGTGTGTTGAGGAAATGCATTTTCTTTTCATATAGGCTGTAATAACAATCCTCATTTTTACCTTCTGTGCTTCAGTAACTATAACAGCCAAATCTGAATTGTGTTCTCTACAGTTTTCTCGAGCTTCTTCCCAGGTTTTCTGTTTAGAACGTTCAGCGTTATTAACTGCATAGCAGCTGGACTGGTTATTGTACCACTGCTGCTGACAAGCTTTACACGTCCTTCCTGAAACAAAAGACCAACAAACATCACTGCATGTTGATAATATTGTTGGTGGTTCTGGTTAATGTTTAAACCAAATTAATGGGATCTGATCATACCTTTATTATCTTTAGGACAGTATTGATCAATGCTCCACTGAGCTCTTGCAACATTGTCGTCCTTCCACTTTGTCTCCATGTCTCTTATTTGTTGTTTCAGGTTTTCATACTGGACTTGCAGGTTGCTGTAGTTTCTGTTCAGTTCTTCATTTTCCGAGCTGAGTTGTTTGTCTATTAACTGCTTCAGCTCACTTACATCACATATCTGCTTCAATGCAACTGTAAAATGAAAAATTAGTTTTAGTGTTGGTAATATTTCAGTTTGTTTTGTCCATTTTCAGAAACCATTTGCTGAGTGAATCTAACTCTGTCCTCTGCATCCTCTTCTCTCACACCAACTAACTTCATGTCCTCTCTCACTACATCCATAAATCTCCTCTTTGCTCTTCCTCTAGACCTCCTGCCTGGCAGCTCCAACCTCAGCATCCTTCTACTGATATATTCACAGTTTCTCCTCTGAACATGTCCAAACCACCTCAATCTGGCCTCTGACTTTATCTCCAACACATCAAACATGATCTCAACATCTTAAGCTCTGCTACCTCCAGCTCTGCCTCCTGTCTTTTCTTCAGTGCCACTGTCTCTAAGCTGAACAACATCTCTGGTCTCACCACCGTCTTGAACATCTTTCCTTTCATTCTCGCTGATACTCTTTTATCACACAACACACCTGACACTTTTCTCCACCTGCTCCAACCTGCTTGCACTCACCTCTTCACCTCTCACCTTCTTCTAAGTACCTCTGCACCTTCCTGTAACCTCACTGTTCCACCTGGGTCCTCTCATTCACAAACATGTATTCTGTCTTACTGCAACTTACCTTCCTCTATCACACCTACAGCACCTCACCACGGTCTTACAGCTCTCATACATGTCCTGCACCACTCTAACATACTTCTCTGCTGCTCCAGACGTCCTCATACAAAACCACAGCTCCTCTCTCTGCACCCTGTCATACACTTTCTCTAAATCTACAAAGACACAATGCAACTCCCTCTGACCTTCTCTGTACTTCTCCATCAGCATCCTCAAAGCAAATACTGCATCTGTTGTTCTCTTTCTAGGTGTGAAACCATATTGCTGCTCACAAATGTTCACCTCTGTCCTTAGCCGAGCTTCCACTACTCTTTCCCACAACTTCATTGTTTGGCTCATCATAGCACTGTGGTTTTAATTAAGTTACATTTAAGTGAGAAAAATAAATGTTTTCATTTTGTTCAATTTGTGATACTAAAAAAAACAAGGTATGAAATAAGCAAATGTCATGATTGTAACAAATCCCAAATATTTTTAAAGCTGCATTTTTCAAGCTCTTTAAAATGCAGAACATGGAATCAATAGTTTTACATATTTTAATTAAACATCACATAAACAAGAAGCCTGTTTTATTCATAGGATGCTGTCCAGTACTTGTCTCTGTCTCTTTCTGTGGACAGTGCTGCTTCATGTTTCTTTTTAATCACACGTGCACTGATCAGCCACACGTCACTTTTAATAATATATCATAAACTAATAAATGCAGATATTACATTATTGCTTAACCACCTGTCAAGTTGTACATATTTTGCTATAATTACCATAATCAGTTTTATTTAAACACATTGTTTTCTTTAGAGTATTTTTCCTTTTGTACTTTAGATAATATGCAGATTATTTCCTAATCTGTTTGTTTACAGTTACCCCATGATGAAATGCTTCACATGCTACAGTGTTGCCTGTCGCTTCTACAACGTTCAGAGCTGCAGCGGCTGGCTTTCGGCAATCACACGTATTTTCTGCAGGAAATGCCCTTTCTAGTTTTATTTTCATATTTCTCTGTGGACTCTACAGTCCATGTTTTCCATGTCCCACAATTTAGGAGCTCACCCCAAATCTCTGCTTTGTTGTCTTTTTTTTCTTTTCAGTTTCTCAGTTTATAAAACACCTTTTTCTGCCATATTTGTTTCCAGCAACTAAAACTGGCAGCAAAACATTTTAGTAATTGTATCAGTCTCCAGTATTTGCAAGTACTTCAATGTAAGTACTTGTAGTCGTTTATGTCTGGGGAAAGTAGTATTGTACGAACATCCCTAATATTTTTAGTCTGAACACATTTTCATGGAATAATTGTTAAATGTAAATCTAATTTGTGGCAGTTTAGAACATTTTGAAAGCTAAGGTGACAGGAACACAGTAGAGCCCAGTGTATCCTTGCTAACCTGGGCCTCACATTCTACAACGGTGGTCCTCATTTGTTTGTCAGTCAGAACAGTGGTCTCTGTGCCACAATCAGTTGAAAACTCCTGTGCTACAGAAACATGAAGACAATGACCTAAAGAAGGTGAACAAAAAATCTTATAAAAGCCTGATCTAAGTCTAAATCCAGATCATAACCTGCCATAAACTAAGTGACTTAAAATGGGGATGAACACTAAGAACCGTGTATGTTGCCTGTTACAGTTTTATTTCATTTTATTTTTAATGACTTTCATTTTCATTTGATTTTGTCTTGATGATTTCAACCAAGCGAAAGCTTATGCAATATAAATTTGATGACGTGACTGTTTGAAGATGGACTTGAGAAGTATGTGAACTTATCCTTTAAGTTAGGACTAAATACAACATATTAAGTAGAAACAAAGCTTAGATTTTACTTGATATTGATCCAAAAGTTACTCACAGTAGATACGAAGGGACATGATTATTACCAGTGTCACCCAACACACAGTTAGAGGTGGAACTAACTGTGACTTGGAGGGAAACTTCACATCTGAAAGAAAATGAAGAGTTTAGTTGAAGCACCTCATTAAAATGATTTTTAACTTAAGAAACTTCAGCATTATGACATTTTGTTTTTATAAATGTCATTGTATTTTGTTCATAATGCACCTGGAGTAGCTTCCTTTTTATCCACTGTGTTTACTGCAGCATTAACATATTCAGCTTCTTCCTCAATGTTCTCTGTAAGATACACAGAACAAACTGAATTGTATCTTGAGGTCATTGGAGAAACTTCTACAAAGATGAACTGTGTAATTGCAGCACAGCAAAAGCAAATATTTTACATCATTAAGTGAAACAGTTGTTTAAAATAAAATCCTAAAAACTGTTTTAACACAAAAATCTTGTGACATTTTAAGTATCTTACCATCATATAAAGAAACATTTGGATTTTTGAGAGTTATCCTCTTTAGTTCTTTGTTCATCCTGAACAGATGGTTGATTTAAGCAGCAATATGACTGAAAGGCAAAAATAAGTGAACAGTATCAGTAGAAACAGAGAAGTTAGTGGGTTTGCGTTCTGCTTTAAAGTTATGACAGAGTTGTGTAATCAGTCTTTATGTTGCCCACAATGTATCAGCACCATCTTGTTACACTGATGCAGTTCATGTTTCATCAAGTAACAGTTGTTTTTATTCAAATGAAAAAGACTGTGGTCACCCAGACAGACTGGATACATTCACAGCAAGAGGGGATTTTTACTAATACCACACTTTGGATGAAATGACAAACCTGAAGTGTTCACACACACACACACACACACACACACACACACACACACACACACACACACACACACACACACACACACACACACACACACACACACACACACACACACACAGAGAGCTCTTTGAAATACACAGTAAGCAGTTTAGTAAAGAATGTTTTGTTCACTTTGTGCTCAGCATTAGATCCTGATCACTAGTCTGTGTGTCATTATAACAGACTAAAACAGAAATGTTGTTCTACATTAAAACACACAGCACTGTTACCTCCTCTACAAAATGTACTTTACAGCCATGGCAACATATTATTGTAAGTAGAAATAACATAGATAGGGTTTATTTCTTCTTTGCCACTTTTTTGTATTTGTAATTACATGTGTAATTATATTTAAGTTCAAAAAAGTACTTGATTTATAATTTACTTACAGTACTTGTCTAATGCAACCGCAAGGGGACACAAGCCAGTGTCTTCAGAAGCCAGAAGGAGAGAAGAAGGTGGACATACTGTGTGTCCAGGAGACCAGGTGGAAATGTAGCAAGACTAGAAGCTTAGGAGCAGGGTTCAAGTTGTTCTACCATGGGTCAGATAGGAAGAGAAATGGAGTAGGAGTTATCCTGAAAGAGGAGTTTGTGAGGAATGTTCTAGAGGTGAAAAGAGTATCAGACAGGTTGATGAGTCTGAAGCTGGAAATTGAAGGAGTGATGTTCAATGTTGTTAGTGGTTATTCCCCACAGGTAGGATGTGAGTTAGAAGAGAAGGAGAAATTCTGGAGTGAGTTAGATGAAGTGAAGCAGAGATTTACCAGAGGTGAGAGAGTGGTGATTGATGTTGGTAAAGGGAACGGAGATGATGAGAATGTGATGGGCAGGTTTGGTCTTCAGGACAGGAACACAGAAGGACAGCTTGTGGTAGGAGTGTATACAGAGAAAGAGATTAGCTAAGAAGAAGTGGGACACAGAGAGGACTGAAGAGAGTAGACAGAAGCACAGGGAGATGCAGCGTAAGGTGAAGGTAGAGGTGGCTAAAGAAGGAGACGTGGATTTGTACAGGTTGGTGAGACAAAGAGATAGAGATGGGAAAGGCCAAACAAAGAGCATATGAGGACTTATATGTTAGGTTGGACACTAAAGAGGGAGAAGTGGATTTGTACAGGTTGGTGAGTCACACAATGAAGTTGTGGGAAAGAGTAGTGGAAGCTCGGCTAAGGACAGAGGTGAACATTTGTGAGCAGCAGTGTGAGTTGCATTGTGTCTTTGTAGATTTATAGAAAGTGCATGACAGCGTGCAGAGAGAGGAGCTGTGGTTTTGTATGAAGACGTCTGAAGTACAGAGAAGTATGTTAGAGTGGTGCAGGACATGTATGAGCTGCTTGCACACAATGTGTTTTATCAATAGTCACTATTTGCAAGTACATTTAAGTACTTGCAACAGTTGAAAACTCCTGTGCTACAGAAACATGAAGACAATGACCTAAAGAAGGTGAACAAAAAATCTTATAAAAGCCTGATCTAAGTCTAAATCCAGATCATAACCTGCCATAAACTAAGTGACTTAAAATGGGGATAAACAGTAAACAACTGTGTATGTGCCTATTACATTTTTATTTCATTTCTCAGCTGAAATCAATGTTTTAAAATAACATTTTAATAATTATTGCTGCTTTTTACATGTATGTTTCAAACTAGAAACCATTAATTAATATAAACAAAATGTTTTAATGCAGACCTGTTGTCATCATAATGATGAGACTGTACTTCAAAGAATTAAATCCAGCATCTATGAACTGCTTTAGACAATATTTCAGAATATCAAGATTTGCATTACATATCGCAAAACAGTCTAAAAATATACCAAACATAAATATTTTTATATTTATAATATAGTTAAAGTCTATATCACACAGCTCTGTAACAGTGTAGAAAATATTAATGAGTAGCTTCACATTTTGCTGTTTTTTAGCACTAAACAATGTTATTTTTGGATCAAAGTGAACTGAAAGAGGAATTAAAAACACACACAGTCTTTAACCTTCTTCCCCTGACAGACCAAACTCTGACTCTGTTAAAAGAAGCTGCCGACACTTCTTCTTTAAGTCAATGTCATCAGTAACCTAACTAGGACATTGAAACAGACTTTGATGATGTGACTGCTTCAAAGATAAATTCACATTACATTTAGTCCTGGGACTAAATACAACAAATTCAGTAGAAATGAAGCTTTGATTTTAGTTGATATTGATCATCCTCAATGTTCTCTGTAAGATACACAGAACAAACTGAATTGTATCTTGAGGTCACTGGAGAAACTTCTACAAAGATGAACTGTCCTCTGTAGTTCTTTGTTCATCCTGAACAGATCGTTGAGTTAAGCAGCAATATGACTGAAAGGCAAAAATAAGTGAACAGTATCAGTAGAAACAGAGAAGTGTGTGTGTTGGAGTTCTGCTTTAAAGACATGACAGACTTGTGTAATCAGTCTTTATGTTGTTCACACTGTTTCAGCACCATCTTGTTACACTGATGCAGTTCATGTTTCATCAACTAACAGTTTGTTTTTCTTTAAATGAAAAAGACTGTGGTCACCCAGACAGACTGGATACATTCACAGCAAGAGGGGATTTTTACTAATACCACACTTTGGATGAAATGACAAACAGCTCATATCAGCTGTCACTAACTTGTACTAATTTCATGACTTGATACATAATTAAACTTTTCACTCAGAACTAAGAGATTATTACCTGGAACCTGAAGTAACACACACACACACCTACATTTATCCACACAGTGGGACTGAGCACAGTGAGATTAGATGACAGATGAAGATGAGGCACTGAAACTGGACACTGGCTTTGACTCCTACCCGTCAGTGCCGCCACATGCACCAACAACCGGTCCCACAACAACAACCACCACCTGACTCCACCACATCTCCGTCCTCATCCTCATCTTCCTCCCTTTCCACATTCTCATCATCTGCCTCATTTGCGACCACCTCAGGAGAAGAAAGATAGAAGGAAAAAAACATGGTTGAAGTGGCCCAGACAGTCTGTGATACAGGATGAAGATGTCTTCATATGACAGAGGTCGTGGAGGAAAAGGATATTGTGGACGATGGAGACGCAGAGGACGAGGAGGTGGATGTGTCTGAGGTTCAGTAGCTGCAGATGGATGCCACATGTTTGAGCAAAGGGGACATTGTGCAAAGGACTGTCCCTCTGGGATTGAGGAGGACGGACCCAGAGATTGTCCTGAGAAGTCATCGCCAGTGGCAAACTGACGGGACGAGGAAGAGCTGGTGTGATGCACACTGACACACACTGCAATGAAGACATACTCACTCAGACCTGCACTGATAGTTTGCAGGACAAATATCAGATGTAATGCAAGTGTTCAATAATTTAAATGTATGAATACACACCATGATGAATTATAGTCTCTGTTATATGTGTGTGAATGGAAGCTGCAGCAGTCTGTCTTGTCTTGTGTGATGATGATGATGATGATAATGATGATATTGATTTACATTGTACAGCACATGTTTCACATGGCCCTGATGTTCCTTATGAACAAAGAGTGGATTCAGTGAAGTTTGACAAATTGACTGCAGTGTTTCATTGGTCTGATCACTTATGTGCTGTCTCTCTGAATGAGGAACCAAACTGTTTCTATGACGTTCAAATGCTGCTTTTCATTAGCTAAATCAGAATAAAACAGGTGGGAAAATTTAGGCTATTTTGTCAAAAGTGTTCTTCTGTGCATGATTGGTAGCAGCTTGAGGTTGAATCAACTGTGATATGTTCAGTGTCTGGCTGCCTACAGGAAGACTTTTAGTTCTGTTTTGCTGTTTGTGCCTGAGCAGAAAACACACACACTTTTAAATTTAAATTGCTAAAGAAAAGCAGCTGTAATTGTGTCTTGTGAATATTTATTATTATATATTGTGAGATTTGCTCAGGATTTGCGAGCAGTACAAAAAAAAAAACAATCAATCCGTGAGCTCTGGAAATATCAAATCCACAACCAAATACCTTCTTGGTTGCTGAATTGGATCATGTATTTTTCTCATTCTATTTGCAGACTTGTTTGTTTTCTCCTTTAAAATTTTTACCTGGATGAGATTTGTTTCATTAATTGAGTTTTTAGGAAATCAAGTGTTTTCCATCAGCTGAAATCTCAGACATTGCATTTAGCAGCAGGATCAGCTCTGCTGCTGTGCATTGATGACTTTATGATGTGCAGCCTGTCTGAGAAAGCCTGGATGTTAGATGTTAGTCATGTGATCACAGCTGATAACCAAACAATCCATTCTCATCTCTTTAACCAAGAAACAAATGTTTCTTGGCGTCATACTGAAAACAATGGATTCAAAATGATCAGGACAGAAAGACTCTAAATGTATTGTTCCATGGAAAATAACTCTCAGCTTATGATAAAATAACTTGAGCACCATAAGAAGACTCCACATTGATGTTACTCAGTCCCTATGTTAAGTTTGTTAACCAGGAACTTGGCTGTATGACATCTGTTTTGTTACAGGACCATGATGGCAGATAACAACAGTACTTTTCAGCTAAGCTGGATCCTGTAGATGATGGATTATGATGCCTGATAAGTGTTGGTTACTCTGATCTAACTCTTTTGCTTCCTGTATTCACATTTGTCAATTTTATATTTTGTTTAGCTTTTTGCATTTATCTTTATATTGTATATTATTCCTTTATTCTTATTATTTGTTCTTGTATTGTCACTGTCATTCTGTTGCACTGTGAAGCTTTGTCATCAAAACAAATTCCTAGTATGTGTAAACATGCCTGGCAATAAAGTTCTTTCTGATTCTGATTCTTTCTTTCTGATTCTTATGCAGCCTCTGTCTCTTATTCCAGGAGCAGAAACTCATCACCTTTCTACAGTGAGATGTCTGAGATACGATCAGTGTTACTTCACATGTAACTGTTAATGGATGGAATGTTCTTAACTCAGTTACAATGTTACTTTTCCCAGATGGAGAAAACCAAGAAGATTTTGCTGTTGTTATATAATATGATGTTTATCATATTATTTGGCCTAAGATGCTGAATTTGTGGCTCACAGAAGAACTGAAGACAAAAACAGTAAAGATGTTGGGTTTTAGACTTTAAAATCCATAATTTTTGAATTGTTCACGAATCTGGAACAATCTGGACAAACAGAATTCAAGGAATCTGATAACAAGCATATTTTTTTTACATAATAATGTTGCTGACACTGACTTAGTTTCAGCAGGACAGGAACACCAACAGGAAGAATCACACACACACACACACACATTGCACAGAATCAGACATTTTATCATCACTCACTCCTGTGCAACAATTTTCTGTCTCTGAGAAAATCAGGGGGAAACAGGGGGTTGCAAATTCCAAAAGTTCCTAAACACTGATAAAGTTGACTCACAGGTTAAACCATGAGTCCAAAGGGGGAATGTTGATTTATTACAGAAACAATGGTTTAACAAGGGGTTTGTATCATATGCACAGAAATATTGTCAATCTTGCTTTGTCTGTGTGACATTACTAAAACCACAGGCAGCACATCCTCCATCTGATAAAGCATTTGACCATGTTATGATTGATTTCATTAAGTTGATGCCCAATTGAGAGAAGAGATATTGTGTTGTTATGACTGATGTACTCAAAACTAAATTTGTATGAAGAAGAAGAAAGTCTCCTTCCTTGGTTGTTTTAATGAACATGGGAATAAGGGAAAAACTAATAAAATTGTTTGGGAAATCTTCAAATTTGAGAAAATGACATGTTGTATTTCCAGACGTTGTCTTCTGCTTTGTTTCAAATACATTAGCAGCTATTCCACCTGTAGGATTTCTAGGAGGTGGAACGGACTCTTCAGAATGATGCACACAACCACACAGCAGTGAAAGACGTAGATACATGCCACCCACTGCAGGAAGGGGTCAGAGCCTGTGGACGACCTCCCACCCAGCTGTGCACGACGCTCACTGGAGGGCAGGAGCCTTGAGGGAACCAGGGAGCCAGTCGGAGGAGAACACTCACTAATTCACTCACACTTAAGGTTCTTCTGCTGACAAAGAGGACGAGTGCGATTGGTCGTGGCTGCACTCTGAGTCCTCAAGCCGTGAAGAAGGAAAGCAACAGTGAGAACAACACCATGGAAGCCAGAATGAGACTCCTTGTGCCACAGTACACTGGTCGAGTAAAACACATGCTTTGAAAGACGTGTGGTGGATCTGAGGAGGAAAAACCACAACAGACTCTGTCCCAGAACTGGACAGGAACATGTGCACAGGTGATGTTTGTGTCACCTGTGAAGGTAGGAATCGAGTATGACATGTCTCCACTCTCCAGGGAGGAAGTGCCCATTAAACATAATTTGATGGAAAATTAGAAAGCAAATAGCTGCAGGATTTGAGTCTTTGTGCCATTAATAAAATGTTGATTGGATGAATTACATATATTATATTCACCATCTCTGATGCTGTTGAACACCTGGTGGAGCAGCTGGCAGAACAGGATGGACTTAGCTCCTTGCTGAGAAAGACGGTGTTAGTGTGATGTTTGGAGATTCATCAGATGACTCTCAGTGATATAACATCATCAAGAATTCAGTTCCTCTTTTACAACCTGATGTTGACCTGTACACAGATTCTAGTGATGAAAATCACTGTGTGTAAATGTGCTATATGATACTTTCTAATCTGTGCTTAGCTCTGTACCCCAGTGATGTCTGTCCCACAAAAACAGTGGCTGAAGTTCCAATACAACATTAAGAGGAATTATGATGGAAAATCAATTATTAAATTATTTCATTTTATTCTTAGCATGTTACCTAGTTATAGTAGCAACTTGTACTCAGTGTACTTTTGAAGAATGTTTAAAAGGTTGTATGTTGTTCAAACTTTGTCTCATATACATGTTTTGTCTTGAAGTGTTTGTAGAACTGCTCCAAGGTCAGTTATTGTCTAACAGTGTAGTGACCCAGAGTCACTTCATGCTCACAGCTGTTTATCAAAGTGCTGAAAAGGGAAAAAGTTTCCATAAAAGGAGAAAAGTGCTGGGAGTGTCTGCTTCCTTTAGTCTCCACTGTTTGCGTAATAAATGCATCTCTGCAAAAGCTTTTCATTGACGTACAGTGATGGAAATGTAGAGAGCTCTTTGAAATACACAGTAAGCAGTTTAGTAAAGAATGTTTTGTTCACTTTGTGCTCAGCATTAGATCCTGATCACTAGTCTGTGTCTCAGTTTTAGGCTTCACTAGTTAAATGCTCACATTGAGCTTTGTCTGCCACAAGAGAAATAACATTAGACTGACTTAGTGGGAGTGTGGGGGCTGCTGTCTCAGTGTCCCCCAGAACCTGTGGGACATTAGGATGAATGTCCGTTAACGTGTTCATAGCAGTTAGTGATGAACCATCAAGCCTGTTGTGGTGAACACATGATGGTGGATGGGAGACTGCGGTCAGAGCTGAAATAATCGTTTCCTGCATGTTTGATGTTGAACGAGTGTAGAGAATTTCGAGTCCTAATGTTGTCAGGTGTACAGCGGTCGTCCATCAATCCCCCAGTAGCTGGTTTGATCCCTGGCTCCTCCGGTCACATGTCAAAGTGTCCTTGAGCAAGACACTGAACCCCGACTTAGTTGCTCCCGGTGAGCTTCCTGGTGAGGAAGCTGTCTGCTTCCTCTCTGCTGGAGACAGGGACACTTGGCTGAGCTCCGTCCTCACTCATACACAGAGAAGAACAAGCTGCTCCACAGGTTTATTTTCATATTCACTGATTTCAGTGGGGTCTTTCAGAATTGATATCTCATCATATCACAACCCAAACTCTTTCTTATCTGTTCTAGTTGTGTTTACAACAAAATGTTTGCACAGTAAGATGATTGTTTTAATTGCCCAATTATTATCCATGTTTTTGTCCCAGGTGCTATTTTAATTGTACCTGGGACAATGAGACACTGTGGTTTTCTAACTCTGCTTTAGTTTAACTGATTTTATTGGTTTATGTAAATTCTACACACTTGTCATTAAGGAGATAAAGTCTGATCACTTAAATTATATTTTTAAAACAACATTAAAAATAAATTTACAATAAATGTTTATTATAATCATTGGAATGATGAAGTCTGTCTATATATTGCAGCTCTATTAACATTTGAAGCCCAATCTGACTGACACACAATATTTCATATTACAAATTCGACTTCCTGTTTTTCTCTGGAGCTCTGTTGGTGCTGCTGTGACTGACTGAGGACCAAATGAAGCAAACACACTGATGACAGATGTCCTCTGGTCTCATTTAGATGAAACACTTTTTATTCAGTGTCCTGTTTGATTAAAGTCTAATGACCTTTTCAAAGAGCAGTTTGCAAGAAACGATCCAACAAAAATGTGTAGAAGCATTTTTATTAACCAAAACAAACTGAAACAGAAATTCAGATTTAAACAGAAATTCAGAATTCAGTTTAGATTAAAAATACAGAACTGTTACAAATCCTTCTAATAAACAGCCATAGTAACATATTGTTGGAGGAGAAACAGCTTCTTCTGTTGGTCAATGGACTAAACAATGTAAATAAGAGCTAAAATCATACAGTACATGAAGAAAATGAAATAGTCTCGACCCTTTTCATCAGTCTGCTGATTTGCACATAGTAAGAACTGTTACTCATGAAGTGGAAGAAAAGCAAGTTTCAGATTAACAATTTATTTATTTACTGGTTCATTTAATGTGTGTTTATGGGTTTTTAACCAAAACACACAGATTTAATAAGTTTGAAAATTAAAAGCCAGTTATTTTACATGTAAATAGTTTTATCCAGAAATCCTCTCAAGTTTGACAATATTTAAACAGACAAAGCTTTTTTTTCACAGATCCATGCGTTTTTGTCAGCACAGTTCACTGATCTCCATCCTTGACTCTGAAAAGAAGTTGCACATCTACCGTCAACAGGAGGTTCATTCCATAAACTGAGGGAAAAACATGATGATTAGATGAAGGTTGATAGATTTTATGATTTCAGGTGTTTAACAATGAGTCTCTTACTCATTAGTCAGATTAGTTCCATCGACCCACTTCCATCTCCCATCTTCAACTTTCAGACCAATCCAGTATCCAGAGATTCCTGTTTGATTCCAACTGTTATCAGTGGTGAATTTCTGAGACCAATGCAGAGACACATCAGAGAGATTTAAACACAATAAGCCCACAGTGATCTACACACTCAGTGTGTTGAGGAAATGCATTTTCTTTTCATATAGGCTGTAATAACAATCCTCATTTTTACCTTCTGTGCTTCAGTAACTATAACAGCCAAATCTGAATTCTTTCCTCTGCAGTTTTCTCGAGCTTCTTCCCAGGTTTTGTGATTAGAACGTTCAGCGTTATTAAATGCATAGCAGCTGGACTGGTTATTGTACCACTCATCCTGACAAGCTTTACACGTCCTTCCTGAAACAAGAGACCAACAAACATCACTGCATGTTGATAATATTGTTGGTGGTTCTGGTTAATGTTTAAACCAAATTAATGGGCTCTGATCATACCGTTATCTTTAGGACAGTATTGATCAATGATCCACTGAGCTCTCGTGACATTGTCGTCCTTCCACTTTGTCTCCATGTCTCTTATTTGTTGTGTCAAGTTGTCCCTCTGTGATTTCAGCTCCTGGATTTGTGCAGTCAGGTTTGTAATATTTCTCTCTAAGACAGAATAAGCTTGTGTCAGGTTTTCATACTGGACTTGCAGGTTGCTGTAGTTTCTGTTCAGTTCTTCATTTTCTGAGCTGAGTTGTTGGTCGTGATTTGTCGGGTTGACTTTGACATCCAGCAGAGCTGTCAGGTTGTCTTTTAACTGCTTCAGCTCACTTACATCACACTTCTGCCTCAATGCAGCTGTAAAATAAAAAGTACTTTAGTGGTGGTAATATTTCAGTTTGTTTTGTCCATTTTCCAGTCTTTTGAAGTTACAGGCCCTTTTGTGTTTCCTCCATTTATGGGATCAACAAATCTCATGTTAAAAAAGAATTAGTGCATTTCATATTTTCCAACTTCTGCATGTCTGTGGTAATTTGCCCCACGTCACTGCATCCTACTGGAAATGAAGCTAAATTGCCTAAAAGAGCTTTGGACTGTCTTCACAGTGAATCATGTGTCTCCATCTAACTCTGTCCTCTGCATCCTCTTCTCTCACACCAACTAACTTCATGTCCTCTCTCACTACATCCATAAATCTCCTCTTTGTTCTTCCTCTAGACCTCCTGCCTGGCAGCTCCAACCTCAGCATCCTTCTACTGATATATTCACAGTTTCTCCTCTGAACATGTCCAAACCACCTCAATCTGTCCTCCCTGAATTTATCTCCAAAACATCTAACATGATCTGTCCCTCTGATGTCCTCATTCCTGATCCTGTCCATCCTCGTCCCTCCCAAAGAGAACCTCAACATCTTAAGCTCTGCTACCTCCAGCTCTGCCTCCTGTCTTTTCTTCAGTGCCACTGTCTCTAAGCTGAACAACATCTCTGGTCTCACCACCGTCTTGAACACCTTTCCTTTCATTCTTGTTGATGCTCTTTTATCACACAACACACCTGACACTTTTCTCCACCCGTTCCAACCTGCCTGCACTCGCCTCTTCACCTCTTTTCCACACTCACAGTTGCTCTGAACCGTTGACCCTAAGTACTTAAAGTCCTGCACCTTCTTCACCTCTGCTCCCTGTAACCTCAGTGTTCCACCTGGGTCCCTCTCATTGACACACATGTATTCTGTCTTGCTGCGGCTAAGCTTCAGCTGGAGCAAGCCATAGACAACAGTGGAGAGGAAAAACTCCCTTTAACGGGAGAAACCTCCAGCAGAACCAGGCTCAGGGTGGACGGCCATCTGCCTTGACCGGTTGGGGTGAATGGAAAGTGAAGGGAGAAAAAAACAGAGCAATAACATATTCCACATAAAGTTTTGTGCCCAGCATTAACTTTCTATAACTACAGACAGAGAAACTTGTAGGTAAATCAAACTCCATGTAGGTAAACTGAACTTCAGAGGGAAGTTAATGACTGACATTAAACAATGGTTAAAGACATTATTTGTAAGTGTGTTTCATGTCTTACCCTGAGTTTACACATGAACTGTCTTCTCTGTATACTTACGGTGGACCATCATTGCTATGATGCCAGACAGCAGAATGACACAAAGAATCCCCAAACAACAAGCCAGACACTGACAGTGGGGACGTCTGGTTTCCTCATCTTTCTTGTTTAAATCCTGCGAGAATCCTGCTGGGACTAAAAAATAAATCCAGATTTAAGGCTTTAACAGTCTCAGTTATCTACATTACCGGTAAGTGAAATACAGTAAAAATATTCAAGTGAGTTTGACAAATTAATATCAACTTCACATAAACTTTGGAATCAATTTTTACAGAAATAGAAGTGTTTTCACTGGTGCATCTACTAAAACAGTTTCTGATTGGTTGGTAGTGATAGTAGAATAGTGGTAGTAGCAGTACAAGTACCAGTAATAGAAATACACCTAATTGCAGGTGTAGTATTACAGGTTTTCACAACTTACCTTTTGTGTCAGCAGATTGTTCAGAGGTTTTGTGTTGCACCTTCACTTCATCGTAAACAGTTTCCTCATCTTTCTTGTCTGAATACTTAGAGAATCCTAAAAAATAAATCCAGATTTAAGGCTTTAACAGTCTGAGTTAACTACATGAAGTTGGTCCTCAAAGTTAGTAATTCTAGTAAAAGGCAGTGAATGAAATACAGTTAGAAGATATAGATATACACATATATCTATATCAGTTTCACAGAAACTTTGAAATCCATTTTTACAGAAATAGAAGTGTTTTTACTGGTCCATCTACTAAAAACAGATTCTTATTTATTGGTACTAATGATGGTAAAATAGTGGTAGTAGCAGGACAAGTACCAGTAACAGAAATACTGCTAATTGCAGTATTACAGGTTTTCACAACTTACCCTTTGTGTCAGCAGATTGTTCAGAGGTTTTGTGTTGCACCTTCACTTCATCATAAACAGTTTCCTCTTCTTTTTTGTCTTAAAGTGTGAAGAACACAATATTGTGTTTTTTTCTGTTTGTAATGAACAGTTTTATTTGACAGATGTTCATCATCAGCTTTGTCCCCACATTCAGTAACTTTAAGAAGAACAATAATTCAATGTTTCCCCTTAACTGTATTTTTCAGAACCTGACAGGACAGTGAAATTAGGTTCCTCTGATGAATGAGGAACCTTTGGAAGTATTTTTCTTTACAAGTGTCTTTTATTTATTAGCAATGTACTAACAGATAAGTTATTTTAAAATTTCATTGTCATGTTACATTTTTGGGTTTTACATTACATTTGGGCAAAGGTTTAAATTATTTACTTTGTCCCTTTACTTCATCATAAATCAAACAGAAATAGGTTGTTTTCACAGGACTCTATTATGTGGGTCTTCAGGACAAAGAAACTACCAGCTTAAACCCAAAATGATAAAATTCTCTTAGTTAGGTCACAACACATGAAAGAAGAACCTCTGCTTTTATAATCATTATTTATAAACATTCTTTTGACCAGTTTTAGCTTTGCTCCTTTGGGCGTCTCCACTGAGATTTACATGAATGATTAAATCATTCTACATGTAAAATGTCTGACAGCAGCAGCACACAAACATTTGATCTCTAACTTTAACCCTTAAAAATGGATCATTAAAGTTATCGGGTTGAACTCAGCACTAAATTCCATCATCCTGCTTTAAAACGAACACTAGAAGGTTTGAGAAACTGGTAACTGCAGTTTAACAGCACAGCAATGAAACTTTTTACATCAGTACTAAAGTGCAGGGTTAGCTGAACATCTTAGCAGGTTTTAATGCAGCATATTAAAAAAATATTTCTTCCTTCTTTGGACACATTAGCTAATTTTTCTCCTGCTGGTGCATCGATGTTGTGCTGACTTCATGTTTTAAACTCTGGTTGCACGACAGTTTTCACTTAGAGGATAATGATAAAACAAGTTTAAATCTGAATATTCATTAAAATACATCTGTGTTATTTTGCCCAGTTATGAAGAAAATATTAGTAAAACAAATGCAGTGTCTGATCCATTTAAATATCTGTTGATATACTGTGTTAAAAATGTGAACTTACCATCAGATGGAGGATTTTTGTTGGATTTAAATACAACTGAAGCATAGTTGATCTCATCCTCTGCCATCTCTACAGTTCCTCTGTCGACTTGTTTCTAATTTTCGACTTAAGTTCGACTAAATTTTAACCACAGTCTGTCTGACACGGTTTGAGAAGTGTTTTTTTTCTTCAGTTCCTTTGAGTCAGTCACAGCCTTAAAATGAACAACCTCTCCTTTTAGTTGCGAAATTTATTTGCCATAACTGGCTTTGGTATAAACTTAAAACCATATTCAATGTTATTTTATTTGTTTCTGAACAAATAATCTCTAACGTGACATCTACTCATTTATTCTCATGTTTAGTTTTTATCCAGACATGACATCAGTGACTTTTTCTGAGATATAATTCTCTATATTTATACAGTAACATGCACTGAATTTGGTTTCTCTGCTCTTATTTACTAAAGTTATTTACAGACATTACTATGTGCTTTGATAGAGGAAGTAAGTCCATCTGCTGTGTAACTGTCTGGTAGTATTGGTATAACTGCTGTAACACTTTTCTCCACCCGTTCCAACCTGCCTGCACTCACCTCTTCACCTCTTTTCCACACTCACAGTTGCTCTGAACCGTTGACCCTAAGTACTTAAAGTCCTGCACCTTCTTCACCTCTGCTCCCTGTAACCTCAGTGTTCCACCTGGGTCCCTCTCATTGACACACATGTATTCTGTCTTGCTGCGGCTAAGCTTCAGCTGGAGCAAGCCATAGACAACAGTGGAGAGGAAAAACTCCCTTTAACGGGAGAAACCTCCAGCAGAACCAGGCTCAGGGTGGACGGCCATCTGCCTTGACCGGTTGGGGTGAATGGAAAGTGAAGGAGAAAAACAGAGCAATAACATATTCCACATAAAGTTTTGTGCCCAGCATTAACTTTCTATAACTACAGACAGAGAAACTTGTAGGTAAATCAAACTCCATGTAGGTAAACTGAACTTCAGAGGGAAGTTAATGACTGACATTAAACAATGGTTAAAGACATTATTTGTAAGTGTGTTTCATGTCTTACCCTGAGTTTACACATGAACTGTCTTCTCTGTATACTTACGGTGGACCATCATTGCTATGATGCCAGACAGCAGAATGACACAAAGAATCCCCAAACAACAAGCCAGACACTGACAGTGGGGACGTCTGGTTTCCTCATCTTTCTTGTTTAAATCCTGCGAGAATTCTGTCTTACTGCGGCTAAGCTTCATTCCTCTGTTTTCCAGAGCAGACCTCCACCTCTCTAGATTTTCCTCCACCTGCTCCCTGCTCTCACTACAAATCACAAAGTCATCTGCAAAAATCATAGTCCATGGAAATTCTTTCTAACCTCATCTGTCAGCCTGTCCATCACCAGAGCAAACAAGAAGGGGCTCAGAGCTGATCCTTGATGCAGACCCACCTCCACCTTGAACTCCTCTGTCACACCTACATGTGACAGAGGAGGAGGAGAGGCTCATCATAGCATTAATTAAGTTAAATTTAAGTAAGAAAAATTTATGTTTTCATTTTGTTAAATTTGTGATTTGTGATGAGCAAATGTTATGATTGTAACAATTTAATTAAATGTGACATAAACAAGAAGCCTGTTTTATTCATAGGATGCTGTCCAGTACTTGTCTCTGTCTCTTTCTGTGGACAGTGCTGCTTCATGTTTCTTTTTAAATACACGTGCACTGATCAGCCACACATCACTTGGTGCTTTCAATATAATTTCTTTTTTTATAATATATCATAAACTAATAAATGCAGATGTAGCATTATTGCTTAACCACCTGTCAAGCTGTACATATATGATCTGAAGTTAGGACTACATACAACATATTAAGTAGAAACAAAGCTTTCATTTTACTTGATATTGATACGAAGGGACATGATTATTACCAGTGTCACCCAACACACAATTAGAGGTGGAACTAACTGTGCCAAGGCAGGAAAGTTTTGATTCGAAAGAAAATGAAGAATTGAGTTGAAGCACCTCATTAAAATGATTTTTAACATAAGAAACTTGATCATTATGACATTTTTAATGTATAAATGTCATTGTATTTTGTTCATAATGCACCTGGAGTAGCTTCCTTTTTATCCACTGTGTTTACTGCAGCATTAACATATTCAGCTTCTTCATCAATCTTCTCTGTAAGATACACAGAACAAACTGAATTGTATCTTGAGGTCGCTGGAGAAACTTCTACAAAGATGAACTGTGTAATTGCAGCACAGCAAAAGCAAATATTTTACATCATTAAGTGCAAAGGTTGTTTAAAACAAATCCTAAAAATGCCCTGTATTTCTTTGTTCATCCTGAACAGATGGTTCAGTTAAGCAGCAATATGAACGAAAGGCAAAAATAAGTGAACAGTATCAGTAGAAACAGAGAAGTGTGTGTGTTGGAGTTCTGCTTTAAAGACACGACAGACTTTTGTAATCAGTCTTTATGTTGCCCACACTGTATCAGCACCATCTTGTTACACTGATGCAGTTCATGTTTCATCAACTAACAGTTTTTTTTTCTTTAAATGAAAAAGACTGTGGTCACCCAGACAGACTGGACATTCACAGCAAGAGGGGATTTTGTACTAATACCACACTTTGGATGAAATGACAAACAGCTCAAGAGAATAGAGGTGATGAGAATGTGATGGGCAGGTTTGGTCTTCAGGACAGGAACAAGAAGGACAGATGGTGGTAGACTTTGCAAAGAGGATGGAAATGGCTGTAGTGAACACTTTCTTCCAGAAGAGGCAGGAACATAGAGTGACATATAAGAGCGGAGGTAGAAGCACTCAGGTGGATGACATCTTGTGTAGATGTTGTAATCTGAAAGAGATCAGTGACTGTAAAGTATTGGTAGAGGAGAGTGTAGCCAGACAACACAGGATGGTGGTGTGTAAAATGATGCTGGTGATGAAGAGGACAAAGGCAGAGCAGAGGACAAAGTGGTGGAAGCTGAAAAAGTAAGAGTGTTGTGTAGTTTTCAGGAAGATGCTGAGACAGACTCTGGGTGGTTTGGAGGTGCTTCCAGATGACTGGACCACTACAGCTAATGTGATCAGGGAGACAGGTAGGAGGGTACACGGTGTGTCATCTGGAAAGAGGAAAGTGGACAAGGAGACTTGGTGGTGGAACAAGGAAGTTCAGGAGTGTATACAGAGAAAGAGGTTAGCTAAGAAGAAGTGGGACACTGAGAGGACTGAAGAGAGTAGACAGGAGTACAGGGAGATGCAGCGTAAGGTGAAGGTAGAGGTGGCAAAGGCCAAACAAAGAGCATATGAGGACTTGTATGCTAGGTTGGACACTAAAGAGGAAGAGGTGGATTTGTATCGTAAATGTATTGACAGGTGCCAGGAGTCTGATGGGAAGATGGAAGGAGAACTTTGAAGAGTTGATGAATGAGGAAAATAAAAGAAGAAAGAGTAGAAGAGGTGACTGGTGTGGATCAGGAAGTAGCAAAGATTATTAAGATATGGTAAATGGTAAATGGTAAATAGTCGCTTATATAGCACTTTACAATGTTGATTGCCATTCACCCATTCACACACACACTCACACACCGATGGCGGTGGCTGCCATGCAAGGTGCTCACCTGACCCACCGGGAGCAACTTGGGGTTCAGTGTCTTGTCACTTTGACTTGTAGTCTACAAGTCAACAGAGTGACGTGAGGAGGATGTTAAGAGGATGAAGAGTGGAAAGGCAGTTGGTCCTGATGACAAACCTGTGGAGGTATGGAAGTGTCTAGGAGAGGTGGCAGTAGAGTTTCTGACTAGTTTGTTTAACAAGATCTTGGAGAGTGAGAGGATGCTGAGGACTGGAGGAGAAGTGTACTGGTGCCCATTTTAAAGAACAAGGGAGATGAACAGAGCTGTGGCAACTACAGAGGAATAAAGCTGATGAGCCAAACAATGAAGTTGTGGGAAAGAGTAATGGAAGCTCGGCTAAGGACAGAGGTGAACATCTGTGAGCAGCAGTGTGAGTTGCATTGTGTGTTTGTATGAGAGAGAGAGAGAAGTTGCAGAGAGAGAAGCTGTGGTTTTGTATGAGGACGTCTGAAGTACAGAGAAGCATGTTAGAGTGGTGCAGGACATGTATGAGCTGCTTGCACACAATGTGTTTTATCAATAGTCACTATTTGCAAGTACATTTAAGTACTTGCAACAGTTGAAAACTCCTGTGCTACAGAAACATGAAGACAATGACCTAAAGAAGGTGAACAAAAAATTTTATAAAAGCCTGATCTAAGTCTAAATCCAGATCATAACCTGCCATAAACTAAGTGACTTAAAATGGGGATAAACACTAAACAACTGTGTATGTTGCCTATTACATTTTTATTTCATTTCTCAGCTGAAATAAATGTTTTAAAATAACGTTTTAATAATTATTGCTGCTTTTTACATGAATGTTTAAAACTAGAAACCATTAATTAATATAAACGAAATGTTTTAATTCAGACTTGTTGTCATCATAATGATGAGACTGTACTTCAAAGAATTAAATCCAGCATCTATGAACTGGTTTGGAGAATATTTCAAAATATCAAAATATGTATTACATATCACAAAACATTCTAAAAATATACCAAACATAAATATTTTTATATTTATAATATATTTAAAGTCTATATCACACAGCTCTGTAACAGTGTAGAAAATATTCATGAGTAGCTTCACATTTTGCTGTTTTTTAGCACTAATCAATGTTATTTTTGGATAAAACTGAACTGAAAGAGGAATTAAAAACACACAGTCTTTAACCTTCTTCCCCTGACAGACCAAACTCTGACTCTGTTAAAAGAAGCTGCCGCACTTCTTCTTTAAGTCAATGTCACCAGTAACCTAACTAGGACATTGAAACAGACTTTGATGATGTGACTGCGTCAAAGATAAATTCACATTACATTTAGTCCTGGGACTAAATACAACAAATTCAGTAGAAATGAAGCTTAGATTTTAGTTGATATTGATATGAAAGCTGCTCCCAGTAGATACGAAGGGACATGATTAACATCAGTTTTTACCACCGTTGGAACTAACTGTGCTAAGGCAGGAAAGTTTGGATCAGAAAGAAACTGAAAATTTAGTTGAAGCACCTCATTAAAACGATTTTTAACATAAGAAACTTCAGCATTATTACATTTTTATTCATAATGCACCTGGAGTGGCTTCTTTTTTATCCACTGTGTTTACTGCAGCATTAACATATTCAGCTTAATTTTCTCTGTTAAGATGCACAGAACGAACTAAATTGTATCGTGAGGTCGCTGGAGAAACGCCTACAAAGATGAATAGTTACTGTATGTGGTGGCTGTAGCGCAGGAGGTAGCCCGGTTGTTCACCCATCCCACAGTCATTGGTATGATCGCCGGCTCCTCTGATCACATGAAATCCAACTTAGTGGCTCCTGGTGAGTGTACCGTGTGTGTGTGTGTGTGTGTGTGTGTGTGTGTGTGTGTGTGTGTGTGTGTGATTGTGAATGAGAAGCAGAGTAAAGCTGTGAGTACCAGGTAGAAAATCGCTTCCTGCAAACAAAGAAACATTTGGATTTTTGAGAGTTATCCCCTTTATTCCTCCTGGACATATTATTCTGGAGTTAAGCAGCAATATGACTGAAAAGGAAAATAATTGTGCAGCACAGCCGGCTCTAGCCATTTTGGTGCCCTGGGTGAGATTATGGTCGGCACCCCCCACTCCCCAGCCCTTTGCATGCACACACCACCCACCCACACCAATGAACATTAAAAAGGTGCTATTTTCAAACAATACAAAATGCTGGGTTTAACTCAAAGTCAGTCCCAGTCTCCACAACAACATAAAAGGAAATAGTGCCGTGCTCAGTAAATACTTTGTACACAATGGGCCTTATAGAACCAGAATGTGCAAACAAGACAACATGAAACTATGTAGCACTAAAATCTTATCCAACGTTTCTGATAGCTTTCATTTAAAAATGTCTGGACTTCAGATGGTGTCCTCAAATGACACCTGCCTAAAAACCTTACCAAACCGCACCTGATGACTTGGACAGCGTTTTCATGATGACAATATTAATATAACAAATATAAGATAAGATCAAACTTTATTGATCCCACAGCAGGGAACTTCACTCCTTAAGGAACAGTATAAAGTGCCAAGTATTTACAAAAATTGAAAAGTGGAATATACAATGTAAATACAATCAAGCATGACCAGAAATATTGCACTGAACTGTTGGGAATATATATATATATATATATATATATATATAGAGAGAGAGAGAGAGAGAGAGAGAGAGAGAGATATTGCTGGACCGCAATCCACAGGTGAGTTGGCGCCATCTTAATTGATGTCATCCATTGTGCGGTTGGCGGCCGTGTTTCAGAAACATAAAGGTTAATGAATGTTTGTTTGTCAGCTTGAATGTTGAGTGAACGTAGTAGGACTTTATCTCCGTAATTACAACAAACAGATTAATGTGTAGCGTGTGGGCCCTGATCAACACACCGAAGAAGAAGATGATGAAGATGAAGAATTGGGTGGAATTTATCAGTACTAGCGGTGCCAGATAGGATGTTAACCACTTGTGAGATGCTCGGCTAAGTGACAGGGAGGAATGTGAGTGTGAAAGGCAAAGGTGCGTGCAGGTTTTTCTAAAGGAACCCACTGTGAAATCAAAACGCACGTTATGTTTTTTTTTTGTTTGTTTGTTTGTTTTTTACGTTCAGTGGTTCTTACGCGACAGTTTTACTTCCGACGTCCAAATTTAGAAACTCTTTGGAGAACACCCAGAAAGGTATGTGGTGTTTATTGTTCACCAATATGCCCGAATTCTCAGAGGATATTCTCCTAATAGCTATATAAAACAAAGACTTTAAAAAGTTATTATGCACAAATGGCATTGCATTAACCAAATAATGAACGACGTCTCCTGCACTTGCGTCACAATTTAGCCTGCGTCTTCCTAGTACGCCTGCGCGAAGGGGTTGTACCGGAAAAAACATGGTTGTTTTGGTATCCGCTAGCTTAGTAGCTATATGCAAAAGGTGAAGCTAAACTTAAACTACGTGGATTTGGCCGCGAAATTATTAACGGTTGTCAAGATTATTGTCGTTTTGCTTTGCCCGTGTTGATAAAAACAACTGTATTACGAATGAAACGCCGACGTTGTGTTACTTCGGTGAACTACGGGAGCTAGCGGTTAGCTAGCCTGTTAGCGGGCTAACTCTGCTAAGCCTGTCACTCTGTCAACAAGTTGTGTTCAGCATGGACTGCACAGCGCTGGAGCTCGATGCTGTCAAATTTGCCAAAACAGCTGTCACCTATGACCAGAATGGCAAATACAACGAGGCCGTGTTTTATTATAAGGTACGTGTCCGTGACGTTACATTTCAATTTGTCAGCTGTATAGCGGCCAACATTTACTTTCACTTGGGATTATCACCACAAGTATTTGTTCTTTTGCTAAACAGTCCCCCTCTTTCCCCCCTATGATAGGAAGCAGCCCAGGCCCTCATATATGCTGGAATGGCAGGGTCCAAACTGGAGGGGATCCAGGACAAAGTCAGTGAATACTTGGATCGAGTCCAAGCACTTCACAGTGTTGGTAGGTTCACCTGACAAAAGACACAGGGGGTTGCTGCTCTTGTCGTTAAGCTAATGCTTTTGTTGTTGTTGTTGTTATTTTTAATCTGAAAAAACATGAAGAGAGACTTAAGTAAATGGAAGTTGTCTGTATTTTGGCTTATTTTTCTCTAATGTTCACCTACAATTCATCTTATCCAGTCTAAATTCCCACAGAGATGAAGTGTTTGTGGTTAGTAATACGTGTAAAACTACTTAGAATAGTTTTTAATGGACCCTAAGGACAAGGTTCTGTCTGACAACTTTTTTCCATGACTCAAATTTGTGGGTGTGGGCACACTGGGTGTGACCGCAGTGACTCCAGGAGTGACTTTTGGTGGAGTGTGCAGCTGTTGTTAATTTCTCCTAGTTTGTTTGCAATGCAAAGCATAGCTTTATGAAACAGCTGCTTAAAAGAGATAAGTGTAAAATATTTGTAGTTTTTTTGAATCAGCAGCCTTCTGATATAAGTTGGACAAAATCTATAACGAGATTTCGATGAGGGATGAATCTGTTACAGTACTGGCACTTTGTTGGTCTTGAAGAACTGGCAGCTGCAGTGCAACTAATGTATTATTTAAAATCAAATGTATAACTTTTCCAATTAAAGCCTCATTTCTGAAGGTGTATATATCCTAAAGTTTAAGTTATGTTTCAGCATCACTAGGTGAAAGTTTTGAAGGAGAGATCTTCATGACAGATTGTGGCATTTTGGGTCAGACAAATAAAAAGACTGAACCTCATCAAACACTTCATCCTGCCTTACAGTGAACTGCAGTCCAGCCAGTCTTGGTTGACTAAATTAGTTCGGTAGCCAAACATGGACATGAAAGACATTACGATGCAAGAAAACTGTAGTTCAGATGAGTTATTAATATAATCTGAAATATTAGCAGTCAAAATGGTGAACATGTCTTGCATCTTCATTTATGGACGGTTTGTTTTGCCATACAATCATCTACATAGTGTTTGTTTGTGTGTCCTCACTGTTGCCTCTTCTGACCTTTTGACCACAGTCCAGGCACAAAAGAGTGACCCACTGAAGACTTGGCAGCAGGTGGATCTGGAGCGTGCTCACTTCCTGGTCACGCAGGCCTTTGACGAAGATGAGAAGGGAAATGATGATGAAGCAATTGAACTGTACACTCAGGCTGTTGAGCTGTGCATTAAGACGGTAACACTCTCTCTTTTTTATCTCGGTTTTTCTATCTTAATTATTTATTCTTGCTTAATTATTTTGTTCTTGCTTAATTATTTTGTTCTTGCTTACCGCTCATTCGTTTCTCTGTCTGTGTTTGCAATAGTCCAGTGAAACAACAGACCAGGCCCTGCAGACAAAGCTGAAGCAGCTGGCACGTCAAGCTTTAGATAGGTAAATGTTTCTTCAAGGTTCTGATTGTTCTCTGGTGTAGAGTTGCACTATAAAATGTTCGGGCACTTTCATTGCGATGTGTGCATGCACAATATTCACATCGCAGGAAATGTCATATGAAGTGAGACAAATTACACTACGCTACATGTAATTACTTTGTAAAGAACAGGGACACCATTGACCAAAAACGTTTACTCCATAGTGCTTTCATTGTGATTTAACAAATGTATGAAACTAATTTATTTCTTGCTCCAAAATCACTTTATTTACTGGATGTGTGTCCCTACACACTCAGGTCAGCCACTAGCTCTCCCTCCTCTTGCTTCCTTAGTCCGATGTTCGAGGATTGTGCAGAGCATAGGTCATTTGTTTTTCCAAGTACAAACATGCTATTCAAGTGATCTAGTTAAGATTCCTGAATTTTATTATATCACAATATCATTTTTATATCCTAATATATATTGCAGAAAGAAAAAATATTGCAACTTTTTTTTTTTCAATATTGTGCAGCCATAATCTGGTTTTGTTTGTGAATGTCCACTTGTTCTGTGAGGCCATTGCATCTCCACTACAGTTTCAGTGTTGACTTGACACATTTGAGCAATGGTGTTTTGTGAAGCCTCCTGTTCTTGAACCAGATTTTATCTTAAATTTTGCATTTATACTAATGTAACTTGATGGCTTTTAGACTGAAATGCAAGGTAGGCGCGCTATCTATATCTATATCTATATCTATATCTATATCTATATCTATATCTATATCTATATCTATATCTATATATATATATGGCAGAAGTCATAATTACCTTCTCCTTAGTGGGATTATAATCTCAAATGTATATGTAGATATTCCACAGACATTTGTGGTAGTGTTATGACCTCTGGCCTTTAAAAAAAATAAAAAGAAATTTAAGATGGCATCTATGTATATACTTGACTGTCTTTGTATTGATGTTTGTATTCACTATCATTTCAGGGCAGAGGGTCTTAAAGAATCCCAGTCTAAATCATCTTCAGCCCAGACTCAGGAAAGGACAGGGACCTCTGGAACCAAGCCCAGTGGTGGTGGCAGTTCTAGTGGACCAGTCCGCCAGTTTTTCCCCCTAGGGCCAGACTTCTCCCTCCACGACCGATCCCAGCCCCAGCCAATGAGAGCAGTCCAGTCCAGTGAGCCCCAGGGTCAGCGCTACACGTCTGAGGAGATTGAGGTACTCAGGTAAGCCAGCTGGTGGAATTTGTTGTCCAGGGGTTGATTTCTACAGATCCTTGTTTGACCTGGAAAATACTAGGACTACTACTACAGTCTGGGTCAATTCATGTGAAAAGATGAAGTTGACCAGACTCCGAAAATCCTCCTAATTTGCGATGTAATCGATTGTATGCAACAGTCTCAGAAGACACAAATTAAACTGGAAACTGGTGACGAGACATTGTGAATTGTGTCATTGTCAAAGCATGCTAGAATATAAATGTGTTCTCATTGGTCAATATGTGCCTTTTAAATCTGGCCCTATACACAAACAATTTGGACTCAACCTGGCTTGATTTTTCTTTTTTCTGTGAAATTAGGCTGAAAAAGTGTCAATTCTGTAATACTCCTCCTCACATTTTTAGCCTGGGCAAAAACTGCAAAAGTTTTTTTGTCGTTAAGTCCTTGAAATGTTTTAAACAAGATGGTTTAATTATTTGGAAAATCTGCAAAAGGGTAATGTCTGGGCAAAAAAAAAATGGGGATATTGGTTCAAAAGCTTCTATACCCGTACAGGAAAAAGGAAAGTGTGGAGTTGTTTGCTTTTTGCTACTAACAATCAAATGTTTTACTTGTCCTGAATTTTTCAGGAGCACTTCTACAATCAATGGCATAGCCTATGTGCCCTTCATGAGTGTGGACCTGAAGGAGCGATTTGCCTTTCCCGTCCCTTTCTCGTGAGTCTATTTTACATTATGAATGTCCCTTTTTTTTCTTCCTTAACTGACATGAGATCAATGAATGAATATTTTGATGTCTGTGTTTCCTAATACCTAAACATCTGTTATTCCCACCACTATTTCTTGTAACAAATGTGGAAACTGTCACTGAAAGCTTGCTTGTTTTAATCTGCATGATGATATGAAGTATGAGGGGGAAATATTCTTTGATAGGGAAAACCTGTTGAAAACATTTTGTTTTTTCACCAGGACAAAAAGTTTAAGTCTCTCCTCAGTCCAGTAATATCAGTGGTGATAAGAAATCCTCATCAAATTTCTGATATTTTAAAGTGTGGTGTGATGGACAAACTAATCGGATTTGAATTAGTAATGAATTGCGCTTTAATTCTTTTTCGTTTTCGTCTTCCTTTTTAATTCTTTCAACCAGGGACAAAGCAGGAAAGCTTGCACTGTCACCCAAACAGAAAGCCATCTTCTCCCGCTGGGTCCGGCCAGATGAGATCTGCAATAACCCCACCATGATCATGTCTGTGTCTAGCTTCAGCATCAAGCAGGTCAGTAGGAGATATACTGCACTATGTGAATTCTGATGGATTTTATACTTTACACTATGTACAGTACATGTCTTTGGAATCAACCAGTATATGGATTCATGTCATAATGGATAAAGTTCGTCATGTGAATATATTCTGCAGGTTTTAAATGTATAAACATTATCCAAATGTTAATGTTTAACAGTAAAATTTTATATTCGTAGATATGGTTGTATATGTTTGATTACTCATACAACTGTTGATTTGTTGTTTTCCTTTCATTTCAACCTAAATAAATTGGACCTTGTCTTCTGTTGTCCAGACAGTGGTTTCTGACTGTTCCTTTGTGGCATCACTAGCTATCAGCGCAGCCTATGAGAGACGCTACAACAAGAAGCTTATTACCAGGTGCTGTACAGTATGTTGCCGTTTTATGCAGAATTTACTTTCACTGCGTGGCAACTTCTACAAAAGTGTTTTTTGTCATGTAAAATTTTATTTCTGTTAGGGTGGAAATGCATCTGACATTTCTTTTAATTCCACAAAAATCAAAATCCCCTGAACTATTTGAGGACAATATAGTTGAAGTTGCACAATAACCATTTGAGTTTAATGGTATACTTTTAATAAGGAAAAATATACATGACATCCACACAAAGCCCGTCCATCTCTGTCCTTAGCAGCAGTGAACAAATGAAATGTAGCCTTTGTGTGATACTCAGCTATGATTCAGCTCTAACACTCAGTTGCTTGTGTATTTGTGTGTTACAGCATCATCTACCCTCAGAACAGACGTGGGGAACCAGAGTACAACCCTTGTGGGAAGTACATGGTCAAACTTCACATCAATGGAGTTCCAAGGAAGGTAACCTAAGCTAAATATCACAGCCAGTTCTTATAGACTGTAAAACATAAGTGGGCACAATGTGCATACAGATCAGTTCTTTTAAGTTTTCAACTTTGCAAACATATTTAAAGACAACACACATGTAATGTGCTGCTTTGCTTGAAAATATTCTCCTTACTTTTCTCCTTCTGTTTCCTTTGTAAATAGCCTGTCTCGGTATATGCAGTGCTCTTTAAAAAAAAAAAAAAACCCGTCTCTGTCTCAGGTAATTATAGACGACTACCTACCAGTGGATCGTAACGGAGAGCTGCTCTGCTCCTACTCCAGCAACAGGAACGAGCTCTGGGTCTCCCTGATCGAGAAGGCCTACATGAAGGTGATGGGAGGCTACGACTTCCCCGGCTCCAACTCCGTGAGTAAAAAGACAGTGAGATGGAAGCATTTTTAAACTACATAATAAACCTGCTATAATGAATCTCCTGAATCCAGCACATGTATTCAACAGCTCCCACAAAGAATTGAGAGAACTTGTGTGGAAAGGTGCTGGAAATGAAAAAAGTAGTAAATGGGTGACTCGTTTTCTTTCCTGTGTTTTTTATGTACTTTGGCTGGACAAGTCTGAAGTAAAACATTTATTCATTTTTGAAAGTTCAGAGGTCGCCACAGTGGAACATGTTCTGCATGTTGATTTGGCATGTACTTTTTATACCGGATCCCCTTCCTGCCACAACACTCCCACTTTTTTTTTTTTTTTTTAAATATTGTCTGGGCTCAGGACCACCAGTTGTGGGGCTCGAGACCACCAGTTGGAGGGCCACAACTGGTGGGGTGGGATTTGAACCCACTGCCTTCTGCATCCCAATCCAATGCTCCACCACTGATCCACCAGGCCCCCTTTAACAGTTTAGGAAACTATCTTGGCAAATCCAAAGTCTGATATTTTTTAAGAAGATTACCTTGTGAAAAACATTCTTTTTGTATTTTATGTGTATTACAGAATATCGACCTCCATGCGCTCACCGGCTGGATCCCTGAGCGTATTGCTATGCATTCTGACAATCAGTCATTCAGCAAGGACGACACCTTCCGAATGCTCTTCCAGAGGTGAACAACACACAAACACACACAAAATATTTCCTTATTTATGACCTCGAAAACCTTTTTCTTTTCTTCCCCTCCGTCCATTTGCCATCTTTTGTTTTTGTTCTGTCTTCGTTTTCAGGTTTCACAGGGGTGATGTCCTCATCACTACGGCAACGGGGGTGATGACAGAGGAAGAAGGGGAGAAATGGGGTTTGGTGCCGACGCACGCCTACGCTGTTCTTGACGTCAGGGAATATAAGGTCAGCTTCATTAAAGCTGCATCACAATGTCATTATGAGCACTTGTCTTTGTCATCAGAGGGAGTTTGAAGATGATTAGTTTTTTGATACATGTGATGCCCACTGACACTGCTACTTAGGACAACTTTTTGAAGTGCTAATGATGAACTTTACCTTTACAGGTGAACTTACTTTGACCTTCTCTAAACTGCACATGCACAAATGCACATGTCCAACTGTTCAATGTTTCAGTACATATTGCATAACATGCTGGTCTCTAACTAGGTGATTAACCACAGAAATGTCAGATCCATGAATCGGCCCCTAAATGTTGTTCAATAACCATTTGCCATCAACCCCCTAAAAATGGATCAACAGTAATTGGCTATTGCGAGGCATCACACGGGATGTTCTCAGAGAGAAATTGTCACAAAGTGTCATCAGCAGGCTGCTACAGAGAGACTGGAAGAGTCACAGAAAGGCATAGAAGTGGACGTCCTTTGGCCACATCGCATGCTGATGACTGCTTTGTGAACAATTCCCTGCAGAAGCAGATGATTGCCACTCAACTCCAGGCACATTTAAGGCAGGTGCAAGGCACCAGAATGTCACGTCAGACCATTTGAAACCGCTTACATCAGCATGGTCTGTGTGCTAGATGACCTGCAAAGGTATCATCTTGCATGGCTCAGGGGGGATTTGCGCTGGACAAGGAACCAGTGGGCCTCAGTGCTGTTCTCTGATGGAAGTCTTCACATTGAGCAGAAATGGCTGCCAATGCTGTTTGAGACATCAAGAAGAACATTGCATCAGCCACTGCTGTCACCAGAAGAGCCTTTGGAGGCGGAGTTGTTCGTCTGGGCAGGTGTATCTAGTCAATACAGAGCTGCCCTATGACATCAACTGAGTCTTTGTGTAGAGGGTCGTAACCCTTCACCCTAGAACCTCACTGACCTGAAGGCAGCCCTTCAAGAAAAGTGGAATCCCATGCCTCAGCAGACAATAAGTCGCCTTGTGAACATCATGCTACGTCGTTGTCAAACTGTAATTGATGCTCAAGGACACATAACAAGTTATTGAGACATTGACATGTTTAGTTGTGGTATATTCACCACCATTGTACCAAATGTTTACATGCACACGTGTGTTTTTTGTAATTTATGCCATAATTGCTCTTGTAGGGAATGCGCTTCCTGCAGCTGAAGAATCCGTGGAGTCATCTGCGGTGGAAAGGGCGCTACTGCGAGCGGGATGAGAAGAACTGGACACCACAACTCCTCAAATACCTCAACTTTGACCCCAAAACAGCACAGAAGTTTGATAATGGTACACAAACTGTAATCCTAAATGCAGATCCTACAATTTAGCAGAAAACATATCTTTGTGATGTTGATATTGTTATAACATTTGCATTTTGGGTAGTAATTAAGTAACTATTTAACTTTTCACTGAATATCCCGGTGTGTCTGGAGCATCTTAATATCTCCTATTACAGTGAAGAATTTAGTGGGTTGGAATTGAATCCCAGTAAATTTACTGGGTGGGTGCCCAGACGGTGAGGGATGAGCGCTACAGTGTATTATTGATCCACGCGTTGGCAAATTCCTCTCCAGTTTTTACCAGGCTTGGGACCAGCGCTCAGATCTGCACTGAACAGCTGCTGTTGGACAGTTTAGGAGTTCAGTGGGGACACTGCCCACGGACACTTCGACTTGTGGAAGAGTCAGGCACAAACAGTCGACCCCACAATCCATAGGCAGGCAGTCTACAGTACCAACTGAGCCGCTGCTGCCCCCCAGCACAATTTACATAAATGTTCCTGTCCTGTGTTGCTCTGCAGGTGTGTTCTGGATTGCATGGGAGGATCTTTGTCAGTACTATGATGTCATCTACCTGAGCTGGAACCCGGCCCTGTTCAAAGAGTCCTCCTGTATTCACAGGTATGTATGTGTTTATTTATTTTCAGTAGAGAACTCATATCTGAAAGACATGTAATCATCCCATTTTATTTTTGTTAAATGCTCAGTACTAAGTTTATTGGTAAAATATCCAGTAAGTTTATTACTAAAATCAGAGTAGACGGCTCCAGTCTACAATGTGTGTTGTGGTTTTTGTACCATGAGCAGTAGCTGGGATGGGAAGCAGGGTCCAGTGAAGGATGTCTACAGTCTGGCCAACAATCCCCAGTATAGGCTGGAGGTTCAGTGTCCAGCAGGGGGCGCTGCTGTATGGGTGCTGCTCACCAGACACATTACTGACAAGGTAGAGATATTAAACCATGCTGTCTCATCATTTATTTGAATTATGTTCAAAGCTAAATATCAATAATGTGGCAATGTAATATTATAATCACTTTTGTCTGATGTTTGTTCAGGATGATTTTGCACAAAACAGGGAGTTTATCACCTTGGTTGTTTACAAGACAGATGGGAAGAAGGTCTATTATCCAGGTGAGGTTTGAGAGATGTTTTCACTCTGCTGTTTGCGAGCATTGTACTGTAGATGTGTGGCAGCAGGAGTGTGATGAAATGTACATGTTGAGCAGCAGGCTGTAAAAAGATTTAAATTGGGACTCTCCTCCACAGCTGATCCCCCACCTTACATCGATGGCATACGCATCAACAGCCCGCACTACCTGACCAAGATGAGGCTGACCAGCGCAGGGACACACACCTTCACACTGGTGGTCTCCCAGTACGAGAAGCAGAACACCATCAACTACACACTGCGGGTGAGGAAGACTTTGTAAAAACCTTTCTAAAAGCATTACACATTGTCTTTTTTTAAAAATCTATTTCTTGGCTTGTTTTATTAATGATTGGTATTTGTATCAGCACATAGATGGGTCATTGATGCTGCTCGTTGCAGCATCATGTTTGCTTGTGCTTCTGTCTGGGTTATTGCAGTAAAGCACATGAGAATGTGAGCGCTCTCCCCTGTTCCCCTTATTTTACCATCTCTACCGTTTCTCTCATCCCTTTTTGTTTTTGCTGTAATTCAAGTTGTATCTTGACTGCTTTCTTTTTTTTTTTTTTTTTTTTTGTCTCCCCTCTTCTCCTCTCTCTTCCTCACCTCCTTTCCCGCCATGTATTCTTAGTAGTGGGACCATTTTGACCTGACCTCACTGACACGGGGGTTTAGGTTTAGTTTCAACTAAAGGTGAAGTTGAATTTAATGGTTATGGTTGAAGTCAGTCTACATGTATGAGCCTCCTTGCAAAGGTACAAGCAAAAACAAACTGTACTTGTCTGTAACCCAGATATACAGTTATTTAAAATTCATAGACTGCTCTTAACTGCAGCGAGGACTGTGGACAAGAGTTTATGCTGAAAAATATTACTTATTAAATAAAACATGCCCTCTGTCCACGTGTCATGTGCGTGTGCATTGATTCTTTGTGTAACAGCAATGCAACCACCACGTGCTCCTCTTCTCTCTACCTAATGAACCGTGCAGACATTGTCCACCCAGCTCAGAACTAATCATTGAATTACGGATCAAAGCAGGGCCCATGTAAAGCTCTCTTTTCTGATCTTAGTTTTACCAGCACTAATATGAAAGCTGTGTTTTGTGTGCTGTCATAAATAACTTAACATCTCTGCTTCAAAAGTGAGTTTTCCACTGTTTGTTTTACAAAATTGCTGATTTTTATAAAGAATCAATATTCTGAGGTTTTTTGCACCTCTGGCTTCCTGATTTGTTCTTTGATTTAAAAGATTCTGCCCCAGTGTTGTTGTTGCTGGCTTCCTGCTTTACACTGATTAAATGCAACATTAATATCATCTTGTATTGAGTCAGCACTGGTACTTTGACTGCACAGCCCTGTAAATAGCAAGCTGTGATGCACTGTGTGTTCTGACACCTGTCTGTCACAGACGGCATCATTTTTTCCTTCTTGCATTAAACCAAGCAGGTGTTGAATGTGTATAGTCGTGCTGATCTGTGATCTTTCTTCTGTTACACACCAACTAATGTTCAGTGTAAACTATCAGGCTTTCTTTCTTTCCATAGGTTTACTCTGGATGCAAGTTCACATTCTCTAAGATCCCCAATCCCTTCACTCACACCAAAAGGGTATGTTACCTACACTGAGTCAAGACATCCACTACTTGTTGTGTAGTGTTGTTGCTCATCAGATATCACTGGATACTGTTTCCTGGCAGAACATGTAGTGAATAATATCTTGTTTCTGTTGACCATCTATTATTATATTTGGTGTATTTTTAATGCAATATTCAGTGTAATTGGGGGAATTGGAATTTCACTCTATTTCTGGTTTCACATTAATCTAATTAGTTGGAAAAGTTCAGCATGTTTGTGATTCCCCTCCTGTTTTAAGATCAACGGTCAGTGGAAGGGGATGACTGCAGGGGGCTGTGGGAACTACAAGGAGACGTATAAACACAACCCGATCTATCAGCTTAACCTGGAACGGTCAGGACCGCTGCTCATCGAACTCAGAGGATCAAGGTCAGACACGTTATCCTTGCATTGGTACCTTTGCATCTGGTCATAACCAGCCTGTTTGCATCCAAATCAAAAATGTTTTGCAAAAATAAGTGGAGCATTTGTTTTTCTTATTTTTATACTTATACTGAATGCACCAGTAGCAGCAGATATTTGACATCAATGTGAGCCTTAACATTTCCATATCTAAATGATAATTAGATGTTGTAGCATCAATATTTGGGGACATTTAGATTGTTACCAAAACTGAGCAGTGGCTGTAATTTAGGAATGTGCCAGTTCACTTCCTGTTCATTAACAGGGTGAGTCAGTGACTTTTCTCCTGTGACACTTGCATCTAATGAACTTCTGGCTCTTGTTTTTCTGATACATTTGCTTGTGACATAATATTCTGTTGCTCATTACATTTTACAGTTTCCTGTTTGTTTACTTTTTGTAAAGTACAGAGAAGAATCTTATTATAAAATATCTGTAGAATTACTGTAATGAAACGTCTTGATGCTCTATCATTGCTAATGACGGTGTTGGTCATTACTTGCATTATATTTTTATTTTTAGAAAAATAATACATTATGTAATTACTGTGGCCATTACATTGAAAACTGATGAGGGGGCCAAAACATTAGAATCACCTTCTTACAATGCACTCCAGCACGACTCCACTACCCACTTTGACCTCAACAATAAACAGATAGAATTATCTCCTTTCTGACAGTTTCAACCTAAAAACTGAGAAATGATAACGTTGTAAAAGTAGAATTCATGGCAGAGCAGCTGTATTGGATTGTATTAAATTGCACAGGTGGTCATATTGTTAGGCCTACTCTGTGTATAATACTGTTAAAAAGAAGTTGGTTTACCTAAAACCGATTATTACAATATGAGTTGCCTCCAAAGACGTAATATCCTCACACCATCAGACAACTGATGTAAAGTGGAAACACTCTTAAATAGCAAATTAATTGTATTTAATGCACCTAACACCTTTCCACTGACCAAACCATTTTTCTAATAGACTAGTTTTATTTGATGTTTTTAACTAGTGGTTATCTCACGAGGCATCATCATTCAGGGTCTCTTAAATCCTTTGAGACCTCCTCATCCTCCTTGGAGCCAGCCTGGGCTGAAGAGCCCCCCCCACAGACACACTAGACAGCGTTTTTGTGCTGAGTTTCAGGGACGTATTCATTCTTGCCCTGACTTCAAATATACAAAGACTTCAGTCACAGATTTTAAGTAAGCTGTATCCTCCTCATCTAAATCTGTCCTCAGGGCTTCTCTCCCCTCAGCCACCACCCTGCACTTCCACCATTATTATGTAACACTAGTTACTTTCCTGAAGTAATCAAGTATTGCATTACATGTACATTACTGCGTTACACACAAATACAAATGTGATGTGTTTGCTCTACCTTATGTAGCTTCTGATAAACTGTATATTTAGTAGCATAGCTAATGTTGATTAATTAGCTCTACTAATGAATATACTGTAGTCTCATCATAATTTATTAGAAACTTATGATCAGTCTGTGCTGAGCTAAGTAAGTTATCCCTTTCTCTTATCTACAGGCAGTATAGTGTTGGTTTTGAGATGGTGACGGTTTCAACAGCGGGGGATCCAGGTTCAGCGGCTTTCCAGAAGAAGACCAGTGGAGATTACAGGTACAATAGGGCTTATAATGGCATAGAGGTATCTTCAGTGAAGAAGGTTTGTGTAGCTTTAGATGATGTAAAAACTATTGGAGTTGTGAAAGTGGGGATTGTTCTACAAGCTATTTGTTCTCTGTTGAAACCATGATGCTGACCTGTGTCCTCCTTGTCTTCCCCACTGCTTGACTTTCTCTCCAGATGTGGTTTCTGTTACATGGAGGTGGACCATGTCCAAGCAGGCATCTACAACGTCACCCCTACTACCTTCCTGCCCAAACAGGAAGGACCCTTCTTCTTGGACTTTGCAAGCAACTCACCGTTCAAGATCTCCCAGCTACAGTGAAAATCTGAGCTGTTGAGTGAGCAGGGAGTAGGGATAGGAAGGAAGGTACTAGCAAGGCCATCGTGGGATATTTATGAAACTAAGTGGATATGACAGGGTGTCAATAAAGTCCAAAGAGCTTCACATGTTAACACCATATCAAACAGCCTTTCCCTGTCTTCTCTCACAAAACCTTCGCTGCCATAAATGGACATATTGCACATTAACACTGACTTGATGCACTGTGCAGTTGTGAAAGAAGAAACTGATATAAAGGAACTCTTACATGGACTAAAACTCAACAGTCAAGATTTTTTTTTTTAGGACATGATAAAATAAGTCCACAGAAAAAGTAATCTAAGCAGTACATCTTTATGCCATAATTATGTACACGTATGTACTGCATGAACTTCAAGGAGATGCACTAATTAGCATCCACATTGGTTTTTTGTTTTTTTTTCCTGAGGTATGACCACATCCTAGACAGGTCTGGATGTGGACAAATGACAGGGTTGAACTAAACACCAGCCGTGAGCCCAGATCTGCAGAAGTGGTGTCAAGGCAGCCTGGAAGCATTGAAGTCTTCTCAGGTTCTGTTCGGCTGCACTGAGCTTCTTAAAAGTCTTTGTTGAATGGCTTTTCCTGGGCTTTGTTTTTCACACAGGGCTTTTCTTTCAAACTTTGGGCCGATGGTCCAGTATCTCACAGCATCATTTTTTTTCTCTTTCCCATGTCCACGTGATGGTGCAGCACCCAGTTTGCTGTGAAAGAGCCTCAACAAAGCCTTGACTTTAACCCCGTCACTTATGCTGGTTGTGAGACAAACCTTTGTAGACTTCACTAATGCTCTTATGGCTGAAAAGGAGCAAATTGCTGCACATCGCTAGGGTCGAATGTTTGTGTCTTTTAGCCACGATATTAGAAAAAAACTGACGTTGCCATGTTAGGGTTTTTGTTTAGTTTTTTTGCCAATAGAAAACCAGAGTCATTATCACCAGATGACTTGAAAAGCTTTTTGTAAAGAAACTTTTCTAACATGATTGGGGTGATGTTTGTACGACCGCAATTCCACAAAAGTGGGGACGATGTGTAAAAAGTCAACTAAAAACAGCAAATTAGCAAATCTCATCAACCCAAATTTTATTTACGATAAAACAAACATGTCAGATGTTGAAACTGAGACTTTTTAACATTTTGTGGAAAAAATTAGCTCATTTTGAATTTGCTAGCAGCAACACAACAAAAGGCTGGAAAAGTCGCCACAAATCAACAACAAATGGAGCATTTGACAAACAATTAGGTTAATGAGTGGGTATAACAGGAGGAGGCAAAGCCTATTAAATATAAGCTGGACAGAGGTTCATCGATCTGTGACTAACTGCGTCTAAAATTGTGGAACAATTTCAGAAAAATGTTCTTCAGGAGGAATCTCTGTGAGCAAGGGACAAGGCTGAAGGTCCAAACTGGATGCATGTGATCAGGCAGCACTGCATTACAAACAGGCCTGATTCTCTACTGGACATCACTGCATGGGCTCAGGAAAACTGTTCAATCCACAAATGTAAGTTAAAGCTGTATCATGCAAAGAAGAAGCCAGATGTGAACACGATCCAGAAACACCACCATGTTCTCTGGACCAAAGCTCATTTAAAATGGTCTGAGGTAAAATGGAAAACTGTTCTGTGTTCAGATGAATCAACATTTGATATTGTTTTTGGAAACCGTGGACGTCATGTCCTGTGGAATAAAGAGGAGAGGGACCATCCAGCTTGTTATTAGGGGACAGTTCTAAAGCCTGCACCTCTGATGGTGTGTGCAGCTTAATGCTGAGAAGTTCAGAGGTTTTAGAGCAACATGTGCTCCCATCCAGACGACGTCTCTGTCAGGAAAGGCCTTGTATATTTCATCAAGATGATGCTAAACCACATACTGCATCCACCACAACAGCACGGCTTCACAGGAGAAGAGTGTTGACCTGCCTGCAGTCCAGATCTTTCACCAATAGGAAACATTTGGCTCAGTATAAAATGAAAAATCCAACAACAAAGCCCCAGAACTGTTGAGCAGTTAGAATCCTGCATCAGATAAGAATGGGACAACATTCCTCTCATAAAACTCCAGCAACTGGTCTCACTTCCCAGACATTTACAGAAAGTTGTTAAAATTAGACGGGATGTTACACAATGATTAACATCACCCTGTTCCAACTTTTTTTGAGATGTGTTGCTGCCATCAAATTCAAAATGAGCTCATATTTACCATGAAATGGAAAAATGTCTGTTTCTACATCTGATATGTGGTTTATGTTCTCTTGTATATAAAATATGGCTTGATGAGATTTGCAAATCATTGCATTCTGTTTTTATGTTTTACACATCATAAAATCTAACCTTGGTAGAGGGAATGATAGTAGTTAAATTGACAGTAGTATCTGCCAAAGTAGTAAAATCAGTTTGCTTCCTCAAAGGGACATAAAGGTTTTTTTTTGGTTTGGTTTTTCTTTTTTTTTTTTTAATTCTCAGGAGCAGAGCAGCACCACAGGGATTCCAGGATGACAGCAGTTGAATGATGCCTGTGCACGTGAGGGCTGAGTGAGAATCATCAGCCCGATTTAACTTAGCACTGCTTAACACAGGTATCGCACACACTGGGTTATACCTGTAGCTGTGTGTTTGGAAACGTTTGATCCTCGTCATGAATGTTTAACTTGAATGTATTGCCAAGTCACATCATGTGTTTACTTTTTTTTTTTTAATATTCTGCACAAACACTTATCATGTTTTTAGTCAAACACGTACAGAAATCAACATGTCACCTCTGTCCAAGCAGACTGTCACCTTGTTTCCTCGGTTTTCGGCGTGAAAAATGTATTTTGGGTGACTTCACCCATTAGCAGCGTGATGTGAGATGATGCTGCTATTTCCTATGCTGCTTATTGCTGCCAACCTAGCAAATCTTTTGCAGTTATGTCACTTGGCAATAATATTTTTGGGGTAAATGAGATTCAGATTTGGCCACAAAGGCTGTATGTTGTGGTTTAAACCTGTTAACAGTAAATTGCATTGGTGGAAGCAGCCACTCGATCTCAAACTCAGTAACCGTGCAAACGTTTGAGCTAAAATGGGTCTTTGATTTGTGAGACTTGGGTTAAGCTGCAGTTTAAAGCTGCAATAAGTATCTGTCTGCAATGACGTTTTGTGATTGTGAAATTACAGTAAATGACCAGTAAAGCTCAAAAACATTAAGATATATAAATATTTCTGTGCTCTTCATTGAGTTTGACTCAACAGGAGCCATAGACGGCACCTCTGCTCTTTAGTAAGTTTCAATGCGTATTTCTACTGAAACCTTTTTCCAAAAGGTGCCATACTTATTTCATAGGTCGAGCCGCAGCCGGTTGTTGTAGTTGTTCTCCTTTTCATTCCTTTTTCATATTTCGTTGTAGTATTTTAGTCTAGTTAAGTATCATTTGTTTTCGTCTAGCTGGGTTTTTCTTTCTTAATGATCAGAAGTTTGTACTCGTACTAGTTCATTGTCTTGGTTTGGTGGAAGGTTTTTCCTTTTTCCTTGTCACGTGGAGAGCAGCTGTAACAAGGCAACACAATTTCCCTATGGCATCAATAAAGTTATTTGAATTTTGAATCTTTAGTAGTTACAGCACTAAAATGTCATTGTTGACCTACAGAATCCAGCCGTTTGCCCAAATGCTCCCAACACGACAACGTTTTTGCCACATCTCCTGTGGAGTCTGCTCAGGTGACGCTGAGTTTTTGTCATGTTACAACTGAAAGAGCACTTTCCTTCTGCTGCTGAATGCTGTTGTAGAAAAAGCCGGCAGGTGGACCTTGTGTTAGCACCTTATTGTCATAACCGAAGGAAGTGAAAAGTCAGTTGGAGCGAAGGTTTTGTTGCAATGCTCCTCAGGCACAAACGTTTCCATGACGGTGGAGTGAATCTGCTCACACAGGGTTGTGTCAGTGTTGAGGGAACATGTTGTTCCGTTTACTGAGCAGGATGCCTGAGCATGTCCTGTTGATGCACTTTGCATCTGCAGCTATTGCGTTTTTATAGTCTGTAAAATGATTTGAATGGTTGGAATCTTCATAATCTCCAGCACTGTGTCCTTTGTATACGTGTGTCACATTTGACTGCAGACCACCAGCAGGGCACTGTGTCGGGACGTCTTTCAAACTATTGCACTAATATGCATTTATCATGTCACCACAAACTTTGACTTTGACATTTTAAGCAATTTTACATAAACCAAAATAACTAACTCATTACTTCTTCTCACCGCTTTCTTCTTTGCTGCTGCACAGTAATGCATGTTTAAGCAGTTTGCTGAGCGACTGAACGATTCTTTTCAGAGTGTAATGTATTTTTGAATATTCATCCAAATACTTGTCATCCAAATGTTCATCTGTTGATCAATGATAATCATTGTAATTTTCATTTCTGATGGTGTTTTTAACTGGCGACAAATCGTCTCCGAGGAAGTTGATCCTGCAGTGACCTGCTGTATGAATGAACTTGCACTAAATGTTGGGTTGACTGTGTTCAGATTTTGGTTACATAAAATTATATCTGCATCTGTCTGTGCCCTTTGATTTTCTGTGTGTTTTCTAATGTTCAGTCCGAACAGTCACGGGACACCGTCATCCTGCACAGTTGGATGCATTATTGCATACTGCAAAATCTGATCTCATTAACATTTGAGGCCACAGCAACGAAGCAAAAGAGAAGGAAGGTCCAGTTTGAACTAAATGGAAATGGATTTTTATCAACATCTGCAGTAGTTAATGACCAGGAGGGATTGAAACGAAACAGACTTTCATCGTCCTAAGTGTCGGTCTGTGCTGTAACTGGCACAAACACTGAACTCGTTTTCCTTTTCATCAGCAGAAATGTTAGAGGTAAAAAAAAAAAAAAAGCCACATCAATGTTATGTATGATGGTCATTTTAAGATGTGGGACAGTAAAATTCTTTAATGACGGTTGTTAACAAATGTGTGTGTGAGACAGCAGGTTTCAGCCAGACGAGGCTTCGACAGCTTTTCTGGACTTTGTGGTAAGTTTTTAATCCTTGCTGGGTTGTGTGTTTTATATAAAATTCAAAATTTATATAAAAATCTGATATAAATATTAGAAATTCCTACTCCAGACGGCATCGATGAGGGTGTGAGCTGCTGTGATGATCAGACACAGTATTGTAACAGAGGTAAAGTTTGCTAATTTCTTATTAGTTCACAATTCAAACCACAGGCTTGATTTTTTTTTTTTTTTTTTTTTAGGAAACGGGGAAACACAATTTTAAGTGTTTGTTTGTTTTAGTCTTTAAATAAACTGTAGAAAAGCTGATGAGTTGATCAAATACCTGCTAAATATTAGGTCAACAATTAAGCAATTACTTTTTAATCAAACACTTCACAGTTGTTCCCTTAATGTCTAAATTGCAAACTGCTTTTTTTTTTTTTTTAGTGTTGCTGTATAGTATTCAGACAAGGCGGAGTTTTAAAAATACTAAAAACATGAAAGAAGAATGGCTTTATTAGATTTCAAAGTTTGAAGAACAAACAAAAGTACTAAAACGTTTTAGTTCATGCGAAGAGCATTTTGTTACCACTGTGGCCACAGAACGGTTACTCTGTGCTGTGAAACAATGATTAAAATGTGTCCATTAATAGAAAACCTTAGTCTATTATACATTTAATTAACGTGCAGCCAATTTAAATCACTGCTCCTCCATTAATATGAATGGAGATGTTTATGCTTTCATGCATTTCTTCACCGGTACAGATCTAACTTACAGGGTCAGAGACATCTTTTGGCTGCTACCAACCAAACCCACCTTCTACAGTTGTCTAGTCTTTTCTTATTAGATAGTTTATTAGAGAATGAAATGAGGTTTTTAAAATGGAAGCGATTGATAGACGACTCCCAGCTGAGACAAAGTCAATGCCGCGTTAATGACCCACAATGTCTCTCAGACCAGGAAAAAAAAGTTGTGTGGGGGGGAAGCAGTCATGGGAGAAACTGGAAGGTGGGGTTGTGTAAGTGAATTAGAGAGAGAGCTGACTGAGCTGTCTGAGAAACACAAGGCCCTTGTGGCCATGATGACAACTTAAAAATGTAGCACATTAGAATGTCAGCTCATCGCTGCGAGCTTGAAGCTGAAGTGCTTGGAAACTTGCTGAGTGTGAAGTTTATTTAGTTCCATGTTTCTGTACTTGTCTTTATTAGATGGACTTAAAGATGATTGCACATGGATTTTCTTTGCAGCCATGTGACGAGGTCTTTGTGTTGGTGCTTTCTTCCTAATTGGAAACGTGACATTTAGTTAAGTTACAGCTTCTCTGAAGATACTGCTGATGGCAGTGCAACAGCTGATTAGTCATCTTATCCGATAATCCCCTTTTTAATTCCCCTACGCTTTAGCAGTGACACTAACGACAAAAGAAAATCACGACTTCAGGGTCTGAAGATAACGTAGTGATGTTCAATTTAAGCTGAACTAGTGAATTTTAAGTGACTCAGGGTAACAGTGCAGTAAACGTCCATTTCACTTACTGTAATCTGTAAGTCAGTGACAGGATTTTAATGCAAACACTGCACAAATGCAGAAAAATACAGATAATGTCACATGCTGCTTGCACATGATACATACGCCAAATAATAACAGGAGACACATGCAACACAGCGTCACCTCGCTTAGTAGGCATCAGTAAAACATTTCCGATCAAGTGTTTCTGAAGTATTAAAAGACAAACACACTGTTGGTTTATTACTTTTGTTGGGGTTTTCTGACCAGGCACTAAATTGTAAGTGGGGAAGTGATTTAGAAATCTTCACAATAAAAGGCTCCGTGAAACCAGCAGTGGTCACTGCTTTCACCAAGTGTAACTACGGCTCTAGTCAAACAGCTGATTGGCACAGAAAACAAGTGTTACACTACAAAAAACATCTGTTCTTCTGCAAGGTGCAGAATATTGAACCCAACATTGCTTTACACTTAGCCTGGCTATTTTGGTTTTCCAGTTGTCTTATGAAAGACTTTGTCCATCAGAAAAGGCCAACTCCTTAAATGAGAAAACGCAGTACAACAAAGTAAAACCAAACTACTGTGATCTGGTTATACAGCTCAGTTCCCCATGGAGGTGAGAAAACCCTAAAATTAAATTACAATTTCAGCCTCAGCTATAGTAGTAGCAAAATAATTGCTTTTGAAATGGCTCCGCTTATTCCCATAGTCCAGAGTAAAAAAATAGTTTTATAGTGTTAGTGTCTTCACCTTTTCTAAGCAAATGAATTAAACTAAACAATAGAGCAGATGCAAATGTTCTGACTTGTTCAGAAAAACGTTTTGTCATATAGTAACAGTACACTTTTATACTACCAAGCAATATGTATTTCTAAAAGTAAAAGAGAAATTTGCTTCACATTCCCAGACAAATGAATTTGGCACAAATGCATTTTATTTCTTGAGAATTTTTATGCCCATCAGTAACCTTGTCCTCCCTAAGCATGAAGGTCAAAGCTATGGAGAGAGAGGCTCAAATGTGGTACATGGTAAATATCTGCTGTTATGCTGTTGTTTACTGGAATTGGTGGCGTGGAACAAACAGACTGAGTCTCGTGATGATAATAGTTTAATTTCAAAAGGCTGAATATTGTAGCTTTCACATTTAACGGAGCACAGTGGTGATACCTGAACGCTTTGGAGAAAATACATCCGTCTGTATAGCAGATGGTTAAGACTCCAGCTATTTACTGAACATGTCCACGAGTGGCTTTATAGTTGAATGAAGCAGAGCATCACCTCTGCGTGGTCTACAGCATGCTACAGTAATAAACTCTCACGTTTCTTCAACAGTTATCAAAGCTTATGTGCAGGCAGCTAGTGTAGTTCTGCTTTTGTGACGTAAGCTGTTGTAGCTTTTAGTGAAAAAGGGGGGAAAACAAAGATCTAACCGAGACATTTTACTAACGGTGCTATGTACTTCTCAGATAAGAGTCCAAAGGTGCGAAGTCCTTCAAAAAGGAGACGGCAGTTGCGGCAACAACGCTGGCAATGATGTACAAGTACATTTATATACAAGAACTATGAGGTTCAAAGTCTCTGACATGGAGTTTGTTCAACAGAGTGCAGATGTGGCAGGTAGCTCTGACCAGCTTCTAACAGTTTATCAGTGGTTCAGAATGAGTCACACAGTTTGTTTTTCCTTTTTCTGTCCTTAGACTCCTTTAACCAGGACCACAGTCTGCCTGGCCTCTGCTTTCTGGGAACAGTTGTCTGTGTTTTTGGCGTTGTCAGCGCGTGGGCGCCGCAGGTTCAGGAAGCTGAAGCGAGCTTCCAGGCTGAAGCTCTTCTTGGTGCTGGACACTGGGCGATTGATGTTGGTGGTGGTGGTGGTGGGGGCAGCAGCGGCGTTGTCCAGATCTCCCTCTGCGCCTTCTGCCCGGTCGCCTGCAGCACGGGAAAAGGTCAGCGATTGAGTTTTATCATCAATTAATTTGCTGATATTTTGTCTTTAAGGCAACAATAGTGATCACACCTTCAATAATTCACTATAGTCTAAGATAATGAAAAAAAGTACCATTTTGATAATTAAATAATTATTATTGGTCACTTGTATGTTCAAAGCCTAAAAGTACATAAAAAGAAAAAAAACCCACATTTGGAATTTGTCCTACAAAGTGCTGTTATTGGCTGCCACATTTGGACGGTGTCATAATTCTCAATTTTGTTTTTTTTTTAAATCACTACAGTGGATTCAGAAAGAATTCTGTAGTTTGTTAACTTTAAGCCTCTAAACTACAGTTCTCAGTATAATCATGATCGTAATTCCTACACGTTTGATACAATATACTTGTATATGTATACTTATAAATCTCTTAAATTACATTTTACACTCAGCCACAACTTGTCATTTTGCTGTTGACAAGTTCAAATTCACTGTGATTGAGCACAGAGCCAATATGATGCCACTGTCCAAATACTTATGGACCTGACTGTACATGACTGATTATTGGGAGCTTTTAAAATTCTTTAACAATGCTTTAGCTGAAATAGATCTGTCATTTGAATGAGTGTTTCCATTGAGGCTGACGGAGGATGTGCTCTGCTCAGCTCGCTGTCACTGTGACTAATCGGCTGCTCAGGTGGAGCAGGTGGGACTCGAGCGGGTAGCAGGACACCGTTCATCTTGCCCAGAATAGATTCTCCAACACCATCCATCTCAATCCTGTGATGTTTTTATTTGCAGATGTGAGCCGCTCAACACGAGCTGTAAATGCTCCATTCATGTGCAAGTAGGTTAATACGCACACTTTCCTAATTAATCTATTATTATTACTGCAGCTAAAGTACTTTAATATTGTTTAGAGCTGCAAAACTGTCCATATACTCTATACAGTGGGTCAGGATGTGCAGATGTTTCACAGTCGTAAAGCTGTAGTTAGAACATGTGGGCTTGTTATGACAGTGGTTTGCACTGCAGGACGTTGTCCCCCCATTTTCTTCTGTAGTTTCAGACAGTAATTAATGGTGCTGACTGAGATGGAACTAAAAGAGGTGTAACGTTCTAAAATAACACCAAATGCATCCGTGTGGGCTCATGTGCCGACGTTAGCAGCCGCTCTGTTGTTCGGTTTCTTTTGGGTAAAACCATCAGATCGCAACAGGTCTTGGTATTTTGAGGCCTTTTAATTGGGTTGAGGTCTGGAGTTTGACTAGGCCCCTCCAAAAGTAGATATACTGGCGTGTTTCGGATCATTGTCCTGTTGCACGACCCAATTTGGACCGAGCTTTAGCTGTCGGGCAGATGGCCTCACATTTGCCTCCAGAATCCTGTGGTACACAAGAGTAGTTCCTGCTCGACTCAATGACAGTGAGGCCCCCAGGTCCCGAGGCTGCAAAACAAGCCCAAATTACCCCCCCCTCCACCTCCATGTTTCACAGTGAGGCGCTTCTGGGCATTAAGGCCAAACAAGTCCATAGGACATTATTCCTGAAGTCTTGTGGTTTGTATTGTAAGTATTGCAGACTTTTGTTGAGGTACAATAATTCAATGCTTTTTAAAAAAAAATCATCCTCATCGTTGTTTAAACATTAAATTGTCATCTGTTCTGAAAGAATTAAGACAATCCTGCATCTTTTTCATCACTCACCTCTCTCCAGGTCACATTCAGGCGATGATGCTCCGCTACATTCGCTGCGAGGCCCGAGCACCGGCGAGATGAGCCCAAAGTCAGAAAGAGACACAGTGCTGGGGAGGTCCAAGCTGCAGGGCCTGGACAGAGGAACCGGGGAGGACGAGGTGGAGGAGGAGGAGGGAGTCGGTGATGGAGAGGAAGAGGAGGACGTGCAGGAGGAAGAGGAGCCGACGAAAGGACAGGGCGACATAAACTCCTGAGGGCTGCTGGGAGACGAACCCAGGCTGCAGGTGGAGCGAGTCTCCGAGTCTTCTTCAGACATGATGCTGCCCCCCACGCACGGCTCGTCATCGAAACAGACAGACGTCACTGTTGGGGGAGCAGAGAGCAGACGGTGAGTGAGGAAGAAGGATGGTGGAAAATGAGGAGGGAAGCAGTAAACAAGAATAGGTGGAGATGGCTGCTAAGTGCAGACAATGAAGGGAGGGATGAAAGATGGAAGCAGAGCATGAAACAAATGTAAAAGGGAGCCAGAAGGTGGAGATGGAAGCTGAGAAGAAAGAAAGAATGAGTGAGGAGGGATAAAAAAAAAAGATAAAGTTAAGAAGGTGAGTGTGCAAACAAGTATAAATAGAAGTGAGAAATCACAGCAGGCATTCAGCTGCACACTCCTTCCTTAGATGACCTCAGCTGCTCTACCGTGTTTACTGACGATGCTCCTACTGTACGTCCCTGCAAAGTGGAGCAATACAAATGCAGTATGTTGTAATAAGCTCAGAGGTAGTTTGTACAAATCGCAGCATAGACGGATATTTAGACTTGCTGCTTGTTACTATTAGTGTTACACCATAATCTACTGTAAAACTTTTTATCATTTTGTCAGTAAAACGTCAGAAAATAGTTACACTATGTCTAATATTTAGTTTTCTCTAGAATAAAGAATCCAAAAGATAATCACGTGCAGCTGAACTTAACCTGTTCTGATACGCAGAATATTACAGTGCAGCTGCTTATGGACTTCATCTCGTGTGGAAAACATTGAAGCGCACACACTAAGGTCGGTCTATGATCCTGTGACCCTCACACATTGTGCACAACTGTCTTATAGGCTTTTTATTTTTAAGTTTTAAAAAAATGCAGGTTGGTTGTAGTTTCTGTTTTTGCAGTGCTTTTTTTCCTTTTGCCTGTTCAACCAAATGTGAAGCAGCTGATCAAAGCGGTGAAGATATTTTTGTAGTTTACTTGTGTGATGGTAAAATTAGTTTTAAAGTAATAAAAGGTCTGTGTGTGTGTGTGTGTGTGTGTGTGTGTGTGTGTGTGTGTGTGTGTGTGCACAAGCAGCCCATTCCCTCTTTCATGCCTTTGACCCAACAGCAACTTTGAATGTTAACGTCTTTTCTTTGATGTCTTTTAAAACCTTGGCCTTTATCTGACTTTCAAAGAATCACAACCAGGAATTCAGAAGAGACAAGAGCTCACTGTGTGTCTGGCTTTTTGACGTAAGCATCACTGCTTGAGTGTCTGGACCCTTGAAAAAAGAAACTCTTCTTTTTCCTGCTGTCACACAGAGGAAGTTCTGTTTATGCTATGACACCGTTCAATCACTTAAGGAGAAGCAGAACTAAATCTCATTACTGCTAACTGACATTTGAAGAGGTGAGTGGGTGTCACTGTGCAAGTCGACAGTAGAGGAAGATGATGAGGAGGTTTGTCCTTTTATCTCACCAGGAGAATCATCTGAGTCACGCTCAAGAGCGAACACGGGTACATTTCAACATTTGCCATGAGCAGAGCTTGCGTAACCAGCGAAGGTGACGTGTACTCACTAGATATTTCGTCAGAGTCCAGCTTGAAAGTCGAGATGTCGTCTCCTGAAATGCTGTCGCCCTCCGCGCCCACCCCTCGACCCCGCGGGCCGATGGCAGAGCTTCGGCGCCGCTCGTGGATCTCGTCTGAGATCATCTCCAGGTTCCTGAGGGCCGTCTTGTACTCTCCCTTGGCCTGAGACAGCTTGGCCTGCCGCTCGTCCACATTCTTCTTCAGGTTCTGGAGGAGACACAGTGAGAAGGTTCTGATGAAGGACACCAGACTGCACAGACACATTTTATGATTTAGCATCAACATGTAGCGACCCTCACATGCAAGCTTTGTACCTGGTTTTGCTGCTAGTTGGGAACATGCTAAATAGAGAATGGGGCTGTAGTGAAGGCTGGGAATCACACCTGAGCACAGGTGACATCCTCTGAAGGAGCGAGGCACAAACAGAACTTCGAGATAATATGAAATGAGGCCTGGAGGCAGCGGAGATCTAAGCAGTGCTTTGTTTGTTACTTATGTTAATAAGTAACAAACCTCGCTAGTTATAGTTAAACTGTGTGTTGTGCTGATGTTAACAGCGTTATTTGTTCCTAACAAGTCTGTGTTTGAGGAGAGAACAGCAGCTCAAATCTGAACCCAGCCTGAAGCACCGAGACTTCTCTACTGCAGTTTGTGGTCAAGCTTTGCAACCTTAAACAGCAGAACCTTCAGTCACGATCAACGGGGAAGTAAATTAGAGCTGAGCAGCAGCTCACGTACCTCCAGCTGCAGATAGTACTTTGCCTTCATCTCAAAGTAGGGCCTGTGGAGGAAGAAGAGGAGAGGAAGATTAGATAAGAGGGGAAAACACAGATTACCCAGCACACAGCAGTAGCCACATCATCACCATGGCAACCTGGAGGAGGAGAGGGAGCTAAAGGGGTTGTGATGTTGGATGAGTGAACGCTGCAGAGCGGATTAACACCCTGCTGAGGCAACACACAGCGAGGCTGCATCCAGGAGGAAAAACCCAACAATTTACTGAACTAGTCATTGTTAATTACATCCAAACATTCATTTTTTTAGTTCTGCCTTTGAAGGTTGACGTGTCCTCATGTCACTGTTCTTACATTCAGTGATAATTTAGTACAGATTCACAAGTTTCTCTTTACTCAGTTACAGCCTATTAAAGGCTATAACCCAACAATGATGTGATGATGCCTGATCACGCTAAACGTTAGCTCCACTGTTCCACTATTCAAACCGCCTCAGTAAACCTCAGCTTCACTTCCTTGTGAAAAATGTGGCTGTAGTAGCAGGGTTAGGCAGTGAGGTCGAGTGGTTACGGAAGGCCACTGATCACACGTATAAGCCCTGGAAACATTCTCCAAAGACATACAACCTCTGTCCAAGGTTTAAAAAGTCTGTCTGCAGCCAGGTGCCTCTTGCCAAAATGAAAGTTTGTGGCAAATTCATTGAAGGCATCTGAGACCTCAAATGGATTTTCATTAGAAAACATTTACAATTCATTCTTTCTCTTTTATAGCTCTAAAATGTAGTTTTAGTAGTTAACTACACAAAAAAAGGCAGCTGGAATTAGAATGCAGACATAAATGTACTTTATTCTATTCAGTTCACCAGCGTGTGCACCGCTCTGAGGCTGGACAAGACAAACAAGAGATGCAGATAAAAATAACTGCAGCAACACGGTCAAGGTAAAAACTAAAGCCCACCTCCAAGTAACCACAGCTGCTGCTGTCTGATCTCATTTCACTTGAAGTCTTCCGCTCTTTCTTAATCACCAGACAACAAAAGTGTTAATGTTCTCTTGTCCTCAACTACTGCACTGTTATGCTAAGTTGTATAAAACACAAACTAATTGTAATTTCGTATGACGTGTGCTGCTGAGCTCTTGGCCTGGTTGTCCGTAGCTTGAATGGTGGAAGAAGAAAATACTTTTTCAGGCTCCTTTTCACTTGCTAAGGTGACGGTCAAGTTATCTTTACAGTCACTTGAGCTGAGGTTTTCCAGAGGCACAACAGCTGGAGGCTGACACAAGCACCTCAGACAGGTTTTTTTTTTACTCAGATTTCATCTTCAGTGCTTGTTGTTCAGTAGAGCAGAAACAGGTTATTTCTCAGGAAAAATCAAACATTTTCACATCCTCGACCAGTTCGATTTCACTTTTAAGAGGTGCAGAACCTCAGTAGCGGGAAAAACAATTTATGTTTTCCTGCTCGGTCATGAGCGGTAGAGCATTGGGTTTGGATGCAGAAGGCTGTGGGTTTGAATCCCACCCGACCAGGTGTGGGAAAGTTTCATAAAACACATGGCAAATCAACGTGTGAACATGACCCCTGAACACGCCGGAAGCCCTTGATCTTGGCTTTGCTCCGTCATCCATGAGCAGAATCTATCACAGAATTACTGAAGTGATTAGAGATGAGATGCAATCAACATCATTTCCTGTTTCGAGACATCACCTGGAATGTTTCTATTCAGAGGCTTCAGTTTGCAGCAGTTTCTTTTCCCTTTGACTTGTGTTACTGAAGCATCAACTCGTGATTGAAGTGCTCTTTTAACACCTGACTGTTTCTTCTAAAGCACCACTGTGGTTGCTACCGGGACCGAGTTTCACTGCTTTAGGCAGCAGCTGCTTTCGGCTGAATAGGGAAGCGGAACCTGCCATCACTGCTTAAGGGAAATAAGTTCCCATGCAGGTCACAGTAAACGATCAGATGATATCATGGTTGAACATCTGTCTGAATCTGCTGAACCACCTCTTCTAGCGTTAAAAACACTTCACCAGAAGGTTTTTCGGTGTTTCATTGAAGTCTGATGTTTTAAAATAAAGCCTCAAGTGTCTGTGAATGAGACACACTCTTATCTCCCACTCCCCAGTGAAGCCACAGCCAGAAACACAAAAGGCCTGAACATGCTGTCAGTCACACACTGACGGTCTGTTTTAGACTGTGACCACACGATGGTGCAGGAAAGGACACAGTGAGCAAATACAAAACTAGAGGCTTTAATTTAACAGTTTGTCAGAAATGTTTTATACAAACTTTAGAAATTCTAATTGTTTTCATATGCATTATTCCAGTCTTTGGGGGTTAAATGTATTTTGGAGAGCTGGCTGTCACCAACTGGTAAAAACAGAGCGACCTGACTGTTCAGTTGTGTCTAAATACACAAAATCTTCTTCAGTTTACACCTGAGCTGAGCTGTAACAGGCCCAAGAGAAGTTACTTTGAGCTGTAAATAAACAGCCAGCACCAATTACATCATGTATAAAACAACAGCACCATTTCTAGAGCAAGAATATCTAATACTTAGAAGCCCTGATCTGATTGGATTCAGCAAATAAATCTAAACTTAAACACTAGAGAATTAACACTTTTCTATAATGATAATTTAATCTGAGCTGAATCTGTATTCTTGTTAAATATGAAAGACCCATTAAAGTTGGCATTAATAAAAAAAAAGCATTTTAAGAAATAACTTCACAGGTTTACTTTAATAAACCTGTTCATGTGCTGTGGGTTACGAATTGCTGTACGATGTAAAATGATGTAATGGTTGCACGTGGGCAGAGAAGATGTTCTTTTCTTGTTAGCGAAGGGGGACTTTCACCAACAGGTGACCACCATTCACACGTCACCTTAGGGACATTTGCTCACATTAAAATCTGCTATTTAAAGCTCAGACTGCGTGTTACTAGACATTTGTGATCTGTGGGACTGAGACTCTTACTTTGACTTGTTGATGGTGCGTTTGAGTTTTTTCTCCAGCTGCTTCATGCGGCTCGTCGCCGCTGTGTATTTGGCCGCCGTCTCCTTGTGCAGCAGCTCGCTCTTCGTCTTGGTGTTCTCCGCCTCCATCACCTGTAACAGCCAATCAGAAATCGCCATCAGACCCACACACAAGCTACAATACCAGAATTCAATTAGGACGGAAAACTGGATCAGACAATAATGAGTATTTTGGTATGTTCCCTCAAAAAAAAAAAAAGTACAAATAAAAACACTGACCCGCTGCGTTGCGTGATTCAGCATCTCCTGCCAGGCCGAGTCAAACTGCCGGTTGTCCTCCTCCAGGAGCCTCTGCTCAGCCAGGGAGATGGTCTCCTTCGCTGCCTGCAGAACCTCTGTGGCTCTCTGGAAGTCCTGGGTGGCCTTCTGAGCCTCGAGCTGGGCCTGGAAGTCACATCGAGACAGAGAGTCACGACCAAAGCCTACAGGTCTAAATCATTTCCTACATGTTCCATCTGTTCGTTTTGAAGCAGACCCAGCTCAGTCGTAAAATCAGTTTAATCTTTAACACTTCAGCTGCATAGTCCCTCCCAGGAGCCTCTGTTCACTCTGAGCTCTCCATGAATCCCCCACAGGACTGCACACAACAATCACTTATCTACAGAGCTGTTTGTAGAAAACATCACTAGTTTTTGTCTTAAATGTGCCGCTTTTCTCTCCTGACCAACAGATGTTCTTCCACAAACTTGTTCAGAACATTTAGAATCAGAAAAACCTAATTAAGTTATTGTTTAATAAAAGCCTTCAGGTCTCAGAAGGCCAGAGTTTTGACCATTTTTCTCCAACTTAAAGAGACTGAATGATAAGATTGAAAACTCCTTTTAATTTTTTTTTTTTAAATCACCTGGGCAAATTATTCCTAAATGTTACATCTATTGGGTTCAGAATTTAGTTCCAGCTCCATCATTTCCTGCACTGAAAACCAACCATAAGACAGTGCAGCACTTTAGCATCACAAGCTGTTCTGTCCGTGAGATGATGGAAAGTCAAATGGGAATTTGTTTCCAACAGTGCTTTCAGAATAACGTAGAGCCTAAACCCGCCCACGTTCACTGTGTCAGCTTTAGAACCATTATCCACAGATGTTTCTGAAAAAGTGAAGTATGTGGCTTTTTCTTTCTGGTTTCCTCAGCGTAGAAAAATGCAAAACCTGCCTCTGGTTTGCATCAGTTGTCGGATTATCAGCAGTGAAAGTTCTGTTTTAAAGTTACAATCATGGTGAACAAAATGAGGCAAGGATCACATCATCTGTTGTACTTTGTTTTAATGGAAATGTAATAAAAATCCACTGATGTATGAATCATCACCAAAACAGTGAATCCAACTCATCTCTCTGCCTGGGAATTTGACAAATAGTGTTTTCTAAAGACAGAGAGACCACAAAAAAAACACCTTGACTCGGAGGGAAAAGCCCAGAATGATGCAGGGGAAGAAAGAGATGCACCAACACAGACTGTAAAGAATATTACGCACAGATCTCTCAGGCTCTTTTAAAAGAAACTAAAAAAGCAGCTGAAAGCTGAATATTAAAGTTGGTTCTATTGACCCAGTTAGTGTCTGAGTTTCTGCACAGACTCTGCAGCTTTGTGAGTGTGGTTTTGTGTGACCTACTGCCATTTTAGCCAATAATCTAAGAAATGTTTTCTAGTGTGACCAACAACAACAACAACAACAACTTCAAACTCAGAAGGGAATCCAGGACTTTTATTAACAATATGCTGCCTAAATTCTTCAGCGTGTTAAATTAAGTACAGTAGGTTTTTAAATATCAATCTGATTGTTATTAATATCAAATTTCACAGGTGAACAGAAGAGGCGAGTTAATGAGCAAGTGAAGGGGCCACGGCGAACTCAGACACATCTGTAAAACATCGGGACAGACGACTGAACACACCAGAGATTAGAGCACAGAGGAAACTATGACGTCACTGGGACTTTTATAGATGTGGACAAAACCAAATTATGAAAACCTGAGAATAAATGAATTTCTTATTTTCCTGTCAGATCATAGGGGATTACCTGAAGCAGCTTCCAGTAGCTTAACGATAAGATTAATATTAAAGTAAATTTTCCAAAAAATACATCTAATACAAAGGACAATGAGCATCCACCCTGCTGCACTTGCAGTTTGACAGACTAACTTTGCTAAAATCCCCCCCCCAACACAAGAATGGTGAAAGAAAAGCTTGGAGATGCCGGATATGAAGTCATGACTTCGGCTCTGTGTAAGCACATTGATCAACGTGTAAATGAATGAATGCAATAAAATGAAGCCAAAAGTGAAGCAAACATTCAAGTCTGTCGTTTTATCTGACATAATGTAACATTATTATTCATATTCGTGCCTCGTGTTGATCTGCCTTCCATCCCGGTCACACTCAGGCTGCAGACACCCTGACATCACCTCATGCTCCCTGTAATTTCATTATGGATGCTCATCAATGTGCCAGCGCAGCAGCGCGATCCGCACAACCCCGGCCTTGTTGCCGTCATGTGACCGGCTTTGTGTGTCTCCTGCTGCTGGGTCCTGTCCCATCAGCATTAATGAGAGCAATAATCTGAGCAGGGGCTAATTTATTTCCTGCTATCTAACAAGGAGGACCTACGTGTCCTGGTACCTGATTGGTGGAAACTCAAGCCATCATCTGCTGTGTAAAAGCACTGGTGCTGAGCAGCTGCAGGGCTTTAACGGTGCGGAGAGTCACTGCGAGCACTGTGTGGACATGATGTAGATGTCAGTGCCCTTTTACTCATTAACAATCCAAAGCAGTTTCATTAGCTCCTGTATCAATTCCTTTCTGGGTGGTTTCAGCGGCTGCGCTGGTCGACAGCAGCTGTCCTCACATTTATCTGACATCTTTAAGTCCTACATATCCCACACTTTTCTCAAGCAGGCCCTGGGTAAGAGCACGAGGAAAATAAAATAGAAGTCTTAGCCATGTTTTCCTGCCCTGCCTCGTCCTATGCTGCTGTCACGTTTGCCCACGACCGTTCCCATCCCACACGTGCTGGCTCCATTCTGCCCACCTCGTTCTGTCAGCACCAACATTAAACACTCTGGTCTACTTCAGTCAAGAATGGGGGGGCGGGGAAGATATCAGAGGGTCTCTTTTTGTGTGTTCTTATAAGAAGGCAACGTGCTGACAGAGGCATGAAGGAAATCACGGTAGCACATTGGAACTGGCCTGTGTTGGTTTTCAGGCAACTAAATACAGCGTGAAAATGGAGAATTTATTAGTTACTTTGTTCTCAGCCTCTGTCTCTCTCTCCCTTTGTCCTACTTTCTTGTAGTGGTGTCAACTTGTCAGCTGCAGGCGACGCTGCCAATAACAGGAAGAGAGGATGACTGCAGTGTTGAAGGCTTTATTTAAGTCTTTGCAGCTGTAAAGAAGCACATTTAAAAGACAAGCAACTGAACAATAACACAGTTCTAAAATGCACCAAAGCAGAAATGAGTTAACGTTTGTAATTTATAGAGCAAACGTGTTCACAAGCAAGAAATTAACTTTTTTTTTGGATGACATGGACGAAGAAGAAGATTTCAGCTGCAACTGCATTAAATCCTGACTAAGTGGATTAAAACCCTCCTCGCTCGCTCGCTCAGCACATAGTTTCTAATTTGTCAGTTCATCCCACTTGCCTTTACTGGCCCACTTATGAGTATTCTAATATTTTTCCAAGCACAAAAACAAATGTGACACTTTGTTGTTTTAACATTACAGTGTTTATCTGGGCTGCAAACTCTGATTTATGCACACAACTAAACATCTAATGTCAATGTGCCGCCATAGGTTTCCGCTTGTGCTCACAGGCTCAGTTAAAGCTGTGAGGCCCAGTAGTTATTAATGTTCCGGTATTTATTACTGCATCATTGTGTTTTGTTCACAGACTCAGTCATGGTGAAACAGGAAAGAGCCCAAACTGTTGCCACAAAGTGGTGGAACACGATTGTGAAAAATGTCACCATTTTGTGATGTAGTTGTGCGAGTTGCCAAACTAAACGCACACACACACACACACACAGACAGACTGGTGATTTCAATTATGCATTTGTGGATGAACATGATTCCTTTAAACCTCTTCACAGCTCACATCATGTGCTGCAAGACTGAATCTAGTCCAAATAGGTGTTTTGGTCACAGGTCACATCCGCTTTTCTGTGTGTGTGTGTGTGTGGTCACAATCGGACCAAGCATGACAAGAAAAACCTCTAACTTCCCATTTTTGATCATGTAGTGTCTCTCTGGTTCATTTCTTCCCCTCCCTTTCTAAATCATCTCTTCCATTTCCACCTCGGTGTCTTTGCTCCTTCTCCGTCGTCTTTATCCTCCACTTCCCTCTCTCTCGTCATCCTGTCTCCATCTTTATTCATCTGTCTCTTTCCATCTAGCTCCATCACTCGCCACCATCTCAGCTTCTCCTCTCTTTTCTCTCCTGCCTGTCACTTCCTATAAGCCACCTGATCTCCCTTTTTTTGCCACGTCCATTTCTTCTTTTGACTTTCGGTTTCTCTCTCCAGGCCCAGTCCTCCTCAGCAGCTTCACTCCCTCCCATCTGTTCTCTTACTTCATATTTTAATCACTCTGCATTGCGGCCTATGAAATTTTCAGGGAGCTGAGCCTCCAGAGGGAAGTTGATGTGTAAGTAAGGACTGTGTAACTTCAGAAACCGAGCTCTGGAAGTCTCTGGGAGAAAAGAAAATTTAACTCCACAGGCACTTTAATAATTTAACAGATGCTTACACAGTGCAAAAACTAGTTTTGAAACAAGTTAAATGAAAGAGAAGAATGAAAAATGGAAGGATGGAGACGAGCTGGAGGTTCATATTTCCTTTGTGGTTACTGATTGTCATGAAATTTGTTTTGGTGTTTAAACATACACCTCACGTGTTGGTCTCCAAATAAGCATCAGAGCCACTAAACACAAAAACCTCAATCTTGATAAAGAGCTGCAAGGGGCTTGTCACCTCTACACCAACCATGACTAAAGCTGGGGACACACCTGAAGACTGGCAAAGACTGGGCATAAACCCCGTTTCCACAAACCATGGCAGATTTCTAGTTTCAGAGAGTCTAAAGGTAGCACACACACACACACACACACACACACACACACACACACACACGACAACTCAATAAGTTTCTCAATAGGTTGATCAATAAGCCAACTTGGAACTTTTACTTTTTAAACATGACAAAATACAAACATTAAAAAAATGCTGCAACATGAGAGGACAACACTAACTATAGAACCCTGCAGAGACCTGAAGGTAAAATAATCTTATAAAACAAAGCTACATTCAGGTGAAGCTGTAGTTACTGTAGGCCTGCATCGGTTGTGATGTCATCAGCTACCAATAGCATTATGTTTAAAAGAATCTTCAAGACTAAAATCTTTACACAGCGCACACTTAACGCCATCATGACTGATGAGACTGCGTTTATTGCACTTAACCTCCGTAGTTTCTTTCCAGGTGATGACTGTCGCTCCACATTATTACCCATGTGTTTTTAACTTCCTGTTGCCCCGATATATCCATTTAAAACACTCCACTACATTGTATTACATAGTAATTACTATGCTACTTCAGTATTACATAAACATTACCTCCCACTACCCAGCTATTACAAAATTACACCTCTAATACCTGGTTATCACGGATATTTGGCCCCGTTAATGTGTTATTACCAAGATATTACACCACTATTACTGAGCTGTAAACTGATACAATGTTATAATTATTAAAGTTGCTCCTACTTTCCTGCTAAGTCAGAATAAAGCCATAACGAATTTTCACTTAAAGAGCAGCCTTGTGTGAATGACGGAAAGGGACAAAAAGTCATCTCTATATCAATACTCAATGTAATGTCCTTCACAGCACAATAATGGAGGGCAGACTAGACTCCTATCAGGTCCTAACATGAAACAAGTTGAATTAATAGCTATTCAGTTCGGAATTAAAATAATAATTGTAATTAAAACATCCATAAATGAGGTTCAAAACCTTTTATTGGCCACATCACGGAAATGGAAGACATAAAGGAAGAGACAGGACAGTTAGAAGTCTCCTCATCAGTCAGGCTGTCAAAGAAAGACGTTCTTGGGAAATGAGCCTTTACATCATAAAACAAGACGTTCCATTGACCTTCACACTGGGGGGGAAAAAGACAGACACTGAAGACTTGAACATCTGTTCTCACATTTTCCTCCTGTTAAATGCACAGACATGTGCACACTTCTTCATTTGTCCAGGAATTAATGGCTTGAAAACCTTCTTTACAGTCACGATCCCGACTGATCCAGGACCGTTTGCCCAGTTAGTCTCAGAGAATTAACACGAGAGACGTGTAAGAGACAGGGTCTGTTTTTACAGAGACCTGATTTGGACAATTTCTCCAGGAAATTTGATTTTTTTTTTTCCCTCCCCCTCGACAAGATTATGCCAAGAAATATGGATGCAGAGGTCTCCAGGATCAAATCCCAGCCCATGCACCAGGTGGCACCTGGTAGAAAGGGGGTGGTGCATTTTTACCATGCCCACGGCTGCATAATGCATAAAACTTAGTTCTATACCATAGTTCTTGGCCCCTTTGTGTCAGGAACTAAGGATAATGAGCTGGAAAACCACATGAAGGATCATGTACATTTAAAACCAAAGCCAGAGAAAAGAAAACCTTTATTTGAGCTCATGCCTCTCTCTTTGTAGCCAAGCCAGACAGACACAAACACACATTATCCCACTTCCTTAGATGTTTTGAGTCACAGTCACGGAAAAAGAGAAAACTCAAACCAACTGCAAAGCACTGTGTCAGAGCTGCTGCAGTGACGTCCAGACCACAGTTAATATGCAGCGACAGACAGAGCAGTGGCATCACGACACAAACACAGCAGCCCAGGTTTTTCAGCTGCGACCTTGCAGCAGCTTCTCTTCCCTCCGTTCCTTCAATCCATCCATCTACTTCTCTCTGTCTATCAGCTCCATTCCCTAAGGCTAAAGTCTGATGTGATGTGCACCGCCTGCCAAAAGACCTGAGGTAACCCGGCTGGGGGGGCAGTAAGAGAGGGGGGAGAAAATACAGGCTAACAGAAAGAATAACCAAGGGAAAGTGATAAAAAGAGAAGAGGATTTACAGAGGGACACTGAGTCAATGGACCCCCCTTAAAAATGAAAACACTTTTATATCAGATAATAACACACCACTTCCCCAGGTTCGTGTTTAAACATTTGTCTCGTGAATTCATGTAAAAAAATTAAAAAATTCAGCTTCAAATTTTTTTTAACAACTTCACAGAAATATTTGAACATTTTTGTCTCCCTTCAAAAAAAAAAAAAAAAGAATATAAAGACAATCAACAAATATCATTTTCTGTATTTGTCACACGCTGCAGCTAAAAGTTTTACTTGAAAACCTATAATAAGATGCTGCTCAACACCTCAGCACCCACCTCCAACCTCAGGCCTCCATTCACCCAGTGGCATCTGGTTAATGACAGCGGTGCCTTGTTACTGACGCTGAGCCAGAACAGTCACATCCACTAAGTGAATGATTACCCTGCTTCTCATGCAGCCAAACAGGTAGAAATGATACTAAAATGCTGCCAAATGGGCACATTTGATCCTCTTTTGTACAATTAGCATTTAAAAGTTCGGTTTGATACAATGTAAGAAAGTTCATTTCACTGAAAGACACTTTAAAAGCTGCTGACTCGGCCATTTTTAAATGCATTTATTGCCGTGTACCTGCTGCTACGACAAAAACAACAGCGTCAGGCTCACACACTATCGCCACATCTCTGACTATGTGTCTGAATCCTGCAAAGCCAAGTTGTTTTCCTGCAACAACCAAAGCTCGTTTTGCATCACTGCATCAAACCGATCACATTAAAATCCCATCTCTGAATTTACGCTCTTCATCGAAAATAACGTGCGTGCCCTCAATCTGTCATAATGACTTTCAAATCTCAACTCCGACACTCTCTGTTCTACCTCACCAGACGTCAGCTAACCTGCAGACACACAGAGGGCTGAGCTGGTTTCAATCGGCTTCTGCAAAATCACCACACGGAAGAGCAGAGGCTGAGTCATCCACTCAGAGAGACGTTCATGTTCCATTAAATTCACAAAACCTGCGCAGTCATCTCACCTTCAGACCATCAAAAGAACCAGCCAGAACAAGTCTTTAACTCCAAATGAGGTAAACATAAAATAAACAGTCACAAAGACGGACAAAGGGGAAAAGCTCCTGACAATGAGGATATGTGAGAATCTCATTGCACCATATGTGAGGAAAGTTTCATTTGAGGTACAGCTCCCCTGCCTCACCATGGAGTCGGTGCTTAAACACATGCGTGTCTGAGGCAACGTGACCAATGACTCCACAGTCTTTTTAGCCTCGCCACCCTGACCCACTGCCTCGATTAGTGTTGGGGACATCAGTATGTAAATTTCCTTTGTTTCCTTTTTGGATTCCACTCACAAACCTTCAGAAGACCACTCGAAGCCGGTTTCAGATCCTTTCTAAAAAAAGGTAACAAATTTTATCAGTGAGTCATTTTTTTTATTCCATCATCAGAGTTAAAAAAAAAAACACCCCCGGGATGGAACATGTTTCCTGTGGACTGTTACGGGTAAACTCCTCAGTGGGTGAGTGCTCGTCTCTGTGACAGTGACTTCAGAAACCTGCTTTCTGCAAATCTAAGTAGCCGTGCAGCAGCTGCAGCCGAATGATCTGATTTCTGCTCCACCTGGGACTTATTTTGAAAGTCTGACCCAAAGGTTTTCACTGTGTGTTTGAGTCACAGCAGAGTGGCAGCACAGGCGAACAAACGGACAAAAGGGAAGAAAAGACCCACAGCTGATTCACAATAGGCACCGTCTGAATTTTAAAAGCCATCCACAGGGGAAATGAACTTATTCAGACTTCTACGTGGCATCTCACCGTTAATGACGTCTCCTTCCATTTACTCTTTCACTCAGCTTGGTGTTCCTGTCTGCAGCCCATTAGAAACCTGCTCATGCGTGTACATGGCAAAGAAATCTGCGTTCTCTGATGGAATTCCCCTAAACAAATTTCAGAAATACGCTTTCCTGAGGAAAAAAAAAAAAACGTGGCCTTGTTAGTCCTTGTAAACGCACTGAATCTGTTCAAACTCCTGAGCACTGCTCTTATTAGCGTTGTTGTCTTATTAGGTAATAGCCCTGGGAACTAGTCTACAGCAGCAAACAGGAAGCTGCTTTTGACTTTCATAGTTTCAGTACGCAAACTTTGTGGAAGCCATGTGCTGAGCTCTACTTGATTGTATTTATTGGTTATTTTGCTATTAGTGCACCTTGGAAGGAGCAGAGGAGAAGCGTTTGTGTCCAGATTCCCTCTGACCAATGAGCAAATCAACAAGGCAGGACGTGCAAGCGACAGACTTCTAAAAATATGGCCACCTGCCACAAAGAAGCATGAATCCGCAGACTGGTCCACAAAACAAAAGACAAAAACAAAAGCAAGTCATTCCAGTGGAATCACCACAATCACTGGACACAAATTCTTGCTACTGATTTATAATACACAGACCATGTTGTCAGTGCAGTCCTTGAATGCAACACAGATCCAGAGTCTACAACGGAGGAAGCTACTGTATTAGCTGCATCTAATGAGTTCCTACGCCATCAAGTAAAATACAAAAAAAGTTGTGTTTTGTTTCAAATTCAAATATTCAAGAGCCTGGAAATTTATTGGGAAAAGCCCTGCTGTTCACCTGCACATTAACTCATGAGTCATTAGCTGCCAACGGGATGCCGATATGCAAATGGAGATTTCCCAACGTTCTCAAGAGCTACGGGTCTCGCATTTTATCTTCTATCTGGAGTCAAGGTCAACCTGAGTCGTTTGTCTCCATCTGCCGCTGCCACCACCTCCCTGGGTGCTGCCTGCTGCTTATCTGCAACAGCAAACAATGTGCTTCTTATCAAGCTGAGTGGGTGAGCGATGGAGGGAGCACTGAGAGAGAAAGGGTTTACAGACCAGGCGAAGAAAAACAATGAGTCGGGTTAAATATTGTGTGTGTTCTGTGTGAAAAATAAAAAGGCAGGAAAGAGGGCGGCTGAGAGCAAGAAGAAAATAAAGCAGAAAGAACAGCAGACCAGAAAAAATAAAAAGAGGGCTAAGGTGCCGTGAGGACATTCACAAAACAAATCTGACTAAATGCTAAAGTTTACAGCAAAAGGCAGGTGCAATAAAAAGGCCACTGCTAGAGCTGAGCAACAGAAACCGACCATCGCACACTGCAGCATGAGGACAGTGACAAAGACCCCGACTGCGTCTGCTATTTTCAGCTGGTAAAGCATCAGGCCATCGACAGGACTCTCACAAGCTGAAAACAGCTCTGAGAAAACATTACGCACCTTAAGTGAGGAGAGAGAAAAAAAAAAACAATTCCCAGCCTGCAGCGTCTTGCAGATTTTTTGGGGCCATGTGTTGAGAACAAATTGACTCTGGATCATATAAACTGCAGTACGCCGCACAAATGTCTCCAGTGCTGCAGAGAGACGGTCATGTTTAAAACCCTGAATGTGTTGAAGGGGGAAGCTGTTCATTTAGAGACATTAGATACAAACAAGGAGTAAAACAAGATGGGATATTAAACCAATGCAAGGAATGTGGGACTAATTGGTTCATGCTGAGAAAGAAGTAGAGCACTTTTAAATCTACCATGAATGTCAGCACCGTTTCGAGCCAGTGGGGAGTTGCAGAGATGTTTCACTCAGGACCAAAGTCTGTCTGTGCGCATGGACAAAGTCTCCCTGGTTTTTAGGCATTTTTATTCTCCACCATAAGATCTTCTTTAATTTTCTCCTTCTGCAGCAACAAAAAGTCTCCTCGGCTCCATTCTCTACATCCACCACTGGCTGTGGGTCGATTGCAGTCCTCCAGTCTCTTAAACCATCAATCACAACTTGACATTTGAAGGATTTTGCATTTTTGTTGTGATGAGTGCTCAGTGGCTGTGGCACTTATGAAGTAGTGCTGGAATGACTAATACTAAGTGACCTCAGACATATCATCATCATTTTTTTTTAACCATTGTTTTTTAAACCGTATTGATATTCTGTGTAAAATATGACATTTCTCAATGATTATCAATAACTGAGGCAGCACGATGGAGGAGTGGCTAGCACTGCCGCCTCACAGCTAGAAGGTCCCAGTTTGAATCTACGTCCTATTTGAGACCATAACCCAAAAAACCTCATCCTCTTCTCCTTCCCACACCTGACGTGTTCAGAGCCTCGGCTTTAAACGCTTGAGTGCTTAACTACTGCAGGGAATTATTGCAGCAACCTAATAAAATCTCGACTACAGTCTGTCTCCATCAGACAGGAGAAAAGACAAAGAGTGCGAGAAAAAGATCGGAGAGCAGAACAAAGCTGGCTCACTGAAGCCGGTGATTATCCTTCTGTTGATAAAAAGTGTAACAAAGGCTAAATCTGCCCTGGGAGGCATTTGGAGAGCAAGCACAGATAGTAGGCGAACCAGATGGAAAATGTTTAAATAGGCCAGTGGATTCATCTATGGAAGAGGGTAAAAAAAATAAAAAATCTAGCTGTGAATTCAAAGTCACTGCTCTCAAACATGTGAGCTGATGAGAAAACCAGGATGTTTGCGGGGGGGGGGGATGAAAAAGCAAAATGCCCTTGAACCACTAACATTTTTTTTCTGTTTTACCCCAAAATGGTGGTTTATGGTGGCACGTTGCTGAAATACAATCAGGGAAGGTCAAGTTGGAGCAAAACAGACATGAAAGAGTGAATTAAAGTATAATACTGAGGGCAACTTCGGAACAGCAATGATGTCGTCAATCACAAGGTAAGTTTTGAAATAATTGGCTAATTTAATTAGTGCATTGTTTTACTGGTCAAAACCCACATCATAGATAAAGGTTTTTATACCTTAGACGTTTCTGTACTGGGAGGACACAGATGTCCTAATGCTGCTTTAGGTCACCAGCAGCCATCATAAATAATAATGACAAAAAGAGACACGATAATTAGGACTTGAGAAGTCAGAGGACTGAGTCAAAGCAAAGGCCGACAGCTATATGTAAAACGACGGACCTACTTCAGAACGAGTTACAGGGCAGCATTAAACTTAGGCAAAGTTAGAAAAGTGGGTCGTGTGCGTGAGGACACGAGCGTAAAATGTATTTCTTTCAGTCCGACATCGAGCTGAATTACTCTGGCTGCTCTCAAAGAAAACCTCAGGCTCCACAATCACAGCCAAGTCCAAACTGTATCCTAAAGAACGTCTCCGATTGGTTTCCCCTACAGAGGAGAAGAGCAAAGAGGGGGGCAATGTTTTTCCTCCCTGGAGGAAAGTGCAAACCCTGCCTCAACTGTGATCTTCTGCATATCTAATATGTCAGAATTGAAGCCCATTCTTTCTCCCTCATAACCTTTTTTATTTTTAATTCTCCTTGCACATATCTGCACTCTCCACCATCGGGGCCTTTTTGAGGACACGGGAAACACATAACACTTTTCTGTGTAGGGCACAAGCATATTTACAGTTGCTATCGTGTTGTTTCTGATACAAGCTTCCCGAACAAGAAGCAAAGTAAATGTCAAGAATTCCGGCCAGCAGGTGAGCCGACAGGTAGATGGAAGTAGAACGATCACATGCTGTGCATCCTCATCTCAGTTCCCCTGAGGACCAATGCAAACGAGACAATCTGTACACCACAACCTGCGTTACACACTTTTACACACTCTACGCAACATTTCTTGCATAAAAGGTTTAACAGACATCGTTTTATGGGCTCACAGTGTTGGTGATTTGATTCCCAGTGTCAACCCCTGCTGCCAAAGACAAATCTACCAATGTTTGTAGAAACGACTACTCACTACAGTAAAGTGCTTATCGACTAATATTGTGTATGTTGTGTTATGGACATGTTGTTAAGACAAAACAGTGCATTTTAATCTTTAGCACAAGTCTGAACGTCCAGGACTTGCTCAAGGACTCAGATGAACATGTCAGTGTGACTCTTAATCATCATAACGGCAGCAGCGTCCTCACAGAACTTAGTTTGAATTGGTTAAAAAAGGACATGAGCTCAAAAAGAGGAAGTGGAACTGCGGTTTCACTTCATGCTGCCTGTTTTTCAGCACATCAGAGAAAATTACCTCTCGTACTCGTTGCCATTACTGATGTCTGTGTGAAAATGTGAATATCATTTATAGCCCTCCAATATGACATAGGAGCAAGAGAGGAAACTGCACAATGAAAGTCTTTTAGATGCTCAGACGATGCCTGTGCTTCCTGACTGAGGTGTTACAGCTGCGTGAGCTCTTAGAGATGTGCAGGTGTCTGCACCCCCCACTTTCTTAAAATGTATTTATACACACACACAGTCACTCACACTTAGCTGAGGCTACACTGAAAAGGGAACCAAGATTTTGGTCCGTAATTATTGTGTCCTTGTGTTCAAATCGTGCATTTGAACTGGACTGGAAGTGATGCATTAAACATGGAATTCATAGAGTCAGTACTGGGTGTGTAAAACATGGACACGGTTATTAAAACAACTGCACTTAAAGACCAATTAATAACTACTCCCTTGCACCAACCTTAAACCAAACATTTTTTTTTTCACCACACAAAGGCGTTAATGTTGAGAGCACAGCAGAGGAAACAACAACAGAAATGGTAAGTTTGAAATGCAGGTAGTTGTGGACAAGCTCAACACTTTTTGCTACTATTACAGTGATCTGCCCTGCCAGTGTGCGAGTCAACACAGTACACGAGGTCACGTTGTGCACACGAATTCATAGTTCAAAGCAAGTGATTCTGCAGCCTGAGACCCAATCATAACACCAAACCGACACGTGTAGCATTTTGATGTAACCATTATCCATAATCCATATTATGACTGACCTGTCTAGCCAACCTGCGGGCCTCCCAGTACGGCTTGGACTCCTCCACTGCTTTGCCAATCTTCTTCACCAGTTCGTCCAACTTCACCGTGGCCTCCACCAGAACGGAGCGAAATTTCTGCCTCGCATCCTGAAAAAGGAAGACGATTTTCACTTACTTCGTCATTTAGGTCAAAAAACAAACTAAGCTGAAGTCGGCAAAAATAAAAATAAATAAATAAATAAATCTACCCCAAACAGTAATAGGCTGTTTTGACCTTTGTCAAAACCTCACTTTGTGAAACATGCTGTCGGAATCTCACTGAGACGCATAACTATCAGCAGATGACAATACAAATAGACACGTTAACAGAAGTTAATGTTGCTTATGTCCAACCTTTAAACCATTCCAGCTTTCATTTGCCTCACACCTTTGAATGAACACTTGTGACATGTCTTTGCAAGGCTCTTGACCCTTCATCTCCATTCTACTCACCACTTGTGAAGTTGAGGAAATGAAACTTGTTCTATTGCTGAATCTGCTCTGAGTCATAACCAGAAAGAACTCAAGGAACTAATGTAAAACCCCAAAATTCAAGAATAAAACCACAAAAATCTCCATCTAAGTGATGGATAAGGCAGCAAGGAACTAATATAAAATCCAGCTTTTTTCAGCCCAATGCCGCTTTGTTCAATGGCAGCAACAGTTCTTTCAACTTCATATTGAGAGTTGCAACACTTAAAATCAACCCTGAGCCTTGGAATGGAATAAAAGCAACTAGCTCGACCTTTAACCCCCAAACTTAAACTGCGTCAGTGTCCAAATATATATGCCCTGAATATATGGTTCAGTTTAAGGGAAGTCAAAGCAAGGTCCATTTCCTTGAAGGTGAACACATTTGTCCATTGCTTAATTTATCTGGAAACCAAAACAAGACAAACAACAGGGTCTCATCTTCTGTTTAAGCAAAGTTCTTCAAAAGACAAAGTTTTACAGGGTCGAGGAGTCTGCAAAAACCCTTAAACAGTACAAAAATCACTGGCAAATTTTGCGTTTTACATGGATCTCGTCTTCTACTTCTGAGGCAAATTTCCCATGGATGGTCATTGCTGGACCACAAGAATAAATCCCACCGATTTTCTGCAGCTATTTTGATAATTTATCACGTCTTTTTCTAAAGCAACTACAATTACTGCTGAGGGGCTGCGTGCATCCTGCCGAGGAGTGAAGTCACAGTTCACATGCAAGTTTGTTCAGACTGATGAAGAAATGCGTCCGCTGCAGAAGCATTATGATGCCATAGAGGGTCTGTTGAACGATAAGGACACACAAATACACACAAGCTTCCTGGATGACAAAAGAGGTAATTTTCAGTAAATTTGTCTTGGCTCTGTCCTCCAACATGCTGGATTTTGACACAAACGTTGAGCGGGGGGGTTAGAGTGCTGACTTGCAACTCGGAGAGGAAGGAAGGAATGAATTGTGACCCTTTTTAGCCTTTGTTGGTGTTTTTTTTTTTTTTTTTTTTTAATAGCTCGTCACCAGTTTCACACAGTTAGTTGGAAGTGGATGTCAACACCCAAGAGTCAGCACTTCAACCTCAACGTCACGATTTGATGTCACACCCAGTGCAAAGCAAACACAACAGAGTCTTTAAATACCACGACAGGCAGCGCAGCAAAAAGCTAAAGAATCAAATCTCACAGAGCCGTGAAGACACATCCTCGTCCGTCCCTCTGCGGTGTCCTGTTTGTCTCCCTAATGTCATCTCAGGGCTCAGAATTGGACACACTTTGCCAAGTCAACACATTAGTACCCTGAGGCATCATGTCTACTTATCAGCCAAATGTAATCTTGTTCGCATTAGCTTCTTCACATCTAAGAACTGAGCTCATTTTTAGTCCAGTCACTGTCTCCTTTTGTCCTGTCATCAGCAGAACGAACACTTCGGATCAAACACTGTGAGGCTCATACTAAAAATCACTTTTTGAAAAGGAGGATATTAATACTGGCATTAAATATGCAAATGGTGACTGATAAACTGACAAACAGTTCATGATGGAGGGAGTTTGACTGGACAAGTAAAAATACTCCAAATACAGCGGAACATCTGAATCATGGGACCGTGAGAGACAGTAAAAAGTACACTGCACATCCATTTGGATTAGACTTCATGGTTTGTGTATTGGGTATATTAGCTAATGAACAAGTGGACAGGGAGCTGATTTACCTGCTGGGAGTTCTGCATTTCATAGCAAAGAAAACAATAAGGCTGCAGCCTCCGAGCTTATTGCAATGGAGAGAGAGAGATTTAAAAAAAAAAAAAAAAAAAGGTCTAAATTATGGAGTTTACAGCTAAAATCAAACAAATCTGATAACATTCGGGCACCAATACAACAAATGAGCAAAGCAGTATTTTGTATGTCTCTGTGGACTTGTTGTGTTAATAGAATGAGTAATGATGTGTGAAATGATGGCTCAGGGTCTTGTGATAGTACGTTCACTTTTTCTTAAGGCTGGAGGACGTTAGGGCTGCAACTAATCATTACTTTCACCATTGCCAGTTTATGCTCTTGAATAACCTCCCTAATAATGGCCACAGCCCAAAGTGGCACCTTCAAATGTCTAGTTTTGGACAAGTAACAGTGCAAATTCCAGAGGCAACATTCTGAGTGGGTGAAACCAAAGGGGTGAATACACACTTACTTATCCCTTTTCAATAAGAGCTGCAGCCAGTTAATCAATCATCGTTTCAGATGTAGATGACAATGATTAGGCATCGTATCAAACACAGCATGTCCAGCTTGTGTTGTGCTTTACCTCATGTTATACATTCAGAGCTCATGATGAAAACATAAGCGGGAACTGTTCCCATTTACTGAGCTGAAACCTTAACCTAAAGTTAAGTCAAACTTTTCTGAGGTTGTGTGTGTGTGTTTCCTGTAACCTTTTTCAAACTTACAAACAAGACATTCTTCAGGGGCATTTGTCATTACTGTTTGTCTAGTTCTATAATCATCCATTAACTTCCTTAATGCTCAGTCATGCACCATGTCAAAAAGTCCTGCACCTGATTCGAACCAGGGTGCTGGTCTGCACAACAACCACACTGTCAAAACCCAAAATACAAAAAAAAAAAAAAAATAATAATCTTATTCCATCCATCGCCTTGTCATCGTTTGATTTTAGCAGCGAGGAGAAAAGCACCAACTAGTTAATGTAGCTGTTTTATGTCTCCTGGAGGTGAAACGACTTCTCACTAGTCGCCATTAATGAGAATGAAACTCACCTGCTGTTTGCATATGTACTATAATGTCAGGAGGCTTCCAGTTGATTTTCTGAAACATATTTAAACACTATTTCACTTCTGCTACTGATGACCACAAGTTATAGCTGCTTCCAGTGAGCAATAAGTGATCTCAACCAAATGTACCATGCAAGTCTCATATTTGCAGGTTTACTAACCTAAATAAGATATTTCAAGGGATTCTGATTTTATAACATGTTATTAAATTAAATTCATGAAGACACAAACTAACAATCTTCTGTTCACCTCAACCTCTCTGCAACCTGACTGACACCAACTGTTAAACTGTGGAGAGTGACAAAACTTTGGACTTTCACCTCTGCAAAGCTGCTGACCTGCAAAAAAAAAAAAGTCAGCAGTCAGCCATGACCGGATTTTAATGCGATGACCCTGGTGACAGCACCACTTCTGTCCGATGCACAAGTCATTTAGCGAGAAACTAAACTCTGCTCAATAAAAACGGCCTTAAACGCCCAATTTCCTTTACTGTAACACAAGACAGAAAAGCAAAAACGACACTAGTCACAGGTCGGAATCTGCTGACACAAGGCAGAATGTGAACTCCACAGTTTACTGCAACAAGGCAAAGGTTGAGCTGCAAGATCTGCACCGTGAAAGACGTCTTCAAAACAACACTCAGCTAATACAAGGAGTCTGACGGGTTGATTTCATAGGCTGTCAGTCCTGAGCTGAACAGTAGGTGTGGACGTATGTGTGCGTTTGTGAGATTACATGCTCTATCAGTCAAAACCGCAACACATCGACACACTCCCCGAACGCACAGATACAAACATGCAAACATATTCAATGCACACATATCCGTGTGTGTGTGTGTGTGTGTGTGTGTGTGTGTGTGTGTGTGTTGGACTGACCTCCAGCTCCGTCTCACACTTGTTGATGTCGTCTGTGGACTGGTTGAGCTTCTCCAGCTCCCCCTGGCAAAGAAGGAACATCAGACAGATTCAGAAACAAAAATAAAGAAAGTCCTCAACATGCTCAACAACATGCTCTGTTGTGTTAGTGTGAAACCCCCTCTGTGTTCCCCTGTTGAGTTACAATGGCAGGGAAGTAGCAAAAAGAGGGACCTTTGATTAAAAAAGGAACACCAGCCACTTTATTTGAAAAACTGTCCCCCTTCACTTAATGGCCTGAATTAACAGGAGGAGCAGCCACAGCAGGTAAAACCTGTTTCAGTGCTCACTGTTGTTCTGGGAAAGACTTGAAACGGTGTGAACGTCTCCTTTAAAACATAATGTGTTCACCACAGTCCAGTGTTTTTAAGAATAAAATTGCTAAAGCTGGAATGGAAACTATTTCTTAATTTACCCAGTTAAATTCGACCAAATATCCATTCACACTCCGATTAGGGCTACAAAATAAAATAATTAACATTATTAGTTTAACATTTGTTAATTGATCTTCGAACCGCTCAGTCTGTCAGACACAAGTCCAATCGCTCAATCAAAAGTCCCAAATGTCTTAGTTTGATTGGGCCAAAAGTCTCAAAAGCCAAAAGTCATTTGCTGTATTATAATAGCACAAAGAAAGTCCAACAGATTATGTTTCTATCCATCAAATAAACTGATTAGTGACTGATCATGTCATGTCTAAACATAAATCCAGACTTGCCCCAACAGTTCAAACCACAGACCTTTGCTCATCCCTCAGTCAACACCTCAGTTGGAGTAAAAAAAAAACACTTCATCCATATGATGATACCTTCAAAATAAAATACTGTCAACCTATTCAAATGTTGTCCTCTGAGCCCAGACAAACACTGAACACTGTGCACTGAGTATCTGTATCTGGACCTCATCAGGTCAAACATTCTGTCCTTTCAGACTCACTGCTCTACCTCATTCTTTGTGACTTTACTTTGAAAGGCGCTACACAAACACAGATTCCCATTAGTCTTTATTATTGTATCAATGCTACAAATATAAAAATCATACGTTTTTACTAAATGTCTCCGTCTTTGGGGATTTTAAGGCCTAAAGTGGACCTGGAGCGGCTTTCTAACACGTCTGCCACGGCAGGAACAGGGGACATTGTTGACCCAGCGTGTCCTTTTAACGGGTTTTCTTGGATTTGAGACCGGAAACAGACGCAACTAGAAGGTTCAGACAGCGCGTGTCTTTTGAGACTTTGTGGATCCAGACGTGTCCCCGCTTTGCGACGAAACATACCTGAATCCTGGGGTCCAATTCCTCGTCTTCATATTCCGCCTCGTCGTCCGAGCGAGGCTCCTTCTCCGAATGCTCCATGCTGGAGTTGAAGGACGCAGCCGAACAAAGACCAACGACGACTTAACCTGACAGACGCCCCGCAGTCATCCGGTCCGCACGCGCACTAAGCGTCACACCTGTGTCCTCACCTTCGAAGGAGCCGCTGCTAACACGCGGGTATTTGGAAGAGGAGCATCGTGGCGTGTTCACACGGAGACGAGCAGCGGCGTCTCTGCCTCCGCACAGAGCTGGAGCCGAGCTCCGCTTCACGCCGGGAACGCCCCCTCCCACAAGGCTGCGGGTGTATGGGGGGCGATTAGTGCCCCGTGGTGGCGAAGCGCCGTAACTGGAGAATAACGTTTCATCCCAATTAATCTGACAATTCATGTTTTCAATCGTGTTTTGGGCAACTTAATATCAAATGCTAAAATCCACAGATTGTCAGGGTGAAACATTTAAAAAAAAAAATTTCAAAATAATAAAATGTATATTCAGACTTAAAGGAAAAAGGTCAATCTACACATGCATATCCATCACTCACATTCATTTAAAAAGATTCCATAAAATTATCGCTAAAATACAAACTATGACGCCAGTGACTCCGAAGTACAGGTGTAAACCTAACAGAGGTCGCCTTTAAAACTGATATTCAAGATTCAAAGAACTTTATTGATCCCATAGGGAAATTGTGTCACATGGAATCAACAACATTATATACAACAAAATACAATGCACACGTGGGTAAATCAGCATGGAGAAACATATGGCTTGAGCTGCAGCCTCTATGGACTTTGAGATAACAAGATGTTCACAGCCACAGAACCCGCATTTACGAAGCAGCATGTCAGCTTTCACAGACTTTCTGCACTTATCGCTCAAATGATAATGTGATGTATTGGATAGACATAGCGAACTACAATGTCCTGTCCTTTTATTGTTTCGGAATAAACCTATTTATATTTTGAGAGAGAACGGGAGTATTTAAATTTTCATTAACCTAATAGTTTGTGTCCCATGTGAAGTATAGTATTGATGTCACACCCAGCCTTTGCTTATTTTCCTTTTCTTTCCCCTTTTTGGAAACAATAAGTCATAAGTCACTCACTGTAAAATGACAGTGGGTCCTATCTAATGTGTGCTACACTACGTTGCAGGTTCTGGCCTTCGGACAAATTGTGAGGTTGTGCTGTCCTGTACATGTGTATCTCCATGTACAGCCTTGTGACACTTGCTCTCTCTCTCTCTCTGCAGCAGTACTACAGAGATAATTTCTTGACACTTACTCTTCTGGGAAATTAATTATTTTTTTCTGACTGACTAAAAAGAATAACCTTTAGTCTTGATGCAGACAACGCTGCCAAAACCTCCCCGGAGCAGGGATCAAAGCGGCACAATATTAAATTAGAAACCAACTGAGAAATATGTTAAATAATTATGTGCTGGATATGAAGCAGCACCGAGTTCTCTGCTTTTCTGACGTGCCAATTGGACAAATATTGGATTAGTATATGAGTGTATTATCAAAATCAAGTCTGGTTTAAGACATTAAATTCATTAGCAGACTGCTCCTTCTTGACTGCTTTAATGTCCAAATTAAAGCTCCATCTGGGGATCCTGGGCATGTTTTTGGATGTAGCCACCAACAGTTTCCTAGAATCAGTCATAGTTTAACAAAAGCTTGTCTGTTGGCCTCAAATTGTTTTTTTGTGTCTAAACCGGGGAACCAATGAAGCCTGGTTGTTTTTCCCAGAGACTTAAACTTGTACAGAGCAGTTTTATTCTATGAAACTGAAAACAAATCACTCATGTTTTCAAAGGTCAAACAATTAGTGACGTCTGATCTAAAATTATATCACTGTAGGATTTTTTTTTTTTTTTTTTTAAAGACTGTTCCAATGAAAAGAGCCAAGGAGCCATTACTACAAAATCTTATTTCTATTTCCAGGACCAACATCACAGTTTTCATGTTGACGAATAAACCATGAAAATAGTGGACTTTGCATTTTCAACAGTCTTTGAGAACATATTGCCTTTAGCATCAAAGTGAATGTAACAGCGCCCACACAAAAACCTCTCATCTGCTGCAAAACAGAACATACACATCACTTATAAAAGCGCAGATAAGTAGAAGGACACAGTGTTTCTACAGAGAGAGACACACTGATTTGACCTACTGGCATCACCACTTCCATCTTTTGTTTTCATTCCTCCTGTTCACCAAAGGAGAAAATACCGAGACCACAGAGACAGTGGCCCCCAGGTGACATTATTTATACAGATTGCATAACTGACCTTTAGGACAGAGAGTGATGGAGCAGAACTGACAGAAATGGTTTAGATGCTTAAGCACTAAGGATGGTAGAGAAAAAAAAAAAAAAATCGTAAACTTAAGTTACAGTCGTACCATCATTTTTCTACTGTCGTCACAGTATAGTGATGTCCATGAGAGTGGAATATGAATCTTATCACCACCATCATGGTTTTTTTTCCCATAACCCGAGCCACCCTTATCCAGATGATGGGGGGTGTACAGAATGTACAGATGATAGATAAAAACCATTTACGTTCAGTTTGAGTTAAGTATTTGCCAAACTCATGAAGCCTGGTTGTTTGTCCCAGAGACTTGATAAGCTCGTTGTCAGATTTTCTGTTTGAGATCGGACCCAAATGTAAAAAGAGGGAAATGATAAGTGAACTTATTTTGAAACAAGGGAAAAACAAACTCACTCAACAAGGACAAGCTGTTGGTTCAGCAAAATGAACAAAGACTTGAAGTAAACTTGAAACTGGGACGGGAGAACTAAAGCGTCACAAATTAACTGAAAAACCTGATCTCCGAGCATGTTAACTGGGGTCAGTGAGACCAAGAATCTAAACATGAATTATGGAGATAAACCAGGGCTAGTTGAACTAAGGGCCTGAATGTGAGTACAGAGTCTAGGAAATGGCAGACACCAAGCTGGTAAAGCAAAAGATGGGAGTGGGAGAGTTAAGCAGATAGATAAGGAACATCAAGAGAGGAGAACTAAAAAGTTACTCCAGGGGAGGAGGGCAAAAACCAACGAGACCCTGACAAAAACCTAATTAGGAGAAATCAAAAACAAAAAGGATTAGAATTACCAAGAGGGGCTAAGCTAGAAACCAGGCTGAGAGAACTAAAAAGGACAAGCAGTAAGGGGAAGCGGAGCACAAACAAAAGACCAGATGGGAAATTGGTAAAATTATACCTACAGGTGGGCACTATCTGAGCAGGTCACAGGTCAGTTTAAGGTGAAGTGTGCATATGTGCACCAGGTACACGGAATTCCAGGATGGATACCAAACTGTGCATACAATAGAGCTAACCAAGAAACACGACTACCAAACCTCAGACCAAAAGGTAACGGACTACAGAGTCCAAATTGCAAGAGTCAGGACTCCAGATACCACGGGTCAGGCAAACCAGAAAGCAGGGGGGGGGGAGGTTCCATCCGGGACTTAAGACAAAGATCTGGCAGGTAACTGAGGGGAGAGCTGAGTCTAATTAGGCAGGGGAACAAGTGTAAACAATAATGGTCGGTGATGAGTAGTGAAGCTGGAGGAGTGAACTGGGAACAGGAAGCGGGGAAAAGGGCTACAAAATAAAAGTCCAGATCAGGAAGCGGAGCAAAAGGGTCGGAGTCATCACACTTGTACATGCCAACCCGTCCTGTTTTATTCTAGAAAACTGAAAACAAATCATTATCATGTTTTCAAAAGGCAAACAACGAGATATCAATTTAATGTGACTAATTTAAAGATAAAAGCACTTGTGCCTGATTTAAGGCGAACCTGAAATCTTTAGGACCCTCAGCATGGGTGGACAGTATGAAGACACGGAGGATGCTGACGCAGAGACCACCGGACCTGTAGCATGAAGGATTTCTAAACTCTTGTTAGCATGGTCTGTGTCTTCTGAGCTTGCTGGTGATTTGTCTGAATAACAGGATATATGTGCCAAAACCCTTTTTTAAAAAGAGGAAGACACACCCTGCTGTGTGCTCCAACTGCTCTGAGTCCTCTGTCTCTTAGTGTACAGTCATCATGACACGCTGCTAATTCCAGACTGGAAGATCTGTCCTCAGAAAATAGATTGGCATTGAAATATACAAAACATTTTTGGGTTACGATGGAAATCTTACACCTTAATCTTTGTTAGCAGAGAACCATTGGAAATCCTGAGTAAAACATCTCTCTTCTTGTGGTCTATGCTGCATTCGCCCAACGTTGGCAGAATGGAAATACTGGGAAAAACCAGCCCATATTGCGACTTGGTGTGTGTTCAAACCTACTGTCACAACAGAAAAACACATTACACAATTATTTTCCGTCTTGCTTGGGCTACAAGTCCGAGGCATGGAGATATTTCCAAGTATTTAAAACATTTCAGCCCTCATGTGTGGATGTGCCAGGACAGGACGCTGTCAGCGGATTCCTGATATCCACTGAAAACAGGGAGGCTTTGTGCTGATAAAGGAGAAATTCTGAGAAGACTCTCAAACAAACTCACACCCGCACTGTACTCGTTCACCCTGCTGCCTCTCATTTGATTTTCCTCTTGATGCTGACGTTCGTTTCGTCATGTTGATGCTCTAAGAAATAAAACTCACTCCCGCTCTGGACAGAAGGGTCGGCTACAGTAAACGGCCAAACTGTGCACGCGACTCAATGTGGATTGGTATCAATGTGCTGTATGCAGCAGTCAGACTGTGGTTGAACAGACAGCAGAGGGGAATCAGCTTCTATCTGTTTAAATCTATTTAACTTACTCTCCTGAGGCTCTCAGGCTCTGGATGAGTGTCAGCTCTTTAGATGATCATTTCAAGTGATTTAATTGGCCTGTTGACTGTTCATTTGGCATCATGCACTTTATAGTGAGGATAGCTACCGAACAGCTGGAATCCACAAATTAATACTAAAGTATCAGGGGCAAAATAAAATTATGGTCCCCAGAGGATGAACCTCTATCTATTTTGGACACTTTTTCATCTTTCTTATAATTCCGTATTAAGGCTGTAAACAGTGGTAAACATACACTTGGTTAAACCATAAAGCTGGTCATATTCTGCATTTTTCTTCTTGTCAACAAATTCCATAAAAAGTCGGAAAGTCAACAATAAATGCACCTAATTATCATATAATATATGTGTGTTTGTTTGCGTGTGTGTGTGTACCCAAAGCCTAGTTGTCAGTTTCAGGAATGCAGCACACGCAGGCAGGACCCAGATGGAGGCAGTTTCAGTGAGCAAATGATGACACTTGGGGAGACAGGAAGATGCACAATGAGATTCAGATCCAAGAGCAGCAACCCAGAGAATAAACAGCAAAGAGGACACACAGAGACATAGCATTAAGCAGAGTGCAGGTAGAAAAGGTGGATTGGAGTGATGGGGAAACTGGGAACAGGTGTGTGAGTGGGCCAAGAAGGTCAGGTGACAGGAAGTGGAAGGAGGAGATGGGGACATGTGAATGGCAACTCGGGAACGTTCCATTTTAAAATGTTCCACAGCTTAGTTGTTGTCCAAATACTATTGACAACACGTCAGTCTCCTTAAAGGGACGTACCCCCACCCAGATCAGCTCCAAATGTTGATGCACCAACCAGACTTGGGCAGGGAACTTAGAAAGTGTGGATGAACATGCTCACTGTTGGATTTGCAGAAGCAAAGAGCAGCTGTGCAGAAGCACACCTTTACCTGATCTGTTTCGGCTAGAGAGAGAAACCAGAAACCAGCACTGACTTCTGATGATGAAGAGCTGTCAACTACTGTGTGTGTAAAATACTAGTTGTACATAATGAGGGAGGATGCTGCTCTGAATATTACATAACAATATGAAGGTACACGATGTACTGGGCGTGGGGCTGGGCACCTGACCTATTTGTCCCCGTCTCTTTGACTTCCTCGCTGCTTTCTGACAACAGGATGAGGAAATAGGACTTGCTGTTCTTTCCAAGGACAGCTCACAAATTCAGGATGTAGTGATGCTCCGTGCATTTTACATTATAAGCAAAGCAACAGAGAAACAGAGAATCATCTCCTTCCAGAATCACAACAGTTTAAAGGGATATGCCACCAGTTTTGTTAGTTAGTTTCTTGTCATACTCAGTCTGTGAAGCCAGCAGTATTTCTTTTATTGTCATATATTTAAATGAAACAAAATCACATTTTCCCTCACATCACATAAAACATCTTCACATAGCCTGGTACAATAACTTCTGATAAAGTATATTATAAGTAATATAATGTGAAAATATTTGTATTTTTATCACTGCAAAGCATTAGTGCAGAGTGTGTCCGTGCATTCATCATCATGTGTACAGAGGAAAATGGCTCTGTCACTGCTGTGTGTAGATGCCAAAAGCATTAAAATATCATCATCTAGTGGTCACCTGCATTTAGTACAACTTATCATTGACACACAAGTCTACTGTGCAGTCATGCAAAATTTAGAACCAATGTTACTTCATCAGATATTAATTCAAGTTATTTTATAATGACTTTATCAAAGGGGATGGAAACTTTTGTGCTTTTTAAAGTTTCATTATTTTATAACCTTTTTAGACATTATATTTTTCACCTCATATTGAAACTGTTTGTAGAGGGAAGCAAAGTTAACTCTAATCCTAGTACAATAATAACACACATTCAACTGGTGCAAATGTTCTTACATCATTAGAAGTAACAAAAATAGTCAGACTGCATAAAAAAGTTACATTAAAATTATGAAAATTCCCATTGGTAAATGATCATAAGATGAGTTTAAAAATATTTCTGATAAAAATCATTTGTTGCATCATTGGCACCTTTAAAAACTGTTTTGAGTTACCTGATAAGACAAGTCTACAAGTGCCTTATATAGTTCTTTGGTTACTGTAGTTTTGATTTTGCTACTGACGAAATATCACACATTTACCCTCCAATAGTCAAGTGACAAGCAGTTTACAACAAGTTTGCACAATACAGCAATGTTGCAGAATCCAACTTGCACAATACAAAAATTATTTTATAATAAAAAAATGTATTTTAACATAGTAAGAAGCATATGTTTAAAGACATAGTTTCAATAAGAAGCAAATTACAATAAATCAGCTATAATAGTTGATAAAATGTGTGTGTGTGTGTGTGTGTGTGTGTGTGTGTGTGTGTGTGTGTGTGTGTGTGTGTGTGTGTGTGTGAGAAAAGCATGTAGAGGTCTCTGTTGTCTTGCTCATGTCTGACTTGGTCTAAAGCTTCTTCTCACATATCCAATAAAAGTCATGTTCACAGTTGGTCTTGAACCAGACCTTCAACCTGGGCTCGTGGTGATCATCAACATATGCACAACTGTCAGGCTCATTTTCATAGTCCGGGTGCAGATAATAACTACAAAACAACACATAAACACAGTTTGAGTGGTTTTGTTGATAGTAGAACAGACCAAGACAGTTCTGGGTTGACTATGTATATTTTATGCGTTAGTTCTGAGATTTGTCCAGGATAAGATGCATTCATCACACATTCATACATAGATTCCTGTTTAACTTGTGCCCTTCAGCCTGCTGCTGCTACACTTTGTCTCATCAGAAAAACCAAGTGAGTGAGTCAATAGTCTTAATGTAATCTGGGGTAAACTGGGTTGAACATGCTTCAACAACAATGTTAATTTATTTCATAAAATTGAAAAAAGTCTTACTCATAAGGGGGTGGGCGTCCATCCACCCATGTAAACGTCCCTTGTTGACCTCTAAGGCCTATCCAAACTGGTTCACCACGTGCAAAACTACGAACAACTTGCTGTTGGAAAGGAATTGTAGAAGAAATATTTTATCAGTTGTTGTTATTAAAGTCATCAATAAATGAACATATTTAGAGACAAAGTTAATTTTAGACAGACAGACACACACAGACCAGATAAGATGTTTTTCCTTGTGGAGAAATAAAAACAATTAAAATTATTCTTAATAAGTTCATTTTTTTCAGCAGGCCTAGATGGGTTTGGGAGTTGTGTGTAAAAAAAATCACACTTACTTCTTCCATCTGACTGTTTAATATCACCAAATTAGCTCCCATCCGCAAACAGTCTTGCTCTGCATAATCCCAGGTGTTCATCCATGGTGAAAGTCTGTAACAGCTGGACTTGTACGCCATCCATCCAGGGGGACAGCATCGGACGTTCATTTCTGCTCAGATACAGGGACAGGACAGGAGACAACAGGACATAATGAGATGAGGTGGGACGGGTCAAGGCTGGAAAAAGAAGGAGCAGGCAAGACAGAAAAGGCACAAAACTACAACATGGGACAAAGTAAAACAGGACAAGTACCAGAGATATAAAAAAGACATAGAAAAGTATGAACAAGGGCAGAACAAGACACAGAAGTCAAACTTAGTCAAAGATTTGATAAAACATAATGAGAAAGAGTGAGGTTTGACAACATAGGACATGAGACAAGGTAAGGGACAAAACAGAAGAAAAGGGATAAAAATGCAAATGTGGACAACACCAGTGACTACAGGCTAAGACAGGCTTTAAAAGAAGACATGAACGACAGCACATTTATAGTCAATACACACTGAATGTAAAGTCATCCTCAAATGGACATTGTCAGGATGTAATTAAGAAGCTTCAGTGTGGACAAAAGTGATGGACTGACTGACCAACAGAGAACAGACCATTATTAAATGACTCACCCTGAGGTTCACTGATCTGATTTCTTTGATCAGTTATGTTCTTCTTTAACATCATGTTCTCTTCAATCAGCTTTGCGTTTTCATTTGACAGCTGGTTTTTCTCTCTGTTCAGCTTCTCATTATCTCGAAGCAGTTTTCTTTCTCTAAACTCTGGGGTTCGATGAGGGTGAAATTGCAAGTTGAGTTATTGTTGGACCTGTTAGAAAATCCAGCTAGACAAAGAAAAACACAAGAGACATTTAGGTTTTGGATGTGTGACACTTATCAGGAATGTGAAGTTACCTCACGCTATGTAAATGGCTGAAACGTGAGCGTTATCTTGTGATTTATAATCCTTTACCTGTACCTGCAGTGATAGTTACCTACACACTTTGTTTTATTTTATTTGGTTTTCAAATCTTGTTCAGATTTGATGGAGACGGGGAGAGAGAAAGAAATGAGACTCTATAGTCAACATGGGAGGGAACCAGAAAACTGATGAGATGTTGAGGGAGATTCAATTTGTCCGGAAACATAAGTTATCTTAAAAATGACCACAATTTGGTTGAGGTCATCTAATTCAATCAATACAGCAGCTCTGCCATAAATTTTACTTTTACTGGGTTATAATTTCTCAGTTTTAAAGGTAAAATAGGAAGAAAGGTGACAATTCTACTATGTATTTTTTTATTGAGAACATTGTGGGTGATGGAGTTGTATTGGAGTGAATTATATTATACGGTGGTTCTAATGTTGTGGCCACACTATTTAAAATAAATGATGGACCAAAACATAATGTGAATACGTACAATGCATTTGGAAAGTTTTTAGACTTTAACTTTTTTCAATTCTGTTATGTTGCAGCCTGATAATAAAATAATAAAAATAAAAATGGGGTTAATAGGGTTCAAGTCAGGACTCTGGCTGGTCCACTCTAGGACATTAACTGAGTTGTCCCTAAGCCGATCCTGTGTTGTCCTGGCTGTGTGCTAAGGATTGCTCTAATGTTGGAAGGTGAACCTTCAGCCCAGTCTGAGGTCCTATTATCATTAATAATAATAGTATCAGGCTGCAACATAACAAAATTGAAAACTGTGAGGGTTTGTCTGAAAACTGAATGCTCTCTATATATGATAATAATATATGATACTCACCACCATGTCGATGAAGAGAAACGTTGACAACGACCTGTATGATGCACAACAGGCCAAAGCTGATTCCAACCACTGTGTAGATTTTCAACTCTCCTGTGTAAACACACAAGTATAACATCTTGTAACACTAATTATATAAAAGCACAGAAATATACCTAAATAAAATGCTTGTAACCTAAATAAATGTTTAATTTAAAATACAATACTTCATTTAGAAGGAGAAAAATGATGTTTAGATATTGCACTAAAGAAAAAGAAAATCCTAAGAAATAAAATGTTCAACATAAAACTACTAATGACTTCACTTTTAAGAAATTCTGACCTGCACGACCAATTTCTGTCCTTTCTCCTGTGTTGGTCCTTTCAGTTGGTGAATTAACATACGTCTCCATCTTCGTTCTTCTTCCACTGATGGTGTGGAACAAATTGTTAATTGTTGTTATAGCTCCTAACTTCTCTGCTGTTCATACGATGTGTGTGTGTATGTGTGTTTGAGAAAGAGAATTTATAATTCTTCATTTCCACTGACAGTTGTGTCACCAACCACAAACAACCAAAAACAGAATCATTTATGCAAATCTTTTATGACAACACAGAATAAGTCCAGACACTGTTACCATTAATGGAGTCTAACACCTCTTTGATCCAGTAAACCACATTCAGTTGATGTCTTGTAGCTCTGTGTATGAAAAAAGCCCACAGGAAATTGTGCTATTAATGTATCGAGCTCATAGCAACAATATTGTTACATGTAGAAATTTTGCTGCTCGACCAGCATTTACTCAAACAAGCTTCAAACACTTACTGACATGGACAATTGTTTGGAATCAATGACAATGGCCTTTTTAAAAAGGAAAAACAGTCTGGGCTTTGGCTCTTCACTATTTATATCCACTCCGTAGGGTATTTAGGGATGGCAATGTTGATTGCAGACTAAAATCTTTTAATAATAATAAAAAAAATGGTTATAGTTAGTTATAGTTATGCTGCTATAGGCTTACACTGCTGGGGGACCCCCACCCAACACACTGAGCTCCTTTTCTCCTCTTGTCCCTCTCTGTCCCCACTGTATGACATTAACTTTGTGTGTTTTCTCCCGTAGTTGTATTTGTCCTTCTCTGTCTCCCTCTCTCTGTCCCTTTCTGCAGGTGTCCCCAGCTTTGAAGCTGTGTGTCTTCCAGCGTGCAGCTACTGGTCCTACCAACCTCCCCGATGTTTTCTGGTTGCTTTGTCGCCCTTTTTCTTTTCTCTCTTCACGTTCCACTCACCCCAACCGGTCAAGGCAGATGTCCGTCCACCCTGAGCCTGGTTCTGCTGGAGGTTTCTTCCGTTAAAGGGAGTTTTTCCTCTTCACTGTTGCCTTGGACTTGTTCAAGAGGAAATTGTTGGGTTCTCTCTATACATCTTTATTGTTTTGACTTTATTCTGTAAAGTGCCTTGAGATAAATTTGTTGTGAATTCTAAAAAAGTTGAATTGAATTAAATTGAATATTTTACTGGACGAATTGGCCAAAGCTATGATCAGCTTTTTTTCCATTTTGGGATAAATATGTGAATGTTATATGGTTTTGGCCATTGAACTATTTTCTCTTTGACATTTTGTTTTTTTAAACTATGTTCCGTTAATTAGTAAAGATAAATGGTTACTCTAGGAGCGTAATTACTGATTTGAGAGTTGTGGTCGTTAGTTTGTGCACTTGCAGTTTGTTCACAGCAGTGGCGGGCGGATCGATCCTTAATATCGATACTTTCGATGTAGGGGTTGTATCGAAAATGATCGATCCAAAACTCAAAATATCGATATTAAGGGCTTTTTTAAACCATTGATTTTATTTATTTTGCATGAAATATAATATTTAAAATGAGCTTGTATATAACGCTTTCTCTTATGCGGCTCCTTTCGCACTTCACGCACATTGGTCACCCCTCGCTGCTCTGCTGTGTTTTGTTGCCCTACCATCACGTGACTCAGCAGCGCCAAGCTCAAGCAGCTGCAGAGAGAGTGAGAGCTACTGTGGTAACACCACCAACAAACACATAAAACGACATGACAAAGAGAAAACGGAACCACAAAAAGAGAGAGAGGAGGCAAATCTTTCAGACAGAGCCCCGCGTGCAGCGAGACAGGAGTCACTGGCAGAGTCAGCTTCCGTAATATTATCCAGGTAGCTAACACTGCTAAAAATATGTTTAAGTCATATTGGATCCTCAGCATGAAGTGTCCTCACCAATATAAACCACAAATTAATAACGCTTACACTAACCATTGTTTAACTGTGGTATTTTTTTTGTAAAACTGGGGTTTCATACACCACAAAATGTGGTTTTCCAAAGTGATTATTTTGCTGGTGTTGAAAAAATGTAACACTTTACAAATAAAGTATCATTTGTTAACAATATTTAGGAATCTTTGTTAATTATATAAAAAAAAACTAAGATTAACGAAGAGCAAATCACATCAAAAATCACAGATTTATTCAGATTTAACAAAATTTTGCAATCACTTCTTAAATTGTGATACAGTGATATCCCCTATGCAAGAAAGTAAATGTTATTTATATTGTGTGCTAAAAAGAAAAAAATATCAGTATCTGCGATATTTGCCCTGTATTTACTTGGTATCGGATCGATACAAAATTTTGCAATGTCGCCCACCTCTAGTTCACAGTCGTCTAAAAACAGTCTCCACACGTACTTTACACCACATTAGCACATTGTCTCTCCATATTGTAGTTCCACTATGATTTCACATCCTGCATTATTAAGAAAGTGTTTTATTCCAAGGTTCTAATTTTATACTTCTTGCTTTTGCAGTGGCTGGTTTGTATATACACCAGTCAGCCACAACATTAACACCACCTACTTGTTTTAATATTAAAATATCGCCAAGTTTTTATGAAAACATCAATATTGATGTATCATTATAGTTCAACCACCTCTGAGCATATAGTGTTTAAAATCAGCTCCACCTTTAGCAACAGGGAAATCTGAACCTTTTTTTTTATTAATTACTGTTCATGTTTTCACAGTATTGTTTAAAATACATTGTTTTCTCAGTGGAGTACTTTTACTTGAGTACTTCTCTTTTTACTGTATTTTTGAGTAAAATGTAGATAATCCATTGGACCGGTGAGGTTGTGGGTGAACTTCAGGACTACGTAAATTACTCGATAGTGTTGCCCCTCTAAAAAAGAAGGCAGTAAACCAGAAGAGGTGATCTCCATGGTAAAGTTCAAAAACTCGCAACTTAAAAGAGGCAACACCAAAGTTAGACAGGAAGTGGCATTGCAGAAATTTAGAAGAATCTCACTTAGCCTGGAAAAACAGTTTAACAATGTGAAAAAAAGCCCTTCCTGATGCCAGAACAGCATATTATTCATAATTAATACAGGAAACCAAGAACAACCCGCAGTTTAATTTCAGCACTGTAGCCAGGCTGAGTAAGAGCCAGAGTTCTGTTGAGACTAGTTTTCCCTTAACTCTGAGCAGCAATGACTTCATGACTTTCTCTAATAATAAAATTGTAGCTATTAGAGAAAGAAATTAGATGCAACCGCAAGGGGGCACAAGCCAGTGTCTTCTTGTGCTAGTCCCAAGTCTGGATAAATGCAGAGGGTTGTGTCAGGAAGGGCACCCGACGTAAAACACATGCCAAATTAAAAATGCCAATCGTGACAATGACTTCCATACCGGATTGGTCGGTGCCCTGGTTAACAACTACCGCCACCCCTTTATTTCTAAAATCTTTCAAAAAGTATTTACAAAACAATTATGTGACCACCTGTACAGGAATAAGTTGTATGAAGACTTTCAGTCAGGATTTAGAGTTCATTATAGTACAGAAACAACACTGCTAAAAGTCACCAACGATCTTCTCTTTGCATCAGTAATGGACTCCTCTCTATACTTGTTCTGTTAGATCTTAATAATGATAATAATAATAATAATAATAATAGCTTTGTTTATAAAGCACTTATCAAACAAAGTACAAAGTGCTGTACATTTAAAAGGAAAATAACGATAAATAAATAAATAAAATCAGGTTAAATATAAAATCAAAGAAAAGCACAAGTTAAAATGCATCAAGTGATATAGATAGAATATTTATAGATAAAATATTTATACTGAAACTAGAGTCTCACATCTCAGGAAAGGCAAATTGATAAAAATGCGTTTTCAGATGAGACTTAAAAGACACTGAGTCAGAGAGTCTGATTTCCTCAGGCAGGTCATTCCACAGATTTGGAGCCATGATGGAAAATGCTCTCTCCCCATTGTTGTTTAACCGGGAAGTTGGAACAGACAACAGTGCTGCATTTAATACCATTGATCTCCATAGCAAAGTGATGCCGAAAAACTAGCCCGAATGCAGGCCTACTTGTGGTTTCCAGAATTTCCAAAGGTAGAATGGGAGGCAGAGCCTTTAGCTATCAAGCTCCTCTCCTGTGGAACCAGCTCCCAGTTCGGATTCAGGAAGCAGACACCCTCTCTACTTTTAAATCTAGAATTAAAACCTTCCTTTTTCATAAAGCTTATACTTAGTTATAGTTATGCTGCTATAGGCTTAGACTGCTGGGGGACCCCCCTCCTCTTATCCTTCTCTCCACTTTCCACTCACCCCAACTGGTCAATGCAGATGGCCGCTGACCCTGAGCCTGGTTCTGCTGGATGTTTCTTCCGTTAAAGGGAGTTTTTACTCTCAACGGTTGCCTAGGACTTGTTCAAGGGGGATTCGTTGGTTTCTCTCTATACATCTTTATAATCTTGACTTTATTCTGTAAAGTGCCTTGAGATGACTTTGTTGTGAATTGGCGCTATCTAAATAAAGTTGAATTGAATTGAATTGAATTGAACTGAGTAATATTAAATTAAACACTTGCATCTAGGTTGTAAACTACAATTCAGATTATGGACAAGACTATAATGTAGTAGTAGTCTGCCAATCCCCCAGTTAATGGTTAGATCCCTGGCTCATCCAGTTCCACATCAAAGTGTCCTTGAGCAAGACACTGAACTCTGACTTAGTTGCTCCCGGTGAGTGTTGGCCAGCGTTCTGTGAGTGATTGTGAATCCAAATGGGCGAATGAGAAGCAGTGTAAAGCCCTTTCAGTACCAATAGGTAGAAAAGTGCTATAAGTGCAGACCATTTACCTTTGAAACTTTTTATATGGCCTTCATACAAATGTTATGCATCTACATATCTCCAGTGCATCTTCAACACTGTCAAAGTGAAGGAATATTTAACTATTTTCTTATTTTAATTATTTCATTTCACTCTATTTACCTTTACCCCTCAGCTTTAAGGATCTTTGGGGCTTTCTTTCTTCTTGTGTCACTAGAAAATTTATTGTGTTGGTGTGTCAAACTATACCAACTCAGTGCCATCTGGTGGCTTGGAAAAATGATAGCAGCCCTAACAGAGTGGGTCTGAAGCATGTCAACGCTCAACATTTCTGTAGTCGATTTCACTGTATGTTTTTACAGCATGTTACATTCAAATATTTAATGAATAAATAAATAAATACTAAATCATGGCAAGTGTAATTAAGTTATGGCTCTTGATCTGTCTAGCTGGTTATGTTGCAATTAAATTTGCTACTTAACATTTGTGATCTTTAGATGATCATTTCAAGTGATTTAATTGGCCTGTTGACTGTTCATTTGGCATCATGCACTTTATAGTCAGGATAGCAACCGAACAGCTGGAATCCACAAATTAATACTAAAATATCAGGGGCAAAGTAAATTCATGGTCCCCAGAGGATGAACCTCTATCTATTTTGGACACTTTTTCATCTTTCTTTAATTCCGTACTAAGGCTGTAAACAGTGGTAAACATACACTTGGTTAAACCATAAAGCTGGTCATATTCTGCATTTTTCTTCTTATCAACAAATTCCATAAAAAGTCGGAAAGTCAACAATAAATGCACCTAATTAGCATATAATATGTGTGTTTGTTTGCGTGTGTGTGTATCCAAAGCCTAGCTGTCAGTTTCAGGGATGCAGCACACGCAGGCAGGACCCAAATGGAGGCAGTTTCAGTGACTAAATGATGACACTTGGGGAGACAGGAAGATGCACAATGAGATTCAGATCCAAGAGCAAACAATAGGCAAGAGCAGCAACCCAGAGAATAAACAGCAAAGAGGACACACAGAGACATGACATCAAGCAGAGTGCAGGTAGAAAAGGTGGATTGGAGTGATGGGGAAACTGGGAACAGGTGTGTGAGTGGGCCAAGAAGGTCAGGTGACAGGAAGTGGAAGGAGGAGATGGGGACATGTGAATGGCAACTCGGGAACGTTCCATTTTAAAATGTTCCACAGCTTAGTTGTTGTCCAAGTACTATTGACAACAGGTCAGTCTCCTTAAAGGGACGTACACCCACCCGGATCAGCTCCAAATGTTGATGCACCAACCAGACTTGGGCAGGGAAAGTGTGGATGAATGTGCTCACTGTTGGATTTGCAGAAGCAAAGAGCAGCTGTGCAGAAGCACACCTTTACCTGATCTGTTTCGGCTAGAGAGAGAAACCAGAAACCAGAAACCAGCACTGACTTCTGATGATGAAGAGCTGTCAACTACTGTGTGTGTAAAATACTAGTTGTACATAATGAGGGTGGATGCTGCTCTGAATATTACATAACAATATGAAGGTACACGATGTACTGGGCGTGGGGCTGGGCACCTGACCTATTTGTCCCCGTCTCTTTGACTTCCTCGCTGCTTTCTGACAACAGGATGAGGAAATAGGACTTGCTGTTCTTTCCAAGGACAGCTCACAAATTCAGGATGTAGTGATGCTCCGTGCATTTTACATTATAAGCAAAGCAACAGAGAAACAGAGAATCATCTCCTTCCAGAATCACAACAGTTTAAAGGGATATGCCACCAGTTTTGTTAGTTTCTTGTCATACAGTGTTTCTTTTATTGTCATACATTTAAATGAAACACCATAAAATTTTCCCTCACATCACATAAAACATCTTCACATAGCCTGGTACAATAACTTCTGATAAAGTATATTATAAGTAATATAATGTGAAAATATTTGTATTTTTATCACTGCAAAGCATTAGTGCAGAGTGTGTCCGTGCATTCATCATCATGTGTACAGAGGAAAATGGCTCTGTCACTGCTGTGTGTAGATGCCAAAAGCATTAAAATATCATCATCTAGTGGTCACCTGCATTTAGTACAACTTATCATTGGCACACAAGTCTACTGTGCAGTGCAAAATTTAGAACCAATGTTACTTCATCAGATATTAATTCAAGTTATTTTATAATGACTTTATCAAAGGGGATGGAAACTTTTGTGCTTTTTAAAGTTTCATTATTTTATAACCTTTTTAGACATTATATTTTTCACCTCATATTGAAACTGTGTGTAGAGGGAAGCAAAGTTAACTCTAATCCTAGTACAATAATAACACGCATTCAACTGGTGCAAATGTTCTTACATCATTAGAAGTAACAAAAATAGTCAGACTGCATAAAAAAGTTACATTAAAATTATGAAAATCTCCACTGACAAATGATCATAAGATGAGTTTAAAATTATATTTGATGAAAAACATTTGTTGCATCATTGACAAACCTTTAGTCAAAACTGTCCACTTTTTTGAGTTACCTGATAAGACAAGTATACAAGTGCCTTATATAGTTCTCTTGACGTTACTGTAGTTTTGATTTTGAGTTACTGATAAGACAATATCACACATTTACCCTCCAATAGTGCACTGAGTGACAATTTACAGTTTGACAACAGTTTGCAACAGTTTGCACAATACAGCAATGTTGAGTCCAATTTGCAAAATACAAAAATTATTTTATATTTAAAAATTGTTTTTAACATAGTCAGAAGCATATGTTTAAAGACATTGTGTCAATAAGAAGCACATTACAATAAATCAGCTATAATAGTTGATAAAATGTGTGTAGATGTGTGTGTGTGAGTGTGTGTGTGAGAGAGAGAAGCATATAGAGGTCTCTGTTCTGTTGCTGATGTCTGATAGACTTGGTCTAAAGTTTCATTTCACATATCCAATAAAAGACACGTTGACAGTTGGTCTTGAACCAGGTGTTCAACCTGGGCTCACGGTGATCATCAACAAATGCACAACTGTCAGGCTGATTATCACAGTCCGGGTGCAGATAATAACTACAAAACAATACATAAACACAGTTTGAGTGGTTTTGTTGATAGTAGAACAGACCAAGACAGTTCTTGGTTGACTATGTATATTTTATGAGTTAGTTCTGAGATTTGTCCAGGATAAGATGCATTCATCACACATTCATAGATAGATTCCTGTTTAACTTGTGCCCCTTCAGCCTGCTGCTGCTACACTTTGTCTCATCAGAAAAACCAAGTGAAAATTTGTTTGGTGACTTGTTGGTCAATAGATGTCTGAATGTAATCTGGGCTAAACTGGGTTGAACATGCTTCACAATGTTAAACAATGTTAATCAGGATCATCATTTATTTCATAGATTGCAAAAAGTCTTACTCATTAATGGGTGGGTGTCCATCCACCCATGTCCACATCTGTCTCCATGTCTCTTGTTGACCTCTAAGGCCTATCCAAGCCAATTTACCATGTGCAAAACTACGAACAAATTGCTGTTGGAAAGGAATTGTAGAAGAAGTATTTTATCAATTGCTATTAAAGTCATTAATAAATGAACATATTTAGAGACAAAGTTAATTTTAGACAGACAGACACACACAGACCAGATAAGATGTTTTTCCTTGTGAAGAAATAAAAACAATTAGAAATATTCTTAATAAGTTCATTTTTTTCAGCAGGCCTAGATGGGTTTGGGAGTTGTGTGTAAGAAAAATCACACTTACTTCTTCCATCTCACTGTTTATTATCACAAAATTAGCTCCCATCCGCAAACAGTCTTGCTCTGCATAATCCCAGGTGTTAATCCCATATGAAAATCTGTAACAGCTGGACTTGTACACCATCCATCCAGGGGGACAGCATCGGACGTTCATTTCTGCTCAGATACAGGGACAGGACAGGAGACAACAGGACATAATGAGATGAGATGGGACGGGTCAAGGCTGGAAAAAGAAGGAGCAGGCAAGACAGAAAAGGCACAAAACTACAACATGGGACAAAGTAAAACAGGACAAGTACCAGAGATATAGAAAAGACATAGAAGATTATGAACAAGGGCAGAACAAGACACAGAAGTCAAACTTAGTTAGAAAGAGTGAGGTTTGACAACATAGGACATGAGACAAGGTAAGGGACAAAACAGAAGAAAAGGGATAAAAATGCAAATGTGGACAACACCAGTGACTACAGGCCAAGACAGGCTTTAAAAGAAGACATGAACGACAGCACATTTATAGTCAATACACACTGAATGTAAAGTCATCCTACGATGGACATTGTCAGGATGTAATTAAGAAGCTTCAATCTGGACTAAAGTGATGGACTGACTGACCAACAGAGAACAGACCATTATTAAATGACTCACCCTGAGGTTCACTGATCTGATTTCTTTGATCAGTTATGTTCTTCTTTAACATCATGTTCTCTTCAATCAGCTTTGCGTTTTCATTTGACAGTTGTTTTTTCTCTCCGTTCAGCTGCTTTTTATCTTGAAGCAGTTGGTTTTTCTCTCCATTCAGCTGCTTTTTATCTTGAAGCAGTTGGTTTTTCTCTCCATTCAGCTGCTCTTTATCTTGAAGCAGTTGGTTTTTCTCTCCATTCAGCTGCTTTTTATCTTGAAGCAGTTGGTTTTTCTCTCCATTCAGCTGCTCTTTATCTTGAAGCAGCTGGTTTTTCTCTCCGTTCAGCTGCTCTTTATCTTGAAGCAGCTGGTTTTTCTCTCCCTTCAGCCGCTCATTATCTTTAAGTAGTTGGTTTTTCTCTCCCTTCAGCCGCTCATTATCTTGAAGATGCTGGTTTTTCTCTCCATTCAGCCGCTCATTATCTTGAAGCAGCTGGTTTTTCTCTCCGTTCAGCTGCTCTTTATCTTGAAGCAGCTGGTTTTTCTCTCCATTCAGCCGCTCATTATCTTGAAGCAGCTGGTTTTTCTCTCCCTTCAGCCGCTCATTATCTTGAAGCAGTTGGTTTTTCTCTCCATTCAGCTGCTCTTTATCTTGAAGCAGTTGGTTTTTCTCTCCATTCAGCTGCTTTTTATCTTGAAGCAGTTGGTTTTTCTCTCCATTCAGCTGCTCTTTATCTTGAAGCAGTTGGTTTTTCTCTCCATTCAGCTGCTTTTTATCTTGAAGCAGTTGGTTTTTCTCTCCATTCAGCTGCTTTTTATCTTGAAGCAATTGGTTTTTTCATTCTATCGTTCAGCTGGTTTTCTCTCTTCATTTTCTTGAAGCAGCTGGTTTTCTCTCTTTTAGCTCTCCATTCAGCTTATCATTATCTTTAAGCAGTTGGTCTTTCTCTTGAAAACTCTGCTCATTATCTTGATGAGCCGGTGAAATTGCAAGCTGGTTGAGTTATTGTTGCAGACTCTGTTAGAAAATCCAACTAGACAAATCCAACTAACACAAGAGACATTTAGGTTTTGGATGTGTGACACTTACCAGGAATGTGAAGTTACCTCACGCTATGTAAATGGCTGAAACGTGAGCATTATCTTGTGATTTATAATCCTTTTTCCTGTACCTGCAGTGACAGTTACCTACACACTTTGTTTTATTTTATTTGGTTTTCAAATCTTGTTCAGATTTGATGGAGAAGGGAAGAGAGAAAGAAATGAGACTCTATAGTCAACATGGGAGGGAACCAGAAAACTGATGAGATGTTGAGGGAGATTTAATTTGTCCAGAAACATAAGTTACTGCATAAAGTATCTACACTCACTGGCCACTTTATGAGGTCATCTAATTCAATCAATACAGCAGCTCTGCCATGAATTCTACTTTTACTGGGTTATAATTTCTCAGTTTTAAAGGTAAAATAGGGAGAAAGGTGACAATTCTACTATATGTTTTTTTATTGAGAACATTGTGGGTGATGGAGTCGTATTGGAGTGAATTATATTATACGGTGGTTCTAATGTTGTGGCCACACTATTTAAAATAAATGAGGGACCAAAACATAATGCGTATACGTACAATGTATTTGAAAAGTTTTTAGACATTAACTTTCTTCAATTCTGTTATGTTGCAGCCTGATAATAAAATAATTAAAATAAAAATAGGGTTAATACGGTTCAAGTACAGGCTCTGGCTGGTCCACTCTAGGACATTGATTGAGTTATCCCTAAGACACTCCTGTGTTGTCCTGGCTGTGTGCTAAGGATTGCTCTAATGTTGGAAGGTGAACCTTCAGCCCAGTCTGAGGTCCTAAGTGCTGTGAAACAGGTTTTCATTGAGGACAGCTCTGTACCTAACTAGTCTCCCAGTCCTTGCTGCTGAAAAACACCCCCACAGCATGATACTGCTACCAACAAGCTTCACTGTAGGGACAGTACTAGGCAGGTGATGAGCGGTGCTCTGCGGGCAGTTCCTTTCACCTAACGGCTTTTGCTCTGATTCAATATGTATTGCCAGCTGTGACGCTTTCTATGGAAAGATACATGTCTTTCCAAATCATGTCCATTTAGGATTCTATTTTTACTTTGTCATTATGGGGAACTGAATGTAGATTAATAATTATATATTATCATTAATAATAGTATCAGGCTGCAACATAACAAAATTGAAAACAGTGAGGGTTTGTCTGAAAACTGAATCCACTCTATATATGATAATAATATATAATACTCACCACCATGTCGATGAAGAGAAACGTTGACAACGACCTGTATGATGCACAACAGGCCAAAGCTGATTCCAACCACTGTGTAGATTTTCAACTCTCCTGTGTAAACACACAAGTATAACATCTTGTAACACTAATTGTATAATGCTACTTGTCATTTACTGTCTACTTGTCAGGTGCAAGCTAACATGTAACCTGATTTGTAAATTAGTTAAAAAAGATCAAAGCACAGAAATATACCTAAATAAAATGCTTGTAACCTAAATAAATGTTTACATAAATTTAAAATAAAATACTTCATTTAGAGGAGAAACATGATGTTTAGATGTCACACTAAAGAAACAGAAAATGCTGAGAAATAAAATGTTCAACATAAAACTACTAATGACTTCACTTTTAAGAAATTCTGACCTGCACGACCAATTTCTGTCCTTTCTCCTGTGTTGGTCCTTTCAGTTGTTAAATTAACATACGGCACCATCTTCGTTCTTCTTGCACTGATGGTGTGGAACAAATTAGTTAATTTTTGTTATAGCTCCTAACTTCTCTGCTGTTCATACGATGTGTGTGTGTATGTGTGTTTGAGAAAGAGAATTTATAATTCTTCATTTCCACTGACAGTTGTGTCACCAACCGCAAACAACCAAAAACAGAATCATTTATGCAAATCTTTTATGACAACACAGAATAAGTCCAGACACTGTTACCATTAATGGAGTCCAACACCTCTTTGATCCAGTAAACAACATTCAGTTTATGTCTTGTAGCTCTGTCTAATTAAAATAAACCCACAGGAAATTGTACTATTAATGTGTCCGGCTCATAGCAACAATATTGTTACATGTAGAAATTTTGCTGCTCGACCAGCATTTACTCAAACAAGCTTCAAACACTTACTGACATGGACAATTGTTTGGACTCAATGACAATGTCCTTTTTAAAAAGGAAAAACAGTCTTCACTATTTATATCCACTCCGTAGGGTATTTAGGGATGGCAATGTTGATTGCAGACTAAAATCTTTTAATAACATTTTACTTTTAGTAAAATTGTTAAACACTGGACAAATTGGCCAAAGCTATGATCAGCTTTGTTTCCATTTTGGGATAAATATGTGAATGTTATATGGTTTTGGCCCATTGAACAATTTTCTCTTTGACGTCTTGTTTTTTTATTATGCTCTGTTAATTAATAAAGATAAATGGTTACTCTAGGAGCATAATTACTCATTTGAGAGTTGTGGTCGTTAGTTTGTGCAGTTTGTTCACTGTCTAAAAACAGTGTCCACACGTACTTTACACCACATATGTCATTGTCTCACCATATTGTAGTTCCACTATGAATTCACATCCTGTTATATTGATAAAGTGTTTTTCTCTGAGGTTCTAATTTTATACTTGTTTTTGCAGTGGCTGGTTTGTATATACACCAGTCAGCCACAACATTAACACCACCTACTTGTTTTAATATTAAAATATGACCAGGTTTTTATAAAAACATAAATGCTGATGTATCATTATAGGTTAACAACCTCTGAGCATACAGGATTTAAAATCAGCTCCACCTTTACCAACAATGAAATGTGAACTTTATTTATTTATTTATTTATTTGTTATCAATTACTGTTTTAACAATATTATTTAAAATACATTGTTTTCTCAGTGGAGTACTTTTACGTGAGTACTTATCTTTTTACTGTATTTTTGAGTAAAATGTTGATAATCCACTGGACCAGTGAGGTTGTGGGTGAACTTCAGGACTACGTAAATTACTCGATAGTGTTGCCCCTCTAAAAAAGAAGGCAGTAAACCAGAAGAGGTGGTCTCCATGGTAAAGTTCAAAAACTCACAACTTAAAAGAGGCAACATGAAAGTTAGACAGGAAGTGGCATTGCAGAATCTCACTTAGTCTGGAAAACAGTTTAACAATGTGAAAAAAAGCCCTTCCTGATCCCAGAACAGCATATTATTCATCACTAATAGAGGAAACCAAGAACAACCTCCTGTTTCTGTTCAGCACTGTAGCCAGGCTGACTAAGAGCCATAGTTCTGTTGAGCCTAGTTTTCCCTTAACTCTGAGCAGCAATGACTTCATGACTTTCTATAAAAATTAAATAGTAGCTATTAGAGAAAGAATTCACCAGATCCTCCGCCCAACTGATACAGATAGACCTTTAATAAGATCCAAACCCATCTAAACTGCTTTTTACCCATAGATCTCACTGAGCTAACTTCAATTACCTCATCTAAACCAACAAGCTGTCTGCTAGACCCTATTCCCACTAGACTGCTCAAGGAAGCTTTACCCTTAATAGATAGTTTGTATTAGATATCATCAATCTATCTTTAGAAACAGGCTATGTACCACAGGCCTATAAGGTAGCTGTAATTAAACAAATACTTAAAAAATCCCGTCTTGGCCCAGGTTTTTTAGCCAGTTACAGACAAATATCTAATCTCCCCTTTATTTCTAAAATCCTTCAAAAAGTATTTGCAAAGGAATTATGTGATCACCTGTACAGGAATAATTTGTATGAAGACTTTCAGTCAGGATTTAGAGTTCATCATAGTACAGAAACAGCTCTGCTAAAAGTCACCAACGATCTCTTGGCCTCAGATAATGAACTAGTCTCTATACTTGTTCTGTTAGATCTTATTAAAAATAATATCTTTATTTACAAAGCACTTATCAAACAAAGTACAAAGTGCTGTACATTAAAAAGGGAAATAAAGGTAAAATCCATAAATAAAACCAGATTAAATATAAAATCAAAGAAAAGCACAAGGTAAAATACATTATGTGATATAGATAGAATATACCATTTATAATAAAACAAGAGTCTCACATCTCAGGAAAGGCAATTCAATAAAAATGCGTTTTCAGATGACACTTTAAAGATGACACTGAGTCAGAGAGCCTGATTTTTTCAGGCAGGTCATTCCAGAGTTTTGGAGCCATGATGGAAAACGCTCTTGGTGAATGGGAATCAACATACTAAAGCACTTTGGATAAAAGTGCTATCTAAATGGCCATTTACCATTTGCTCTATCCCCATTGTTGTTTAACCGAGAAGTTGGAACAGACAACAGTGTTGCATTCGACACCATTGATCACAACATTTTATTACAGAGACTGGAACATGAAACTGGGATTAAAGGAACTGCACTAGGTTGGTTTAAATCTTATCTATCTGATAGATTCCAATTTGTTCATATTAGTTATGAATCTTCCATGCACACAAAGGTTAGCTATGGAGTTCCACAAGGCTCTGTGTTAGGACCCATACTTTTTACTTTATATATGTCTCCTTTAGGCAACATTATTAGAAAACACTCCATACATTTCCATTGCTATGCTGATGATACCCAGCTAGATCTATGGAACCAGATGAAAACAATCATTAATCAAGCTTCAAGCCTACAAGACATAAAAGGTCTGAATGTTCTATTAATCTAAGAAATTTGATGTCCAACCATATTGTTACTCTAGATGGCATAAGTCTGGACTCCAGTACTACTGCAAGGAATCTTGGAGTTATTTTTGACCAGGATCTGTCCTTTACCTCACATATAAAACAAATCTCTAGAACAGCCTTCTTCCACCTATGGAACATTGCCAAAATTAGGAGCATCCTGTCTCAAAGTGATGCCGAAAAACTGGTCCACTGGTGCATTTGTTACTTCTAGGTTGGACTACTGTAATTTCCTACTTTCAGGATGCCCCAGTAACTCCCTAAAAAGTCTGCAATTAATCCAAAATGCTACAGTAAGAGTGCTGACTGGAACTAGCAAGAGAGATCATATTTCACCTTCACTAGCTTCTCTCCATTGGCTTCCCATTAAATCTAGAATAGTGTTTAAAAAAGCTAGTGTTTAAAGCTCTGAATGGTCAGGCTCCATCATATATAGAAGACCTCATAGCACCATATCATCCCAGTAGACCACTTCGATCTCAGAATGCAGGCCTACTTGTGGTTCCTAGAATTTCCAAAGGTAGAATGGGAGGCAGAGCCTTTAGCTATCAAGCTCCTCTCCTGTGGAACCAGCTCCCAGTTCAAATTCTGGAACCAGACACCCTCTCTACTTTTAAGTCTAGGCTTAAAACCTTCCTCTTTAATAAAGCTGTGTCACCAACCATAAACAACCAAAAACAGATTTGTTTCTGTCCAGACACTGTTACCATTAATGGAGTCCAACACCACTTTGATGCAGTAAAAAACATTCAGTTGATGTCTTGTAGCTCTGTCTAATTAAAATAAACCCACAGGAAATTGTGGTATTAATGTGTCCGGCTCATAGCAACAATATTGTTACACGTAGAAATTTTGCTGCTCGACCAGCATTTGTTTCCATTTTGAGATAAATATGTGAATGTTATATGGTTTTGGCCCTTTGAACAATTTTCTCTTTGACGTCTTGTATTTTTTTATTATGCTCTGTTAATTAGTAAAGATAAATCGTTACTCTAGGAGCATAATTACTCATTTGAGAGTTGTGGTCGTTAGTTTGTCCAGTTTGTTCACTGTCTAAAAACGGTCTCCACAACTACTTTACACCACATATTTAATTGTCTCACCATATTGTAGTTCCACTATGATTTCACATCCTGTATTATTGATAAAGTGTTTTTCTCCGAAAAACTCCTTTGTGGACCTCAGCTCTGCCTTCAATACAATTGTTCCAGCTCTGCACCGAGACAAGCTCTCCCGGCTGAACAAGCCTGACTCTGTGTGCAGGTGGATTACAGACTTCCTGAGAGACAGACAGCAGTTCGTGAGGCTGGGGAAGCATGTCTCTCACTCAATGACCATTACCACTGGATCCCCCCAAGGCTGTGTCATTTCTACTGTTATTCTCCCTGTATACCAACACCTGCACATCTGGTCACCAGTCTGTCAAACTCCTGAAGTTTGCAGATGATACCACCTTCATCGGCCTCATCTCTCATGGAGACAAGTCGGCCTACAGGAGTGAGATGGACCGTCTGATACCAAGATGATAGTGTATTTCAGAAAGGACCCAGTCCCCCTCCCCTGTCATCCTCTCTGACATTCCAGTGACCTCTGTCAAGTCCTTCCCCTTCCTGGCCACCACAATCACCCAAGAGCTCAAGTGGGAGCAGAATATCAGCTCCCTCACCAAGAAGGCTGAGCAGAAGCTGTACTTCTTGCGGCAGCTAAAGAAGTTTCACCTCCCTGTGAAGATGTTGGTGAACTTCTGCACTGCCATGATCTAATTCATTCTCACATCCTCCATCATAGTCTGGTTCGCTGCAGCCACAGCCAGGGACAAGGCCAAGCTGCAGCTGCAACATTCGCTCAGCTGAGAAGGTTATCTACAGTCTCTTCAGGAGCTGTACATCTCCAGGACGCGAAAGGCAGGTAAGATTGCAGCCGACCCCTCTCATCCCGGACATGAACAGTTTCAGCCCCTCCCCTCTGGCAAGAGGCTCCAGTCCATCAAGACCAGAACCTCACATCACAAGAACAGTTTGTTCCTCACTGTGGTCTGCTGACCATTAATTTAGCCTGTACACAGAGATGTACTCTGTTTACATACTTCATATTTGTTTTGTGTCACACCTTTGCATTTTAACTTTATATTTGAGATTATATGTTTGCACCCGACACCAAGACAAATTCTTAGTACTGTTAAGGGTGTCTTAAGTGTGCCTAGCAATAAACAGTTATTAGATTCTGATTCTGATTCTGATCTGCTTAGTATTTTTACTTAAGTAAAAGATCAGAAGTCGTACTTGTAGTGGGTAATGTTTTTAGGTCAATATTTAGACTTTTACTTGAGTATTTCCCGGTTATTAAAAGTATCCATTAAAAAATTCCATTCATTTCCATGTCTATAGTGATCATCATTTTTGGCTCACAAGCCTCTTTAGCTGTACTAAAATAAAAATATTTAGAAGTTTCACAGTAGGTTTCTGCAACTGCAACTGTATAAATAAAGTCACCACCAGCCTGTCAGTAGCATAGTAACACACCTACGCTGCTCTTGCTGCATGCCCCCACCCCCAACCCCCCAAAAACCTCAATTTTTCTTCCAGCCAGTGTCTTCTTGTGCCAGTCCCAAGTCTGGATAAATGCAGAGGGTTGTGTCAGGAAGGGCATCCGACGTAAAACACATGCAGATCGTGACAAAGAAGGTAAATGGGTGCAATACCTGCATCTAAGTTGTAAACTACAATTCAGATTATGGACAAGACTATAATGTAGTACAATCTTAATAATATTCACAGAACAATATGTCTAAACAAATACCTTGTAAGCAGGATAATTTCATTACTTTAATAATGTTGGAATTTATTTCAAATATACATTTAGTGCTTCATGATTGAAAAATATTAATTTTTCAAGAAATTTTTTTTTCAAGAATCTGGGGACTGTTTCCAGGGTAGTACATTGTTTTTTACACCTTTGAGGAATCAGTAGTGAGTTAATTAGTATCAGTAGTAGTTCTAATCAGCCATCTGGCAAATTTTACAATGTTAAAATGATCAATAACACTAAACACCAAAATGTCTGACCCATAGCAGAACAACCACCTTGGCTTAATAAGGAGATTGTGGGGCAACATATTAGCCTTTGAAAGTGCTAAGAAAAAAAAAGATTCCTATCAAATCATTTTCACCCTTCATCTCTGAGTCAGAACTAAACCAAATACAAAAATAACTTCTTGTAATGGCACCTAAGGCTAATTTATTGTGTTGTAGTCAGATAATCACCAGTAAACTGAGTAACAATGTCAACTCTATTTCAGCCTACATACTGTCTGTGTTCGGATTTTCACAAATTGTCACCTTTAAACGTATTCTCAATGAAGTATTAGTGGTTCCTCTATGTAATCTACCAAATATTGTAAACACAACTGCAACACAACTTTGATAATGATGCACATTTTAAATTGTGATTATCCTCATATGTCCTGGAGTTCTAAGAAGGTTCTTTGTCCCCTATGATTTACGGGAACTTGCAGATATTGATGTAGGTTTCACTGAATTTAAAACAGATGTTTGTGCATTTGTGAGTTCCTATACACAGACTTTGACTTGTTTTCAGACTGGCACCTTCCACAGTTTCTTGTCTCTTTTTTGCAGTTTTTCTACAGTTAGATTATACAGATGTTTACATTGTCTCTCCTCCCTTTGTCCATTCAATGATCAAAGGAACAAACTGTCCAAATGGCTCTTTATGCACTCCAGTCCAGCAGATGGCAGTGGTACTCACTTGTCTTACTTTATTTAATGTCTGCGACTTTAATGAGCATGCAGAAGGCTGGAGAGGATACTTCCTGGTATTTGGTCATTCAGACACATTTAGTATAAAGGGAAGGCTAACATGAAGCATTTGCATTCTTTTTTGCTATATAATATATACTTAAGATCTTAGTATTGATTTTTTTATGTTGGTAAATGCAAATAATCACATCCTGCCAGTATATGAGAAAGTGTTTGGATGCATAAGCTTGATCATTTTTGAATAAGGTAAGTGAAACATAATAAGGACCAACACCAACATGAACAAGGTTATTTACAAAAGCGATGCTCATGAATAAGAATCAACTCTGTATTTTCTCTTTATGTTGGTTCAGGACTGATCTGGAAAATGAAACAGGAATACCAGGATCTCATCTTGAAAGCGTGCGGTGCTTCATCTCTGCAAGTTGGTGCAATGATCCAGACCCTGTGGAGCGGTTATGGGGAGATAGTCAGGCTGCACCTGGAAGCCTGCGACCGACCTTCTGTGGTTGTCAAACATGTCAAGTTTCCAGAAGAGGCAGAGCATCCTGGTGGCTGGAACACGGATCACTCCCACAGACGTAAAGTGAGATCTTATCAGGTGGAGACACACTGGTACCAGAATTATTCCACAAATCACAATTGTCGCATCCCTGCCTGCCTGGCTGCCTGTTCCTACGGAGACGAGATGCTGATTGTGCTGGAGGATTTGGATGTGGCAGGCTATGATCAGAGAAGGTAAAGTCCCTGATAACTATGACTCAAAACGGGTTTCAGCAAAGTCAAGGACATGAAATAAAAGAACTTAATAAGATTTTCTATAAAAATCACACAGCTCAATGTGTAAACATTTTGTGAGTGGGCACATGAGGTAGGGAGTTGTCTGCCAATCCCCCAGTTAATGGTTTGATCCCTGGCTCATCCAGTTCCACATCAAAGTGTCCTTGAGCAAGACACTGAACTCCAACTTAGTTGCTCCCGGTGAGTGTTGGCCAGCTGTGTGTCACTAAATAATATTGTACTTTATTAGTGAATAAAAAATTCTGTGTGACTGTGGGCCCGTGTTTAACTTCATGGTTCTGTAGTAATTTAGTAATAGTAAAAGTAATTTGATTACAGTATTACTTGGTACGTGGTACAACATCTTTTTAATACAACGCTAAACTTCGCAGTGATTCTCTCTTTTTATTTCCCTAGTTTTGCAGCAACTATTACAGATTGCAAATAAATAAGGCTTTGTCTTTCTTTGCAGGACTAGTGTGAAGGACAGAGAGATAAAGGCTTGCCTCAGCTGGCTTGCCCACTTCCACGCTCTGTTCATGGGTGTGGCACCCGATGGACTGTGGCCCATCGGTACCTACTGGCACCTGGAGACCCGGCCGGATGAGCTGGAGGCCATGGAAGATGCCAGACTCAAAGCAGCAGCTGGTGACATTGACCAGATACTCAACAAATGCCAGTTTCAGACCATCGTTCATGGAGACGCCAAGTTAGCCAACTTCTGTTTTTCCAAGAGTGGACAGGACGTGGCAGCTGTAGACTTTCAGTATGTTGGTGGGGGCTGTGGGATGAAAGATGTTATTTATTTTTTAGGAAGTTGCATGGAAGAAAAGGAGTGTGAAAAGAGAGTTCCAGGCCTTCTGGACTACTATTTTACACAATTAAAGCTATCAGTGAAAAAAGATGTGGACTTCGCGGCCCTAGAGAAAGAGTGGAGGGAGATGTTTGCGTTCGCCTGGACAGACTTCCATCGTTTTCTGCTGGGGTGGATGCCTGGACACAGGAAGATCAACCGCTACAGTAAACAGTTGGCTAAAGAGGTTCTGCACAAACTGAAAATGTAATCGGCTGCAAATCACTTTGAACCTGGAAATGTGCGTAAAGAAAAAACTCTTACCCACAAACACCCACTAAGGTTCTTTCCTCAGATGTGTACATTGAAGCATGCTTATCCAACTATTTATGGATCAATAAAAAAAAAATCAAGAAAAATGCTCAGGCTATTATTTTCTATGCTGCAGGTGATCAGAAGGAAAACATTGTCTCACAAAGCTAATAATCATGTCATCTGGAAATGACCACACCAGTTTTAATATTTAGGGTGCTCATTATTACAGTAAGGGAAGGTTCAAATAATCAACAAGCCAATAAATCCCCTCTAATGGTAAATGCTTATCTATTGTGGGGGTTATCCATTTTTCTTTTTTCCTCCCTATTATGGTGTATTACAGTTCTTTGAGTTGTTGGACAAAGTAATTATATAACCTTCCCTCTGGATGGAACACTCCTAGTTCAGAAATGGATTCAAATCAATTATAAACTGCCTTGGAAAATTAATGGTTTCTTTGGTTAAAAAAACGGCTCTAAATTAAGGTGTATTGCAGTACAACCTTGTAGCCTATACAGTACATGCATTTTCGGGTTAGTTATTAGTTATAGAGATATGTATACATGGTTACATTTTTGGTGCCAATGTTGTTAGACTGATCATAGTAGTTTAAAGGGGAAAAAATGCAAATAGGAACACATCATATAATATATACTGGTGGTTTACACACACCACTGCCATTCAGGGTCGGGCTCTGTGGATGACCTTCTGGATATTCTAAGCATCTTTTGAAAATAATTAGCTCTGGGTGTTCGTGAATGGCGTTTCTCCTAGCAACCATGTCGCTGAACACTTAAAATACCTAGCAACGGTTCTTTGGATACACTCGTGTTAATGGAATGGAAGCCACGCGCTAGTTAATCTACGTTTTTCACTGTAGATATTACTCGCTACTAGCTCATTCTATATCGTTTGAAACGTAAGGCACTGTGAGCGTGACGCTGACCTCAGCGTGAAGATTGCTTGTCTTCCTGTGTTGTTGTTTCTTTCTGTCCACGCGGTCAGCTGTTGTGAATAGGCCGATGACGTGTTTCCGCTCAAGCGCCCGACATTACAACAAGAAGGCAGGAGAGCCGCAACGGAGCGGGGTGAGACGACGGTGTCAGAGGAGTGAAGAGGTACTAAAGAGAATGCGGCTCTGTAGAGAGACAACTTAGCTTCGGTTCGCCTGCGCGTGTCTTTAAACGTGTTGTCACGAGGAAAAACGGAGAGTAAGTTAGCATAGGCAGCTTTAACAATCCCAGCGAACCTAACGCCACCGTTAGCCGACAAGCTAACGCCGTTACCCTGGCTTCATGACAACAAAGCTAACGTCGCTCCCCCCGACTGTATTCGTCAGTGTGTGAGCATGGAGGTTTTTACCGGTCGGCAGCGTAGTTTAACAGGCCGTACGTTACTTGGTATACAGTAGTTAAGCGGGATCGAGAATCATTTACAGGTGGGCAGCTGTGTGACAGCTTACTGTAAATATGGCGTAACTCCCCAGGTGTCAGGAAGTACGAACAGTAACATTTTTCCCTGCTTAGCAGCGGTTAGTTTGTCGTTTGATGCAGGAACCATTTTTTGGCCAGAAAGTACGGTAAGGTCGTGATGTTTTGAAACTGCTTTCTTTTCCTAATTAATAGGCCAAAACTCACAAACCAAAACCAAAACTAGCTCTTTTTACTATTTAGCTTTTTTTGCTGATGGTTTTGCATCGTTGGCTCATTTTTTTTTTTTCAGTACATTACATAACAAATATGTGAAAACCTCCCGTCCTCAAATATGATTATCTTTAACCAGCAGTCTGAAACTTTGGAAAACATAAGAAAATCTTTACATTTAGGAACCGTGAACCGAAAACGTTTTGCATTTTGAGTATTTGAGATAGCTTTCTTCTTACTGTAAAAAAATTACTCTGAGCCCCAAATCTGTGCCTGGGGGGAAAAAAGATCTCAATAAAATAACTATTTATTTATGCTTGAGTAAGCTCGCAGTTCTGCCCAGCTACAGTTGAGTGCATGAGTTTCCTTTCCTTTTTTTTTTTTTTTTTGAAATGGCAAAACAAGAAACTTTAGTGTAAGAGGATCAAACCCTTAACTAAAATAATGATACATAAGAGAAGGGAAACTTTGCAACTTTGCACCCAACTGTAAATTATGTAACAATTGTTTTTAAAAGGAAAGTGTATATCCCGTTTATTTATTTACCTGTCTTTAACAGGAAAGACCAATGTGCAAAAATGTGGTTAGTTGTCTTCGGAAGTCAAAATATATTGTTAACTAATTGTGGTTGTTTTTTGTATTTTATCAATGAAATTGAGGAATGTGTAAACTGGGAAACTGGAGTGTTTAAAAAAAAATAAAAATTACAGCTCAAATCAGTTTCATGCATGATAATGGACGCATGAAAACACAACCTATACCAGCTATACAGCTACATATATGATGTAATCTCTTAATTATAATATGAAGATATTGCTAATTTTTTTATTTTTTGAGAAAATACACCTTTGTTAGTAGCAAAGAAACTGACACTCTCTTTTTCTCTTCTCTTTTTGTCCCCAGAAATCCGGAAACTCCTATTAAGGAAGAATTTCTGTTGATATAGTTGGAAACCACCAACAAGTGGCATGATGCAGATATTGTAGATGGGGGACTGAGCCCCCAGATATAGAGGGAACTGGTTCAGGTGTTTTGTTGATTCCAGAATGGAAAGGATTTGAGAAAGTTTTGTTCTCAGGTAAGTCCTGAGTTTTAATACTAAGCTTTCCCTGAGCTTAGCTTCTGCAGAGCCTACACTGCTAGTAATATGAGCCATGGACTCTGGGGCAGTTGATAGTCCTGTAACCCTGGTCATTAAGGCCCCCAACCAGAAGTATGAAGACCAGACCATTAACTGCTTTCTCAACTGGACTGTGGAGAGGCTGAAGAGACATATCTCCAATGTGTACCCCAGCAAGCCGGCAAGTAGCTCTTATGTTTAAAAGTTTTCTGTGTTGCCTGCCTGCTGGCTCTGTTTATTGACAGACTGACGTTAAAGTAACTTGAGAACACTTAAAACTGGCCCATAGACCAGAATAGATTCCTAAAATCTTATGATTTAGATGCATTTTGGTCTTTGATTAAAGTTTATCAAAAGTCAAATGGTTGCAACTAACAATATTTTTGCCTTTTTGATTTGCTATCAAATAACTTTGCCAGAAGCAAATACACACCCAGCAGAACTTCGCACAGCCACAGTAGACATTTCAGAAAGCTTATTTTGTCAGTGAGCCCAAGTTCACCATCCATCATCTTTCACCGCTTATCTTGTTCAGGGTTACAGGCAGCTAGATGCCAATGGCAGTTGTTATTGGTGAGAGGTGGGATACACACTGGACAGAACACCCGTCTATCTCAGTGCCCACACAGAGAGACCTCAAGAGATAGACAACCATTCATTCTCACATTCACATTACAGGCAGTTTAACTATGGCTTATGTTATGTATATTAATAATACACCTCCTCTGACAACTAATCCTTCAAATGTTCCAGTCATCAGTACATCTGTCTGTATGAGTGGCATGATTACATGTATGATAACAGTATGAAGATATTGCAAGAAAACAACCTCACCGGTTCATTTTTGACCCACTTATGCATCTTAACAACCAACAGAGACATGCCAGCAAAAGATTGGATAGACGTGGCTTTTGCATTTTATTTTCCTCCCTAGCAACACAATGACAGTGTCTGCGGCGTGATCAGATAATGCTGGAAATGAGAACAAAAGATCGTTTTGTATACAGAACTGCACATGCAAATGTGGCACTTTTTTTGCTTAGCTACACACTCTGAAAACAAAGTGAATGACTAAGGTGATAACCTTTAAGTTTTGGTTATTCCTACACCTATTGTCAGTTTTCCACCATGATCAGGTGTCATTCGTACAAACGACATGAAGTGCCTTTCTTGTGAAGTACAGAATATCTAATTGTACTTACTGTGAATGCTTTAAGAGAGTTTAATCAGATCTGAAGGTGTCTTCATTTGTTCAAATACACTACAGAATGAGATCCAATGAATCCAACTTAATGTTCCACCAAATGAAGAGGTCCTGACTTTCCCACTATTGGAAACAGAAACTTTAGAAGCTGTTTATTTAGAAGTGGTTATTAGAAAACAGTCACTGTGGACTGGTTTTGACAAAACACATTGGTTATTTAAGATTAAAACAATCCTTTTTTGCGAGGCCTTGATAACAGCAGATGAAATGTGTGTGTATATTTGTGTGTAGTTTGCATTTTTCGTGAAAAATCTAAGGACCCTGTCCAGGTTGGTTGGAAATCTGACGTTAACACACTCACGTGTAGACCTTATAAACACTTTCACAGTCCAGACATGTTAATGTTTGGGGTTAATTATAGCTCTGAGACTCCGGCTCCTTTGCAGTATCGGTTGCAACCAGTGTTGCAGTGTATTCCTGAGGATGAGCTTTTAAATGTCACATATACGTAGCGTAGTCTAAGCACTTCTATTACATAGTTTTTTACCTTTAGTAAACCAACCTGGCTGGGTGAAACATTACTTAGTGCATTTCCCGTTGCTGTTAGTAACTTTAATTAAACAAAAACACGTGTGAACACTTCCACATGGTCTCTACACGGCATTTCTCTGTTTGACAGTATGATTGTGTTTTTGTTGTAGCTATCCAAAGACCAACGGCTTGTGTACTCCGGAAAGCTCCTTCAAGACCATGTGCAGCTCAGAGATGTACTTAGAAAGGTAAAGAATGACTACATTTCTGTTTTGTTGGGAATACGTCATGTTTCAAATGGCTATAAATTAGTTTGGCAGCTCACTGAGAATACAATTTCCTTCATAAAACATTTTGACAATTGATTATTTTTTTATTTCCTAAATGCACCAATGTAAATCTTGGTGACTAACCTGATACATGTTTTTCTGCTTGTCTCTCAGTAAAATAGTTTTAATCACATGCAAATGTGCCGTCACAGCCGTCATTTATTTATTATTCAGCACATTAGCTTCTAACAATGAGTCTCATTGCCTATTGATTGATACACTTCAACAAGTGTTTTGAAATGTCCGCTGCTACATGGCGTTGTGTTAAACATTGTCCTTAAGTCAGTAATCTAACTACTTTTTAGCTACTGATTATCTGATTACTTTTCTTGAGTCCTCAGTTATTCAGACCGTGTTGGTTGTGTATGTGCATCCATGCGTGTGTGTGTGTGTGTAACTGTGGGGGAACTGAAACAGGCTGCCTGGGAAACAAAAGCTGATCTGATCTGTGTTTTACCAACAAGAGTGTGCATTGTGTTTGAATTCTGCCCATTTCCACATTAATCCCTTCCCTCTCTTCTTGTTACTTGTTTGGTCTCCCTGGTCTGGGACTGCCTTCCTCCTCCTCCTCTGGCTCCGGTTTGTGTCCTGTCTCTTGTCGACCCACAGCAGGATGAATACCACATGATGCACCTAGTGTGTACCTCTCACAGTCCCCCAGGCTCGCCCAAGCCTCGGATTTCCTCCATGGCCAACTCTACTGCGTCTAACTCCAGCGTGAGTACTCCTAAACTCAACTCTCCCCACTAAAACAATATCTACGTGACAGCTTGTTTATTTGGAGTTTCATTGTATATGACATACAAAAGACTGGAAACACATATTAAAATGGGAAGTTGTTAAGCTCAGTCAGACATGAGTGGATGAACTTTGATGACTTTCACTTGTTTAATTTAGTACTGTATTTACCTGGATCTGTGCTTGGTGGGAGTAATTATCATTATCACTTAGGTTTGTGCTGCACAGTTTTAGTGTTACTGTCACTAGTGCTATCTTTTTCTGAAAAGGTTGTGAAGACACCTGTGAGTCATTTTTAGATGTTTCAAGATGCTGCTGTCTCAAATTAAACTTGCAATGAATTTTCTTATGACTTTGTTTACTTGAAGTTGACTGTTGGTGTTCTGACTCATTAGAAATGAGTATCGATGTTAACACTGGCTGTGTGTCTGGTTCATATGGTTGCCTGAGATCTGTTGCACCAATTGAAAGTTTGTACCTAAGCTGTATAGAAGTAACAAAGTCAACTAACTGCTGCATCATAGGTAGTTGATTTCACATCCGTCTCACCACTTTGATCAGTGGCCAGTTCTATTTAGGATATGACTTAACTGCAATACATTAACAATGTGACATATCACCTGGTACATGATTTGAATATGTGAAAGATAAAACCACTATTCCTTTGAACAGAAGTTAGCAAACCCACATTGTTAATGCCATATCACAAAGGCCAAACATCCTGTTGTTCATGTACATTTTCAGAAATGAAGTCTTATTTTGGGATCGATACAGATTATAAGGGCAAAGTAAAGAGTTTATATCATATACAAATTCATTTTTCTAGTTTCAAGTGTTGTAGAAACACTCTATTGTTCCACATATTGGTTATTTAATAAAATGATGATTCGTATTCTTGTCACCCAGAGTTCAGACAGCTCTGGTTCCACCTCTCCTGTGACCCCACCAAACCAGGACAGCCAGACAGCCTCTCAATCCCCCACCACTTCTGTCCCAGTGAATTATGATGGGCTGAGGTATCGTGGCAGCTTTCCCCAGTACAACCCTCAGAGCCCCCCTGGTGTCCCTCAGTGGTAAGCAAGTTACTGTCATCACAATATAATGGATATAATGTTTTATTGAAGTTTAAGTTCCTTTTTTGAAATTAATTTAAATAGCACACAGTTCATTGCTGTCAAACAGGCCCTTTTAGGTCTGAAATCACCAAAACAGCCTCATGCTCCTTAGTACAGTCAAGGAAATAAATCCAATCTTTTTTAAGAAGCTGATTATATTCAGTTTTAGTTTAGAGGTGCAGGTTCAGAGCAGAACAGAAAATACTTTGTGTTTGAGGTCCTAGTCACATCACCAACAACCAGGTAAACCCTCAGAAATATGATGCACAAGTCTCAGACAATATCTCCAGTATATTTTCATATAAAAAAAATCCACAGAGGAAATGTATATTTGGTTTTACATTTTGCATGTTTTTGTAGGCCAGAAGGAGCCCAGGTCCCTTTACAAGGTGGCATCCCTGCCAACATGCCCCCCCACCCTATGTACATGCCCATGCAGATGCTGTGGTGGCAGCAGCTGTATGCACGCCAGTACTACATGCAATAGTAAGTCCAACAAAATTTCCATCTCTATTCGAAAGGCAGTAACACTGTTTGTACTGTCTTGTTCAATGTCAGACTTTTAACTTCGACTCATCCAGACAATTTGTTGTGAACATATATTGCACCCAACCCTGAATTTACATATACCAGTATTTCATACATATATATTTTATCAGTAATTTCTCCTCATTAAACATGAGTTCAGATAAAAACTTCTTCATGAAAAAAAAATTTCTTCATGAGCATATTTAGTTGTAAGTATAACAATAATGTAAAGTTGTAAAATGGTATTAGTGTATAATAATATAATAATGTAATCATATTTAACTAAATTTGAGTTATTGTGTGTTGTTCTGAATATATGTATTCTGTTTTTTTTTTTCTTCACCTTGTCTTTTAACCTCTACTCAGTCAAGCAGCAGTAGCCGCCTCTCAGCCTTCTAGCACCCCCCTTCCCTCCTCTTCTTCCCCCACTACCCATCAGCCGGCCCAGGCAAATGAAGCTGTGCAGCCCCAGCTGGGCCCTAACCCGGCCCCCGACCCTTTACCAGAGAACCCGCAGGCCAACCCCAATATCCAGATGAATGCGCAGGGTGGGGCGGTGTTAAATGATGATGAGCTGAACCGTGATTGGCTGGACTGGTTGTACACAGTGTCTCGTGCTGGCGTCCTGCTCAGCATTGTGTATTTCTACTCCTCCTTTAGCCGCTTCGTCATGGTGATCGGTGCCATGTTGCTTGTCTACCTGTGAGTCAGTGCAGCAAAAAGATTTTAAAGCTCCAAATTTCTTTATTTTCTCACATTTGCTTTCATTTACTGTGAATTTGGGAAAGTCTCATTTTTGTATTAATGTCTTTACACGTAGATTTTAAAGGATAAAACATTAGCACCTGAACTTACATTGTGTTTTCGCTGATTCAGACACCAGGCTGGTTGGTTTCCATTCAGGCTGGAGCAGCAGAACCCCAGAGGCGGAGAGCGAGCGAGGGCTCCTCAGGAGGAAGCAGAGAGGCATCAGGATATACAGGAAATGGTGAAGTGGAGAATGTTTTCATGTCTCAAAACCATGTTAGCAACTGCTTTGTGTGTTTATTCGCTGCACAGCCTGAGGTGCCTCAAGTGGTTTTTGTTTTTTTTTATGTTTTTTAAAGACCGTGGCCTAACTTAACTCAATTGTGTTCCTGTCCAGACAGACAGGAGTAATCTCACATCATGGCACAACAACGTGATGTGACATCAACTTCAGACACTGTAAAATCGTGTTACTATTGTCTGTATTTCATTAATGCTGGTCTCTGCCCATCTTTGTCTCAGGAACGTTTGATGGACGAGGGGATGGAGGATGATGACAGCGGTGAGGAAGGAGGCGGAGGCCCGGTGGACCAGGACGAAGTTGCTGCTGCTGCTGCTGCTCACCCCGAGTCAAACTTCTTTACCACCGCTTGGTCTTTCATTAGCACTTTCTTCACCTCACTCATCCCAGAAGGACGGCCCCACCCTGCCAACTAGGTAGACCCCCCTAATTCTCAAATAATCCTGCGTCCTCCTGCAGCAGGTATTGCTCTACAGAAATTTCAGCCTTCGTCTTTCTGTCCTAAATACTCAGTTTAGCTCTAAAGCATCTTCAGATACAGTTAAAAAAGCCTTTTTACCCAACGCTGCGTGGTACAACTGCAACAAGTTGGGTACAAACCACCCAACACACTCACAACAAACAGATAGATGTTCAAACAGGCTGCTCTAAAGTTAAAGAGCAGATGCAGAGTTCTGCCAGGGATTAATATATAAGTAAGCATTTATAAAACAATTATCACACTGTGTTAACAGAGCAGATGCTTCAGCTGTGATTTTAGGTTTACTTTTTCATATATCGTGAATTCATGGATATGAGCTGTCTTCCATTTTTAAGCAGTCAGGCATGAAACTTTGGAAATGAGGGATGTGACCGAGGGCGATAAGGAAAAAAAAAATCTCCCTAAGGCGACGGGGAGGTGTGTGTGTGTATGTGTGTCCTTAACAAATCATGAAAACAAAATCCCTAAAGACATTTTATGTATGCACATAGTGTGCATATAGACATTGCAGCTACATGAAGCACATTGTTTTCTCACTTTGTGTATTTGAACATTATCTATTTACACATGTAAGTATATGCATTTTTAATTCCTGAATATATGCTTTTTTTCAATAAAAAATCTTGCTATAGTTTGACTTGTCTGTTCTTACCTCTTCTGTTGTTTTTGTAGTTTTCCTTGTGTCCTGTAGGCGGCAGCATTCACTAAGATGTTACTGTAGCTCAGAGCTGAGCTGTAGGCTGGACTGAAGTTTGTGTCAGAGGTTAGTTTGACCACAGTTCATGTTTAGATAGTTTACAGTCTCCATGTGCTTGTAGAGAAACACCAAAATGGAGTCTGGTCCTGTTTTGAAGACTTTCTGATGCTCCACCTGCTACAGTTATAGTAATAATAATATCAAATGTCTTCAGCAGCACAGTGGAGCAGTGGTGCTCGCTGTGCTGCCTCATCGCTAGAAGGTCCCTCGTTAGAATCCCAGCTCGCCGGGGCTTTTTTGTGTGGAGTTTGGATGTTGTTCCTGTGCTTGTGTTGATTTCCTGCGACACTCCGAAAACCCTTAACACATGGTTTAGATGGATAGAAATCTTTGTTTGTAGTTTAGTTCCACATGAAGCAAGTTACAGAATAATTCCAATACGGTCACATAGTCACAGTCAGTCAAAATGATAAAAACACACGTTATTAGAGCTTAAATTCTAGTAGAGGCCTAAAGCATCCAGGGAGGGAGTGTGCCTTAATTACAGGCACTGTTCTTATTCAGTGATAAGGACACGACCTACATGAAGTCAAGTCCTTTATCTCAGAAATCACAGAGCTCATTATCCTGCTTTCCTCAATTATTTCTATGGCCTGAGCTGTAGGCATAACTACAGTACATGATGGATTGATACAAGATGACGTATCCTAAGTCCAGTAAACTCTGTAGAAGGCTTTAAATTGGTTACATATTAGTCACATTTATACGTCTCCCACGAAGACATTTAATAAAACAAGAAAAACATTTAAATTCATTTTTAATTCCCATCCACCTTATGTGTCCGTTAAGTTTAGTGGTTATTAGCAAGTTAGTATGATGATGCTAAACTTGGGTGATGAACATGGAACTGATCAGCTTGTTAACATTGCCAGCATTGTGGCATGTTTTTTTTTTTTTTCTTTTCAAAAAGACTACGAATGTTAAAATTTGTCGTCCACACCCTCACTGAAAAATATTTAGTCTTGGCAGAAGTTGAATGCAGGCCTTTAACTGCTGCTGTACAACTTGAGTTAAGCAAATGGGAAGGTTTCTTCCTAGGACAAGTCAGGTGGGTTTAGGACTCAAATTGTCCTTGAGTTTTGAGAGGAGGGGAACTTGCAGGATGTTAGAAATGCGCAGACTTGTGCCGCTGACACTATGCTCACAGATAGTGAGGTGAGTGGGGAAGCGGCTCAGACAGCGATGCACTTCAGAGAGTCCTCCAAAACCCCCTAATCGAATGACCATGGATTTTTGTGTAGTTGGTCGTAGAAGGCCCAATTAATTATGCATGACAGCGGCTTGACGGCTATTTGATTTTGTTATGTGCACCCCCCTGAGTCGCCGATCCAATCAGGTTAGGACTCCCCCTCCACCTCCTCCTCACTCATCCCTGCAGCTCTGGGGCGAGGGTTAGACTCCCCTTATTGGAGGGAGAGATATCTCTAAGAGGGTGTTTGGGGCCTTGTATGACATTTCATCATTATAATAAGTCCTTGTTATGCAGCTGACTTTCTCCTCTTTCCCTGCTATCAGACCTTGTTGTCTTTGGAGAGGCAGCAGTTGAGCTGGACACCTGCCATAGAGGAGAAAAAGGAGATAGAAGGAGTTTATTAAGATGGGGAGGAGAGATAGTGTGTCTGGGGAGGGGGCACCTCTATAGAAGAGATGGTAAGGCCCTGTAGCACTGAGACTGTAGTAAACGTTTCACCTATCAGCGAGAGGTTCCATAATAATTCACCTCATTTCACCTCATTACAAATATGCAAATATGAGTTTTAGTCACATTTTCACTCAAGTATTTGCTGAAAATCAATAGAAATGCAGCTATTAGCAGGTGGATGAAGACTAATTGTCATCTGCACAGAACAAAATGATTTTAATGTATTGCTAAAAGCATTAGCTCATGAAAGATTTAACTTCTATATTACTTTTATTTATATATATATATATATATACATACATATACACACACACACACCCCCACACACACATATGATTATTATTTTTTTCTATTTTTTCCTTATCCCGTGAGTTCAGAGTCGCCACAGTGGATCATTGTCCGCATGTTGATTTGGCACCGCAACGCTCTCCAGTTTCTACCAGGCTTGGGACCAGCACTGTGCGGATGGGGATGGGCTGATGGGGGTTCAGTGTCTTGCCCAGCTGAGCCAGTGCCACCGCCCCTGCAGTTTACAATGAATGTTTGGTGTTTATCTTTAACAATCTAAGAACCAGGTAGAACTATGTTACTCAGTCTTAAGTAGCGTGTACTGTATACTTTAGGCAGCATATAACCACAACAACCTACTGTAACACCTGTCCCCTATATTGTGATGTAGCTCATAAAGCTTAATTGTTTGAAGGTGACTCATGTCATCATCATTTATTTTGGCAGCAGGGCAACAGTTTCCTTCATAACACACCAGGTGAAAGTCATGCCCCTACATTGTTAGTTGAGAGTAATATTATCATTTGGTAGCTTGTGTATCACCCTCAAATTCCTGTATGGCTCTGGTGCTGAGTCAGGCATTTTTTAGGGGCAATATCATGTTAAACACTAAGCGGATTTTCTGTGTCTGACACTGAACGAAAAACGTGCATCCTTTTGGCCAACGTAACGCTCCAGCTTCTTACCATCAGAAATACTGTACAGACAAACTGATGATCCTGTTGGTCACTTTGTTCCCAATGATTCACCGTGCAGCCACAACTTCAGCACCACCTTGTGGTATTAATATTGTGGACGGGTCAACATGGACACTCTGGGGGGGAAACATGCAAACGAAAAGAAAATGGCGTACTGCCTAAAATAAATGAGTCTCACCCATGACGTGTCACTTGCTCGAATCCTATTGGAGTAGAAAATAAAGCTATGGTTTGTTGCAACATAAGCATTTTCTGTTAAGTGGTCTTAAGCATTGAAATACTGTAAACACTGCAACTATTAGCAGTTCCTGGAGACACAAATGCATAGATGGATGAGGATAATAGATATTAGATCGGGTTGGGCCCTTTCACGTCCCTGCAGCAGAGTCCTGGTTTTCCTCTCAATGACGGTTGTTTGCTTAGTTTCTTTGTTATAGCAAATTTAAGATAGCACTATGTTAATGTTATTTGAGTTGAAATTAGAATTATTCGATTTTTCGTGTAGGTGATCTGAGTTCTCGACCTCCTTGAATACTTTGCCTAATCCAGGTGTGCAGTGGTAATAATGTATTTTCTGTACTAGCTGTCTAAAGCTGCCTTTGAATTGTCAACACCCTCTGAAATCAGTATATTCCACAAATAACACTAACACTGGCTTGAATTGTCCTGGAACCGATTGTGACTGACCTGCCCACTGTCCTTTATCCCATAATTGATTTCCAACTAAAATTGAAAGGGACTCGAGCTTTATTGCCAAGTCTAACTCTTTGAATTTAGTACAGCTGTCAGTAAAGAGAAATTACTATATTTGCTTTTACTTTCAAATGTAGAGGAGTTGTCCCCATAAAATACTAAACAATACCTCTGCGATGTACACAGTCACTTTTCACCACTGACTTTAGGTTCCCTCAAAATAACATTAGATTTTCAAACCACTGTTACAACTTCTATGTCAGACACCATTCGATCTTATGAACCTTTGGCAAAATCCTCTGTGATTGAGACGTCTAGCCATTTGTGGGCAGGAAGTGAAATTAGTTTGTCGTCTGTTTGTCCTCAGGCAACTTTGCTTTCAAGGTATATTTCTTCTAAAATGATTTTTCCATTGTTTGCCAACAGGTTTCACATTTCAGCACGATTTCTTCCGTGTGATTGTGTTCTTTGTCCTCCCCGAAGCACTTTGTGGCCTGTCTGTTAAAAGCACTTTATCGCTAAATTTGACTTGGCACATCTTGTCAGGGGAGATTGCAGCTGATGAGACTCTTGACCTGCAGATAAAACATCCATTAAGTGTCTTGTCTGGGGTGATTCTATGCTCTTACCCTATTAGCATATTGTTAGCCATTTGTGAGATGGTGCAGCAATGGATATACTCTGCTGTACTGCAGCCAGTCACCACACCATAAAGAACCACCTCTCACTCTGCTGCTGTGCTAAATGTCATCTCCGACATTGTAATGCTCGCCGGCTGTCCTCCGCCAGACAATTCAAATGACCGCTAAAAGCCTGAGGGAAGGAAAAAAGGGCCAAAATGCAAAATTGATGGAAATGACATTAGATTCAACTCATGTTCCTCACTGTGTAAATTATGCCCCAAAATGGACTCTCTGGCCCAACTGTTAGGTCCAATTTGGGAGGCCATACCTCATGGTGGCTTGTCTTGCCCTTCCCCTCTCCCTTTAATCCAATCAGAGCCACACTGGATGTTATTTATTTGTTTATTTATTTATTTTCAAAGGAAAAGAGATTCTTATCAGGGCAAAAGTTGGGCCTTCTTCCTGGTGAAACAGTGACTAACGTCCAGCCATCGATCCGTCAGTTCGTCTGCGGTGGCGGGTGATGGGTCTGGTGATAGACTACTGTGTCGCGTTTGTGTGTATGTACTTCATGTGCTAGAGTCAGTTGTGCAGATGTGAGTGTGATCTTCAGTCTATGAAATGATATATATATATATATATATATATATATATATATATATACGGGCAGAAGATATGAAATAGACTATATTGCCAAAAGTATTCGCTCACCCATCCAAATAAATGAATTCAGGTGCAAAAAGCAAGGTCCATAAAGACATGGATGAGTGAGTTTGGTGTGGAAGAACTTGACTGGCCTGCACAGAGTCCTGACCTCAACCCGATAGAACAACTTTGGGATGAGTTAGAGCGAAGACTGCGAGCACTGTGTATTATGTATTTCATAAACACACTTCCCAGAAGAGTTGAAGCTGTTATAGCTGCAAAGGGTGGGCCGACGTCATATTAAACCCTATGGATTAAGAATGGGATGTCACTAAAGTCCATATGGGTCTAAAGGCAGATGAGCGAATACTTTTGGCAATTTAGTGTATATATAATTATTAATTTTTTTTGTCCTTATCCCATCAGTTCAGGGTCGCCACAGCGGATCATTGTCCGCATGTTGATTTGGCACAGTTTTTACACCGGATGCCCTTCCTGACCAAACCCTCCCCAATTTCTACCGGGCTTGGACCGCACTGCACAGCTGGGGAGGGGAAGGGGCTGTTAGGCGTTCAGTGTCTTGCCCAGAGACACTTCGGCTATATGTCAAAGTGTCTCCGTGTATATATGTAAGTATAAATAAAGAAATTAATCAGGAGGGTTTTTCGACCCATTAAAAAAATCCAGAGTTGTTTGTCACACCACATCTGTTAGGCCTGGTGGATCAGTGGTAGAGCATTGGGTTGAGACGCAGAAGGCAACGGGTTCAAATTCCATCCCACCAGGTGTGGCCCCACCCAGCCACCAAGGGCCACCTTGTAGAAAAATTATAAAAACGCCAAATCAATGTGCGGAACGTGTTAACAGCAAATTTTCAATGTGTTGGTTGTTTTTGTGTCTGTATAAAGAGCTGGATTGACTACTACCTAAAGCCTTACGCATGTGGGACAAAAGAACAGCTGGAAGTCTAATCTGGACCAGTTGCACAAGTGACCATTAAGCGTGGTATATACCAAGGTAGTAACCCCCTCAGGTAGATAATCAGAAGTGGAAACAGATGCACTTTGAAGAGTGTAGTTACCAGCAGCCACCTCTGCTACATGGATGAACTCAAGCTGTATGTCAAGAATAAATGGGACATTGACTCGCTGATCCACACTGAGGACATCAGGATGTCATAGCTGCAGAAATGCGGCTGGACGGTGTTGTCATCAAAGCATTGGACACATCTTGAATAGCCAGCCTAATGGATAGAATGATGACGATGATGATGATGATGAAACTCCTCACAATGAACTGGGGGTTCCACCACACCTCCAACACTCAAGAGACTGTACACCACCTGGACAGTGGGCGGACGGGGCTTGGTGAGTGTCAAGGCTACGGTCCTGGATGAAACACAGAGTATACAGGATTACGTCAGCCAGTTGGTCCCCAAAGACGAGCTTCTGAGAGAATCCCTGAGGCCATCAAAAGATGGCTGAGGTTGCTGACATAAAAAAAAACCCTATCAGTGACTACAAAAGCCTGGACTGACAGACAGCACTGAGCCATAGAAACATTGTCATAATAGACAAATAGACAGTGAAAATACAGCCCAAGTGGTGACAGAAACTGCAAGTGACGGCAACATCAAGAAGTATCAGGGAATGAAAGAGGAACAGGAGACGATGTGAAAACTAAACTAAACCACCACTTTAGGCTGTGATAACTAAACTGGAAGAGCGGCTCCAACAGGTCCCAGGAACAACATCCGAACACTCAGCCAAGAGGAATCTAGTACTAGGAACAGCTGGAATTACTCCTACATGTATTCAATAACTACAGTTACTTTTAAGAATCGGATCACACAGTTGCTGGTTCGATCCCCGGCTCCTCTGGTCACGTGTCGAAGTTTCCTAAGCAAGGCACTGAACCCCAACTTAGTTGCTCCTGGTGAGTGTTGGCCAGCTGCTTAGTAGCTGTGTTTGTGATTGTGAGTGTAAATGGGTGAATGAGAAGCAACGTAATACTTTTAGTAGTAGTAGTAGTAGTAGTAGTAGTAGTAGTAGTAGTAGTATACCAATAGGTATAAAAGCACTATATATAAATGCAGACCATGTACCATTTAAGTCAAAATATTTAAAACATATAATCTTAAAAACGTTATGTTTTGTAAGATCACAATCTGCAAAACCCATAAATGCATCAATAATATATCAATAATATCGTATTTACGGATGTGAAATAAGCCTTTCTGCATGTAGAATACTTTTTATTCTTTTGGGCTTTTACCTAACATTTAAAATACAGGACCTCTGAAGATGTCTGCACTGTGGTAACGATGCCTTTAAAGTAAATTCTTTGAGTTCTTGAGTACTTGTTCTACCACAGGATAAACTGATCACCTGGAAAGACCCTCTTGCGTTTCAAACCATGTTAGTGTTTACATATCACGGTACTTTGGTTTCTATCAGCAGTACTACGGCTGTCGTATGCAGGTTTTTCACGCTTGGGGTGTTTGTTTTTTATTTGGGGCAAAAAACAGATTCGATCATAACCACTTGTATGTATGACATCACTCTGCTTGTCACCTTATGATTTCTGGTTCCTAATGTGAGCAATGCCACGGAGTTAGTATCCACACTACTACTCTCCTGGAAGTAGAAAACACAGCACGATTTATATTAATACCCGAGCTTTTCATCCAGTGACAGGTCAAACTGGAAGCTGTGAAAAAAGGTTCACTTGGAAATAATTTAGTGTTTTCACATATAAATAATCAGTAGCTTTCACCAGTATGAAGTGTTCACCCCTTTGGAAATAATTTATTGTGTTGGGCTGTTGGATGTGTGGAGTTTAGCAGCTGAACGATGAGGTCACTGTCTCATCAGAAATGATCCCAGACACAGACAACATATCAGTGAATCTGCCGAGCTTGCGGCTCCATTCAGGAGAAAAAACAGTTTAGACCCGGACAGTGTGCACAGTAAGACCTTTTCATTGCAGATGTTGCTGCTGATGTTGACATATCTGAGCATCCATAGTAGGAACTTGTCGCATTTTATTGTCATAGATAAAGGTCTGTATTATACACAATATTTAACATCTGTGTTCTTTCAAGCTTAACTTATCACACTGATTTTTTGGTATTCTGTAACGCTTTTTCCAAATTGTTTAATCAAGTCCTGTATCTTCTATATTTCCCCCAAGGAACATCCCATCATATAGTAGGAATCAACGACCCACATCGTGAGATCATTGGTAAAGGCTGCTCTGCACTGAGGTGAGTCCCGTGTTCACTTATTGTGCATAAAGTCCTTCCTGAGCCACATAAACGGAGCCATCGTTTGTTGATGTTAGTCAATGGAACTCTGCCATTATTTTTTATTATTTACAATTGGTTTTTACCATCTGTAACAAATCAGTCTTTTCCCCCCACTTTTTCTAAGCATTTTGATCAAAAGGATGATGCAGACAGACAGAGCTGTTGTGTTGCAGTCACATCAAATTTAAAACATTTCCATCTTTGTTTTGCACCTGTTGCTCATATTCCTCACTCCCCCTGAGGTCATCTGACTGCCAATTGAAATACTTTTGGTTTTGGCTGGTTTTAACGTTAAGTTTTTGTTATGCTGTGTTGTGTCTGATCGCAAATACCTCACAGCATGTTGTTGTAATTGCAACAGGTTACCTCAACCTTAACATTAACGTTAACCTTAAAAAAAGAAACTTAACTCCATTATTTGAATATACAAAGTTGTCCTACACTTATGTGGATTATAGCCAATAAATACACCTTTAGTATAGATTTGATTTTTTTTTAAATCCACAAATGATTGTATCACACAGATCTTTGATCCTCTGCACTTCTGAGTAAAATGAGGAAAATAGATAAATATATAACATTTTCTGGCACAAATTCTTTTCAGACTCAAAGTTACATAAATATCCAGCTGTAATGTGATATTTAACAATCAAACTGTAAAATCTATACAGTTTTAAATGTGCAAGAAGGTAAAGAAAATTAAAATTGTAAGTTTAACTTCTAACATTATGACCTAAGAATTGATGCAGGTGTGAGGACGTTCTGAAACAGTTAACCACTAGGTGGTGCTGTAGGATATGTCTGTGACGGTAATGAAGGTGTAACAATAGTTCTTCTCATTTGCTTAAGACACTAATGTCCACTCAGACATCGTATTTTCAAAACAGAAACAGAAGATGACTTGGAAAACTAACACATTTTGTTTGCAAAACACCAACAAAAAAGCAAATGTTTCCCCCGAACAACAAAACTTTGTCAAACTAATACAAAGTGCAGCTAACTACATGGAGATTTTAGTTGAGGGAACAAACCCTGCTGCACATTTTTGAGATTTTCCTTGTTGTCTTGATTGATTCCGGTGTTTCTGCCTGCAATGCAGCTGTCTTTGACATGCAGGACTAACAATGAGCATCTAGACTGGACCAGTTCAGACACTCAATATGCCACAGCATGTGTACTGTATCCTTTCTTCAATAAAAAAAAATAAGGAATGTAATCCATCAGATTTCATTTTCTTTTTTAATTCTCTTCTAATTGAGGGAAATCAATGACAAAGTGTCAATACATCTGCAAGAGAGGATTGCTGCTGTGCTAAGAAGGTGATGTTAAGCAAATGAATCCCAGTTAATTTTAACACGTCAAAATGTTAGCTTTGTAATGCAACCACAGCCAGTGTCTTCTTGTGCCAGTCCCAGGTCTGGATAAATGCAGAGGGTGGTGTCAGGAAGGGCATCCGACGTAAAACACATGCCAAATCAAACATGCGAATCGCCACCGGTGCTGTTGACCTACAGGGTGCTGGTGGAAATTGAGCTACTGTTGGTCGAAGAAGGAGAGGAGGAAGGTTTGTTCATAGGCAGAGAGAGAAGAGGAAAGCTAAGAATGTAGGACTGACAGTAGGGACTTTGAATGTTGGTACTATGACAGGGAAGGTTAGAGAGTTGGTTGACATGATGGAGAGAAGAAGGTGGACATACTGTGTGTTCAGGAGACCAGGTGGAAAGGTAGCAAGGCTCAAAGAGAAGAGAAGGAGAAATAATGGAGGGAGTTGGATGAAGTGATGCAGAGCATCCCCATAGGTGAGAGAGTGGTGATTGATGTTGGTAAAGGGAACAGAGATGATTCTTCTGGCAAGGGAACACAGACGGACAGATGGTGGTAGACTTTGCAAAGAGGATGGAAATGGCTGTAGTGAACACTTTCTTCCAGAAGAGACTGGGTGGTCAGGAGGTGCTTCCAGATGACTGGATCACTACAGCTAATGTGATCAGGGAGACAGGTAGGAGGGTACTCGGTGTGTCATCTGGTAAGAGGAAAGTGGACAAGGAGACTTGTTGGTGGAACAAGGAAGTTCAGGAGTGTATACAGAGAAAGAGGTTAGCTAAGAAGAAGTGCGACTGAAGAGAGTAGATCAGAGTAATGGGAGAGTGGAAGGTGAAGGTGGAGGTGGGTCTGCATCAAGGATCAGCTCTGAGCCCCTTCTTGTTTGCTCTGGTGATGGACAGACTGACAGATGAGGTTAGACAGGAATCTCAGTGGACTATGATGTTTGAAGATGACATTGAAACAGAGAAATGAAGCTTAGCTGCAGTAAGACAGAATATATGTGTGTGAATGAGAGGGACCCAGGTGGAACAGTGAGGTTACAGGGAGCAGAGGGAAGAAGGTGCAGGACTTTAAGTACTTAGGGTCAACGATTCAGAGCAACGGAGAGTGTGGAAAAGAGGTGAAGAGGTGAGTGCAGGCAGGTTGGAACAGGTGGAGAAAAGTGTCAGGTGTGTTGTGTGATAAAAGAGGAAAGATGTAGAGGTAGAAGGATGCTGAGGTTGGAGCTGCCAGGCAGGAGGTCTAGAGGAAGAGCAAAGAGGAGATTTATGGATGTAGTGAGAGGACATGAAGTTAGTTGGTGTGAGAGAAGAGGATGCAGAGGACAGAGTTAGATGGAGACACATGATTCACTGTGAAGACCCCTGAAAGGAAACAGCCCAAAGGAAAAGAAGAAGATCAGAATATTAGCTTTATCATCTTTCCTTTTAAAATCTTTGCCTAAAATTCTCCACCGGCCTTTAGAAGATATAGAATAATTTGAATGACTTGATAGATATTCGCATGATAGTTAATGGAAATAGATCAAGATTGAATTTTGAATTTGTTGCTCACCAACAGAAAACATCAGAAAAGACGCTCACAGAATTCTCTATGCATAAACTACATATCTTTATCAGTTTTGGTTTGTAAATTATTTTATGATTTAATTTGGAAACACAATTTCAGTAAGTGAAACAACAACTCTGTGTTAGGGTGGTGATATATATTTGTCAGGGTTTACAAAGGACTTTTCTTAAATGTGGCATAGTACAGTACATTACATGTTATTTCGAGGGAGCAAAATAAATATATTGCACATAAAATCAGTAAAACACAATCTTGTTCTGTGTCGTATTCAGATTATAGCATACAAACAGAAACAAAACATCTTCAGTGGTGCGTTGTCATTGGAAAATGTATTTTACATTTACTCTGATGGAAATGATTCGGTTCGGGCTGTAGATCAGACAAGGGCAAAGATTTGATTTCGGAGCCAGAGGAAAAGGCCAAGACTGCTCCTCTTTCTCCAATAGACGGATGAGCTAAAATCACCTGCACACAGATAATATGCAAACAGTCAGAACACAGCGTCTGTGTGCAGATTTCACTGCAACAGGCCTCGTGACAAATGCAGCACGTTGACAGTGTTTGTGGAATAAGCTCGTGTAACACTTTCGTACACTTGTTTGTTTCTAGAATAATGGCCGAGCTGCTTGTTGCATCGCCGCGTCTCCACAGAACAGGGTTATTCTGACACACAACCAACAAAATGAAACATTTCACTGTGTTTCTTTGGATTTTGTGCCTAAAATTCTGTTTTTTTTTACTAAAATTCTGCACCTTCAGGTGGCAGTAAAACATTCTGAATGATCAGCACTGTCAGTCCAGGTGCTGTCAGGTAGCACCATCCCACCTGCTTTGACTACTCCCCCAGTAAGTTGCCATTTTTATGCACCTGCACCGCACCCGAGCGCTTGAATCTACTCCAGCAGCTTTTTTAAAAAATGTATTTGAGATTTAAATGTAATTTAAATTTTCCATTTAAATGAGAGCACAGAACCATCATATCCAGGTGTGGATACTCTGAGTGCAACATTTGTGGCCACTTAACGAAATTATCAAAGTGACAGAAGGTGACGACTTTCAGACGAGTGTGTTTGAGCTTATCACAGCTTGTTGGTGAAACTCAGTTGAGGCCCCGTCAAACCAGAACTTAACACAGCAGGGATTTATTTGTAGAAGTGGTGGGGGGGGGATCAGTCCATCACACACAAACACTGTCTTCCTCCACACAACCCATAGACTTTACATTGAGTTAATGTCATTCACTTGAAATTATTTTTGTTGCTCCCGAAAAAGTTTTCTGCATAAAATAAACATCAATGTTTTAAGAAGTTTTAACACAGACAGTAATAACTTCAATGTGTCCTGTCAGCAGATATAAAGATTTCTTTTTTTATAATGGAGGCCTGGGCTGCAGATGAGGTTATAATTAGTGACCATTAGGGTAAATTGCCAGCAAAATGTCTCTGAATCCATCCTGCTATTTACTTTTCCACCACGGGTGAATCCACAGCTTCAGCTAATATTAACATATTCATTTGGGAATTGTTTTCTTAAAGCTTGTGTGTGAACGGACCCTCGTCTCAGACGAGGTTCTTCATCCAATAGAATTCCATGTAACGTTCACACGGTGTGTTTGTCTACTGCAGTATGCATGCGTCCTAAGATTTTTTTCTTCTATTTTTTTTTTTTTGCACTCTACAGTGAGAAGTTTCCTATGAGTAAATGTAATATTTCCCTCTCTGTACAATGCATTGTCACATACTGTATGTTTCTGAAATGAACTGTTACATGGGGCTGGCTTTCTAGAAAACACAGAAAAGCTGAGATGGCCATTCTTGCCTCTGCGACACGTTCAAGTGTTCAGACTCGGGCTGAGCCTTGTTGTCCAACATGCTGCAGCATCAGAGGAGTCTCTCCACAAAGGATCAGCTTCCGTTGCATTGTTTGAAGGCTCACACAGCAACCTGCAGTATTTAACCAAGACCCTGTAGCCAGCAGTGATCTTTAGTTCGGCTAATTATTAAATCTGTTCTTCAAGGGCAAGATCAGACATGCTCCTTATCAACTTGCCATAGTTTTCATTGAGTCTTTAGTGTTCAACATCACTATAGAGTTTGTAGAAACATCTGTACCTGCTGTTTTTTTGTTGCAGGACTTTTTCCCTGTATTAGCTTTCAGTCAGCCAAATCCTGTTTGTGACATTACCGTGACTTCGCTATTTGCAGGTGAACTATTTACAAAGACCAGAGGGAAAAATACAAACTTGTTGAACAGGATTGGGGGTGAGGGTCAGAGCAAGGCTTGACTATGTCATCCCTAGAGCGGAGTCATACAAAGGGCGTCATGACCGTAGAGGAGTGGCGAAGTCCCTGGATGGCTGCGTACGGCCCCTGCTGGAAATAGTGATGGTAGCGAGGCATGTGGAAGGATGGGAAGGACGGCCCACTGCCCTGCATGGTTCCAGCCAAAGCGGTGGGCGTCAGCGGCATGCCAAGCCGGCTGTAGGGGGGCAGGGAGCCCTGGATGGGGTGGGGCAGAGAGGCGGCGCTGGTGCCCATGGCAGATAGAGACTGTGGGTGCTGGAAGCCCGAGAAGCCTGAGGTGGTGGTGACCCAGGAGCTCAGGGAGAGGTTGTCTGAGGCGGTGAAGGCAGAGCCTGCAGAAGACAGACAGCCGTAAAAATCTGGGTGACACAAAGTTACAAGTCTGATCAAAACCTACAGTTTTATTGTTGTCCAACTATTGACCTTAGGTCATATGACGGGGGGGGGGCAAACTGGCAGGTTTCTCACCTCTGCTGTGTGCGGGGTGTCCGTCGTCGCCCAGGTTCTCCTCCTCACCAGCATAGGTCCGGATTGGTGACCGGGCGTACGAGTGCTTGTGGATCAGATTCTCAACACTTTCCCTGCAGCAAAAGCCGAAGAGAGAGCCCCAAAATAAATCTCTTTTGTTTCAGCAGAGACACTAACAAGGACCAAATCAACTGGGTTCTTATTAAAAACAGTATTAATTTTGAAGGATTGAATATTAGTGAACACTTCACACTAGCTCTTTGTGTCGTACCAGTGTTTCACAGATTTCTGTTCCCTTTACTGAGTTTTTTTTAAACAGTCTTTGAGATACGTTACAGACATTTACACAAACTTAACATTTAAAACCATTCAAACAAGCAAAAAATACATATTTAAGTAGCTGTTGAAAAAACACCTTTTTTTTTTCTTCCAAAGACTGAAACAGAATGCTACTGTTTAAACACATTACACACACAGATGTTTGAATCAGAGTTTCACTTGTAACATTTCAATACTTTTCCTGAGTTGAGGTTTACGAATGTGAGAGGTCACAGATTCCAGTGTCTCTATACATTTCTGTACATTTATGGAGTATTTGTGTCCCCTCTGCACTGTATGTTTATGTCATGCTTATGTTGACTGTACATGTAGATTTGAGTGTGTGTGTGTTCACTATCCCACAAAGTGCATTAGCTCATTTGAGTCTTGTCAGACAGCACTTCTCAGACACAGTGACACAAATTGTTGGGGGAGGTATGTGTGTGTGTGTGTGTGTGTGTGTGTGTGTGTGTGTGTGTGTGTGTGCGCGCGCGCGTGTCTACGAGTGGACAGGCAAGTGGTCTGCATCATGAGAGCCATGCGTCCGCATTAGCAGCCCACGCCCCCCGCCCCTCCAATTAGGTTAGGGAAGTGCAATATCTGTCAGCAGAGGAGTACAAATGTGTGTGTTTTTATCAGCGCCAGGCCCCTCTGGCGTAGGGGCCACGGCAAACTCCCACAATGCACAGCAGGGCTGGAGGGAGACAAGGGGGGGGGCGGAGCATGCTGGTTTCAATCAGTCACAGCAGCCAATTGAATTACAGTGTGTTTTAGTGCAGTGGCCGACTCCAGACTAATGTGATTTCCGCAGCTCCCTGAAGATCAATTGATCAGGCCTAATTCACAGCCTTCAAAAAAGAGACACAGAGGAGGAGGTGGGGAGGGTTTGGGGCTTGTCTGCCTGCTTTTCCACTCTTTCTGTTTGAGATGTTTGAATGAGGGAAATGAGCAGATGGCTTGATTTGGTCATCTGATTTCAGTCGTGGCGCTGTAATCAGGAATTACAAGAAGTGTGTGTTTTGGCAGTGTCCATAAAAATCCTTTGCAGGGGGATTTGTTGTAAGCCTGTGTGTGTTTGTGTGTGTGTACACATCTCTCAATGAGTGTCCTTGTGCATTTGTGCACCATGTACTAAAATTTTAAAATGTAACTACAAAAACTGTGAAAGAAAGGAAAAATAAAAATTAGAAAAGAGTCATGATAAATGTGCAGTGAATGAAAACTAGAAAGAAGACAAAAAGAATCAAAATGAAGGAAGGAGTGAAAAATACGATGTGTAAAAGGACAAGAAATAAAATTACGAGTATAGAAAAGGAAATAGAATGAGAAAAGTTAAAAGATAAGATGGCAAATAGAAGACAAATAGAAAAGAAGAGAAAGTAAACTAAAAATATTGAGAACAAAATATGAAACGAAGTGCGAAAAAAGATTTGAAGAAGAAGTAGAGACGGTAAAAATCTGTGGCGCACGAGTGATCTGACAAACACAACCAAACGTTGCAGCCGCCGTGTTTCCCAACGAGCAGCAGGATTCCTGACACTATCTCCTTGTGCTTCTTATCGACAGAGAGCAAACAAACAGTGCAGGACCCAGAATCCCCTGTACCTCTCCATGTCCGTCAGCCTAGACGAGTCCCGGAAACCTTTGGCAAACGGGTTGCTGTCAATCTTCAGCTTGGTTATCTGGGAAAAACACAGCAGGTGAGCAAAAAGGTCAGTTTTCTCCTCTTTTTATGGACTTTTGATGTCTGTTTCTCTGCTCCTCTCTGCAGCTCGGTTTACTTTCTGTACGTAATTAAATGTTTTCTTAGCTTCAATACAAATCGGAGAAGGGGCAATAAATGCAGACATGTACTGTATGTCTCCTGGGATAGGAAACCACTACGATGAAACCTCCAGATGATGTTGTCTGGAGGAGGTTTTCGGGCTAAAGGCAGAGATTTAGTTTAACATTGAATTCGGAGGATGAATACAGGACTTGCACTCAAACTAAAACCATAGGAATAAAGTTGAAAATCATTTGAAAAGTCCTACATGAGTATTTACATACGTGTGCTTCTATAGTACTCAGTGACTTTAAGGGTTTCTGCCTCAGTAACATTTAAGAATATATTATTAACTAAATATTATTAGTTTAAAAACTAACCCAGTTTATGTTGAGGACAATTTGCAAACACACTGTACTATGTTGGTTTTAGTAAAGAAATAAAAAAATAACTCATTAAACTCATTAAAGTTAGCGTGTATCGACCCAAACTGGGCCATTTGTTTAATCTCAACTTCTGAAGAATGGCAATTTGAATTTCCAACGGGGGCTGACGAAGATCGTGACACAACCAAAAGATGTAAAAAAGCTTTTGTTTCCATGGGAACCGACAGAAGCGTTGAACGGGAGGAGGCACAACGCCACCTCCGCTGCACCGCGTACTCACCAGCTGGTTCTGATAGGCCGTGACAGCGGTGAACACGGTCTCGACGAAGACGAATGTGCGAAACTCCTCAGACTTGAGGTTGAGCAGCGAGGCCGTGTGGTCTTTCTTCTTGATGATGTGGACCCGTGGCTGGTACTTGTGCATAGAGTTGAGGATGATCTGCAGAAGACAATCAGAGTCCGAATAAAGGATGGAGGATGACTCGGGAAAATGCAGAGGACAGTTTGACCATGACAGGACTCAAGAGTAGATCAGGGTCCAAACAGTTTCAGAAATGCGGCGCAGGTATTTTAGGTGCAATTATGGTTTAAAAGTTGGTGAAAACATTCATAGATTTATGGTAAAACATGTAAATGTACGTGCAGCTGCTAAATTTTTTTAAAGTTTTTTCAGTTTGCTTAGAAATATTTAAACGGACATTTTTATTCTATTCATGAATATAGTAATTTAAAAAAAAAATAGTAAGTTTTTTAATTAAAAAAAGAGAATGTATACATGCGAATTGAAATAATGTTACAACAGTGAAATGAACTCGTAATAATCATAATAATAATCTGCTTTTTGCAGCTGACTCCAAGAGTCTGACTAAATAAGATGATGAAAAAAATGACACAGAAAGACAAACACGTGGAAAAACATAGGAGAAAACCTGGGGCTGGGGGGAGTGGGGGGGGGGGTGAACAGATAAAGTTGTTAACACTGCAGAAGTAGCAGCATCATGGTGAGAGTTTCCCTCCTCAGTCTGGCTGCAGCCCAAGAACTATTACTATTTACTGTTCTTGCGCAGTAATGACAGAAATAGAAACGTGTGTGTAACATTCTGTGTTATATGGACAAGTGGCAAAGCACGCGGGGAATAAAGAGTTACCTAAATTCATATTACTGTTACTCCTGGTAAGTTGGTGAGCGTGGCTAGTTTTTATGGAAACAAAAAGCAATGTTTAAAATGTTGTCAGAAAGCCACAGTGATGATTTACATTTTTGAACTGGACCTTTTAAAAAAAAAAAGTACAGTTACAGACCAGGAGTGTAATTAATTCATTTATTTCTGGAGTGAAAAACACAATTTCATGATCAATATTATTGAAGAAAGTGAACTGCAATAACGCGAATAGTGGTTAAAAAATAAATTCACTTATTTTTAAAATAATGCTGCTTTGCTTGCGCTAAATTAGAGATAAAAAAAAACAAATGTCATGTCATCAAATGATGAGACCTATTTCTGTATTTGGCTCAGATTGTAAAATCTATTTTTTTTAAATCGTAAAATTCATGTGACACAACTTTAATATGATTGTGTCCATTTTATTTGATTGTATTGCTTTTTACATGAGGCCATAGCTAAAGAATATATAGATATACATAAAGAGCATCCTGTCAGATCATAAAATACAATTATTTTAATATTTCGTTCGTATGTGTGATTTGTTTATCTCCCTGCATTGTTCCGTGAAGATATTTCAAGATTGAAAATAATAATAATAATAATAATAATAATAATAATAATAATAATAATAATAATAAAAAACCACACTATGATCTTTTTTCCCAGGCTGTTTTCGTGCTCTGCTAAAGGTTTTTTTCCTGCTCCCTGCTTGAACTTGCCATAATGCCTTTAGCCAAAGGAGGATTTAAGGAGCAATTTGCTTGAATCAGACGAGTAGTTAAAATCTCACGGGGGCCTTTGGTTTCTGACGGATACAGATTTTGTCTTGGCAATACCGCACGATTTTCTAACGCAAATATGTTTCAAAATAACGTGATCGATACTTGGAAGTCAACAGAATAAATGTTGCCGTCCTTTATAATCCAGGCCAAACTGGCCGCTTTCGATTTTAGCCTCCACATCCCTCAGGCTGTTTGCAATGAGGACTTTCTAGCAGATGGGGTCTTTGCTTCGAGCCTTTCACCTCATCTGACGGGGTTTCGCAACCCCACGCGATAATTCCGGAGTCACAAGAGGAGGAAAGGAACAAGTGCTCACATGTCCGTGTTGGTCCAATTCGTTGTTTGTCAGCTTGACTTTCTCGAAAGAAACCATTTGCTTCATCAGCTGCTCTCCGGTGAACGGAGAGTCCGGGTGGACGTACAACCTGCAGGTGTGGAACAGGTGAGCACAGGTACATGGTTAGTCAGGGTCAGGTTAGGCTCGTGGACTTTAACTTTCAAACCAAGGCCAGCGTCACATGCTTCCAAGTGTTGGAATCTAAAGGCTGCTGGAGGTTGCATCCTCGGCTCTGATTGGCTGACAGGCGTGCGAAGCCGACGCTTCACAGCCAATCGGAGCACTGACTGAATCAGACAGTTGGTCTGCAGGTAATGATCGTGGAGCGAGACGCCATTTTCATTTTCTTTTTTTTTTTTTTTAAAGATGTGTGGAAGTATTTCAACTTAAACTAACTGAACCCTGAAATAAATTCTAAATCATATCGGAAAAAACATTTTCCAAATGAGGCTCCACGTAAAAAAATCATTTTTGCTGATTTAAGCAGCTTTCTTGACAGAGGGAAATAAATTATGCATTCTGAGATTTTCCCAAATTCATCATCAACATTAAAATCATGGGTTCAATTTGGCCCGTTATTTTAAAATTGTGCAAATTAAAAAAAAATCTAAATCGCATTTTGAATCACGACAGTTTCGTTTTGTACGGATAATAAATCGTGTTCAAAACTTCAAAGGTGAATAAACTTCAGCGTCTCTGTTGTCACTTGTCTGTCCGTCCTTGTGTTTAAACGCCACGTGCCCCTGTCACGCGCGGCACCTTTTTAAACATCCGTTGTTTGAAAATTGAATGTTACTTATGACTGGCAATAATTTTATTATAACCGACTAATAAAAATGAAATGGTGCATTTCTCCCAAAAAAACAAAAAACAAACTCAATTCCGATTATTTATTTTTTTGGTTTCTAGAATCTTCAGATTTGACCTGTGAGAACGTGGTGTGTGTCCCGCAGCTTTCAGTGCGTGTGTTTGATTTAGATTTAGAGAAGTGCGGAGGAGGGTGAGGCCCTGTACCTGGCAGGCAGAGGAGGGTCGGCCTTACCGGCCACCAGCCAGGAGGAGCGGTGGTAGGCGTAGCGGTACCGCTTGTTGTCCACCGGGACTATGTCCATTAGCACGATGTACTTTGAGTCCTGGTCCACCCCGGAGAAGGACACTCGGATTGTAGGGAACATCCTCCTAATGAAGGGATAAATGGTATTATTTTTGTTAATAATAATAATAATAATAATAATAATAATAATAATAATAATAATAATAACAAATTATAATAATAATGTTGTTGTTGTTAACTAAGTCCTACTGTTATGTGCATCCCAGACAACATGATAAACCTCCATTGGTTCAGACCTTAACCTGCAGGGTGCATGCGTGATTTTAGAGGCTCAACAGAGCTGCTTTAAATGTTGCAGATAAAATACTGAAGACATTATTTCTTTTTTTTAAATTTATGCCAATTTGCTTTAACGGGCTGCGCTTAGATGTAGAGAAAATAAAATCCCAAATAGTCTAAGGCAGACAATTTATATTATACATTTTCTTTATTTAATTTATTTTATTTTTTTTACTTTTTAAATGTAGATCCAATATACAAATAGTGTCCTATTTGGCCAACCTGGCTTTTATATCCACGTGTAGTCGCATTGGCAGAAATATAAAAAGTAAATCTACCAGAGTAACCTAAAATACTAATACATATTTCCCCATATCTTTCTATTTTATTTCAGCTATTTTTTTCTTATCCTTTGTTTGTTAATTTAGCATTATCATATCTTACTATTATTACCCTTAGTAGTATTAGCAGTAGTACCATTGAAAGATATTTTAAAAATAAATGTTATAAAGAATTAATAAATAATAAAACACAAAATGAATATATAACAATATATGAGCGCCACAACCTTCCAGACTTGGTGATGATCATTTCGGTGCCGAGCTCGTGAAATTTGTCCCACAGCTCTTTGGTTTCCAGGCTGCACGAGATCTTCGCCATTTCCTCGCTCGGAATGCCGGGAGTGGTGGGGATGAGCGGCTCCGTACACACCGCGGGCGCGCTCCCGTTGAAGTCCCCGTGTCCGTCCAGAGAGGACATGTCAGCCAGACCCTGCTGGTTACAAGAGGACTTCTCCACGAATTGCTCTTTGTTGACGGATAGTAGACGGGAAAAAAAGAATCGTGAACAAAATTGTAATTTTTATATTTTATTGGATACGTAATGGCTGAAGCACACGTGTTATAAAATACAAAGAGTGCGTTCTGACATCTGTTGTGAAATCTGCTTAAAAACAATAATAATAATTACCTGTGCTGTGTTCGACTGGCCACCATTTAATAAACGCAATGTAAAGAAAACAGTAACGACACAGCTGCAGTTTCTGGTTTGACGTTTCAATTTATGAACCACGTTTAACAATTTTAGAACAATTTATTACAAATTCAACTTCCACACTTTCTCTTCGTTTGACAAATTTAAAATTGAATTTGCCACAGCAGCTTGTAGATTGGATTCATGTTTGGAAAGTGAAGGCTGCAAATGACCCAAAGTCCTTATGAGACAAAATACAATTAACCTACATTTAAAAGAGCTTTAAAAACTCCCCAGCAGTGAAGTCAGGCGGGCAACACTAATGTGAAAAATGATTACAACTGACATCACTACACTACAATTTCACGTTTGTGTTTTTTTTTAAAGTCAGTTAATATTCGCGCTGCTTCCAGTTTTGAAGTTTCAGTGGCTACATGTCGATCCATGGATCTTTTACACCAGCTGCTCGTGCAGAACATCTTTAACGCTCGTGCTTTATGCTTATCTCCGTTCCTTCCTCTCTTCTTTCGTCCTTTGCGTCAGCGTGGATGTTCTACATTAATTTAGGCGCTTTAGAATCTTTACAAACGGCGGTAACAGGTGTAACATTTACCTGTAATCTAAAGCACAAACACACTCCTACAGGTTTTACTTTAATTCACAGTCCAGGTGTAGTGTTTACCTGCGACCCACTATAGAAAGAGCCCAATTTGACACTTGATGGGTTTTATTTGATTCCGTCCTGTTCTTACCGAGCGGCTTGATGGTGTTCTCCTCCGTCTCCTTGTCCTTGGTGGACTTCCCACTGGACATCAGGGCTGCTATCGAGAAAGCGTTTGCCCGGGACGAGAGCTGCGGTTTCGGTGATGACGTGTACTCCATGTCGGTGGAAAAGCTTGGACCAAAATATTCCCGTTTTATTGGACAAATTAAAAAGAAAAGAAAAAATCCTTCCGAGGCGCTGAAGTCCGCCTGTGTTTGGCTCCTGCGGGAGGAAAAAGCAAAAGCGCAGTAAAAAAAAAAAAAACGCACCGTTTCTCTTTAACTTTGCGCCTCGCGCATAAACAATCTGCACGTCTGAACGGAGAAATTCTCGCCCCCTGTGGAAACACTTGTCACTGACGTGAAAGTCTCGGATGCATAGTGAAGAAAGCAGGACAACTGAGGAGCAGGAGCTCTGTACGCCTCTGGCAGCGCCAGGTCTGAGGCCGACTGCGCTTTGGGAAGCTCCAGTCCGCTTTACCCTCCCCTTATAATTCCACTGTGCCCTCCAATCACTGCCTCCAGTTCCACGTCACACTCCCACTGGGCCACAGCAGATCTGATACCGAGCAGCCAATTAAATAACTGCAGGCTGTCAGGGCGTTTTCAGGCCAAAGAAGCAAAAACACAGAAAGTCAGTGGCTGGAGAGGAGCGGAACTTTTACCACCTCAAGCCAGAGTGACATGTACAGTAGTTTGGACCGTGTGAAAGAGGCTTGACTGTTTTTGCACAATGCAGGACACGAACCCAGTCTGGAGCCACTTTACCGACCCTTGGAGGCCCCAAGACCACATGGTGGGAACCACAAATCCACATTGTCAACAACAGTTTCCTTTGGTTTTGTCAAAGATGGCGCTGTCTGAATATTATTAATAACATTTTGGGTCAATTTGTTTGTAATAGAATGAGATTCGTTTTTGTTTTACACACACACACACACACACACAGATTTGCGCTGCTGTCAGCACTGTCAAATAATATATAAGTCCTTGATTTCAAACATCCTCTGTGTGTAAAAAAAATACACATTATTTTTGATACAATTTAAATAAAATCGCACGTAATAAATGTGACATAAAATATGAACGTGAGCCAACTTACATCACTCTGCCTGTTGTGTATTTTGTCTGCATGACAAAATGTCTACATGAATCTACTTCTTACCAACAAGCCGCTCTCTGATTGGTGGCTTCAGGTAAAAGCCTGTTTATATTGGTGGAAGAAGAGAATAAAGTCTTTTTACTTAAATAACATTATCAAGGTTGGTGCTGGTGGTTCAAACTACTCGTGGGTGTAAAGGCCACAAACAAACCCGCCTCACTTCTGACTGCAGTCATCCAACAAACTGAGCTATTGAACTATTTCACTCTTTTTTTTTCTCTCTTACAGGTGTCTCTTCTTGTGAATGATGTCTAGAGAAAACGCTGGGACAACCTCTGGTTTCCCGATGGAAAGGCACAGGACTAACAGGACCTTAGGGTTTGAGGGTTTTTCATACTAATTTAATCCTTATGTTTACACTTAGTCACTTGACCAAGTCAGGTACAAAGCAACAGAAATAAAAAGTCCATCACCTAAAATCAAACGTGCAAAGGGAGAGTGTTCGATTGCAGGGGGGCTAAACTGAAAATAAACAAATTCTGTTGGTTTTTAACATGATCATAGAATGATTGAAGACTTGATCCACAAAATGTCCACCTCGCCTACTGTTGGTGATGATGATGACAGAGAAGAGGACAAATTTGAAGAACGCACACACACACACTTTCAAAGAGACATCAGGAAATGCACAACACATGCACTGCAGGTTTCCGGGCTCAGGCTCACTGTTATCATCACTGTACTGTCATTCAATTTTATAATCAATGAACAAAGATTGATTAAGACGTCTTTTCTGCTCCCTGCTTTCAACTTTATTAGATTGAATCTGGTTTAGACATCACCCTTTATCCACACTGTGTTTCTTTTTTTTTTTCTTCCTGGATACTACTGATATGCACTGATTGTTCTTATCAGCCAATCACATTCATTAAAGACCTCATTTTAGATGCAGTGAAAAGGTTTGGTGCTCCAAAGTTAAATGTGAAGCTTACAGGGAGCACCTGAAGGCATCACGCTTCCAAAATGCTGACTTCAGAGATTTTCCAAAGGAGTGTGTGTGTGAGTGTGTGTGTGAAAATAATCCTCAATGTCACTCCCACTCCTCCCTGAAAGATGGAGACTCCCATAAAAACGGTGCCAGAGAACTTCAGAGCAGCTAAACCCATTAGGAGACTCCTGAATGCAAATCTGTTGCTGCTGATATTTAATAAGAGACCTGCACCGGCAAATTAGATTACGGTGCATTTGCCAGTGGATAATGTGCTAAAAGCTTTCCCACTCAAGCCTTTAGTCCTGACTGAATATTATTCACACTTTCAGGGTCCGGTGCAGCCTTTACAGAAAGATACAGGGGGTTACGCATAAAACAGGAGGCGTCACACATAAAACGGTGAAACGAAGGAGTCGTAGAGTTTTGCTGGTTGAGTAATCGCTGAGGGCTCACAGCCAGCTGCCTCTCAAACAAACGGAGAAAGGTTGCAACACTTAGACATTTCAGTTTCTGCTTCTCAGGAGTTCAGGTTCAATTTCTTTACGTCCGTTTGTTTTCAACTCAAACTTTACATGTTACGAATTAAGAATAAAGCAAAGTATAGAGCAAAACTAAACTAAACTACAACACAAGAAACCAAGCAGGAACTTGTAAAAATGTACAATTCATCAGCGAAAATGATAAAATAAAAATCGAATTTAATTTGATAAAATTTTTAACTTTATTGATATCTTACTGCGATTTATATATACTGTCTTATGTGTAACTGCTTCTGCAATACAAACATTTCCCTTCCGAGATTAATAAAGTATCTATCTATGTATCTATATATAAAATTACTCAAATATTATAATAAAACCTTTCAAAGCAGTAAAATATGCAGTATAATATACACTAACAAATATGATTATATGTTGTGGAAAGTCATTTCATCCCAATTTTGTGCCTTTTTCAGTTTAAATTCACACTTTGTTAAAGACCAGTTGTAAAGCCTCACATATTTCATATCTTCTGCCCGTATATATGTATATATATATATATACATATATACACACAGTATGTGTGTATATATGTATATATATATATATATACATATATACACACAGTATGTGTATATATATATATATGTCAAACTCGCCAATTAATATTCCTGATTTCTCTCATCAAGTCTCCTTGAAATAGTTGTAAAAATATTTTCTGAGTGCCTGTTGAAGATGACAGCAAGGCGTCTTGGTGAAGATGTGGATAAGAACCATAAAACTCTGATGACCCCATTTTTGCTGTTGTACTTTTTCCCCATTAATATTTGGTTATTAGTTGTTGTTTTTTTGCTACGTCTCCTTCGAGAACATATCATTTATTCTTGAAAGGTTGATTGAAGAAAACTGAAACAACTGAGCTTATTCCTTCTGTTACTTCGCGCTTGTTTATAAGGGCTTATTCAGAGCAGAGGATGTGTTTTGCATCACGCTTCGCCTCGTGCAGAGCTCTCCCTGCCAACATCTCGACGTTTGTCAGCAGCGGGAGGTAACAGGATGGGTGGGTGGCTCGTCACAACGAGAGCCTACGGGCCACGGCACTCAGGGATATGACAACGAAACCATTTAAACAATTATTCTTGGGGATAAATGGTGGCGGTGTGAAGAGGTCAGCAAAAAACGGCAGCCAATCCCCCGCTGAGTGGAATCTGAGGAAAAATAATCGCTCTGTGATTGAATTGACTCCTGGGAGTAATGAAATGGCTGTTGTTGTGACCCTGCCCTTTTACCTCCCCGCTGATTTTTCACCAGATTACAGAGCAGGCAGCAGGGGCGACTATTTGCCTACAGGAATACATGCATGTGTGTAGTTTGTTTGGCCGCGTGAATCCCCATTATCACATCTACTTCTGCATATTCACCTGCAGAGCTGACAGGGCCACAGAGGCCTGAAAACTGATGGTACAGTAATCACATTGAAATGTCTGCTGTTTAAAGCACCTGAAGCAGCACAGGCTTAATCCACTTAAACAAATGCTTGTTTCCAAGATAAAAATCCCGATTTACTGATTTAAGGACACTTTTTAAATCGAGTTGTGTTAAAATAATAGTGTTGCCAATTACAGCAACTTATTTTTATGTGTCATGTAAACTCACATTTCTGCATTCATCAATGTAAAACTAAAGTTTTAGGTTGTGCTAACTTAATAAAATGGACTTGGTAATTCAGTTTGGTTCCACCTCGAGTAAAAGTACCTTCTTGCTTCTACTTGACACGAAACAAGTAGAGACTGTGTGTTTTAGGACCTGGTCTGCATCGCAATTTTCAGGAAATTTACTCGTTGCCTATTTTTTCAAAATATACTTGTGTGCCCGAAACATTGTGAGTCTTTTTTTAATGTCTGCAAAGACAATGTCGACCACTTTGGTCAGGACTGAAGTAACGTATGCGGCGTGACTGGACTGCTTTCATCAGGCAGTAGCAGTTGTGCTTCAAAAACAAATCAAATCAACGGCTTTGGGCTCGTCCCTTCAGGGGTCGTCACGGCGGAACGTGTTCCGCACGTTGATTTGGCGTTTTTTTTTGTTTGTTTTTTTTTTATGCCGGATGCCCTTCCTGCCGCAATCCTCCAATTTTATCTGGAGCACGGGACCGGCACCGAGGTGGCACCTTGTTGGCTGGGCGGGGGCCTCACCTGGTGGGGGGTGGGATTCGATTCGCAGCCTTCTGCGTCCCAACCCATTTCTCTACCCCAGTGTGTTTAAGGCCAATTTAACTCTGCTTTATGTGTATTTTAATTTCAGTTGTCCCAGCGTCTATGTCAAGAATAAAATGGTATTAATAGATGATTTTTAATATAGTTATCCAATAATGGAAAATACAAAATTCGTGGCAGGAGACATTTTGTAGAGACGCAGCTGAGATGTTTTACTTTTGTTTCAGAAACAGATCATGTCAAATCACACATTAGCTGACAGAACACAGTTTTGATCTGAAGCATGTCTTTGCTAACATGGACTCTCAATCACCTGCTGTTGACTTCACTAAATCTTTTCTCTCTCTCACACACACACACACACACACACACACACACACACACACACACACTCTCTCTCTCTCTCCCCCGACCTGAGGCATGCAGCGGTCTGTTGCCTCCGTTCATATGACTAATTAGACCAGCTTCACACTGCGCCGTTCCTTTTGAAGCTGATCCCTGGTGCTAATTGCTGCGTCAGTCCAGGGCCACAGCCAGGTTAAGTTCAAATGCAGGCCCGACGTCTCCGCTCACCCCCTTCTCTGTCTCACCCACAAGACCCCCACTCCACATCTCCTCAGCTCCCCCATGATGAGCTCTAACAAACAGGTTTGTCACAATGTTACAAAGCAGCTACTGATGACAAAAAAAGTAAGAGCAAAGAATCTTATACACTTACTCTTTTTCCCAAAGTGACACAGACGTGCAAATTTAAATAAAATGTGAACATCACTTCAGAGCTGAACTAGAGCGGACAGAGTGAAATCCTGTCACCTTTACGGTCCAAACTGAAGAATATGAAGTTAAGCCACGTTGTCTACTTTTGTGATTATTGGAGCAATTTCTTTTAACCTGCCTCCCTCTGATTAAATTCCAGAGTTTCTCTATTAAACTCCGGATAGAGGAAAGGGATGAGGATGTGATGGATGAGGGGAATGAGTTACAAACACTGGAGCACTGTGAGAAAGAGGTGGTGGACGCAGTGGCTGAGAGACAGGGGTCAAACAAATGTAACAACGCATGGTTGGTTAACAGGCCAGAGCATTTTATTGTGTTTGCTTAGCTTTTTTTTTTTTTTTTTGCATTTACGCCACCGTGAGGGCCATCTTTTTAGGAAGCATTGTCATGTTTGTTGTTCTTTGGGGAAAATTCGGGATGTTCTAAGGAATGAATGAAGGAATGTGCTCAAGAGCTTTGGATGAAGTGCGATTCACAAAGTTGGAGAGTAGCGTCTAATGCAGAGAGAGGCCTGAAAACTAATTTCCAAAAATCCAGGCATAAATTAAACTGTACGACATAAAATTCTGTAGAATGTTGTTTGTAAAATAGCACGAGTTTAGTCCATGTTTACAGGAGGATAAAGGATGTCGTCAGTAAAATACTGTTTAATGTTGTGTAAGCTCTATTCTCTGATTCAAGTTATGTAGCCTCAAAGTCTGCAGGACTTTTCTGGAAAAAGCTCTTTCTTCCCTTTGGGATATAGTTTTGTCTCCTTCAGTCAGACTGCGCCTGACAGTCTTATCTATTCTGTCCTCCCCGCCCATCACCCAACCATCTGCTTTGTCTGTCTCTACATGACTATCGGACATTCAGCTGGTCAAACAAGTGTTACATCTTTAAATGGGGATGTTTGACTCCGCACTGCTTCTGAATAATTGAGGAGGCAAGTCGTTAAAAAAAAAAAAAAAAAAAAAAGTGGAGCGGATTAATGCACATCTACAGGCTGTGTGTCCTCAGGGTGTTTGTCGGGGAGAAAGCTTGACAGACAGCGAGAGGCTCATAACATGCTTGCTGCAACACCTGAACCCTTTTTGCAGCACAACACGGACAATCATGAGATTTTAGCAGCAGAGGAGTGTGGTGCTAAAAGCTAACAGTGGGATTTTAGGAACTTGTAGAACGCTTTAAGAAGGAGTGCTGTAATTGTGTTGTGAGTCTACAGACCAGATCGACCCTGTTGACCCCCCCGGGGAGGCTGTTTCTGGGATGTGCCAAGAGTCACATCTCTAAATATGGCCAGAGCGAAGGAGAGTCATCCCTGCATGTTAGCCTGTGGACTTCACCTCTGTGTCCTTCTATGAGTTTGACCTCAACTTCATAAGTCCACACTTCAGCTCTACAGATTTTCACTTTGGCTAAGAAAGACAAGATGTGTTCACAGGATCCTTCACACTGACGCTATAAAGTCGAAGTCAAGGTCATCGGCTAATTTATAAAGTAGGTATTTCTCCTATTTTTTTAAATTTACCTTTAAGGTTACAGAACCTTTCCAGATGCTGACACGGTGCTTGAATGTTTTCGAACTCTTTTGAATTTTTTTATTTTTTATTTTATTTTATTATGACCTTCTTCTGCCTCAACATTGTTACATTTCAGCGGTAAAACATTTTTAAATCAAACACTTTTAAATTACAAAAGGTGAGGTGCACAACACTGACCTGTTTTTGGAACCTGAATTCAAAAACGCAGCTTCTTGAGTCTTTTTTGTTGTTATAAGCCAACCCCCTAATTACTGCTAAGGAAAGACTCCTAGTTAGTTCACCTGCACCTTTTATCGCCCCGTATTGAAAACGGTTGCAAAAAAAAAGCTTCTGCAAAAACATGTTCTGCCTGATTAGGACTTTAATGGCCAGGACAAGTCAAATGAATAAAAAAATCAAATAAGCAAACAATGCTCCCTGTCATTAGCCACTGTGGTTAGCTTAGTCACTAACGGGACACTAATTAAAACAAATCTGTTTCTAATCTATTTTACCATTACCTCATTACATATGTTTCTAACACACTGAAACCACAGCTGTAACCCACCCAAAATGACCTACTGTCTTTCTCAGGTGCGACTTGATCCAAATCATCCGTATAAGCTGAAAATGCTGTAATATTGTCCGTGTAATATTGACATGTTACGTGGGGGAATGTGACTCTTCGTAAAACTCCAGAAACACTCTGTGCAGTGGCAGTGCAGCGCGGTGCTTCTCACAGACATCAGCAGCAGAGAGCCCACAGAAATCCATTTTAATCATCAGCCCCAAAACACACACTATCTGTCTGCAACCTGGCTAAATAAAAGTGCAGGAGGCTCCGAAAGGAACTGGTTTTGCAGCTTGACTCCGAACCTGACGTTTTTGTGTCCCCGCTGTGCATTAACTAATTCTAAATCCACAAACTGTCAAGCGTCCTTTTCCCTTGGTCACGCGTGCACACTCAGATGGACGACACATGGGACACAGAAAACATCTATACGCCCTAATCTCACAGTCTCATGGCCTGTGTTCGTCTTGGCTGCTGGAGCAACTGAAGTCTGCTAGAAGTGGGATTAGCATCAGTGCTAAAATAACACAGAGAAAAGTGGACGGGAGCCAAAAAGCCCCAAGAAAAGGACTATTGTTGTTCAAGTGTTGTTATTGCCTGGAATTATCTGTGCTTAGTTATACCATAATCACACACACACACACACACACACACACACACACACACACATGTAGAGGCTTGTGCACACACAAACTTGACATTTCAGCTACATTTTTTTTCGGCTTTAACACAGTTCCCATGCATTCATTACCGATCTGCACACACGAGGTGTCGCCTCCCGTGAGGTTTTCGTGAAACCAGCGACACAGGGACCACTTCCCCTGCTGTGTCCTCATCAATATTATTGACTGCTCGATGTTTAATCCTCATCTTTAGCCCCTCCAGGCCGAATTCCTGCAGCAAAGCGCCATCTTCCATCTCCCATCCAGCAGACGATGCATCAGAGTTTGCGGCATCGGGCAGGATGTGTTGTGATCTGTTATCAGTATTTGACCCCTCAAAAATGGCCGTCGTGGGTCAAAGTTTAAGAAGAGGATTATGGCACCTTGCCAATGAACTGTTTGAACCCCAAACAACACCACAGCAGTGATTAGAGAACAGTATGAAGTTGATGTGGCTGGGACACGACAGAGAGAAGTGAACAGTATTGGGGAGGTCACTTCTTAAAAGAAATGTTTCACATATCACTTATTATTGTTCATTAAAAGTGCTACAATATTACCATCAGAGGCTGCAACATATTACTTTTTAATTAATATTATGTTACTCACGTAAAACTTCCCCATGAACTAACATTTGGTTTGATATAAAGTCAAATTACGACGTCCCACTTATCAAAATACTTAGCAAACCGCCTTGATGGTGTTTCTCCTGCTTTGTATCTGAAAGGCCCAAAAGTAAAAATTAGCTGCACCCAAGCAGCCAGCAGCTTAAATGCTTTGACTGAATCCACTTGCTCTGAATGTGGCTAATGATTATTCTCTAAACACCACTAATACTATTGGCACATGCTCCACCCTTTACTCCACCACAAGCTGCCTTAGCTCTTTCGAAGACACCGTTTTCGCCGACGACGCGGTTTCCCCTCCAACTTTTACTACTTTGCGCCTTCCTGCTGCAGAGCGATGTTGGCATTTCTGCAGCAGGCAGCTGTAGCTCAGTGTGTGTGTGAATGGGTGAATGAGAAGCGACATTGTAAAGCTTGATTTTCCAATGGAAACATATTGTGACGTATACATTCATCTGTTATCTGTAACTAGCTGTCCTAACCTGACGTTAACACCTGCCAACCCACCAAAAGTGGCTGGATTTTAGCAGTGGTGGGTAACAGTCACTTGCAGAAGTCGGTTGGACAGGTTGAATTTTAATTGTAATGTCAAAAGACATAATTGCAATTTTATACCACACTGAAACTCCCATGAGCACTACCTGCACACAGTGTTTCCTCATTGGCTCATTGTGAAGCGTATTGTCTTGCGCCGGTAGCGACTGACGACCCTGCTAACAAGACGTCCCAGTGGAGAAGATGGTGGCGGCGTGAACCTGAGTTTATGCGAGGTGGCACAGAAAAGGTGTAAGAAAACCTGGACAAAGGTCTGTCACAGTAATGACTTTGACAGTTTTTGCTGACCTTGATATCGTTTTGTGGTGTGTAATGGTGTAACTCAAACAGCTGGTCTAATATGTCTCTGTACCTTTAACTGATAGTAGTTGGAGTAAAAAGAGTAAAAGAAACACCAGTGTAGCATTTGCTTCTATCAAATGCTAAAGGTCTGCTGCGTGTTGCCTGCGAGGTGCATTCAGGGACACTATAAAGTGTAGATCATCTGTGTTTCATCACAGTGCTTTGCCTGATAATCTACTGCACCATTTTTGTGGTTGACATTTTCTATTACAATATTCCCTCTGCAGTTTTGAGTAGTATTGAGTAGTATTGTGGCCAACGACTAGTAGTAAATTTGTCCTTCCAGCTTTGGCAATTTCCTGCCTTGATTCCCTCTCTGGCAGCATCAGCACGTTCCCATTTGTGGCTTTAAGTCGAATGTCCTTAATGTTATTACATCATTTGTTATGAAATTTGCTACTAACATTCATATTTCCTACAGCATCTACACTTGTTAAGAGCAAATTAAAATGAACAAATTATGACAAAACATTAAGACATCAAAACATATAACTGGCTAACATATACTAAAACAAATTGAAGATAATTTGAAATGAATTATTAATTACTTTTATCAGCCATAGCTAGAATACAGTGTACTGTATATACTGTAAGTGAATAATACAATATTATATACAGTACTAAAATTAGAATGGATAGAAAAATATTTAAAATAATCAATTGCATTTCCGAGACTGTAGAAATAGTTGTTTTTTGCTTCTAAGTCCTGCTTTTCAATGGATCCAAATCTCTCTCCTGCAACAATTGGAAGCTACACGAGTCATGTGACCTACTATAACTTTTGACCCCTCACTTCTATCTCTTGAGCTCTGGGTTCCACCTAAGGATGAGAAGGTCCGTTGCCATTTGCTGATCAGCAGCTTGTAGCTCCCTGTAAATCTTGCTACAAAGGCATCAAGTCAGTTGTGATTTCACTGTCCTCGGAAAGAAGATGACCGAAGAACCGAGGTGGAATGACTGTGAGGGACAGACGAGGAGGAGCTGGTGGTCAGTCGGGATGGCAGTGAAAGTTGGGGGTGGGGGGAGGCTTCCTCGTGCCTTCAGCCAAGCAGAAAATCTCAGCAAATTAGTTACTGCGAAGACGGATGGTCAGGGTGCTTTCATCCAGCGCAGCAGGGAGGCCGCCATGGGATCGGGCTAAAAACCACCCCCTTCATAACAACACTCTTCTTTCCCACTCCGCCTCACCCTCTCCTCTCCCCCCCTTGCCCGCTTTAGTCACTGTCCAACCATCCATTACTGTTTCCTGGCAGCAGTCCGTCGGCCCTTTGGCCGTTAAATGCCTCTCCAGCATTAGCACTCCTGAAAAGGTGTCGCACAAACACGGGGCAGCTGCTAAGAACTGCTGCAAACCCAGGAGACAGGACCTGAGTCTCTGTTCAGTGACTATGCAAACTGATTGACCAAAGTCATTCACTTCATGTTTAAATATTAAACTCCAGAAAGGGAATTAGCTGTGCGGCTCAAGGCTAAAGCTACGAACCAACATCATATCAACTGTGCTCGTTGTTCTCTACCTCAGCCACTGCTGGACACCTGGATCTGGGGTTTTCAGTCAGTCAGAAGCTGGGCGATACCACAGATGAAGGTGACTGATGAGTATAATCCTTTCAGGGAGGACAACAGAGGTTAATCCAGGCTGCAGGCTGCCGGACAATACGTGTGAGTGGAGACACTGGATTATTGGTTTTAAGGTCAAATTATTTAGAAAATGTCCAATGTTATCATTAAAAATGTGAATATTTTTACCTTTATATTTGAAGCATGTTTGTTGTTAGGAGCATGGAGAACTCCTCTACTCCAAACATTACGGTAAATGAAAAACGGCCAATGAAACTGCAGTTGTTGTTGGAGTTAAACAACCCAGTCGCTCTCTATATCACACAGGTCACGAAAGCTGTGACGGCTTGGGTTTGTGTGTCTGTCTGTGGAATATGATTCGGAAAGTATCAGTGCTGGTTGAACGTGTTTTAAGAGGCGCGAGGTCAAGACAGACTGACGGAGAGCAGTTACTAAAACGTGGTGTCCAGTTTGAGCTGCAGTGCACAGTTTAGGATTTATACCATTAAATCACAATTGCATCTCGGGCATTAGGTTGGTGAGAGGCTGATTCAGTTCAAGGTTCAAAGTTATGCTCTTTTCCAACACTGCTGCGTGTTAAGCGTTGGTGCTTTATGCTGTTGTGGATCTTTTTCAGATCAGGTGTAACACTTTGGAGTGTGAAGCGTCCAACTACTGTCACAAAAAGATGAAAATCCTCCGAGTCCAGGGGGACGAGCCCGTGCACACACTGTACTCTACATGTTTGCACACTTTGTCTCCAAACCTCCGGAGAAACACGCTAAACGCTATTAACTGAGCGATGCCCAGTGGACACGCAGCTGCTACAATCAATGGAAAACTGAACATGCAGACACACACACACACACACACACACACGTACAAAAAAACTCCTTCAGTATGATAACACATATATTATCACACATCTTTGCAGCCAAACTCGCGACACAAATAGAAGTTGTGTTCATTTTGTCGTCTAATGTGAGGAATGAAAATCAATCCCAAACATAAAAATCACGTTTCATCAGGTTTTAAAAGATGCACAATTGATTCCGTCAGCTTCACTTGCAAAGATAAATGAGCTGCTGAGTGTATTCGCTTTTCTGATGGGGCTGTTTAAAATGAGACTCATCATAAGTCGGACGTTTTTTTTTTTTTGGTTTTGTTTTTTTTTTTAATAAAGTGTTGAGAGCCGTGGCAGCACTTTGCTGACAGTTCCTCTACACTGCTCAAAGGATGTGCAGAATGATGGAGTGATGATAGATAGATGGGGCCGGAGACTTCTGTTTTTCTGTGACCTTTGACCTGTACTCTGCTTGCCTGTCTGTGCAGCAGCAGAAGCCTGTGGTCTGCTGATGATGAATGATGGACACTGCTGCTTGTGCACAGTAAAATGTGTGTTGTAAGGCCCCGATTTAAGTTGTGCACAGACACCAAAGACAGATTTATGCAAACGTGGAGGCACAGATGTAAACACGTACGAGACGTTGTGGTCCGGTCTGCGAGGACAGCGGTGGAATCAGAGTGCTCATGACTACGTCTGAGGATTAGCTCACAGACAGACACACTGTCCCTGAATTCTCAAACCTCCCACTGTGACCTGCTGACCCCAGCATAGCAACTCCAGGACAGTGATAAAAGCTCAGAACTCCACACTGCAGGATCATCACAGAGACAGATTTTAGAATGTGATATTTAGATTAAAGGACCACTTAGTTGCCACCTCATTATTCAGTCTGTTATCTCTTCTTCTTCTTCTTCTTCTTCTTCTTCTTCTTCTTTTACGTCTCTTCCCCCACCAAATTTTCCCCCAAAAGAAAACGCAATAGTACTGTTGTTATGCAAATATTAGGAGTTAATTTAAAAAAAAAAAAAAATTGGTGATCTCAGTTAAACCTTAAGTGGTAAAAAGTCAAATGGAAAACAGAATATTTGTTTGATTTCTTAATATGAAGAATGTCACTGCTGCCACTATTGCTTCTTCAGCAGATGATTGACATGATTCAATTATGTCATGTCATGGTTTTTTTAATTGTTGTATACACACATTTTCCACCTCTGCCAAGTGTAACTTTTTCTGCAACACATTATTTTTTTTTTACATTCTTTCTGAATTTCAGTGAATCAGGCACAACCAGCATTTATAGTGTGTATATACAGTATATGAACGGGGCCTTGAAGGTCTTAGTTTGGGCTCTTTTAATTTTCAAGTCCAACACCCAGAGACTGAAATGCTCTGAAGTATCAGCTCAGAAATAGCTGGCACAGTCTTGTCCGAGGTTTTGAGACGGGGTGTTTATACATGGAGAATTCTGAATTTAAATACCAGTACAATTACCTCAGTGAAATCTTATGTCCAGCACGTTTTAAAGTAAAACGTTTAAAGCGCTCAGAGGGAAGCAGCCAGTGTGACATATAGGCTGGTGGGTAAATGTGCAACAATAAGTCACCAAAGTACCAGTGGGGCAACATCTGCCTCTTTTCAGTACAATAAAAGATTTTAATTGCTAACGTGCAGTGTTTACACTATAGCCAATTATAAATTCAATTACTTTATTGCTTCACGACCTAATTCTGCCTCCGTAACATTAAATACAACATAATACATTAAATTATTATTTTCACAATGCTTCTCAAAAAACTCAAAAATAGATGATTATATAAATAAAAATATACTTGAGTTAAATACATTTTTCTTTGGTTGTTCACCAAAGACAACAGCCAGGTTTTGTGGAGGCTCCCACTCTCTGTCTCCTCTTGACAATTATTTTAAAATAAACTTGCAAAAGATTTGCATTATGAAAAAAGACCTTTTCTCTAGAATGACAAGAAATCAGAGTTCAGCAGTGCTTCCAACTCCTTCCTGTCACAGTCGATCCATTTTGGTTTTACATGGGAGTAGAGAGGAACCAAATTTTATATGAGGAAAAAAATGAAATCAGGGGTTTGTCTCTTTTTTATGATATTGTTATTTTAGCCACGTTTCAGTTCAATCCGCTCTTGTGTGTCTGTGTAAATGACACGACACTTAAAAACACCAACGTGAACCATCAACACAAAAAGATCAGACCCGACTAAACAAATAGAATTGAGAGTTTAGGTCTGTAATGTGAATGTAGATTTGGTAAAGCAACAGGAGTGTGTGTGTGTGTGTGTGTGTGTGTGTGTGTGTCTTAGGTCAGTGTACTCTGTGAACAGATAAACTATCTCACAGATCCTAATAGCAGCTCTACAGCCCATTAGTGAGCCACAATTAGCAAACATCTTAAGTTAGCAAACAAGTGAACATAACATCTCTGCTTTTTGTCATCTCATCACTCCGGTCTTTGCTCCATCTCCTTTATTTGCCACCCAGTCAGGACCCTGCAGACTGTAGCTAAGGCGTAGTACCTGGTCATCTCTGCTTAACTTTACTCTACTTGCGTTGCTTCATTGTCCACTGTAAATACAGCACCACCTGGTTGTCTTGGCAACGTGACATTAAGCTGCGTTGATGCAACACACATAAAAAAAAGGAAAATATTGAAGAAATCCTGTTCCTAACTGTGTAAGTGTTTGTCTCAGCACGGAGACTTTTTTGCTTTTTGGCTGAGAGCAGCAAGACTATAGACCGATGGGGGGAAAAAAAACGTGTCGTCATTAGTCTGCGGTGTTTTCACGTCACCTTCAGTACCGACTCAGTTGGCCTGGATCCTCAACGGAGGTGACACAAAAAAGTACATGGCAACTTTTGCCTGATGGGAAATGAGAAACAGGCCAGTAGAGACAAGTTGAGTCGGCTCTGTGTAGTGAAAAAGGGGCTTAAAACAAAATAATGTCCCAAGTCATCAAGACATCTTTCCTTAATAGGACACATGAACAAATAGGCAAAGCTCTTGTGTCTGACGGGTGCAATGAAGATGGTTCTTGGGATACAACAACTGTGATGCAAATTGAGGTTTTGAAAGAGTCTTGTCGGTTAAAGTCAGGACCTTGTTGTGGTCTTTTGAAGGACTCGGCTCCTCCGCTTGTCTTATCTGAGCGCGCTCTGAGTGGTATGTAACGCCAACAGTGACGGCCTGCTGTCCTCTCACCCTTTCCCAGGGAGGAGGGGTGGTGGACTGGGCAGGTCTGGATCACTTCGAGTGTTTGTATATGTGTGTGTGTGTGTGAGAGAGTGAAAGTGTCTGAACATTTAAGTAGGAAGGAGAAATGTGTGTGTGCAGGTCAGTTCATGTGTGTTTGTGAGTTTACATGAGCGTGTGTGAGTTATTAGAATATTTATGTCTCTGTCTGCATCTGGGAGTGTTTCTAAACCTGTCTGCAGGAACAGACAGGTGTGTGTGTGTGTGTGTGTGTGTGTGTGTGAAACTTTCATTTGTTATTTCAAAATTCTGACGTTTCGTCTCCAAACCTCGACTTAATCAAACCTATTTTTCTGTTAGTTCTTCCTGCTTAGTTCAGACAGGGAAAGAGTTCCTCAGATGAGAGACAGCGGTTTCAAGTTCAGGCTGACTATTTGTTGCCTCCCAATTGAAACCAGTGCAGATAAAAGTGAAACACACAAAATAATTTAAGGATTAAACAGTATATTCTGCAACTACACAGAGTAAATAAAGTTGAAGTTGCTCCTGACAAGAAACATGAAACGTGAGTTGTCTGTTAGTCATTAGTAGTCTCAGAAGCTGGAAGGTACAGATGAGCGTGGGGAGTTAATAGTTATCTTCCAGGTGTCGGATTGACTGAACGCACCTGATCCAGGTAATCGGCAGCGATAGTTGGAAAACAAGCAGCGCTGTGGCTCTCGAAGAGCAGGTTTGGCCAACTTTGTAGTGAACCACTGTATTACAGCTGTGCACACATCAGTTTTGTTGGTGCAAGGCACTGTGACACTGGGGTTAGTAAAAAAAGTCACATGGCGTCTGACATAATGTGCATCATAGGACTGGTTACAAATTGACTGATCCCTCCTCCTAACAAACTTTGTGCTTACTACAGCTGCTCAACATCAAAAAACACTAAAACACATTGTGGAGGTTTGTAAGTGACCACACAGTAAAGATCATCATTTGTGAAAATGGTGGCGCCCTGGTCCATACTGGGATGTGAAGTGTGTGTGTCTCTGTGTGTGTGCGTGTGTCTTAACTTAATGAATATTTAATGTGTGTAATTTGAATCACCAGCTCACAATATGAGACCTAAACATTAATGCAGGTTTTTCTTTAAAAACAAACCTGTAAAAATGACTTATAAATGACCTGTTTACTGTGGATAAACGGTGGCTAATCATAATTGGTGTTTTCCAAATAGCACCAGGCAAACCTTAAACACTAAAAACTTCATGATAATATTACAGTCTAATGTTATCTCACCATTAGTGTGGATCATCCATCATGACGTCAATCATATACCTGCATCGCATTTATTTATTTATTTTTTTGTCCTTTCGGCTTCTCCCGTGAGTTCAGAGTCACCACAGCGGGTCGTGGTCCGCATGTAGATTTGGCAGTTTTTACATTCCCCAATTTTTACCGGGCTTGGACCAGCACTGCACAGCCGGGGCTGACATGATATATTCAGTGTTTCCACTTTGGCAAACTTTTCAAACTCAAGGTAAAAATGTTTTTGTGATATTAAAAAAAAAAAAAAATCACTATTTGTTTTTTTTTTTTTTTTGTTAATTTGGTATTTTCATTTACATGTTCATTGCAAATAACAACTAAAAATGTTACAACGTGCAGATTTTCTTTTTAGAAAAGTTGCAGGAAACACAATCCCAGGTAAAGTATAAATCACAAGAACACTGTTGTTTTGAAACAGTAAAGCAGTAAATACATTAAGACATCATCATAAAAATAAAAGGCTGCCGAGTCTGCTGTTTCTAAAATGTTGAAAATATGTAAACAGACCTCACAAATGCAAACACACGCTCGCACTGTGTCCATTGAGTAATTGGGGTTTATGGGAACTGGTCTTAAATGGTGGAGATGGATCCTGGTTAACTTGTTTAGCCATCAGTCTCTGTTTCCTCAAGCCTCAACTCTTTCTTTCAGTTCTAAAAGCTTTTCAGAGCGATAAGCCTCCAGTTTTCTCTCCCTAGGGATGGATGATGCTGTTGTCATGGCAACCTTAAGACAACACAGCATCTCCAGACACACTCCCCCCCCTTTTTTTTTTTGGTCCAGTGTCCAGTGATGTCATTTAAAGTGTGGAGACAGACGGGGGCCACAGCGAGACACACACACTTATCTGGATTTTTAGAGACATGGAGGACATGAGTGTTTTAGGTTGGTGGGGGGAGTGATAAGGGGGGTCCAGGGAGTGTGAGTGGTGGGAGCAAGGGGGATGTCAGCCGCCACAACAAGAACTGACAGGATGGACAGACAGAGAGAGAACAGTATTGTGTGATGTTTCAAATGCCAACAGAACCAAATGCTGGTCCCCCACTATGTGAATGATTGCATTTTAGAGTGATGGGCCAATTTAGGGTTGGGGTCAGGTAGAGGTTAGTTTTTGTCAATTAGTGATCACGGTGAGGCTGCAGGGTGAGTCTCCTGGAATTGGACATAAGTCAGTGATGAGAAGAAATGTGCGTGCGCATCATACAAGAGATATGACTCCATAAATAATTATATGCATGTTCTCACGAAGAGAAACACAAACCAATGCGTCAACATGTCTTTAGAGAAGAAATACCTCCGCTCAAGCTGCCCCGACAACTACGCCGCTAAATCAGACAGGAAAAATGTAGATCCTCTTTTCACTCACACACCTTTAACCTTTCCATTGCGGTTTTCTTTAGGACACACTTTGTCCCAGGTGGCACAGTGGGGACGTGGTTACTGCTGTACTCTAAACGTGTAGCTGTCATCGTCACATGAGCAGGTATCTCCTGTTTCTCCTGCATTTAAATTACTAATAATTGTTAACACTCAGTCGGGGTCGGCAGGGTCACTTATCAGTTTCCTCAGGATGATAAAACTGTTTAACGCCTGTGAACAGCAGTTCCTGTGGCAAGACCTGCCGAAGGAGATCTGCTGTTTATCTCACTGATAGGGCAGACTCCAGGAAACAAGTGTTGAGAGTGGCAGTGTCTTATTGTGTCATTTCACACACACACACACACACACACACACACTCAGAGGACGGGGATCCTACATGTGATGAGGCTGTTGATTAAAAAAAAACACGGTTCATTACCATCTCTGTGTCTGTGGTTGGTCCACGGAACAAAGTGTGCACTGAGGATGGAAAGAAAAATGTCAATATAATTATAAAAAGGGATTTTTTTCAGACACCATTTAAAGCTCATGATCATAGCTGAGAGTTGGAACATAGGCTCACTGCTAAATTAAGAGCTTGTCATTCTGGCTCAGCTCCCTTTTCACCACAACCGTACCGTTCAGCATCTGCATTACTGCTGACGCTCCACCTGTCAGTCTCACGCTCCATTTTACCCCTAACCCCGAACAAGACCCCGAGATACCTAAACTCCTTCACTTGGGGCTGTGACTCATTCCCAACCTGAAGACTTTTGGAGGTGCTGACTCTGAAGGTCAGGGTCTGATGGAGCCAACAAAAAAGCGGAGAAACTATCGTATTTTGAGGTCCACAAACCAGACGCTCGCCTTTTCCAGGCTGCGCCTTTAGACTGGTTCCATGAAAATCATCGTCATGGAGGCCTAACACTAACTGACTTCTTGCAGGGAATAACCCCCACAAACCCCTTCCACCCCTTAAAGGACGCGGTCAAAAACCTTGTGTAAAAACACACACGTTGACTGGATGGGTGAACTTCCAGACAGCCTGGCGAATGTAAAGAGTTAGTCCAAAGTCCGTAGCCAAGATGGATCCACATGTGATGTCTCACTGATGCTTATCTATCAAAGTTCCCCAAAGTTTATTGAGGAACCGTGAGTTAATCAAGTGAATCCACTCGTTGTTGCTATTCTGTTTGCCTTTGCATCAACAAATTGAGTAACACGATGTGTGAAATTGGAAAAAACAGAGGGAGACGGAGGCGGGAAAAGTGAAGAAAGGAGGGGAAAATGAGAAGCTGTGCCGAGTCCGTCTGCAGTCTGTGCGTCTCTCCGTCCTGAAGGTTTAAACCAGGTTTGTGTGTTTTTCCCACACTGGTGATAGAGCTATCTGTGTCGGTCCCAGTCATCCTGGCAGTGCCCTCCTTCACCTCCACCTCGGCCCTGCACAGCCTACAGGCTGTCCTTAGCAGGAGCCAGCCAATAAAGATAAGCTTGACGGAGGAGCCAGCCAATAAAAGATAAGACCCGGGGCATGTCTGTGACTTCCTCGCTGATCTTCCTTCGGCAGATACAAGGCACCGCTCTGATATGGCTGGCGTCTCAGCGGCATCCACAGTGAAACCGAGCTCGCACTGCACCCATGGCAACATTCAAACACCTAACAACTTTAGAACAGAGTCTGTTAAGACCAATGACATCAAAGCAGGCATAGTTTAATCCATTAAACATCCTGGGGAACCTGTCTGTTCTGAAAACCTTAAGTCAGCATATTTTCACTTTCAGTTTTCTCTTTGCGTGTTGATGCTACAATTCAGGTGCCATCAAGTGCTTTCTGTTTAGGTGTGGTGCCCTACTCACAGGGATGTTGACAATTGAGGGGGGAAATGTCTCGGAACACCCTGGAACCAGAGTCAAATTCCACAGACATTGTTAGTCTTTACAATCAGTTCAATGTAAACTGATTTCTGGTTGTGTCAACCTCTTGTGGTTTGTGGGTTATGGTCCTTTAAACTATTCTACTTCCTTAAAGGTGCTTTTTGGACAATTGCTGCATCCGTGCTGACTGATGAGCATCAGGGGATGAACGCATGTCAGAGGCCTGTCGTACAAGAGCATTTTGCTGGTCCACACAGCTCATTCTCATCCAACAGCATCAGATATTGACACTTCCTAAGACGTCAAATTGTGCAGCTTTGTATGTGCTTTGCCGTATCATACTGACGCCACATGTTCCCTTTGGCGTAAGTGTCGGATGCTCCAGCGTTTGATGCCACAGGAAGGACCTTACGCGAACACAGAAACTGCATTAGCGTAGGTTACATTGAGAGACAACATGGGTTGGGCAGAAAATCTTCAGGGTAACGTTCCAACCGTGACAATGGCAAACATCTACATCCTTACTATAGTAACCACATGTGCCATGTTGTGTTACGATCATCGTTAAAGCGCACAACATCACACACTATAGTTGAACCCCAGTCTCCACCCTGTCCACCTCCTTATGAAGCTTTTTCACTTCATATTCTACGTCATTGCTTTAAGTGTCAAATACTGAAGCGTCTGGGTTTCTATTTAACTCCTCTGAAAGCTCTGAGCATCAATCACTGTCAAAAGCTGGTGCTCCAAGTGTCAGCATGTAGTACAGAAGGGACTGGTCGAAGCGACGCTTTCTGACACCTCAGGAACGAGAGTGGGCCGGTCCACACTAATCACAAATGGTGACCAATTTTTCAAACTATTTCCCTGAATGACTGAAGGTTCCTCAGCAAACAAGACCTCTCATATTGTCTCTGAGGATGTATAGTGGCTTCACACAGTGAAAAAAAAAATCCTGAGGGGGCACTCGAAACACCAGGAGAAGGGATGTGAAATACGAATAAGCACTGTGCTTTTTGTGTTTCTAATCAGGGACTGCATCCTTTGGAGGACGTGGTGTACACAAGCTACGGACACTCTCAACACCACTGGCCAACATCACTGAGGTAACCCCCGATTTTTATTGTAACGTTTGTGTCACTGTGCTGCTCGAGCTTCTGGAGAACTTTGGGATAGTCTGGGCCACAAACGATCCAGAAGGCCACATTTCTCTGCTGTATTTTTAACGGAGCAGCCTTGTGTGGGATGCTATGACATCACATGTGGTCATCGATAGATGCAGTCCCTGAGCTGGGACCCAACTATGAAGTTTTTAATGAAATAATGTCGACAGTTTGATCAATACTTCATGTTCAGCTCACTAATACATATTCTTCACTGGTCAGGACTGTATAACAAAAGAAGCCATTTTGAACACAGCCATTCATCCAATACAGTAAAACGTACACTAAACGGATCTTCACAGTGTTTCCCAACATTCTCCGGTTGAGACAAGTTGATTAGAAGATGTCAGAGTCTATGGAGGCAAAAGAAGCTTTTAGTGATTGGAGCAGGCTGCCTCCTCACAATCAGTGCCCAGATCGGACGTTTCCGCTCTTAAATATCCATGATGCTGAGCTGACCAGATCGCCACCATCTTCTAGATTAATCAGACAAATAACAGACATTTTTTCTTGTGACTTCTTTTATTCTCTCTGTAATGTCTCATCTGAAAACGGAGGCCTGGCAAAGAAATCTGCAGCACATTTGATAATCTGACAAATGTTTAATAAAGGCATTTTCAGAGTGGTTTATTTTTTTTCCCCCAACCGCCGTTAATTGGAAATATACGTTGGCACATGAAGACAGAGGAGGAGTCTTTGAGCCAACAGAGATGAAGTGTAACTCCTCACACACACACACACACACACACCTAGCTCACCCTAATGGCACCCTCAGCGAGCCCCCCTGTTCTCTAGCCGCTAATGACGGACAGCTGAAGGCACACTCCTAGGGCGCCAATCAAATTTGCAGGCCTGTAATTGGATTACGCTGGGCAGGGGGGAGGGCTTTTATCTCTCCCCCCTCTCTCTTTCTTGTTTGTGCTCTCGTCTGCGGGTGAATGATGGACCAAAGAGCGGCCTGTCAACGTCAACTGCAGGCTGACAGAGGGGCTGAGTGTGTGTGTGTGTGTGTGTGTGTGTGCAGATTATTTAGAGGTTTGGAGCCAGCATGTGAGCATTTTGGCTTGTGTGTGTGTGTGTGTGTGATACTTGTATACATCAGTTTGTAGACATACGAGTCTTTGTGGTTGTGCGTGTGTATCGGTTCGAGGCAGGCAAAGGGCTAAACATCACTTAGCTCATTGCCTCGTCTCTGTTCCCTTTCACCAGGGCTCAACACCAGGACGACACAAAGGCCGCTGTCCCCTGGCCAAGTCTCCTGCAGCAAAAGGAGAAGATGACAAATCACAGACACAATAGAGCTAACAGCCGCTGTAGAGGCTCTGTTGACTGAAAATGCTGCTGAAGATGTGTTTTTCTTTACGGTGGGCCTTTCTGCACCAAATGGATTTACTTCTTCAACAGTGGAGAGCGAGAAACAGTGCGAGACAACAAAAGCCAAGGCAGTAAACAGGCCTGCAGAGAATACTCACTGAAATAAGATGCACGTGTGTTACTGACTCAACTTATCAAAAAAAAGTATTTATGATTATTATCTGGATTTATCCAATGAAGTGGGTGATTATTTCAGCCACACAAAACAAAAGACTCCATAATAAAATAAGTTTTGGAGCATATTTCTACTAAAAGAAGTGAAAAAAGCTGCATTCTGTAGCTTTAATGATGAATAGATTTAACCTAGTTTGTACATGTTATTTTTACTTTGCTCCTTCTTTGGAACCATGACACTGATGGTCCTGTGCATGAGAACCCACTAATAGGGGGAGTAGGGACAAACTGATAAACGTGACGTGATGTTGCCACCTATAAACGCGTTCCACAAAATTGAATTCTTCATTTAAAATAGTTTCATTGAGACCAGATTGTGCTGAAACACCACAATATGACCATTTGTCACTGAATGTTACACTGTCAAAGTTTTAAAGGGGAATTTTCCCTTTGAACATGAGAAACTAAAGAGAACTCCAGCCTCCCATCTGTCATCTGTGAAGACCTTCCTCTTGAATGTCAACACGTCATCTGTCTTGTTCAAAAACACACACACACACATTAAATAATGTTTGGGTTTTTTAAAATCACAGATTACTGTTAACCACCGGCCTGGTTTTATAGCGCAGAGACCGAGGGTCTAATCAGTGTAATGGCTCAATTATCTCACCACCACTGACACACAGATGCACCCTGAGGCTGCTCAGAGACCCCTCCTCTCAGCTCAACTTGTGAGTCCTGCTATCAACATGACAGTAATGGTGATGTCTGCATACACACAGCAACACGCACACACACGCACACGAACACACACAGGTACAATACATATACATGACATGTAAGGGTGGAGATGCACGTACACAATAAGTGGATTATCTTTGTGTCACTTGAACACCTGGATTTGCTGTGTGTGTGTGTGTGTGTGTGTGTACATGTTGTTCAATGGTTTGTGGACACATTTATTTGAACGTGTCTTTGTAAGGCTCATATTTAGGACCAACTTCAAAGTGTCTTTTGAGGTTCAGGACATGGTCTCAGAGCAGGGTTTGGTTTAGAGTGAGGCTTGGGTTCAGTGATGCTTTAGGTTAAAGACGCACTAGTCAACAAATCATCAGTATCCTTACAAGTAAGCGGGTGTGTGAGAGATTTTGCTCGTTAAAGAAACATGGCAAAGATAAAAATACATAATTTCTCAATAATGTTTCCCCCAAGAGAAAATAGGATAATATAATAACAATCATCATCATCGTTTTGATCAAGAATTGCAACCATATAATTAACAGCTTCAGCTTATTTACTGTATCTACTGTAACACAATGCAAAACCAACTTTTACATCATGGGAAGAACACAGCACAATTACATACAGTGTAATCCAGCACATAAAGGTACCTACTGTAAAATTACAGTGTACTATGATAAAAGCAGTAAAATATACTGCACAGGAAAAGCTCGTTATGCTGCTTGTAAAGTTGAAGCTGGAAATTTAACGCTGCACTAATTAATAACAAATGATGAAATGAAAAAGTGCCACTCAGTAAAAAGAGAGACCACTAAACTATCTTCCAGCATCTTTCGTCTCATTGCTTTGGATTTCCAGCCTGCAGCTTTAATATTGTGGTTCAGATGTTTTCAGTGAAGAACGTTCTGATACATTTGACAGAGGGACAGCATCAAACAGCGGACATGTAAAGTAAGGAACTCATTTATGATGCATCATCCATTTTTTTTCTTTCTCTTAATTATTCAAATGTAAAAAAAAAAAAAACAAAGTTGCAACACAAGTCAGGGAACCACTACTTCACAACCACTAAGTCACAACTACTTCCTGAAAATGACAAAAAACACAATACTGAGTAGATTTTATACTTTTATGAAGCTTATTTTTAGCTGTTAAAACAAATTTCATCATCTTTTATCTTAAGAAGAAGCAGATTTCAAACTAATCACTAAATTTAAGGAGGCATATTTCACCAAATATAAATGCCGTCAGATTCAGGACTATGGAGGTGGTGTTGCTGGGCTTTGGAGGACTGACAGCAGCCACGCTTGTCACCCATCATGCTGTCAGTGTCAGCAGCTCTGGAGACGCTCCGCGTGGGAACGCTCTGGAAAAGGACGCCCCTATCAGCGCTTTCACACCAGAGTCCTGTCACTTTCCTCAGCCGACACCGGCGACGCAGCCAGAGCCGAGAGCGTCATGGTGTGAAACAGACCTGCTAACTCATGTCGCTGCTTGATTAAGCGCTGCAGAGATCTGGTCTCTGGGACGTCCAGGAAACATCTGCAAACAGGGAGTGATAAACACTGTTAATCAGTGAGTTTTGTAACTGGGTGTTGGGGACACTGAAAGCATAATTATGGCCGTTTGCTAAGTATTCACAGTCTTGTGCAAACATCATGGTGACTAACGTTTAAGAGGAATCATATTTTCAACAATCCCCAACCTCTACTGATATCTGCAGCCTGGATTAGCTTGTTAGTCTGTGCCGTAGACCGCATTGGTGCCTCAAAATGATTAGACTTTGATTTAAATGGTAAGATAACTGGAGCATATGTAATTTGACCGATTAAAGCCAGACTAAAAATATCTAAGAACAAATTTAGAAAATCTGGCTAAAACGTTTGCTCGTTTTATCCAAAAGTAAAGCAACCTTTGAGTTATTGGCGGAGTAAGACATCAGCCGTCTGTTGAGGTCACTAGAGGTCAATGCTTGTTATCCGACCACACACTTCCCTCAATGAAATACAGTGGATACTGTCAGTGTTTCACTCATCTGACATTTGCCCGAGCAGGGCACCGGGTAGAAGCTGCAAATCCCTTTTAAACCTGCTCTACCCGTGGAAGCGAGCGTAACACCGGCTGATTTTTTTATTTTCATTTGACTGAGAGTGACTGTAGTTTAGCAGGTACAACTAGCGACAAACACTAAGTGTAACACAGCCACATCCGTAATGAGAAAATGTGCAGAAGCTGTGAAGGAATTTGTTGTTAGGACTTTATCGAGTTATTTCATGCTAGACTGGTTTGTTCAACATTGACCAAACCAGTAAAGTTAGACACTGTGGAGGCTAAACACAGAAGCAATTACCAATCACAACATGATCGTCATCGTTTAAATACAGCAATTTCTTGCTCAAGGACAGTTTTGTGGCAGAAATGAGGCTTCGTCATAACCATTTTCCCCCTCATCTAAGGGTATTTTGTACCTTTCTAGAGAAACCTGCACCAAAAATAATTCCCCTGAGACTCACTGTTCGTTAACCCAAACTACTAAATGTGTAAGTTTATTATTATAACTTACAGCTTCGCCTAAAAAAGGCTGCGTCTGACACTTTTTGTCCCAGTATTGGATTTGATTTACAAAATATGGAATGTGCAAATACATTTTGGAAACATTTTTAAAAATGCGTGTAGGTAAAGTAAATCAATCTAAACCAACAACACTTCACACTGAGTCAGTGAATTTGTTCCTGTAGATTTATTGTTTAGTAGAAAAGCAGAAGCAATGTCCGGTCAAAATCTAGGTCAAAACTGAGGGACAAACCATGTAAGTGCCCCTCTCTGTTCATGCACTGTGAGTGTGTGCACGTCTGTATTTAGATGTTGATGTGCTTTTGTGTTCACAAATGTTATTATTCTGTTTACGTGTGTGTGTGTGTGTGTGTGAATGGGAGATTGCAGACAGGGCGTCTGGATGTTGTTGAGAACTTCCAGAGCCCTGGAGCAGAGTGCCTGTCCCTCAACCACGCCGGCTCTGAAACACACTCAAGACAAGTTAATCCTCCAGAGCCCGGCTTTATCTTCAACCCCCCCCCCCTCCGACTTCTTCATCCCTCCTCCATCTCCATCTCACCCTCCATGACTCTCGCCTCTTGCTCACACGTTCCTCCATCTTGGTCCCTGCCCTCGCCGCTCTGTGATCGATCACGTACTTTGCTCGCGCTCATTCAGTCGGCCATTTGTTTCTGTGCAGATTAGAAACTCCTCCATTTCTCAAACTGTCCACATCCACTTCTTGCAGCAAATGTCTTTGTGGTTAACAGACTGAAGGGTTTTCACTTCTGATGTGCAGACATCAGCGCAGATGCTTATTATGGGCTGTTACTGTTGCCATGAAAGATTCTGTTATAATGTTATTAGGGTGTTGAGGTGGAGTTTGGTCACAATAGTAAAGTACAAACTCAGTACTCAAGTACATGTCCAGGTAATTTTCTAGCGGTGAGTTGAGGGGAGCGGGATTATGGCGAACCAGAAGTGAGTGGCAGGCGGCAGGTGAGCGGTGGGTTATTTCTGTAGATGAGCTCAGGGGACAGGTGAGTATCTGGTCGCAGGAAGCACACAGGTAAGTAGCAGGGAGAAGCATACGGGTTAACACAGTACCCTTGTTGTAACAGCTGTACTTATTATTCAGCAACTCGCCACGCGAGTGTATTTAAGCGATCCACTGATCCACTGATCCACTGATCCACAGAAAAACAGACGATCTCCTAATATTGTACCTTAACTGAAGATATGTACCTTTGTCATAGTTACCTTGAGGTGGTATAATTAGCCCTTATTAGGGGTTAGCTTGTACTTCGGGGAAAGAAATGGACCCCTTCTGTAGCCCTATTTCTGAGAGCGTCGTCGTTCTCCGCTTCATCGTTAGATGTACAGCACGGCATCCAACATGCACAGGATCAGCGTTTTGTTGGTGGTAAAAAAAACAAAACACTTTGTACCAAGCGGGTTTTGTTTGTCTGGCCTCAGGTTCATAATGAGCCAGTTACAGCACGGTGCAGCTCAGTGAGAAGATGAGACCATCACAGGAGTCAATATGGCTGCTGATGAACAGGCGGTGATGTAAGTGAGTTGACTGTGTGAGCACAGAGTGGATATTGAACATTTCTCCAGATTTCACATTTTTCAGGCCTTTTTAAACTTTTTAAATTAAATTTTTAGACAAACCTTCCAACCTTCCTGAAACCTCCCCTGCTACTTTTGAAAAAAATAATCCAACCCAAGAAACAGCCATGCTTCTCCTCAAAACACACTTGTTTTGCACATGCATGCTTTGTTTGAGTGATGACATTGTATGGAAGAAGGATGGCTGGATTAGCAGCAGGGCCCCCGTGCCTGCTTGCCGCTTGTCCAAAGACGGGTCACGTGACCTGGTGACCTGCGGTTGGGCAGAAAGCGCCGTCTGTCAACGCAGAGTGGCTGGGATGCAGAGCTCAGCCTCAGACTCTCTCAAACTGTCCCAGAGCTGGATGCCTGAGGATTAAAGCGTTCGCTAAGAGCTAGATCTGTTTTGTTTCTCTAATGTGCTAAGTACTTGGGAGCAGCATAGGTACATGATTGGGTAAAAATGTGTGTGTACTCACAGATGTGTGGAACGGTGTGTGAGTGTATTTGTCAGGGTTTTGCAAGTGTATAAGTTACTTATACATTGGTTTGACTATAAGTAGCTGGGAATTCTGTCTGTAATAAATATGGTGAGGCTTAAGTGTGCGTAAACACGCCTTCAGTACCAGACTGTGAGATGCTCTCCTGCTTATGTAGGGAGTTGATAAGCTTGAGCAGGTTAAGTGCCACATATATATCTGTCCGTCTGATAATTTTAGGCACGAGAAAACCAATAATAAAACTCAAACTCCAGTTTCCCACCACTCTAGTGTCTGACTCAGTTTGCTTGAGTTATTAAATAATGACTTGGATCGTCCAGATGTGATCAGTATTTTAGAGCAAGTGATGTCGCTATCACAAGAGAATGGGATGTTTTAAATACTAGAAATATTTTATCTTCATGTGGATAAGTGCTGTCGATGCCTCCCGTGAAGCAAGACTGCTAGATCAGCACTGACAGCAGTGCAGAGACGTAATTAATTCCTAAAGGGCTTCGGAAAGTGTAGCAGACTGTAGAAGAGCAGAGCAGGGAGAGGTAGAGTGTAGCAGAGTGCATTCATTTCAAGACTCATGCTAGCGTTGTCAACATGCTAGCATGAGTCAGTCAACATGAAAAAACATTATTATCTTATTAATTTGTGATGAATCTAAATATTTTCTCACAAAACTGACCTAATATTTTAAAACAAACAATAAGCAATAATAATAATAATAATAATAATAATAAGGCGACTGTGGCGCAGGACGGTAGAGCGGTTGTCCACCAATCTCACAGTTGTTGGTTGCCGCTCACATGTCGACGTGTCCTTGAGCAAGACACTGAACCCCAACTTAGTGAGTGTTGGCCAGCTGCATAGCAGCTCCCCCATCGGTGTGTGTGTGAATGGGTGAATAAGAAGCAGTGTAAAACACTTTGAGTGCCAATAGGTAGAAAAGCTCAGTGCAAAACACGGTGGAAACATGCTAAATTAGGTAATTAAGAAAGTTTCCCTTAAGTTCAGGGTCACCACAGCAGTTTTACGACGGATGGCTTTACTAACTCAACCCTCCCAAACTTTTACCAGCCGGGGATGGGAACAGGTGGTTTAAGGTTAAGTGTCTAGGCCGGGGACACAGCCGGGCTCAAACCCCGACTCTACCACTGATCCACTGCTGCCCTCCATTTGCCACACTTCCAGAGTGTAGTATGGTTTTAAGTGGACCCAGTGTAAGAGACTGAACAGAGCAGGTGAGATGGTAAAAGGCTGCTTGTTGTGAGGCGATGCACAGAAGGGACGGGAGGGAGAGGAGTACAGGGGTGAGGCGATGGCTTGGAATCCCGGTGCAGGGGGAGTAATGGCGGTGAGTTTTCGTGGGGGAGACGGGGCGACGCCTGAGGGGAAGAGAGTTGAGGAGACGAATGGGAGACAACAGGGAGACAAGATGGTTACGAACAAGTTTGGTTCAAAGCGATTGAGTCACTAAAGCTAGTTCTCTGCTACCCTGAGGTTTACTGAGACAATCTGCCCAGGTACACACACACACACACACACACACACACACACACACAAAAGCACAAACTTTTTTTATGCTTCAGACGAAAGGCTGTGTTTTAGTTGCTATTCAAACTACCACTCAGATGTGGGAAATGAAATCTTCAGTTGGGTCAAAACTGTCACATGCACAGTATAAGGTGTCTTACAAATAAAAAACTGTCTGTGTAGCGTTTTCATACAGAACATTTGAAAGAAAATTGACACATTTTATGTTGATTTTGTTGAATCTTGAAGACATTTAACAACGCAGATGGGAAACAGCTGATGTAGCCAGTTCATCCCATTTAATCAGAAATACGTTTTATTAGAATCCGTTCAGCTACCGTGTTTTTGACACAACCATGTGTTTATCAGCTGAAACAATGCATCCTGTTCCTACCTGCACAGCTCCACAGGCTCCACGGCTCCAGGATCATTTCTGTGGCGTTCCCTCGGGGCTCACACTAAATGTTGTGGCCCCGTTCAAAGCTTTGCTGAGTTAAGGTGCGAAGTGGGCTGCTATTCTCAGCCAAATCCTCCCAAAGCTCCCCTCTCTTTCCCGGTCAGGCCTGTGGAGAGGCAGGCCAGTCTCCACAGGTGCAGCCTGGAGAAGATGACAGCCTCTCTTCAGGAGGGCTTAGCTGCTCTTGTGTGGCTTTGAGGCTCTCAGCCAGTGGATTCCCTGGGGCCGTAGTTGCAGTTACACCCTCAATAACACAGGTACTGTTGTGTTGTCGACCGCACCATTTAGATGAGATGAGATGAATAGCAGAGTGGGACGTGCAGCAATTTGCGCCACAGGTGCAACAGAATTTTTATGCTCCATAAATTGAACGGATCATCAGGTGCCAGGGGCCTTCTCCATGCATCTCTCTTCAAAACTCTCTCATCTGTTAACACCCCGCTGACATGTGTTCGCTAACAAAGGAGGTGCGAACACTGAGAAATAACCACAGAGATCAAAGGTAAAATGGCTGTCAAGTGGTTGGGTCGAGGCTTGTCAGTGACTTCAATGAACAGAGGCTTAGCTGTGTCCTCCAACATTAACACGCCAACGGAAATCTCTTAATTAAATAGTGGTTTTCTTAGTTGCAAATTAAGGTTCAGTGTCATGGTAATGTAGGTTATGAAAAGTATCTTCACTTCCATTTCTATTATCTGAGATTGTCCATCTGCAAAATGTCAGTCATAAAATGCATTTAGTAGAACTCTACGGATATCACACAACTACGGGACTGAAAGACACACCTGCCTCAAATTTTATCGTGCCAATTAATGGCTGTTACCTGTTGTTACCACCATTACAGTGATAGAGGTTCATGCCAGCAGGCTCAGTAGGCCGTTATCAGGCACTGCTATTTAGCACAGTGTGATAACATTGGAATCCGCTGGAGAAACATACGAGATGACACATTGCACCATCTAGTTTTTAGTAGATGACTTACAAATTCAGCAGACACGTTAGTGTGTTATTAGCTTTAGTTTGGTCTCTCCAGCACCAAAATATCGGTGCCTTGCTTTCAATACATAGGGGGCTTTCTCAACTGTGATATTTGCTCTGGGCAAAAGAGCTGGTTTCCGTCCGGATAATACTGAACAGAAGTGGTTTGATGTGTGCGGTTCAGACCTTTGAACCAATTACAGGAAGTTGAGGATGGCCATCACAACAGAGGAAGAAAATAAAAGGACAACATTTAAATGTGAGCTTTGACATAATGAGAGAGACAGTGTATGAGAGGACAGAAAGGCAATGCCAATTAAAAGTAAAGACAGTATGGCAGCAGTACATCAAAGTGTGGAATGCCATAGGAAAAAGCCCAGTCGGGCCATGACGACAGGATGTATGTCATGCAAAGTGCCTTGGTGCACACGAAATGGCAATATGAAACCATCGTGATCAGGGAGGAGCCAGGAATTAAACCAACAACCCTGGGATTGGTGGATGACTGTTGCCCTAGTGACATTAATCGCTGCCTGTTGCTGAAACACAGTGGCCATAGTTGACTGTCAAGCAAAGTGGCACCACTGTGCGTTATTATGGCACAAACTAACCATGATAATCTCAGCGCCCATAATCTCACAGCTTTTTCTGCAGTGAAGTTCACGATGTAAGCCGTGCAACGGCCCGGCCAACTTCGTGACAAATGAGCATCCCTATCTGCATGCGTGGTATAAAGCACCATGCGTGGTATAAAGCACCAGAAAGAAGCAAGTAAATTGACCTTGACTTAATGAAATTAATATGAGAATCATTCCTTCAAAATATCTCTCTAGAGATACAGAAGGTATTTTAATGGGACGAGTTACAGTCAAGGCCTCCTATCATCCAAACTTGCAGCTGTGCCGACATACTTCTAAAGACTTTATCTGGAGTAGTATCAGAGTATTCTAATACCTAAAAAAGACCAGTGCATCTCTAAACAAGCAGTGTGGAAGGACTTTTCCTTTGCCTCACTTAACTCATGCCAAAATCTAAAAATGGTCTACTCCATCATGTGAGACCACTACTGCAGACTCTACTGGCTGGGTGGTCTGAAGAACAGGAAGTCGGCATCTCCTCATTCACTCATAAAATCTGACGCCAGCAAAACAACTGCTGCTAATAAACCAGCGTCGTATTTCCCCTGGTATGACTGAGCGAAAGTGTGAGAGGGCACAACGTGTTGTTGCACGGGACTTTATAACAGCAAGCAATTGTTGCGTTTGACGCCTGGTATTTTGTTTAGGAAGACAAAGCTTCCGTGTCAATATACTGGCTCAAGCTGATGGCAGTTCCCACTCCGGAGCTTTTGTCCTGAACTTGACAGTCCAACATCCATCTAGGCCAAAAAAACTCAAGACACTTTGTGAGCCACACGTCTGAGCCTCCAGTGTTTCTAGCAGGAAACGTCGGTTGATCCACATCCTGTTCAATAAGTCAAAGGCAGGACACAGCCCAGTGCCCTGCAGGTAGAAACGAAGGTAGGGACGTTCAATTTTTTTGCCACAGGGCAGATCCCTCCTTTTGCTGAGCTGCTGAAGAAAGCTGATTAGAAATCTGGTCATGTGTAAACATTTAAATCGGCATTTAAATCTGTCATTTAAATCCAAGAGAAATCTCGCTGTGGAAACTGCGTTTTTTCTGTTTACGTGATATTTAAGGAACCGGCTTGGCACCAAAACGGAACTTTTTCCTCCTGGACGGTAAAAACGCTGGGTTATAACAGTGCAAACATAGCGGTTGAGTTGAGTTGAGTTGAGGACAGAAAGACACATAGGTTGGGTTTAGGCACTGAATAAACATGGTTAGGTTTAGTAAAATCGTCGTGAGTTGGCTTAAAATCACTGCTGTTTCGCAATGGACACAGAGTTTCTTGTGGGAAACGGGGACATTTTCTGCTGCTACAACAACCTCCATTGTCTTATTTTGCAGAAAGACCTTGTCTGATCTACAGCAGCGTCATTGACTCCACACCTGAGTCACTCATAAACACGACTGTCAGCTGAAACTTGAGCCTGTTTTGTGTTTACATCTTTTCTTTCACGCTTCATCTGTTATTGTGTCCATAATCTGTGTTTAACATTACTCTGCGTTGTTTTATGTGCATATTTGTGAGACCACTGCACGTCTTTGTGTCCCACATCACTTCAGGGGAGATGTTGGAATATAAAATAAGCTCTTAACATGTGTCAGTGGCCTATACAGTGGGAAACGAAGTTAAAACACACAAACCGTGTTACATTTAAACTCACGTTGGAAAACAGTGTATTTTTTTGCTTTTCCCCGTGACCTCGGAGGAATGTCTCTGTGTGTGGTAGAGGGGTATCGAACAATGCGAGGAATGCTAACAGACCGCTGGTCTTTATTTGGTCTGGCTCCGGCTCTTATCGTCTCCTGCTTCTCACAACCTAACCTCGTGCTCTGCACCAGCCAACCACGGTCGGGTTTGAACTCCAGGAGCCAATCCGAACGGCGGCAGAGCGTAGAAGAGGCCGTAATCGTTGCTGCGCTGTGAATGGGAAATCGAATGCAGACAATAATAACGTGATCCGAAGAGCGTGGCTTGAGATGAGCTGATAAAATGATGGATACAAACGCACCGTGTGCTTTGAGACAATCAGTGTCTTGAAATTGCCCAGGACACATCAGTGGACAAATGTTAGTAACAACCTGACATGTGTGGGGTGTTACAGCTCTAGTTCACTGTCCTCTGTAAAATGTCATCATAATTATTGCCATATTTGGCCAAACACGAAAAATGTAAAGTTACTTACTTTCTTTCTTTCTTTTATTTTTTTGTAAATACTATAAAAATATAAATAATGACTTATTAGATTTCATTCGTGCTCAAATATTTTCTTTGTTCTGGGTTTTTTTGTTTTGGAGAAATCAAAATAAAAAATCTCACTACTTAGAGAAAATGAATAATAATAATAATATTTAATCACTAGTTCCTTGATTAATGTGTTTCATTTTCTCATAAATTCTTTGTTGAGACCCTCCAAAGCTTGATATTTTGTTGTTTTTTGGGGGGGGTTCATTTTTTAAAAATTCAAATTCTGATTAACATTATTATCGTACCCTAATTATTTAGTGACCCCTCATACACCAAGCGTTTGTATCCATCATTTATTCAGGATTTTCCCTTTGATTTCTTCTCTTTTCAACTCCTCCAACATATATGTTCATTGTTGAGTCATAATGAAATTGTGAGCACACGAATGATGCTTTTCTTCTTGCGATAGATTTTTGCATTTTCTCCTTATTCTATTGTTCTTTTTAACTTCCTGAATCATGCAATGAGGCCAGCTTTACACCGTTTTCCCTTCAGTCGCTGCAAACAGCGTTTGATGACATCATCAGATAGGGCCCGAGCTAATCGTAGGTTTGTTGTCATTGAGTAGTAGCGGTGGCGGCAACAGCGGTGTGACGTGTTGCATCAGACTTGGAGTCGCGGAGCTTCTTGGCTGCTCGGGATCTGGATCTGTGAGGCCAAAGCAGTGTTTATGGAGCCGGGCTGGAGATTAGGAGGCTGTGCGCACACACACACACACACACACACACACACACACACAATCTGTCTTTTTCTCCAGGTTTCCACTCTCAGACTGCTCACCATGAACGCTCGCTGCTCCCCTCCTCTTTTTTTCAGGGGGTCCCCTTATCGAAGGCCTGGAGACTGGAGCAGTAACACTATCTATAGATGTAGGGAGGATGTGTGTGTGTGTGTGTGTGTGTGTGTGTGTGAGCTACAGAAAAAGAGCCTGAAGTGCTAGCGGCTGACATGAAAAGGGTCATGGCGTCAGATATGGCTTTTGCCAGCGCCGTCGTGCTTTGGAAACTCCAACGCAACCTAACAAGGCATCATGGGAGTAGTTCACTGCAACCTTATCACAACACAGGGCCAATATTCACTAATGCTGCTGAAACATGCTTGATTCGGGTGGTGACCTCATATCAGCATAGTGTCTCTGCTCTTACAGCCAAACATGTAAAATTTGCAACATTTTCATTTGCAAAGGCTTCACATGACACAGACACTGTATGAAGGTTAAAGCAGGTCATACATGTTTGGAGTACGACATGGGGTTATGTGCATACAGTACATGACTTACAGAGCTTGTGTGTGTGTGTGTGTGTGTGTGTGTGATAAGGAGCGGGGTGATGGCGCCATGTTGATCCTCCTCTCAACAGCGCTGTAGTAGTTCCCACATCTTTTGATTAGTGTGTGCTATTTGTGCATGTGTGAGTGTGTGTGAGAGGTCTTTGACAACTATCCATGATACGGACTGTACTAGAAAAACACTGCGTTGGGTTTGAGTCAGGTACGTATATGAAATGCAGTGTGCTTGTCAGTAATCCAGATGTTTTAAGCAGTAGAAAGAAATAATATACTGCAATAGATGATGTTTTCTAAGGTTTATGCTTCTTTCTGACTTTTAAAGACCACAGAGTTTGTTGTTAGAAGTAATCTATACCCAGTTGTTTAGTTTTAAGGTTTCAGCTTTAATAGAAAATCAGTCCATGATTTAAAGTTACAATATGCAACATTTGAAGGTCAGAACTAATCCACCCGTGGCGTCGAAAACACGTCGTGTCAAAGTGCCAAGCCTCACGTACCCTCACTCAGAGTGTGACACGCAGCTGATTGGGTGAAGGGTGAGCCTCGCTCAGAAGGAAGCATCTATTCCACTGTAAGATAACTTATTTCTCCAAAGTGTTTAAAAAGCGACATCGCGTAGCTTTAACTGGTTCGGACACTAATCAAAAATAACACATTTTGCTGCCATAATAAAACTTGTTCCTTCCAACCCAAAGTCTACTTAGTAGTAATGGTTCTGGTTGTTTGTGGGATTGTGGGATTTCTGACAATGCCACTGGACATGTATGTTAAATAGCGTGTGTATGCAGTGCTTAATGTGATTCTATGTTTCCTTGTCAGGTAGTTAGAAGCATTGTTGCTGCTCCTCAAAACTCCTCTTTTTAAAGGTTTTTAAAGGGTTAAGATTTGGTTGGAATTGGTTTAAGATTGTAGTTAAAACTTTGGTTAGATATATACAAGTGTAACTCTAAGGTTAAGGAAGCATGATGTCAGTGTGTGTGTGTGTGTGTGTGTGTGTGTGTGTGTGTGTGTGTGTGTGTGTGTGTGTTCTCCAGAGAGCAGCATTGTGATACTATTGTTAGTGAAATCTAATCTGTGTGTTGTATTGGGTTGGGGGGGTGGTTTGGACACTAAGTGTGTGTGTGTGTGTGTGTGTGTGTGATGTTGCTTTAGAGGACATAGTGCTGAGCTTGGGTCTTCACCAGCCTCTTTCTCCATTAATGCTCCATTAGCCAAATTAGAGGCCTAATTGGGGAGGCGAGGAGAGCTCTGTGCTCTTAAAGACGGTGTGTGTGTCTGCGTGTGTCACTGTGTTTGTGTGTGCGCGGGTGTGTTGGGTCATTTACTGTAGAGGCGGACACTTACATTCAAACAGAGCTGTTATCAGCAGGGCCTGTGAATGGACAAAGGTGCAATGTTGGATGAGAAAAGTTGAGCTCTTTGCTTGAATATTGGACGGATCGGAGCTCTGACGACAGTCGCTGATGCTAATGGACCCTCCCTGAAGCCTTTAAAGAGCCGGTGGCTGCCAATTTGATTAGCAGGTTATTAGCTAATTAGCTACCTACTTACGGAGCTTGTTGCCCTCTAAGCCTGGTGGCAGGGAGGCAAACTGGAGATGACAAAGTACATTGGTTGTGTGGTTAATGGTATGTGTGTACGTGTGTGTCCCTTCTTATACAAAGTGTTTGTGTAATGGTGTCAGTCCATCCTTTTTTTCCCAGATTTTTTATATGAAGACAAAGGACAGGTTGACTGTCCCGTGCACTTGGTAAAACAGTACGTGTTCATATTAGCTTCATCACCACGACAGGCAGGCAGTCAAGGCCTTTATTCACAGGTTTAGGCCCTTTTTGTCTATAATGTGTAACAACCTTTGTCAAGCAGATTCGTCTTTGTAATATGGTTCTTATACTTTATTACTTAGGCTATATAGTTAGATTTTTATGTTTTTAACAAAAGGTGGGGGGACATGCTTATAGACAACAATCTGGTGGAATCCAAGAAGTTAGAGTAAACCAAAGGCTTCCTCTAACCCCGACCATCGGAGGCTGACGGGTACATCGCTTTGTGTCCGGGCTGAAAAGGGGAACTTGAACACACCTCCAAGCCCACAGTCAACAGCCAGGCAGCTTATTAATTTTGCGTCTGTGGATTGTCAGAGCGGTCTCTCTCACCAACAGGACTACCACCTATTCGACACACTGATTCGATTGAATGGCCACTGACTGGGGTCTAATGGTGCAAAAAGGATAGAGACAGATGCTCATGCGACTGTCAACTTAGCGTGTCAGGACAGAGAATACATTCAGTAATATGTGACGTTACATCGTCAAGGGTCATAGTTTTACTATTAAGATACAGAAATGTTTAATCATATCAAAAGAGTGACAGTAATACAATCCAAGACATTTAAACTTGTCATTTCTCAAGATTCAACTCAAACCAAATGTTAATTTACCAGTGACTTTGATTCAACATTTAAACTACAAATTCATTCATGGTAAAGACATCGTAGTTGTTGACGAAGACTCATTCAACAGCACTGAATTTAGTGTCCAGCTACGTGAAAATTCAAATTCAGATTAAATTGCTGAATTTGACATATTTTTTTTCTTGCCAATTAAGAACTAATGTGCTTGTGTCTGTACAGTATGTAATGATGCACGTGTTTGGATCTGGCATCATTTTTCTGCAGGTTTACCCTCTGGAGTTGTCTTTCTAATAAATCCATCCGTCTACATCAGATTTGGGTGTATGCCCGTGTGTGTGTGTGTGTGTGTGTGTGTGTGTGTTGATAAGAAAAGCAACAACAAAGCCTCGATCTGTGTGAAATTTCCCAGACCCAGCTTCTCTGCTGAAAGTGCTCTAAAGTAGTTGGCAGAAACAGCCGCTCCACGATAAACTGTAAATGACTGAGAGTTAGCTTAACCTAATCCACTCTTGTAGAAGGCCTACAGGTCTCTGAAGCAACCTAATAGCTCTGTTTGCCCCGACATCTCCACACCTCTGCACTTATCAAACACTCATATATCACACAGTCACCCATGCTTAGGCGGAGAGCGGCAACACACCGACATTTATCACTTACTGGCCGCGTACTAGTACAGCAAATACCAAAATGGAGTAGTAGTTTAGTGATATTTACAAAGGAACTGAAATATCCGTCTTGTATGATGAATAAAAAGGCAACAAGATATTTACAAGCTTTGACTGATATAGTCACGTCTATATTTAACTTGGACCACCCAAATGTTGAATAGGAATTTCGTAAATCCGGGAAAGTTTTGAAAAAGATGAATAAAAAGTGGCATTTTGATGAAAAGCTGAACCGTCTCTCTCCTCGTTGTTGATTCAGGGCCTCTTTTACTGAGAAAACACAGCAGCATCCACGTATTGTGCCACAGGATCAACACTGAGGCTGCAGAAAAAGATGGGGGGTGGTTTGTCATTTCTCTAGTTCCAGACCCCGTGGGACAAACAATGAAAGTATGTGGCCACACAGTCTGGTGAGTTTGGACATCCACAAACTCACTTTAACAATGGAGATACTAATAACATCGTAGAAAGGTTTTATTCCTTTTCAGTTCACCACTGATGTCCCATAAAGGTACATTTCCTCCATACAGTCTGAAAGTGTGTATCAATAATAATTGATCAATAATGTATCGAGGATACGATTATCAAGTGACGACAAGCGGGCAGCGCGGTGGTGGACTGGTTAGTGCCGCCGCCTCGCAGCCAGAACCTTTCTGTGTGGAGTTTGCATGTTCTCCCCGTGCTTGTGTGGGTCTCCTCCGGGTACTGCGGTTTACTCCCCCAGTCCAAAAACAAGCGTGTTAGGTTAAGTGATGAATCTAAAATTGCCCCTCGGTGTGAATGATTGTCTGTCTATGTATGTCTCTCTGTGGCGCTTTGATAGACCAGCGCTCTGTCCTGGGTGTACCCCGCCTCTCGCCCGATGACAGCTGGGATAGGCTCCAGCCCCCCCACCCACCCGTGAGTCACATAGGATAAGCGGTGACAGAAACTGGATGGATGGATGGAAGTGACAACAAGCACTTAAAATATTTCGATTGAATTTACCTTTTAAAATATATTGATATTAGAAAAAAGTTAAATTCTGATTGGAATACTGCTTTGAATGATTCCATTTGGAATATTCGGCCTTGTCAAAAACATAAAATACAGTTTCGTTTCTGTCAGCCACAGCATAGGAAATCTCATACTATGAAAAACAATCTTGTGTCCCAGCTCTCAACATCTTCCTTTTTATAAAGACGAGCTGCTTGGCTGTGGTTTGCCCTTGTCCGAGCTGCCGTCCCCTGGAAACCCTGTTGATTTCTAGAAGAACCAAAGCCTCTAAAGGGGTAACTGGGTTACCCAGCCTGTAATTTGTAAGTAATAGAAGTTGTCCTGGATGAGGGCGCATAGATATGGTCCAGGAAATGTTTTTAAACAGGGAAGGCTGCAGGGCAATCCAGAGAAGCCTCTCCACTTCAATCCTGGTAAACGGGGCCAAACAGGATTAAGTTGGAGGTAGAGGGCTGGGGAGAGGGCGAGCCTGCCTCAGGACTTTCAACAGCTCTGAGTGGATGCTGCCAAAGAGCCCAGGAAGAATGGCCCGACATTATTTTAACTGATCTGGTCTGCCGTCCAGCAGCAGTTAATCCTCATCAGTGGAAAGATACAGCGAGGAGAAAAAGAGGCCGCAGGCCAGATTTTGAGGAAAGACTGTGGTTGCTGTTCAGTCGTTCATTTCTGGAACTTGTGGATCCATTTGAATGTGGGAGCTCAGTTAAAGCTAATGACGCTAAGAAGGCTCTTGATCTGCAAGTAAAACCAAATGTGACTTGTGCAAGATAAAAGAAAATCGCATCCAATTTTTAAAACTACGTGTGCAGCAGGGATGTTTATAGTGCTTCCATGAGCTTTATCTGATGCTATCGTGGTCTCACATGGACTTTGTAAGATGGCTTTTGCTCACTTGGCTTGGGGTTTGAAGCTGCTTCTAATAGTTTTCTCATACGTCATTACTGTTAATACAGTTAATCTGAAGTAGTTGAGGCTCAGCAGACTGAGAAAATAATAAGCAGCCTAAGGTAACAAACCTTTTGACTGTTTTTCTGTTTTCACGTATTTAAAAAATATTTAAAAATTAATTAAATGATTAATGTCAACAAGCAGGAACTGTTTCATTAGTGATTATGTGGACAAGGAATTATTCATTGTGAGATCTTGCGAAAGCTGGTCAGGACATGGAAGAAAAAAATGGGACGATTGAAAAAAAAAAACAGATTAACTTTTGCGAAATCTCGGAAATGTTTTCTTTATAAATGGAAATGAAAGATTCATGTCTCGTTCACAGATTTTTATTTCTATCTTGGCTTAAACATAAATGCATAAGTCCGCAACATTAAACAGAACATTCTCTTGTCCAGTCTTTTCGGCATCACATGCTGACGCTTAGGGCACCAGTTTGGTGAAGTTTCACATGGAGGTGGGCGGGAAGGTGGATGGTACAACAGGACTGACGGATGTTGTGCGCTTTAATGGTGATCATTACACACCGTGGTGACTATAGTAAGGAAGAACATGTGGGCTAGAGCTACTCTAAGAAATGCATGTAAATGTACTGGCTACCTGTCATATGGGCCATTGTATTCCAGAAGGTGGACTTCCTGTTCTTCCTGCCCACACATCAGAGTGTCTGCATGAGTTTGACTACAGTCTCCAGGACGGATGGAGGATTGAGTCAAACACGTTTTTGCACATGAATCTACAGTAGAAGATATAAGGAAGAAAAGAATGGATGCTCTCTGTTTCTGGGAACTATCACACACACCAACACGTTTCATTTCATCCACATTTTACCCTCATGTTTCTTTTTCTGAAGACGATAAAAATGGCTCCTCTTCCTGCTCGTGTCCGGCTGTGGTACAGATATAGCAGCATTTCACTCCGTGGGGCTCGTAATTGAATAACTCCATCTGTATAAAAGCCATCGTACGGTTGTTATGTTCTTAGAGCCCCATTTGTGTGGAGTGGCACTTAGGATCGGGACAGTCAGAAGAGCAAATCTCATATTTGGATTACTTAGTCATCAGATTCACTGCTGACGGCCAATGTCATTGCTGCATTGCTGCTGCTGCCCATTCAGCCGGCGTGATGATGATGGGGTCGCTGTGACCTCCTGTCTGTGTGTGTGTCTGTGTGTGTGTGTGTGTGTTACAGGATTGACAGACGCTGGCTCATCAATGAGGTCACTATCAAGCGTGTGTGGGTGTGTGCGTGGCAGTGCTGTCAGTGTGTGAGGTCGTTTAGCACATTCTCGGGGTTTGCAGCGGAGCTATCGGGGTGTTCGACAGGTAGAGTGAATATGGATGAGATTGATGGACTGCCACAAGGAATTATTTTCCCCAGCTGATCAATGTCACCCAGTTAAAACCTTGTCATTTGATTAGGTTTGATCACTTAGCCAATCTGCCTTTTTGACTTCATATTAAGCCCGTGGAAAGAAAAAACCCTTTTCTGAAGTCACGCCAAGATGATTATAGGCTTTATACACATTTAAACATCATAGTAGGCTTTGGCGGAAAAAAATAGTTATCTTATTTTCAGTTTTATGTGATGTGATAACTTTTTTAACTTGAAACATGAGTAATTAGGTACAATTGTACCTCCTGTAAACAAGCTAAAAGCTTAGTCAAATTATCTGCAACCATTAGTTAATGAATCAATTAACAGTTTGACTGACAATGAATCTACATCAATTTAATAATAACTACATTATCAAATGCCAAACTTTCTCTTAGTTAAGCTCCACAAATGCCATCGGGGCACGTTATGAATGATAGGGTTACCATAGAAACCATAATACTTGCAGAACATTAGCAGATTTGCACTGTCACTTAAAGCAGTTTAGTCTGCTCATGTTAGCATTTGGCTAAAGGTGAAATTATGCTTCTGCACGCTGCACATACTTTTCTCCATCAATTGGACATGAAATGTGACCTGATCTTCACCAAAGTCAGTAGATCAATGGCTTTCGGCTTGTCCCCTCAGGGGTCGCCACAGTGGACCTGAACTACTTGCCATTGTGGAGGGGAAAGAATGTCCTACAGGAGAATGTCAGGGTGGCTGTCTGCAAGCTGAAGCTCCGAGGAAGCTGTTTTATCAGCTTAGAAATGGTGTGTATCTTGACATTTGTGACTTTGGTGAAGATCATATCATCTTCTTTAGGCAGCTTCTGAGGTCTAACCTTAACTGAACTGTAGTTAGTATAAAAACCTTTAACGCTGAACACTTTTATATTTAATTTGCATCAAATCGCATGTCTTTGTGAAATAACAGTTAATACTGTAACTCACCACCTGTGTGTCCTGGCAACTGTATTTCACATCCAGAGTGTTTCTGATTGTTGAAGTCAGAGCCACATTTTGGCTGCCAGGGGTTACAGCTGTCAGAGGGCACACTAGACGATGGGTGTCAGGCTAAATAAACGCCGGGCAGCCAAGGCTTATTTGTATGGTGTTAACAGTCTGACTCCAAGTCACACACACACACACACACACACACACACACACACACACACACACACACACACACCAGCACACCACACCCTTCAACTCTTCCACACAAACTCTTCCTTCATGATGAACCAGAGGAGCAGTTCCCACAAACTGAAGGATATACAGTTAAAATATACAATCTGGTTAAAAACACAGCTGCATATAATGTGGGTACATTCAGACAGACCCACAAAAACACACAAAGAAGAAAGCTGCTGTGGGTTCCAGGCAGTATTGATCTTTTAACATAGGATTATACAGTCTGGCTCTATAGGCTTAGCGGCCTTTAATTCCCTCACAGAATAGATAGACTGACTTTGGCTCTATACATATCTGGATCAATGCAAATCTACTTTTTGCCCCAGTGGTTCAATTTTAAGCGAATTCCATTAGCCATAAGTAAAAGTTTTCTTGAGTAATGTGATTAGAGTGTGTGTGTGTGGGGGGGGTATGCTCCTCTCTCTCAAAGCGGTGAAACATTTTCTTTCCTTTTCTTTTTTTCCCCCCCCATCATCTTCCATCTCACTGCATGTGCACGTTCTTTGTCTTTTACGCCGCTGCAGCGAGTAAGTGACGATAAGCCAGAGAGACTAACAGGTTGTGATGCAAGGAGGCAAACAAAAAAACATCACATTAGCAGGTACATGCAGATAACTTGATTGATTCTGGCTTTTAAGGTCTAATTTTGTTGTTGTCCAGCCATTTTCCTGCCCCTCTGAAAAATCCCTCTGTAGAGACCTTACATCATTACATCACATTATCCTTTGCTTGATCAGTCATTTGGCAGAATATTACGGTCACTGACAGCACTTTGCTTCTTAATTTAACATCAGAATTTACTCCTTTTCTCCATGTCATTATGGAAAATTGAATGTCAGTCCAGTCTGAGGAAGTCGTCTTAAAATCTCTTTGCCTTAAATATTCTCTGACATGCTATAGAGTTCAGTAATCGACGGAGAAAATATGTTAAGGACATAATTCAGACGCCCCAATTTTTTCTTTGTCAGGAATAGTTTGAACCAACATTGGCTGGAAAATTGTTATAAAATAAAAATTTCACTCAATTCATTAAATAGAGGCTACGTGCACACAAAAGCACACACACACACACACACACACACAACAGAAGACGAGACAGTAACAAGACAACTGATGTCCAGTGAGTGGACCTGATGCATCAGGGGAATAGAGACACAACAAGAAAACACACACAGATTATTTGGATCATTGTCCTGAGGAAGTGTGTGTTGCAGTCATTTGCAGAGCTCCCTGCTCCCAACAATGCTACGGCGCACATTAGAACAACGCACGGCTCCACTAACTAATGCGATTTGCTTTTCTTTACAGTAATTTGTTTGGTTTGCGCGGGGTGGAAGGTGGCCCCATGCTGTGTGCAGGGCCAGCAGCTGTCTGTAAATGGACAGAGAGCTTCTTTGTTGTGTTGACGGGCAGGACGGAGGGGTCACTGTCTGTCCGTCAGCGGCTTTGTTTGATATGTCAGTTGATGTTTGGAGTTTGGGTCCTGGTATCAAAATTGTGTCAATTAGGAGAAGTGAGCATACGTCTCCATCTGGTCTGTATTGATGTTTGCATCCGAAGAGACACAAATTAACGTTGGTATCCCATGTGACGTCACTTTTGTTTTCCTGGTTTACCCTGACAAACTCTACTCTCCCGCTCCCTGCTATACCTAGTGAGGTGGTGCTGAAAAAAGCTTTACATATAAAACACAGATGCTGGAAATGAACATACGTGTTGTTTATGCCTGTTATCTAATCCAGCATCACAATCCTTCTGTGACAAGCCGACGTGCAGACCTGCAGGGGTGAGCCAAGCATATGGGATAAACTGACCTGAATCAACAAATTAGGTGATATTTTTATTGTTATTCATTCACTCATGTGCTGAAATTAATTTGAACTTAAATAGTTTAAATAAGGCTGCACGCTGGTGGAAGGCGTGAAGGTCCCTGGTTGGAATTCACCTGCTGCCCGTGGCCTTGCTGTGTGGAGTTTGCATGGGTTTCCTCCCACAGTGCAAAGACGTGCAGGTTAATTGGTGACTTAATTGCTCAGGTGTGTCTGTCTGTGTTGCTCCTGTCCAGGGTGTATTCCTCCTCTCGCCCAATGACTGCTGGGATAGGCCCCAGCCCCCCCCCTGCAATCCTAAGAATAGTTGGGGGACTGTTAAGAGGTTAAAGATAATGCTTTCATAGTCACACAGCATGCAAATCATTTAAATACATTTTTATATTTTTTTATTTAAATCGCTTAACAGCTCCAGTTTTACAGTCTGAAAATAAATAAATAAATTGTCTTGTCCTCTGGAAGAAAAAAAAAACCACTACTGCCCATATATTTTCCGACCCTGGATCGTGGGAACCGTGCTGGTCATTTTTGCCTCAACTTTACAGCCTCCTCACACAGTGATTGGTCGACTGTGCAGAGATGAGACATTAAGCTTGGGTTGAACTTTTGTCTAGCATTTTTCCACTTGTTACAAAACTACTGTACATGCAGCACTTTAAATCTGAGCAATTAAGTGAAAAGTGTTCAGCGGACAGTGTCAAAAAAAATGATCCAAATATTTAACTGTGGCTGTGCAGAATAGGTCCAAACAAAGCAGGAATGTCTGGTGCCTGAATGAGGGAGGTTAACATTTTTAGACTGATGTGGTTCTGCTTTGGAAAGGTTCCGCCTTTGTTAGGTGGTAGAGGTTTTAACGTTGCAGGACTTAACTTAATTATAGTTTCAAATTAATTTTGCCTGATGTGCACGCAACCAAAAAAAAGAGAAGTTTTTTTTTCCCCCCTTGCTTTACACAAAAACCATAGAGGAACCTTCATCCTCAAAGCATCAGTTTATCTTTAAAATAGGTTACCTGTACAATAAGTCACCTCACCAAACTATGAAAAGACATTTGAGAAAAAAAAAATATATATATATATATATATATATATAAAGAAGAAAGGTTTAACCAACAATTCAACAAATCCATTAAGGATTTTTTTTTAAACTAGAAGACAAGAAAAACTGTGATACAGCCATCATTTGCTGTAAATAGAAAAGTATTGCTGCTGAAATAAAACAGTAGTGTCACTTTAATTCCAGCTAATTGATTAAAGACCAGGATCAGTTTCAGACAATAATCTATTTCTATGTGCACGTTGAGTCTTTCCTGTGTCACGACTCAAAGTGAAACAATAGGCCTACACCTAAAAGTCAACTTCCTTACTAGATACACCTGATGTTCTTATCCCCTTAACCGTTAGATAACAGGAAACTATACACTCACTTAGTTCAATCCACTACAGCAGCTCTGCCATGAATTTATCAGAAAGGGATTTGTAGGATCCAGAAAGGAGCAGAACAACAGGAGTAGGAAGGCAATAGCAGCTTATTTTGGTGGAACGTGTAACAGATGGGACAACAGAGGTGGTGGTTCAGGACAGGAGTGCGTGGTGAAGCTGGCCGGAAGACGGCCAGCAACGGCACGGAATCTCTCTAGAAGGAACAATTGATAGCTTACTAGTCAGGGAGAGGAGTCGTCCTTCTTCCCGCTGCAGCGCTACAACTAAACACGGCTGGAAATACCAGGAAGAAAACACAACAGGATCTGACAAAGTAACAAACCAATAGAAAGTATCAACTAAAATGGTTCAAGGCAAAAGCAGAAACTCTTGTCTTTAGTCTTGCGCAAAAATCCTTTTCTAACATGTGTTTCTCAAAGTCCTCAGTCTGTATTAAAAAGTCACTTACTGCTATGTGAATAAAGTCCTCAGGAGACAAAGTGACAATCTAGATAAAATGCAAAAGCTCGTAAGGCAAACAGAAAACCAGAAAACATAACCAGAGCACAACGCTCGAGAGATCATTACAATTCAGAGTTCTTAGGTTAAACAGCGACTGGTTGGAAGATGATCTGGCACAGAGGAGCAGGTGAACTGAGTCGGGCTGATTACAACATGTCACAGCTGGGACGTGCAGTCGCACTTTAAAACCACCTCTTCTTATAGTGCAACTCCACCTCAACAACAAACAGAGAGCAGAATTATCACCTTTCTGACACTTTCAACCTAAAAACTGAGAAATTATCCGTTTTGTAAAAGTAGAATTCATGGCAGAGTTGCTGTATTGTATGGAATTGAATTGTAAAGGTGGCCAGTGAGTGTATATCACACTGTGGTTTGAGAAAGCCACTGTCAATCATGAGTATAAAAAATTAGCTAAATTCATTAAGTCTTCTATAAAGAGCATGACTCCTTTTTCATGGTTTAGTATTTACTTTTTTTTTTTTTTAAATGGCATCTTAAGTTTGATCTTGGAATTCTAGTATAATTCCCTGCAGAGAGCCAGAGGCAATTTGGCTGCAATAATAATGAAATAATCTTTATAAAATAATTTAAAAAGTTCCTAATCCACTGTAGTTGTGATCATGTTCATCCATCACGACCTGCAGGTTCTGTCACACTGAGCTTTGGCTTGAAAAGTGGTTAGAAGTACTGCAAAGTCCTATTTACTAAACCCTTACATTCACCTTCTGTTGTTTCTCCTGAATTATACAGTTTTTATTTTTGTCTTTAATTTATTAATTAGTTTTTATTATTAATTTTTTTTATTCATTAGTGCTGTATTATATCTGAACTTGTCTTTGCTTTCTCAGCTTGTCAGTTACCTGGGAACCACTTGGAATGTTAAAGGTGCCCTACTAAAATTTGATTGCACCAGAATAAAAAACTAAAAGTGAAACAAGTGCACTTGGTAAGTTTGAACTTGTTTCCTCGACCCCCGTGTCTCTCTTTGCTTCTCTCCCTCCCTCCCTCTCTCTCAGTATTCATCTGACGAGGCAGCGAGCTGAAGGACTGCAGTAAAAACCCGTCTAACAAGCTGCTGACAGCGCGCTGAATCAGGGGCAGAAGCAAAGAAAACCGTGGAGATGGATTTAAGTATGCCCCTCGTCATTAGCCTCAACATAATCAAATCATTTTACTCATTCAGAAGTTCTCAGGGGCCCCGTCGGGTCAGTCTCGCTGTGCCAGGAGAGCTGAGTGCTGCCGCTGCCGTCCGGTGTGCAGGCTGCTGCCAAACAAGGTCACTTAACAGCTTTTAATTGTTCGTGTCTGTCTGCAGACGCTTGGAAAAAGATGTTGGCAGTGCTCGGAATGAGGGGGAGATGGTTTTAGGGAGCTTGAGGCTGCGACTGCAGGTGGTTAGAACACGCAGGAAGGGGAATAACGTGCAGCATAAGGCTTTAAAGGGAACAAACACAGTGCAAGTGAGAATCATAACATAACATTTTTTTGTTTGTTTCATTCTGCAATTATTATTCAGGGACTAACTCCGCAGGTTTGTTTTTCTGCACATTTTGAAATTGTTCATTTTAACATTTTTAGACAATCAATAACTGAATGTTCACGTCTCGGGCGTTATTCCTCTGCTCTGGGACTCTTCAGGTTTTCCAAAAGGGAAAAGAAGATTCCCTTGCTCCCTGCAGTGCTTCGCCCTGACAGGGCCAGGATGCTTTTCGTGCTGCTATCTCCCTCTAGAGGCCCGTGCAGAAATAACACGTGAGGCCTCACAGGGTGAGGAGGAGGCCAACATTTGCCACCAGCACACATGAATGCAGGTCGAGTCTGAGCCATGTGTGGGAGACTCTTACACAAAAGACTCTGTGTGGATCTAAATTCCCTTGGTCAAGCCGTTGTAGTTTGTTTGTGTTTGGTCTGAGGCCCCAGTGGCCCGACTAGCTCAGTGACAGACGTGTGCCGCTCTTTAATGCCCCCGCACCCCCTCGGCCTCTGAGAGATATATGGTTCCCTGGAACTTACAGCTCCCATGAATTCACGCTGTCTGCGCCCACCACATCAATTCATCAACGCCACGTCTCACCCGTTTTACATGTGGCGTCTCCTGCAGAAACAACACGGTTATACATGCAGATATGATGTTTACTTGTGTTCCTGCTCAGGTCTGCGCCAACCACTTAGCAGTTTTGTTGGTTGAGGTGCACAATCAAACATCTGTTGACAGATTGTAAAGCAACACACATTCGAGAACATGGACAATGTGAGTAATGTATCTTAACGTCATGAATCTAAAAAATGATGCCCCGTGTTTTGCAAGAAGTATAGTAGATATTTTGTGCTGCAGAGATAGAGTGTATTGCCAAACCTATGCTTGATACAGGGAGATGTTACTGGAAAAAGGAGAATTCACTCAGCAAACGATATATTTTTAAAAGCCTGAGAGTCCTTTAAGGATTAGGCAACTAAAACATGCTGTTCGGCTTAGTGCCATTTGTTAAGGAAAACGGTGATGTACTGAACGAAAGAGAAAAGAAATACATATCTATTGAGAAATGTCCCTGGTGGTTCTGGTAAATGTGTGCATTTTTCAGTGAGGCAGTGATAAACTGAAGAAGCAACGCATCGTTTGTTTCACGGAGCCACAAGTCAGCAAATTCTTTACCACCACACTTTTGTAATCTTTATTCTGACTCACTCAGAGGCCCCCCCCAAAACATCATTTATTTTGAACCAAACTAAAAGGCAGTGATGGCAGCATTTGATTTTTAGCCCATTTTCCAGATTAGAATCCAAACCAATAAAGCACAGTCGGAGTCCTCTGTTCTTTTTTATTAAAATTAAAGCCTGAAACTTTATCCCATCTGCTTGATTTCTCTGAATTAATTGTTAAAGTCCTGCTCAACTGTATTAGGTCCAATTTGTGTAACAGCACACAGCAGACAACGTCACTAATTCTCTCAAACCTGCCTAATTTATTCATTAAATTGTCCAATTCTGCTACAAGAGTTTAGTGGCTCCACAGAATTAATTATGAAGAGACAATAAATTAGGGCTAAAACAAATGTCCTATGTCTTGTTATAACCTAATGATGTTATTGTTTAGTGTAGCCCAAAGGTTAACATCACATTTATTCGTTTTACTAAAGAGAAACCAAATTGAACATTTAACATTTAAATTATTTTATTTTTAAATGTGACATTTCTTTAAAAAAAAAAAAAAAAAGTGCCGGAAAGTCACGACAGGTGACGACTCTAAATACAAACTTCAAAACTTTGAATTACTGTGGGTGTAATGATTAATGCCGCACATGTTAAATCCAATCAACTAGTTCTGATCAAATCAACTATTTGCGTTTCACTTTTCCAAATGTCACTTGTCATCTGAATACAAAGAAGTCATGTGTTTTGAATGAGAGCTCATTAATATCTGTGTAGGTTAAAGGGTTATAATTATTACAAATGTGCTAAAATTCTATGGTAATAGCGCTGCCTACAGCCGGCTCAGTGATGATTTGTCAAGTTGCTTTTTAGCTAAAGATGGGAGTCAATGAGGTTAATCATTTCTCCACTGGCTCCTGCAGCCGGCCAATCTCTCTTCGTTAGGGCCTCGAGCCATCCATCACGAGGAGAAAAAGCCTCCAAATTCTCCGAGATTGCTCGACAGTTTTTCGGCCTGAACTGCTGCTTACACTCAAAACAATCATCAGAGAAGATAAATATGCACAGCCAATGCACAGCTATCGTAAAAATTGCCTCTGTTCCGGGAACGGCCGCCCCAATTCGTTCCGCTCCATCATCCCTCCAACTGACATAGGAGGCTTAGTCCGGCGGTTGGGGACCAACCGCAGGCCGGGAGCCCCGCCACGGCCATGTCCTCATGACTTCCTGGACGCTCGGGGGCCGCAGCTGCTCGTCAGTGGCTCCTCCTGCCTCTATTCTGTCAGTATCGGCAGCTGAAACTAAATAAAGATGTTTACTGACAGCCTAATGAACGGATGGGCCCTGGTGATTTAACCTTGATGAATGGTCCACCCAGGTGTTTTCAATAACGACAATAAGCACTGCAAGCCGCAGTCCCACTGATACTGGTATAATGCATTATTAGGCCATTAGAGGCAGACCAAGAGAGACCACTTATGCACTGGCCTATCAATAATGCGGTGTCCCAGTCCACATTTGGGCCCAGGGAATTAGTCATACTGATATTCTATTTAATAAAAAAATCACAAGACGACGCATAAAGAATCTCATTACATTTTAACAGGGTTACAGTAACCCAGGAGGACTGTGAGTTTAATTTTCATAAGAGCATCCATTCCTCAATTATGTCAAGCAGAGAAAATGTAAATGGCAAATGGAATGCTAACAATATCTAACCAGCAGCGCATTGGCAGAGAGAGAGAGAGTGTGTGTGTGTGTGTGTGTGTGTGTGTGTGTGTGCATAGTTTCTGATCATGCAAAAAACAAAAGGGAGAAGTCCTCAATTTGTTAGTACTGTGTGTTAACCCCCTCCCACCCAGTGTGCAGCAGCCAAGCGTGAGACCTCTACAACAAACTGGACTTTAGGGACATTTATTTAACAATCGAAGCTTAAACTATTTTTTTTTTTTTAATTTATTTCCTATTGAAAGAATTTAAATTAAAACCTGAATATTCTTTGTAATTAATTTCTGAAGTATAATGTGAGTTTTATTCTTGGTCAAATCTGCCCCCATCTGATTGAAAGCTGATGACTGTACCGATGATGACAGACTGTTTCCATGCAGATGATTACAGTGATTTCAATAAAGACGGTGACAGATGATGATTTTGTTTTAATATTTATGGACGTTTTTGCTGACTAGTCAACATGACGCAGTGACAGTAAATTCACATTGTGGAAGAGTGACGTGCTGTGTTGTACTTGGAATGTCCTATATTTAATGCACACACGGGAAAAAACACTGATGATAAATCAATTTTGTTAGCAATACTTATAAAGCACTGTGTTTTCCATATACTCTATTTTTCAAACAAAATGTAAAAGTCACTCTAGGACAAGGCATTTTATCTACAGTGAAAAAATGTTTTTACTGCTGACAGAACACATCTCCCACCACGTGACGCCGGTTGTTGTGGTATTTTTACTGTATTATAACCACAGTGTTTGCAAAGAACAACACTGTGCATTTGGTCTTTATTTCTTATTAAAACACATCAGCCTGCTCACTCCAGACAGTGATGAAGTGCAGTGAATTTTAGTCTTATATGGTCTAAACAAATCTGCGCTAAAAGCCTAAATAGAAAGTAGTAGTTGTTAACAGACAATAGCACAACAGCTCCCCAGGGTAGCTGGCCTGATACAAAACCAGTGCAACACAACTAAGAAGCTGGAACAGCTTCCTCTGGGTCGTTTCCTCAAAGGTCTCGATAAGTTATGTCAGTCGGTGGTGGGATTTCATGTGAACAATTGCAATCGTTTCTCTGCTAATAGTTCTGCATATTGATTTCGGGTGTGACCAGGCCTGTTAACGCAAGGCAGAGATGTTTTAGGTATGTTGCTGAGTTGTTGCAGAGCAGCCAATTCACTTAGAGGAAATACATTTTTATTTAATGTTTACTTGTAATGTGTAAAACTATAACTATAATCTGAGCTCTGTCTTTTTTTCTTTATAATATCATCCAGGAGCAACGTGTCAACGGCACATCGATGCACATATCCAGTAGTGAGTGATTTCCCGACAACACCTTCCGTACTTTACGAGGCCGTGCACAAGAAACCAAATCGATGACTAATATTCTGCTGGAATAAAACACACATACATCAAATCTTTGCATCGCTCGTCCCAAAAAACTGCTGCCGAAAGGTGTCACTCCGTAACTCCGGCACCCCTTCTCTCGCACACACGCAAGCTATTGGCATGTAGCTATCAACGCCTGGGGGCCGAAGCCGAGGGCCCCTGCAATAATAAACTGCTAATTGAAGGACTGCGGCGCGGAGAGGTGTTAGCGGGGTGCCCGACCGCTGAAAGATCACTGCAGCCCCGGCCAGCCAGGCGAGGTGCTGAAAGAGCCTATTACACCTCCCCACTGTACCTGGGCCCTGTGTTAATGAAAACACTCACACACACACACACACACACACTCTGTTTGGAGAAATATACTGTATACTTACTCTGACCTGACCTGCTGGGCAAGCATGCTGGAAAAGGACAAACAGGAAGGCGTTTGTCTGCTCTGCGCACAGTGAAAGAAGAGAAAAAAATTCAGGATTTCAAATGAGCTATTACCAGCTGGGGTAAAACTTTAGAACTCATTTGGAAAGTTTTGCCGTCCTTGTCCCTGGGGAAGGACTTGAACAATCCCCTGACTTTTCCCCCAATGCCACCATTTGGTTCATTAGTGGTCTTGGGATGTAGACATCCCCATCCGCCTCAGCTGAGTTCGAATTTTGAACAAGCTAAATCAATGATCGTGCTGACCGCGGTAACCAATATGCGTACGTTTGGACGATACCTCCGACCTTTATGCCCTTACAGGTTGTTTGTCCCTGCCCTCTCGTACAATGCACGAAGGGACCAAAATGGCAGCTGCTGTCTCTTACAGTGGCGCCACACTGGCAGCAACGGTGCAAACAAAGCAGTTGGGTTGCGGTTAGCTTTAGGCAGTGAAAAATGTGGTTAGGGTTTGTCATAAAATTACGGTTTGCCTTTAAAAATCCTTGCTTTCTTACACAAGCATCATGCAACAATCCACCCCAACTTCTTTACAAACCTTCGAAGGTCTAAGCTGATGGTGGTGTGTGCGGCCGTCCACATCCTTTGGCCAGTTTCAGCTGTTGGCACAAACAACCTACATGGTCGTACTTTTCAGGACAGTCATGTTTGTTGGCATGCTGACATCAGCGCGTTGCTGCAGCACTACCGCTATGTACAATCTTTTAGAGTCACTCCCATGACTAGAGAGGTTGGCGTCGCCGTCATTTGTGAGCAACATTACAAAGTCAAAACACAAAACAATGTCAGTAATGCGAAGTAAACTCCCCATCAAAGTGGGAGGCACGTCCCGTGTCTACCACCTGCTTCATCACCCACATACAGAGTCTGCTTTATGCTGAGGTGCATAAACATGACAGTAGTGTGTATTAATCACATACTTCCAGATAGGTTTTACTACAGTGTGCAGTATTAGCTGACACAGTAAGGACAACTTTAAGGGTAGTTGTACTTACGGGTACTGCAGTGTAAAGAGGTTAGTAGGTGTCGTTGAGCAGAATTCATGAATTCATGATTCTTTGTAGAAGAAGCCTGAATGTACCAGACACTGTACACTATGTAAAAATTAAAATTAAAAGACACTCCAAATCCCGGAGTGTCTGATAGGATACAGAAAGGGTGGCTGTACCGTCAATACGCTACGCCAAAGGGCATAACAAGCAGTCCGATTTGAGTGCGATGACAACGTGTTGGAGCAGCCTTCACCGAAGTGCAAATTGTAGCGCTCAGTTTCCTTCACTGAGCCACGAAGTCAATGCACTTTGAAAACCAACCTTTAGGTTTCATTGGCACGATTAGAAAACTGCTGCTCGCAAGTACAATTCTAGTATGTCTCTCTTGCATCAGCAACTGGAGAAAAGTGTAAAAATGCCCCCAAATGCCACAGCTGTCCATGCCTCTCTCCCCCTGTCGGCCTCTGGCTCACCCCCTCTGAGAATTAACTGAGGGGCCCTGGGAGAAATAGCCCCTTATGCGGCATGCATGAAGCCATGCAGAACGCTCATAATCTTTTAATACTCGCACAGGCAGGAAAGATTAAACTGTCAGGGTGTTGACAAGGGACAGAAAAACCTCATCGAGTGTGTAGCAGCTTCACACACACACACACACACACACATGCGTTTGCACAGTGCACGCGGGGTCCTGCCCCTCCTTTCTGAATGGTCAGGGACTCTTCACCTCAATTAAAGCAATTGGCTTTCCAGATTGCTTCCCCAGCGCTTGATCAGGTACGTCTGTAACTGTAAGAGGCTTAGTCAAAAATCTCTGTGGTAATGAGAGAAAGAGGGAGCTACAGGAGGAGGGAGGGAAAGAAAGAGAAATCAACACAGACACAGGCAGACAAAGAGATTAGGGAAAGAGACTGATGGAAGTGAATGGGCCATTCATTCAAAGCAGGTCTTCTGTGCGCGGGGTGATGGCTTATATGTTGGTGTACATTCGTTCTCTGTCCAGCAATTGTCTACAGTATATTAGGACTTATTGTGCCCCCTTGCAATTTTTATGTTATTTCATTACTTGTTAATTATTCCTTATGTTTCCAACTATTATTTCTTAAGCCGTTTTTCCATTGCCAGGAACTTTTGTTATTCTTCTGTCTGTGACTTGCTGTCTGGATTGTGGGTCGGTAGAGAAGTGCAGGCTTTTGGCTTTGTAAGTGCTGCTGTACCCACATGAGCAGATCGTGGTTTTAGTTTTTACAGTGCAGTTCATTTCTCCAGGGTCCCTGCAGGGTCCCTTTCCCTCCTCTTCATCTGTCTCAGATTTAAACAATGTAAACCACTTTTTAGCCAGTCAAAAGATTCTGACCACTGTGCCAAGTCCCCCAACAGTGGGCACAGCAAGACCTAACCCTAGATGTTCTACTAGTACAGATACTTCACATCCTGACCTGCAATTAGACACTAAGTGGATGGACATGCTAATATAACTATACTTTAAACATGGACATAGGAGACAGTTTTGAGATTCTAAAATATAACAAATTAATACTATGCTGGTTTAGCTTTTACGTCAAATTTCATAAAATTCGTTTGTTTTTTTCCCTACAGCCTCAGGCAGCTTTACTATCTGTGGAACATGTGACACCCTCTGTCTTTAGACACTTCACACTGTCAGACAGTCTCACACTGCCAACTGGTTCACTGTCCATTATGCAGAAAGTCCCAGCTGGGTGGCTCCTGGGGTTAGTGGTGGGGGTGAGGGAGTTTGAAAATATATATGTGTGTGTGTGTGTGTGTGTGTGTGTGTGTGTTGGGACATTGCTAAGGGAGAGTAGGGCCCCTCTGGCATTGTGTAGGGCCTGAAAAAGAGGTCACTAATTTGGGCTAATTATATTACATAGACCCTACTTATGGCTGGTTAGTGTGCGTGTGTGTGCATGTGTGTGTGTGTGTGTGTGTGTGTGTGTGTGTGTGTGAGAGCTCTTCTACGTATGTCGTTGCAAAGACCACGTTGAGTTTAAACTTCTGCACTGACGGTGACGACATGTTTTTCCGATTTGTAATCCTTCGAAGGTCTTTTAGAAGCTTTAGGGTGAAAGTTGGAGAAAATTAAGAAAACAAAAGGCATATTATACACTGATCAGCCACAACATTAGCACCGGGGGTCTTAATAATGCTTAGTAATGAGTACAAGGGTCAAAATGGCCACTACACAGCCCCATACAACAGCAGCATGTGATGCACTGTGTACAAAGGTGGGAGAGGTACACAAACTCCGTACTCATCTTAAAGTTCAAATATTGGCCTAAAAAATATGAACTTTACTTCATAAAGTACTAAAGTAAAAAAGTACAAAAGTAAAAGTACTCCACTAAGAAAACATTATATGATTATGACAACTATGGCAAAACATGTACAGTAATTAATAGAAAATAGAGGTCAAAGGTCGCTGTAGATAAAGGAGGAGATGATTTAAGCTCTTTTTGTGCTGACAAGTATTTAAGATATAATGATACATCACCATTTATTAGTTCATTATATTTATACTAAAGCCGAATAATATTTTTATATTAAAACCACCAAGGGGTCATAATGATGTGGCTAATCAGTGTAAGTAAGTGTGTCGCCATCTAATGCCAGTGCTAACACGCTGTCTTTGCAGCTAAACCACATCACCTGTGTGTCTTCCTCTCTGTAGATAATCCTCCATTAGCCCGCTGACTTTGTTGCTGCACAGCCGGCGTGGAGCACAACCCGTCATATGACTGCATGCTCTGCACATCGGCCTAATCATATGGAAGAGATGATCACAGGGCAGGAAATCGCAGCACAGGGCCAAAGGAAACAATCTATCTGCACTGGCTTAAGCCAATCATGTCCTCTCTCTCAACCTGCTGCTTGGCCTCTCTCCTGCCCTCCACAAATCTTTTTTGTGTGCTTGGGGTTTGTGGTTTTGGATTCTAAAAAAATACATTTATACATTGAAATGTTTTTAAAGCATTCAGGATTGAGGAGAAAGTAAACATACCGCCTTTTCATTTTAAGCCAAAACACGTTTTTTTAATGAACCTTTATCACAATTGTGGCTAACTTTGCATTTCCCACATATTTTTTCAATATTTGGCGAACACAAACCAGACCAGCAAAAACCATACATCTACTTTGGTTAGCTGACAAGTTGATTAATAGGCAGAATAGCTGCAAGTATAGGAAGGATAAGACTTATTTCTTATTATTTTTTACATGGGAAAATTATTGGTCTATTTGGATTTTGGAATGTGCAATAAGAAGAGAAACGTATTCAGGTGATTTATTTTAAAAAATGTATTTGTGCTAAAGTTCTCAATAAAAATGAAGCTATCATAAAAATAATCATAATAAATATGAGTGGTAGTATCAATGCTCTATATTGCTGTGAGACAGGAGGAAACAAACATTATAATACTGGTATTTTTCTTTACACCTTCTGTTTACATACTGTACACAGATGTGAGAACCTGTCACCTTACTGAAGCACTTTAAACTCAATTAAAACCAATTCATGCAGCATTAACATCAATCAAAATCTACCCATCAGATCTCACACTGACTCAAGCCAATAACAATCTATTACATTAAAAAAAACACTAACGTTTTTTTTTCTTTTTCTTTTTACTTTTTAAGAAATAAAGCTCCATGTTATCTCCTCAGTTTATCTCTCTATTGGTGGAGCAGCAGGTGAAACTGGCTGAGAGCTTTGTCCCGGGAAGCGAAGGATTCAAACGCTCGAGGTCAAGGTGCGCTGCTAATCCAAGCAGCTGTGTTAGCAGGATTAAGACGAGGCCAAAGGCATCGGTCCATTCACCTAAAACAGGTATTGCCATGACGACGACCTGAAGGGGGACACAGCTGCAGCACCTGCTTGAGTTAAAAACAGTGCTGGACAAAACGTGTTGAAGTCCAGCTCAGCGATATCGTGCACTGCCTCATGCATGTTTTGGATCCTTTTTTTTCTTCCTTTCTTTCTTTCTTGTTTTGCACATAACTGTACAAAATACATAATATGGTAACTATCAATATGTGTTTCTATTAGTTATAAATTTTTTTATGGAAGATAAAATCTAAATTTAAGCAGCTTTTGATTAAAATTAAAGGAAAAGACCAGTGTCTAAACCCACAGTTGAAGGAAGAAAAGTACTGTTGTCCTTATCTTTGTCAAAGTAAAACTATTATTGCCATCATGGTTTCAGAGATACAATTTTAACACTAAAATACAAATCCCCTGAATCTTGATTTAGATATAAATTCTCTCTCACACACACACCCTGCGGTCTGACTGATGTGGTGTTGCGGCCCCGGGGGCACAAATTGAATTGGTTTCCAGAGAATACTAATGGGCCTTAATGTTGAGATAACTGATACTCAAACAATGAGTGATCATTGACAGCATGTGTTTCTGCCCTGTAATAAACATGTCACAGTGACACAGGCAGCCAGTTGGCTTGTAAATTAATTTGTCCCCCGTGTTCTGTCCCATCCGCTGCCTCACACACACACACACACACAAAGAGACATGGATGTTTGTACTATGCCTGTGAGGACTCTGTTCCATCAAATCCTTTCATAAATGAAAAGGGAGAAGCTTTTGCAGGAGCTTCAGCATAGTAAAATATTGGTCTGTCAGAGCATGTTTGTAAAGTTCTGCTCCTTTAGGGAAGTGTCAGCCTGTTGGTGATAGATAAAAAAAAAGGGGAATCACAAAGGCAGTAGGATTTAGCATCTGGGGACCATGGACATCTTTACAACATTTCAGAAGAAGCCATAGTTGTTGAGACCGAACTTGCTGGACTGTCACACTGAGCTCCACCATGTCCTCACTGTCAGGTTGATGTCCTAACAAAGATGGCAGAACGACTGTACACACCCACACACCGGCGCAAGCGCATCTGCAGTATAGATGCATCTCTAAACACAGGTTCAGGCTGGTGCAGAAATACATCAGCATGAAACGTCTTGACAATAGATCAGCGATATTCGTCTTAAAAAACACAGCACTGTGCCCATTGCATCACTATTTTAATAAGATGGTTCGTTCAGCAAAAGGTGATTCATGCTTTCACTGAGTTTGATCAAACAAAATCAGTATTGAGAGGTAGTTGGACACACACCCACATCTTTCCACTTTCCTTTGGTTACTGATGAGGCCAAGCCTGATTCCTCCTCCTCCTCGTCCTCAGTTCTTTTCGGCCATCTGCGACAAGTTTGTGCAGCACAGCAGACAAAACTGAATGCGATCTGTTAGTTTAAGCTGGTTAGAGAAGGAAATCTGAACATACGTGGTTGTAATCTGCTAAATCCAGCCATAAAATGTGTCACTCCGAGACATCTATGTAATGTGGATATGATTTAGTTCACGTGTGGACACAGCATTTTATTCTGGTGCAGCTGGTTTTCATTATCAAGTTCCCTTGAGGTGCACGCCCCATGAAGTGTCTTGGATAGAAAGTGTCGTCACCCTCAACCACAGCTCCGACTGGACCAAAGGCCCCCCGACTGTACCCATCCAAACTTCCTCTACCCAGTACCTCTGCCAAACGGTGTTTGTGTAAAAACCAATTCCCTTAGTGTAATCGCAGGCTAAGCTAACAGTTCTCAATAACCTGTCCTTCATCATTGTCTCATCCAGCAACACCTCAACATTTCTTACAGCCCTGACAACTACTCAGCGTCAGTTATTGGGTTTCGACCGGAGCAAGTCAGCCACGATTCAGCTGGGGATTTGAGAGAATACCACCATGGGTTGGAAACTGGGGGTTGATGATGAGAGATGTAATATGTAGAAAAGGATTTTCATCCCATGCAGTGTCCACAAGTGCCGGTGGTTTTCTGGCTTTGGACGGTCAAACTGGGGAAGGTGCAGCCGCTGTAGACTGGCATAACAATAAGCACCCTGTGAGATGTGTGTGGGCAGGAGGAAAGTGTGGGTTTCTAAAGCAGCGCAATGACGATTCCCATTGTGTTCGAGTTACATTTACGTGTACAGCGATCAACATTACCACCAAACAGTGGTTTTTAATGTAAAAATATTATGAACTAATAAATGCAGATGTATCATTATGGGTTAATAACCACCTGTCAGCACATAAAGTGGTTAAAATTAACTCCACCTTTACCAACAGTGACCTTTGACCCCTCTTTTCATTATTGAATGCATGTTTTGCCATAGTTGCCATATTTCGTATTGTTTTAAATATTTTGTTTTCTTAGTGAAAAACTTTTATTTTAAACCTAATAATGAAAAATGTAAGACAATCTGCTTAGTAAAGGATTCAAAGTGGTACTTCAGGCCATACTGTTTGTGTGTACTTGTATCACCTCTGCACACAGTGCATGTGATGTTGCTGCGTATGGAGCTGTGTAGCTGCAGACTGTGCTGACCCTTGTCCTCCATGAGATTAGACCACCAGGGTTAATGTCGGGGGCTCGTTGGTTACAATTGGCTAATGCTGTCAAATAGGAGGGATGTAAATCGAGCAAGACTCCTTTGTTTTCAAGTTGTTACTTTCAGAGCAAATTGATATTTTTTACAGTAAACAGCACCTAGTGATTTCAGTGTTGTGGTGGACGGGGGTTAGTGTGGGAACATTTTTATGACGATCACCAGGTGGCAGAACACACAGTGCATCCCAGCTTGCAAATAAATGACCAAAACTGACCCAGAAATCAGAAATCTTTCGGCTTGTCCCTTCAGGTGTCACCGCAGCGGGAAAAAAAAATTACTCCAGAAAGACAAAAAACAAAAGATCATCAATTGACATGAAGGCATCATTTGCTTGTTTGGTTCTGCACCTCCTGGGATGGTTATAGTACTGCTGGTAAAAACCAGATAGTGGATCCAACGACAAAGATTCATGTAGCTGTGAATTCAGGACATTTCCTGACCAGAAGATGAAATGTGTTAGTAATTACAAGAAACCTTTTCCAGTTATTAACCTTAACTGCTCCTGTGGTCTACTGTAACGCACTGTAGTGTTTTTGACAGATGGTGACCTGAACTCTCAGGAATCTGAGGTTTGCCTTCAGGTAAACATACACTTCAACAAATATCGAGACTTGAGTTTCCAAAAATAATAAAGTGACTCATATTCTCAGTCATGCATATGATCCCAAAATGGTCATTCCCGTTGCAAACAAATAGCAATTTGAAGACAATTAACTCATCAGATTTTCCCAGTCCTTCTACTAAACACCTGATTATAAAAGTAGGTAATGAGTTCGACTTTCGACAGGATTTGCATTTTGACTACATGAAACGTCTACAACGATCTAACAAGTACTTCAGTATGCAGCTCTGAGGAACACCTGGCTGCCCAGATCTCCGCACTCCGCACAGCTTTGACCCAATGTTCACCTCTCTTTTCAGCATTTGGTGGAGAAAACACCTCCCTGGTTCTTTCACCCACATTCCGCTTTCCTGTCACCCTGAGCGGGAATCAACGCGCAGCCCGGCTGGTGCTGGTTTGTGGAGTTTGAGGGAAGCTGTCATGATGTCACCACCAGAAGGCGGACCCCTCCCTCCCTCCCTCATCTTGCTCCCTCCTTGTCCCACTCCAAGCTAAACAGATGAGATCAACTCATATTTCCCGATGTTGCTTTATCTCTCACCAGACACCATCCAGTTTCAAACTGTGGCACCTATGTTGGGACCTAAAGCATTTAGCATCACAGCTTGCTGGTCTGCTCAAAGGCCAGATATTTGCCAAATTTTTATGAAAATTTTATTCTTCCTCTTAGTTTTATTGAACAAAAATGTCACCAATCCAGACATGATCACAATTAACCCGCAACTGTAGTCTGGCCGCTTTATTTCTAAAATGAATGATCAGTTATGAAGATGTAGAAACAGAATAGGAAAAGAGAATATGAAAATAATTAAAAAATATATGATCTAAGCCCATGTGTCATTTTGAAGCAATGCTGATGCTAAAGTAATTTAAAATCTTTAATCAGCAACAAAGTGGGAGTGAACAGAGAAATTGTGGTCCTTTGGTGACACCTCGTGGTTACAACGTGCAGCTGGATATTTAATGACACCAGCAGCAAAGATCGAGCTAGATGAACGAATGATTTTATTGTTTAATTTGTTCTTTTTCCGACTAATTGCTTTGTCCCTTTCACTAGTTTCTCTTCATATTCGTAACATTGTCAACAAAACAAAAATGTCTATATAAATGGACTGTTTAATTGGACTCAAAATCATTTCTAGTGCCTAGTATAGAATTAACATTTAGGAAAAAAGCTTAGTCAAAAGAGTGTCGTATTAACTTATGACATGCAATAGTGTGCAAACGTCTAAGGCCACCATTAGATTTGTTGCTTTAGCAATGCAGTTTATTATTTCCTTATTAGACCATCAGAACAAAGTGTTAAAAAAAAACACAAATGTTGAAAAAAACCAAAAACAAAACACAGCTTTATAGGTTAATGTGACAAATGACCTCCGCTTGTGTATAGCATGTCTTGAATCCTCTTAGGAGCATAAGACCAAGACAATAGAATTGAGTTGTTGTCATTGCACATGTGATGTCTGAGTTTGTAGATCTGATGTCCCCTGGGGAAAAAAATGTTTTTGAGACGCCCTTGATGAGGTTCTTTAAGGATTCTCCCACCTCTGGAGAGGCAACTAGCACTGGAGATGTCCTGGAGGGAGGGCAGTGAAGAAGAAAAACTCAAAACCTGATGAGATGTTTCACAGAGTTTCTTCCATGGACCTAGGTCAGCATCTGGCAGCTTCCTCTGGATGCCAAATTGATTCTTCCACAGTCTGAAGATCAAGAGTGGTGGAAAGATTCTTGATCTTCAGAGCAACACGAAACAACAACCTAATCCGCTGGCAGGTTGGTGGACCAGTAACTTCTCACTGAAAACAGGCCGCTCCAAAGGTGTGGACAAAGAGGAAACCATCTGCCCGCCCTCGGCCGTTGCCATAGTTACCACCAGAAGCTCCGTGCAGTGTCGCTGACCGTCCAGCTGGGGGCGCAGCTTCACAAGGTTTCTACGAGAGTCTGAAGCGGGGGACCAGTGAAAGCATCACTCAGGTAGTAAAGGGGGCAGATCGAGGACCAGATACCAGCAGTGTGTGGGGCTGCGTGGCACAGTTCACACCCGTCGAGTTCCCAAACGGCTCTCTCACCGCTTCACCTCGACTCTTCCTTGGAATGATGGTGTCTAAAAACAGAAAACAGACCGGGAAGAGTCCAGCGACCCAGGCTGACCGCGACAAGAGCCCGCTTGTTCCACCCCCTGGTAAAACTAACGCCCGGCGCCCAGCCAGGGAGGGCAAAGCTTTCAATAGCGCTCATCCGAACGGGCTCTCCGGCGTCAGACACAAGCTTGGGCTAAGTCCCCCTGCGGCCGTGAAGCTGGGAACCACTCTTTTCCTCGGTAAGTTACGAGCGCTAGCCTGCTAGCATGTCGCCTCACCCGACTCCTAGCTAACGACTGCTAACGACGTGTACAGCCGTTAGCGAGTCCGCTAAATGAAGTTATCTGCGCCGCCGATCAGGTGGCTAACGTTAGCTCACCACTTAGCCTCCTGCTGGGGGCTGTCCGTTAAAAATCCCCTTAAAGTAGCCGGCGTTCGCTTCTGCTTATGTGGCACATCGGCTCCACACGTGTTAGGAGATTTTTTTTTTTTTTAATTAATTAATTTTTTTTTGCGAAGTTGAAACAAATGTTTATTCTCTCCTCAAAATGCACCGTTTATGTGTCTTCTCTGTCGTGTTACTGCTGGTAAACAATGTGAATTCTCTGTCCACAGCTGCGCTTGCAGGATATCTCCACTGGTAAGTTGCACTATCTGCGTAACAATGCTCAGAAATGACGGCTCCGTCGACGTGTGGATGCAGCTGCAGGGTCCCATTGTTCTGTTCCTGTCATTAGGTACCATCTCTTCCACCTGTTTGAAAATGACAGGCACTTTTCCCACCTGTCTAACCTGGAGAAGGAAATGGCTTTTCGAACCGAAATGGTAGGTCGCTTATTGTTTTTATGTGGAACAACCTGTTTGCAGTTGATGCCATCATTTCCATACGTCAAGTAGTAGAAATATCAGAAGTACAGTGGAAAGGTTTAAGTAATAAAGCATAGTCATTCATTGTTTTGGTTTATCTGGAAACTATATATATTTATAGAAACTCTAATCAGACCTAACCTTTTGACCCCCTGTGCGATCTACAGCAATCCGTGTCTCTGCCATGAACTTAAAATGAATGGCTGTATTGGATGGCTTTAAATTGCACTGGTGGTTTTAATGTTATGCCTAATCGGCATGCGTCCATTAGCCACAACATGCCTGGTGGTTTAATGTTGTGACTGACCGAAGTCAGCCTGGGTAGGCGGCTCAGTATGCAGCGCTCTGTGGTGCACTGTGTGGTGTGACGCCACAATTCCAATGTTCCCATGCTGTCGCTGATCATTGTATACACTGCTAAACAGGGGGGAAAACTAAATCAAACCAATGCTTGCTGTGACCACCCTTTGCATTTACAACTGCACCAGTTCTGTTCAGAGCTCTTGCTTAGTTCTCAAGGTAGTTGGCAGGTAGAATGTTCTAAGTATCTTGGAGAACTTGTTATAGAGCTGCATGTTTAGACTGTTTCGGTGTCTTCTGTCTTTTGTTAAATCCCATACAGACTCCGTGATGTATAGATCAGGACTAAGTGGAGAACAGGCCCGGTTAATGATAATCTACATAAGCATAAACTAAGGCTCAGGTCGTCCTGATCACAAATTGCAAATTCAACAGACTGCTAGTAATCCTGCAATCTGTAATCTGCTTTTATTTGATTGTCTATGGTCATTTGCATCCCTTTTTCTATTTCACATCTAAGTAAATAAATGACAGATTGCAACGGTAAGCTGTGACCTAGTAGCTCATAGTAGATTTCACAGGAAAAAGAAATGGCTGATTTGAATTCAGTCAAAGCAGAAGTGTCATGTAACCACATCCTAACTTGTGTGACTCTGTATTATCTGCATGTTTGGCGAAACCTAACGTTTCCTCCCATAGTAGCATAAACAAAATTGAACTTTGGTTCAAAGTTGATTTGAGATTCTCAGTCATCCAGGTTAAACTAAACTTGTGTCAAAGGGGCAAATTAGGGGCAACAAGAACTGCTTGAGGCTCTTCTGGACACCTCGCCTTTCGTCGGCTTCATCGTGTCTGAACGACCACGTGACTAGAAACACGAGGGGTTCTTACAACGTCCAAAGTTGTAGGTGCACTTCAAATTTCTGTGCGGTGTGGTGTTTTCTGTCACTTTCTACATTGGAATCCGTGTCATTCGAGGTAGCGTATGTTTATGCACCACCGGCACAAAAGCTGTGGAAGAGCTGCTGATGTTTGACAGGCTGTGTGGGCTTCATGGCCTTTTTTTAGAGATGGCACTGAAGGTGAAAATGTAATCCTATGCAAACAGAATATTTTTCCTTGCCTCCCTCCTGCTGTGTGCTATCACATGTGCTTTGAGCCACTGCCATCTGCTCACCTTGTGTAACTCATTCCTGTTTCTTCCATCTGAGTTGTCTTTTGCAGATTTATATTTAGTGTCAGTATGTTGTCTCTGTCCCTTGAAGTGTCACGCTTTCCCTTGTTTCTCTTGTTGTTCTTCCTATCACGCACCAAATGTATCTCATCTTCTGTGTGTGTGTGTGTGTGTGTGTGTTCTTTTTCTCCAGGGTCTGTACTATTCCTACTACAAAACCATTATTGAGGCTCCCTCTTTCCTGGACGGCCTCCACATGATCATGAATGATCGCCTGACAGAGCACCCCCTGGTTATTAACACGCTGAAAAGATTTAATCTCTATCCAGAGGTAATGTTACATGTTGATGTTGATAATATTCTATAATTAAAAGTTCAGATCTCACATAAGACAAATGGTATATTAAGTACTGTCAAGTGTCTCAGACATTAAGCTTAGTAAAAAATATTATGAATTTAATAAGCTGCCATACTAAGACAATTTTTCCCCTCTCTCAAAACTTGAATCTGCTAATTAATTTCCTGATTTAATGTTTTGTCTACAAATGACAACATTTGGTGTAATGATGGCATCTTCACCTGATAAGGATCCTGATGACAAAGAAACACTTTCAGGTCATCACATTTGAGAAGCTTTAAATACCAAAGGTTTGGTGCTGTGGCTTGAAAAATAAAGAGTTGCTGATTGTTGAAGTTGCTGAAGACTTGCAAACTAAGCTCCATTCTGAAAGACAGAATTGACAAACAGTGCAGAGTTGACCAACATGTTCAGCTCAGGGATGCAATCTAAAAGCTCTGGAGAAGTAATGGAACAGTTTAGGACTACAATAAGCATCCTGTTTGTGTGTGTACTCCCCAAAGGAAGGCACAGAAAGACCCTTTCAAACAAGTTGTTTAAACAGACCTTTCACTGATCGTCATTTGTTCCTCTGTCTGTTTCTTCTCCCTCAGGTTGTCCTGGCCAGTTGGTACCGGATTTACACGGGTACAATGGGATACTTTGGGATTCCCACAAAGATGTGCTGGTCTATCAACAGAGGAGAGGGATTAAGTCCTGTGGACAGCTGTGAAGGTAAAGACCGTCACCATGGAGCTCCTGCCTGATGTGTACACACACACACACACACACACACAGTAAATGATCACTACATTACACAAACTGAACTGACTACATGACTCATTTCATCAGAGTCTTTAATTTTTATAGAGCACTGCAGTCAAAACAGTCTCACAAACTGTTGGCTGGTCAGAAGGTGTAAAATTTAAATAATAGTTTTCAGCTTAAAATAAGTTCACATCCAACACACAAGCAGCTTAGCTTACTATAAAAACTGGAAACGGTGGCAAACAGTTCGCCTCTGTGTGTCCAAAGGTGAAAGAAACTGCCCTGTAGTTACTCGAACCTTCACTGATTAATATGTTACAAGTTGTTTGTTTAATCCCCACAAAATCCCAAAATGGTGAAAATGTGGATTTCGCAGTGCTTGTGTATCGACCAGGTGTAGTGGCTGTTTGGAGCGTTGCCACCACTGTGGGATGACCAGACAATCAGAGACTTGAGAAAACCTTAGTCTGTTGTCATGAGTAATGATTCCAGTGCCACAGAAATACATTCACAACGTGAATACAATAAGCAAATCAATAATCATATTTTCACATTTATTTGAAAAGCCTAAAAGATGTCATTTTTGTGTGCTTGTGGGTTGCGAGGGGTTGATAATTGTGCCCCTGGTTAATCATCTGTAGATCAAACATTCAACAGTTTGGACATGTTCCCTTTTTTTTTTTTTTTTTTTTGCTAGAATAGTAAATCTGCTGACAACAGACAAGCAAAAACCGTAGTCAGCTTTCTCTTGCGACGCTACAATCTCAGTGTTTCTGTCGGTCTCATTAGTAAAGCGTGGCACCCCGGGGTCCATGTACACAGGCTGTTTTCTCAATGTTTACATAAAACTGATGCAAGCTGCCTTGCATAAGAGATAGCAGACAGGAAGTGGGAGGGTTTCCTGTAACTGTCAGCCAGCACATTATTTATTGGGAGAGTTAGAGAGCCACTGTAGAAAGAGGCAAGTCGGGATTGTAATTATTCTCCGACTGAGCTGTTGTCAGAAAACAGTGTCTTTTCTGTTGGCCCTGTGATTTACCATCACATCGTGATGTCAACACACTCCCAGGATCCTGTTAGTCATTGCAGCTATATCAGTCTGTTCTGTGTACCTGCTAGTTGTGCTGAGAAGAAATTGCTAGAAACACCGTTTTAGTCAGATACTAATTTCAGTTTAACCAAAAATCGGAATCATCTGATCTCTATAGTTTCCCCCCGGAAATAGATGCATCCTCATAATTTATCACTATGCCCTAGAAGCATTGCAGAGGTACAGTTCTACCTGTGTTGTGGACTATTTTTGCATTGACCTAACTTGCTCATCTTGGAGTGCCCCAGATGTTAGAGCACCCAAAACTCAAGCAGTACAGTTTGTAAAAGCCTCATGTATACTTGTTACAGATTGTTAAAGCTAAATAAAGAAAGACACTGCTACGTTCAGCAAAAGTTCCAGCAATAGTTCCACTCTACTCCTGTCAGCCATAGTAACTCTTAACAGAAACCCTAATGCAGTATCTGTGTTGATCTGGCTGTGTGCTGTGCCCATTAGGCATGGGCGACCCGGCGTATTTCTACGTGACCTGTGTGTTCCTGCTGAACGGCGTGATGATGAGCCTTTTCTTCATGTACGGTTCCTACGTCAGGTAAGTCCACTCCTGCCCAGCGCTCTTTCCTGTCATGCTGTGATAGCAACGAGAAAGGAGAGGAAGCGTTTTTATTGTCCCCCTTATTTCTCAGTAGTCAGCTGTCAGACCTAGACAGAAAAACAGTTTTACCCTTTTGTCTCCTGTCTTTGCCAAAAATGAGACTCTGATCGGAGCATGACCTTTCTGAATTTGTCTGATCGTTCTTTCTTATCATGCAACCTGACTTCGTATCTTTTCCTCTAGCGGCAGTCGGCTGGGCGGCATTGTTACCACAATGTGCTTATTCTTCAATCACGGTGAGGTGAGCCCACCGCTTGTCCTCCTCAGTGTCAGTGAATAAGGCTATTGAAATAATGCAGCTTTGTAGGTCTCTTTGGGTTTGAGCTTTTTAAAACTCACGAAAAAATGCACATAGAAAGCAGAGGGTGGTTAATAGGGACACAATTTCAGCCCTCAAAGAGCTTCGAGTAGGTTTTGGCTGGCACTCAAAGCTCAGTCCCTCCACTCAGCCTTCTTCTCTTTTTTGTTTCGTTCCAGAACAATTAGCACTTCTCTTTTTTTTTTTTTTTTTCCCAGATCAATGCAGTGACATTTCCATCACACATAGACTCACAGGTGGTTCTCAATTCATGCAGACTTCATGATTTCATCGTTTCCCTGAATGTAGTGGTGGTTTGCTGGCAGTTTAACTGTGATAGTTCCCTTTGTTCACAGGAAGCAAAGTTGTACATGCACCAAGGTGTGAAATGTGAGATTATAGCATTGAGGGTGTTTTGTATAAATAGTCCTGTGGAATTCTATCAAATGATAGAGGCAGGTTCCCCTTTTTATGAACATTCAAAAAAATGCGTCGCAGCCAGGGGTGGGGCAGCTTGTTAGTCCGTCAAAATATCTTGGAGCAACATTGTCTGCATTTATAAATAGCACTCTATGTATTTTATGTATTTATATTTATCTGGTACAACAGATGCATAGTTGTCTTGATATTCTAATAATGACAATCTGCTTGTAAGTTGTCTCCATCGTGGCATTTGACAGTCTATAGGGCATCTGGTTTAATAGCAGTTTATCAAGTCTGAATCAGCTTATGGACTCTGATTTTATTTTGATTCCCTTATGCAAATGTTTAGTTGTAGTGGAAACATAACTTTTTTAAACTTGTTAGAGGAAGGAGGCAGTGTCAGTGCAGTAGGAAAAGAAGTTTTTTGTAGCACAACAGTTGGTTATGTAAACGACAATTAAAACTAAATACAGCTGAGTTCATTTGGAATCGCCATGGTAGTCTCTGTCTTTGTTGCATGTGTGAAGTCTTTGTGTGTGTGTGTGTGTGTGAGTGAGATTGCACTGATATTATACCATTGCAGTACTGACTGCTTTATACCTGTTAAGGGTGATGTACCCCATCCACTGTGATCTATTAATGTGTGTGTGTTTTTTTTTTTTTTTTTTTTTTTGGTGCATGTGGGTTCAGAGCACTCGTGTGATGTGGACTCCGCCGCTGAGGGAGAGCTTTGCCTACCCTTTCCTTGTCCTGCAGATGCTTCTTCTCACTTACATCCTACGGTAAACTCACTGTCAGCATCTCCATGTTACAGTCAGAGTGGTCCAGAACAAAGTCTTGGTACCCTGTAAACAAACTGTCTTTATGACAACATAAAACCACCAACTTAATGTTATGATAAAAGGTTGTATGGATTTTGTATAATGAACTGAGCGTCATGAATCTAAACATGGACAATCATCTGGTGTATTTTCTTTTCTTTTAAATAACCTGTTGAATGCAGTTTCACAGAAAGCGCCCCCCACCCCCCCCTCTCATATTTCTCTATGCATAACTGGATATTTGTAGTACACACAGCTTTTATCTCCCTCACACCCACACACTCTTACTACTCTATTATATTGTTTCCCTTTTTTTTTTTTCTCTCCCCAGCACACGGAACCCAAGCAGGACAGCCATGGTCGCTCTGGGCATCTCCAATTTGTGCTTCATGCTGCCTTGGCAGTTTGCCCAGTTTGTGCTGCTCACTCAGGTAAACAGAAAGCAAGGGAAACATTGGCAGAGAATGTGGTGAAAAAAGGAAGAAGGGGGAGAAAATAGAGAGGTGGAGTAAATGGAAGACTGAAAAGGAAGGTGCAGGAAAGACCATACAAAAATGGATGTGTGAAAATATATGAAATTCATCCCTTTTGTTGTAGTTATAGCTCTATAAAGTGCAGTAGTTGAGACAGTAGGACAGATGGATGGATTCTTTCAGATGTTAGATGGCCCGTTATGATAAAGAAGTCACAGTGCGTAGGCTGGCAGACAGAAGAGCCGCAGTGTGAACCGAGACTCTACAATGAAGGGGTCACTGCAGCGAGCTTCTGTGCTCAGCAACAGTTTAGCCCACGCTGCTAGCAGCCCCCTTAGGTCACTGCTGCTTTACTCACAGGCATTTCAACACCAGAGACGTCTAAAGATACTAATTTATTTTTTATAAGTTGTTAATTGGAGTGAATTCGTTTTGCACTCAGCACATCCTTAAGCTCTGACATTATAACAATACTGCATTTACTCCATAGTACTCTAGTACATCTTGCCCCTGTATTATTAAGTCCCTGTATACATCATTTGTGATTAATCATGTTCCACTATGTAAAGTCTGCAATTAATTAGGATTAAAAATTCTAACCAATCGACATCCCTACTGTTTATAATGACCTTGTTGCAATTTAAGAGCATTATTCTGTGAGATCCATCAGCCTCTACACAAACCCCTTCTGCTGCAAATAAAGTTTCCGTCAATTGTGAAATAATCCCCTGGACTGTAGGTGTCTATTTCTTAAAGGTTTTTTTTTAATCCATCAGCATAAAAATAAGAAGTTTAAGCTTGGAGTTTGTTCATATTTATGCTGGATATATTCTACAGGCAACAAGTTGAGTGTGTTATTCAAAACAACTACATGAAAGAACAAATGAACTATCGCAAACACAGACATTAAAAAAAGTTGTTGAGTTTTGTATTTGAGTCCCCAGTTGTCCCCAATATCCCATTAAATTTAGAATAATGAGAAATGTTTCATTGACCTTAAATCCAGCTTCTTATAGCAGTGCAACATGCAACAAACGTAACCTGAGGGCCCTAAAAAAATCCCAGTACTGAGAAATTGAAATGAATGTGCAAAAATGCTGGAGGTGCTTCAACAGAAAATTGGACACCTAGAGGTAGAAGAAACACTGGTACATATTCGTTCAGTATGGAGGTATGTGTTTTACCTTGTGTATTTTTTTTTTTGATTTCTTTCCTTCTCTTCCTCCCCAGGTGGCTTCTCTGTTTGCTTCGTACATCCTGGGTTACCTCGGTGCAACTAAGATGCAGTCCATCTTGGTCACTCATATGGTACAGTAGATGGCCAAATCCTACAGCCATGCAGTGGGGCTGTTTTTGCTGTTTGACACTGTTTGGTCCCTGAATAAAAATGCCGATAGAGAAGATAAAAATGACCAATCAAATGACCCTTCCCAAGAAAACAGACAGAAGGAGAACAAGGGGTGGGGGGGGTTGACTTCATTGCCTTCCACTATGTGTGGATCATCTGTGGTGCCCAACATAACTGAGAGTCTTTCCAACTGCTGTCCTCTGATCTGCTGTCCCTCAAGTTCTCTTCATCTTGCTTATCTTTTAGAACAGAAGAATTTCACATGAGCTGATGGAGGCAGGGATGATTTATTTATTTATTTTTAAGCATCAACATTGCTGACACACGTGCACGAGTGTCTTTTTAGCATGAAAGAGGGGAGGATATGTGGACGACTAGGTTCACTCTGCCATGGACGGATAAATATCTCTATGTCAAAATGTGTAAAGATGTTTCTATTTGGGTGTGGTGTTCTGGTTTGTCCCTCTCCTCCACATTCTTTACACTTTAATCCCCACAGCATGCCAAGATGTTAGCCAGGGCCTGTGTACTCCACAGATAAGGAGAAGGCCCTTTTGGTAAGATGGTGGAGATTTGTGTCAAAGGAAAATCTATGACTTTGCATAACTTAGAGATTGTGGGAATTATGACTTTAGCTTTGTGTGTGTGTTTAATTTAAAATGAATAACCACTAACTGAGAACTGTAAACAGAAAAGTAGAATTCATGGCAGAATTGCTGTATTGGATTGTACAGATGTACCTAATAAAGTGGCCAGTGAGTGTGTATTGCACGGTGGTGCATTATTTCACTCTTCAAGGCTGGATTAAGCTTCAGAACGTCATTGTATAGGATTATACTCTGCTACTGGCTTTGTATTCAGCGTGCTGACTGTTTTTCTGAGAAGTTAGCCGTCTGTGCCTCTTGTATTCTAGTAACACAGACAGACCATGCAAATAAAGCTAATGGAAACACGGGTTAGTGCAGCTGGATTGGACGGTGTGCAGCTGTGTGACGCTCCTTTCTGTCGTCCCTCTGCAGATCACACTCTGCGGTTGCTTTATCCTGATGTTTGGAAACTCCATGCTCCTCACGTCCTTCTACGCCTCCTCGCTCATCTCTATCTGGGTGGGTTGGACCTCAAACACATGCTGCAAATATAATGATGGGCTGGGCAAGATAAGTTGATCCAAAATGGTGAATACATTTGTACCAGTGAAAACATTACAGGAAAAAAACAGATGGTAAAGCATGGTTGAGCTCATGTTGTTGTATGTTATTCATTTGGGTGGATTGGATTATCTTGTTTTATCATGGTTTCAGGTTTTGTTAAGTTTGTTTTTGTTTTACAGGCCATCATTGCATTGAGGGATCGATTTGCTCAAGTCTTTACACCTGGCATCATCCTCTGGGTAAGTAGAATGAATTTAAGCTTCAGCAAATGAAATACAAAATCATCAATCCCCCATGTATAGATGCTCAGAAAAAATAAAAGTTTCATTGCTTTACATGTTTAAACGAATACACATAACTACCTCTGTATTATGAAAAATTTAGTCAAACTGTCTCCTCCAATACGCTGTATAAATTCAGTTTTCCCTATGCTATTGATTATGCAGCCTTGAGGTCAAAAGGCAACTGTGTTTTTTTTTTTTTCTCTCCCTCTTTAGGTTATGCAGGGTTTAGCTTGGTTTGGCTCCACAGTGCTGCTGAAGTTCATGCTGTCCACAATCCTTGGTGCCTCTGATGATGTAAGCTACTGTAACTTAAAGAGTTACTTAACACAAAATCCACTTTCACTACGCTGGGATAAAATGTAGAGCCCTTGTGCTGGGTAAAAATGCACAGGTTAATCTGAAACTTATATGAAACTTCAACAGTCTGACTTTTTCAGTGTTAAATTATATTTAGGAGAAAGAATATAGTGTAGTGAAATTCCATGTTAACGGCATGTGTTACTGTAAAAGAGGCAGCTGTAGCAACCTATTGCACTGTCACATAGAGCTGGACATTATAAAGTAAAATCCTCATTTTTATTCATTTCTCTTTTGTCTCCATGAACTCAAGACAACATATAATTCAAAAGTGCCGTAGTGTTATTTAATAATAGTGATAATAGTAATGCATTTTATTTAATAGCACCTTTCACGTCACTCAAGGTCACTGTACAAAGAGAGAAGTATGAACAGAGCACAGGAAACAAACCACCTAAAGATAAAATTGTCTAATAGGCTTTAGGTAAAATTAGATAAAAGGTACAGTGGGAAATCACATAGAAATCTTTATGAAATCATAAAGATGGCTTCACATTAAAGCCATTTTCAGAGGAGTATTAAGTCGTGATTTGAATAGGGATAAAGAATCAGTGCTGCTAATCTTTACTGTTAACGTGGGCTACATGAGAGTAAGCAGGGCCATAAGGAAATGGATCATTAGTTAGGCTCCTATTCTAGTAAAGAATAACACTAAAAGCAGCTGTGAAACAATAACAGAAAGTAAGGAGGTAGGATGCAATTTCTCTGTTATTATTTTGGCATCATTACCCATACACACATACAGTACGCGTGGATATTTATAGTCTTCACTTGTGTTGGCCCTTGGTGGCTGGGTGGGGGTGGGACTGAGCCACCAGTTCCACCTAAAACCCCCTAACCTTTCTTTAAAACACTCTTATTGCACAACTCTGCTCTCTTTAAAAAAAATACACATTTTCATATAATCATTGTTTTAATGTGTGGTGTTTTCCAGGCTCACATCAGTGCACTCATCAAGTCCAAGTTCACAAGCTACAAGGACTTCCACACTCTGATGTACACGTGTGCTGCCGAATTTGACTTTATGGAGTTGGAGGTAATGTCAGGTTTGGTTTAAATTAGAGCTGACATTTCTCCTCCCCAGGTGACTCAAAGTGATAATAAATAGGAGCTCCCTGCAGTAGCCGTGTGCACTTGTAAAATGTCTCAGGCTAACTTTAGTTTTCTAAATGTCACTTACTGCAGTCTCCTGTGAAGGCATCAGGAAACAACAATACAACACCCCTGCTGTTTTGTATTGGAGCGGCTGGTGTTTTCTCACAGCAGGGCTCTGTGTAGAGAGAAATACAATTGTGATCTAAACAAACAGGAAACAGAAACCTGACAGCTGAACCTGGTAGCTCATTTTGTGTTGAGTTCTGCTCACAGACAACAACTGGATTTTTGGATTGATGTTCAGACACTGTGAAATTGAATAATTGTATGTTTGTAGACTTTATTAGATAACAGATGGCCTCTCTCACTCTCCGTGTCCTCAGACCCCACTACGTTACCTCAAAACACTGCTGCTGCCCACCAACATGGTGGTGGTTGCTCTCATTGCTGGGAAAGTAAGTCTTTTCATTCTCTGTTTAAAACTGCAGCGCAAAAACAGACAAACGGCTTAGTTTGTTTTAGAAGCAGGCGAACAAAAGTGACTTAAAAGAGCATATTAATTATGGAGATCTGGTTGTTAAGCACAGTGAGCTCATTTAAAAAAATGTCTTTAAAGAAGCAGCTGCATTTGAATCTTTTTGTATTTTATTATTGATTATCTTAAAGGTTAAAATAACACATTGTATTTCTTTGTTCCTTAAAAAAGAAAACGGTGTGTTGCTAGCTCATCTTTCATTAATAAAGATCAACGCCTTTGGGCTTGTTCCTTCAGGGGTCGGCCTAGTGGAACGTGTTCTGCACGTTGATTTGATTTGGTACAAGATTTTACGCCGGATGACCTTCCTGCTGCAACCCTTTTCATTTTTTTGAATTATTAATAATTGTAGCTAACATAGATATGCATGTACAATCATTTCCCTCACTCTAAATTAAACCAGATTTGAAAGTATTTAGACTATTGTTCTATAAGTAAAGGTGACATGTTCAATTCCCAATGAAACTAGTGTCTGCATTTTAAAAATTACCTTGCAATATTAGTATTGCATTATCAAAAACAATATTAAAAAATGTTTTATCTCACCTCTCAGAACAATACAGCAGCAAGCCAAACATGAAGGTCAACTTGCATTGGAACTTTGAGATACTTTATGGCCACAGGAAAGACGGAGCTGCTATATACACACACATATCTACCCATGAGTGAAACTGCTCAAATGTACAAAATTCAAATCCTACTCATTCATTTCCAGAAAATTACATCTATCCGCAGGAAATATCATTGATATTTACATGCTTATATGTTAGCTTAAAAAAGTAGGATGATTAATGAATATTTGTAGCATGAAACATTTTGAGAGGGTAAATGTCAGAGGGGGAAAAAATGAAAGCAACTACTCTTTATGTACTGTAATCTCATTTTGTCCTACCCACGCTAAGTGGGTTAATTTGATGAAGCATGACGTGCAAGCTGTAAGCAGGATCTTCTCACGGTGTGAGTATTTGTATGATGTATGAAGGACTGTCCATTGCATTCCATACAAAGAGTTTGTCCTTTTCAGACTGTCCAGGACATAGTCTGCTTTTTGAGGGACGGTGGGAAGGCATCTGCCAAGAGTGACGGTGATGATGAATCTGTGGGGTGAGCATCATTAGGGCTTCTCACTGACTTAGTTGCGTTTACCTGTTCAATCTGTCAGTTCCTCACATTTTTGAATAGTACTCATTTGGAAATTAATTTTAGATGTAATGAAGCTAAATATTGCTGCATAATAAAAATTGTGTTCAGGTATTTTCTCATACTTTTGTCCCAAATGGACAGCTAAGTTTATGTATTACTGTCTTCTGTCCTGCAGGTCTGAAATGGCTGCAAAAGGAGAGGTGAGAAAAGCTACTTTCCACATCCTCTGTCTTACATAAGCCTTTGTCTTGGTAACAGCTAAACCTGTTTTTATTTGACTAAATTCCTCCTGTGCAGTTAGAGACATAGTAACTAAGAAGATTCTTATAGTAACTAAGAAGTGATTCTTTTATATATTTTTTTATTCCTTTTTCCATTACCAAGAAATGAAAGGCTGCCTCCTTCCTCTATGAAATCTCACTGTGCTGCCTTTTGTGAGCTTTCTCTCAGCTGCTGCTTCACATCATTTTTTTTTCTAATATCCCTCCCAGGGCAGGGAAATGTTCAGATGTTCATCCACCAGCCACAGAGTTTTCCAGATAATTGCTTTAATGTCTCCATATGGTTAAGTGACTTGCAGAGCTGAGACCCAAGGGTGTTTTCAGTCTACGCTGGGAAAGCTGTTTAAAAAGTAGTTGAGATCGAAGCATCACACAGATGTCAGCAACAGTGTCCAGATACAATATATTTGTTGGATTTTAGTTTCAATTAAACGTGCAGAAGATCTCCCTCTGCAGCTGCCAGCTGCAGCCTTTCTGTGTGGAGTTTGCATGTTCCCCTGGTTTCCTGCAACAGTCTAATGATACTGTATCTAGTTAGGGTGATTGGTGACTCTAAAGTGCCCGTTGGTGCGAATAAGGGCGTGAACGGTTGTCTTGTCTCTGTGTGGCCAGATAGACTGGCTACCTGTCAAGCATGGGCCTTGCTAGACAGGTTGCAAAGTGAGGAGTGAGAAGGACGGGGCTGCAGCCTCCTGTGCCCATCACCAGATTAATTCATTTATTTAATAGCTTAAAAAATGGGGCCTAACAAGCCAAACCTGCTTGTACTTGCTCTGCAACTTCTGGTTAGTGTTGATCAGACTGTGTGTGTGTGTTTGTGTGCGTGTGCGTGTACTTGTCGCTCTGTAGCTGGTTTACCACAGTCTGCAGCTGGTGGCATTTGCTGTCCTGGCTGTCCTCATCATGCGTCTGAAGCTCTTCCTGACCCCCCACATGTGCATCATGGCCTCACTAATCTGCTCCAAACAGGTCTGTGTCCCGGCACAAAGACAGTGATTTAAAAAAAGAAAAAAAGAACCTAATTTATTTTTTATACCTAGTGTTTGACCTGTACGTTTCTTTGCACAGTGTATATAATGCACATTAACAAAGACGTCTGCTTTTTTATGAGGGTTGTTGGGCACAGATTTTGTCCTCAATAAAGTTCTCCCCATCCTCTGATAGTTGTTCGGCTGGATCGGGGAGAGGTTTAAGCACCAGATCGTGGTGTTTGCCGTAATGGCTGTCATGGCCATAAACGGAGTGGCCAACCTGCAGTCCCAGTGGGCAATCATTGGAGAGTTCAGCAACCTGCCACAGGAAGAGCTCCTCAGCTGGATCCAGGACAACACCCATTCCAGTGAGTGAAAGACGCTGCTATGACAGCAACACTGAATATCATATTCACCAAATCTCGAGGCGAGGAATACGCGTGTTGCAATTTACGTTTATGTTGTGGTGCAGATTCTGTGTTTGCTGGGGCTATGCCCACCATGGCCAGTGTGAAGCTTTCCACAGGTCGCCCCATCGTCAACCACCCCCACTATGAAGACGCTGGTCTGAGGTCAGTGGAACTTTCAGCAGCACAACCATTTTTATGGTCAGGTCTGAGACACTGAGGGCCAATTATGTGTGGAGGCTCTCTCCTGGTCAGTATACAGCATGTAAACTATAGTAGGGATTAGGATTGAATTTGAACGTTTTCACTAATAAATGTAACTTAAATGAAGCACTTATATTCTCATTTTTATCTAACAAAACCTGGTCTCATTTAGCCCGGAAAATGGTTCCTGCTGCAAGACAACAACACACCAGCATGTTCTTACATAACAGTTGTGCAATTTGATTAAGATTAAAACTGTAAAGATTTCAGGCAGCATTAGAAATGGTGGCTGGAAATAAGTTGCACTGCAAAAGCGTAAAATGTGAAAGAAGTTTTCTTCCACCTTGTTTTGTTGTGTCCCTCGCAGGGAGAGAACCAAGTTGGTGTACTCCATGTATAGTCGCATGTCTGGAGACAAGGTGAAGAGGAACCTGATGAAGCTGGGAGTGGACTTCTTTATCCTGGAGGATTCCTGGTGCACCAGGCGAACCAGGTACCGTAATACAACACTTTGTGTCACTTTTTACTTTGGGGTAATTATCCTAAACTTAAACCGTGCATGGATGTGGCCTCTGATCTGTTCATTTGCAATAGTTTGCAAGCTTCTGCAGGGTGTCTGTGGATCCCCAAAAAGTCTTTTACAATGCCTTCAATTGATTTGAAGCATTTCAGGCCATAAAAAGTCTATTTTTTTTTGTGGGAGGTTTTCAAATTTTAAGATGATATAGACTAACTAGAATTACTGTAAACCCAATTGATTTTAAGCGATTTCTTCTGTATTTCTCCTTCTTCGTCCTCATCGTGTTTTAGTGGCAGTAATAAACAAATCTGCACCAGAGTGAGAAACCTATTTCTCCTTTACTATTCCGTTTAATAATAGATAAGTACTGATGCTGTTTCAACTTTGGTGTTGGAGCAGGACTGTAGACCCATCTGTTGTTGTTGGTCCTAGTCTTCCTGTTTAGACTTTTCCGTCTTTCGTCATAGACTGATTTGGTTCCAAAGCGCTAAGTTAACATTGCTTTATTGTTTTATACATTTTCATTGTTCAACTTAAGAATTCTAATGAAATTGTAAATAAAAGCTTCCAAACCAAAAGTTTATCTTCAAAATTACTAAGGGAGATTCCATGTGTGAATGTTGAGTAGCATCTTTTCTTTGTCTTCAGTGCTCCTGAATAAATAAAGGTTAATGTTAATTAATTTTTATTTTAATCATTCTCACTGTTGACAGTGACAGAAATATAGAAATTGTTTTGTTTTGTTTTTTCTGATTTAACAATGTTTTTTTTCCTTTTATTTTTCTTTACTTCCTAATCATTCAGGCCTGGATGCAGCATGCCAGAGATTTGGGACATTGAAGACCCCCAAAACGTTGGTAAAATTCCCCTCTGTACCCACATGTCCAGGAACTCACGACCCCACTTCACCACCGTCTTTTCCAATGACATTTACAAAGTTCTTAAAGTCCCCAAAAATACCAGAGATCTCAGATAACATCGTGGGATAGACTGGTCCACTACCAAACAACTTCTTTTCACTACTTCTTCTTCATATTTTGAGTCACACTCTCTGTTGGAGAAGTCACTGCCTTTGCTGCTTTTTACTTCACAAATCGCAAACTCCCACAGTTCCTCTTCTTATGCGGTGCTCTGATTCACTTGGCGGTGGACTGATAATATGTTGGAGGCACCAAAAACAGTCTGACACGAGCCTTTTCTCTCTTGGTGCCTCCTTGGTTCGCAGTATTTGGGACTTGCAGAAACTCCTAGTTTCCCACATTTTGCTTTTTGCTGCTCATCCAGCAGCAGGTGTCCAAGTGGAAGCCAAAAGATGTTGTAGTTAAGTTTGTTGCATTTCTTTTGTTTTCCTTTTTTGAAGAGATGCTGTTCTACATCAGTATTGCTTTTTATTGTACAGAACTAATTGTTGACTTGCCCTTGAAAATTAATTTTTTTTTCTTCTGGCAGGACCATTTGATGATGTCCACATACTGTGAAGCAATACTCTTTGCAAACCTGACAAAAGCTGACTTCTTCTATTGTTATGCAGTGTTATTCTCTGAAAATGTTTTCGGTAGTACACTATTTTTATAATTTATTGTGTGAGTATTTTTATGCAAAGTTCAAGGTGTTAAAGACTTTTCTTTAAGAGGAGTGTTTTCGGACTCTTGGGAATCGCAGGGAGAAAGTGTGTTCATGTGTTTAAAAGCTTTTAAAATCTTAATACATATCATTTAGCATTGGTGAATAGACTGTGTGTTTATTTCAGGTTTAAACTGGCAAAAATGCATTTTTATGGCAAACATAGTAAGCAAAATAATAGATTTCATATAACCATGCCCATATTTTTGTAAATACACATTCTGTTTTGTAAAATACAAATACACAGCCCTAAAAAAACTTAGTCTCTTAGAATATTGTTTGTTGCCAAAGGAAATCATGACAGGAAAGCTGTGTATCTTAGGTACTGTTGCACATTTATTAAGAACCATCTATTTGTAAAATCTCTTTGGCCAATCTAAACTATTTGTAGCTGTGCATTTTATCTCGAGTTGATTTGTTCGTTGCTTCATCATAGTTTCTCTTTGCTTTCTTCTCGAGCGTCTAATAAGAAGATTGGTATATGGTAAATGAAGCTACAGTCAGGCAGCGTTTAGCTTAGCTTAACGTAAAGACTTGAAACGGGAAACTGGGTTTCATAGTCTCTGCTTAATGGTTTTTCACTTGTATTACTTTTTTGTTTTCAAGATCTAGGTGACTTTTTTTTTTTTTCTCTACAGAATAAGAGCAGCAGTTGTGGAGCTACAGAACTTTATAGCACACGGTCTTTTTTAGGGCTCTAGAATTGAATTACATGAGTCAATAAACAGTTTAACCATCTAAAAGAACTGTTCTGAAATAACACTTACTTGCTTTTGCACCTAGAGTTAGATGAGAAGATGGATAACGCTCTCATGTCAGTTTCTTTAGCTTAGCACTAAGACTGGAAGTGGGTGGGGAGTCAGACTTGTTAAAAAAACACACGTAATGTCTGGATATTCAAACAAAGAGCTGTTTCTTTTTTTCTAACTTTCACATAAAAGAACAGTATTAAACAGCTCTTCTAACTCTTGGCAAGAAAGCGAATATGCACACTCCTCAAAATGTGAAACTATTCCTAGATGAGAGGATTCACGGTTGAAGGGTTGTCACTGTCGAAACAAACCTCATCGGTCCGATTCGGATTCCCCTTCCTCCTGTGGGAGGAGGAATTAAAAGCACTGCCTGATAGGTAATGACTTTGCAGTTATGTTTACTCCTCCAACATGGTGGTATGTTCTTCACATTTGTAGCTAACTGCTTATTAAGTCTTCTACTATGACAAGCAAACGCATTACGTTACGCATTGAAATAATTTTGTTATAATACACCTAGGATTAAGTTGTCGTCGATTTAATGTGAAAATTAGATTAAATTCACTGTTAAACAGAGGAAGCAACACAAAACTAGCTTCCGTGGCAGAATGAAACATGCTGAAGTGATCGACACAGCAAATTATCTGTTACGTCTTGTGTGTTTGACTTCTGAGCTCATCGTTTATGTACTACACATATGAAGACTGAGGTTTGACAGTGTAGAAGTGCTCTTGTAAGTCAAGTGGCCGTTTTTAAGGAGTGTGGTTGTTGTTACACTTTGACATTTATAGTTTATAGCGTTCGAAGCCCTAAATGTGTCAAATGTCTTTTATAATCTTCTATATTGTAAATAATAAAATATTTGTCATCGGGACTATTGTTTTTTGTTTTGTTTTTTAACTCTCAAATGTATACTTGAGAAATGTAAATGACTTTTTTTCCTTGTTAGTTTCTTCAGGAATGAACGAGAAGCTGTTCCCCACTCCCCACTTCTTCACTCTTAAGATGCCATTCAGGCCCACAGTTCTCTCCATCAGATGAAGACAACATGCTTTCATCAAACAGCACAAACGTCACTCTCTTTTCTCCACTCTGACCTCTCAAGCCACCTTTTCACCTGTCCTCTGGACCCCATCCCCTTCACTCTCCTACAAACAACTGCAGCCCCAGTGATCCCAGCCTCACACACGTGCAGTAAGTGATGTATTACGACACCTTCCCCGCCACATTTAAACACCTAAATGTTTAAGAAACCTACTCTGGACTCCCTCTATTTGTGGAGAATTGGTGACCCGTCTCTCTTTGTTCCTTTATGATCAAAACTCTTGAATGAGTCCAGTCCAAGATTTGCTTTCTCTGAACAACCTTATTGATGTCAACCAGTTTGCTTCAGCACCAGTAATTCTACAGAAACTGCACTCTGACCATTTTGGATCCCTACTGGCTGCAAAAGCTGTGGTCCAGTCTTCTACATTAATCCTACTCAATCGCTCTGCCATAAACCACCACATCCTCCCGTTTGCTCTCTGACTTGGCCATTTCTGGTACAGCTCTCATCTTGCTCTGGTCTTGGTTTTAAGATATCTTGGCAGGGCCAGATTTCTATCTTGCTCCTTGCTATAGAAAGAAAAAAATGCATTAAAATTTCTTCTACTTGGACAGATATCAATCTCATTTACTTCATTTCCCCTTCACCAATATTTGTGTTACCAGAGTTCCAAAGAAATGCAGGAAAGGAGAAAAAGCAACAGCGAATTTACATTCTGAAAATGCTTAGCTGCATTCTCTGTTCTTTGTGGACAACACTTGATGGCTGAGTGTTCTAACATCGCCTCCACAGACTGCCTTGTGGTTCATGACGAGTCCAAAAAGGCAAAAGGAGGTCATGGTGTGTCAGATTTGACTGCAACACAAAGCTTGAAGAGAGGCAAAAGGTGCAAAAGCCAGTGTCCGTAATGGTATACAAGTCCAACAGAACCCACAACATGCGTGACTTGTTTATGTTTGAACAGTGTGTCTATTACATGATTTTAAATTGGTTTGTTCTGCATAAACAATTGGGAATCACTGTGGGAACAAGCATGGTTAGTGTTGGGTGTCAAAGAGAATAATAAAGAGTAACGAGTGAATGCATAGGCTTTAATGTATAATTGTGTATAATGTAACTCAAACTATCAGTTTATGTTGTACTAATACTAATGAAGTATATAGTATCTCACCTTGTCCTGTCTAGTTGAAAATAACATCAAGCTTATCCTTAAATATTGTTTTCTGTCCAAACTCCTGACTTTCAGCTGATTTCTGAGAATAAGACATCAGCTCAACTAATGTTTTTTTTTTTTTTTTTTTACGTTTTTTTTTTTTTTTTTTTTTTTTTTTTTTGGCCAAACTGGTTCTTGGGGACTATGGTGTGAGGATCAGATCAGAAAAATGATAATGTGGACTAAATATCAGCCTGAGTGAACGGATGTGTCCTTTCTTTTGACAAACACCTCTAGGATCTTTTCAGAGTGGAGGAGATGGTGTGAAGCTGCTCCACTAAGGAGCTAATTTGGTGCAATAACTATTCGTATCTGTATTTTATGATTTACAAATTTAGATGCATTGTAAATAAAATGTGTACTTGTGATTTTGCACAAATCCTCAGATATATTTGTAAATTTTTCTGCACAAAGACACTCCAGTACAAATCTGGATCTACGTATTTGTGGATCATATCTTTCTTTGCGCTTTCCTCCGGTGTGCGTATCAGCCAATCACATCGCGGTTCCTCCAGCCAATCAGAGAGCTGTAACTTTTAACCTCTGACCGCTTAGTGTAAACAAGATGGAGCTAAAATGCTAGCAGGAGCTCCAGGGAACATCCCGGCTAATGTGCAGGTGAGTTCATATTTAACAAACTAAAGGCCTCATAGAGTATGGAAATGGCATGAATATGTAGTTTATTTAATGTCAAGCTATGTTTATTGTGACGTAGTTGAGCATGATAATGGTAGCCACCGAACTTGGAGGACTGTGAGTAAACTGCGGTCAGCGTCCCTGCTGGTGGCATTGTGTCGAAGCCTTTCCCCCCTTGGTGTTTTCCATACCGTCCCAATCTGTAGTTGACTTTATGGATGTCACTACTCATAATACATTCACATAGATGGATACGTCGCTAAGCGTCTCTGGAGATGATGGGTTGGTGTTAAAGTAAAAGATCACAACGCAGTGACAGGGAATACAACACTCAGCAGTAACACATGTTCCTAGAATACAAGGATTTGAGAGTTGTGAATTACATTAGAGAAGGTACAGTTGTGCTCTCACTCTAATCATTGTTGGCTAATTTTGAAGATTTAGATTTGAAACGTATTTTTTTGGCTTTTTGGTGTGATGTTAAAAAGTAAATCTTACGATTACTCTGATCATTTGTAGGGTAAACTATCAAAGTGCTATAGAAAACTAAACATATACTATGATGTTAATATACAGCCAGTAATGACAATTTGTTATTGAGTGGATGGACCAAGTGAGGCAAATTCAAAGGGTCATAGCTCTAGTCAAGTGTTTCCAATGCACAGCGATTAAAAGCTCGTTTTCTTCTGTTTTTAGGTAACACACTGGAAAATGGTCTTTGAGCTACATGCAAGAGTGTGCAGACTTGGATTTCTGAGGCTTTGAGTACCAACAGTACCTTCTCCTCTATATCTTCCTTTTCACAAGCCCTGGTTTGAAATAGCCCTGTGGATTTTTTTATTTTTATCCTTTTTTGGGAAAGAAGCTTGTCACACCTTCATCAGGCCAGTGATCAGAGGGAAAAAAACTAACTAATAAATAGTAGCTCAGTTGGTAAGACAGTCAATCACAGGCCACAGGGTCATTGGTTTGATCCCAGGTCGCGGCTATGTGTGCAAGACACTGAGTCCCAACTGAATCCCCCCAGGGGGTCAGTTGAGCACCTTGCATGGCAACCACCACCATCGGTGTGTGTGTAATTGGGAATCAACATTGTAAAGCTCTTTGAATAAAAGCGCTATATAAGTGGCCACTTACCAAATATTATTTGGATGGATAATACTGATTATTCCAATATTGATGCTGCCCCGTAACAAAGAAGTTCAAAATGTCACTTTGATGAATCCAGATGTCTACATGTAGTCAAATATACGATTTTTAGGAGACTTGTGACACTAAAGGACAGTTGTGGAAAGAAACATTTTCCTTTAGTGAAAGCTAGTTTTCCTCTATATTATTTGAAAGTAAATTAAATATTAAGACTTGAACGGTACCACAAATGGCCTTCAAAACTTCTACAAAGTATCTGTATCTAATGGGCACTAAGTGTACACCTATCAAACATTACCCCATGACTACCTTTACTCATGTACATAATAAACTGTATAAATATCTTTACTTCTTATACTTTTGATTCAACAATAAAAAGGAAAAGTTTGTTTGTTTCAGTGTTTTTTATGCAGCTGATAGCTGCTAACAAGAAACACCATGTGCAAAATCAAATTTTTGATGCGATAATTATACAAATTTACCTGCAAACTTGTTCAGGGCTATTCCCAAAATCAGAAAGGGCAAAGTATAGTGACGGAAACAATTTGTGTGGTTAAAAAAGTTTTTTCAAATTAAATGGCAGCTACTTGCTAAACAATTTGTATTTTTTGCAGCACACACTGAATTTGCTCTGGCTCGTAATGTGCACCAGGGTCTTACATCAATACAACAGAAAAACAGGTGTGAAACCATGTAAGGACAAAGGCACAGTGAATCAGAACATTATAAAAATAAAATGGCACATCTGATTAAAAGTGTGTGTGCGCGTGCATAGATGGTGATGATTGACATTTGATGACCTGAAAATCCCAAGCCGTATCATTATAAAGAACTTAGTCAATGTGCAATTGACTAGCCACCGAACTTGGAGGATTGTGAGAAAATAACTGCGGTCAGCGTCGCTGGTGGTAGTTGAATTTTAAATCATGTTTTCATTATATAACTACATACACTTGGCCATAGTCTCCAATAAACAATAAAACAAGACAAAAAACGCGATTTGAAACGTGCCGTAAACAAACCAAAGGTATAGCGTAACATGTTTATGGCGCAGATTTTACAAAAACTACAACCCCCTTCACCCACCTGTGTTTCCCCACAACGCCTTTAACATCGAAAGACTCGCGAGAACTGAAATGTAGCAACACATTTGCGCCTGCGCAATATCATTCGAAAACTTGCACGGTGAGCGACGCTGTGGGGGGAGAAAGACAAACGCAGCGAGCAGAGCACGCAATGGCGACGGCGGCGACCACGGCAGGCGGAACGGGTTCAGGCGGACCAGCTACGGGTCAGGTCGGCGGTGGTACTATGGTGGGGCGTAAAAAAGACGGCGGCCCGTCCACGAAATTCTGGGAAAGCTCAGAGACGATATCCCAGTTGGAAACGGTGCGGCTTTGGGTCGGAAAGCACTACAAGAAGGTAAGCTAGCTGCTGCTCTATTGATTTCAACGAAGGCCCGCGTCCCGCTGGCACAATGGAGCGCTAATAGCTTAGCTAGCCGCTGCCAAACAAAACAAGCTATAGTTGAGCTTTGGGTTATTGTACATCCGTGTATTGTGTGTAGTGTGGCGGGTGATGGGCGACAAGGTAAAAACAAGTCTAAAACTTTACACAAAGTTGATAAACTGGGTTTGCACCTGAGCGCAGCGGTTTTAACGGTTACTAACGTTAGCTTAGCTTACTGCTAGCTATCTAATAGTCCCCTCCGTGAGATTACTAATAGCAACACTTGAGGGAAATGTTTACCAACGAGCCTTAGCGTTAAACTGATATTGCATTCGACTCATATGAGCAACGTCTGCACAACATTTGCAAGGCACTTTAATAGGCGCCACAAAAGCTAAACAAACGTTATCCACGGGACATAATGCAGGCAAACATTTTATAGCATTAGCTCATGTTAGAGAACACACAGGACGTTCGTCAGCCGTGAGCAGCTTCAAAGCGCCGCAGTGTTTTGTGCTGCAGGGTTGACTTTTGTCAACACAGCAGCACCGTGTGCAGGCTTTGCTCTGCCACCAAGTTACCCCAACAAAGAATCCTGCTTCCTCATGCTACCATCCCAGACCACTTACGTGCTTGGGTTGCTTACATTGATGAAACCGACAGATGGATATGAAAGAAAAGGATGGGACAGATATCAGGATAATGCTTTTCACTGAAGTTTAAGCTATATTGTTGACTCGGGTTTGTTTCTGTCCACTCTCTTTAACTGAAATAGCTGAAGGTAAGAAAGCTAGAAGTGGGACATGTTATAAATAGATCATCTCCTATTTTCTCGTAGCCATTACTTTTCTCATTACTTCCTCGTGCAGCATTACAGTGTTGTGCCTTAACAAGTAGACACAGTTATTGGAGGCCAAGACAAAAAGATCACAAAGGCTTGATGTTTGGTAAATGCCCCACAAAAGCAGTCTCTGACTCTCTTCCAGCTTTCAGTTTGCTTTGTTGTTATTGACCGTGACCTTATGACCTCTCTATAGCTGCAAGTGAAAATAAACCTTTAAGTGACCCCTTCAAGTTAAATTTCTATATAATATAATCTATACATTCTGTTAATACATTTAAAAGATACAACAATTTTGGAGTTATTTTAATTTCTTTTCATTAAACAATTTAGGCTCTTACTTAATAGTAATACTGACTTCAAAGTTTATTTTTAGCTCAGTCGATAGTGAAAATTATCTGCAGTTGCTTAACTTAAGATTATAATTGTGTGTCTAACAGTTTCACTAGTTTTACTTAATGATTGCTTTTAACTCTGTCTCCTCCCAGTATGTCCAGAATGACTCCCCCTCCAGTAAATCCTTGGCAGGTCTGGTTGTCCAACTGTTGCAGTTCCAGGAGGATGCTTTTGGACGTAGGGTCAACAATCCTGCTCTTACCAAACTTCCTGTAAGCACGACACACATATGTAAACATTACTTTTACATGAAAATATTAATTATGTTTGTGTTCTGATGCATTTATACTTGATTGATGATTTGATGGTTATCAGTAAAATGGCGTATCCTTATTCTTACTCCTTTCTTTTTCAGGCAAAGTGTTTCCTGGATTTCAAGGCAGGAGGTGCTCTGTGCCACATCTTGGGGTCGGTCTACAAGTTTAAGAGTGAGCAGGGCTGGTGCGTTGACTTGTTAAATTCCATACATAACTTAAGTTACATGATGCAGTCTGCATTTGTAATTCAGTTGTCTTTGCAAAACGAAGATTTGTTTCTTTGAAAGTCCTTGAAATACGCCTATTCTTTACAGCAAATAAAGAAGGCTCATGTTTCTTGTAGTTGATTGGGCGGTAGTTGGTTAGGACTACTCCCTTCTGGGGGTCCTTCAGGGTCAGGACTATGTAGCTTTCAATTAACCATTCAGGGTGGGCTCCATCCACTAGTAGCTCGTTCATTTTTGCTACCAGGTGCTTATGGGGTGACATTAGCTTGTTTAACCAGTAGGCACAGATCATGTCAGGGCCAGGTGCTGTCCAACTCTTCATACTTGAGACCCTCTCTTGGATGTCTGTCAATGCGATGGTTACTTGATCTTGTTCAGGAAGGTTTCTGTGGTCTGCTCTCAAGTCCACCATGTACTGGGCATTGTTATGTGAGGCCTCCTTCTCCCATATGCTTTTCTAATATTCTTTAGTCTCCAGCCTTGGTGGGTCTGCTCTCATGTTATTGCCCTGTCGCTGGTAGGGTATACATAGGGGAGATGGATAGATAAATGGATAGAAATAGGTGTGTGTGTGTGTGTGTATATAGATATATAGAGAGCTATAATATATGGTGCTATTGTTATCGTAGTGTTTGTTTTACTCTTTTCTGTCTACTTTTACCAGGCGTCGATTTGACCTTCAGAATCCTTCACGGATGGACAGGAATGTGGAAATGTTCTTAAACGTAGAGAAAAACCTGGTTCAGGTATTACTTTCTCCACAATTTTTAATATTAAAAACAAAAAAAATATTCTGCAATATACAAGCTGCTGTTTGATAAACTGGTGATATGGTAATAGCTAGTTGTACATAGGTTTCACTTTATTCAGTTATGACAGATATTTACAGTTTGCATAAATTGACAGATAAAGGATGATGGTTACATTCATGTTTTAGAATATAGGGCTGTTTCTGATTATACCTTCTTGTTTCTTTATTTGTAGAATAACTGCTTGACTCGACCAATTGTCTTCTTGTCACCGGAAATCGAGCAGAAACAGACCAGTAAGCTCAGAGACATCATCAAAAGGCACCAGGTGAGCCCCAGCTTACAAGGTTAAACTAGGAAATAATCTAGACTCAAACTCGCTATCTGCCTCTTTAGTTTATTCATATTAATTCATATTTTCCCCTCTGTCCCCTGTAGGGCTCTATTACTGATGACAAATCGAAGGCCACTCACCACATTTACCCATCTTCATCTCAACAAGAAGAAGGTAGGCTAGACTTCTCTAATTCAATTGTATATACTTTTTTTTTTTTTAATATGCTTTACAGAATTAGATTCACAATTTTACTATCACTGAATCTAAAACACGAAAGTGAAAAGTTTATTCATTAGTTATAAAAAATACTAAATACATTAAGCAAATGATAAATCAAATGCAGTTGTGTGATTTGTAAACTTCTTTGGTACTTTGTTGTAGTTGATATATTCTTTTCATATAATAATCGTAAAGATGGTTGGTCAGTGTTTGTATTTGTCTGCATTGATTCATGTGTTGCAGAGGAGTGGCTTCGTCCTGTCATGAGGAAAGACAAACAGGTGCTGGTGCACTGGGGTCTCTACCCAGACAGGTGAGCAGAGAGTAGAGACGTGTCTTCATCTTCTACATTAAGCATCTTTTTACTACATCGTTTTTCATTGTCACAGCATCAGAAGTGCACACAGTTGCGCACACACACGGATGAATAAAATATTTTTTTAAACAGTTTATTGTGTTTTTCAACAATGAGAAACTATCCAAGCAACACGTGGTAACGCATAGTTGTGTTCTATGCATGATAAGAATTTAACATGGTAAATAACAACACCATTAAAATGATTAAAAGTCATATTACAACAAAAGAGCTAAAAAGGAAAGCCAGAATTGTGATATTGAAATATCGGTGATATTTGATTGATTGATTTTTGCACTTTTAACCATATGAAATTTTTTTTAGATCCCAGATTGCATTATTCATTCAAAACAAATTCATGTTAAAGCTTGAATCTCTTGTCATACTTAATAACAAAATCCTCCAAAGTAATTTGAGAACAAATCTGTGTAAATCCGATCCAGTGGTATCAATATTATGGTACTTTAACGTGATCGTATATGAGTAACTTCTTTATGTTTATGCAGCATATTAGTAGTTGAAGCAATCGCTGAGCATTGGCTGTTGTTTTTGTCATTTCAGCTATGACACCTGGGTATCAGCCAGCGAGGTGGACGGTGATGTTGAGGATCCACCCAGCACTGACAGACCTTGGAAGGTGAGAACTAAGGACTGCAAGCAGAGCTGGACTTGAAGCTTTGGCGTTGAAATGATATTTGGGATTGAAAAGAAGTAAATTATAAACCAAGTTAAGTCAGTACACTGTTTATTTTCAATTTTTATGAATGACTTTTATGTGTTTAGGAATCCAGGGTACACTTGTAGAAGAGGATGACGGCCTCCACTGGCTTAATAAAAACCTACTGTTTTATAAAATTAAACATATACCATCAGGAACAAAAGCCAAGGCGCAGTATTAAATAGGAAATCAATACATTGTTGTGGAGCTGCTCAGGGCAAATGTGATTATAGCATTGCCCCTTAAGAGAGCTATCCTTCCTGTGAGTCTGTTCTACTGGGGAATGATGGTAGAAAAACATGGCAGCAAATTAAAGGCTTTAGATGCTATCAAAATAATCTACCAGTGCTGAAGCTTAATTGTGATGAACAAACTTCCTCACCATCCATGGCTTCCTTCTCGCCATCAGGTCCATGCTAAGTGGGTTTTAGACACTGATGCCTTCAATGAGTGGATGAATGAAGAGGACTACGAGGTTGATGAGAACAAGAAGCCAGTTACCTTCCGCCAGAGAATCTTCCCCAAGGAGGAGGAGGTAGGTGCCTTGCTGTGTGACCAATTTTCCAAAGGTATTTCAGTAATATGAAAATTCTGATTGTAGCTTTTTCCAACCCAGTGCTATCGTTTACATGTTGGATGATTTTTATCCAAAGCGACATAGAAGTTAGGTACAAAGAAACAGTCTGGGATTGTAATTGAAGCAATGACAATGTACAGTTTACAGTGTCTACAAGAACGGCTCTGATTGAGTCCAGAATTATATTTGTTATGAAACCTAATATTACGAAACACAAAACTAGTCAAATATTGGCCATAAACTCTGTACTGGCAGGCAGGGAAAATAATTTTAATGGTACCAAAGTAAGTTTAAATGATATGGTTTGAGTATTTTTGCTACAAGTTTGTTTGTTGCATGCGGCTATGCCCTGTAGTCTGTGTGTTGTCCTCCTTTTTTGCATCTGGTCTCTGTCCGTTGCCCATTTTTCCAAACCTTTCCTCACTCTTTGTCTCCTCGTTTCAGGGTTTCTGTTGATGTGTCAAGTAAAAAATTCAGAAAAATTCAGAGCTTATTAGCAAAAAGTATGTTTACTAACCACACATTACTTTTGTAGGCCAAAAGCTTTCATGTGATTCTAATTATATACTACATAGAGAACTGATTTAAAGATTTTATTTATCAAAATACACAAAGCAATATAGTATATGAACTAAGTCAATCAAACATTTCAAGGGATCGGTGGTAATTTATCTGCTGAAGACTTTTAGCTTATAAATGTTTCACCAAAAGCCAAAAATCAAGAAGTGAAAGTAAAGCTGTTTTGATGGGGAGTAAACAGGAACCCTGATCGTCTCCACAACTGCCACAGCATCCTCCCCCTTCCCTGCCGTCGTTCTCCCACTGCTTCCCCCCCTTGTGTGTGCAACCGTTTCATCCTCTCATTCTGCGGCTCTTTCTCTCATCCTCCATCCCTCGCTCCCTGCGCTGCACGGGGTTTGTCTGATCAGTCTTCCCGTACACCTGATCGCAAGGAGCGCAAGGCTAACTCTGCTGGAAAGAAGAGGAGGCGCTCACCCTCGCCGCCCATCACTCCTGCCGAGTCCCGCAAGAAGGGAGGAAAGAAGGGGTAAGCAGGCCAGTTGTTCGATATTCTGTAATTAGTAGTAAGTAGCCAAATAAGTTGTAATAGAATAGAAAGGGTGAGTGAATGTTGCTGACTTTTGTTTCTTTCCCCCATGCTATGGAAATCTGTAGTCATCTTAACCGAGCTAAATTATCACTTCACCACTGGCCTGTAAAAAAAAAAAAGACCTTTTAATTGTAAAAAGGTCAAGGTCGTTGAGCAGACATCGCTCAGACGGGAATAATACGAGTTGTGGGGCCTTTTTTTTTTCCCAGTCGTGGGCTATGTCAAATTTTATCTTCTATTGAATGTTTATAGCAACAAGAAGAAAAATGCTTAAAATTTTACTAAACATACAACAGACGAAAACGGTGACAAGATCAAGATGAATGCTGGTGTCAGGCCACATCTGCTGAAGCCTTTCTATTCTACACAACTCACGAATACAAGTTTGAGGAAGCTGTAACTCTGAACACAGTTTTCATGAAATGTACAAGAGGTCCACTACTAACTCGTTTGTTGGGGTTTCCAGTTTCTTTTTATCTCACTCATGACTTGCCTGTCTGCGCGACAGGAACCCGGGTTCACACTGGAAGCGTCGGGGCCACAGAGGCGAGGAGGAGGACACAGAGGAGGACATCACTAAGGACATGGACGACTCGTCGGCTGGTGCCAGCATGGAGGAGGGCAGCATGTCCAAGGGTAGGGCTGAGTGAGCACTTTTCATTAATACATGATCGTGAGTTACCAAGTTGAGGCAGTAGTTACGGAAAAGTATCAGCTGGGGTATTGATTGTATTTCAGTGGCATCTGCTATCGTGATCTATTGTGGTCTCAATTTAATCAAGTAATCGATCATAATTATTAGCATCTCATTAAACAGTTGTTCGCTTGTTTAATTTGTTCAACGGTCTACAACTCAGTAACACACCTGAAATATATATTACTTTGTGCTTAATGGCTTATGTAAATTATAGATTAGTTTTGTCTGTAATTATTATACTGATTTTAAAATTGGTATGGCAGATATTTAGTAGTATATTTGTGACTCTAGCTAATGTTATGCTGACACACTAGCAGTAGATTGTCGTTGCCCAAAATGCTTAAATTGCAGGTGTAGTTGTTATATCAGGTTACTGAAGAGCAGTTCAAGTGCTGTAGAGGGCGCAAGGTAAAAATGGACTAAAGCAAAGAGGAAGGTTGTGCACACAATTACACACAATTTGCAAACTCCCATGTAGTAAATAAAGGTCAAAGTTTTTTTTTTTTGTTTTTTCAGGGAAACACAATATTTTAGTGTGCAAACAGCTTCTTTTTCTTTATAAGCTACTATATAGTAAAATAATAATATTCTTGTAATCTTGGTAGAAATATGTTCAAAAGGGGAGAATGTGATAAGATTCTTGGTCATAAACTAATGACCAGTGTATTGTGTGAAAAATTCTTTTCTTTTATGTTTTAATTTTCACTACTGTGTACTTTTTCACTAGCTGGTTTAATGCATTAATATTGGTCTCCTTATTTTGCATATGACTGTATTTTATTGTATTTCCCAACCATGGAAATTTCTAGGTCACTCTATTTCTAATAGATATCTTTTTGTTTTTATCTCTCAATGTTTCTTTTTTTGGCCTAGTCATTCATATGATTTGTTCAGTGCTGTACGTAATAACATCAATCAGTACAATAATTTTAAAGGACTTGTTCACTGATTTTGAACTTGCTACTTCTGCCTCTAGTTTGTACATGTACATAAATGCAATTAAACTTCCCTTTGATTTCCCTATATGAAAATATCTCTACTTCTAGCTTAAAAATGCCTCTAGATGACATCACTTGGAGGAACCTTCAAATTATGTCATCCTGTTGCTCACACTATGGAGTTTGTAATCATGTTCAGCCTGCTTTTCCAGAGCTCCAGAATCTGAAGTCCTAATTGTCATCTGGAGGAGTTTTTCAGCTAGAAGCAGAGACGTATTAGTCTCAGAAGTCAGAGAAAAGTTTAAAAGCATTAATGTACATTTAAACCCTAAACTAAAAGAGTGAAAAGCAAGTTGAAAATGTTTTTAATTTTTATTTCTTTATTTTATTTCCCCTGTGGCAGTCTGACATCCAGGTATGAAGATGACTAGAAATCTGACAGCAGGCAAACACAATGTTAAAAAAAACAAGGAAAATAGCCTACATATTTTATATTTTCCTTAAACAATTAAAGATGATCAGGGCATTTTTCTTAAAGATTTCTAAACACAGAACACTTAGAAAAATATATAGTTCAATTCACACAATCATTGTCAATCTCTTTCAAAGTCCTCTTTTTCAAACCAGAGTACTGGTTAATTCCTGCTGGGCTAAGGCTGAATTAAACTGTCCTTGACATTTGTTTTTTATTTTTGTTGTTGTTTTTGTTTTGTTGTGTTTTTTGTTGTTGTTTTGGTTACATAATTTTTTAAAACCTTTTCAGTAGTTTCTTTTTTTCCTTTTTTTTCTCCTTTCTCCATACATAGCGAATTCAAAGAAGGACAGTGAAAATACGCCGATGAAAGGAGGAAATGTGGGTGACCTGGGTATGTACCCGAGATGTGTCTGTACTGTCTGTGTATCACTTTAGACTTGTAAAGATGATTATCCACCATTTGGCAATTTGAGGTGGCTCAGCTGAAATGTGTTTTTATTTTTTCCCCAGATGATATGGAGGATGACTCCGTGCTGTCTGGTGGAAAGGTAAGATGGCTGACTCTGTCTTTGTCAAATCTAAACAGTAGGTGTGGAGGGCTGGCTGAGGGGGACAATGAAGTGTTACATTAGGCTGTGATACAGCGAGCTCACCTCAAAGAACTAGCAAAGAAGACCAACTGCTGTGTTGGCTCAAGTTTTTTATTTTATTTTTTATTTTTTTGGTCTGGGCGGCAAGTGGCACTCGAACATACAGAAAGCAAAGAGAGAGAAGTGTGAGAGAGAAGTCAACAGAAATTGGCCGCATATATACAAAATGTAAAAAAAAAAAAAAAAAAAAAGTGGTATTAGTTTCCCAACTTCCCACCACTCTCACTCACCACAGATGGGTCTAATCAAGGATATGTCTGATAACAGGGCTTCAGATTAATGCTTGCTTGTCCGTGGCAGGTAAACTCTGTGATAGGCCAAGTTGAGTGCATTGTGCAGGTGCCCAATCGGCCATGTGAAAAATAAATGACGGTCTGTTTCCCAAAAATTGCTTTATATATGTTATCACTCCAAAAATTGGGTATTTCCAAACTCTAAGAGTTCCAAATCTTTCATTTCCCATGAAAAGGAGACGGGGTCGTTTTTATTTTTAATTTCATGCTAACCTACCCCCATCTACTAACATGTTTTTCTGAAGAATCATTGAGTTCTTCAACAACTTTTACAGACATGAGCAGCAGCCGCCAAACACATTTTTACTCTGAAAGTGGTGAATTAACTGGGTTGTTAAGAAAGGTGTAGAAAATAATAATGGAGTAGCTTCATATTTTGCTTATTGTTTAGCGCTGATAGATGTTAGCATGTGTTTGGTTTAAATGGAACTGAAAGGTGTGAGAACAAACACATAGACTTAGTCAACAAAAAACAGATACAATGTTAAATCTGTCATCTTTAACTTTGAATACAGAAGCTCACATCTGAAGACAAATTCAGTAATTGATTCAAAATTAAAATTCCTTAGTCACAGGAATGACATTTTTTTTTTTATGAGTCAGTGGACTGAGCTGCCGACACCAACAGCCTCAATAAACTGATGAGAAGGGCCAGTAGCGCTTTGGGGGTGGAGCTGGACGCTTTAACAGCAGTAATTTAATATATGAAATTGCACAAAAAAACATTGAGGTCTTTTAACCTGTCTGTGTCTGCAGGATGATGAGGAACAGGGAAAAGCTGAAGTCAATAGGCTGATGGACGCCAGTGAGGACAACGTAACTGAACAGACTCATCATATCATCATCCCCAGCTACTCCGCATGGTTTGACTACAACTGGTAAGAGTTAAATGTGTATTAAAAAAACATTACTAAACAAATATTGTTTTCAGATTTGCCTTTTTGTTTCTTGCTTTCTGTAGGAACTTTAAAGTCCTGCCATAATTATTGTGGGCTATGAAACGATACTGCCGTTTCATTTTAAAAATAATACATTTTGTGAAACCCAGGTTGTTGTTTGTTTGTTTTTTAAGTGGTATTAGTTGGCTTATTCTTTCTTAACAATTGTATCTGAGATGACTGTGTTGCCTGTGACAATCAAAAATCACTCAAATTGCACTTATTCAGGTTCCAAATGAGCAAACTTTCCAAAGTCACTTTTTCAATAAAGTGATAAAATGCATGTCCCTAATTTGATTTCTGTTTGCAAATCTTTTTCATTTCTTTTTTAGTATCCATGAAATAGAGAGACGAGCCCTGCCTGAATTCTTCAACGGAAAGAACAAATCCAAAACTCCAGAAATGTGAGCTTGTATACACATATATCCATCGATTGCAAATAACGCTGAACCATCAGATGTTGTGTTGCCGTAGAACCATTGTGATTGATACCTTTTCCTGTTTTGCTAAATGTCTTTGTGGTTCTTCTTGTTTCTTAAACAGATACCTGGCCTACCGTAACTTCATGATAGATACATATCGGCTAAACCCTCAAGAGTATCTCACCTCCACCTCCTGTCGCAGGAACTTGACTGGGGATGTCTGTGCCATCATGAGGTGAGCTTATGTGCAGTTACAAGGCTCAGCTTGGATGATGTATTTATTTTTTTTATATGTCACTTACCAAAAACGGGAGTGGCACAGTAAAATATTATTTAGTACTTATTGCAGAAACTGCAAGAAAAAGTATTACGATGGTTGGAGTAATTTAGGAGTTACTACGAACCCCTTTATATTTAGATAAAGAGAATGAAGTAAAAGTATATCATATTCAGATTTTGGTTCTCTCCAGGGTTCATGCATTCTTGGAGCAGTGGGGTTTGGTAAACTACCAAGTTGATGCAGATAGTCGCCCATTACCCATGGGCCCCCCGCCCACGCCTCACTTCACTGTCCTGGCTGACACACCCTCAGGCCTCATGCCCTTGAACCACCGACCTCCACCGGTAACGACATTATTAAGGGGAACGATTTTGCAGCTAAACAGTTGAAACCTGATGCATCACATTTCTACAAAGCTGATCTACATCCAACTTCAGTGCTTATCCAATATAATTGTCTATGGCTAAAACTAACTTGTCATTATTGATTAATTATAAATTGAAAAATGGTCATTTGTAAGAGATCACATTGTGAATTTTGCCTGTCTGATAAAGAGCCAGTTTGTTTGTTTTTCATGCAGCAAACATTGCATCCTTTTTGTATGATAAACCTCTTTTACAACACAATGAAAAATGAGTTAGAATGTATTCAAAGTTAAGAATGCAGAACTACATGACCATTGTTGGTAAATGGTTTGTGTTTCATCCCTCTAGATTCCTCCTTCACAGCCTCCGATGCTCAACTTCACAGATAAAGGCAAAGACAAGGCCATTGACCTGCAGACCTTTGGCCTTCGCTCTGATCTCTATAAGAAAAGTGCCAAGGTCAAGCACGTTTGTTATTCAGCACCTGCAATGCTTTTTCCAAAAATATGATTTTGTTTCTCTGAAGCTGCTGAGATGGTTTCTTGGTTATTTTTAAACCTGCCCAATGACAAGCATGTAAAATGTCCCAAAGAAGACTGAATGTGTTTTTTTTTTTTTTTTTTTTTTTTCATCTTACAATATTAAAGCATGTACGTGTATGTTATGTAGCTTTTTGATCTTTTGGCTTTGCATCCCAGCAGGCCAAATCTGCCACCTCCACCAGGGAATGGACGGAGCAGGAGACTCTTCTGCTGCTAGAGGTAAGTCTGTGGGACAAATTTTAACAGGTTCTTCCTCACCTGTTAAAATGCTAAATACTTCAAGCTTTGGCCTCTGCACACTAAAATGCAATTTCTGTCTCCATCTGGCTTTAATTAATACTGACGGAAACACAAGATTCATGTTGCGTGTTGTCCCCTCTCTGCTCTCACCTGGATGAGAGCTCTTTTTTTTTTTTTTTTTTTTCTTTTATCCTACTCCTGCTTATTTCTTCTTTTCGTAAACTCGTTAAACCTTCCTTATGGTCCCTTTGTTCATCATCATCATCATCATCATCATCATCATCATTCTTGGTTACATAAGTCTTCTTTCTCAAAGCTAATTGTGCAGTTTCTTGCTCCATCCCATCACCCTCGAACCTTAAATTTCTACCCCATCCTTCTTTTCAGTTGGCTCTCTGATCCTGCGAGCCTTAAGAAATGTTGCTCACACTGACGGAAGGTATTGTGACCAAGACTTGCATATCTACTTTTTTCACTTCTTAACAGGCCCTGGAAATGTACAAAGATGACTGGAACAAAGTGTCGGAGCATGTTGGTTCACGCACCCAGGACGAGTGCATATTGCACTTCTTGCGGCTGCCGATTGAGGATCCGTACCTGGAGAGCACTGAAACATCCCTGGGCCCTCTGGCCTACCAGCCCATACCTTTCAGCCAATCTGGAAACCCCGTCATGAGCACAGTAGCCTTCCTTGCCTCTGTAGTCGACCCCAGAGTGGCCTCTGCTGCTGCTAGGGCAGCGCTAGGTGAGAGTTATTTTTCTTCTTAGCGTGTTTGAGTTTTGCAAATGTGACATTCTGGAGCTTATTGGCTACTATGATAAAACATATTAGGGCTATAATCGATTTGTTACATTTGGATTACTGAATATGTATTTAGAAATATTTCAACAGTGATCAACAATAGGACAAAACTTTTTGTTGTAGTACTACAGTTTTGTTTTGTACAACTTTATAATCTAACATTAACATTTAACAGCTAATGATGAAACATTTCCTGCACTGCCAGTGTCACCATTCACTGTTGAATGCTATAATCTTAAAAGCATTAAAATATGTGCAATTGGTAATTGATAAATAACAAACAGCAGAAGACAATACGATTCACAACTTTTAAAGATGAAGACCATACAAAAGCATAAAAGCAAGAATAATCATTTTAATAATACAATGTTTGTTTGAAGACCTGTTAACTTTTAAAATGTCACATTAAATGTCCTCTCTGTCTGCAGAGGAGTTTTCTCGTGTGCGTGAGGAGGTGCCGGCCGAGCTGGTGGAGGCTCATGTGAAGAAGGTTCAGGAAGCAGCCAGGAGTACAGGAAAGGTGGACCCCGCCTTCGGCCTTGAAAGCAGCGGCATTGCTGGCACTGCCCCTGAGGAGCCAGAAAAGACTGGTGAGTAACATGTGACAAGATGGAAGAACAAAGAGTCCCAGGTTATGCTCTTCTGTCCAGTCTGGAAACGATCACTAACCATTGAGTTCAGGTGTAAATTTCGGGTTTTAGCCTTATAACATCTAAAATGTGATCTAATTTATAGTAGGTTGGTTATGTTGTGATGTCTGCAGCCACTGGAGGGCAGCAGATGATAGCAGTCTCCCAAGCTTCTGGACACAAATTACTGCCTTGTCTGTCTGTGTGGATATGTCGAGGCCAGTTTGATTCTCACTTGTGTCTGGCTCCGTCTTCACCACATAAAGCAGCAATCATTAGTCTTTTATTAACAGTTGATGGGTCATGGTCATTTTTACCAGCTGGAGAGTGAGCAGTATAAAAATAATGGTGTTTGTGCGCACACGTACAGTACGTGTGCATACAGCCATGGTAACCGATGGATTAAAACAACAGTGGCAGATGGGTCGGAGAAGTGGGAGGAGGGTGAGCAGAAAACTGGGTCATCACTCTACCGTGTGCTTATCCATCTTTCCCTTTTGCTCTGCTTTCTTGAAATAATTTCTTTCTTTCACTTTTCCTTACATCCTTCTCTCACTCACGCTCCCACACCTGCAATGCTAATCCTGTATTATACCTGAATGAATGCACGAAGAGCCACACTAGCAATCAATATGGCTAAATGCATTCAGCTCACTATCAATATTCAAACATTTAACGCATGCACAAGTGCACCCGGGGCATGGTTTAAAAATCAGTGTTTGTGCACGTGCAAATGATGCCCTTCCCCGTGGGCATGTTAGCTTAAAATGCTCTTAACCTTAATTTTCTCTCTTTTTGCCCCTAACACACTGCTTTTTGATTGTGCTGACCTCACAAAAATCTATAAAGTAATTTCATTTCAATGAGGACAATATGTCGCTGTTGCTGTTACACGTGTTCTATAAATGTTAAAGAATTAGATTTACTCTGTTATGTCTGCATGTATGAGACCTCACCTGGCTGATACAAAAATGCAGGCTGCAACACACTCATTTATGACCATCAATTCTGTTTTTGTTCCCCTGTCATTTCTAGAATCCACAGAGCCAGAAAAGATGGACACGGACACAGACTCCCAACAGGCTGATAAGGTGATACTACCTTTTTATTCTGAATACATTCTACATGTATTAGACCTGTGGTCTACCTGTGGTCTTTGAATTTTAGTCTGCATTTGCAAATGATATAATATTATATGGAAACCAGTTCAAAGATGGGGCTGACAATAATTGATACTTTACTAATTCTCTACACTCTGTGGCACCCACCACCCCAACACATTTTTAAAAAATGGGCCACAAATCTATACTTTTCAATAAGCTAAAATTCAAAAAGCTAAACACTATTTAGGCAAATGCTTATCAGAAAGTAGTAAATTGTGCAGTTGTTGATGAAAATGTCCTTTTTTCTTTTGGTACTCGTGTATGTATTTCCATCCTGAGGATAATGTGTGTGGAATTGTCTGGAAAGGACCAAACTAGCAAAACATGTTCATGTATTTATGGAACATGTCAGTGACCGAATATTTTTGGCTCATTAATGTGTTTTTGTTTTTTTTAATAAACAATATTATAATATTGTTTATTACACAGCTGATAATACTTGCTGGTGGTGTCACTTTATTGCTTGTATAATACTTACTTTTTTTTTTTTTATTATAACAGTTTGGAAATGTTGGCTTAATTAAAGCAAAAACTCGAATCTTGACTCATAAAAAGTACTTGTACTTCTGTCTGATATCATTTAAAATTTGTTTAAACAATCCATTTTATCAAACTAAACACACACCAGACCTCTGTATATAGTACGTATACTACAGTACGTGTTTCTATCTGTTTAGGATAAAAGGTTCAGTGACATGCTATTTATATTTGCTTCTGAATGTGTCTGTCCAACATTTGTCCTCTTTCCCACATTTTAAGTACATTTTTCCACTGATCTACATTTGGCCCATGTCTTGGAAAGGACCGGCGGCAGTAAATGGCATTTAGTAACCGTCAGATTGGATCAGGGCTGGGCAGCTCAATGGGTGATAGCTTCCTCGTTAGCATCCATTAACTAGTGTCAGACACTTTGTGCAAATCATAGTGATTGTCCCTAAAATGTGAGTAGGGTCACACAACCTATTTTTCCCCCTCCCTGAGCATTAGCTAAATGACCACATTTATGTGTAGTGGTTGTTATTTAGTGTTGTTTAAGACTGATTGTAAGTAATTTGTAACTTCCTGCATCTTTTGTGATTTCGTTTACTTTCTCATTTGTGGTTTGCAAATATGGCAATCCAGTTTTTTATTTTTATTTTTATCATACCTAAATCTGTCATATCTTCTTAGATCCAAGTAACAAATTGTTGCATATGCTGGTTACTTCCTTTAGTGTTGGCACTGGCCACCTATTGTTGTTTATCTGTGTTCTCCACTTCCAGGCGGAGTTGAAGGATGAGGCGGAGAAGCCCAGTGAGTCTGCGGAGAAAAGTGACAAGACCGAGGCCACAGAAAAAGTAAAAAAGGAGGGAGCAGAGGTATCGGAACGGGAGGAGGAGAACGAAGAGGGGGGGGAGGCCAAGACAGCTCCAGCAGGTAAAACTGAGTTTCGTTACCAACTATGTGAAAATGTATTGCTACACACCCCCATTTAATAAGCTCTACAACCTTTCATTTCCAGTTAGGGCTGCATCTAACCATCACTCTCAAGTTTGCTGAAGTTATTTTCTTGATTGATTAGTGTTAGAAACCATTGTTATATTAGACTCACAAAAAGTTTTAAAGAACAGCAACTAATCCTTTTCCCAAGAATCCAGAACTAAGTCATAGTTGACAAATTAACTTTAAAAATACTTGATTATTAGAATAATGAATTGTGATTGTTGATCTGTTTCTCATTTAGAAGCCTACTTAGTTTTGGTCAACACAATTGACCTGTAGTACAGTTCTTTCCAGGATTTTGCAGATTGTGTTTGTCACTGTTGTGGCCTAAAAAGCTTGATATCATGGCAACTTTACCGAAAACTTTCAATGCGAGTTGCATTGCTTTTGTTGCGATTGAAATTGCAATAGGCAATTCTCAATTGTCAATCGGTTGCGTAATACACAACATTCTACATGGTTCAAAGCAGTTTACCCCTGCTTTGTGCAGAGCATTAGGTTCCCTTACACAGTTAAGTTTAGCAGTAACTTTCAGGAGAGTCTGGTTGCGGACCTTTCCAGGAAGTTCGACAGTCCCCTGCATATTTACAGCAGCTCCCTGATCCCCGCAAATATCCTGGCATTGAGATGTTTCTTGTCTCACCATTAGCTGACCTATCATTTATCTTTGTGTACAGCTTTTAACTTCAACAAAGTGACAGTTGGGTGATGGCTTTGCAACTACAGCAAAATGATGTGACAGGGTTTATACAGTGTGAAGGCAGATCTGTTTTTACTGTTACTGTACTGTACTGTTTTGACATGAATCTTTTCCTCTGTCAGACAAGGACAAGGAGGATGCTATGGAGACCTCATCTTCAGAGCAGGAGAAGGAAAAAGAGGAGAAGACTGCTACAGAGGACGGAGAAGACAAACAGAAGAAGCTGGAACATGACATTGGAGAAGGAAATATCGCCACTGCAGCTGCTGCTGCCCTTGCATCTGCAGCCACCAAGGCCAAGGTGAGACTGAACCACACCAAACACACATTTTCTACACGAGTTGACATTTTGAAAATTTAGCTCTAAGTTACTGGTTTGATCCAGTTCAGTTTTTAATAACCTCTGTAGAAGAGAATGTGGACACAAGGCAGTAACCTTCACATTTTCTCAACTGTGAATCTCATTCAACTATAGATGATGTTCTGTAGCGATTATTAAAGGATGTTCTTTAAAAGTGGTGAAATACATCATGATCAGGGTTGTACCACCAGAATAAATTCAAATTCTGCTGACAAAATAACTCGGGAATGAGATGAACCAACGTGCAAAGCATCTTGATAATGCACCACAGTGCAGCATTACATTATTTGAGACTGATCATAAAATTCTCATCACTATTTCTTTGTCTCGTCAGCACTTGGCAGCGGTTGAGGAGAGGAAGATCAAGTCTCTGGTCGCTCTGCTGGTGGAGACCCAGATGAAGAAGCTGGAGATCAAGCTGAGGCACTTTGAGGAACTTGAGACCATCATGGATCGAGAGAAAGAGGCTGTAAGTCAAAATGATAATCTCTCTTATTGAATGTTTAGAGATTAAAGGTAGGAATTATTCACCAGCAGTGGCCCTGCTCATTCAGGAAAGATGGCACAGTATCAATTGCTTACACTCACACTTGCTCCACATTCATTAGGGCTTTTAGCTGTGTTTATTAATAATGTAGGTCATCCTACAATCACGGTGTCGCATTATTACCAATGCCAATTGAATGTCTAACTCAAAACTGATTGCAAAACTAAATCTGGTTTTAATTTTATTTAAATTTTAATTGCATTATCTAGTAACTGTTCAAAAACTGTTAATGCACGTAGACCTAACCACAAACTTTGCATCATCGACCCTATGTGAATAATAAATGTCAATAAACAGGTTTTAGAAATGCAGCACCATTAAGAGAAACCATCTGTTTTAGTTAAAATCAAACAGATGCCAAATCAAACCAGAAAAGAGATCCATCCCCTTGTGTCACGTATTTTCCTGGACAGGTCGACTGAAAAAGGTCAATCACCATCACTACCCAAATCTCACTGGTATCATATTGTTTGCTGCTGTTAAAAATACAGCATAAATTGGGGAACGTTTAATAATCCAGAAAATACAAGCCGAGCTAATACTACTTTTATATAAGGTATTAACGATCAACATTTTTCTGTGTTAAACCAATCTTCCACCAGTTACTGTAGCACTCACTAGTAATAATATTTTCTAGCTTAGTTGTTGCAAAAACTAGATTTGGTGGTAATTGCTAGGATTTTCCAATTGAGAAAGATATTTAAAACATTTTAAATAAATAAATACTTTTTAAATTTTAAAGTTCCAGTTTTAGGACAGTAGCATAGTCCTAAAACTGTACTTGCTGAATTGAAATAAGTGGTCAGTATATATTTAGAGATTATCTGCCAGTGTTGCTGCCTGCTTGATTCAAATCCTACACGGAGACTGAAAAGGAGACACAGAATCACTTGTTTGTGCGGAAGCTGCATTTCAAATAAAACCTTTTCCATTCCAAAGCAGCTGTAGGCAAAAAAAAAAAAAAAAATGGTTAGTTCCTCTACATGGCAAAGGAACAGCCCTCAGCTCAGTGTGTGTTCCTGTCCTGACTCCGAACAATCCTTGGAGACTCAGGGTGTAAAACTGTTTTCGTGCAGAGGCATTGGGAGCACAGCCCAGTTTTACGACTGTAAATACTGCATGAAAGGGATTCTGGTTTACATAAGCCTCCCGAAGACTGGTTAGAAACCAAGCCTTTGCTCCTACTGCACACTGTTAAACACTGAGGTTCTAAAATTTAAAAAACGTACGAAAGACACCCTGGACGTCACAGGGCTGTACACGTTCTCTCTTCTGCAGGCCTACAAGCAGCCACTGGATTGTACAATGTCCACTAGAAGAATATTGTGTTAAAAGTGTTAAACTTTATAGCATTGAACCTTTAATTAAACCCTTGGTATTTATCCTTGCATCAATCTATGCATCCCTAGGTCATAGTATGACATAGTGCAGTATGGCACTATTTGAGGAGTGACCCCCAGTGGATATATCAGAACGTAATCACTGTTCTGTCCCCCAGCAGTCATTAATTGGTGACTGCCACTTCTCTGTGTATGTTTAAATAAATCTCTTCATTCTGTGTTTCCTATTTCTTCTCCCTGTGCAGTTGGAGCTACAGCGGCAGCAGCTGCTCACAGAGCGTCAGGCGTTCCACATGGAGCAGCTCAAATATGCTGAAATGAAGGCGAGGCAGCAGATGGAGCAGCAGCAAGCTGCTGCTGCCGCCGCCGCCGCCGCTGCTGCCGCAGCCGCACAGGCCCAGGGGCAGGGACAGACCCCAGGATCTGGACCTCACCCAGGGCCCCCTCCACCAAGCATGCACCCTGGAGGGCCCACGGCACACTACGGCGGGCCTCCCTCCCACCACGGAGCACCCCCTCCTCACCACGGAGGGCCCCCACCTGGTGCTGCCATGCACCCTGGCTACCCCCCGATGGGTCACCACCCTATGGCCCCTCACCACCCAGGACAGACAGGTGAGGGGTAGAGTAGAGAGAGAAAATATGAGCGACAAAGAAGAAATTATGTGACAAAACTGCACCTGTCGTTTTGGTATATAATTATTACATTAATGCTATATTTAGCTCAGAAAGTAATCACAGTGGGCTGCTAGACAACAAGAGGACAGAGTGGTGAAGAAAGATTCCACTAATTTAATGCCTTGTTCTTATTATTATGTTTAAATCCTCCGTTCTACATTACAGGACCAATGGGACCAGGCCAGCCAATGCCTGGACGTATGATGTCCGGTCCACCCTCAGCTGGCCCCCCTCCCGGCGGCATGCCTCCCATGATACCCCCACGCCACCCTGGGGCTCCCAACGGCATGTGTGAGTCTAAATCTCCTTCTGCCACTCTCTGTCTTCATGTTTGAATTCTCTGTGTTTACATGATTGTACATTGTGTACACAGATTGGCAAAGTTGTGCTGACGTATTTTTGGTGCTGTGTACCCTGTGTAATTCCCCCAAAGCTGTATACTTTGTGGAGATGTTTTTGGACTCCCCTTATTTACACCACAGCTTAAAAAAAAAAAGAGTTTCTCAGAATCTGAATATTGCTGTGATCCAAAAGCTGACACCGGTATTTACTTTGAATGTCGGCTGCAGCTAAATGTTTGGGTTAGTGCTGCTGGTAGGCGTTACGTCACACATGCAGTGCAGTTTCCATTGAGGGCATAGCCCAACAGTTTTACACATCAGTCATTGGCATAATGACTTTACATCATCCTCTAAATTTTGCGTTGTTAGAAGTTACGTGTTTGTCCTCTTTATAATTTCCTGATGCTTTAGATGGAGCAGGAGTCCTTTGGCTACATCCATTGTTGAGCCACTGTAGAGTTGCTTTTACCCCATAATATGTTTTTTTTTTTTTTCTCTTCCCTTTCCTTCCACTAAACCTGAACCTTCCATTTTCTAGACCCTGGCCCACCACCTGCACAGCCTGAAGCAATGCCCCCTGTTCCTGTGGGTCCTCCAGCACCCCCCAGTGGACGAGTGGCCGACAACTAAGATCTACAGACACAAACACACAAAACTAACTCTGTTTCTGAATCAGAACCCCCCCCACCCCCCACCCCACCCTTTTGATGGCCTTTGCTACTGGCTCGTTCTTTTTCTTCAATATTGAAATTATAAACTTTATCTCACACACATACACACACTCAGGGTTCAGTGGCAAGGGTAACCCAATATTTCACATGCATCCAGACTTCCTCTCAGGGCACAGCAGCAAGGGTCGTCTAGTGATAAACACAGTTTTCTGTTCTGTTTAGCCAGATGGAAGCTGGGGATAATGACTCTTTGACCAGAAAACAAAATGGGGAGGCTGAACAGATAACTTCTGTCTGCTTCACTTTTTTGTGCTTCCAGTGTTCTTTTAAATTACACTGTAACCCCTCCTGTCTCTTTAAGACACACACCTCTTCTTGTCTGGTGCCTCTTTCTCCAAGCCAAATAGTAGGGGGAGCTAGTGAGTGGAGAGGGCCAGGTGAGACCTGCAGTGTGTGTGTGTGTGTGTGTGTGTGTGTGTGCTGAGCAACCTAAGCTATAACACAGTACCACGAATCAAGCAGACGATTTAATAATCGACAATAATCTTTAAAAAAAAAACCCCACACACAGAGAGGTCATTCAGCCTGCCCCCACGCTTGTCTTGTCGATTATCTACCTCTCGCTCCTCTTTAAATTATACACTGTAAATCTCTGTGTGTTTGAAAATGTGTGTGCAAGACTGAGGGGTTTTTGATGGTGGTTCCATTGTCTGCTCTGCCTTTTTGGTCCAATTTGTGCCTCCATTGCGTTTCCATTTTAGATTTTAAGAATGATTGACTACAGCTGACGTGCTGAAATAACACACTCCTTGGTCCCAAAGATGACATTTGGAAGTTTACTTTATCAGATTACCACCTTTGTGTCAAGGAGAATTGTAATTCACCATACTAGAGAGTTGTGTTTATTAAAAAGAGTGATCTGCAAATGTACATTAAGTTTTGTCTAATTTGACATAGTGGCTTTTTCTGACTGAATTGCAAGGATATGACTGTCTGTCTCTATATTGTTCTTAGAATACACAAATCCCTACCTACAAGATGTTACTCCACCCTTCAGCACTTGCTGGCCCAGTCCTATCAGTCTGTGGCACTTAGCTTCAACCCTTTCGTACGTAAAGATTTAAATCTTTGAGCTGTTGGGTGCTCCAATTGTTGGCAAACTGATTAGGTGTTGCAGCCTTTTGAACAGTAGCACAGAACAATTTGAGGCATTAAGTAAAAACCATCTGTCAATCGGTGCAGCGGTGTGGTACATGGAACAGCAATGGAGCTCTGCAACAGTAGGATTAATACATGATGGGTTTGAGTCTTCTCACAGGATTTGTCAGAAGCTAGAAAGTCTGAAATATTATGAGACTTCTCTAGAAGCCCAGTGGCTTCAGGTCTGAGGCACAAACTGAGGCCCAGTAGAAGGACAGACAGTCAAAAACGCAACCATTGTTCCTTCTGCCCTGTAACGCACACAGATATGTAAACTAAGCTGAGGCTCACACTGGAGGCTGCGTGCATGCACCGACTTGACCAGATCCTGCTACAAACCACTGGACAACCACACGCACATACATACATTTTCCTGCTGACCCTCACACAGCCAGACTGAAAGATCCAAACATGAACAACACTCTTCCTGATCAGTGGGCTTCTAGATGTTTTTAGGTGCTAATACTGTAGCGAAAACACCATGCCCCCCCCCCCTCCTATACCTGTCCTCTGCTCACAGTTTCCTTATGCCTAGTGCTGCCTACCTCGCTAACCACCACCATGCATCGACATTTGCTTTTAGTCACTAACCTCGGCACAACTTAGCAATATTCTCGCTCCTGTGTATGAAGCCCTTTGTGGTCTGTGCGCTGAAAAATACTGGGAGACCAACAAGAAGCAATCATGGTTTCACTGTTTAATTATCACATTCTGTGTCCTGTGGATGGTGCAGTAAATAAAATTAAAAAAAAAAAGTGTAAATATGAGAACAACCATTGAACGTTTATTTACTGAGCTAAAGCAAATGTGGATTATTCAGCAGACAGAAGTTAATTAAGTTAGTTCAGATGAAAATGCCAACAATTTGGTTCTAGCATTTCATGTATTTGCTGATTTTCATGTGTGTTATATTTTAAGTTGTTTTTTTTCTTATAATAGAGCAACAGTTTTGGATTTTGGTTGGACTAACAAAAATTAAGATTGATGAGAGTTATAAAGCACAGGAAAAATGGCACATCAGTACAGTATGTAGCATTTCTGTCCAATAAAACAGATCATTTATTAAAATTATCTATCGTTTGATGGAGATTGGAAATTTAATAGAAAAACTGATTTTACCACGAGTAGCTTTTGATTGAACGTCCCAGTCTTCCTCAGACTTGTTCTTGAATGGTCGGTGTTCAGATTTCCTACTTTCTGAGCATTTCAGCAGCTTTTCTTTCTTCAACCTTTTTTTTTTTTTTTTTTTTTGTCTGCTGAGGAAGATCTGGTCTGGTTCAAATCAAAAGCCCCAGAACTGGTTTGTCTGTCGCGCTGGTTTCAAACGTAATCGCACAGTTGCTTCCGAATGATGCAATTGTTTTGCCAAGTAGTCAGTCAGTTGCTTTCAACACTGAACGCTACTTCATCTGTGGCTTGAATTAGCATCTTTGTTTTCCTTAAACTGCGTGTTGGCTTCAGAGGACAACGTAACTCCCAGGTTAATAATAGGCTCAAATAAAGTAGTTTTAATGTGAACCTCGACTGCTCCCTGCCGACTTTGCTAGCACTGTTAGTTCCTCTGCTACCTCTTCCTCGTTCATCCGCTAGCTACCTCTTCTAGAAATCTTCCTCTTGCTGTCTGCTACCTCTCTGCACACTCCTTTGCTACCTCTTGTTCCTTTCTTTTGATTTCCTGCCCACGTGACTGCTGCATCACTAACCGTTGCCCTCTTCTCCCAGCTGGTCAGAAGAAGAAAACACACAAACACACAAAAGTCATTGACTCTCACGCTCATTTACTCTGCCCTCCTTTCCCGTTCAACATCTTTCCAAGCTTGTAATGTAATTTCACTTAAATATGATGGGAATTCCCTTTCATATATTATCTTTGAACTATACTTTTTGTGTTAATGGTAATGTATTTTTAAAAAGTTTTGTGTAGATGGATGTTATCTCTGTTCTTTGGAAGTTTTGTAGCATTTGTTTTCCTTTTTCTTTTTTTTTTTTTTTTTTTATTTTGTATGGGGTCTGTGGTACTTGGACCTAGACACTGTTGAATAAACTGTGTTTTGTATGAGGTTGACGTCTTGGTTTTTGAATACGTTTTCCTCAGGTCTTCGAAACACCGTTAGCCAGTCGTAAACCAGCCGAAGTCGCGAACGTTCAGTTTACTGTGAGCAAAGCTAATAATCAAATCACTCTAATGAAATAAGTTCTCGGAATTTGTCTCCAGAAACACAATGCTTTTTCACTAACCAGTGAAAAAGCACCACTCCTCAGTGTAAGGATTCTTGCAAACCAGTTTATACACAGCCTACTCTGTCTGTTGCAGCCTGTTGTCATTATTTGAGAAGCTATAAAACATAAAAGGAGATTGATTGATTTATTAATTAATTGATTAATTGTCTAAGTTAGCAGGTTGCCCAGAAACACAACTCTTGTGCTTGTTGAAAAATGATGCTCTGTAAATGGAATCTTATCATTTAATGCACGTTGATGTTTTTAGCATAGCGGTTGTAAATGTTGTGCTGAACGGAATTGGGGGAAGAAAATGTTAAGTACAAAAGTTCAAGTACTCTACAAAGTAAGTAATACTGAATTTGATGCTATTGATAACATAAATGTGCAGGTCTGGTCCAGTCCTTTCTTAGGCAAAAAGACTAAAAAAAGGATTTCTGTTAATACTAAGACTTGGTGTGGGGGCGGGGAAACGGCACCTGACTGTAAAGGTTGAGCTGATTTAACCACTTTTTTACACTGACGGGTCGTTACAGTGTAATGACGCATGTAAGGTTTTTAGTTACAACTTGTTTTGAGCCTATTTAGCAACTAAAGCTGTTCAGTGTTGGGGAGTAAAAAATACATCACGTGTAAGTACTGCAGTAATCAAGTACATGTTCCTCAGTTGTACTAACGTACAGTACTTGTGTAACGGTACTTAACACCTCCAATTGAATTTGGATCAAATTGATGGATTCACAAGGGGACTTGTAGGAATGGCCCCAAATCAGCACAGCTCAGATGAGAGATCTGGAATTTTTATCCGTAATATGGGTCCAGCTCTTGGAATTTGACATGTAATATCACTGTTTTTCATAAATAGAAGTTTACAGAGCTCAGTGTTGTTAGATCTAAAATGTAAAAGCACTAAACGTAAATAACTTCCCCTTTGGATTAAATTGTATATGAATGTAACCGATTTGAGTTTCCAAATGTACAAAGAGCTTATAAAATATTGCTTCGTTCTATACCTGACAGTGTATACAGCTGAAATGACCCCCCCTCAATTATTTGGTAACAAGAGTTGATCATTTTTTTGCAAAGATGCCAAACTTAATGGGGTAAAACATGCACTCTTGTTAATGAACGAAGCTTGAAAAATAAAACTCACTGAGCCTCAAGTACAGTTTAACAAAGTCAATGTTACAAAGCTGTTCACCCTAAAAAAAAAAAAAAAAAAAGACTATTGCCATAAGTAAATAATCCAACACATTTGATAAGTTAACTGCTCCAATACATAAAGACATCAAGGTAACTAATGAAGGAAGTATTTGTAGTCTTTGGATACAGGGTGTTTTTTTTGTAACAGGATTATTTGTAGTGTCTATTTCTGCTTTTGTCTTGGGATTAGTGACTTTACTATACAACATTTGCTCATACTGCATTCGGTGTGTAAATGTCAGGCTTATCAAGCTGTTGTGGAAGTGTGTGTTTCATTCTTAGACTGTTAGACCGTCTGTTAGTCCTCCTGAAGCTTTTTGCATTGCTAAGACACAAACAGTTTTTGAATTTTTTGCTTTATCAAATTGGCCTCAGGCCTGAATTTACACTTGCTCTTCTTGTGTAATGACATCGATCATCTACTCTGCAGCCGTGTACACAGCAACCAATTTAGAAGATGACAGAACCAGTGGTGGAATGAAGTAAAAGTACAATCGTACCTGCTACAATATAAAGGGAAATATTGTTCATTGTGTAGGGTTCTCTTAGAGCTCCGGGCAATTGTGATATGCATTTCTCATTGTTTTTAAACTTTTTACAAACACTCAGTTGAAAAATGTAAAAATGTTAGTTGTAATTCTGTACAAAGTATTTCGACTTTTTCCACAAAACTAACAATAGTAAAATGCTGTTTACACAGTATATTTAAGCGTGAGTGATAATATAATACAATACAACCCTGATTCCAAAAACCTTGGGACGATGTGTAAAACATAAATTAAAAACAAAATGCAATGATTTGCAAATCTCATCAACCCATATTTTATTCACAATAGAACATAAACAAGATATCAGATGTAGAAACAGACATTTTTCCATTTCATGGTAAATATTCGCTCATTTTGAATTTGATGGCAGCAACACATCTCAAAAAAACTGGAAGAGGGTGATGCCTACTATTGTGCAGCATCCTCTCTTCTAACAACTGTCTGTAAACATCTGGGAAGTGAAGATATCAGTTGCTGGAGTTTCAGCAGAGGAATGTTGTCCCATTCTTGTCTGATGCAGGATTCTAACTGCTCAACAGTTCTGGGCCTTTGTTGCCGGGGGGGGGGGGAGTGTGCATACAAGAAGGGAAAAATTATAAGAATAACACCAGTCCAGTTTAAAACCTAATCCCAGCAGGACAGCTCTGTAATCTGGCGAGAGGAGGGATTTCTCTATCCAGCAGATTGGCCACGAGGTTGTTATTGAGAGGGATGAGGGACCAGAACGTGATTACTTCTCCCGGGTATGGGAGGGGGGGTTGGTGTGTGGTCAAAGGCCTTTATTTATTTATTTATTTATTTAGTGCCAGATTAGCAGGGCAAGAGGACCAAGCATCGTAGTGCCAGTGATGGTGCAGATATTTTATTTCATGAGTGGAGCACAGAACAAACGTTTTTTTATTCCACATAATAGTTTGGAAATAACAAGGTAATATAGGTGTAATATTTGGTTAATAGCACTGTAATAAGTGGGTAATAACTAGGTAATAAGATAATAGGGTAATATTTCCTTATAGCAATGTAATTGTTCTCATGTTGATGAAAAATTTTGAACTGAATAAAGAGTAAAAATTTTAAACCCAATATACTACCTACGTATATACTGTAAAGTGCTGCCAGATTTTGCTTTTTTTTTTTCCTGAAGATCGATCTGTATCATTGAGTGAAAGTGTCACTTAGTGGACTAAAACATGCAGTACGCCATCTGAAATGTCGTGGGGAAGGTTCTACAACATGAAAATGAGTGAGCAGTAGTACAGTAAATGTACTAGTTAAGTTGTAAAGGTTTTAAGACAATGACGCAGTCATGAACGTGTTACTACAACAAGTGTGCAGTGAAAGATAAACTTGGAAAGTTGTTTATGAAAATTGAGTTTTATGTAGTTTCTTAGTCTTTTAGATGATGTAGTGAAGTTTCAGTACATGTTGAGTAGTTTCTGGCTGTTTAGGGGAGTGTGTCTCAGCTTATTTAGCAGCCATCCAGTCCTTAATCTGAGCTTCTCTGCCGTGTGCTGGTTCTCCAGGATGAAGACAGACCGACCTCCAGCCAGAGACGCTACAAACTTACACCCATTTGCATTTAGCTGATGCCGAACATCTGACAGCCAGCGAGGAAGACGAAGGTTGAAGGTTTTACACAAGGGCGTTTTAACTTGACACGCGGACTCAAACCGTGACCTTTCACTTACAAGACCGACTCTCTGCAGTCTGCCACAGTACTGCTGATGTGTGAGCTCCACATATTTAGGGATGGATGTCTCGTTCTTTAATGCCTGACTCTTTGACTCATGTTAAAATGATGGGAATGAGACAGACGGTGGACAGTGACTGGGACGTGTCTGCTCAGCTTTGAATAGTAAGATGAAGTCTGTATGTAGTAGTACGTAAAAGTAGTAATACACCAATGTAAAAATACGCCTTTCAAAGTAGAAGTCCTGCATTTAAACGTGTTGGCAGGTGAATGAACTTCAAACACTCGAGCACTGGAAACGCTGCACAGCCTTTACGAGACCTTTTACAAAACCAGTGCATCGTATTTTCAGTATTATTTTAACAATGTTGTGTTTAATCTATTATAATGTGGACTTTTTCCAATTGATTTTGAATTTCAATTGAAATGGAGATTGAGGTTTTAATGTACAAAACTAAACAATGCCAGCACTGTCTGACGGTAACCAACTACTCAGTCCTTAATTTCCTTTGGCTCCTTTTGTGTCAGTTCCTTTTAGTCTGTCCTTTTAATTTCTTCTTCACACAGCTTCCCCTGCTGGTCATCGTTGTAAATAAATGAACAAAGCACGAGACTTTTATAGAGCTGATTCCAGATTTCACCCTTCAGTTCCTCTTTTTACACACACTGGCAGATCTTGGGATGGAAATGTTTTTCTGTCTGAAAGAGGCTTGTGACGATCCACTGACTCCATTTAGACCCACTGGCTACATCTGTGAAGCCCCATCCTGAATTCCACATGGATCAATACTCAAAACTTCTGAAATAAGACTTATCCCATATTTTTCATTGGACAAACACCTTTCACCCGCTTTAATTCTCTTTTCATTCTTTAAAGAAACATTTGTTTCTCTTTCCATGTTGCAAAGTTTACAGATTAGACCGTATGAGCGTTAAAGCTTGATGGACACTTCACTCACTAATGACTGATTAGGTAAAGCAGAGGAGTTTAAACTCATCTTCCTCACACAGCACTGATGATGATGATGATGGTGATGATGATGATACCTGATCAGTATCAAAACACATTTTAATTTACAGTAATCCATCACTTCATTTCATGACAGGTGACAAAGATAAATGCTGGTGAGATCAGACTGACTGGCTGGAATAATGTAGAACTACAGACGTCAAACTCATCCTGTGTCTGAAACCACTATTGTCACTAACCTTCGCTACGTAACTGTATAAATCTGTAGCAGGTGTGAAGCAGTAATTTCAGAATTTTACATTTATATTTATACACAATCGCATTCTCCATTATTACAGTGCGTTTATAGATTTGAAATCAATAAAGATTTGTAGTATTTGTAGCACGTAGTACTATGCCGCAGATGCTGCTGCTACTTTCTTTTTTTTGGGGGGGAAAATGGTGCAGGCTAAATAAGGTGAAAAATATCGGGCATAGGGAACGATCTCTGACGCCTTCTGACATTTATTCGCTCATTTTCTTCCCTCACTGGACGGTTAGTCAGTTTGCAAACGTGCAGAAACACGTAAATGCTAAAAGGCTAAAAATGTCGTTTCAGTCTAAGCTGATACAGGTGCTGCGTGTTTATGTGCAGGCTTCACAGGTTTGTCTTTCAGCGACTGAGTGTGTTTTCTTTTAAATGAGTGCATCCAGTTGTGAGTCCTGCAGCAGCTGGATGCCTGTTGCTATAGAGACAGCTCCATAGTTACTGTTGCCGGGCCAGTGGTACCCAGTGCTCAGGCTTAATGGTGATTGTAGAATCTTCACAGTCGTACACCCAGCAACCTGCGAATGGTGTTGCCTTGGTGTCAGCTGGGAATTATGGAAGTGGGAAGAGGATAAAAAACTGGACCCATTTCAAACAGGAATCCGGTTTTAATCCTGCTTCCGACAATTTTATAACAAATTTTTAATAAATATTTAATAATATTTTTTTAATGTGTGAAGCACTTTTAAAGATGCTTTACATGGATAAATAATCAACAAATAGACAAACGAAACAAACGCCAGCTCCACGCACACACACACACACACACACACACACACACACGGTCACAAAAGAGATCAGAAAGGTTGATGGATCTGAAGTATAACCTTTAACTCATAGTACACCTGCACACACAGTACAACCCGATCTCCTATATGTTTCAGGTTGTGTGCATGTTTTCATAGTTGACATTTCACTGCTGCACACTTATGGGGCCATAAGTGTGTGTGTGTGTGTGTGTGTGTGTGTGTGTGTGCATAGCGTACAACACTGTCTCAGAGTCCACAGTACACTATGATGATACACTTTGTGTGTATGTGTGCGTGTAGTCTTTCAAACATTTATGTGGCACGGAGTGTGTGTGTGTGTGTCATAAAAAATGGAGAAAGCTAAAGTAGGCCGGCGGTTCACAGCATGACGGGTGTGTGGGGTGAAGGGAGCCACACAAAGACACCTCCCCTCCCTCTCTCTCAGCCTTGTTCTTTGTCTTTGTCCTCAAGCTGAGTCAAATGTTATTTATATAGCACATTATCACAAATTAGCCTCAAGGCGGCTTCACAGTCTGTACAACACCCTCTGTTCTTGAACCTTTGAACGTGTTGAGGGAAAACTCTTCCATCCTCTCCCGTCCTCTTGTCTCAACACCTCCTGTCTCTCTTTAGCTCACCTTGTCTGCTCACCTGTCTACATTCCTCTTATTCCCTCTCTTCTCTGTAGACCATCTCCTTCTACACACGTGCCACAAATTGTTGCTTAGCAAGACGAAGAAGTGACGTGTATCAACGGTTTAATTGCACAAAACTTTAAAAGTACTTCATGCTGTGTTAAAGTTGGACGTGCAAAGTTGTGCGTTTAAAACAATGCAGTTTTTTGACAGAGAGTGTGTTTGTTCTGGGTTTGACGTTCTCGTGGATTTGCTGCATTTAGTCTCGAAAAGAAATCCACCAAACTCTACGAACACTTGTGGTTTTTGGAAAAGTCAACAGAATGTGGACACATGCACAGGGACATGAGTAACATACAAACCATTTACCAAGTCCTGCTTTTTGTCCTGCTTTTGTTGCTGCACCTGTTACGTGGCACAGATGAGGTTTAAAGTGAAAACTGGCAGCTTATTGTTCAGCAAAGGGAACCAATCAAAGTCAAACAAAGCCTTAGACTGTGAAAGATGTCAAATCCTTTATTTTCCAAGTTTATAGATTAGATTAGAGAAAACATCTGTTTTATCATTGCAGGAGCATAAATCTAGATTTGGAGTGAAGGTGAGTGGAAACTCAGATCCTCGGTAACTTTACTTGCCCCTGCACATACTCCCCAGTATTGGGATCTAGCACGGACCTCACGAAATGTGCCTTTGCTCCCTATGACAAACAATGACCCGCAATAGTATGAAAAATAGGTTTAAATAGATTTCATGAAAATCTTAATTCATAAGGGAGCCAGCAAAATCTCCTGAAAAGCTACAACACCTAACCCCACTAAAATAATTGAATTTGTGTAGGGAGACCTCCAACTGAAATGTAAGTTAATGTGCAGCTTTATGTGTAAATGCAGTAGTTTAGTTTTGAAATGCTCTTTAGGCCTTTCTCATGCACACGGCTTCAGCAGCAGGAAAAAAGAAATCCAAAGCTTGACGGGCCTGTCGTGTTAGCAGTGATTGTTCACTTGCTGTTTGGGAAATGGCTTCAGTTGTTCAGATTTAGGGATTTTTGTAGAATCCTTGTGCATCACTGTCGGGATTTCCTGTGAGTTTTAGGCTGTGGAGGAGCAAGAAAATGTCTCCCTGCATTAAAGTGTGAGGTGGTGCTATTTCTGTTCTACTGACTGTAAATAAGTCATTTGCCCTGAAGTGATACTGAGCTTAGAGATTTCACATCTGAGCCCGAAAGCAGCAAAGCTCATGAAGCTTTTCAAAATTCCTCGTCTAATGTAGCGTTGCTGGCCAACTAGTATGATTTATTAATACGTTCAGATGCACTGTGTCTCCTGGGAAGCCGTGGGCTTTTACACACAAATCTCACGATGGTGGACCATGGAGAACCTCCACTAAGATTACAATCACCCACTGTGGCCTGATCCGTCATGTTTTACTGCCACAGAGGGGCTGTGTCTTTAATCACCTTATTACAGGTAAGTGTGACAAAGTCTACAGTCAAAGAAGCCAAACATAGTGAAAAAAGACGACGTGATGATGATGTCATGTTCTCTTTGAAGGTTCACATCATAGCAGCTACCGACACAGGTGAAGATGAGTGTGGCAGGTGTTTTGGTGAAGTATGCTTAAATAAATCCTGGCAGAAGCTGCTTACAGAGGATGACAGCGAAGGTGAGCTGGGATGAGGGCGTACGAACAGTCAGGATCACCTGCTTTGAAAGTGGTTCCCCTGAAAGAACCTTCAAGCAGAACAGTGTTAGCTGTGAATTTCGCAGAAGCTACCGTTTAATTGCACACTTTCACTAACGCTGTATCCACTCGACTTCCTGCATCTTTTTAAAGGGGGACTCCTTCATTTTAACACTTGTACAATGTCTCCTGCCTGCGAGGAAGCTGTTTGACAACATAATTATATTGTTAGTTATTTTGACTTGAGTGCAGTGGTTGAATCCACCTGCCATCTGTGGCCTTTCTGTGTGGAGTTTGCATGTTCTCCCTGTGCTTGGGTGGGTTTCCTCCCAAAGTCCAAACACATGCATGTTAGGTTCATTGTTGGGATAGTGAAGGACACAGTAACATTGAAAGATGTTAGGGTCTTAAAAATGTGTGCAATAATCCTGTAACAGGATCCCGAACCGCATTCATCAATTTTTGGCTGCTTGAAGTTTGAAAAACATTTTAACAAGCTGATGGACACAGAGGCATCACTGCATCACAGCTATAATCACTGCGGCTTGATTCAGCTATTGTAGTTACAAACCGTGTGGTGCTGCCTGGGCAGCATGTGGAGACTGTGCAGTAAAGTCCAGAACTGTTCAGGATTGTAGCCCTGTTATCAATTCAAGCTCAAGTCGGACTTTTAAAAACATTTAAGACTGGATTTGCATGTACATTTGGATGTGCAGTTATTTTGGCCTTTTGGAGCAGTTGTGGTAATTTATTGTGCATTTTTGCCGAAGCATCTAGTGCCAAAGGAAAAATAAGGACTAGTGTGTGTGTGTGCGTGTGTGTGTTGAGGGAATGTGGGGTAATAATTCGGGGACACAGGAACGGGGAAAGGTTGGTTATGAAATCCGGGGACAGACTGTTTATTTCTGCCCTGGTTAGCAAACACAGCAGGCAAAGCCCAGGAACAGAAAGTGAAATAAGAAGAGATGAAGCAAATAAATAAACCAAAAAAATGCTTTTACCCAACCTGCGTGATTTTAGCATCACGTTATGCTGTCGAGGGTGGAAAGAGATGCTGGACGCGTTCCCATATGTCGCCTGATGAACTGAACATTACGAAGAGACTGTTTTCCAGCCAGTATAGAGGAGAGGGTTGGTCACGGCGACCACACACTGTATCAACGTTCATATGGACACGACAGTATTTCCGGCAACAATAAACCAGGACACACAATCTTATTTCCACGTGTGCAGCAGACCGTATCTTTGTGAAACAAGCTCAGACGTCCCGTTCTGTTCTCACCATCTCCTGTTTCTTACAGAGGAAGCTAATAAGGCTTGATGCAATTTAATCTGCATGTATAGAGATTTAGGTCAAAAAAACGACCCCCGGTCTGCTGTGGTGCACTGAACACACTAGACTGTTGGTTGAAGGAGGCTCCAGTGCTTACGACTGTGAACGATGGCGTCGGAATTAACCTCAGCCTGCAAGCTGATTTCTGACAGTGACAGACAGTGTGTGAGCTTTTAATTACATTCACTGATAATACTGTAAAACTGGGCAAACAAAAAAATATATAATGACCTAATGTCAATATAAAATAATAAAAAAACAACAAGCCATTAAATTGCTGCAGCAACGGGCCCATTCGTCCATCCATTCATTCTTTTTGTCTGTTTTGCTCACAAAGACAATTCAAGAATCCGTAACTTTATTCTTCCTTTTGGAAGAACGATGACCTTACATTGATAGGTCATTGGTTATGATGTCAGCAGTCACAGGCCCGACTGTAGCCAAACGGGGGCTTCACAGTTTGTTCATCTTTGTTGGAGATAGATTTTTCTCTTGTTGCTTCCAGTGTGAAAACAAGTGATTGTTGTGGTCGGTCGGGCTGCTGCAATATCATTTATTATTCCCTCAGAGAAGCAGAGCGTTGGGGGGGGGGAGGTCGATGGGGCTCTATATATTTTGGGGAGGTGAAAAACCAGGGATTTAACAGCCCTAATCCTTGTGTTGACGAGCGCTGTCCCCTGTTTGACACGAGTGAAGCTTTTGGTCGAGGTCATCACAACGGCAGCACGTGACCCCGAATCAGACGTGAGAGCAGTAAGAGGCGTTAATCTGCAGTGCTGGAGAATAGGCTGATGTTGTGTGTGTGTGTGTGTGTGTGTGTGTGTGTGTAGTGGACAGGTCCAATCACACGGACCCTTGTGGATGCGAGAGGCCTTTAATAAGCCTTGATTTGGAGAGTTCAATTAGCTCTGGTGCTTCACCTGAGTCATATGACTGATTATCGCGACAAAGGAAATTTCAAATCCCAGTTTATTAGACTTGGGAGATGCCACTTTTCCAACAAACACGACTGACGCTCAACCAAAATGAAATTTCTGTGCCGTGTCGCTGCAGCTCATATTGGTAGCGCGCAGCACAACCAGTCGTCCAGTGAAGGTCTGTGGAAAAAAAAGCAATATTGTTATGGTTGTAATGAATAAACTGGGGGTTTTGTGGAACTGTGCTGAAGGCAGAAAGGTGAAGGCAGGATGCACAGACTTCTTACAGAGTTTCATAACGTTTCTCGAAGGCAGCAGATTTTATATTATTTAAATGGAAGCAACCAAAAACGTCCTGTTGACCTACTTTTCACAACTCGCTGAACACGTTTTCTCCTCCACTAAACATTTTGCATTTATTTCTTTTTTTAAATATTGCATTTTGTTGCTGCTTCCACATGCACACAGGCACATAAACAACCAGTTGCACGCACACACACACACACGCACACACACACAACATCTCCTGTTGCCCAGACTTTCTCTCTCCCTTTATGCTTTTTGTGTGTGGAAGAATGCCCACAACCCCCTCCACCATCATTACCCCTCGGGCCCTTGGGCATTCATCACCGTGTGTAGCCCCCCCCAAATTTACCCCTCCGCACGCCCCTTTCACCAGCACACCCCCACGCTTCCCCTTATTCCCTTTCCCCCTTTTGTTTCCTTCTCTGTGTCACATCATTAAACAACGCTGGTTGTTTTAATGGCACCTACGTATTATTGTTGTTATTAATTTTATTTTACATCACCTCAAACTGCCCCCTGCTCTCTGTCACACACATGCACATAGTGAAGGGAAGTTAAGTTTCAGACCGATCTCCCTTTGAGGGGAGAAGTAAGTGCAGAGTAAGTGCACCCCTTCTGAGATCCAACACTTTCTGATGAATAGTAAATGAGTGAAAGCTTTGGGAAAGAAGGAGGGAGGATGAGGAGGCGATGGCGGAAGAGATGGGAAAACTGCTAGGAAATGTAGGAGGGGAGGAAATACGACGAGGTACAGAAGGAATAGACTGGTTTGAAAATAACTTGTTGGATAAACAAGGAAGTGAGGGCAAACTGAGGGCCTCAAATCATCTTCCCTCATAATTGCAATTTGGGTGCCTCAGGGTTCTGTACTAGAACCTTTGTTGTCTTATATTTTCCATAATCATGACCTCTGCTTAAATAGGCAAGACACTGGATGTTCATCTGTTTCCAGATGATTATTTACTGTGCTGCTCCTAGTGAGTTACAGGCTCTGTGCCAGCTGCAGGTTTTAATGAATATACTTGAAATGAAGTTGGAAGATGAAGAAAATGTGAATGGAAAAGGAGGAAGAGGATAGTAGGGAAGGAAGTATCTGAAGAACAAACAAGTAAAAAAAAAATGTTTACGCCAATGGAAAAGATGGAGAAAAAGAAATAGGAGGTTGAAACAAGGAATAGATCCGGGAAAGGAAGTTGTCAAGAGGGTTTTGAGGAAAGAAATGACAAGATGAAGGTGGAGAGAAGAAAAAATGTGATGGAGGAGAGGAGAAAAAGAGGAAACATGACTTTGGGAATGAGGAAGAGCTAAAGAGGAAATTTCCCAGCATCTTGGAAAATGTGCAGGGAAGTGGCCAAAATGATTTCTGCCAGGAAAATGAAACATATTGAAGTGTTTAAAAGTTCTAAAATGTGAAAAACAAGTGAGGATGAAGAGGAGGAGATATCTGTCAAAGGAGGAAAAAGGTCAGAGGGGGAGGAAGACGTGAAAATCTGGAAAAACTAGGAAAAGTTTTAGGGAAGGGAAGGATGGAGAGAGGAGGAGGAAGAGGAGGGGGAGAGAAACGTCTTGGGAAAATGTGAGGGGGAGGACGTGTGTGTGTGTGTGTGTGAGCGCGCGCCCTCCCCAGATGATGAGAGCGCGGCATTCGTCCGTGCGTGTTTCCCTCTCGGCCCCGAAGTGCCGATCCTTTCCGAGCCAAACCAAGCCGAGCCGAGGCACGGCGTGCGTCTGCGCCCCCCAAAACGCACACCTCCCCTCCCTCCCGCCTCCAACCACGACCACCATCACCCCACCCTCGCCTTTACCATCTACGTCCGCTGTTGTGTGGCGATGGAGCCGTAAGCAGCCTCGGCGTGTTTAAACGGAGACGAGGAGACGAGCGGAGAGCGAGCGGCTATGGAGGAGAAGCGCAGAGAGGCTGGAGTCTAGACTGCACCAACATCAGCTCGTCCGGATTACTTTCCTCCCAACTCTATCACCATTATTCGAGGCGGGCTTTTCTCTTTTTGCTTTCTGTCTGATCATCTGAGGCTGTCACCGCACGGCGAGGATGCAGGGGAAGGAGGCGAGCTTTTGCACAGGATCCTGGAGACTGCTGTCGTGCGTCCTGGCTCTGCACTTGATCCCGCCGTCTGTCAGCGGTAAGAAACGGCCCTTCCCGCCGCACGTTAAGTGTGCACAAATGCCCACATGCATTGCTGGCTGTATGTGCTTTTCCTGCTGCAGCAGCGCGTCTTCTCTGTGGATTCAGGGCACCTAAACACACTCCCACAGGGGAGCCAGAAAGGAGGTCAGTGAGGCTCGGATTGGAGCTTAGGAAGCACTTCACACTCCTCCGCTACTTTTGGGCTTTAGGTTGCTACATTTTGGTGACATTTGACGTGGTCTTGATCATTTTTTTTTTTTAGCACATTTGGCCTCAAAATGCGAATAGTAAGATTTACATCGATTTCCACGCGTGATGGAATCTTAGGAGACGCACATGCCCAATGGTAATTATTCCGAATGCTCCAACCAAAAATGAGGTCAGATTGAAGACACAAGCAGACACGCAGAGGTAAGAATGGGGTCAGCGTGAACCTGACACAGCAAGTCAATCATTTTAGTTCAAACGTTACACGATGATCTTCCATGGGTCATAATCATCGCGCAGTGATGCCACTGTCATCTCGGTGCTTATATCGCCCACATTGTAAGACACGGGGGGGTTCAAAGCATTTAACTCTGTCCAGACACTGAAAAAATGCCGGTGTAGGACCTGACAACCGTAGCAAAACGAAGGCCACTAAATCTACATTTGGAGCTTTGTAGATCCACTATAAACCACCACTGTAGGAATTTACGGCCAGAAGAAATTACACAGATTTGTGAGTGTGACTGGGTCCAGTCGATGCAGTAAACCGGATCCCTGGAGGCGCACTGGCTCTACAGCGACACAAAGGCGAGGATTAGGGGCCTGCTGAATAATTCATGAAGGGATCTGCATGGACATTCTGATACACACACACACACACACACACACACACAGGGGGGAAAACACCGAGTAAATAGAACAACCGACACTTTCTTTTCGTCTTCACTGTGTCTCCGGCTGAGATTCATTGCGCACGGCGGCCTGTGTTACTGTCAGATTAATAATGCAGGAGCGTGCACGAGATAAAATCAGTCTGTCTTTATAATCTAATGTAATCTGCGCCGATCCTTTCACGGCAATGGCTGAAATGTACTGGAGTGTGAAAGGTCAACATGCACAAATGTGTTTATTGCGCGCGTTTTCTTTGGAGAAATACCCAAAATACCAAGCTTTACCAAAGAAGAAGAAAAGAAAAAACCTTAGCAGCGTTTTACACACGGATCAGGCTTTTCTCCAAGCGCATGTGATATTAGTGCATATAAGCAATTTTTAAAGGCCCCTGCAGAAATAGTCATTTTTTGCATTTTGCCCATTTGATTTCTTGTGAGTTAGATCAGAGCATCGATGCCAAAATCAAAAAGCAGCATGCGGCCAGGTTGGCATGATAACCAGCAATAAGCAACGTCCCCATCTTCTGTGATTCATCTTAACAAAAGCCAAACTGTTAAAGCATCAACTTGTGATTTAATAGGGAATTGAGGCACTGGAACTCCTTTCTTGCGATTTCCATGTAGTTGCCTTGCACTTATGCAGCAGCTGACTTATACAAAGATGCAAACAAATATACTGCATTAGAGCTACAACCATACAAAGAAATGCAGGGATGATCAGAAAAGGCTTCCGTGTAGTCGAATCTGATGACGCTGCCTTCAGAAAGGAAACACAAAGTAACTCAACAGATATTGTAGCTGCTGTGATGTTGGACCTTAGCAGATATTAACTAAATGACTCTTCTCGCCTCCGTGCTGAAGTGTGGAGGCAGTAGTTTGGCCCAACTACTGCCCTAAACTGACTACATCTGGCCAGAATACTGTAGATCCTTTCCTGTCTGGTTTGTTGGGGCCTTGTGGATCAGTGGTAGAGCATTGGGTTGGGATGCAGAAGGCCGTGGTTTCAAATCGCATCCCGCCAGGTGTGGCCCCGCCCAGCCAGCTCTGAGCTGGGTAAAAAGGGGAGGGTTTCGTCAGTAAAGGGCATCCGGTGTAAAATATAAAATAAAATAAACTCATGGCAAGTCAACGTGCGGAACACGTTCCTCAGCGACGACCCGTGAACTTTTTGATCTTTATTTCCCGTCTAATTTGTCTTTGGAAGCCATTTGCATGAATGGTGAACGGCTTTTGACGGAGTACTGGTCCCACATTTCTGCATTAACACTCATGGTTGGACAGGATGGACTCCCATCCTTTTTGCCTCTTCCTTCATCTTGTTCTCCTCTGCTGCCCTGCTGACACATATCTACTCACTGACAGATTATCTTTGATCTTTGAGCCAAATCCTCCCTCCATGACTTCACTAACCCAGTCCAGCCTTTTTTGTCGCAGTGCACTTGGACCACATGTCGAAGTGTCCCTGGGCAAGACACTTTGACACGTCCTCATCATCAGCCATGCAGTGCCGGTCCCAAGCCCGGTAGAAATTGGGCAGGTTTGTGCCAAATCCACATGCGGACCAATGATCCGCTGTGGCGACCCTGAACTCACAGGATAAGACGGAAAGACAAAAAAAAAAAAAATAGATAGGGAGAAGAAAAACGAAGTTGTAATTTCGTCCTGATTACTGGTGGTTTGCATATTCATTTCTGCATCTTGCCTGTCGCCATGGAAACCACACACATCCAGTGACACTGCCCGGCAGAACTGTGTGTTCACGTCGCCGCCATAATGAGTTCACGCGATGAATTTCATTAAGTCTCAAAATGTTGGTTGAATTTTGGCACAGTTGGAAATTTCCAACGCCCACAGACTGTGTGTGTGTGAGTGAGTGAGGGTTTGTGTGTTTGTGCCTCTAAAGCCACTGGCAATGGGTGTAGTCCATCATTACAGCTCTCATTTGTGGATGATATCATGATTACATATGCATAATGATTTCATAGTGTGAGCAGATGTGAATATTTTACTGTTGGCTCAGCAAACATCAGGGGTTTGTCTCGAGTGTGAATGACGGAGGGACGTCCGTCTTTAAAACCGTGCTGTATGTCACCTCACCAACCATTTCCGGTTTTATTTTGATGACATTTTCCCGCTCATCTGCAACATTCAACAGAAGCGTGGTGGAGATTTGTGGCAAGTCCAAGGTGAAAAATTCTGAAAAGGTCAAAGCTCCAGCAACAAAAAAGATCAACAACTCACGGCTTGTCCCTTCAGGGGTCACCACAGCGGAACATGTTCGGCGCGTTGATTCGGCATGTTTTTATGTCAGATGCCCTCCACGCTGCAACCCTCCCATTGTATTCGTGCTCAGGCACCATGGTCGCCCTTGGTGGCAAAGCACAACCGTTCTCTAGCTCTGCCCAGCATTATACCTGTGGATGAAGTGTGAGCGCGCTTCATCAAATCTTAGTGTAATTCCTAATCCACTTAATCTAATCCAACTCCTTTTCAATCTCTCACCAAAGCTTTCACTTTAAATATTCAAGCTTCTTCTAATTACAATATTTGAGTAATTGGTCGTTTCAATTGTGATTTATGGATCAGTTACCAGGCAACCAAGACAATAAATGATAGAAAATACAATTAATGATCAACCTAAACCAGCATGGAAACACTTGTAGTGATTTCACCATATGTTTTGTCACTGCTCCATAAGATGTATTAACTGTGTCCTGCTCCTTACTAATGCAAGTAGCCAGACAACACAGGATGGTGGTGTGTAAAATGACTCTGGTGGTGAGGAAGATGAATTGGACAAAGGCAGAGCAGAGGACGAAGTGGTGGAAGTTGAAAAAGGAAGAATGTTGTGTAGTTTTCAGGAAGATGCTGAGACAGACTCTGGGTGGTTTGGAGGTGCTTCCAGATGACTGGATCACTACAGCTAATTTGATCAGGGAGACAGGTAGGAGGGTACTCGGTGTGTCATCTGGAAAGAGGAAAGTGGACAAGGAGACTTGGTGGTGGAACAAGGAAGTTCAGGAGTGTATACAGAGAAAGAGGTTAGCTAAGAAGAAGTGGGACACTGAGAGGACTGAAGAGAGGAGACAGGAGTACAGGGAGATGCAGCGTAAGGTGAAGGTAGAGGTGACAAACACCAAACCCCGTCTCCTTAATAATTACGTTCGTATACAACTAAGCTGCAAATGCGATGAAGTCTTTGAGGGAACATTTTATTTGAATCAACAGTACTTTCATTAAGGGAAAGGGAGCAGCCAGGAGGGCGGTGGGTGTATAATGCACAGGACCATCAAGCCAGTGACCCGGGTTCCCTTTCCGAAGTCCCATCGGAGAAAAACATCAGATATTAGTTAGTAGAACAATAAATTACTGAGTGGACATTAAGAAAGAGTAAAGCAGAAATTTAGAGTAATGAAGGAAAAAAATATTTCCAACAGGTAAATGCAGACTGACCTAATCATGATTATGCATGATTACATAGTAATATCCTCCCTTATAACCCTGAAATTTGCACATATCTTAGAAGATTTTCAGCTTTTTTCTGTTTTTTTTTAATCATTTTTAGGGGTTTTAATCCGACAAAACAAGCAGTTTGTGATTCGATTTTTCATTTCATACAGTAGATGGAACAACGTATCGATCAAGCAATCGATAATAAAAATAATATTTGGTTGCAGCACCTCCCAACAGTTTTGGTTGCTGCATGCACGATAAAGACGGTTTTCTCTGCGGGAAACGAGGAGCCACGGAAATTTTTCTTACTGCACTAAACTGGGATCAGTTTTGCGGCTCATCTGAGCTAAATCTGCTGTTGGGATATGAAGTGATCTCAGTCTCATTTGTAATATCCTCCCACTTGGATGATTCTGCGGGCCGACATTAGTGTGCGGAGGTGGCGGCAGGTTTTGCTCGACCAGCTGCTGACTTCTCTTTGTGCCACTGTGTGTGTGTGTGTGTGTGTGTGTGCGCACAGTTTGCCATTTAGCCTCCTTTGAGGTGCAAATGTTTTCGTTCGACTAAGATTTTGTGCATAAAATCAGATTTCAGTGGTTTTTGCCCAGTTTCAAGAAGGAAAGAACATGAAATGAAGGAGTAAAACCGTTTAAATTAATATTTAGACTAAACAAAAACCACTGTTTCATCGAAGCAGGTGTGATCCCAATCTCCAGTTTCCACAATATTTCCACCACAGGATCCTTTCAGACGACAGAAAACGTGGACTAAAATGTGACTTTCTGTCTATAAAGCCATTAACTCTCCTTGAAATTTCTCTGCCAGTTAGTAATTTTTGGCCTCCTTTAAACCGCTGCTACGGCCTAAAACAATCCAACCCTCCCAAATATCACATGAACGAATATCGTCCATTCTATCAGAATCACAATACCTTTATTGTCATTGAACACGTGACATGAACAATGAAACTCGGCATCTTGTCTGGTGCAAATAAATAATAATAGAAGTAAACCTCATAGCATCAATGTTCACCTTCATTAGTAGCATGTTTTCTGTGATAAAAGCTTGCAAACATTGGTTAATCCAGGTGGTTGTGGTTTATTAGGGTTAATTATGGTTAAAACCACAGTCGACCTTTCTGAAATGCAAGCGCACGCTCGAGATGTCCTACAAACTCAGTTTAAACCAAGATAATGTGCACTGATCCAAGCAGCCAAACGCTAACACGAGCAGACGCTCCGTGTGAGCAGAGAGTGCAGAAAGTGTTTGATGAAGCTTTTCAGCACAAGCACGAATAAAACTGTCCATCCTTAACTAAACCTGCCTTCCCGAGTGTCCGTTCGTGCTCTGTGCCTCCTGTCCCAGTCATTTTCTTTCTTTTTTTTTTTGCTGCAGCTCTGACTCGCAGGCGTGACCCTCGTTTGGGTGGAGTGTCATTGTCGCCGCCCTTGGTGGTGATCGTCCAGACGTTTTTACTGCCGGTGTAGAGGCTCAGGAAAAGTTTCGCGAACAGCTTGACAGTACCGAGCTGCTTCTCTCCTTCCCACACAAAGACATATTAATTAGGATGCAGTGTGAGCTCCCTTTTTTTTCGCATTGCTGAGTTAGCTGTGTTCTCAAACTCTCTGTGCCCTTGAACAGTCATTTACGTATGTGTGTGTGTGTTCATGTAGGTGGTGTGTATGACAGAGAGACGAGGGGTAAAAACACACAAAGATGGAAGATGAAGCGAGACCACCTCTCTCTGTTCCACTGTCTATATGCCGCAAAACCTGTGTGCTTGTGAGTGTGCGCTGTAGGTGTGAGACTGTGTGTCACTGTGTCCTTTCTGTAGCAAGTCATTGGGTTCACGCTCGTGCCGGAGGTGTGCACGTCGCCCTGGGTGAGCGTGCACGTCTCCTCTCCCGCGGCAAGCCTGTCATATTAGCATTCAGTCCACCCGTTACACCCCTCTGTGAAGACACACACTGCAGAAAGACAGATGCTTATTGGACGGCTGGATTCATCAGGTTTGTATGATGAGCAGAACAGAATAAACGTCATTGTCCATCGCAGCACGAAACGCGTCTGTGTCACGCTGATATGAAACACGGTTGGCGTCAGTCGGGTGAAAAACCGAACCTTTCTTTTTAAGGCACAATTTTCAAACACTCGTGCTTGGAGTTTCCTGGCAGCCCAATGGTTAAAGGGCAGGTGCAGTGGGCCCGGCGTGAGTCCAACTTAGGAACTAAATAAGCGCTTGGGCGTCACAGGGACAAGTAGTGTGGACACAATGGTCCATCGCATCAGCAGCTTGACGTGACATTTATTCAGAAACGTGCAGACAGTAGTACCTGAGGTTGGCAAGGCCGTCGTCCACGGACCACAGGGTCAGTGGTTCGATGCCCGAACCCTGAAACGTGTCTCGGGCACCTTGCATGGCAGCCACAGCCATTTGGTGCGCGAGTGCGTGTGCGAATGGCTGAATGAGAAGCAATGTTGTAAAGCGCTTCACAAGCAGCCACTTCCAGTAAAAAGCTTCATGGGTGCTGAGCTTTAAAATAATTAGGTGGACAGTTTGAGCTCAGCGTCAGCTCTCTGCAGCTGCAATCAGGCAAAAGTGTTGTTATATAGCTTTCGGTTTTACAGACCTCCGCCGAAAATAGATTCTACTAGAACGGTGCCTCAACTACAGGAACTAATGATTGGACCACAACATATTCAGTGCAGTAATTATGTCTGTAACATAACAACTACAGTGTGAATCAATGCAAATACAACGTGCTACAAACATGTTTACAGGCGTGTACCACACCCTTATTGGCCTTCTTGCTATTTAAAGGATATACGACTGTCTACACCAGCACTGGACATAAATCAGGTCCAGAATCCTCCAAGAGTAACGTAGTTTCAAGGATATTAAACTCTATCCGCAAACTGTTAGTACTCTGCTGCAAGATGGTGCTGACGGCTGTAGTCAAAAGCAAAAACAGGCAAATATATATTAGTGGAAATATATTTTGTGGACAAAAGAATTTTCCAGTTATGCTATTAAAAATTTCATATCATTTACATCATATCAACCACTTATAGGCAGGTTTTAAAACCTGTCTTTAGGAGTGGTATACACACACACACACACACACACACACACACACACACATTTTTCAGTCTCATAAAATCACAGTTGTACAAAGATAAACACATTATTATTAGGCCTGTGTGTCCCTTTGTGCTCAGTGAGTGTGTTCAATGTGCTCGGATGCAGATCTCGTCGAGTTTGCAGCGCTGCATCAACCCTAGCAAGGCCGAGACCGTCTCCATGGCAACACATCCTTTCTTCATCCCACCACCTGTGGAGTCTTAAATGAAAGGATTTATGTGATGGAAGAAGGGGAGAAAAAAAAAAAAAAAGGAGCCACAGAGGAGAGACGGAGATCGAAATGCTTGTAAGAAATAGAGGTAGAGGGAAGAAGAGACGGGACCGAAGAAATAATAAAATGTGAACGGATTAATTTGATTGAGAGGAGGATGAGAGGAGATGGAATGAGAGAGGAAAAAGATGAGTGAAAGGAAGAGAGACTGTGGAAAATTGATGCTGAGGTTTCAGTTAGTGTGCGTCTCCTCTTTATTGATATTAATGAGCAGTTTGAGTAAAGATAAAAAAGCCTCATGTCTGATTCATTAGGGTGATTTAGTGTGGAAATGAGAAAAGTCTGTGTCTTCTTGATGTTCAGGTATTTGAAGGTAAAATCTATTCAGAGTTAGAGGTTCTCAGTCACTCGGCTTTTGTTTTTTTTAATAAAAATAAATGTTCTCTTCCCCCGTGTTTAAAGCCCACACACAACCATTAAAGCCATAGTTATGGTTGGACAGGTCACCTACTACCTACTGGATCATTGGTGACCTCTAGTGGTTGTAGTAAATATGACCGGTGCCAGAGTTGCGATTGGCGACACAGTTTATGGTCTGCAAAAGTCTTTGTGGGGAGGGTGAGAGACACCAGTGTTCCTTCTTACTCCGTTCCCTTTCCCTGGGCACTTTCTCCTGGAGGTTTTCATGGCATGCCCAGGTGGGAGGAAGCCCCCAGGGCAGACCCAGAACCCTCTGGAAAGATTATATATCTCATCAGGCCTGGGAATGCCTCGGGATCCCCGAGGAGGAGCTGAAGAGCGTTGCTCGGAAAAGGGAGGTCCGGGCTACCTAACCGAGTCCGCGTCCTCTACAACTGCCCGTTGGCTAAGCAGCGGGAAATGGATGGTTTCTGTGTTTACTACTTTACAGCCTATTTCTGAATGTCTTGTTGTCTGCCAAGCATAATATCCCATGATGGTAAGCCACTGAGCCCACTAGCATGTGGAGCTGGGTCCTGCTGGGCCATAGATGTTGTGCAACAGATAATGATGTGATGACATTTGCCGCAGGTGCGTATTAGGCATCAAACCTCCTATCACTGTTTGTGGTCGGACACCTCTGTAGCCTCCTTATATCTGTGCATGTTGCTGACCTGAAAGGCAGCGTAGCACTTTCATAGCAGATACCTTACTGAAGATGGGCACGTCCTCTGCAGGGAAATGTTGCACCTTGCACTTACATTTACTTGCTGAATGCAAATGTTAAATCCTCAAAACCTTTGTGGTTTCTTACGGTGGCCCTGAGAACTCCCGGCACTGCAAGTCAAGGTAGCACAAAGTCACAACACATCCAAATTAAGAAAGGCGCTGCAAAGCGACAACACTACGGAAATTTCTCCGGGAGCAACAAAAACTGCATTTACAAATGTCCACTGTCCACTTTTTAGTCTCCCCTGGAAACGTTGTCTACAATGAAACGTAGTTGTCTGCAATGATTCTGGGGGGACGCTAAAAGGTGAAGTCATTTGGTTGTGTTGTGGCTTCTTCAGTGTGCTTCTTAACGATGCGCCTGTATTGTCAAATTGATGAAGTAGTTTTTTTTTAATTTTGCTTGTGTTTTGTCTGTTTTCAGTGCCGTGAGCTCTCGGGGTCACCGTAGTGTCAACAGGAGTCTGAAGGCTTCTGTTTGTTTGCCATCCACTGTCCAACCTTTCCCCTCCTCCATCCCGTCTGGGTCAGCAAACTAGCTGCCGGGCCCTAACTGTCCGAACCAATTAGGTTCCACTTAACAGTCTGTCGCAGCCAATCACAGCCCCCCGTGTGAATGGGTGGTTCAGTGGCTTCCCCTCTCCAAACTGATCTGGGTTAAACAAAAGCAGCCTGAGGGTCGGCGCCTGGCCAGCACAGCCTAACAGCACTTGGCCCTGAGCCGCCATCACCTCCCAACAATCATTCTGACACACACACACACACACACACACACATGCAGACAAGCCAAACTGCTCTTATTAAGACCATTCACACCCTTCACCAGAGGAGCTTGGAAGCTACTCTACTTAGTAATAGGTTATACTGGCAGAGAGACACACACACACACACACACACACACACACACACACACACACACACACAATCTCATAGTCAAACTCCGAACACAAACAAATGTGCAGTGTGAGGAGTCTGTTCATGTAATACAGTTTGATTATCTCATCTAAAAGTGGGAGGGAAACAAACAAAGACTCTTTTATTCTGACAGTTTTGTCTCTGTTGGACCTCGGTCAGTCTGTCCCGACAGCTCCAGACATCCCCCCCCCCCCCAATCTGTGCTTTTAATTGGATAAAAGATGCTGGTCAGTCTTAGTTTAGTCATGTTTACCAAGTAATTTTAGTTTTTGTGTCATAAATTGGCAACTTCGAAGATGCTGTCAGTTAGTTTCGGATTCTGCATGATGACAAATGTGCCATAAAACGCAGGACGCAAAGTTCATTCGGAAAATCTTCAGCAGCAGAAAGATTTTTGCTAAGTTCTCATTGAATTGTAGATTCACACATGTGCATTTCATCTTGGCTCTGTCAGGACGTGTTGTCCACATAGATGATCTTTTGGTCAAGAATCAATTTCGAACCTTTAGTTTTAAACCTTAAAACTTAACAAGTGCACGAAAAGTAAAATGTGCGCATTTACAAAAACTGAGATCATCAAACTGCAGTGATAGCTACTACAGTAAATGGACCTTTTTGTCTGCTAGTTATTTCTGCTGCCAATCAAGGCCTGTCCAGACCCAGTCCCAGTCCTTCAAATGAAACCTTCAGCTCCGAAAATGTGGCAAAACGACCACAGGTTAAACATTCAATTCGTCAAACTTCATCAAAAATGTTTCATTCCTACAAAATGTGATTTGAAAGATCATCCCTGAATGACAGAAATCTTTATATGAGTTATTACTAGTTTCACGACCCACACGTGTGCAAAAAGCTACACGGTGCTGACAAAAACCTGTGCTCTACACTCATTTCATCTTGTATCCGTGGTAATGTCTCGGAAACAAACCTTTTTAAATACTTGTGGTGGCTAAGGCTTGAATTTATTTGAAACCATGCTGCACATTATTAGTGCAGCATAAGTCGTCTTTTCTGTTTATTACATCAAACTGATTGAAACTTGAATCCCCCCCTTTTCCTCGTCTTTAAATAAGTTTATTGAGGAACCTACTACTGCGACTGTGTTGCACATTTCTTTCAGTTTAGAAGCCACAAGAACGTGTCTCATGTTGTCTTTATTTTGCTTGACTTGTGGCACCTTTGATAAATATGCAAAAGGCTCACAAATAACTTCCTAACGTGTGTCAGTGGTTCACTGAAGCTGGTTTGATGCAGAACTTTTGAGTTTTGGAGCTGATGTGCAGCTGCTACACTGCTCCTAAACCTGCTGTCCGTCAAAACGTCCCCCTCGTTAATCCAATTAGGCTAATGAGGCAGTGAAAGGGAAACGACTTTGCTTAATTGGAGCTCAGTCCAGAGATGCACAGTGAGGCAACACTGTTGAGATGTTTGTGCGTCTGCACCTTCACAATCCGAAACAGGGAAGTGGGTTTTGGGATGTATGTCTCAAGCCAACGTGGCCTGACGAACTCATGAAAACTGCTTTGCAGAAACGTTGTAGTTAATGGACAAAATTGCGGAGAATTCACGGTGATTGGTTTAATTTGTGGTAATTGTTGCTATAGCAACATCATGAAAGGGCTAATTTTACACTGATGGAAATGGAAATGAGGTGGCAACCTTTAAAGGCTTGGTCATACTTTTTGATTTCCACACTTATGTTCATGTTTCAAGACCGTTTGGAGAAGTTGTATTAAATTCTAAATGAGAGTATTTCTAATTTGTTTATCTCATAGTCTTTTTTTTTGGCAGCACCTTTCAAGTTCACACTTCTTGGTCAACCCATGCTTTTTGGGAACCAGTTCAGTACTTTGCTCTGCAGCCTCCTATTACTAACAGAGGCGTCACAACATGATTACTGCTGTGGCCTTTCAAGAAGCTTTGATTCATCAGCATGCAGCCAGTCACCATCTCTCTCCATTTGTAACTTTAACTTTCTCTTCTCTCTGTCCCTCTTCATCACCCTGCCACTCCACTCAGTTACTTTTCTAGACTTTACTGTTTGTATTCATAGAGCTGGCTGCAGCAGAAGGAGGAGGAGGAGGAGTTAATTGCTTTGAAGGCTGACTGGTTTTCTCAAGAGACGCAGCACTCAGCTGGACAAACTGTCGCTAAACGAGTGCATTGCTGTCAGGTGTGTGTGTGTGTGTGTGTGAAATCTATGTGGACATTTGCAGTGTTAAATCCTGATTTCTTGCTGAGTTGAAGCATTTAGTGCGTAGCGTAGTTATAGTAAAATCTATTGTGTGTGTGTGTGTGAGCATGGTTCTGGTATATTATCTCCGGCTGCTTATTTGATGTGTTGAACAGCAGTGGAATGTGGGACTGCTGGAAGGATTAGTCCCAGAACAACCCCCAGCTGGTGCTGCTGCTGCTGCTGCAGCGACAAACTGAAGCCTCCCACCTGTCGAACGCCTCGTGGTTTAACCGACAGCCTCACGCCGCAAAGCGTCGACCCACACGTTACGACCCATAAGATGCCGGTTCCTGTTAATTTGAGGAAGGTTTTCTTTGCGGCCACGTGACGTCCTGTTCCCACGCTCACAAACATATGACCCTTGTTGCTGATGTGCAGATTAGTGTCGAGCACTGATGGTGAAATGTGTCGCTCAACGCACACTTTTACAATACCAGGTGCAGCAGCAGCGGGATGTGATGTTAATTAAGAATTCTCTGTGGACAAAGGAGCTAAGCCAGTATCTCCTGGGCAGACGTGGTCTGTGCCGAAGGATCATTTGTGCAGGATGTTTTGAGGACTTGTGTTGTTGTGGTAAATATCAGGTTATCAGCTTCTTCGAAACAGAGCTGGAGGACAAACCGACAAAAGTACTTGGCATCCATCATTGTCTTTCCCATTCTTAGTACAATTACTACATTTTGTATAGCAGAGTGTTTTTATTAATTAAATATTAAAATACTACACGTACCAGCATCGTAGTTGATATTGTGGGCTAATAAACACGTGGCTGAATCCAATTTGAAAACGTTCCGTTTCTGACAAATACTTAAAAGCCATGAGAGGCTGATGATGATGATGATGATGATGAGGAGGAGCAGGAGGAAATTTAACATCATGCCTGCTACTTTATGATACTCTCTCACTCCAGTTAAGTGTGTTTCTTAAGCCTGGGGCGGTGCAACAGCGAAATGTTGCCACTGCTGGATCCGTCCGGAAGCAGCCACCTCAGGCTGCGGCTGCACCACCGAGAGAAATTGCTGATGGTAATAAAAAAGATAAATCACAGCAAATAGTTCAGTTTTATTTCCTTCAGAGTAGATAAAAACGTTGCTAGTTTTATTGTCGGCGTTACTCGAGCCCAGACCCTTCACATATTTACAGCTTTCTTACAGTTGTCTGCGATATCATTGCTTCCCCACCTATTGAACTGGGCTCCTCAAAGTCTCCCAAATCCCTCCGAGCACTTAATCCCTAATCCCACTTCCTAACCATTCAAGTACATTAGCAAATTATTCCTTTAATCCAGGGCGAGCCGGCCGAAGTCATCGACCAGAGGATAAGTATACAGCCAATCACATCTCGTTTTAATTTGTTTCATCCACAGGATTCGAGGCTGAAGTCCTTTGTCCACATTGTGAAACGGCTTTTGGTTTGTGATGAAAAAACTGACCTGAGCCAGTTGGTGATGTGGATACAAACGACAGCAGATGTTGCATCCAACAGCTCAGTGCATTTGTTCCTCTTATTCTTAACTAATGTTTGTTCATATTTCAGCTGATGAGGTTAACGCTTAAGTGGAAATGATGTTTTTAGCCCAACTTCGCCTAAATGTTAGCACATAAACACTTGTTTTGTTCCACTGAGATTAGTTTGAATGTCTGTGAGAGAAGCACTGTGCTGCCCCAGACATTTTACTGAATTTTTAATAGTAATGGATGCTGCTTTTTGTGAAGTCACTATGGTTTATATGAGGTCAGCATTTTCTTCAGATCCCAGCTGGAAAAAAGCTAAATGTCCTGTGGTTTTAGTGACTGCTGTGTTTTGTTTTCACACTTTTGCTCCATTTTGACTGAGATTTTTGTGGATTCTGTGTTTGTTTTGTTTGTATTTGTAGTTTTGTAGCTTTTATTGATTGTTCGTTTTTATTATTTATTTTTCTTTTTTTTTTATTGATTGTATTTATTTCATGAATCTAACCAAACGCTTCCTACTTCCTCACATGTTCTATTTATGCTAAATATCCGATTTTGTGTGTGTTTGCAGGAAATGTGGTGCCATTCAATGTCACTGACCTGGACAGCATGACCAATACCTCCCTGTTTAGCGATGAGGAGGGACCTGTCAAGGTCAACGAGGTCACCGCTGCAGCCGCTGAGATGAGCACCTCAGTCAGTCCCGACACGTTGGATCCCGTGACCCCGAGGGCGACCCAGAGCCCCCACACTGGCGAGGAGGAGGAGCAGAGCAGCGGCATGTTTGTTGAAACGGTGGCCCCTGTGGTGGAGGAAGTCAGCGTGGCCACTACACCTCAGCTCAGCCCCGATTCGGCTGAGAAGGAGCACCTGCTGCCTACTAGCCCACAAAGGGACGATGTTGTGGGGGGTGGGGAGGAAGAGCAGGACGATGAGCAGCTGCCCCACACTGACCCACCTTGGATCCACGCTAAGGACACGGCCATGTTAGACCTTGATGACCTTGTCACCACCACTGCCCCACCCTCAATCGCAACGAACCCCTTCAACCCTGACGTTCTCCATGTGGACTTCTTTGATCTCTCGTCTCGTGGACGCAGCCTGGACCTAGCCCCAGCCTCTCCTTCATCACTGGCCCACGAGCTGCAGGGTGGTGATCCGACATCGTGGGCGTTGCCGGACAACTACGACTACCTCACCCCTTACGAGGAAGGCATGTCTCCCACCGCTGATGAGTACACCTACAGCACCACCACTGACACCTACGAAGACCCCAGGCTGTCTGCTGGGTTTCCAGCTCGCTCCAAGCCACAGGTCCCACAACCTGGCTTCTTTGTCCCTGGAGCAGGCCGTCCTGGTGTTGGAGCGCCGGTACCAAACAACCCTGTGGAGGGAGCCTTACCAGCGGACGGGTCAGATGGGGTTGGTGGATGCCGTGTGGGCTACCAGATGGTGAATGGAAGTTGCCGTTCGCCCTGCGACATGCTGCCCAACTACTGCTTCAATGGGGGACAGTGTTACCTGCTGGAGGGAATGGGCGTTTTCTGCAGGTGTGACACAACATACACATGCTGCACTCTGCCGCTAACACATGACTGTACCTGTATCACACCTGCCACACACCTATTCATCATTTCAGAGGCTGCCAAGGTCACAACTTAGTCAAAGCAAATAACACAAATGTAACACACATAGTGCTGCAACCACAGCTGGTGGAACACGATAAAAGTTCATACATTCCTCAAGAAATCATATCGACTTCAAATTCACAGTGTGTAACATTTCTCAGCTACATTGTCCCAGTAGGGCAAAACAGCCATGAGTGATGTCATTAGCAGCAGCTGTAATGTAACTAAAGGCAAAGAAAACCAAAGCAGCGCAGCTCATTTACATGGATAATCGATTCTAAATGCGTTGTGATGGCTCTGCGGGGACATCAAACACAAGTTCTGTCACCTGATGCACTGACGGAGGCTTTCTGAAACATATTGATTTAGTTTGTAGGAACATCAGAAAAAGCTCTTTTAACAGGGGACTTTTATGAGGAAAAGTCCCCTTCGTCTGACATTTGGTTGTTCTGTGCACAGGCCCACACGAGCGCACGTATGATAATATGGGAAAAACGTGAACTCATGCAAACCGCAAAAGCAGAAAATTCACATGCACTCACTGTTCCGCTAAAGAATATTCCACGTCCGTAAACACTGCCTGCCGTCCAGGCTTCCGATGCAAACTCCAGTCGTGACTTTCCTCAATATTTGATTCACTGGGTTGTGATGAATCTAGGTGGAGGTCAAAGGTCAAACAGATTAAGGGAATCATTTATGATAATATGGTGTAAGCCACAGAGTAGTTTCAGCTCAGTGTGGGCGCTCTGCCAGTGCGTGAGAAAGTCAACGATCACGGTGCATCTGTGATGAGAGCAGCTACACTCTCGTTATTAAAACACCACATGGACGCACGGGCTTCGGGATTAAAGGTGCCGCAGTGGTGTGCGTTTGCTTTTAGATCCATTTAACGTGTTAGATGCACATGATATCACCTTGAGGCATTGCAATCAGTTCAAACACTGGGTGTAGGCATCAGTCCGGTGGACTTTTTTTACAGCAGCCATTTTGTACCGGTGGTCAACATCCATTCAGTACGAAATCCACCATCTGAGAGGCATAGAAAACAATTCAAACCGCCACAGTAGCCTTGGTTTACGGGAAATGGCGGCACAATAAGGTTGCTGTAGCAGCAATTTTGTGACAAAAAACAGCTGGATCATAGTGAATACACACACACACACACACACACACACACACACACACACACACACACACACACACACACACACACACACACACACACACACAAGCTCCTCCATTGTCAGACCTGAGGCTGATTTGTTCCTCATAGTGTGTGTTTGTGCTATCACTCGCATAAACGTTGGCTTCCTATTTCCGAACGTCAGAGGTTTCACATACATTTCTTCATAATTATGAAATAAACCAACCAATCAGTGAGCACACACTCCCAATTAGTGAACATCTGCGCAGATTGAAATGCAAATGTATGCACAGTGGCGACCAGACTCCTGACTTGCAGCTGATGGAGAAAATATTAGCATGACTCACCCTGCCCACTATGAGCTGTAAGGATAATTAGCACCAACTTTATGACAACAACATGATATGATGTTTGTGTTACTTTACAGCAAAATTTACTCAGTAGCACAAAAAGAAGGTAGAAACAGTTCTCTCACCTTAACCAGAGCAGCTAAATTCAGATAGTACTGTTATCATTACCTATGCAACTAAACTGCCAATGCAAATATGGACAGGGGGGCGACTGTAGCTCAGTTGGTAAAGGCAGTCGTCAAATCAACCGATTATAGTGTTATTGACTGGGTGGGCAATGGAGCAACGCTCACATAGAGATGTTGAAAAATTCTTATTAAGCGTAATTCAGATATTTAGGCTTCAGTCAGCAGATAGCAGCAGAGATGAACCTCCTGAGAGTAAGTCAGATGAGGTCCAGAGACATCTGACTGCTGGGCAAAAGCGCAATATGGGTCAATGGAGCTCTGGCACAGATGAGGACCGATATGTTCCTCTGAGAGGGTGTGTGTGTGTGTGTGTGTCTTTATGTATGTGTGTAGCTGCATCGTCCGTCACGCCGTTTCATTTACAGTGGGATGAATGTTTGGACCTTTAGCCCGCTGCAGTAAAACCACAGCCGTTTGAAATGCGCTTGCTGACCGCAGACCGACCTGTCGTATCACTTGCCCACAGACAGAAATACACACCTGCTGGGAAGCTACCGTTCAGAGGTTACTGATGTCTGCGCTTATAGCTATGACTTCCCCACACGTGTTCCAAAGCGGTTTTAAAAGAATAGCAATGCTCAATTAAACATTACCCAAACTCATCGTGAGTGCACAAAATAACTTTATTGATCCCATGGGGAAATTACATTGCCTTGTTAGAGCTGCTCTCTGGGGGAGAAGCAGGAAAGAAACAAAAGGCACCTTTACCAAACCAACGAGGAAGCACATAGAAAATGAAATAATTAGAAATAGATAAAATAAAGTAAATAATAATTTGTCTCTTTCGGTCTTGAGTCATGAGTTTAATGGCCAACAGATCTCCTGTTTACAAAACGTCTCCAGATGACATCATCTGAACTCCCAATGATGAAAACTCCTCTGGGTGATGTCATTTGGATGAATTTCTTAGAGGGAAGCAAAGAAATCTTTTAATATAAGGAAGCCAGAGTTCAGTTTAAAAGCATTAATGTACATTTACACCCTAAACTAAGGCCATAAAGAGCAAGATGAAAATTGTTGAAGTCGCCCTTTAAGAAAATAACCCCCAGTCTTGCTTTAGCATTATAGTATTATAGCCTTATTTAGCTGCTTAAATGAAAGAACCATCCCTCATGGAAATGTCTAAGGCTTGACAATTTTGTGATTGCTAATGGCAGCTAATTATTTTCCACCTAACTACAAAGATTCTCAGTAACTGTAGACAAAATGTTTTTTTTTACTACGCTTGGACCATCAACTTTTTAATAAAAAATGAATTCACTAAAATGTGAAAATTATAGAGCTTTTTATCTAAAAATGGTCCAATACGGCAATTAAAAAAAAAAAAAAAAAAAATCAAATGCATCAAAGCTCTGCTGAAATTGCCAACATGGCGTCTCCGACACAGAACGGTCAGTTACATTGACTGTTCACATTTGCCTTTGAACTTACAATGTTAAACTTTGACATTTTTAACCCTTAATTGCATCAAACACTGCACAAATATATCAGGTATCAAAAGGTTTGCAGCAGTAAGTCTGTCCTATAAACTATGGTCCTGTATTTTAAAGGTTGAACGAGATGAGAAACTGGAGGAAGGGAAATGAAAGCTACAGCGAAGTTTCAGAACAGTGGTGCCCGTTGCTGGTTAATCTACAACACGTTGCTGTGCTGTCACTTTCATTCTGGCTTGGCGCAACGCACTGAAATGCAAAAACAGTCCAGCAGCCAAATTCCCTCAAGTGTACCGAGACACTGAGACAAACCCCTTTAGTCCTGCACCAGTATAGTGAGATTTGAACCCTGAACCATCAGTCAGTCTGTACAAACACTGAGCAGTGCAGTCTCTCTTTTCTTCAAGTTATCTGGGGCATCTCCTGTCCCGCTGACCGATGGGATCTGACAGCGTTAGCATCATAAATCGCCTCCTCCTCTGGAGCTGCACGACTGCGGACCATATTTGGGGAAAGAGATGAGAGAACAAGAACAAGTGTGTGTCAGGGGAACAAAAAGAAAGGACAACAGAGCCAGTGTTTATATGCTGACTGTTTATGAAAGGAAGAAATAAAAGCAAAGGAGTGAAACGCACCAAAAGAGGGATGAAGAGGGGAAGCAAGCAAGAAGCTTTCAACAGGAAGTCAAAGAGCGATAGATGGAACAAGAAAAGTGTTAGAGGTGGACACAGAAAAATAGACGAGGCAGAAGAGAAACTTAGTGCAGAGAATGAGTCAGAATCTTAGAACTCCTGCCAGTATGGAAAGGAGTCAGGCGAGCCAGGTTGAGTTTGATCGTGTGTGTGTGTGTGTGTGTGTGTGTGTGTTCTGCAGCTTGATGTAATTAAGGAAAGCTTTGAGCAACAACAACAGTTTGTATCCATTTTAGGTTTCAAGAACACATCATGGAAAACACATCCAAACACACATTTAGATGCTTCACACACAAAGAACACCCTCCCAACAACAACACACACACACACACACACACACACACACACACAGGCATTTTGGGTGTATTAGGGATCAATTCCAAGTCAAAGAGCGTGGGCCTGTGGAATCAGGCAAGAGGTCAAACACACTGGAGATTTACAGCTGCCAAGGAGGCTGGGACAAAAGACACACACACACACACACACACACACACACACACAGTTTGTTTTTGCCAAATGTAGCCAGGCCTGACGTATTCAGTTGTTGAGCACACACACATACGCGCACACACACACACACCCTCACACGCACATTTGTTTTTAATAATAGTTGTCATGGTACAGGGTAACAAAGTTTTTCTGCACATAGCACATAGCTGCAACTGTCAGGCGTTTACTGATCTTTATGGAGGTGGAGCTAATCGCTATCAGGCGCTAGTGATCCAGCCTGATTCCGTCTTTGTCTCTTTGTTTACCTTAGATTCCTCCAAATGTTTAAGTTCTCATTTTGTAAATCTCAAAATAACTGAGATTTATCAAAGTGATATGTCTCCAAAGTTACTATATAAAAATGTGTCTGTACCTGGAAAAACCATCCAAGGACGTGAATGTCTTAAGGGACGATGTCGTGTAATCACAAGACACCACAAGTGCCGGAGAATCGTCCAACGCAAACAATGATAAATTAAGGTGGTGGACAGCTGTTCCACTTAATGTTTGGATAATGAACCTCAGAAAGTCCAGTATCATCAGAAAACAGTAGAAAAGTTTCGCACCTCAGTGGTGAGTTTTGCTCTCGTGCGTGTTGAGCGACGGTGGTGCCAGGTCATTTTTCTTATAAGACCGAGCTGCTAGTCAAACGTCTCTGGCTTTTTTCCACTGTCAACTACTTGTTTTTTCTTTTGTTTTTTTGAGAGATGTTGTGTTCTGGTGATGGAAGAATAGGACAATGTCGTATCGTGCAGTGATCGGACATCTGCTCTGATTTCTTTTTTCAACCATTTCTTGACGGGTATCTCACCATTTACCAAGCAATTGTGTATCGACTTTTAACAAAACTGTATTCTGCACCTACAGTACTTCAAACCCGCTGCAAAGTCCTATAAATGGTTCCCGCAGCTTCATAATCTTCATTTTGGACTTGTCTCCTAATCAATGAAAGAATAAGGACACGGATAAATAAGCCAATTCTGTCTTCCAATTGTTGCAAACAGCTGACATTTAATATTGGACCAAGCTCCAAAGCTGATCGCTTTTTATACACTAGCAAACTAACTGACACAACCAATACTGACTTTCATCATGGAACATTTTAGTGCTTCAGGATGAATCCATGTGTCGGCCTCCATGACACGAGAATGTTTTGGGCTCACTGTGCTGCATATTTCTGTCAGAGTCAGAAGTTGACTGGCTTAAATTGAGAGCAGTCCATCGAAGGAGAAAGGTGCAGTAATTGTGAGCATGGGACACATCTGTCTCGGTAATTGGTTTGCTGTTTACGGTGCTGTGAGGGCTCCTCAGGGGACCCGAGGTTTAGTTAAATGTGGTTTGGTTACAGTCATTTGCATTGTTAGCCAGTCTCTCTTAATATATATTAGCATGACGTTAGCATCTCATCTCAGTGTGCAGTCTTTTCACACAAACATCACTGGATACTGGAAAAGGATCCGCAGCACCCAACAAAATGTCCGGGAGCATCGACACATTATTACCTTGGTTTGAACCGGTCGCGTTCTTGTGCTGCCAACCGGAGAACCCCAATTATGTCGCCGTTTTTTTTCCCAATCCCTTTTCAAGTCGAGGGATTTAGCATCGCTCGCTGATTGAATGGAACAGTGTTCCCCCAAATCCGTGGCCACTAATCAGGTTGTAATGGTTCAATCAGCATAATGGAAGCAGCTGTACTGATATTTGACTGGAGCTGGTTTGGTTTCTTAATGTGCTGCAGAGATGCCTTGGCGAAATCTAAAAAGGATGTCAGACGAAAGAGAAAGAATTTGACCTTAAGTAATATTCCATGTGTGTTTCAGACGGAGGGGGCCTGGCCTGTACCAGCGTTCACGTATCTGTCTTGTTATTGTCTCTAAACTCTCCTGCAGAATTGTTAAATCTCTCACACGTCCAGAACCCGCTGCAGAACAGTCATAATCCGCCGTTTTATTTTTCATACCTTCCATCTGAGGAACGAGTGTCAAGTGCTTCTGACCAGCAGAAAAGCCAGACATTCCCAGGAAGTTCATATATTAAAGACAAGGAATTTAGCTTTACAGCCAGAAAGGGAAAGAAATGTTATATGACACAGTTTATCGAGGTTTGAAATCGGAGCTCCCTGTCGTTTTAAACTACGTTTAAAGATCCACATACCTTCACCAAGACAAATCTGAGAAGTAGAAACATATTAATAATGTAAAGCACAGACAGGTGCAGCCTGTGGCTCAGTCAGAAGGTGGTTGGTACTTGTTGGGTTTAGGATTAAAAACCTTTCACACACAGCTACACAAACGATGATGAGGGAGTGGAAACCACTTTTTACACATCACCGATCAGACACAACTTTGTGACTCCAATACAGCAGCTCTGCCATAAATTCTACTTGTTTGTTTTTATTTGAAATTATGTTATCATTTCTCAGTTTTTAGGCTTTCTTTTTAATGGGTTTACAGTAGGTCGTAGAGTCGTACCTGAGTCCATTTTAAGTAGGGCTGATTCTAACACTTTGGCCACCATGATGAGAATGAATGAGGTGGCCAAAACATTAGAACCACCTCTTCTTATAATGCAAAATTGAGAAATTAAAACCTTGTCATAATGTTAGTGTGTATTCAGTGTATTTGAACTTTAAATCTGAGTAGCACGTTTTACAAAAATCCTCCTTCTTTTAACATTTGCTCCTAATCAAAAACTTGAAGTATCGCCACTCCATCGCTGACTAAGCCAAACTCTCCTTTATTCTAAGTCATAAAGTTTCTAATAATGGTTTTAGATTATGGGAAATGTCTCTCTCTCTGTTATTTTTTAAATCAAATCCAGCTTTTAATCCTGGCCTCGGCCTGCCCTGTGGTTGGCCTTCCTCTCCCAAAGCCCTCAGCATAACAACAAAGATTCTAACACTTTGGCCACCATGATGAGAATGAATGAGGTGGCCAAAACATTAGAACCACCTCTTCTTATAATGCAAAATTGAGAAATTAAAACCTTGTCATAATGTTAGTGTGTATTCAGTGTATTTGAACTTTAAATCTGAGTAGCACGTTTTACAAAAATCCTCCTTCTTTTAACATTTGCTCCTAATCAAAAACTTGAAGTATCGCCACTCCATCGCTGACTAAGCCAAACTCTCCTTTATTCTAAGTCATAAAGTTTCTAATAATGGTTTTAGATTATGGGAAATGTCTCTCTCTCTGTTATTTTTTAAATCAAATCCAGCTTTTAATCCTGGCCTCGGCCTGCCCTGTGGTTGGCCTTCCTCTCCCAAAGCCCTCAGCATAACAACAAAGTTTCCTTTAATTCAACAAACCCACAAATGAGTCCAGAGTTATTACTTTAGAGTAAGAACTGTCCTCTGCTGGTCTGACGGCATTAGATCCACCTCTGTGCGGGTCCTGCAGATTTGACTTTTTCCTTCATCCTCTCCCTTTGTTGAGTTATTGCATAAAAAAATATGTTTGCTTCAACGAAGAATCCTTAGTGTTGTTTTAATGCAAGCGTAGAATTTATGCTAAAATATTCAGCAAACTCTCTGCTGTGCCCTTTGCTGTCAGCCCAGATGCAGGTCTGTTGGACCTAATAGCCTTCTGTGTGGTTCTTCTCCCTCTGCCCTTCCAAAGACCGTGTTGTTAAAATGCATTTCTCCTCTTGGTTTGTTCTGTCTCCAAAGGAAAATCTGCTTTATTTTCGTATTGAACATTGAATAAGATTCGCTTTTCTTATACGTGTATTTTTGATTTAAATTTTTACATCTTTAAAAATAAACAATTAGTCACTTTTTGAACCTACACTTGATTGAGCTCACTGATCCCTTGATCCTTGAATTAACCTCTCTGGCAGAGAGTTTGTACAGAGCAACTTCTCCTTCTCAAACCAGCTGTAACTCTGTGTGGACTCATAATTTTCCAGTTCATTCAGGGATTATCGCTCATTAATCATTGATCAGTTTTAGGGCTTTGGACTCTGGACCGCCGTAATGGACCAATGGACGTCCACCTGACAGAGTCTTAGCTTCAGCGACACATTAACCAAACTGTTCACCTGAAGGGAGCATTGTCTTATTCTTAAATGAAAAGCCATTTTCTTCAAAGTCCAGTGGTAAAGTTTTTTAAATGTTTGTTTTCTGCAGTCAGGTTTCTGGAAAGATCACGATTACGGTTATTAAGATGTCAACAGATGGTCTGTAATGATTGGTGACTCTGGCCTTCTGCACCGATTCACCAACCCAACACGTCTTTAGCTGTAACTGTGAGCCTAAAACCTTTGGAGAAGTAGATACAACAACAACAACAACAACAACAACAACAACAAATGTTGTTGTTGTTTTTTTTAAATTCCACTAACCGGCTTATTAAACTGTTTTCCAAAATTCCTAATGAATAAAGCTGCGATTTACAAATCACAAACCTCAACAAAAGACCAAAAGCGACAGTGTCTTATTAAAAGCTTTCCTAAGACCCTCGGTCCCCAATCCCTCCACCTTTTACCTGTAAAGGGCACAGTTGTGGACAACATGGTGCATGCATTATGGAACATGCATCCCATCCACGAGGACTTGGAAAACATGGATCATGTCTGATTGACTGACAGCACATTTTCAGATCTTTGGTAAAAGAAAATCAGCATAATAGGAGAAATAGCCAAAAATATATAAAAATAAAACCCAAGTTGTAATAAACTGGACTTAGTCTTTAAGCAGCGTGTTGATTCTGGCTGCCCTGTCTTTCCTCGTGACCTTTAGACCTAAGCCGTCTTTCCCGTCTTGAATTGGCCTTGCACTTTTCCCCTCTCCCCGCTCTTTTCACCCTCCATTACTCCTCATCAAAACCAGCAGGGCTTCTTATTAGAAAGCCGCCGCCCCATCTGCACCATTGTCACCCTCTGCAAGTTAAATAAAGTCTCTCTCTCTCTCTCTCTCTCTCTCCTTTGTCTGTCTGTCTGCTTGTCCCTCTCTTGTCCCAGCAAGCCAGACTAATCAGGTAAATATTGAGAGGACTTGTTAGCTCTTTGTACTGTGGCAAAGGCCTCCCTGACGCTAATTCCTCTGTGTTCCTGCCGGGCTATGGCTACTTTTTTAATGTGGATGCGGTGAGCCAAGGCGATGGAGATAATGACGGGTTGGGGAGGGTAAAACTCTGCTTTGGTCGGGCCTGTGGGACGTGTGGGAGGTTTTTATAAGACGAATGAGTGAGGCGGGTTGATCCATTCATAGAGGAGTCATGCTTTTAATGTTAAAACTGGGTTTGACAGTGTTTGAGTTTTGTCCCTGAGGACGACTCATGCCCCGATTCATTTCAGCTCTGTGCAGCTGCCCTGGACATGAGACTTATGCAGAAGAAAATTCAATCTTGTTTTTTTAAGTCAGCCAATAACTCCTTCCTCTTGTGTCAGCTTGTTAAACTGTTTTCCAAATGTCTTAACGGATGAGAAAAAGTATCACAACCATCAATGTCTTATTAAAACTTTCTGACCTGCCCATATTTAACAATCTCAATTTTTTCAAAATGAAGGGACAGAGGTGGTGAAGGTGGATGAGTTTAAACACCTACCTACAACTGTTCAAAGTAATGGGGAAAGTGGAAGAGAGGTGAAGAAGAGAGTGCAGTCAGGGTGGAGTGGATGGAGTGTCAGGACTAATCTGTGATAGAAGGAGATCTGCAAGAATAAAGACCAGCCTTGCTGGACGGGCTGGAGATGGTGGCACTGACAAAAAGACAAGATGTGGACCTGGAGGTGGCAGAGGTGAAGATGCTGCGATTTTCATTGGGAATGACAAAGACGGAGCTCTCAGGGCCATGTGTTGTCAACTTAAAAACGCTTGTTTATGGTAGATGGTAAATAAAAATGCATGTACTTCTATCAGAAATGTTAATTCCCTCTGTGCAATTTAGATTGTTGCTTCCACTTAATTTCTCATAATTTATAATAATCTCGTAATTTGTCATGACTCGAAAAGTTTAATGCAAACTGTTGCACTAAATTTTGTGTTGAGCTAAAACTATTTTAATGTGATAAAAAAAAGTCTCAAGCCAACATCTCAATTTGTCCAGTTTGGAAAATGTAACAATATTTCCACAAGCCTTAGCTGTTAATTAGAAAATGTTACAAGCAAATGTTACACCTGCATCATGTTAGCACATGGGTGCTGTCATTGTAAGCACTAGTACAGCCTCACAGAGCAGCTGGTATTAGAGTTGTTACTGGACAACAGCGGAGCTCAGTGACAGAATAACAAGATCAAGCTTAGATGTATTTTAATGAAGTATAAATTGTAAATTGTTTCAGTCGTCTCATCTCTTTGCAAATGGACCAGAACATTTCGCTCAGGCTGCCGTGTTTTCCTCCAAATATCAGAAAAGGAACTGCAAAAAAACGAGATATGATTCAGCTGCGGGCGCTCGGCAAAGAGGGAGAGATTGGCAGGAGCGAGGAAAGATGGCGAGGTAAAGAGCCAGTGAAGTTTTTTTTTTTTTTTAAAGAGACAAGCAGCAGGGGTGAAGTCATGGAGAGGAAGAAGGAAAAGAAATGGACACTAGCTGCTAAAAGTCAAACTGTGTCCCCTCTGGAAGGCTGAGCGGAGATGCGTGCGTGCGATGGAACGACATGTCACCGGTGCATCTGCTGCGTTTGCCGCTCAGATGGGTTGCCATGACAACCATCACATCCTTACGCGCTCTCCCTTTCCTTTATGCATCTCCCCCGTCGGTCTCTCGCTCTCCATTTGTGTCCCTCGTCCCTCACCCTCCTCCCTCCCTTCGACTCCGACTTACATAAGCCTCTTCTTTGTATGAACGCAGAAACGCTTAGAGGTTGAGTACATGGAGGCCTCATTGAAAATGTGATAGAACGACTTGATCGCACTCTCTCTGTCTCGGATACATTCAAAATGACTCCTAGGTTGTTGCCAGCATTTTTTCTTCAGCTGGCCAAATAACAGGAAGCCTGTCAGTGAAAGGAGTCTGCTGCTGTGTGTGCTTACAGTTCATATCGTTATACATCAGGTCAACGTTCAGCACAACTTCAAAAAGCTGTTAAAGGATAATAGGTAAAATTAAAGATGTTGTGAATAAGTTTTTTTTTTTTTACAAATAGGTTCCAAAACTTACCTTAAATCTACATTATGTATCACAATGCATCTTATTCTGGAGAGGGGCCTTGCGGCCTCTTACGACCATGTAAACCTTTTAGAAGGCTTCAGATATTTATGGTCCCAAAAATATTACCTACTTCCTGACTCTAGTCACCCATCGTTTTTTCCATATTTGTCCAGACTAGCTACAGAGGCAGTTCTAGGGGGCCAGAGGCCTTTGCCGACTAAAGTCACTGCCTCTACCTGAACTTTTACATGAACAAATACATTGTTTAATATTTAATAAATTCTTTAAAATAGTTTATGCCCCTACAGAAATTGCTGTAAAACAGAATAATGAATTATAATTTCCTAAGTAACGGACAATAGAATGATGAAATTTGCCAGGTTGGGTGCTGGCTGCATGTTGTCTGAGGATGGAGCAGCCCAAACTCAGTACTGTCCCCAGTGGTCTGGATCCATCACTGGCTGCTTGTCCCTCATCTAAAGCTTGTCATAAACAGCCTTATTCTGCTTTAGGACCATAAATAAAATTAGTCCTGTGCGAGCCAGCATCACTCAGCAGCATTATAGTCTCGTTAAGCCGTGAAATAGATTTACCATTTAACACGCCTAACAGTCTGTAGACAGAGCCATCTGCCTCTGTTGTTTATGTCCCCGGGCGGTCACCATACCACAGTCTGGGACTCAGATGGCATCTTTGTGTGTGTGTGTGTGTGTGTGTGTGTGTGTGTGTGTGTGTGTGTGTGAGTGCGCACGCGCCCATAATGTACATCAACATATGGATTGTTTGCATGCAGTGCATTATATTTTATGTGCACAACTGCCTTTATGACTGTTTGTGTGTAAAAATTGCCCCAGGCTCTTTTGTTTTTGGTTGACGTTTCATTTTCGCAGACACAAACACAAAAAAACGATAGCAATCTTTTTTTAATAAAGTAGTAGATTTATGTCACGTGCAGTTTGTTGTGAAACATTTAGGGGCCACATACTGTACGAAGAGCGTTTTTACTTTAAACAGTAGTGAATGTAAAGATAATCAGTAGCAAAGGAGAAAACCTGAATGTTCTCAGACTACTTTAAAGTGGGGAGGTGTTCAAAGCATTGCTGAGAAATGATCTTTTTTTGGCTATAAATGCAAACAATGTCTCACTTATGCACAATTCACTGATCTCAAACATCACAAAGAAACTTCTAAGATGTGGGTTTAACACTGAAACCTTTTTCTCTCTGGTTTGTCTGTTTTCTTTCTGTCTCCCCGCCACGTTTTTCCCACCTCTTCCTCCTGCCTCCTTCCTCTCCACCACTTCTCCACATTTCAAAACTTGCCTGTTCCCATCATCCACCATTTTGCTTCCGCTCTGTTTCTTTTCTCAAACGCCCAATTTTCTCTTTCCACCTTATCGCTATCTTCCTCTTTCTCTCAGATGTAACGTCCAGGATTACATCTGGCACAAGGGTGCTCGCTGCGAGTCGGTGGTGACTGAGTTCCAGGTGATGTGTCTGGCCGTGGGTGCCTCGGCTCTGGTGGTCCTGCTGCTCTTCATGATCGTCGTCTGCTTTGCCAAGAAGCTCCACGTGCTAAAGACAGAGAACAAGAAGCTGCGCAAACGCAGGTGAGGCTTCACCTAACACCAGAGCCAGGAGAAGTGAAAAACAATGTTTTCTATCCCAGTTTGGAAGCATGATTCACAGTAATGTATGACGAAAAGTCTGTGGTCGCGCTTTGTGGCCTATACCTGTGACAAATTAGCTTTATTTTCAAAAATAATAACAAGAGATTAAGGTCTTTACACACTAGAGGCGAATTTCCAGAATGATGTTCTTGCACGTCCAAAACATTTTTTGAATCAGTGATCTGTCAGTGAGCCATTTTACATTAGTACATATTTCACGTTGTGAAAAAGTCTTTTTTTTTTGTTTACTTCCTGGTTAATTAATTCGCTCACCAATCACACAAAAACATTCAGCTTGATCTAACCTGGAACAAACCTTGTGTTTGTGCTGGATGAGATTAGAAAAATTATAAAGCACAATTTACCATTGTTACTTTATTTGTTTCACTCACTTTGCGTCACTGTTGTCAATTGCAAACTGGCACATCGGTGAGATAAACCTCCACATTTCCCCCTTCTTCCCCTTCTTCTCGCTTCCCCTCTTTATCAAAATAAGAACCAGGTCAGGGGCAGCACAGTGGTGCAGTGGTTAGTGCTATAAGCTAGAAGGTCATGGGTTTGAATACCCAGCCTGCTGGTTTCCCTTCGGTTCCTGCAAGACAAGCATGTTGGGTTAACTGGTGACTCTAAATTCCCTCTAGGTGTGAACGTGAGTGTGAATGGTTGTCTGTCTGTGTTTGTCTTTCTGTGTTGAACCTGTCAGGGTTGGACCCCACCTCTTGTCAAATGACAGCTGGGATAAGCTCCAGTCCCACATGACCCTGAAAAGGATATGTGGTAATATATGATGATTGGATGATCTTTGTCATATTTTCTAAATTTTTTGTTTTAGAACCTACTGTCATATTTGATGTGAATATTTGCCTCCAAAATTAGCATTTTCTGTATCGTAATGTGTAAAGACCTTTAGAGAAAATTAAATAATATAATTTCCTCACACTGCAGCAAGTGTCTGATGAGGAAATAGCAAACCCTTTGTTTCTGTGATGGAGGCTGCCTTTAGGATAAACTGACTCCCCCTGACTTGTGTTTAGCGGGAGGTTTGGTGAATGACAGCAACACACCGGTCAAGAAAATAGGAGAGGGAGAGAAATCCAATCAAAGTCTAAACGGAGAAGGCCTGTATTTAAACAACATGTCAGAGCTTTCTAGAAAAAAAAAGTGTTAAAGACGGAATTATTTAAAATACTTTTTACACAAAGGTCCACATATTGGTTAGATAAGGAATTTTCAACTGTATGTGACACGAAGGTTGAGAATCACTAATCTGCATCATTTTTGTTTTTGATTTTATGTATCAGTTGAATCTCTTATTTAATTTAATCCGGATTTTAATTAAAAGTGAGCCTCTATTTAAATCTGTTTTAAGAGGCGACTAAATGGATGTTGACGCAGACGACCTGACAGAAATTACTTGAGCCTTGAATACCTTTAGTAAAATGTCAAAGATATAGGACAGAAGAGTAAGAGATGAGAAGAGAAGTGCGGTGTTCAAGGACATACTGTGACTGCAGCACCTACAGACTCACAGCTTATTTCTGTCCTACTTCTATTGCTCTTACATAAGTAAAAATTCTCGGGGAAAAAACTGAATTTACATTCATGTTTTGTAGTCGTGTTCTTTGAATTTACTTTCCCCCCCCCGCTGATTTAAACCAGTGATAACTGGTGTCGCCTGCTGTTTGATGTAAGTGTAACAATAAACGCACACATTACACATGACAAAGAAAAAGGTTGTAAAGGTGAAGTTAAATCCCATTATGTCGAAATCTGGACCCAGTTTGGGCCTCTCATTTATTACTATTACATGAAAGTACTGATCCAAATTTGATTTGCAAAAAATAAATGGATGAGAACATCTTTCTGCTGCATGATAATAGAGATTTCTAACACGTTTGTTATGCTTTGTCTCTTTGTCCTTAATCAAACATAGATGGCAGGTGAAAATCTGATTTAAAAAAAGCAGTGTATTAATACATATTTCAGACAATCAGCACAATGCCAAGTATTTTTGAATGATTTTATGGGCAGAGATTGGCATCAACCAGATGCAGTAATGAGCTAAAGAGCTAATCAGAATCCAACATCTGTGGAAGGACATGAAGGTAAGAAAATGAGAGAGTGGGAAAAGGAGCCAGTGGAGGAGGAGGTTAAGGAGGAGGAGGGGGGGCGGGTCTAAGACAGTAGTGGAGGAGAAGGGGGAAGGGTGGCAAAGAAATAATATAGAGACAGGGACAGTCTGATGGAAGGTGGGGGTGGTGAGAGCTGCTAAAACTGGAAGCAGTTTTGTAGTGAGCAAGTGAAGAAGACAATGAAGGAATGCTGGATGAGATGAAGAAAAGGGAGGAAGAAGATAAGGGAGGGGCGACATAGAGAGCGGATGGTGAGCAGCCGGCGGAAACCAGATGACAAGATAGATGAGAGAAGAAGAACAAAAGACTGCTTTGCAAAAAAAAATGAAACTAAACAAACAGGGAGAGTAGGGTCACTTTAGTGTTTCACATAAGCTCAACTGGATAAAGGAAGAGTAGTTTTCTAAATGATTCTACAGACTGTTTTGTTTTGTATAGTGTAAAATGCTCTCAGAAATTATAAGTAGTTGGCCTCCACTAGTTAACATTTTTTAATATACATTATATTTCCACACCATAAAGCTCAAACTGTTAAAGGCTTTTATATATATATATATATATATATATATATATATATATATATATATATATATATATATATATATATATATATATATATATATATATATATATATATATATATATATATATATAAAGGATAATTAAAACACAGAAATCTGTAACTTCTTATACATTTAGCAAACACTTTCTTTACTGTAAAGGACTCGTAGTGGAGTCACATGATATACTGCCAAAAATGTGTTAAAAAGTAAATGAATATACATATACATGTATATATTTGATAGGCTGACTGAGAACTGTGTCAATAATAGTATTAATAGTAGTAAGACATTACAAAAAAATACACTAAACTTGTTTTCAATCTCATTTCTGCAGCTGTCAGTAAATTTGTCATATTCACAATTCAACATTTTCAAAAGGATGCAAAATGATTGTGTGACAGAAATATTAAGTTCTCAGTTTTGCATTCTAAGAAGTGGTTCTAATGTTTTGACCACCGTATTTAAAATGATATATAATGCTGAGACTCTTTGGCTCAGCCCTCCTGCTCCCTCCTCTGCTGTGTTCTACAGTCTGCTACACTCTGCACAGCTCTTAAAGTATCATCAGGTTCCAATCAATAAGTGTGCTGCAAAAGTTACTAATCCAGCAGAAATGTAAGTTAATATCAGTACGTTATTAGCTCCCATTCAGATGGGTAACTCCAGAGTGGGTTTAAAGCTGCACTAAGAAAAAGTTCAGCAACTAATATTTGTGTAATGTGAAGGCGGCTGCCTTCATCTCACGTTCAGCTCATTATTTTGGTTTTTTTGAAATTCACAAATCTACAGTTTTGCATCAGTTTCTCTTCCTGACTTTTCCCGGTGCAACAGGCAGCAAACGTTTGAGCTCTGATAAACCCACTGAGCATTTTCCTACCCAGCACCAAACAGCACATGGACACAAATGGTGAACAGAGTGCAGCATTAAGCAGCTAAGGAGTCAGACATTTCCTTTAGAAGTTTAGTGGAGGCCAATAAAAAACTATGAGAATGTGAATGTGGGACTTGACTTATGGGGATCATTAATAACAATGTTGTTTCTGCTGCTTAACTACAGGGCAAATGCAGCCTTAAGGATTAAAAAGAGACAACACGGCTGTTCTGTAAAATTATTAGCATGTCTGTTTAGGTTTTTTTGGTTTTCTTGTGAACTGTACACAAGCCTCGTGTAACAATCTGCATCACATATGGACCATGAAAAAGGTTGAATACTTTGTGAACAGCACAGAAAAACATTCTGATATCATCAAATGTTTTCTAAGAGTCAACATGTTAGATTAGAACTGTAACCATAGAAACGATGAAGAATCCTTATTTCTGTGTGAAATATATGGAGAGATCAGAGGGAAGTGAATATACACTGAAGGAGAGAACAAGAGTGATAGACAGACTGAAGGGTTGGAGGGGGAGGAGGGGGTTGTTTGGGCATTGCTTTGGTGTTTTAGCAGCGATCTCCCTAGCAACAGCGCTGTTGTGGATGAGCAGCCTCCCGGCTATCGAGCGCCGCGGACGCAAATGTGGGCCGAAGGACCAAAATCCTCGCCACTGAGATCTCACGCTTCTATTTTTAGCTCGACGATTGTTAAGTTAGTGGTTGCGGAGGATTATGGGTGATGATGAAGATGATGGCGAGGAAGAAAAGTGGTGCATTCAGTCACAGCTGTAACACTAGCTAGCAGAGTCTTTTTAAAAAAAAAAAGGAGAAAGGGTGATGTCATTGGTACTGAGAATCCAGCTGAAAGTAGGGCAGTCTGAACAGGAGAGGGGAGAGGGAGGGAGAAACAGAGGGGGAGGCTGGGCTGACCTACATACAGCTGTGCGACCTGAGGGGTGTGTGTGTGTGTGTGTAGCCATAGTGCAGCATGAAAGAGAAAACACAACCTCATCAAGTGGTCAGCCAAAAGAAATCGAAGAGGAGAGGAGGAGGGAGGAGGATGTGAGGGGTAAAAAAAAAAAAAGCAGCACAAGAGAAAAGGGGGGGAGGTAACTGAGGGGGAGAAGGAGGCAGAGAGAAGAGAGGGCGTCTGCAGAGAAAAGCACTCAGCATGACACAGGCAGAGGAGTGTGTGTGTGTGTGTGTATACATGCTTTGATGGCATCATTGTGAGGACATGTCGGCTGCTCCTCTCTCCTTCAAAGGGCTGAAGGACGGGAGACACTTGGTTTTAGGGTTCAGGATATAGAGTCAGCGTTCGGTTGCTGGGGGATGCGAACGAGTGTCCTCAGAACTACTGAAAGACGCGTGTGTGTGTGTGTGTGCGCGCGCGTGCGACTCCAACACTTCCCCATCTGCTTTGCGTAATTGCAGTCGCAGTGTTTCTCCGCTGCAAATTGAGATCAGACCCAACATTCCCATCAAAGACAGAGAAATGGAACAAATAAAGACGGAAGCGTAGGACAATCCGCAGTCTGTATCTGCTGCTATTCCCTGTAGTGTACTGTAAAAGTCCACGTCGAGTCCTTGCAAGTAGAAATATTCAGTACAGGTATGAAAAAATCTTTAGACTTTTTTAAAAGAGACATTAACTATTAACTATAATTAGCATGAGCAAGGGCGGAGAGTGTGTAGCTGGTGTTGCTACAGTAACTAGCTGTAGCTCGTCTGCAGTGTCACAGCTATGAGGTGCTGGCGCAGAGATTCAAAGCTGCTGTCTGGTGGCACAGATTCCTCTGCCTCGTCGTGACTTCGGCTTTGATTGTCCTGTCACAGTGTTCATGCGACATGAACATGGAAACTGGCACAGGGATCGGAGGGGGAGTGGATCACGGCCTCTTTGACTCGGGAGTGAAGTGATGAGATGGAGGATGTGTGATTCGTCTTTTGTGTGTGTGTGTGTGTGTCTTGTACAGTGAGATTTACATGGGCAAGTGGCAAACAACTGTGGTTTTCTTTGAGAGGGAAGAGACAAATCTGTGACTCCTGTCAAATTCAGTCCCTGAGACAATCATCTCTTTCCTCTTTGAGAAGTTGGAGACAAAGAAGAAAGAGGTGGGGGGGGGATTCAAAGAAGTTCAGTCTGGCTCAGTCAGAAGGGAAATCCCAACATTTGCTGCTTCCTTGATGAGATAAAAGAAAAGTCTGTGTTTATCTGCATCTGTTTTAAAGTAGCGCGGCACATTTTCAGGAGACTGTCCCACTGATCAGAGTAGATGGGGAATGACAAAAGCCAGAGGCTGAAATCATCCACGTCTCCCCTGAGCATCAGTGTGCTGAGCAGTGTTTTATTATTTGAGCAGTAAAAACCTCGTGGGGATAACGTGGGGTTTGTAGGACAAACCGTGTCTCGGTGTCCGACCTCATGAAGACAAAGAGGATTTGAACGCCAGTTAGTACCAACAGAGAGTTTGAGTGAAAGTTTATTCTCTTTGGGGACTCGAGCGGCAAAGCTACGTCTAAAGTGAAATGGTTTCTTCTCTGCTTGTTGCATCACAGATTAAATATTTCAATTCATTTTTTTCTGTTTGCCAATTCACAAACAGAAGTCGTAAACTTGCCGTCTAACTAATGCTGCTTTCTTGCTTTTTTTCTCCCCGTCCCTTTTCTCTGACAATCCCCTCTTTCTGTGTGATCTTTTCCTGTCTCCTCTATTTTCTCTTTTTGTCCCCCTGTGTCTCCGTTTCTGTGTTTTCTCCTTTTGGATTTGTTCATCTGTCTTTTCTCTCTGTCTCACCTTTGATGTTTCTCCATGTTTGTCCCATAAATATCTGAAATACTCCTTTAACCTTCCCTTTTTATCTGCTCAATTCTTCTTCCACCTCATCCCCTTCGTCTCTCTTGTCCAAACGTTTGGTCCCTTCTGCTTCCTCCTCACATCACGTGTATCTTTCTCATCTTTCTCTACCTCTATCCCCGTCCTCCCTCTCCATCCCCCTTTCACCCAACAACCAGCAGTAAGTACCGGCCTTCATCGGAGCAGCACAATGATAATTTCTCCCTGTCCACCATCGCTGAGGGCTCCCACCCAAATGTAAGGAAACTGTGCGACACCCCTCCTAACGTCCCTCATGCCCGTGCATTGGCTTACTATGATAACATTATCTGTCAGGTAACGTGGTTCTCGCCTCTCTCTCACCCCTTTTTCTGCACCTCCCTCCCACCAAAACCCTGCCCGGGCTCCCTGACTGCCCCCCTAATGCATGGGCATGACTATTCTCCGATACTCTGAGGTGTGAAACGCTAACAAATATGGGGATGGTCAAAGTGCAAGCAAGGATGGCAGGAGTTTTCTCCTTGGGTGAATCCCAGTCTTCATAAGTGTTTCAAGCTGCTGTCGAAAAACTCAAAATATATATATTTTTTTAAATCAGGTTTTAAACCTTGGGATCAGAGCGTGTGTAGCATTAGATTTTATGACTAAACAGTGACTGAAGCAGCAACACTTCTTTGCATAGCGACACAGAGAAGATGCTGCATAAATCAGCTCACTGACACAGCTGGGGTTAGAGGTTAACCCCCCCTGAAACAATGCTGTCTAAACATTTATGGACTGTCCTCACAGTGCAGCTATAGCAGCCCGCTGTGGCTTTAAAATGATCCCTTATAAGAGAAAACTCCCACAGTCCTTTGCTGCCACCCCCTCCTAACCCCCTCCCTTTCTAAACTGCTCTATCTTCTGATCACCTCTTGCATCGGTGTGTCATGGCATGTCCACCTGGTGGCCACGCACTGCTGCGGCTCTGCTTTGCCCTCTGTATTTCAGCCTTATAACAAAAAGTCTGCTTTTCTTGTTTATCCTGAAAGCGGGTGGGGAAGCGGGAGGGACTGTTCCGTTTGTTAAAAAAAAAACAAATGGTTACGTTTTCCGAGGGGATGGATTGAAGGCCACAACCAGGTAAGAAAGCGGTGTGGGGGATCTTTGTGGAACGGCCGGGGGTTATTAGGATAAACATCTGAGATGCAACGCCTTGCTGCTTCCTTCAGTTTGCAGCAGAGAGCCAACAGGTGCCTCACTAACTGAAGCATGGGTAGCTGTTAGCAGCAATGCTAATGTTGTAGCAGCATGGGTAGTTGTAGTGCTACAACTAAGGCAGAGCCTGTCTTGTTTTTCTTTACTTTATATTTACATTTTCTGTATTTTTAGGATGTGGTACCACCCTCTAACAACTCCATCAGTAATTTTGTTCACGTTCAAGGCTACAGTAACCGGTTGTTTCTGCATAATTCCTAGTTTCTTTCAGTCTAAGTCAACAGTTCATCTTAAGTCAAGTGTTTTAATATAACCACAGCCAAATACCATTATCACTGCCCTGACACACACCAAAGCCCATAATCATAGTATTAGAAAAGGATCCATCATCACCTTCTAACAGCATCTAACTCAACGGCATCTGCACATCACAAACCCTAAAGTTCCCGCTTAACTTTTTTTAAAATGTAGTTTTAGCCCACCAAGAACACAAGGATGCACACGGGGACATGACGCCACATACTTTACTCCCGCTGACAGTTTGTGCCGTGACACTGATTGTGAGCTGGTAGAAAGGCTATAGAGAAGTAGAATTAAAAAGACGTTTTGTTTCTTTTAGTTTAGACTGTAGCTACAAGTGTCTCGCAAACTTTTTTCCTGAATTTCCTGAACAGCTCCACATATGCGAGATGTTTGTCTAAAGACCAACGCTGCTTTTTTTGGTCTGTGTGGTAAACATGAGGCTTGAACCAGTCTGGACTTTCCAGGTTTGGATTTCCAAACCGTGAAGAAAGTGTTTTAAATGGACTGACATGTTCCCTGTCCCTCTGTGCATCCATTCAGACTAAAACAGGCTCAACAGAAATATGTCTAACTACTAATTAAGACAGATTTATTTTCCTAACACGTTTTCCAAACCGACAAAATCCAACTTGGCTAATTCCCCAAACCAAACCACCATGACGACCAGTCCCCCCCCACCCTACCCCCCACCCCCCCCAACCAACCACAGATACATTTTAAATACACTCACTAATAAATCCCCTGTCTCAACTAACAGTCCAGTGTCTATGTCACTTTGGTCTAGAAGTCCACCAGAAATAACCCAAGCCTGTGTTTTCTGTGGTGATAGAGGATAACGGCCAGGCAGCAGCAGAGACTTTGAACAAAGTCAGCATCTACCCCAAAGATACTGTAGCCCACTGGGAATATCAGCTGATGTCTGAAAGGAAATCTCCTAGCACTGGTCTCTGTCTCCAACACTCGATCGCTCTCTATCTATTGTATCTGTCTGCCTCCTCTTTCTCTCTCCATCTGTCCTGCTACCTAACCTCTCTGCCGCTCATCTCCTGTCTTTCTGTCCACTTTCGATCAGTCTCTCCTCCTCCTCCATCATTCTGTGTCAGTCTCTCATTCTCTAACAATGCCTTGTATGGTTTTTGAGGAATATAACCCTTTGCCCCATCCACCTCCCCTCAGAAAACCATGAGCAGATACACCTGGGAGTGTAAGACCAAAGAGGAGTCCGACTGTGAGGTAAGACCGAATCCCAAATGTCAGATAGTCTCGCCCCCTCCTTTCTCACCTTCCCAAACAAGCTCTCTCATTGTTACTGTGGCTCTGTCGATCACCCTTTCTCAAGTCTGAGTGGATCAAGCCGAGCCTTGCCCCCCCAAAAAGTAATGTAAGCCCACCAAACTACACATTCCAATTCACAAAAATAGACATTTTCCATAATTTATTGATGATTTATATCATAGGCTTTTATTGTACCACTGTGCTCGCAAGTATTTCTGATAAACCCTTATAATATGACAGCTCTTGTAAAGTACAAGTAAAGCTGAAACCAGACTAATCCTGACACGGAATTAAGGATCAGGTGTAAAGTTTATTAACTGCTGAACGAGGAGCAAATGACAGAATTAATCCATGTATGATAAAATACTCTTTTCCACATTTTTTTGTTAACACTCTGCACATATCTGCTCTATTTCAAAATCGGAGCCTGGACGTTAATTAGTTTAACTCTTTGCAATGCAACCCGTCACCCGAAAGGACAGAGAATTAGGTGCAAGCCCACGCAAGCTGCAAAGCCTGGAGTCCAACTCCAAAACCTAATCGTAAACCAACATTAAAACCTGCAGCAGGAAACTGTTAATTTGGTGAGGACCTTGTCATGTGTCCAGACAAACACACAGACTCCGACACAATTTTAATTGAGAAATTCCTTTGAGAAAAGGCTGAATTCACAGAGAAACACACGCATAAAAACCCACTCACAAACATTCTACATACAGCCAACACACACACACAGTGCTGGCACTTCTGCACAGTAACACAAAAAGCACTTATGTTTCCCTGTGGTAATAGGAGCCTTTGTGATTCATTCATTGTGGTGGTAGATTAAACGTACTTGTCCTCAATCTTCTCTCCACAGTAATTCATTCTGCCACACAGTTTCCTCTGCAGCAAAAGGTGAAATGGAATTGTGTTTTGATCAATACTAAATAAATTCAACACAGAAAATGAGTATAAGAGTATTTCATTTTCCTTTGACTGGTGCTGCTGGTATGCAGTCAAACCGTACATTCAAAAATGGTCCTTGATGCATTGAGAAAGAAAATGCCAGGACCATCTAGATGTTCCTGCTTCCGAACGTCCCGTTGTTAGCACCAAAATACCAAAGGAAGACTTTTGTAACATAAATACTGAAATGATAAAATGCAGTGTTTGCATGGAAATCTGTAGTTAGTTTAAAACTTTTCGGATCCTCGCGATAATTATGCTCAGTTATTGTCTGAAAATACAATGATTGTGTATGAGCTGCCGGCTCAAGGCCCGAGCTGAGCACCCTGCTCTCCCACTCTGCGCTCGTAACACAGCAACAAGTCCAAACAAGTTTAAAAAGCGTTCCAGCTCTGCAGCTTCACGACTTTCTTGTTTCTCCTCTGCTCCCCTCACCACAACACCGTGTGCATACAAACCCGTCGCAAACACACTCTTGAATGCAAGCACAAGCCTAAAATAGACACACATGCACACTGAGAAAATAGAGCTGTCAGTAAATGAAACCAATTCACAAAAAAGTACTGAAGGCTGAAAGCATGCTATTACACACACACACACACACACCTACTGTAGCAAACACAAATATTTAAATGTGAAGCGCTAATAAACTAACACCCACAGAAGTGTATTGATGCTCAAATGTCATAAATGCAAAACACATTTAATTAGCTGCAGGGATGCTGCTGAACAAAACTACGTTGTCCAGATACAAACATTAAAACAATTAACAAAAACCACCACCCACCCACCACTTATTTACGACCACATTTTCCACTCACTTCCTCACCCTATGCAAACATTTTCTTTTGGGCAATTAGAATAAAAGTTAAGGAATCCGTTCATTAAAGCTGAACCAAAAAAATGCAGACGTTAATATTCATACCAGCACATGACCACCCATCTGAGAGTTGACATTAATAGCCGTCTCACGGTGGCAGAAGATGAAAGGTCAGGGGGTCATCTTCTGTGCATCACGGACAAAAATACATGGCCAATCAATTTCAGTCAGTGCCGAGTTTCTACACACGAATTCAATAGCTCACAAAGCTTTAAAATCACATAAAACATGTAGCGGCTTTTCGAAGACCGGCAAGTTGGATCTGCTACAAAAACCAAAAGCTTCTCTTGTGCCTCTAAACGCAACAGCTGCATCTTTGAGTAAAACTACTCAGCACTCAGATCTCTACTAACATCGTTACTACCAGTATCTTAGAGTTATCATAAAAAAATGACCTTCCCGATGACCTTTACCCGCCCACTACACGATAAAAAGGACATTAGGAACCATGTCCATGTGCCTCCATCTTCATCATCATCACAACCCTGTTTATCTCTGTTCCCACTCTCCTAAAATGACACCCACTTTAAAGTCCTTGTGACTCTGTGCTTGCCTGCCCCTCCTCCACCTATGCACAACAACATTAAAATCCAACAAACAAAACATTTTCCAGTTTCACGCTGACGGGAGGACAGAGGGCTCCTATCCCGTAACCATGGAAGTGACATATCCACACGTCCTGCCTGAAGTTACTATCTAGGCCAACGGCCAGCGGGTAAATGCTCTCACTGCTCTTACTTTGAAAAAGTGCCACTGATACTCAAATACACACAATCGTCTATGGTGTGACTGCACAGACCCCAGGGTCTAGATTTGGATGAGCGTGTATGTGTGTGTGTGTGTGCATGTATGAACGAGCGCATCTATCTCACAGTACTCAGCTTGGGTGTCTGTGTGGATGGGTGTCCCGCAGTGTGTGTGTGTGTGTGTGTGTGAGTGTGTTTTGGATGCCCCGGGACGCCTCAGCACAGCAGGGTCGACGATGAGATGCATTATTAATGAGTATAAGAGGCTGAAAAAGCAGAAAAAATTAACTTCTTCCCAATTCCCAATTAAATTCCAACTAATTTGATTAAAACATCTAAATATGTTTTGGTTTTTTCCCCTCCACTGACTGTTTGGGTATGTATGATGGTGGTACCCAGAGATAGTTGGTATATGATTTATTGGGGAAATTAAAATGGATGAAGCGGGCGAAGCAGGAGGATGTGGGGTATTCTGCATGAGCGATTACCAGGGGGGGGGTCTCTTGCATGTAGATGTGCATGTGCATCGTGGTTTGGCTAAAAGGGGCGGGGGGGATGTCTCTCATGCAGTTCACCTCACTGCCTCCTCAACCGTGCACAGTGTGCCAAGCTGGCATGTTGATTGTCGAACTGTGTAGCCTTCAATCCAAGACTTTATGATTTTGATTTTCCTTCAAAGGGGGTTCTGCTAGCATTTAAGTGTGAAATGAACGGAAGACAATAGCTACTTGGAAACTGTAAAGCAAGCAGGTTAGTCTGTTCTCATTCCCGAGGGGTCAAAAAGCGCTTCTATCCAGTCCTTTTGCGTCAGTTTGCGTCGGTGATCAACGCAGATATAAGTGAAGTACTATGAAAACCGTCGTACTTCAGTGGATGCTTCGGAGTGGTGGATGGTACAACATCATACAGTAAGACCACGGTTTGACTCTAGTGCGAGATGTTGGGCGTTTTAATGATGATCATGACGCACATGGTCACTATAGTAAGGAAATAGGTGTGTGACGCCACTGTTTGTAGCTTTTTGGTTTTATATCATTTATCTCGTAACTTAACCGCATCCGGAAGTTTTTGAGCCTAATCCCAACCCATGTTGTCGATCAACGTAACCTTACTGTGAAGCTGTGCCTGACGTTAACGCAGTGTGTGCATAAAGTCGTTCCCATGGCGTAAACCGGTGGTGCTGGAACTTCCTATAGGGATGCAAGCGTGTAAAAGAACTGCACAGTTTGGCGCCCTGGGGATGAGAACCTGCTACTCAATTTTGAACTGTGGAAATCTTTGAAAGCAAAGCGGTTGCAGTTGTTAATTTTGAATCCTGCTAAAGCAGAGTTATCAGCAGCAGTTTCGCTTATGTTTTCAAACTCTCACCTTCTACGATATGTGCACATGGAAGTAAAGTAAGGTTAAAGACACAGAAACCATGTCCTTGTTTAAGGCTAGAGAGATGTAGAATTTAGTAAAAAGACAAAGCAATCGCACCACTATGAGCTTTGCTGTCTTAAACTGCACATTTCTTCCTCTTCACTACGTAAAGGACAGATTGTTTCCAACTGGATGTTGGCACTGGTACTAAATTATAAGATGCAGAATCATCCAATCTGGGCAGAGGTCCTTAGGATTGAGGACAGGTTTTCTTTGAAGTGTAGCGAAGCTGAGGTCTTTTAAGGAAATCTGATTGTGGTGGTTTAATCAGAATTTATTTTCCACCAGTCTGCAGCCTTATTGTCATGGTTCTAACTGTCCTCTCTACCCCCCATCCTTCCACCTCCACCTTTCTTTGGGTAGGATGATCCTAATTCCCAGAACAAGCTGGAGGACCCGGTCAAGGCCCCGCCCAAGGAGGATGACTCCCTCAACATCCACAACTCTCTGACCCCCAAACACGAGAACCATAAGGTCCTGGGCGAAGAGAACTCCTCGGAGGTAAATTCACTGCAGAACAACATGATGTAAAAACAAAACACAAAAACAAAAAACCCCAGCAACCTGGCAACACGACACAGAAAACGTCAAGGTGCGCCGGCAACGGGAGCCCCCAACCCCTTCCTGCTGTTCATCCGTCCGCTGCCGAACGCACCTAACCGGTCAACCAGCCAACCAACCAACCAGCCTAACAACGTACCAGCTAATCAACACAGTCTGCAACCGTCTCCGACACGGCAACACTGCCACCAAGCGGCCTGGGCCGCTGCAAAACCTTACACCACCACCACCACTGCCGTCACAGCCCCAGCTGAGAGTAAACCTGCCCCCTACCAGCCTCACCCTGCCGCTGCCTTGCGACTCCTTCCTCTTACATCCGTTCACACCCCTGTTTTGCAGCCCCTTCCCCCTTGTTGCTGTCACTCTACTCTCCTTAATCTCGCTAACCTGCACATACACACACACACACACACACAAACAGTGAAAAGATGAAAACATAAACATGCATATATGTGTACACACATATTCACCTTCCCCTGCCTGCATTGGTGTATTTTGTAAAAAGAAAGAAATCATACAGAAATTTAAAACGTACGTAAAACGTAATTGTAAAAAAAAAAAAAAGTTAAGATAAAGCTACTGAGAGGTTTCGATGTTTGTCTGACTAATCCAGTGAGTATGTATAAATATTGGAAAAAAATGCTTGGATTGATTTAAAAGAAGCAACACTATGTGTCTTGATTTTCAATGATGTGATTTCTAATCCTTTGATGTACTTGTTTTTTTGTTTTTTTTTGTACTTTTTTGGGACTTTGAACAGAGAATAAACAAATAAGATTCAGACCGTTGTTGAAATAAACCTTTTTAACATGACCTCTATGGATCCTGTGTTTTCCTCAGTGTCGCCGCCTCGTCCCGTTCTTCCCCCTGACCAACCGTCTTTGCATGGCTTTGAACGCTGCTTCATACTGTGGATCCTTTGTCATAAATGTGTTGTGCTGTACACACACAGCAATTAAAGTCAGGGGCGACTGTGGCGCAGGACGGTAGAGCGCTCATCCACCAATCCCACAGTTGTTGGTTTGATCCCTGGCATGTCGAAGTGTCCTTGAGCAAGACACTGAACCCCAAATTAGTTGCTCCCGGTGAGTGTTGGCCAGCTGCATAGCAGCTCCCCCATCGGTGTGTGAGTGTGAGTGTGATTGTGAACGGGTGAATGAGAAGCAGTGTAAAGCGCTTTGAGTGCCAATAGGTAGAAAAGTGCAGACCATTCACCTTGGAAAATACTTTTTCAACAACACTATATATATATATATATATATATATATATATATATATATATATATATATATATATATATATATATATATATATATATATATATATATATATATATATATATATATATATATATATTGACCTTCTTCCTAAAACTCAAGTGTTCTTTGAGTTGAAGAATAGTTTACACACTGGGCAAAGTCTGCAGCCATATACGAAGTCAGAGAGTTGAGTTTGAGCCTCACCATCTCCTGAGACAACAGTCTGTCTACTCTTAGAAAAACACTGTTCGTAACCCATAAATCATAAAAGCAACTACCAGGAACCGGTTTGCTGCTTCGGCATGTTTCCCTCCTCCAGAGATGCTTTCCTGTTTCCAGCTGGTCACACATATACAGACGTGCTCACAAATGCAAATACATCCCAGTAATGTGAACAGAGTGAGATGAAAAAACACACCTGCTCTAGACAAACAAGATAAAGTATGTGAACCCTTTGGGAAATACCTGTTCTCTGCGTTAATCGGTTATAAAATGTGATATCTGACCTTAATCAAAATGAATTAAAAGTTAAAATATAGACAAACACAATTCGCTGGACAGCTTTGTAATCGCTGGAATCATGAATCATGGAATCATGAATTCAATATAGGCAAGAATAATACAAGAAAGCCATTCTGTCCTAAGATGCTGGAGCTCGTTAGTTAACGCTCAGTGCAAATTCTATCATGGACAGTTTAAAATTGACACGTCTGCTCTTAATTATAAGCTATGCAAATATCTTATCATGTTTTTATAGGTTCTAATTAAGAGTTTGAACCACATGCAGACACACTTTAAATAGTTAAACTGCATCCTTTTTTCCATTATTCTTGTAACACCACATTTTTAAGGGCAATTTTCCATCTTAATGTGGGAGGTAACAAAATTCTTGGGTTAATTGCAGATGTAATTTACCAAGAGACACAGAATTAACCATTTCAATATGTGTTTTTCTCACAGACCCATTTGAATGAGGTCCTAATATTCATTGTTGCATGGCTACACACAGCCACACTCCCTCCCACACACATCTCAGCTCCTGCTCTGTAGAACGTTTTGTTCTATTCAGGGTGTTGAACCAGCACAATGCAGCACACACACACACACACACACACACACACACACACACACACATATACACACACTTACATTCATAAGTTCACAAAGCATCTGTCAGCTTCCCATGGTCAGTCCCACCCCCTTTTCTCTGTCTTTCTCTCTCTCACACACACACACACACACACACACACACACACCATTTAAAGACATGAACCAAGTGACTGCTTTTAATGCATTTAGTAAACAATAATCTTAATTCCCAAACCAGTGTGATACAGTCTCATGTGCTTCAAGCATTTGAAACAAGTCCAGTAATTCGAAAACGAGTCTAAAGCTGGTTCACGAGATACGTTTAAAGTTTAAACTTAAACTTTAAAATAATTTATTAATAAAAGTCTCACGTGAAACTTGAGTTGAGTTCAAGTCATGTTCCAAGTGCTGTTGCCAAGTCATTTAGACAAGTTTGAGTAAAATCTCAAGTCATTCAAGACAATTCAAGACAAGTCTCGTGACTTGGTGAGGCCCAGGTCTAGTCTTGAATGGTTTAAATCTGGTAAATTCAATGACTCAAGTCGAGTATTCAGGCATTTCAGGCAAGTTTATATGTCAGATCTTTTGAGATGACTTTAAGAGGAAACTTCAAGAGTCTTCACTGGGTCCAACAAGTGTTAGGTAATGGAAGACAAGTCCAAAACCAACCTAACTGCAGAATTACTTTATTTTCACAGGTTTGTTTCATGTCAGCTTCAAGGTTTTGGACCCAAGAAGACTTCTAATCTTTTAACACATGAATTCTTGATAATGTCTGGAGAGTCAGGTCCGGACATTGCCCAAACTTGTAACAAGTTTGTAACGCACTGAAGATTGCCCGAGACAGAGGTGTTCTCACGTGGGGACAGATTCATTCATATTACCTAGATTTTAGGGATCTTACAGGATAAAGTCCGGGTAAAGTCTAGACCATCCGACTCACATGCTGAAGTCTAGAGAAATTTAGGGTGGCAGTGCATTTAGCAAAGCACCAGTATTAAGTCTCAAGTTACTGGAGTGTCAAGTCATCTGAGACAATCCTCTAGTCATTGAATACAAGTCGTCTATTATCGTTATATACATATATATGTGTGTGTGTGTGTGTATACATATATATCACGAGTCACGAGTATATATATCTTTAAACCAGGATTACTTTAAAGCCTGAACATTTTGAATCAGGTCTTGAGTTAAGCTTGTTTCAGACATGAACTCTAGACTATGTCAGGAGGATCAGGTCCTGACATTGTCAGGAGTTTCAGCTTCGGGTGTTTGTATTTGCCCGGTTTTGCGGCACTCGCAGGAGATGGACGTCATCAACATGCCCACTCTCTCAGAATTCCAGTCCATGTCTGAAAGTTCCTTTAGTCCCGCATTCAAGCCTGTGTCAAATCTCCAGTCCTCATTTTGTGTGTCAAATCTACAGCTCTGATTCTTTCAGCCAAGTCTTAAGCCAGTTGTCTAAGGGCAGGTGAGAGAAAATGTCTTCCGTCTAAAAGTGTGAAACCCTGATTGGTTCCCACAGTGATGGAAATACAACAACAACAACAACACACACTTTAAGTCACGTGATGATGCCTGAGGGGGTCTGAAATGAAGTCGCAGCACTGCCAGCCCTTTGTCGGGTTCCTCCTCTGAACCACTAAGAAAGTAGTGGGCTAAACAGATGCACTGTGGGGAATACTTCCCAGAGTGGAGGGTGCAGATGGCCTTGTGGGAAGGTCTGGGTGCCCTTTTCTTTCTATAAATAAATAAGGTGGGGGTAAGAGAGAAGTTCAGCCCCTAGAAGGTAGCGGAAAAGAGTTTATATTCAGGATAGGAAAGAGCAGCAGGCAAGCTGAAAGAAGAATGGCAGCGACAGTGAATATCGACTCTGTCAGCCTGCCACACACACACACACACACACACACACTTGTGATAGTTGGCACATGCAGGAGCGCATGAGCACATCTTCAAACACACACACATTAAAGGAGGGTCGTCTGAATTAGAACGAGTGAAGCCAGAGGAACCAGCAGACACCATGGCAACAAGTGGGCATTACAAAGAGAAGTGAGGCAGGATTCAGGGAGGGGGAGGTAAACACACTGTAACACTTGTGTGCCTGTTTCCAAGAGTAAAGGCAGTTTTATTAATACTTGGCTATTAACCTGAGTGGATACTTCTTTTTAACTCTCTATCTTCTGGGTTAAATATCTTCTTTTCAGGAAAAAGCAGCTAATGACGCGTTGTGGGTGGGCAGCATCACCTCTTCCTTTAAATATTTGCCATTCAACATTCATCCTCCTCCCCAGATTGTTTTTAGAATATAATCTAAAACAAAATGCAGTTTGCCTGAACAAAGTGGATTATCCTGAAAGCAACCCAAATCCCACAGTCCCTTATTTTCTGACCCTCAGGTGAGGTTTCATGCTAGTGCATTGAGACAATCTCGTTTCAGTGATCATATGGGCACCTGACTGTCCCGTAAGGTGAAGTGGTTGTGCAGGAATAAATAGCAAGCTGCCTGAACAGACTCTGGAGCATTGCTCTGAGAGGATCACTTAAACTTAAAGGAGCAGGAGTTCTTTAGAAAACAAGGTCAAATCGGCCGTTTGCCGTTTTACCTTGGACAGACACGTGTTTCCATCTGTTATCGTCTGAGTTAATGTGAAAAAAAATCGTGCTTAATGTCAAATAGTAAGACTGTAAACTCAAGGCTCCAAAGTCTGCTACAAGAAGTGGAAAAAGCATTAAGCTGTATTCTGTATTCTTCTACGTTTCTAAAATGAAAAATATTATAAATAGCCTAAATCCCATAAAGTGAATGATTGTTGCTACAGTATCAGCTTGTGTTCTACCACAGTATCTAAGGCCGTTTCATATTTTTACCCGACATTATGCTTTGTTGTGTGGGCTCGTGCTTTCTAGGAATTATACAATGAGAACACGAGGGTCAAATACGCAAAACTAATTCAATAGGTGGAATTTTAGTTTCAGGCAAGTAAAGACAGAAAATGGTTGTAATTTTATATTTATTACAGCAGTAAAAGGACATATTAAGCCCATTGAGTGTGTTAAAGTGTGTGTATGTGTGTTTTTCAAAGCCACTAACCTTCTCTCTCATTTATCTGCTGCTGATGTCGATTTCATGCATTTTCAGACAGTGAGGGCCTCATTGCCATGGAAACTAATTCAGATGCTACAGAAGAAGAGATTCAAACTCAGTAACCTCTGGGTTCATCTGCTTGCAGACACACACACACACACACACACACACACACACACACACATACAGATGGATTAGATGGACGACGCAGATTAAGTGACTTTCATGCAGATTTGCTGTCAGCTACTAACAATCTGTAGACTGCTGGAGCATTAAAACTGTTCTCGATTTCACTTTAGGTTGAGCGTTATAGCCCGTGAGCTCTTCAGAAGGCTCTAATCCTTTCCCACACAGCACTCCAGCTGTCACTTAACAGCAAAAACATTTTCTTTTGATATACGGTGTCAGTTGTCAGTAATGCAGATGATACATGTTTGTGGCAAACTTGGAAAAAGTGCAGTAAAATTACTCATAAATAGGACAGATGTCCTGGCGTAATAATGTAATGACCATTCATCGTAATTCTTACTTACATAACACAGGTAGCAAGAGATATGACTCAGACTGAATGTTAATGTGGCTGAATGTGTAAATAATCAATTATTTACACATGTGTTAATAATCAATCGACTATTATTAATAGTGTCATCACGTCAACATAAAACATACGTTTCCAGCTTGTTTCCATTGTGTGTTTCCAATTAGTCATTTCTCACAGGTTTATCTAAAGGAGCATAAGCTGCAAAATATATTTACATACCAGAACTAAAATACTAATTGTGTCTAATTGCTCATTCTTCATATGTGCTTTACTTTATTATTAATAATAATGCATTTACACATAAGCAGCACATGCATAGTGTCAGGCAAATTAAACTGAATGACACTTTATTTGTGAGCTACATTAACGCGTTTAACGCGACCTCATGACCTCTCACATCTTGTGACTGCTTGTAGGGGTCTTGATGTCACCAACACTATTATATTTTGTATTTCAAAACACTATTTGCAAATTATATTAATTGCTCATTTTAATGCAATAAAATACAGCTTTTGAGGTTGAATGTAGTTCTAGTATAAGACGGTGGGGAAAGCAGAGAACATGGTGAAGGCCTGTCAACATTTTCTCTGTCTTTTTTTATTTTTTTCTGATGTTCCGAGTCAAACCTGCTGGGACTTGGGATTTATCAGCAGCCTGTGATTGGCTGATGATGTGGTGGAATGATGGCGTTGGGATCCTGACCGAGCTGTTGTGATTGGTTGATGCAGGTGTGTGCGCATGACGGAGTCATGCGAACACACAAAGTCATGCATGTATGTATGTCTGCAAAACCACAGAGGAAAACGCTCGGATGAACCTAAAATGTGCACATTTGGATTCGAGTGCATGCACACAAAAAAAAAAAATCACAAGTGCGCTTAGGTTACAATTACATGCATGAACGCACACGAGCACAAGGTGGGTTTTTACTAAGCCGCCTGAAAAGAAGGGACTGAAACCAAAAGGGAGGAGGGGAGAGGGAAGGGTGGGTAAAGTTGAAATGAATGGCCCTGGCACTGTCTCGTTTACTAATGAGGCTCTGAGGAATGTTGCTGATCAGAACGCTTCTCACGGAAATCTACTGATATGTTACAAGCCTGCAACATGTGAGTGACAGACTAGTTTGGCAGTGTGACTTCTGGGAGCCGACGAGTGATGCGATCCACCTATGTGCTACAGCTGAAACCATAGTCTGATGATGATGACTGAATGTCCTGTAACTAGATAAATTCTTGGTATATTCACCTTGTGGTGGTGGTCAGTGATGTAGTGTTCTCTGTTTGGGCTCCATCATTGGGTGCGTTACATTTCTCCAATGCTCATCAGAAATCACTGCATCAATAGAAAAGAAAATGGGAATGGACATGGACAGGCATACTGTCTTTCCCTTGGAGCTTCTGTGGCTTGCACTCTCAGTACTGATGCTGTGGAACTGCAGGTTCACTGCTTTGGGTCAGACTCATATGTTTCCGCAACCATGGGATCGTGTTTAGATATTAATAGATGTATCCTTGTAATTTTGACTTTGAGTGAGGGATTTTGGTGATACCCTCTCTTTTTTCAGAGCTGGCTGCACATCTTTTCTGCTACTGACTACTCAAAGCAGGATTTTATATTTTGCCCACTGCTTTAGTGCATGTTTAGGGCGGCTTTAGCTCAGTTGGTAGAGCAGTAGTCCAAGAGCCACAGGGTCAGTGGTTCTACTCCCGATCCTCCTGGCTACATGTTGAAGTGTCCTTGAACAAGACACCGAACCAAGAAATTGTCCCTAATGTCTGCTACTTACTTGTAAACTGCTTTGGCTCGAAGGGTCTGCTCACTGTCTAATTGTGACTGTTTACCTCTTGAGGCATTCTTTGTAAGGGATGTTGCATCGGCCAGTCAATCAGACTGGATCACCAACTAGGTCGTGTCCAACTGTTCCAAGACTCCAGAAACTCACAGTCCTGATCCCTAAAAGTGATAAATGTTCTGTGTGTGTTGGTTTGCTGTAATTTCACGAATCGTTTTACTTGTTTTGCAAATTTTGGGTCCTGTTTCACCTTCCTAGTCTTGAGGCACTGTTTCCTTGAGGAGACACAATTGAGCCAAATTTAAATGTGATTTCTAATGTCAATATTGTGATTGTGGTGAATGTTCTCGATTCAATTAGTGTTTAATGAAATTACAAAACCTAACTCAACTCAGTATGTGTCCCAACAGCCCACTTTTGACAAACAGTGGGGGGTGGGCAGCAATGTCTCAGTTGGTAGAGTGACCGCCCACCCGCCATATGGTCGGAGGGCTCACGCCCCGCCCTCCTTAACCACGTGTCTAAGTGTCCCTGGGCAAGACACTGAACCCCCAACCACCCTTCCCCGTTCCTAGCCTTGCAGTGCCAGTCCAAAGCCCAGTGGAAATTGGGCAGGGTTGTGTCAGGAAGGGCATCTGGCAAATAGCGTGTTTTTACAATCATTTACAGGGGTCAGCACTGATTTGTGAATTTGTGAGTGTGTTATGTAAGTCTCTATGAATTTACTTGTGCCTTTTGCTGTCAGTAACCAGTCCATTCCCGCACTGTAAGGTTACCATTGACTTGGAGCTCCACTTCGCAAAGAGGACAAAGTCGAAGCATTCAAACGGGCCTCTTGCCTACTACGACGTCTACCTCTGCAGGGTCCCCGAAACCAAACCCAAAATCCCCGACAGGCCCCGTGGCAGCCCAACTCTTAACACCCCCAGCAGAGCCAAGGGTCGAGTGCTGCAGTGGGAGGATGACACGTATCCTCCCTCTCCTACGTGTTCTTGTGCTAATGTCTGCCGCCCCATTAGTACTCGCTCGCTATCGGGCAACGAGCTTCAGTGGTCCAGACCACGGATTGTCAACCAGTACACCCCCCAGTGAACTGCTCCTCTTAAAGCTCAATGTCCTGGCTGTCAGTCTGAATGTATGTGTTGCATTTTGTCAGTGATTAGCAGCACCTTATGTTTAGGAAAATTTCCATGGAATGTTGGAGGAGGTATGGAGGTATTGAAAGTTTATAATATAGTTTGTACTGTAACTTACAATCATCAGGTGGATACAATTATGACTTTAAACGATTGTTGCTCATGTCGGCTGAATGTGTTTGCACTTTTGCCATAAAAACTTGGAAAGGTAATAATATATCATTATATATTATTATTATAATTTTGGATTATAATATTAAAAATGAATGAAAAGTTATATGACTGAAATGCACATTTAAGCATCCACATAGTGTCTAACAGCCTACTGTAGCTTTGAATGTGACACATTTGCATACTATCACTGCTAAATGGTCTCCTCTTTCTGAGACTTAAAAGTGCATTGTTATTAACATAATAAAACATGTTCAACAACAAAAATGCAGATTTGTTGCATTTACAGTCTCGATGTCTCTGACATGAAACGGTTTGATAAGTACATACTGCCATCTGCTGATCCAAAGAAAGGATCGGATGCAAATTTGTAATCTGCCATTTTACATGTAAGCATTTTACCCAACTGCTCTGCATGAAGCATGACTGTGCAGTAAGATGGATGGGTTACATGAACCGAACTGAATTTGATTCACAGTTAAGATGTAGATCGTATAAGTTGTACGCAGAATTTCTGCTTTTCTTTCTAATGCAGAAATGCACTTTTTGTTGCAACGATCATCATCTAGACAGACAAAATATTTACAACAGCATTCAGCATGTACAGAACAAAACCATCAAAAAATGTGTTTATTACACATATTTTGAAAAATGCCTCTTCATAAATTACATCTTTTATTACATAATGGGTTGATGCCAAATCCACTTAATAAATAAAAATTCTCATGTTCTCATAACACAACACGTGTTATGACGCCAGCGTGCTAGAACCACAACCTTAATCATAAGATTCTGAAATATCTTCAAGGTACACTTGAACTTCCTGGCAATCGCTTTTTTGTTTAATTTTATTTTTCTGTCCTTTCGGCTCATCCCGTGAGTTCAGAGTCGCCACAGCGGATCATTGTCCCCATGTTGATTTGGCACAGTTTTTACGCCAGATGCCCTTCCTGACGCAAACCTCCCCAACTTACTGACAATCACTAATATGGACATACACGTGTTATTGCCAATTAAATTAAAATGTCCTGCAGAAACTTCCTTGACCCACAGATTTCTGTTGATTATGATTTTAAATGTTTAATTAAAAAGGCAATCACATTCCTTTTTCAAATGCAAGTATGGAGGATTAATGCTTTTGACGGTTTTATTTATTTCTTACCATTTTCTCTTCTTTTTATCTCAATTGCCTGAGTATGTGTAATAATCAATTAATACCTGTGACAAAGAAAAGATGTGTGAATTCAGGGTTTGCATCATTAGCATTATTAACAACATTAGCAGGTGACCCTGTGTGAACTCTCATCCGACAGATTAGCAAGTAATCCTACATGCGATTATAAAATTATATCAATAAGTTATAAAAAATAATGTGTAAAAACATGTTAGACTAAGTAAGTAAAGTCAGATTTCAGTGATTAACCAAGGATGAAACATAATCTCAGTTTGTATCCATTCATCTAACGCTCACATAAAGGTAAAAATATCTTGATGTGTCAGTGGTCTCTTCAGTCATGTGTTCAAATGAGGCATTTAAAGAGGAATCTAAAGTAGTGTGGAATAGTCACCAGCGTCTCTGATACATAATTTGACGCCGTGGCCAATAACCTGATTGCGATTCGGGTTCTATCAATTCAATACTGAAGAACTTTAGTGCTACCACTTTCTGTCATTAACACAATCCCGCCAGCAGGAGGCGCTGTCAGACCCGCACCGTGAATTGGAACACGACGAAGAAGTCGTTCAAGCGCTGAGAAAGATGGTCGCATGTAAACAGGCTCATCGTGTCCTCACACTTAAGAATTCTGTTTTTATGTCCATATGTAATAGATAAAAAACGCAAAACAATATCCTGTACCACAAGGCTGTGTACACCAGTGAGCCGTCGCTAAAGGTTTTTCTGAAGTCGGATTTTTTTGCGCTACTAGAAATTGGGTACAGAGTGCACGACTTTCATGCTACGTGACGTTAGCACGGCAGCTAGCAGAGACTTTGGAGCTTTCATTTGAAGAAGAATCTCTGACATTAATTTTATCCGATGACTCCATAGGACGAGTCCTGCCAGTGTTGCTAACAACTCCCATACCGTAACGGCTAATTATTTAACGGTTTGCGTTGGCCAGTAAGATTAACGATGTATACAGAACTCAACAGTATCCTGAACTCTACTCCTGACAGCTTCACACAGGTAACGATTTTCCCTTTTTAATCCAGTACAGCTGCGATGTCACTCATTGTCTTTTAATCCGTATGGACACTTTGTCAGAGTTTCTATTGTGTGTGTGTGTGTGTGTGTGTGTGTGTGTGTGTGCAGCAGCAAGTAGAGCATCCCCGCAGTTTTCTTATTGCCCAATGCTATTGTCACGTTTGTAACATGGTGTTAACCTGCAGGGTGAATTCATCTTGGTGTCAGACAAACACAGCGATGCCTCTTTTCTCATTCATCACTTCCTCACCTTTTACCTGCGAGGTGAGCAGTAACACCTGCAAGTATGCTGTGAAAATAAGACAGACATTTAATTCAATTGAGGTCTGCACGACAATTGATGCATGTTTTGCGTTTCAGCGCGATGCAAAGTGTGTTTTCTGGGCCTGGTGCAGTCCTTCAGTCACTACAGTGCAGTCAGCCAGAGATTGGTAAGTTTTGCAGATATCAGCCTAGTTGAGGTGTATTTCTGCTGATTTTAAAAGTCAGTTTCCTTTGCAGCGGGTGAAAGATTTTGACTATTAAAAATCTTTTATTGATACTTTGCATTTCTTATTGCAACCTACTGTATGTATTATGTCATTTTCAGTCAAAGGTATCAGTTTCAGTTTAGATTCAGATGAGTAGAACACAAAAGCTCTGAAATTAATATGTTTAAGCAGTTTGGCATTATGACTCATTATTATATGACTTTGCTCCAATTTAAATCTCAACAGCTATGTGTTACAGCATGTCATATCTTGGATATGTACTGTACATACACGGTTATGGCTTTAAAATAATATTTGTTTTTATTAGGGTGTAAGTCTGGCACAGGCAAAGGAGAAAGGTCAGCTGATATTCTTTGAGGGACTGAAGGAGTCGCTGTCTGTTTTGATTCCTCAAGAAGCCAACATAACAAGTCAGGCCATTGACTTCCTCAGGTAAAACGATTTAACTACAATATTTATTTTTTCTTATCATCACATGATGTATGTAGATCTTGCCATATTGTTTTATCAGCCTTTTGGTTGTAGTTTCATTTGCATATATTTGTCATTTAATTATCACTTGACTTCAGTCAAGTCTATATCAGCAATCCAGCAATAATATATTGCTACGTTGTTGAGCTACCTAAGTGTTTGTGACATTTTCTTCAAAGGTTTTGAATCTTTTTTACCTGTGTAGAGACCCTGTAATTAATAAGGCATCACTTCTCTTTCAGTCTAACACTTAGTGGCCTGTGTCTAATCGTGTCCATCTCCGTTGTGTGTCCATTGTCAGGGATCCCACCGTCGGCCTGCGTAGATTGTATGAATTTGTCCAGTCCAGTTTAAGCAGCTCTAGCGATGGTGTAAAAGATGAGGCCGAGGAGTGGGGATCCCCTGTGCTGCTGGTAGATGACCTCAGTGTACTGCTGAGTCTGGGGGTGAGCGTTGGAGACGTGCTGGACTTCAGCCACTACTGCCAAGCTACGGTCTGCTCTCAGTTACAGGTGGGACTTGTTTTTAACTGTTGGTACAGTGAAAGTTGCATTTCTACATAACACGTATTTGCTAATGAGCACTGCCTTGCAGTATATTCATTAAGTGGATTAGGATGAGTTCTAGTGAACAGTTTTCCTAAAAAAAATTTGGAGGCACTCATCAAAATCATTTGGATTGTGACAACAGGGGAGTATGGTGATGCTGGTACGTTGTGATGGGGAAGAAGAGGAAGATGACGGAGATGAAGGCTCAGAGAGGCTCCTAAAAGGCCTGACCCATCAGTGTACCCTCAGTCTTCATGTAAAGGGTCTTCACACTGGCTACTGTAGGGACATACACGGGCAGGTGTGTGTGTGTGTTTTGTACAATTTTTGATTTTAACTAGTCTAGAATTTTGGTGCATGAATATCATTCATCATCAGGTAGTTGATCAGATCATGAATAACAGTCATGTTATTTTCTATATTAATCTTTTGATCTAAAATGTTCCCAAGCTAACATATTCATAGTGCTTATTTAATTTGATATAATACCTAACTATCATATTATAAAACAAATATTTCCATTTGGCAAGCTAGAACCAATGAATTTGCTTAAAATTCTACTTAAAATAATTAACTCATATAAAGCTGTACCAGATGAAATATTACATATTGATACACTACAGTAATACACGTATGGAACACTGTATAGTCAGCACACATGGAACGAGAAAAAGGTTATGTAAATAGCATATTGAGCAAAACCGGAACATGTTCAGTAAAACGTAATTAAACATACAATGTTGTTGGCTTTTAGGTGGAAGTGTGTTGGAGGAGGAGACAAGGTGATGGACCGCACACACACAAGAAAGTCTTTCAGTACAAGGTGCACGATAAAGGAGCCTCTTTCTTTGCTCGTGGGACGTCCAGCGCTGTTCTGTAGTGCCACCTTCCACAGTGGGTGCTGAAGTTGACTAATTTACTAGCCATAGTCAAGCTGAACATTTGGCTGGCTGGAAATGTCAGCAACCCACTCTGGACACTAGACGGTCTGAAGGAAGGGCAGTGCCGGTTGAAAGCCAGGATCCTGGAGTTCTCCTCAGATGTTTGTCTGCTCAAATAAAAACTCATATTATTGTCCATATTTCACCTGCATGAATCCGCTTTTTTTATGTTGACAAGGGTTTTTGGATGGCAGTGTTTGTATTTACCAGTTGACGTTTTACAATTTTTTTTTTTTTTTTTTATCCAAGGAAATATTTGGGCGTAAGTGATGGAATCATCTTACCACTGATTGATGAAATAAAAATCCAAGAAAACACTTAAAGACCTTCAGTCATGTATTTACCAGGAAGAGTGTGTGAATCCTTTTGTGGTATTTTTGTCTTTTCCCCTTCGTTGACTGTGCGATGACTGGCTTTGCACCGCAGCGCAAACACAGCACAGCACCGTGTTCGCGCACACCAGAGGTCGCTCCGTCCCCGCGGTCCGCGCCGCAGGAGCGGTTGAGAGGTCGAAGTGGAGAGGTCTCTTGCCTGGGATTTGACAACCAGTGGGTTTGAAACGCCAGTGTCAGATGGGAGGCGTGCAAGTTCTCCTTTAGCGAGAGCTACAAAACAAGGGCTAACTGAACGGCTGCTCGCCGCTTTACCCAGGAGCTGTTCAACAATACCCACGTTCTGGAATCTCTTAAGTTTATTCAGGTAAGAGTGGAAATAGTTTAGCTAATATCCGCTAGCATTAACTAGCTGCCGTGCGAAAGTTAGCTTTGTGCTGGTGAATAGCATAACAGTGTTCATCTTCAGTAGCCCAGTTACTACATATTGTAGGCTGCAGAGCGATGTTAGGGTCCTCGTAGCGGGGATGTAGGTGCTGAGTTCACCGGCACCGGCTGTGTGTGGTGGAATTAGAAGCTGAAATCCGGGCGTACGAGTTGCCAAACATCACCGTGCTAACTTTAGCTTGACTGTGTTGTTAGCCACAAACTGGGCTCATGGTTTCACAACGATAGTCGCGTTTAACGCGCACTGTCGACCTTGGCCCGCGAGTCGCGTGCGAGCCATTTTTGGGGGGTTTATTTAAAACGGGTTCATTCGTTAAAAGACATTTTGTCGCGACGCCGGCTCCGTGCGTTCATCGTGCAGCTAACGTAGCTGCCCGCTTGCTAGTGACAGCGAGCCTGGAAAGGTGTTTGTGGACAACAATAGTGCCGTTTTTGTTCAAACCTGCGTTCATATTTGTTAATAAACGTCTTATTTAGAAGAAGATTACAAAGAATTAACTTTTGGACACAATAATAATAATAATACAGTAACGTTAGTGTTACTTTGAATTAGTTAGCGTTGGCCAACATTAGCCGGCTGACACCTGACAACAGGTTCCTGAACACGGTTTTAAAGATGAATTCTCCCACCGGAGGACAAACCTGCTCTTTGTGTGTGTGTGTGTGTGTGTGTGTGTGTGTTTTTTCCTGGAGATGTGAATACTTTGAGAATGTAGCTCCGTGTTTGTGCACCTGTCCAAACTACAGAATTGGCTTTAAAAAGTCCATGGACTGCTTTTGGTGGGTGTTGCACAATAGATGTACTAACCTGACAATGTCAATAATGGAATTAATGTCGATCAGTAGTGCAGTGGATGTAAGTGCTTCTGCTCTGCATTGCTACTTTACAAATATAACATTCAGACATATGAAACTTATTTATTTGAGGATTGCTGTGGAGCCTTGTTTGGGACCCTTGGGCATCGCTGGGCCCTATTTAAGAGCTGCTGTTTTAGCTTGTTGCGACAGAGTTGCATCAGCCCCACCACGTTCCCAGCATGTATTTGTAAGATGGCTAATTCCCAGGTTCTGCAAGTTCAGAGTGCTCGTAATTGTCGAGGGAAGAACGTGCTGGAAGGAATACTTAGTGAAAAAAAAAAAACCCAACCTTAGTGCCATTCGTTTAAAAATGTGTGCACAATAACTTGCACCTTTTAATTATTAGTAAAAAAAAAAGAATGAGTATTAATGTAATTTTCTCCTTCTTCCTCTAGAGAATCATTAGAAAAAGGAAATGGCTGGGCAGAAATAGACTGCCTGGTATACATTGCATATTATAATTTAGTTACTTATTGACAGGATGTTGTCATCAGCTGTGGTTGTAAAAGGCTGGTGTTGCAGCGGTCTGCTCCTTCACGTCCAGCTTGTGTCTGTATCTACAGTACTAATGGGCTGTGCTGCTCAGAGGGCCATGCTTTTCACATTATGCAACTATGGCACTGAACGTTGATGGATCCATGGTACAGAGAATGAACACCGCTCAAAGCTGTCTGGGATGTTAGCGGATACTGGCATAGTTTTTTTTTTTTTTGGCTTGCAAAGTGTGTAAATGCACTGCATGATTCGGTTTATGATGCTTGTTATGCCACTAGATTCTACAAATCCTGGAGATGCCTTCAAGCTGGGCATTTTAGGAAGCATTGAAAAGAGGTAAGCTGTTTTGTTACCAGGATAGGTTATTTCTAAGTGTACTGTCTTAGTTTTGAAGTGGCTTTTAATGTAGTTTTTCTCTAAACGTAGTGCAGTTTTACTCACAGTAATGCAAGCATAATCTGCAAGTCATCTAATTAAGCTGCTGAGAACCACAATGATTTGCCAAAGTTATTTTGTTCTTAGAATGTGAAACACTGCGCCATGTTTGCAGCTCGGTTTTTGCTTGCAAGCAAGTGTGCTGGCATCTCACGTGGGAGGCATATAGATGGTTCTTTGTTGGATTATTCGTTGTCCAGCACGTATACGCAAAAGCATGTGCAAACGTTTTTCTTTATGGAGACACTTATTCTGTTGTGGCATGTAGGGATTATGTGGTTTGCTGGGGTTAAGGAGAAATGTTATTTTTATGCTCTCAGCCATAGTATTTAGGATATACCAATACCATCCGGTCAGCCAGAATAGGATTTTCAAACAATCGCTGGTCACCTGCCAACACGACTGATAAGAACACAAACTCACGAGCCAGCAGCCAGGCAGCACTCAGCCTGTGGGTAGTGCTGGTTGTATAGTTTGTTTTTTTAAACCCTCATATTCCTGAGATGTATCTGTGTTTGTGTACAGCAATGTGCAGGGTAGAGCGTGAACAGAGGAGGAGAGAAGCAGTGGGGGTGGCCATAGGCCCTGAGCCCTACTTGTTTAGTTTCCGATCAGCTCAATCCCAGATTAGTTCACTGACGGAGTTGCTGCTGAGCCTTGGCCGAATCAGGCCTCGCTATTATACCCACCTAACGCTACAGCATGCAGTGAACTGGACAGACAGCTGAGAGATGGAGGCATTCATACACAATTTGCCCGTGCGAGATACTGAGCAGAACCAGAACCTGGCTGAGAGTCGGCTTTCCTTCGAAATGGAGTTTAAAGGCTTTACTTCAAAGCATTCTTCTGACCTGTGCAAAATCCATTGTGCACATTTGCTGGGCCGCCGCTGTGTTTACTGTGTAGTGTATTTATAACATCAGAACAGGAGACTCCTGAGGCAAATTCCTCCCAGGGAATGTTTCCGTTGGTCCTGGGGGGACAACCCAAGCAGTCACAAACTCTGCCCGAGTCGAGAAGGGAGCACTTCGTTAACCACAAGTCCCCACTTAAGCTAAAAAAATCCAGAGCTGCTGCTTTCAGGGGAGGTAAAAGGCCACAAGCCAGAGAGAGAACCTGGTCTCCCATTAGCAGGTAGGTTCTCAGAATGGACAGTTTGACAGAGCTTTGTTATCGTGTTTTGGCATGGTTCACGTGTACGTGAAGCGAGAGGATTCTGTACAAATCCAGTGCATGTGAGATGTAGTGCAGCCAGTTAAAACATTTGTAATATGACAGTTTGTAACTGAAAGCACAACAAGGCATTGCTGATCTTTCCTGCTGAGTAAACGGAGAAACGTGAACTGAGATTGGGGAGATAATGGGAAACTGACAGAGCCGGTTCTGTCTGAGGTTAGGTAAACCACCCAAAACGCAAAGATTTTACACATTGCGTCCGATCGTTTTGACATGAAACCAGTGTTCAGTCTCCAGAAACATGTCATAGTCAAACATAAGATTTGTTGACTTTTTTTTTTTTTTTTTTTTTTGGTATAAATTAGCTGTATTGTATTCTGTAGTCAAAACCAGAATAATATGCAGCATTATGACACTGAAGCTGAAACAGTAAGTCACACAAGTCGATCAAGAAATAATCAGTTATTTTGACACTCAGATAACCTTTCAGTAATTTTTTCCTTTTAATAGGTTCCTTGTAATAATGTTTTTTTTTGTATTATTGTTTATTTCATTTATTGTTATTATTTTGTCAAATAAATGACTGTCCTCTTCCTTAGCCAGCATATTGTTCTGTGTGTTATCACCTTGTTTGGAAGTAAAAGTGTTCCGTTGTCCTATATTACCTGGTGGCTGTTTAATCCAGGTGTGATCAGTAAGACACGTACATCTGTTTGCGTCAGTGTAGCTGCTGAGGCAGAGTTGTACTGTGTGTTTTCCACTATGAGGAATGTGTCCACACCTTTTTGGCTGCTGAATGAGCTGTGTGTTAGTGCTGTCTAGCTTGTGACCCCTCTGCGGGAAACTTTTTTTTTTTTTTCACTAATTCCATGTACAAGACAGAGGACCCTTATAAGAGCTGAGTATCTGTTTGTCTCTGGTTATGTTCTCCGGCAAACCACCTTACCAAATTCGGCTTTTCTAGAAAATATTGATGGTATTTGTTCAACTGTTGCTTCGCTTTAAACCGTCACGTCACTGATGGACATTTTGACGTTTCTCTTGCACGTGATGGATTAGAAATAGCTGTTGAACTGGGAAGACCATACTGTTTCATCCTAAACAGTAGAGAGAGACGTTTCGATTTAATATAAATGATTTAGTGTAAAAACAGAATATTACCAACTTATATTTCCATATGATCCATCCCTGATACCCACTGTTGGGTTAAATGACTGTGGTCTCACTCCCTCCTCCAGGTCCCTGGATGCTCCGAGGCGCACCATCATTAGCCGGCCCATACTTTCCAATGGCCGGGAGTTGACCACGCCTACCAGGATGACGCTGCGTGAGCGGCTGAGAGAGAGGATCTCGGCAGCTTTCTACCGTCACGGGCTGCTTTGTGCATCCTACCCAGTCCCGATCATCCTCTTCACCTCCGCCAGCATCCTGACCTGCTGGTAGGTAGTGGTCTGAGACTACGTACTGATGACTTTGTCCTGAGGTTGTATCGGAAAGGTGTTGACGTAACTCTGGTCATTTTAAGGCTCATGTTTGTAGTTAATTCAAAGGAATACACCAATAAAAAAATGTGTTGATTCAGTCATTGCCAACTGTGCAGCCTTTAGCAGAGCCTCTGGGATATTTCTGCCTAACTTTGGGTTGCCTTTAAGGAATCTGTATACACCCCTCAGAGCTCGTTGTTACACATTCGGAAACCACCTCCCTCCCACAGCTTCCTGATGCTGAAATTGGAAAACTTGCATCAGACAGTGTGGGTAGCCGTAACAAAACTGACAGTCTGAAGGTGAGCAGAGACTTAACTTTCCAAGTTCTGTCCCCTCCCCTCCTTACAGTACATCTGGGCTGGCCTCTTTGCCACTAGCTTCGGTAACTGACAGCAGTGTCTCATTTCACATTTGTTTTGTCTTTTAAAATTAACCACGCATCTATACTACTAGACAAAAGAGACAACTGTTTGAAAGAAAACTAGGTTTGTCTTTATTCGGAAGCCTTTCAATGCCTTCTTCTAAAGTCAGCTTTCTAATTGTAATGTCAGCTATGTAAAAATGTCTACAACAGCTCACGTTGGGACTAAGAGTATTTCTAATAGAGTGTCTGAATCCTCTTTTTGACTAAATGTAGCTGGACCATATCTGTGCTGTAAGTTTGCTGTGTCTGCTTGCTGTTCTTGTGACATACAGTCGCTGCCTCAGGAAAGTGTACTGTCTTACAGCAATGTTGGGCTGGCACTCGGATTTGCCAAACGTAGTCCACTCCTGCTATTCGTTCGTACTGGTAAACGTGTTTGTCTGATGAAGTAGCTTTTTGCTAGTTTTACCGGCAGCAGCTAAAAGTGGCTGTTAGTCTTTGATCTGCCTCCACAACTTCTAAACTGCAGACTCCTCTGTTGGCAAAAGTTCTTCTGAATTTTACTTTCTTCATCCTTCGTGTGTTTTCTGTTTTTAATCCACCGTAGCATTGTATCAGGCCTCTCCTTATGGTTATTAGGCTGCCATGCTAGCCGGGAAGCTAGTGAGCAGCTGCCCAGCATGACATTTTGTGTGTGTATTTATGTCCTGTTAAAAATAGTAAGTTGTGCGTGATTAATTTTGTTACAAAATGTAAAAGTTTATATGAGTAAAAAGCATAGGATTATCTATAGGCTGCCTTCAATCAGTGAACGATGCTCCACAGCGCTTCCAGTAGCCAACAATGTAATGCAGTTTGGTACCGAATCATTTGAGTGGGGATTGAGTCATGTGCACTGTGTATGAAAAATGCTTATTTGTAAAACTGGAACACTGCCCATCTCTAAAGCCAGCTTTTCAGTGTACGTTTGGAGTGTTTGGAACAACGATAAACCCTTTTTCCTTCCAACATGGTCAAATAAGTCATTTTCTAGCACAACCTGGCTCCTATCTCTTATTAGTGCCTGCTTTCTTATGCAACTCCTTGAGAAATTGAGAGGAAAAAGCAACTTTGTCATCTAGCTTCAGAAAAACTGAAGCATAGAGAAAATGATTCGACAAGGGAGGCAACAGGCTCAACTTATTTGTACTGGCCATCTGCACAAATGCATAACAGCCTCCTGCTGATAACATGACACAAACATTCTCTTAACTCATGCGCATATCTACTGTTGCTAAATCACTGCTCAAAAGAGAGAACATAGGTCAGGATGTTGGACTGGCTTTGCCGGTGAAAAACAATCTCACGAATATGAAAAACACACATGCACCTGCTGCATGCTGTCGCTGCAGCACCTTACAGCAGGACAACCGACCGCCCCCTGAGGTGATGTGAAAGAAAATAAAAGAATTTGACAGCGGGGATGTTAAAGGCAGAACTAGAGCAGAGGCTGTGAGAAAATGGCCCTGTGAGAATGGAAGGCCTGTTCCTCCATCTGTCTGTCAGGAGGGGGTTGTAGCAACACAAAAGAGGCCTTTGTGGTGGTACAGTGACCTTGGAGAGAAGGGGAGACTTGGGGGGGGGGGGGTTCTTTCCAACTGATTAGCAAATTTGAAATAGAATAAGTATTATTATTTGTACAAGAACGCAAAACAACCCCACAGCAACATGGACATTGAGTCGGCAAATACACAATCAGCCAACCACTTTCAAGAAACTCGCAGGGCACTTCTACCCAAAACTACCTACAAGTAAGGATCACACGCCATTAAGTGTTTAGCCCATCAACACAGTGACCCTGTGATTAGTGGACAACGTGTTTAAACTCGTTATTACAAATTGGTCCTGACGGTTCGTAACGTTGCAGTCTTGTAAAGGTAATATACCAGCAACGTCCACTTCCACTTCGGAATTGTCCAACACAGCACCCTACCACACGAGACAATGTGTTGCAGCAGAAACACGGGCCAGGTTTGGCTTTCTTGGTAGTGAACGCTGGACTGTTTGCTAAGCCACCCTGTATTGGCACTGAACAATTAACTGTCCTCTGGCGTTGACTAGTCCTGGTCTTGATGGAAGCCCTGTGGCTAGCTTTTTCAATTCTTTCTTACAGCTTAGTAATGCTTGACTGCTAAGATTTCTCTCACACCATTGTGGTTTTAGAAAGACTGGAATGAGCCGTGGTGTTTTTACTACTGTGATGTGGGGATATGTGTTCAGTATCCGTGTAAATCTCTATTATCCAGCTATCTCGCGTGCCAACAGTAAAGGCTGCGTAATAGTTCCGGGTTGCCCAACACTAAACAAACTTGCACACGCACTTACACACAGGAAATTAGCGGTTTTGGTGCTCAGAGAGAACTTGCTTTTTAAGGACCCACCCATTTCTAGGAGAAATAAGGAGCAAGTCTCTCCAGGTTATCACTTGATCTGGCAACAAAAGCAAGAGGCCCTGGTTTCAGTTCAAAAACACTCCCTTTTAACGTGATTGCATCATCAGGGTATGCATTCCATGTAGCTGTCAATTTTTGTCAATATTTTTTACATAGATACAAAATAAATGTATATTTGCGATAAATTCACAAATATGTTATTAATGTGTTGAGCAGAATGTTATTTGTTGGACAGACAATACGCTGCTTGTGACTGCTTTGTATAAATAAGTATATTTGGTTATGTATGCATCTGCTGCTTATAAGCTGCTGCACTTTCACAAATGCTTACTTAGCTTGTTTATATATTTCATACACTTGTCTGATTAAATTGCTACACGCAACACTTCGATTAGTAAAAATAGATCTAAATTGTTTTGTCTGCACTGATAATTATAATAATTTACTTGCTTATTTATTAATTACCTTAAATATAAGTTGGAGTAAATGTCCATAAAAGACAGTTGAAACATGTTAAACAGAGCAAATATGTACACTCTGGCACATTCAATATTTTTGCTATAAACCCTCCTCCACACACCCCCCTTCATTCTCTCTCTCTCTCTCTCTCTCTCTCTCTCTCTCTCTCTCTCTCTCTCTCTCTCTCTCTCTCTCTCTCTCTCTCTCTCTCTCTCTCTCTCTCTCTCTCTCTCTCTCTCTCTTGCTCTCTCTCTCCCAGTTATCCATTATTGAGGCTTCCCCTGCCTGGAACAGGTCCTGTGGAGTTCACCACAGGGGTGCGCGACTACACCATCCCTTCCCATGAGCCTCAGGGAGACCTCGGTGAACGTCCCGACTGGGTAGGAGAAGAAGAGAATGCAGAAACACATTTACGAACATCCCATAATTTCCAGTGTCATTTTTTTCCCCTATTGCTGCGATTCTATTAAGCCCTTAACCTTGAAGCCTGACACACCATAAATCCACCTTGTAAGAAAAATCTTTCTCACTCTGAAAGTGTAACACTGACTTTCAGACCTTGTCAGGGCAAATAAATAATTAAAGCAGAATATGAACACAGAGCCAGTAAGCAGTGGTTGTCATTTAGTATAAGCATTTGAGGACAGACAAGAGGAAGTTCTTTACCTGGAAGGGTACATTCAGATGTGGCTGGACGAGACTGTAACAGTTTCTGTGTTTCTTATTATCTCATCAACATATCTGTGTGTGTCTGTACCCTCTAGTACCGGGGTCCTCCAGTTGCCTACATCCAGCAGGTGTTGGTGAAGGCTGCAGTGTCACCTTGGGACAGCAGTCTGGTGCCGGTGGATGTTTTTAGGTCACCACTGGGCCAAGTCTTTAGCCTTCTAGAGGAAATTCACAACCATGTCCACTCTGACAGGTGAGCTCATGCCTGCATGTGTGTGCACATGCACAGATGTGTGATGTTAAAGGATGTTAAAATCCATCAACACCCCTATACTATGTGCTACAACTTAGTGATAAAACACTTATCAATTAGTCATCGGATAATTTTTCTTGTGCGAACACAAATGTCCGAGTCCGAATGCCTGGACATTACCTGGAGTTTATCCTGCGGGTCTCACAGTACAAATACATTTTATTGTGTTTGATGAAAACCACAAATAAAATAATAAATGCAGTTTATCCAGGGAAAGTGTTCAAATAATCCCAAGAGGCAAATTAATGATATGGTAGTATCATAAATTAAATATATACATTAAATTGGTAAGTAATTGATGTGTCATTTTCCGTGATGGTTACTTAAGTTGCCTGTGTTAATATCAGCCCCTCGTCGTTGCTCCTCTTTCCTCTCACCTGCACTCTTCTGTTCCTTACCTCCGTTTCTTCACTGTCACTGCTCTGACAGCTCTGGGGCTCGCAGTCTGGAGACGTTGTGTCTCCAGGTGACAGGCCTGTTTCCAGGGTTACGGCGGATGCAGTCCGTGCTGCCAGAGCACGGCTGCCTGCTCGTCTCTCCTGGCAACTACTGGCAGAACCAGCGGGAACTGTTCGACTCGGACCCTGACCTCCTCAAGACTATTCAGAAACATGAACCCAAAGGCCTGCACACGTCGGCCACGCTGCGAGGTAGGATTCAGGTAGACTCCCATAGAGGAGTAGATGCACCAATGCTTTGTTGCTCCTGTGGTGTAAAATAGAATTGGAAAAACTGGTGCGTTTTAACTCGAGTATAATTTGTTTGATGTTAGACTGCATTTATTTTGCGCCTGAAATTTCGGATCTTATTAAAACCCATTGTCTGTTTCAGGCTCTGATTTGTGCCCTCAAACCCAGTTTACATATTTGTATTTTAAAGTCTGGCAGAGGCTGCCAGTGTCAAACATAATTTTACACAAATTAAACGAGTGTCTTTATTAAAGTAAGGGTTACTTAAATGCGGTGTGAAGGTTGTACACTAATCCTTTATACTCTCACTGCTTTGTTGGAAGAAGTCTGCCATCATTTAACCGGAGTCAGTGTAGGGATGTAGTAAACAGGGGATTAATGAAATTAGTAAACTAAGAGGATTTCATATTGCCAGGGAACAAGTTGTTTCATTCCTGGGAACTTGAATTCTCTTAAAAGTTTCCCCAATGACATAGTGAACCAAATCACCCTCCCTGGCAGCACAAAGCCAGCTCAGCATTCTGCCTCACCTCCCAGCTCAAGTGATTTAGAGGTGGGAAGCTTATTCTTGAACTAGCGTCCGGGACATTTTGTCAGCCAGATGCAATCAGACAGATATTCCTGTTGACATTGAGCTGATGGAAGGCCAGCTACAGGGCCCCATCTCTACATGGTACCTGGTATGATTTTTTTTTGTACTCTATCTGTTACATGGATACATGCAATTGACTGTATTTTGAGGTTGTAAAGAAATACATTGTTCTGTTACACCACAACCCCATTTAATGAGGAAAGTAGCTTAGGTTACTGTTGGCTGGTGCTGATCAGTTGAACATGCATGATAATTGTAATCATTTCTGAGTTTTCTCTGATAAATTGTTATTGTAAATTTAGTGTTGTTGAATGTTGGAGCATTTAATATCCAAATCAGATGTTAAGAGTTAGCAACCTTGCAAATGTGTGTGTGTGTGTGTGTGTTTCAGACCTGCTGTTTGGCGTCCCTGGGAAGTACACGGGAGTCAGCCACTACAACAGGAAGAGAGTGGTGACGTACACAATCACTATAGTGCTGTCCAGCTATGATGCAAAGTGAGTTATATTCACTATACAAAAAAGAAATAAAAGTCTTCCCTCCCTTCAATTGATTGATTGATTTATTTCTCTTGATGTTTTAATGCAGAGTTGCAGGCTTTATTTTTTATGGATGTAGACTTACTAGAACTGCTGTAGCCTATACCACCATAAAGCGTTACTAAAGCAACTGAGATTTTTAGCCTCTGCAAACTGGATTTCAAACATCGAGCACACAGGTAGAATAGAGTAAAATTCCCTCGTTGCTTGACTCAGCTTCCCTTAAGATAGAAACTGCTGTCAGTTTTTGGTAGGACTTAATGAGCTCTGAGAAAAACTAGCATACACAGCCCACTGCCCTCAGACGTTAATTGTATACAAATAATCGGTTGGTTTCGTGTAATTAGCAGTGCTGATATGATCTTGTGAAATCCGTGCGTGTCCAGGTTTCTGAGCAGCCTGCAGGCACATCTGACACAGCTCCATCCATCAGCCAACTGCAGCCTGAGAACGACCACATGGTTCATGTCCACTTCAAGGAGGAGATTGGCATCGCGGAGCTCATCCCCCTCGTCACCACATACATCATCCTCTTTGCCTACATCTACTTTTCCACACGTGAGTCCAGCCCTCTTGTCCTGTCTTGCTTTCTCCCTTGTGTGACCTTTGAACACCTACAGCAGTTATTATGACCGTATGGACATTCAAATCATTCCTTTCTCCCTGCAGGTAAGATTGACATGGTGAAGTCCAAGTGGGGCCTGGCTCTGGCTGCTGTGGTCACTGTCCTCAGCTCACTGCTCATGTCTGTGGGACTGTGTACACTGTTTGGACTCACACCCACACTCAATGGAGGGTAGGGATCAAAATTTTTTATTAACCTTTGTCATTCTGGAAGATTATCAACAATATTATTTGTGTCCAGGCCCGTTGCAGTATACTTCAAAAACCATTGACAGATAAAGTTTGGATAAGAATTAATTTGTGAGATTTTAATTCTGTAAGCAGATAACAAATAGTTTTTAGTCTTAACTATGGAGCCAAAGAATTTAGAAACCAAAAGTCCGGATGTCAGGAAACATTAAAACGTGCCATCCACAAGAGTAATACTCACTGCTCCTAGAATTGACTTTGTCAGGGAACTTGTTAGCATTTTGAATCATTTTGAGTTGCTTTGTTAGTGGAGTCGCTAAATAGACGGAAGGGCCCGTTCTTGCAATGGTGATTCCCTGACCTTTCCTCTAGCCAGCACAAGGTTGATGGTTTTTGTTTTTTGTTGAAGTGTTTTGCCAAATACTGTAGCAGATTGTGATGAGAATAAATCCTTATGATTGGAACTACTATCTTGTCGTCATTAACTTCTCTATTGCTCGCGTGCAAATGTATCCCGTTAATATGTACTGAACCAACAGGCTTTTATCATTTCATCATTATCTCTTATCTTGTTCACAGAAAGACAAGGACAAGTGCACACACATACACACAGATGGCTTATTGTCTTCCCATTTCCTCTGCACTGACTTTTCATGTTAATGTTTACTGCATGCTGGTGAAAAGTCAGTGGGTCAGTGTGAGTAAAGATGGAGGGGTGGGGGGGCATGGAAGTGGGTGGAACTACACGGTGGTGCAGGGTTGTAGTTATATTGACATTTAATGGTTGTCCAATCATTTAAGGACTACTAGAAAGCAGACGTCATGGCGTGACAACGGCACACTGTTGTCCAACCATTGACCAAGATCCACGCAGCTTTGCTGTGGGCTGTGCCTGCGATTTACATGTGTTTGTGTAACTGCACATCAGGATCAACACAACCAAGCTATGCTGACATCACCGTCTTCTTTTTCACAGGCTCTGAATGTATGTTTATTAAGTACAGCCGATGGAACATGCAGAGCTGTTGGTTCCTCTGTGACTGGATTTGACTGTGGCAGTGTATGAAGAAATTTTGCCCTGCTCATTTATTTGTTAGGTTTAACGAAAGGTGAATCTGGTTCAGATTGTTATGCAGCACAACCTGACGTCATTGCATACATGCTGCCCACCTGCTGGCTGTGGCCTTTCTCTGAGGAATTTTCATGTTCTGCGTGTACTTGTTTGGGTTTTCCCGGTTAATCCAGTAACAAGCAGTTATGTTAATTGGAGACTCTGAATTACACATGTGAGTGTGAATGGTTGTCTGTCTTTGTATGTGGCCCTGTGACTGGGAACCTGTTCATGATGTCCCCCGCCCCCCCCCCACCCAATGATGACTGGAATAGGCTCCAGCCCCTCACCACTATGGGGGCTGTTGCTAACATAGCAAAGAAAATGTACCTAAAAATGAATTTATGCCAAACAGTCAGCCCTGTTTTTGCTAGTTTAGGTCTAAGGTTGAAGTTGTGCTTCTGTTTTCTTTGCAGTGAGATTTTTCCTTATCTGGTGGTGGTAATTGGTCTGGAAAATGTCCTGGTCCTTACAAAGTCGGTGGTGTCCACCCCCGTAGACCTCGAGGTCAAACTGCGCATTGCTCAGGGTGAGGACAGTGTGTTTATGGACGATTGTAGATGGTGCTAGTGGACAAATTATTAAGTTCATTTCTTTAACAAATGGCCAGTAAACTGATTAGCTTTCAGATGGTCCTTCTGTTGTATTATTAATATGTTATTAATATAATTTGTTTCTTAAATTTTGGCTTTCTCCAGGCCTTAGTAATGAGAGCTGGTCAATCATGAAGAACATGGCGACTGAACTGTGTATCATCCTCATTGGATATTTCACTCTGGTGCCGGCAATCCAGGTAACACAACTGTGGCTAAATTCTTGCATCAGCAGAAAAAGAATATGTGATTGAAGTTTGCGGTCTCTCTTACTCTGAGGGACAATATCAGAATGTTGCATGAAGACAATAGAGAATAATAAAGCAAGCTATTGTATTGCAGGCATTTTAAAAGTGAGCAATGTGTGTTTCTGTGTGAAGGCTTCTGGTTATTTTACTACAGGTTTCTTACACTGACCGAAGCTCACGTGTTCTTACCCTGTGCAGCCGTCTAATGTCCCCAATGGTTTCTGTACCGTGTAGGAGTTCTGTCTGTTTGCTGTTGTGGGGCTGGTGTCGGACTTCTTTCTCCAGATGTTCTTCTTCACCACAGTGCTGTCTATAGACATCCGCCGCATGGAGGTGAGAATTCTCATTCTCACACACACACACACACACACACACACACACACTGCCCTTAGCATTTGTCACTCTTAGGTAATTTAATTTCAGAGATGATCATAAACTTACAAAGCTGACATGTTTTTTAACTAAACACTAAGCATCCTGCTGTTTATTTTCTGTTTTTTAGTGTACAAAGGTATAAAACACTGGAAATGAGCAAACACAGATTATTTATTACTGTTTTTGCTGGATATGTGACTTAAATTATGACAGGTGTTAGTTAAGGGAGTGAATGTTTGGGAGTTTTAAACCATGTTTAAACCAGCTCACCCCACCTCTAGCTGGCTGACTTGAACCGCCGTCTGCCAGCCGAAGCAGGGCTTCCTCCACCCAAACCGGGTGTGCTCCGTCCACGTGAGGTCCCCCCACCCCCACGACCCTCGCCCCACACAATCACCCTGCAGGCCCCGGCTTTCAGGAACCTCAGGCTTCCGAAGCGGCTGCGTGTCGTGTACTTCTTGGCCCGCACACGCCTGGCTCAGCGCATCATCATGGTGAGAGAACAGATTAAATGGTGCACAAATGTCATTTGTCCTACATTATTGTGATGCACTGTTTCTTGGCCTTGTGCTTTTTTTACATTGTTTTTTTGTATTATACTGATGTTACAGAGACTGATGGGAGCATTGTCTGTCTAATATTTATGGCTCCAGAGAGAAATCAGTGTGGCAGAGGCCTCAGTTTGACTTTGTACCATTACTTTAAAGTAGATAAGATCCCTTTTCAGTTGAAACCACATTATTATGGAGCTCATCCACATTAAGATGGCTAAACTAGGAGGAAAAAAAAAAAGAGTTTACATCTGATTATGTCTTGTGTCCAGAATGAGTGGCTGTGCTAGAGATTCATCCACACGGGAAACCATCCAATTTGGGTAACTTCAGTAACACAATCTGCACATAGCCAGAGGAGCATAGTGCATTTTCTCAACATGTAACTGCATGTCAGAAATGCCATGTGAAGAATTCATACAATGTAATTGTTCAGCACAAGCAGCTTTTGACAGATTTACAGTTAAAACAACATCATAGAATTTGAAGCAAGGCTCTGTATTTAAACCGCTGTCAGGAAATCACATCTAGCAAAAACCATGTCCACCGCACATTTTTAGCCTTTTTCAGTCGGGACTTTGACAGCGTAGTTTCCAATTTTAGAAGTGGGGAAATACACACACTCAAGTAAAAAAAACTTTGTTATTAGAAGTCAAACTTCACATTCTGTACTTAAGTCCATTCTCCAGATTTTCCTGTTACTCCACTACAAAAACACTATATTTTTTACATCGTTAAATGTGATGCTGTTTATAACAGAAATTAGTGGGTCTGATCCAGATTTGTTCAAGAACTTTTCAAAAGTGAAAATTTTACTTAAAAGTCAATTTTTTTGACTATAGTTGATTTTATTTTTTTTAGAATCTACATCTGCAAAAAGTAACCGTTAACTAAAGCTGTGAAATAGTTGAGTGAAAAGGACCTTTCCCTTTAAATTGTGGTGGAGAAAGCGTAACATAAAAAAGCAGAAGCACCTCCAACTTGCACAGTACTTAAGTGCAGTACTTGCATAAATTTACTCACCATCTCTGCCCAATACTGTGAAAACTTTACCGTAAACAAAGTCAATGAAATTATGTCAACCCCCTTGGCAAGACTCCCATTAACTCCTTGCAAGTATAAATCCAGGAATCCAAAGATGCCCACGGTGGGATATGATAGATCACATCCTTTCAAGAAGAGCAAAACTCAAAATAACTCGAGTAGAAATCTCAGGTAACATACCTCAACTACTTACCTGATTATTATTTATTTGCTCCATTTTCAGGCTGGCACAGTGATTTGGATTGGCATCCTCGTCTATACTGACCCAGCTGGGATTCGCACCTACCTGGCTGCCCAGGTGTCTGAGCAAAGCCCTCTAGGGGACCCTGGAGGAGGCGGCCTGCCACCTCACCTAGGTGTGGCTCCTGTCTTCCGTAGTGGAGATCCTACACGCACCTTCAATATCCATCCAGCACCAGATCCGACTCCCTTACCCGAGAACCAATCGCAAGGCCACCATGGCTCGGGCAGAGCAAGAACCCTGCCACAGGCCTCGCATGCTGTGCCTCAGATCACCTGGGGCGCAGAGGATGAGGAAGGCTGGAGGAGGCTCTCATTCAGGCATTGGCCATCTTTGTTCAGCTACTACAACATTACTTTAGCCAAGAGGTGAGTGTTGGAGGAGTCTTATTCCTCTGTCAAACAACTGAGTTATCTCAGTGAGTTAGAATTTAGGTTTACAAACCATTTCCAAATGATTGAGCAGATGTTATAACTAGATAAAAATTAATTTCATAAGCTCATTTGCAAGTTCTTACTGATGCGTGTAGAAAATATTCATTTTTGTGACTGATGTCTTCTGCATTATTTTAGACCTTACACACCAGCTCAACGCTTTTAGTAGATTTGAAAACAATATGACACGGTAGCATTTTCTAGTGGTTTGCACCATTTTTACAGTAGCTTCAGAAAGTAGTGTAGGTTTTAACTGCATATCATTTCATTTTATCACAGAGCTCTAGAGGCTCTTGAACTTCATGGCTTTTTTCTGATATGTAGTGTGAACTGTGGGACTTTATATACATGTGTTTGCTTTTGTAAACTATGCTGCCCAATTTCATTTTGCCACGAGTGGACAATCTCAACAATAATTAAAGTTAAGAGGATGCACTTGACCAAGTGAGTATGTAAATGAGAGATTTAAATTTTTATTAGTGCTTTCACTTTCACCACCCATTAACGACACAACAAGGTGTGTAGAAAGTGAGTGCGATTACTTTCTGAAGCGATTGTATGTCCCCTTTAAAGGTGCTTTAGCCAGTTTTAGATTTTGCATGAAAGGCTCCTGTCGGGTTTTGTTACATTTCTGCTGTTGTGTCTCTTCATTCAGGTACATCAGCATTTTACCAGTCATTCCTGTCACCCTTCACCTGAGCCCCCAGAAGGCAATTGAGACTCGTCACCCCCAGGACACAAGACACCCTCCGCCACCGATCCCCAAAGTCTCTGCAGATTTACAGACAGACCTCACACTCTACAAGTTAGTACAGGCACATAAATGCACACAATTTGATCACAACATTAGAATTTAACAGGTTTTAAATTCCCCAAATAAAACACTTCAGTTGAGTCTCAAAGGCTCCAGTGAACGGTTTGATTTGCATGCAGTCACTTCATTGAGTCACAAATTGACAATTGACAAATTTGGTGTAAGATGGAAATGGTCACCTTGCATAATTCATATAATCCTAATTCCAGTGTGCAATCATGCAGGGACTACATCCTTTTAAAGTCCTTGGTCTGGATCCAATGGGGTAGAAATCGTCCCTGGTGATCTGGGGCCAAGGTCATGTGGAGCGCTCACATTTTTTACTTGCACTGATTAAAGATTATGTCTGATCTGAGTGTAAGGGCAAATTACAGTTTTCTTTCTCTACGAAATTGTTCAACAAGTCAGAGAATTTAAAGAGTAAAAATGTGTAATAGCCTCTTTTTTGGGAGGGTGTTTATGGAGTAAAGTGTAGAGACTTTTGCTCTGTGTCAACTGTCAATGAACTGACGACCTGAGACAAAGAAACACAGCGAAGAAAAGGGAGGTGGCCGGACAGACTGGACCAGCCTGGTTAACCTGTTGCTTTAAATATACCAGTGACTGTAGAGATGTCTGTGGTGGAGGTTTCTTCTTCACCTTAGCTGTTTTCTTATTTATATTTGTTCTTAATAGTGAATTAACTATAGATTTCCATGTGCGTCTTAGCTGTTCAATCAGTATATATGTCAACGTTGGCAGCATTTATTCGTTTTGCTTTTTTTTTCTGCAGATGAGTCATTCAGGAGTGGAACAAAGATTTAAGCTAAGATTTCACCATACAGTGCATTTGTCAGTGATTGTGCTCACAGTTGTTTCAGCTTTCAAAAAAAATCGTAGTGTGTTGTGTCACTATGTCACAATCAACATCTGAACTATTGACCCCAGTCGTGGCTATGGCATCACTGCACATTTAATACAGTCATGCACATTCTTCATTTTAGTATATACATTTGATATTGTTGCTAAAATCTTAAACATTTATGCAGTGAGATATTATTGCATTTAAAAGAGCATTTTATCATTTTTATCTCAGAGCGAAATTAACTTGTCACAAAAATGACTGTTGGCTTTTTATTAGCATTATAACAGTGCTTTATCACGGCTGCTTTATCACTATACACTTGGTTCTAGCACTCGGTTGTGTAACACTGACAGGTTGAAGGTTCTTGATTTTGTCCTTGAACAGCAGATACTACAGATACAACAGATGTAGGTTATCGGAGAGGTTTGGGTCAAGGCAGCTTCAGAGCTTGTTTGGATGATAGTGAGACAGAGAGGAGGCTAGTGTAAGCTATCACATGTTGTTATGTTGGCTGTAGGGCAGGTTACAACACGGTGAGATAGTTTCTCTTAGTGTAGGATTTGAGTACAATGTTCCACCTTCATCTAATGACTAGAACTGTAGGCCGTCTGTAATATTCAGTATTGCACAGTGTGTCTACCTCAAATAATACTCAGCAATGCATCATTATTGCCTGTGTTGCAACCAGTTTATTATCATCGTCCCACTCATGTGATGTACCAACATTTGTGGGTATCAGCGATGGAATTTTTAGCTTCAGATCTACGATGAAAGAGGGATCTCTTTTATAGAGAGATGACGGTTATGAATGTGCCATGTGCTGCAACAAGTCAGCTACAGTGCGCTCGTTTTACTGCCACTTTTCATGGTTTGGTTTTTATGCTTATGTTAATGCCATGTCAAACTTCATTCAGAAGAGTCTTCAGAATAGTAGGGGGCAGGTTGAATTTCCTTGCAGCCACAACTTTAGGTGTTCTTGGTTGCACATCATAGACCTGTGTAATCCTACAAAACACACAGCCTTAAGGCTCCAAGAGCTATTGATCGCTAGCTTTCCCGCTTATCTTTTTAGGTTTAGTGACACTGTACACTTTCTGTAATCTCTACCAAGAACATTGTTTCTAACAGATAGTGATATACAGGTACTTAAAGTAGAACGCACATGTATTGAGTACAGAATATTTCCTGGCAATGTCTTAAAGTCACTCTGCAGCCTGGTAGCTCAATGGGTAGAGCAGCAGGAGTGGATGCAGAGGTCTGCAGGACCAAATCCCAGCCACCAGGTGTGTCCGTGAGCTAGCTCCCCGGGTGCCCCCTGCTGCTGCCCATTGCTTCCCCCCAAGGGGAGAGAAATTATTCCAGTGTAACAAACAGTATATGATCTCAATGATGACAATAAAGATTCTTGTTCTTTGTGCACAGGAAATGGCACAATGCAGCTCGATATGGTTACACGACTGAAACAGCAGATATTTGCTACATTCTGGAGTCAAATAAACATAAACCTTGCTGGAGAGAATGTTATCATCTTAATACTTTTTATTTGGCATAAATGAAACCACACCGCCCTTCTCGCTCCCTCCCCTTCAGTAAAAAAACTGAGCAGCAGAGATGTAAAGACCTGGTGCTGGGCAGAGGAATTCGCACTCCTCTGGGAGGTTTTGTCATCACAGCTATGCCACATTCCTCAGCAGAAAGCAGACGGCAGGCAGATTTGCTGTGTCATGCTCCCAGCTCCCAGTTGTTATGCTGCCATGATGAAATGATTCAATTCAGTGCGATTTACATGCACGAAAGTGTGCAATCAAAGTAGGGGGTTAGGAGTTTTTCTACTAGAGTGCCAGAGTCTCATCTGTGTGTATATGTTTCTCTAATCCGCTTTTCAGACGAGCGCGTGTGTGCATGACGACAGTTGCTGAATTGGTGGATGAAAGACAGATTGTAACACAAATTCTTTGGTTGTCTCTCATGTCACTTTAGTTTAGTCAGACATACAGCAATTTAAAGACGAATGTACATGAGAATCTACATCTCCTGCATGTACATTGCTTGTTGTTGTAACGAGGTTACACAAGTGGGAATGTGGGGCTTATGTCATGTTGGTCCAGATTATGTATCATAAATCCTAATACGGTTCTCATCCATTGTGGATCTGGGCTGCACATGAAATGCGAGCGCAGACATGTGCAAATGTTGGAAAGCTCAGCTTTGGTTTTATTAATTGGAGTCGGGCTTATTAAGTGGCTTTATAATGGCGTCTTGATGGGACGACATGGATTGGCTTACAAAGGGGGTGCAAGGGGTCCTGTTGTACCTCCAACTGCCTGAACGGAGAGGTCCAACAGTGGTGCCTGTTGTTACTGAATGTTAAAGCCATTGTGTTACAGTCAAGGTGGCAAATACATAGGACTGAAAATGGGATGAAAGTTGTTTAATAAACTTAATGTAAGCACTAGAAGGTTGGTTTGTGTTTGTCAGTTTTTCAGATCACTCAGAAAACAAGGGGGCTCAGCTGAATAGAAGAAAAACTAGTCGGACTCTTCCTTTGTCTCCTTTCTCTCCAGGGTTGCAGCTTTAGGCCTGGCTGCAGGTGTTTTGTTGGTTCTGTTGCTCTTCTGTCTCTACCGCGTTCTCTGCCCACGCAACTACGGCCAGAACGGCATCGCTCACGGTCGCCGGCGCCGAGGTGACCTGCCCTGTGACGACTATGGTTACTCCCCTCCTGTCAGCGAGATCTCACCGCTGCTGCTGCGGGGCCACAGTATGGTGAGAGTACATTCAGATGATGCACATCGGGAACGTGGTTCTCTGAACACAGTGGTTCAAATAACTACACAGTTTTACATTTTTAATTTCAAAGTTAAACCGGTAGTAGAAAATGTAGAGATTGGAGTTTTTACACCGGTTTAGGTGAAGATTGTTTATGTTCCGTCTCTGTTTTCCAGGACATCGAGTGCTTAGCAAGTGATGGGATGCTACTGGCAAGCTGCTGTCTGGCCGGCCAGATCCGGGTTTGGGACGCGCAGACAGGCGACTGTCTGACCGTCATCCCAAACCATGGGTGAGACTTTCACAATAAGCATTTCAGCAATAGTTGGTTTGACAGTCAGATCTCTTCAGTATTATAATGACATGTTTGTTCTCTTACATGAACCTATAACATAAAAAAAGTCAAGGGTTCATCAGAGAAAATATTCATTTAACTAGAATCCACCTAACCTGTGTGATGCTGATGCTGCTCTTTAATTACTGTAAACATGCCCAGTGCTATGAAATGCATTTCTACATTTTGTCTGACGTTGTTGACAGAGTACTTATTTAGGACTGTCTGAAACTTTTGCAAATACTCTGTCTATATTAGGCTGAGACGTAGCAGCAGCAGTAGCGGCTGCTGGGAGCAGCGCGATGGTTGGGACAGTATGAGCGGAGCTACGGAGACGGAGGGTTTGGGCTGTGACGGTCGTGACGGCTCGGGCAGTGGTGACGGCCTATCAGAGGATGAAAGCTACCCGCTAAGACGCCGCGCGGCACCCGCCCGGCCAACTCTATTCACGGACCAGCCCGATCTCACCCCACTCATTGATACAAACTTCATCTCCCAACCCCCCTCTCATCTCTCCACGCCACCCAGAGGGGGGTTTTACTTTGGAGGTCTGGTGGAGCGTGCCTACATGGAGCACGAGCCCCCTTCCCCTTCTGCCTATCCCTCTCCTTCTTCAACCTCCTCCTCACCCCCCTCAGGAGCTCAGCTCCAGAGAACACCCAGCTTAGGGGACGCCGCCTCCCCCTTAACACATGAGAGGCCCTACGCAGTAGGGACGCCGGCGACGGCAGACTGGGAAAGCTCTGTCTGGGCCATGGAGCTCAGAGGAAATCTAATAGCTGCCGGGAGGAGCAGCGGTAAACTGGAGGTGTGTACAGTACTACCTGTGATTTACCTCACAGGTAGTACTTCTCTTCTGTATTCACATGCATGAATCTGTTTTTACACATAGAAATGTAAAAATGTACTTTTTTTTGGTCAAAACGACCTCAGTTAATAGTTTTGTGTAAACTATTAAAGCATCGTTTAATTTAATAGCTCACTAATTATTACATGCTGTTAGGCGAATGTGGCGGCCATTAGGAGATTTTTCTTACCTTTCCGCGCTTTGTCTACGCTTCTAAAGTCATAGTCACTCAAATGTCGTGAAAGGCAAAAGGAGTAGCTTCTTAGTGGCAAGAACATCAAGAAGTTTTGGAGAGAGATCGAACGACCTGTTCGTCTCTGAGGCGCAATAACTCAGTCAACTCAAACGAATCCAGTGCTACACACACACACACACACACACACCACAGTAAACATGTAAAATGAATGTTCACCTTACACTGACGTGTGGTTACAGCTGTGGGATGCAGTGGAAGGGTTGTTGCGCTGCAGTAATGAGGACGGTGTCTCTGGGATCACAGCTCTAGCCTTCCTCAACAACAGGTTAACCACACAAACACACCTGGCCTCACATTTGCTACGTTCATTCTTATTTGTTCCAGGTCTATTTTAAGTGGCTTTTGGATCATTTGCCTTTGAGCTTAGTCATTTTGTTACTGTGGGTAAAATTACCTTTCTGTTAATTCTTCATCCTCTGAACACAGTAGAGTACTAATGTTTTTTTGTATTCTTATATTTCTATATAGTAAAATTCCATTATATTTTTCTTAAACTGCACCAATTTTCAACTTGTTAATGCTTTTAAACTTCCCTATATTAAACAATTTCTCTGCTTCTAGCTGAAAAAGTCCTCCAGATGACATCACCGGGAGGAGTTTTTCATCGTTAGGAGTTCCGATGATGTCATCTGGAGGAGCCCTGGAAAAGCAGTTTGACCATGTTACAAACTCCTTAGTACGAGACGCCATAATCTGAACTGAAGCTTCTTCCTAGTGATGTCATCTGCATTGACGTCTGCATTTTGCAGCTAGAAGAAGAGAGATTTGAATATAGCGAAGTCGGGGCTACATTACTTAAATTTATGTACATGTTCTACCCAAACCAGAACCACATGTCTCACATGTGTAACTTTGCTGTAAGACAAACATTACTCTACTTTATTATATTATTATCTTTGTTTCTCCTCTTGCTCATCAGGATCGTAGCAGCTCGGCTGAATGGGTCTTTAGATTTCTTCACTGTCGAGATAAACAAGCCTCTGGGTTTGCTGCAGTTTACAGGTGAAGCTTAACCGCTTGGCTCTGGTGCCATGTCACACAGAATTAATGAATTAACATTCAGCATATCCCATAATGTCTACATACTCAGGAAAAAAGCTTTGTTGTGTTTGCATTTGCACTTGCAAACTAAAGATTAAACTCTCTAAAACGCACATGTAACTATGCTCAATCAAGAAAATTGTAGCAGAGCTTTTTCTAATCATTTTCGGGCTCCTGCACCTCCTCCTGCAGGTGGCCCTGGACGAGGTAGCCTGCCTCCTTCACCCTGTTACAGCAGTGAGGATGTGATCAGCTGCCAGCTCACGCGCTCTGTACAGTGCGCTCATCAGAAGCCGATCACGGTGCTGCGGGCGGCCGCCGGGAGGGTCGTCACCGGCAGCCAAGACCACACTGTCCGGGTAATGTAGAAAACCAATTCTGCCGCTCAGTAAAGTGGTCACACATCAGACCTGACTAATTGATGTTATTTGTGTGCGTGTGTTTTATAGACAGTATAAAGTCACTCAAGTCCTCTCTGTGTTACATTTTTCCAGGTGTATCGCCTGGAGGACTCCTGCTGCCTCTTCACCCTGCAGGGTCACTCCGGAGGGATCACAGCCATCTATATAGACCAAGTGAGTCATGTCAAATGAAGAAAAAGCCGCTCTTATGTGTAGAGTCCCGTTTCCAAATCTAATCTTTGAGATCGTTGATCTCAAAACACGCCCCCATCGCGGTGCTTCTCCAATGCTGGGGCAGTGAATGCAGCGGGGCAGTGAATGCAGCGGGGCAGTCTGAGTTTGCTCACTGTGCTCAGTGATTGACTGACTGGACTTTCTTTCTTTTTTGCTCCGAAACGTTTTGCTACTTATCCAAGCCGCTTCCTCAGGCCAGGGTGGAACAAAAGGCCCACTCTGGAGGATATAACTGGGTTGCTGAGGAGTCAGAATTTACATGGAATAAAGAAATAAATATTCAAGTAACGTAGAACTACCTCAAATTGCTACAGTTCTTGAGTAAATGTACACTTTCTAGTATGAAAATACTGTAAATCTATTAGTTTGATTTGATTTGTGTCCAGTGAAACATTTTTTTTCCCTCTCGCTCCTCTCAGACGATGGTTCTTGCGAGCGGGGGGCAGGACGGCGCCATCTGCTTGTGGGACGTCCTAACAGGGAGCCGGGTCAGCCATGTTTATGGTCACCGAGGCGACGTCACCTCGCTCGTCTGCACCAACTCTTGTGTCATCAGCTCGGGCCTGGACGACCTCATCTGCATCTGGGACCGCAGCACTGGCATCAAGCTCTACTCGATACAGCAGGTGCTCAGATAATCCCAGAAAGTCCCTCTGTCAGAGCCTTTAAACGTGATCTAAGTTTTTCCCTGGTTAGTCAACCTTACTTTCTTCTTAACAGGAGGTGGGTTGTGGGGCCAGTCTGGGAGTGATCTCAGAGTCTCTCCTGGTGACCGGGGGGCAGGGCTGCGTCTCCTTCTGGGACCTGAACTTTGGCGACCTGCTGCAGACGGTCTACCTGGGCCAGAGCAGCGACGGTCAGGGTGTCCGACAGCTGCTGGTGCTCGACAACGCCGCCATCGTTTGTGACTTTGGCAGTGAGCTCAGCCTGGTTTACGTACCCTCAGTCCTGGAGAAACTAGACTGAGGAGGGATGGATGGATGAAGATGCACTTGGTTCGGAACATTCTTTTCCTCTTCATTTTGAGGTTCCTGACATTTTTTTTTTTCTTTGCTTTTCTTTAACGTTACTGGCACCTGTACGAGACCTGTTTCTAGGTCTGTGCAAGACTCTGTTATAGCAGCCAGCGGTTTTTCAGTGCAGCCTGCATTGAATGAGGAGGAAAAAGCCGATTGTGAGAATGATTGTGCAACCTGCTGCATTTTATCAGTCGCCTGCCTAAAGGTCATGAGGTTTGTTTCTCTCTTAGAGGAACCAGTAGGCAGCAGATTGTGCTTTTTTTTTTCTTGTGGGCGTGTGTGTTTTGAGGCTCTGCCCTCTATGCTGCTGATGCGGGTGGGGGCCATGACCCCCACCTGCCCTGAGAGGAAGATGAATCGGTCTCCTTTTTAATATTCCTGCTGCCTTGTTCGCAGCTTCAGCAAGCTCTTGCTTGATTCACGATGTGATCAGCCAAGCAGTTATATGTAAATAAATGTGTCTGTGTGAGTGCGGGGGTGGGGGGGGACTGAATGTGGCCCTTTTTGTGGCAAAAACACTGCTGAGAACAAAAAACGGAATAAGTTATGAGTGAAATGTGTGTGAGGGAGAATTGATAATTACTGTATAAAGTAAACCTCCTGTTTTTATATGTACAAATCTATTTATTAGCGATACATTTTTTAAATAATTTTGTTTATGAATGGTTAGTCCTTGCTTATAAACAAGAATATTATGTGGGAATAAGGTAAAATGATTATGGTTGGTTTGGGGAGTTTGTTGTTGGATTATTTGTGCGATTGAACTGGAAACAGTGAAGTGTTTGTTGTTGGGGGAAGAGCTTCTTCCTTTTATTCCACTTTCTGCCTCTGGTTGTGGTGTTACTGATGCTGTGAGCTACACCTTCATCAGGCTACCTCTGTTTTCCAAACTGCCTGAATTCCCTGCGCTGGCCGACATATCTTTACATTGGTTTCTGGATTTCTTTAGAAAATTGTGCCCTTTTAGAGATTTATTCTTGAATCACCGTGAACTGCAACTGGTCCAATTTAAAGTTTCCGTTTCGGCCACAAACACTGACCAATGTTACTGTAGTGTGTCTGACGGGGGCCTGGCAGTACGTTCTTTTGGTTATCGCTGTGTTGTTGACGCAAACTTAAGTGGACTTGGTCTGAAAACCTGTCGGCCTCTTTCTGCAGCCACTCGGTGACGATGTGAAAGAGAGAAGAAAAAAAAAAAAAAAGGCAACTGAGAAAACCACCATCGCTCTTTTTCAAACAGAAGCCGTCTCTTTTGTAACTTTGTGAAATGCACAAGCTGAATGAGACATTGCATCGAAATGACAAACATTTGTTTAATTTCAGTTCAGGTTCCAAAATGTGAATATTTATATTTTTACAGCAAACTATTTATTTCAAATATATCACATCATCTCACAGCAATCTCATGTTAGATCTTCCCACTTTGTGTGTAATGTTGGACTGCGTTTGAGGGGTTAAACCCTCATCCAGTTTTACGTTAAATATTTCTTCGAGACTTGAAGCGGTACTTTAAAAGAGAGGGTGGAAATATGGAAAGGAGACGAATGCAGTGTAATACCACAGTCCTGAAATGAACATAATTATTAAGAGGATTTCGACAGGTGGTCAACCACCGCTGTTTTAGTGTTAATGTGCTAACTGTTAATTAACATTAATTGAAAATGATTTAGTTTCTATAACTATTTAACCTTTTGTTTAAAGAACATTTATGCAGCTCAAAGTATCTGAAGAGTTTTAGTCAGTGCCTGAACTTCACCACTTCACTCTGGACACCTGCTGAGAGGCTGTAATCCTCCAGGTTCAACAACAACAACAACACCACCCAGAATGTATTTTCTTAAAATCTGCTGCATCTGCTGAATGTAGTGCTGTGGAAGGTTTGACGAACAAATCCATTAAGTGACTAAATCCCTTACAGTATCAAATTGCAAGACTTCTTTTCTTTAATGCACTAACCCTCTCTGCTCACACGTACTAGGCACTTTGCGAACATCACTTGTGAACGCAACAAGACTGGCAAAGCGAGTTCACAGCTGCAGCTTTATTAGACGCTGCACACATGTCCGGGCTGCAGGTCTGGTTTCGCTGGGATGCAGAGACCAAGTCGGTGGTCTGTCTACTTTTGCCCTTCAGTATTCACATTTGTACTTGAGCCTCTAGACGAAGGTGTGATGCCTGCATCCCACAGACACCAGCCTTCGTGGCCTCCGAGGCAGCGGAACCTAATTTATTAGCTTTGTGTTTCCTGTTGTAACAGTAGCTTCAGAAGTGGGAAAATGTTTAGTTTTTGGATTTTTTTTAAAAATGTTTTTTAGCAATGTGAATTAGACCTAAAGATAAAACTTCAACAATTTTGGAAACTTTGTTTAGCTTTCTGCTGGTGTTGGTTATATGAGAGGTTTCTCACTGTGTAATGGGGCAACAGCTAGAACCTGGTTAGCGTAGCGTAGCACAAAGGCTGCTCACAGATTATTCCAACACTTCCAGGTTTAGTTTGTGTCACGTTGGCCTTTACAAAAAGTGGAAAATAGTTACGTTTAGCAAGAGTTTACAGAGGTGGAGGAAAATGTTGGTGCCCTTCACGAAATAAGAATTCTGCATTTTCTCAAGTCACAAGTCTGACTTGCAGTTGAATCAGAAATCAAAAGCTGTCAGATTAACATTTGTCAGCTTCTTGTGGAAAGGCACCAACAATCTTGTCCTTTTCTGTACTTGTTGGAATATTTTCTCACCAGCACCTTGTTACATTTTCAACAACAAAGTTTCTGATGCCAGTTGTACAACAACGGTCAGTCTTTGCATTATACACCTGCTCACAGCTTTTAACCACATTTACATATTTGTGTTCAATTTCACAACATCTGATTGGCAGAAATTTGGACTTATCCTGATGGTTTACATGCACTTTGATGCTCGAGAATGAATCACAGTAATTGACTCAAACTAAATGAATAAAAGGGTCAGTTATTAGGCTTTTAACTATTGGCTTGGCCTTTTTTTTTTTTTTCCCCTTCTAAAAACGTTAAAGCCAGAATGAAGCAGCAACTGTGACATCACTATAACAGACTGTTACCTGGTATCATCCTGCTCAGCTAGGAAACGCCATGGAAAAGTAAGAACGCTTCCCAAAATTGTTGGAACTTTTTCTTTTAAGGAGGGAGGTAGGATCGGTGCCTTTTCATCACAGAGGTGTCAGTGGACCATATCAAAAGTCTGTGCATGCAGCCTAGACATCATTTTCTTGTTCTAGAAACACTTCCTGTGGCGGCATCCTCGCAATAACTGCAGAGGACACACATTCAAGTTCTTGTGGCGTCCAGCTGATTTTCCGCCAGCTGTGTCATTTCCTGACAGCTGTCTAAACCAAGGGAAAACAAGAATCTGCAACTTTCCCCCTCCACCCACCTCCCTTCTTTGGTTGGCTACAATTTATACAGGCGGTAGTAGTGGAGGTAACTTATTTGTAACATGGAAAAGTGCAGGACTTTGTACTAATTTTTAAATAAAGAGGCTTTGATACCACATCATTTCTGTCTACTGGATTTATTTCCTTTTACAATGGTTAGTGATTTTTTTTTCCAGAATACTTTTAGTCTAATGTCTTCAAGATATCTACAGTGTTACAGATGAAGAAAAGTCGACGTGTTAAGACGTACTGATTGAATTAGAAACAGCTCTGACCAACTGCTGCAGCCTGCTTGCAAGTCCATGCATCCATTGTTCCAGTCACTAAAACAACCACCAGTCAGCACAGAAGAGAGTCGCTAACCATCGCCACACCCTCGTGTCCCCTTGACAAGGATATGATAATGGAGTGTGTGCTGGGATTTATTTGGGCCCAGATCTGGTGGTGGAAGTGCAGAACTGGTTCCATCCATCTCAGACTTATCAAAAACAGGGAAAATAAAAAAAGTGGCAAAGAGCAACAGAAGGAATGAACAGACAAGTGCATAGTGATCTGGTCCCAGAAGCCACCAGTGATGGAAGGAAAAGCCAAAGGTTTCAGGTATCATACCCCTAAAACAACTTCAAAAACTGAAGCCCTACCGTCTGCCACCAGGCACATCTTGGTATGCAACACTTAAAATGTCTCCAGTTCTCCCAGGATTCAGTGCTTTTTCTCAGTCTTACAAGCAGGATTACAAAGAGTGACATCCCTCTGCTGACACCTGGTGGTAGAGTGAGAGAAAGGCAGAGATCTGTGGACTCGTCTTAGTGTTTGTTGAGGCTCCAGAGTGGATCCAAGCTACTGAGCGGGTCGTCTCCTTGGTCTGCTCGAGTCCCATGGAGACCCTGACCCTCGGCCGGTTGCAGGAAGCTCTGCTTGGTCACTCGCTGCTTTCCCCGACCCCCTCCATCCATGGAGAACGCCTCGGCTGTCAGCGAGGCCAGCAGCTCCAGAGAGGATGGAGCTGGAGCAGGGGAAGCAGTAGGTGGGCTGATGCTGAAAGGGGCCTCTGAGACTGGCTGGTGGTTGGCTGCTGGTAGACTAGAGGTGGCGACAGCATCCAAACCATTGGGTGGTGGCGGCGGCGACTGAGTAGGGGAGGTCAAGGGTGGGCTGAAGGAGGAGGGGGGCTGAAAATCCACGGGACAGTGGTCTGGTAAAGTCTGGATGTCGAGGTCAGGAAAGATGGTGCTGACGTGCTCCTCCAGGCCACACGAGGCCTCCATGAATGGATCTGTTGCACTTGGAGGCCGGATGCTGAGCTTTGCGATGGTGGCTTGGATGGAGCTGATGGGCATGTCACCGCCAAGGACAATGTCCTGCTGGGATTCCTGTCTCGAGTAAAGCTGCAGAGAGAGTTCACAAAACACAAAGATGTAAAGAAGAAGAAAAAACATTCAAATTATTCATATTTTAGTGACTCCATGGAGGCTGTGACCAGAACCCCCAGATTTCCTGTGCAATGACAGATGTGCAAAAGAAGAAAATCCAACAATTCAGACTGACGCTACGAAGGGATGAGACTCATTTTCATGTGTTATTGTCAGCAAGGAGTAGATGCCTTTCTTACATTTACAGTGAGTCACTTTAATTAAACTACAAAAAGTTAAGAGAATACAGAGTTAAGATTTTTTTGTCAAAGCATGATATAGTTTTATCTGGAATTTAACGGTATTGAAAATGATATTCAACAACAACAACATGTGCTGTTGATCATAAAGGCTACGGACACCGTTTTCACAGGGTCATTTTTACTCCTGAATTTTTACATAAATGTTCAAACCTTTGTGGCTGCAGGGTTGGTGTTCTTGTTGTAGGTAGCAGTAGTGATGCCATGACGCTGAAGGACCTGCTCCGCATGCTTCAACACTGCTTCGTAGCAGAACTTCAGGTGGAGCTGGAGACACAGCAGAATGGTAACATCAAGCCTCTATCAAATTTAATTAGATGCAATCAGCTGACACACAGTTTTTATTAGATAGCTGAAAATCATTGTACACTGATCACAGCTTGTCTCCTGTTACTGTATGTATTTCTATATTTGTAACACACGTTTTATATGTATATTACCTTCGACAACTACAGAAGAAAAAAGGGCCCTGAGATATTGAGGGGAACAGGTTTTAAAGCTGCTATATTATCAGCACAAATCACAAAGTGAAGCTCCAGTAGACACTGCAGGATAATTATTCCTATTCTACTCTGATCAAGTGCGAATCACTAAAGAAAAAAAACAAACATTTTTTTAGTTCATACAAAGTGCAAAATTCATCCACTATCAGCCACAGAGAAGAAACAAACATCTGCAAGATTCTGCAGTCTGACGTCATGTTGAATGAATTTGGGTTAAGAAATCCTCAACACTGTAATGTGAACCCCACTTTCTCTTGTAGCATGTTCTTCCTCTGTTGTCTCATCTTCTTCACCAGCAGTGGGAGGTCTGGGATCCCATTTCCTGCCTCCAGTTCCTGCAGAGCCGCGTACAGGAGACAGAAGGCACCTGTACGTCCCACTCCCGAGCTGAGACGGAACAAAAGCCACCGATTACTTTTTTTTTTTATGACAGTGATCAAATAATGTAACTTAAAAGCTACAGAACGTGGAGTTTTTGTGGTGAGAACCCAGATGTCTGTTGTGGCCTGATTCTTATGAAAACTGCTCTTTGACAAAAGGTCAAGCTTTTATTCTGTGTACACAAAGTATTTGTCTTATTCTGTAATGTTTTCGGTGTTAGACGCTATTTAGGTTGTTTCTGAGAACATTTCATTAAAATTGTCCATTTGTGTTTCTATTTTGATGGAAGACTTAGAAAATTTCTAAAACAGAAATGACCATTTCACTTAGGCTTTGTTAATATTTGTGGCTTAAAGAAAAATTAAGACCATGTAAAACTACTAGTGGCATCAAAAAACCCAACTACAACACATGTGTGTTGCCCACTGTAACGGGTTATTTTGTAGGGAAGTAGATGATTTTATAAAAGCACACACATCACTCTGACTTGAGACAGAGGAACTCGTACTGGACAATCAGATTGAGGCTTAGCATTTAACCATTTTTAAGAAAAATCTTTAGAGTTCATCATTGTACATTATCTACCTCTTACATCCTTCTTGATGGCTCCGCATTCTGCCGTTGTCTCACTTGCTCTCACATGTTTAAAAATGACTTCAGTTTTTAATATACTTAACAAAAATGTCACGTTCTGTCCAGCTGTCACATGGACAGGAGAACAATTCAGTAGCTGAGCTTTTCAACATCAGAGATGAACTCTCTAAAATGCCTGGCACCTGCCAACCAGCCACAGTCTGAGGGTCGAGATCATTCACCTGCAGACTTGACTTTTCTCTCCTTTCCTGAATGTTTAAACGCACGCACACTCACCTGCAGTGCACCACGACAGGTGGGTGCAAGGGCCTCTGGTGAAGGTAGTGACCATGAACTTCCTGGATGAAACTCAGCAGGTTGCTCTTGCTGTCAGGAAGACCCCTGATGACAAATATGAAACAAATGATGAGACTGGGACAAACAAGACATCACTTCAAACTCTGTACAATTATTTTTTTTTTTTAGTAAACGCACAAAAACTACTTTATAATTCTGTTGAAAAATGACTTACAGCTCTGGCCAGGAGGTGAACTGGAGATGGACGACAGTGCGCTTCAGGCTTTGGTCACGGTACTGCAGGCTGATCATGCGCTCCACATGTGATGACGTCGTCTTCTGCGTGGTCAGGCTGAGAGTGATTGGCCCCTGAGAGAGCTGCTGGCCGCGCTCCACCGGGAAGTAGCGCAGAACCCTTCCCTGGGAGAGAGTCAGATGAAAACTGTGTAAGAACGCTGAGAATTTGCATTATGATTCCAGAAAGCAATTTCCACATTTTGTTATGTTGTCAAATTCATTTTTTTCCTCAAAATTCTCCAAACATAATGACAACTTGAAAGAAGTTTGTTGGAGTCTAACTGTGGGACATTCAGGTGATTGGACATGATTTGGAAAAGCAGACATCTGTCTATAAACGGTCCCACAGTTAACAGTGCATGTCAGAGCACAAACCAAACCATGAGGTCCAAGGAAATGTCTGTAGGCACAGATCTGGGGAAGGGTACAGAAAAATGTCTGCAGCATTGAAGGTCCCAATGAGCACAGTGGCCTCCATCATCTGTAAATGGTAGAAGTTTGGAACCACCAGGACTCTTACTAGAGGGGGTCGGCCAAACTGAGCGACCGAGAGAGAAGGGCCTTAGTCAGGGAAGTGACCAAGAACACGATGGTCACTGTGAAAGAGCTCCAGGGTTTCTCTGTGGAGACAGAACCTTCCAGAAGAACAACCATCTCTGCAGCACTCCACCAATCACGATTGTCGAAAGCCATCGATAAATACTTATGTACACGTGATCTATTTCGTTTCTTATTTTTAATAAATTTGCAAAGATTTCAAACAAACTTCTTTCACATAGTTATTATGAGGTATTGGTTGTAGAACTTTGAGGAAAATAATGAATTTAATCAATTTTGAAATAAAGCTGCATCATAAAAACAGTGTTTCTGTAGCAATTATTTGATGCCTTTAGAGATGGCGTGTAAACAAGAAATGGTCTTGTCAAAAATCATATGAAAAAAGGGATTAAAAAATAGAAATAATTTGCAGCTGAATATTTGTTGTTTTAATCCCCCTCCTCCCGTTAAATCACTATTCAAACTAAAAAGTGAACTCTGTACCTTTTCCAGCTCCTGCTCGGAAACCAACATTACTATCAGTGACACCTTCTGCTCATACACCATCAACCAGAAGTCTGCAGCAGTGCCAGTGAGCGGAGCCTGTGTGGCTATAAGACATGGGCAGTATGGCGACAAGTCTTCCACATAGCTGGCGTTGATGTAGTCGTCTTTCCCTGATTGGAGCACTACACGATTGAGGTCATAGGGCATGACGTCCTGGTGACGATTTTTCATGGTGTAGCAGCGGGCAATGGCGATGGAGAGTTGGCGGGCGTCCTTCTCTTGCTGATCTTGGAGCTCCTTCCAGCGGGCGTCCAGCACTGACAATCCACCCTCGGTCTCTGAGGGGTGCTCCAGGGACTCCACTTGGGTCCTATAATGTTCCAGTTCACCATGAAGATGAGCAACACGCTCTGGAGCCTGGTACGGGTCACCCTGAATCAGCAGAACTCCCTGGGCACTCTTTTTCCGACGCTCCCTATCCTGGGGGTCAGCTTTGGTGGGTTGCAGGACATTGGTGGGGGCCTTGGTCCCCCCAGGTTGGCTCTCTGGGCTCGAGGAGAGGAGGTCATCTGTGCTTGAGTTCTGGAGTTGAAACAGTGACAGTGATGTTGAGGGAGAAGCAGTTGCGGGAGGGGGAAGAGAGGGTGGGGCTGTGCTTCCAGGGGTGGGGGTTGGTGTGGGTCTCTGCTGAGGGTTCAGACCAAGCGATGCAGGACCTGGAGACGGAGATGGGGATGGGGAAGGCGAGGGGGAAGGAGGGATCATTCTGTGTGGCTGAACCGTTGAAGGACCTCCAGAAGATGGCTGAATCATGTGCTGAGCAGGCGGAACATGTGGACTATGTGGCCCCAAAGCAGTGGGTTGCTGTGGGGCACTTGGAGGTATTTTGGATCCTGGAGCTGAAGGGTACATAGTTGAAGGCTGGGGATGGGTCATGGGAAGAGGAGCCTGAGGCTGCTGAGGAGCTGCAGGCTGTGGGGCAAGAGGCTGCTGAGGCATCATTGGAGCCCCTCCAGGGTAGCATATGCCCCCTGAATGAGGGGGTTGAGCCTGGGGTTGACTGGGCATTCGTACCGGCTGCTGTGGCATGTTTGCCATATTCGGCTGTCCAGGGTGGCCGTGATGTTGGGGAGGTAGTGCACCAGGAAGCATTTGCGGCACAGGGACTCTTGGCATATGGACGTGAGGACCAGGGATCATATGGGGTTGGGAGGCAGTAGGCACCTGTGGGTGCATGGTAGGGTGAATGGGCTGGCTAGTGGGAGGCATAAAGTTCTGAGATACCTGGGGCATTGGGTGACTTGTGGGGGACATCTGTGCTCTGGGACCACCTGGTATCTGCATTTGGGGTTGTCGTGGAATCTGCTGGGCATTAGGGGGCATTGAGATTTGTTGCTGTTGCTGCAATATGTGTTGGTGTGGAACGCCGGGGGGCACCTGTTGGTTGGGATCAGGCAAGTAGGACTGAGATGTAGGAGGTGCTGACTGAGAGGTTGGGGGCATTTGTGGATGTGCAGTTTGTGAGGGCATCTGAGCTTGAGGTGGCCTTGGTATCATCTGAGGGTGCTGCTGGGGTACATAGCCCTGTGGAGTCTGGTAGCCCTGGGGCATCTGGGGCTGGGGCTGAAAGCTGTTTTGTTGATGTGGCTGTACCTGGCCTGGGAATCCCTGCTGGTAATGTGGAGGAACACCAGGCTGATGGGGCATAAATCCATGTGGGTAGGCTTGCTGGGTCTGAAGAGTAGGCGGAGGCCCAGGAACAGCCCTCGGTCCAGGCTGGTACCCCTGAGGCAGTGTTTGCCCTGTGGGCTGAGGGTATTGCTGTGGATGTTTCTGCTGGGGTAAGGGAGTTTGGCCTGGGCTTGGAACTTGCATCCTTGGGTGGTGCATAAACTGGGGATAAGCTCCCATCTGTGGTGGTATGGTGTAGCCAGTTGAGGCTGCAGGTGGGACAGGGTGATGTGGTGTAGGTGCATAGGTGGGGATAGGGGCCTGAATGCTGTCCACTGTGGTGGTTGAGGGCTGAACAGGTACAGGGACAACAGGGCCAGGTTGGGGAGCTTGAGGAAGGGTTGGCCGATAGGCTGATGCTGCGGCCTGGTTTGGCATTTGAGGAGGCATCTGAGGGAGAGGCCCCCGTGGCAGTGGGCCCTGTGTAGCTAAAGGCCCTGAAGTAGGGAACTGAGCTATCCGTGCCAGGAGCTCTGGAGGTGGCAGGTTGGCAGGAAAGCGAGGAAGACCAGCAGCTGGTGCACCAGGCCAAGGCAGAGAGCCGCTGCCACTCAGATTAGCACCGGGGGAAATGAAGGCTTCAGGATGAGGCAGCCGAGCTGCTGTGTTGGGTAGGGAAGGAATGTCAGGGGGGAGGCTGCGGAGCTCCTCAGGCAGGTCACCCCCCAAAGCTAAGATGGCTGCACTTAGTTGGGCCAACTCTGGGTCCTCCAAGCTAGAGTCAGCGTCTGAAGCCTTGGGCTTCAGGGAGGGTTTAGCTGCTGTAGGTCGAGCTGGAGGCTTTTTCTGGGTCTCTCTGAGGAGCAGAAATAGTTGTTATTTAAATAAAGTAATTTAAATAGTTAGCAGCGGTAAACTAATAAAACAAATGAGTTTCTTTCACGAAGCCACTATTTCTACAGTGTTTATTTGGAGAGGATACGTGTAAAATGGAAAGTTGCGCACAAACACAATATTAGAGCTACAAGTTAAAAAGAAATGAACACACACTGGCAACTTCCTTCGATAACCTTTAAAAACGTATGCAATCCAGTACTGGGTTTCAGGATGAAACTGTCAGAAAGGTGATAATTCTACTTTGTGTTTGTTAATGAGGCCATAGTGGGTGGTGGAGTCGTGCTGGAGGACATTGTATTAATGTTTGGATCCTCTCATTCATTTTTAATGGGTTGGCCAAAATATATAATAAATATATTGTCATTCATGGCAGAGCTGCTCTATTATCTTGCATGTGACTGTAATAAAGTGGCCAGTGAGTGTAGGTTAGCACAAGACTTAAGAAAACCAAAAATGGATCGTTTCAATGCCCCTCTTACTTTTCCAGGACTGGCCTCCTCTCCTCTCCCCTCGTCTGGCAAAGCGCCTTTGCTCTCTCCAGCAGCCGTGATGCCTTCGCCTCCAGGTCATCATAGAAGTCCTTTCCCTCTTGTGACTTCTTCATCAGATCCTCATAGGCTTCGTACGAGCCCACGAGACCCTGGACGGTGCTGTTCCACTGCTGCTCAGTCTGGCTCAAACTCTTGCGAACTAAGGCATACTGGACATTAGCCTCTGTCAAGGCCTTCAGGATGTTTTCCTGAGCTGCCAGGTTCTGGTCGATGTAAACCTTCACCTGCTCGTATTTCTTCAGCTGCTCCTCAAATACATGCTGAAAAAAAAAATTGATATCCTATATATATTCATAACGCAAAAAAAGAAAAATTCTAAATACAACCCCAAATCAAAAAGGTTGTGACAATGTGTAAAACGTAAATAAAAAAACAGAATGCAATGATCTGCAAATCTTATCAACACACATTTTATTCACAATAGAACATAAACAACATATCAGCTGTTGAAATGTAGACATTTTAAAATTTTATGAAAAATATTAGCTCATTTTGAATTTGATGGCAGCACGGTTTGCAGTATGAATGTGAAGTGGCTGAGATTCAGGTCTTCACCTCAGAGTCTGAGGCCATGGTTCTCTCCCAGAAAATGGTGGATTGCCCCCTTCGGGTTGGGAATGAGTCACTACCACAAGTGAAGGAGTTTAAGTATCTTGGGGTTTTGATCACGATTGAGGGTAAAATGGATTGTGAGGCAGATTGGTGCAGAGATTGGAGTAGAGTCGCTGCTGCTTTGCGTTGAAAGGACTCAGTTGAGATGGCTTGGGCATTAAATAAGAATGTCTCGTGGACTCCTCCTGCTGGGGGTCTTGTAGGCACACCCAAATGGTAGGAGACCCTGTGGTAGACCCAGAACACATTGGAGGGATTATATATATATCTCTCATCTGACCTGGGAACGCCTCGGAATCCCGCCGGGGAGCTGGAAATCGTTGCTGGCGAGAAGGTTGTCTGGAAAGCCTGGCTAAACCTGCTGCCACCATGACCTGACTCGGGATAAGGATGAATGCTCCTCCGATTGTTTTTGATTTTCAACAATTATTTTTCCAGTCTTGTTGCCACAGTTCCAACTTTTGTTAAAAGAAGAGGGGATGCTACACAACGGTAAACATCACCCTGTTCCAACTTCTTTGAGATGTGTTGCTGCCATCAAATTCAGAATGAACTAATATTTCCTGATATGTAGTTTGTTTTATTGTGAATTAAATATGGGTTGATGAGATCTGCAAATCATTGCATTCTGTTTTTATTCACGTTTCACATATCGTCCCAACTTCTTTGGAATTGGGATTGTAATACATAACACAATGGTGCTTGGATCTCTCTGATCCACATGCAGCCACATACCTTCATGTCAGCCCGTTCTGTGGTAACGAGGGTGGAGGTGATGTCGTCTTGGTGGATTAGATCACGAAGCTGTTTCTCCAAAGAACTTCTCTGTTCCCTCATCTCCTGCACCTTCCCCAGGATCCGCTTCATACACTGCAACCCTGCCACTTCCTCTGCATGTGTAAACACAAAGTTTCATTTACAATTCATACCATGGTTGAGACTAATGTAGTGAACCTTTTAAAATACACAAACCCTTGTCCTCACCTTCACTGAGCTGGGGCCGGGGCAGGGCATCTCTCAGACTCTCCAGTGGCCCCCCCAGCAGGCGCAGATTGCTGATGTGCAGGTTCATGGCCCGGTGGAGCTCTGTGTTGGTGAAGCTCGCCTTCTCGTGGGCTTCCATGTACTTTTCCAAGTCCCTTCGAATCTCTGCCAAAGCTTGGCCCTGTGATGCCGGGTGGATCTCCCCTGCAGTAGGGCCACCAACATCCTGAAGGGCTCGCTCACCAGCCTCATCTGCCTCCAGGACATCTCTGATCTCCTTAAGTGAAGACTCCACATCGGTGAAGACACCCGAGAGCACTGCACAGACAACAGTGCGATATTATGTGCAGTTCACCAGGCACACAGGATAAAATATGTTCAAATAAAACCAAAATTCTGAAGAAGTGCTGTGTATATCAAACAATGTTGGGCAGAAATAGTTGAGACACGTCACTAACCCTGCATTGATTGGATCAGGCTCTTGACCGTGTCAGGTCGGACGCTGAGAGCAGCACACTTCTCCATTAGGACAGGGGGGATGTGACTGTACATGTCCAGATTGTCCACAGACTCAGGCTCCAAGCCCAGAGAGTCCATGAACTGCCTACAGGAGGAGACAAGACCAGTCAAATCATAACAAAAGCTTGTGTTAAATTCTGAAGAAGACCTGGTGGCTCAGTGGTAGAGCACCACCAAGGGCCATCATCCCAAATCCACGTGTGGAACACGTTCTGCTGTGGCAACACCTGAAGGGGGAAGCCCAAAGTCGTTGATCTTTGAAATTCTGAAATTAGTTTTGAAATGTTTACCATCATGTCCATTGCTCAAAGTTACTACTGTACAACATTACTAGGAGTGGACGAAATCTCGAAAATACTTTGTGGGATGTATTAAATGACTACGTATATCAAAAAAATCAATTATGGATCGTAACCTAATAGTTTAAGCTGACGGCCTGAGACCGTTTGGAGTTTCGCTTTCAAGAGTGTGCGAAGCAAAGAGATGACACGTGTGTTTGGAAGGTAAACGGTAAAATGACTGGCAGTGGTTCGTCTGAGCTTCCACATCTGAATGCAGCTTGATGCACTCAAACGTGCAGTGGTTTTTAAAACGGAGGAGTTTTTATATTCCAGACAGTGAAAGATGGCAGGAGGAGACAGACATGGGGGATAAAGTCAGGCTGATGCAAAAGTGGCCTCTGGTGGTATTTCACAATGGGACAGGATTAAAGTAGTGCCCATACAGTATATCAATGTAATCCTGAGATTTTAAAATATCAAGACATATTTTCTGTATAGAGATATAGCCTAAAATATTATGATTTTATTGAAAGGCCACATCGCCCAGCTGTACTTATTACGTGATATGATCATCTGTGTTTGAAAGGTCAGCATTCTAAACAGCTGAAGCACTCATGCACTCACTCTAGAGTTTCATTCTTGCTGTCAATCTTGCCCATGACATCCCTCAGCAGCTTGGCCTTCTCCTCACTGGAAAAAAAGGAAACACCCCCAACCAAATGAATAAACTGTGTTTGTGCATAAAAGGCTGACTGAACATAGTCTACTGAAGGTGCCCATACCTGTACAATGAAGATGCCTCGTGGGCAGCCATGGGCACCAGTTTGGCAAACAGGTCTGGTCCAGTGACACTAGGATCAGTGGGGTTGACTGGTAGAGCCTTGACCAGTGGAGCACCTACAAGGGTTCAGAGAAGATTGGGTTTGGTGGCATGGTAATAAAAAAAAGCTGCAGCCTCTTACTTTAGTATGTTTCAGAAGAATTGGCAAAATTATTTTCCGCTTTTTTAATTCCTGTGTAATTTATTGTATGCTGAATAATTTTTGAACCCAGACAATTCATAGGGGTCCTCAGTCAGACAAATCAAGTAATGGGCACTGAAAAATTGCTATGGGGTTTTCTATTATAGACTATAACAAACAAACTTTAAAATCTGCTACCAATGTCAGCAACCCACTAATATGACCTTTACCTGTTAATGTTAGCTCCAACTACAGCAGTAAGAAGCAGATAGGGCCTGATGAACAAAACTGTATCATAATGACTGTAACCACTAAATACACGTAAAAGGCAAAAGCTGCTGAGTCACATTCACATTACATGCAGAATATCATTGTAAATAGTGGCACTATGAACTAGGCTAAACAGTAGGATACACACAACGAGCTATTTAGTTCAGTCTGCATATCATTTAACAGGATGCATCTACCTGCAACTCGTGTTTTGCATGTACACAGTGATAACGGTGGAAACTGAATGTAAGAAACAACATACTGAGGGATCCTGTTACCTTTAACTGAGGCCAGACTCTCCAAAGAGGGAACTGTCTCATGATAAATGAAGTCATTGTCCTTTTTGGCTGAATTAAACCTGTAGATAAAGTTTAAAGAGTTTGACATATTTATCTTTAGGTTTTGATCAATGTAAAACTACATTAAAAAAGAAAACAAAAAAAACCCAACACCACCAAAACTGCGACTGAAGACTTTGCTCACTTTCCACCGATAACATCCATGGTGAATCTCAAGGCGTCTTGCACACTGTCAGGTTGACCCTGATTGCATCAAGACAAGACGAAAGATAGGGGAGGTTATATGAACGCACGCACACGCACACACACACACACACAGCCTTGTGTTGACTCAACTGTGTTGCTGGAAAGTAAGTTCTATTGTACCTTAGCCAGCTTGATGGCTTCATTCAGTTTATCCAAGGAGCTCTGCAGGTATGCCAACTGTTGCAAACAGAAAATATTATAATAAATAATAAAAACTGCGTTTATGGGGTAGCATGACGGGTCGGATTGGAAACGGTTCTTCAAATGGCTGGTAGAAATAGTTCTGAACTGAACCATTTTATTGAACAACTAGATTAAACATTTTAGGGATTGAGTTTTGAAGGGATTCTTCACTTTATCTAAGGAGAATTCTTTCCTGTCAGCACCAATCGCACTGATTGTACATGAGGCTCACAGTGGAGGATTTGGAAATGCAAACAGATTGTGGTCCTACCCGCTCTCCATACTTCTGTTGCTCCTCAGCTTGTTTTCCCATATGAAGCTGTTGATGAAAAACAGAGAAAGGGCGTGTTCGTATCGGAGTAATGAACACATTCATACATGCTCCGATTGATCATCTTTCCCTATTAGACTCACATGTGCAATTGCAGCAAAATAGTAGATCTTCATCTGAACCAGTTTCTTCCAGTCCTTCTGGATCTTTCCCAGCATGGAGGCAGTCTCTGAGTTCTCCAAAGCCCTGCAGGCCTCTTTATAGTAATCTACTACCTGCAGCACCATAGCCACTTGTTAGCCCCTAATAAATGAATTATTAAATGATATGATATTAAATTTCTTCATCATTTAATGCAACTTACCTGAGCGCTGATACGGGCAACCAGGAAACTCTTCCTATTGTCCAACATAGATTTCTCCAAAAGACACTCCTGAGCCTGTCCCTGGACGGCAAACACAGGATGATGAGACACGTTTCTGTGAGTGAGTTTCTATAGATCTGCATTTACACGTGTCACCTACCAGCATAAGATTGATGTTAAGGTTAAGGATCTGGTGGCTCATGTCCACACTAAAGTTGTGGCTGAAATGGTCTCTTAAGTAGGAAAAGGCCCCTGCTGAGCACTGGAAGTGTGTGCACGACACTTTCATCCCCTAGAGACAGAGCAGAGAGTCAGTGGGACTGTGTGTCCACTCATGGGCACATGTTTAGGTGAATGTGTGTGTCTTACCTCCTCAGATACCCTGTTGTCCATGGCTCCCAACATGGAGTGCAGGGCCCCTAAACAGAATACAGATTTGACTTAGCAGGTTTTACTTTCACGTTCAGAAAAAAAAAGCTGATTAGTTCACGTCACAGGCAGACCATCCTTTGCATTTCTCTGCAGTTTTCAAGCTCTTGGTTTCCTTAAAAATCACATTTGGTGCACAAAAGGTTAGAGGACAGCTTTAAAATTGGGTACGTTAATTTTCAAACTGACATGTACAGTAAAAAGATTTCACAGCTATGTGTCATGATACATTTGAGTGAATCATTTGCGAGCCTGACAAATTCAGCAGAAATCTATTTTGCAAAAAAAAAACAAAACAAACAAAAAAAAAAAAACAGAAGAATGAAAGTTTTCCAGCTCGACTCCAAAGCTATGAAGACTAAAACCCAAATTAGATAACTAGGTGTTTTAAACTGACTCAGTTGATGCCACTAGATGCCATTCATGACGTAACCCTCCCCGATTTTGCCCACGAGGCTTCAGACCGATGATCACCGGCTTCCTGATGATGCTAAATGTGCATCAACTCTACCCACTTTCAAATGAAATAAAATAAATAAAACTCTGCAGTGTCTGTGATTGTTTTATCTGCTGCACTTGTACTTCCTCCGCTATATTAGGTTCAATTCATTTATAACCATTACTGCACTCTAACCACTCTAAATCTGTGTTGTATCTTTGTCCATTTGTATTGTTTTTTTAATGTAATGTGTTTTATCTCATTTTGTTTTGTCTTAATGGGTTTTATTCTTGGATTTATTCCCTATCGTTTTCCGTGTTCTAAGATTTTATTGCCCATTTAAAACACTTTTCTGTGTTTGAAGTGTTTTATAAGGCCGCCTTGCCTCGTAACTACTGAAGAGTTTCACATTAAAAAAAGAGACAATGTGAAGAACACAATCTATGCTACAGATAAACAAAAAAACTCTACAGGCTACACGCACTAAAGGGCATTTGACCACAAAAATAACTATGGTTTATGATGCTATAAATTCTAATAATGTAAAATGTTGATGATGTCTCCACTAGAACAGAACCGATGGCATTCTTCTTCTTTTCCTTTGGGCTGTTCCCTTTCAGGGGTCTCCACAGCGAATCATGTGCCTCCATCTAACCCTGTCCTCAGCATGGTGGCACTGCTGATCCATATTAGTCAGTTGGCTTTTATATGTATTTTTCAAGAGCATTTAGTTCTACAGGATGTAAGACGAGCCACTGAACTAGCTTAAAACAAAGCTATGAACTGCTCTGTAGGATTTTACTTACCAAGATTGTAGAGGATGCAGGCTTGCTCATAGCTGATGTCATCATGCGTGACTGTTTTTCCCGAGAAAATTTCAGTCCTGCCCACAAAGATTAAAAAAGTAATTTTACAAAGTATAGAAACAAAACATAATACAAACAGTTGATCTATACATCCTTATTTAACATAACTCTGTAAACTGGATAACTAACTGCAGAAATAACAGATACAAAAAGACATTAGTTATTAGCTATTTAGCCAAAAAAAAAAAAAAAAACTCACACAAATCACACAAATTTGATGCTTAATATAAAAAAATAATACATCTTCAGACACTTTTATGCTTCTGCAACAGGAAGAAAGTAAATGTTAAGATGATAAATTAAAAATAAAATAAATTGTTAAATTCAGCAAAAAAAATATGTAGTACAGTTCTGTTGTACAATAAGGGGGAAAACCAACAGAAGGACTGAAATCTCATAATCCAATTTATTACAACAAACTATAAATTACAGGCTCAAAACTAACCACATGATTGACAGGAATAACTCTTTACCCAAATAAACTCTATCATTAGATACTTCACTTGATTATGTTTGTTCAATAATCTTTTCTGGTATTTTGTCCTAATTCAGGGCAGTTAGATTTTTTTTTAATCCACAAAAACACTGCAGGGAGCAAAACTCTGAAACAGGCCTCAGACCTCTGGGGTACAGGCAAACATATACACAATAGTTCAGACTGCAGTCAGTGTGTATCTGTACCATGAGATGGGTACAGAAGCCTCCTGGCTCACTCCCATGGGTACACGGCTCTGGAGATAATGCAGCTGGCCAAAGTACTTCCTCAATGTGCTGCAGCCCTCAAAATCCCGTGTCACATTCACAGCACTCTGTGGAGCAGACAGACTGTGACTCGTTACTGTGGCCTAACTCAGCCTTCTATTAAAGTTTTATCATTAAATTAATTTAATGATTAAAATGTCTCAATGTATCGCTCAAAACACGATAATCAAACACCATTTGACACCCAAACAACAGATAATTACTCATCTCAACCAATTTGCCAGTAACACATCTACCAGGAACTAAAAAGTCCAAAAAACAACAGCAGCCAAACTCTCTGCACACTCTTACATCCTCATCAATAAATCTGAAGCTGTAATGGACTGGATGCAGTTTCTTTTTCATGTGGATGGATGGAAGGTAGAGGATGAGTCACAAACGCGCAGTTATTTCTGAGAAATAAAAAATGGTCAACTTATAAATGCTGATGCATTGTTATAGGTTTGACCAACTGTCAACATGTAAAGTGGTTAAAATCAGTGCCACCTTTACCGACAGTTACTTTTGACCCTCATTTCTTTCTTGATTACTGTACGTCTGCCATAATGAGTAGTTATCTTTATACTTAAGTAAAATGCAGATAACCTGCCTAGTAATTTACTTGTACTCACAAGTCTGTTAGTGTCTGAACACATTTTACAAGACATTTCACAGGGTGGTGACATCCACTCGTCAGAAAACAGCACTGTCCTGTTTCCCAGAATCGCTCCGTAAATGTTAACTGTACAACATAAACGTTCACTCTCCAATTGGCTCATGACTTCTTCTGCATGATGTACTTTTAATGAATAAACCGGTCGAATAAACACTGAATATAGTTAAATGTTTGTTACATGTGCTCAATGATAGTTAATGTAGGAGACTTTTGTCATAAACACACCACTAAAGAGTTTGGGATGATTCTGTCAGAGTTTCAGGTCATCAATTTGTAAGTTGCAGTAACTGTCAAATTGTCCTTTTCTTTAAACGCACTTGTCCTCAGCACAAAATTGAGCTCCTAACAAGGCAACACCTTTTTTGATTGTTGTATTGAAGTAGTACATCTTATCAAAGACGAGTTAATGGTAGAGAGAAAAATAAGTCTCACTATGCCCCAGCAGTTTTTAAGGGAGCCAACAAAATGAAAAATTGATCACAACCACAGAGATCTGGCTGGGGGTGAGTCACTGAGGGCGTACCTGCCGTAAAGTCTCCAGTTTCTTTAATTGTTCATTGTAGTTATCTGGATTCTCTCCATAGTTCTTCAAGATGAACTAGAGGAAAACAAACAGCAATCGTAAATGGGTAAATGCGGTGCCTAGAAATTGACTCAGTCCCTTCTTATGATTAAAAGAAAGCTGTTGTGGTTAGTTGAAGAAAAAACTTAAACACAACATCGTACATAGAATGTATAAAGTAAAAAGTATAGTCTCTAAATCACTTTAGTGGTGGCAGAAACACTGACTGGAATTGCATGTTTTTTTTTAAGGCTTAGCAACAAAACATAATCATGCCATTTAAAATTAAGAAAGTTTAGGATAACTGATTAGAAAATGTTTTCAATATGCCCAACGTCTTGAAAATGAGGCTAATTCGACATTATGCCACATTTCGCCTCCTTAGCAAGTGCCATGTTTGGACTTTCTCAAAGTTTTCGGAGTACTCCCATAATACTTTACCAAAATGTTACCTGGCCCCATGAATCAGTGGAATGAACAGCACACTATGTAATGCCAGGTTAAAAAAACCTCCACACATAATTGTGCATTTCACACTGTATCATTTTTTCGATGAAACTGTGGAACCAGAACAGTCACAAGGCTACTCAACAGATTCCCAGGGAAACAGCAACAAGATGGGGCATTGTCCTACATCGACTCCAACAAGCCAAAAATTTAAGTTCTGCCTTTTGTCCAAGGTAAACACACAAAAACTGTGGCTAAATAAAAATGGGTCTACAGCAGTAGTTTTACTTGTTCTGGCATTTAAGATGAAAATGTATATCAGAACTATATCAAACATTAGGTATATGTTAAAGACATAAATTCTTTTGAGGACTTTTCTCGGTTATCAAATTCTTTCCACACAGTACAGAAAGTGTTAATGTGAGCAGTGCACTGCAAATACAACAGGGCAAACACCTGTCCTTTGTACCAGGAAGTTGCTAGAAAACAAATCTGTCACATGATAAAGATGAGACTGAGTAAAAAGCACCAAGTATTAGATGAACATTCCTTTGTGCAACTACCAGATGTGAATTTGGAAACAGGTGGTGGTTTTCAGTGTCAGCCTTTATTAACACAGCGAGATACAGTTTCTTCAAATCAGTGAAGCGCCTTAAAATTGAGGATGGATTCATATTCTGCAACGTAACAGTAAAAGTGTGACACACCCTTTGTTTATCTTGGGTCTGCTGCCACCAAATTGCAGTGCCAATAAACATGTAAACTGATAACTTTTCTCCCATAAATAAAATGTATTCACACTTTACATGGGAACAATGTCCATCACCCATGTCTTCTGTGTATGGATTAGCATTTCAAAAGTTATTTTTGACGTATGTATTTTGTATGCTTGGTTTTATATGCCCAACAGAAAACCTGTTTCCCACTTGCATTTATTGATTCGGGTCAGAAAGTAAAAGTATTGTAACCAGCGTAACTTGCTCTTTACATTTTCATGTGAATAATTATATCATTTGAAGGCAAAATGTGTCTATGCTTTATGGCTAATCTAAGTTAGCTGCAGGCTTTGACTAACAAGCTAGTCTTCTTTCCTGCAGGCATCCTACATTTCTGGAGAATCTGCTGCGTTCAGGTGCATGTGACAATGAGCTCACCCTTTACGTTTGTCATGTCGGGAGTCTGTCTGGGCCCCGAAAAACCACGCTCATTAATTTTACAAATATGCAGCTTTCATTCGACCACAGAGCCTCTTCTGGCTCATTTCTACAAGTTAGCCACTGACTTAGCGTCAGCTCGGGGCTAATTATGAACTTTAGCCTCTAGCGTATTCTTAGCTAACTACAAGCTAGTGTTAGCAAACACAAGGCGGTGGTCAGGGCTAGAATCAGCCCTCAGCTAGCTGGCCAGCAACACGTTCTGGAATATTCTCCTGTCCCTGACAGGTCGTGACAGCTGACGGTTGGTTAGCTTGTTGACAGTTGTCCATAATCCCTGTTAAACTGACTTTCAACCTCAGCCCTGTTGCTCGTTTCCCCACCCAGCTCACCTGCCTGACGGACGGGGTGAACTGGAAGTCCCCAGCCTCCTTCAGATCCAGCCAGATCATCGGCATCCGGGGGACCGCTTCCATCACGGCCGACTCTACACGGCGCTGTCAGCCGTAAGGGTGTCAAAACCGCGTCGACAGTTCTATGGACGGTAAGGGTTTTCCAAACGCTATGTTAGCTTTCCACCTAAACAACTGTGTCATGTATCCATTTACACTCCAACCGGAAGCTGGGAACGTACGTAACGTATCTCGAATACGTATCGCCTGGATTTGTGGGAAATGTAGTAAGCGATGCAACTTCCCTTTATTAAGTGTTATTCAAACCTTTTGAAGGCTGGTTAGTTATATTGTGTTAGCCAAATAAAGAGCATCTTCATAAAACATTCCGACAAATAAAACCATGTCGTTGTCTTTTGACCCAAGTCAAATTTACTAAAAACGATAATCCCGAAACCGGAAATAACTTGCAAAATAATAGCATCAAATAGTTGCTTCCTTAAAACATACATCAGATCACTGGACAGCTTTAATTGACAGCATATTTTGATGAAAAATGCACTGCTCTTGTCAGTGGTTAAAAGGTTACTACTAAAGTGCTGTACTGAAGTATTTTTATTTATTTTCCACAGTGTTGTAATTGACTTTCCTTTTAGTGTGTGTATTTTCTGACAGCTACTTTTACTCCGCTAAAATGTCGTTGCCTACTTTTATATGATGATTGTTGTCAGTTAATTATCAGGAGTAGATCAATAATACAAAATGCAACAAACCAACAACCTGTGGCTTTGCCTCCCATTATAAGATAATCATTGTGCAGAGGCAGGTTTACTCGTGTCCGGTGGTCCAACAATTATCCACTCCAGACGTCGTTGTATGACAAAACACTGAACATTTATGGAATTCCACGTTCCACCATTGAGCAGATAAAGCGTTTCCACAGAAACGTTGATGATGACCAATACACGGTAAGAAACCTTGTACTTCCACAGCTACACACTCAACTATCCACTACTACCTTGTTGCTCTTACTCCACTATGTCCACGTATGTCCGTTAGTCCCCATAGCTGTAAACAAATATTGTTTCCTTGACAACTGGTTAGGCCAACTTTAAAAGCCGTTATGTGACGTCATCATTAACAAAAACATGCAACTAAAAACCAACAACTGTTTTAAAAAATTAGCCTCTGGTAAAAAACAATGCAGGTGCTTCCTCTGACTCTTATTATCATATCTATATATATAACATTCATTTATAATTTACTGGTCCTAAGCACAGTGTGCACCACCACTAATGCAGCATTATTGTATGCAGGATATTGGAGCCTGTCTCTAATATACAGATGACACAAGTGTACTAAAAGACATCAAATTAAATTGTAATTCTGACTGCAAAACATTTTTTTTAACTGCACATATAGCTGAAATATTAAAGTGCACCTGATCTTTTGAATTTAGGCCACATTCACGTGATGTCTGCATTTTAAAATAGAAAGGGTTACCTGCCAGATTATATAAAAGTCTACATACAGTATGATAAAAAAACAAAGAATAATGAAATAAATCTGATTTGTCACTTCTTTCCTACATGAAGCTGACTATGTGAGATCACCATTTAGCTTTCTATTATCCCAGTGTTTATCGTGGTGGATTCACTTCCTCTGGTATATTTGCAAATTCTTTCACATCACTTTCTTATGCTCACAGCAAATCCGGACATTATGTCAACACAGCATTAGAGATGCAGAGCTGTTTTGCCATCGGACATAAAATACTGCACAATGTCAGGGAGGGTTTGGAGTCCTAATTCAACTAAATGTACCTGACAAAAGGAGTATTTCACAATTTTTTTGCTACAACTGCAAGTTCTGCAAGGCTGTTTAAAAGGCCAAGGGGCTCTGAAAGCTGCGGTCAAGCTGCATTACAAAGGAGTAAGCCTGACCAATGCAATGGCTCAAAAAACAAGACACTTATTGTAGTGTGCAATATTATATAACTGGCTGCTCAATGAATGCTCTTCAGCTATGTTTGAGTCCTTGGCATCTGTGGCGGATGCAGACGCAGCCTAAAAGTCAAAGAAATTGTTGGAGGAAGTGCGAGAAATTTAGTTACTTCAATAAACAAACAAACAAACAAAAAAAAAGGCAATATTTATTGTCTTTGCAGCAACCATCAGTTGAGCTGTGGAACCTTGTGATTGCAGATTTTGACATCGTTAGAGACCAAAAACATTTCATATATCATCATCATCATCATCATCATCATCATCAAATGAACTTTGGTCTTTTCAGCTGAAGAGATTTATATCTTCTGTACACAGGACTTGATGTAAAAGTGGAGCTGCACTTATTGGACTACACAGTTAAAAAGAATCCTCCTATGTTATTGTTTGACATGTTATAAAAGGCTAATTTTGTTAGATGATATTGTATATTATAATAGGTAAGAAAGGCTGGACAAAAGGATTTTATTTACTACAAAATCTTCAAAAATGACAGTACACTACATGGTCTACCAAACATCGTGGCTGCAGGAGTTTGCTCTTACACAACAACAATTTAGCACCGGTGTGGGGCAATAAGACCTGGCTCACACTGTGTTTAATACAGCACAGAGGCCTTGGGAAGGGCACTGTGCAGGAAAGTGAACTTATCAAACACCAAATTAACAAAAAACGTTTTTGCACATTGCTATGCTGGCAAAGGAAAGTGCCTTCACCCAACTCCTGCTACAGATTGGAGGCAGACTAGCGTCCAATGTAACATTGTATTTTGTATCACTGGCCAAAAACAATTTACATTTTTTTGTGTTGAGTGATGTGAGATAGTGCCATGTATCTCTAAAATAATAATGTAGCTTCAATAACATCTTTACCTATTTGTAGTGTTTTCAACAGTACTACTTTTTGCATGCACCACCTTTTCTTACCTGTTTAGTAGGAAATCCTTTGTCACCTATTCTCTCTCATGTCATCTATTCCCTTTGGCTCCACAGTGGGGCGCCATGCATCTGTGCTTAATGACACCCACATGTCAGAGATGTCTGTGCAGCACCGGGCATCTGAGCACCGCCACAGGGAGGTGGCTGAGCTCCTGCTGAGGTGCGCCACAGATGTCCACTGCCCCAGCAAGTTCGACAATGTGCCCTTCAACATTTCCACGGATACAGCTGATGACACTGCCACAGGTGGAGGCAACGAGGATAGGAGTGGGGGTGGACATAATGAAAGACGGGCAGGAATTCAGACAGGGCTGAAGAGACAACAGGTAGGGGCGACACAGTGACTGAGAAAGACAGACAAAGAATAGAGACACAACAGGGGGACACATGAGACATAAACAGAGATGAGAGACAGTCACACGATGGAGAGAAGAAACGAGAGAACAACGATGGCAGGAAGAGAAAACAGAGAATGGAGCTTAAGGTTAGAGAAAGACATACAAGGACAGACAATTTGGAAGGGGGAGGAAGGGAGAGGCAGAAAAGGAGAAACAAGTCAAGTCCGTTCACCTCTGTCTCTGTTGGCATCTGTAACACATAATACTGTGGTGCCATGTTATAAAACAGGATAAAAGAACAGGAAACATTAAATAAAGACAGAAAATGACCAAGCATATTTCAGCCAAGACAGGTAAAAATGAAGACGACGAGGAAAGAGATGGACAGATAGACGAAGCGGGGAAGACAAAGAGACATATCGATGGATAAATGGAGGGGCTTATGAGGGAAAGGGAGAGTGAGAAGGGAAGGGAGATGGACGGAGATTAGAGGGAGACTGAAACAGAAAGAGGGGGGGAGTAGAAGAGAAATGGGGGAGCCGAGGAGACGAACAAAAAGGCAGACAGACAGGGAGGAAAGTATAAAGAGAATATTGAGACAAAGAAGACAAAAGTGTGAGATGGCAGGCACAGACATGTTTGTCCAACCCCCTGTGATTTCCGAAATACATTTTATGTTTTCTACGTGCGACCAGCAAAGTGGCCATGCTCCCTCTCTCTGTCAGGCAGCCATGTTACAACACTCGCCTTTTACACAAGATTGGATTATTCCAGAGGATTCACACAAAAAAATTATGAATAATTATTATTTATTATTAAATAAACAAACATAATTGTAGTTGAGGATTATGTTAAAATTAGTGGACACAGTACTGAGCAAAAATGAGATTATAAAAAGAGGCTGTGCTTTCCTGCCAAGGCCCTTACGTAACAGAGGAGTGTGTGGGCCCTCAGGTGGTGTGTAGGAGGTTCGAGTTAGCATTCGATACCTCTTTCCTTGGACAGGACTCTTTGACTAGTCATGATATAGATAGAAGGGCCCTGAGCAAAGGCAGTTAGTTGACCCATCCAGCAACAACGGGGGCGCGGCCACGTGTTTATGAATCAGAAACACCCACAACGGCCATGAGTGCGAAATACTCCCCTGAGAAGGAGGTTTGAATCACCATAAGATTCATTGTCTGAACTCGAAATGTCAACTGTGCAAAGTTAAAGCAGGTATAAAGTCAAACATATTTTTATCCTCTGTGTAAAATAATTTCTCTCTTGCCGAGTCTGTGCAGATAAAGTGTGAAGCGGCAAACACAAAAGATGCCAAACTGCACTGACATGCACTTGCAGCTATTAAATTTTATCCACCATTAAGTCTGTTATTGCCTGGGGCAATAAGACAGAGACAGAGAGAGAATGTCCCATAATCAAAAAAAAAAAAAAAAAGAGATTGTCAAAATGAGTTCTCACTTTAAGCAACACTGATCATTTTACCCTGCAATTCCTCAGGTTCCCCAAAACTGTCTAGCTGTGGCTTTTTCCTAAATTTAAATTAATCTAGTAGATAAAGTGCCAGTTTATATGAATGGATTTTGATGAACTGACTAGATTCTTTTTAATTGTATTAAAGCCCTGTATAGCAGTCTAAATGTAGTTCCTACGCAGTATTTTACCCAAGAAAGTCCATGGTTGGGGGCACACAGGTAATTTTACCTTTGGGTTAGCACAGAATTTGCCAGACATAGATATAGAATCAGTGTCTGTTCATTTGAAATCTGCGCACAGTCTGACACAACAGATCAGTTCATAAATCATTCATTGCAACAGAATTCAGTACAAGCAGAGCTCCTACTCATGCATGCAGAAGCAGGCAAACACCTCAGTCCCACACCATCCCAACTGAGACTGGACTCAACGTCTAAGAATTGATCACGATGACTGTTGCCGCCACCAAGACCATTACATTGCAGGCAGCACACATGCATCTCTCAATTATGCTTTGTTATTATATGAAAAAAATGAGATGGAATTTGTTTGAGAAAAAAAGAAACCCTACAGTTCAGAGGCAAATATTGTACAGTTTGGTCTTCTGCAGCAGCATAATGCTGGCGCAGTCCTCGGTGGCCAGTATCTAATAATACAGGCCAACTGTAGTCTTTAGGGAAATCAGAAGACGTCAAGGCTGCAGAGTTGGCGGAAGCAGCCATGTGCATGTTGTGGGCGACAAGGTGCAGAGAGTTATTACCATAGTGACGGATCAACACAGTCACCTGCAGCCAGCAGCCATGGACTGACTGAGCAGGCAAAACCCAGGTTCAGTTCTCCAAGTTACTGTAGACAGGAGAGCAAGTAATACTGAGAATAAAAAACAACTCACACACAGAGACACAAATCACGTGAGAAGAAAAACATTTCTGGTTTCCATTCAACATAATGGTTATGTCAGAATCGGCAATAAGACTATTGGACATGTTTCAGCTCTAGTGCAGGATTATACATTTCTTAATAACATCCAAGTCTGACTATTAATATTATTTTGCCCCTTACATATTCAGTAGTAAAAAGCCTAATTAAAAACATTTCACTTTTTCTATGAAAATAAAGCCTCAGCTGACTACGCTACTTGTATGAACCTTTTTTAAAAAAAAAAATGCAATCTAGAAAAACATACTTAATCCCTAAACAACATATTCTAATGTCCAACAAGGCAAAATTAAAAAAAAGTTTAGTTTACAATTTTACACTAGTCTAATGTCATAAGACTCAAAACCCAGAGACATAGTGGCGAGACGCTCACATGAACATCCAGCCCAGATGACAGTTAGATGTCCACTGCCAGCCAGTGCCTTTACATGTGTGTGTATGTTTCTAGATGAATTCATGATTAGATCTAATCTGGTTTAATAAAAGATTACTTTTGTGTGTGCAAACTAATTCTGGCTTCGTTTTCTAATTTTGTCTCAGTTTAAAGCTCATGGTATTTTAAGTGGGGCTTAAAAAAAAGTTACCATTTTCTTTTTTCTTTTTTTACAGTATTTATAAAGTGTCATGTTACTAACATCTCATTTCTTAAAAAAAAAAAAAAAAAAAGACCCCACCTACTTCTTGTTCCTGTGCATTCACAATAGCTGCACTGGACAAAACTTCTACGAAATCTGATGCCATAATTAGAAAGTTTAACGTAGACCTAGACATAAACCAACAAAACAAAAAAATATAGAGAGAGAGCCACAGTAGTTAGTCCTCATCATTTGTCTTTTAATTTAGTTTACTGAGAAACATCAAATTTTAGTCACTTTGGAATAATGACCCAGGGACACAAAAATCTCCAACTAATTTTATTATTTGAATTTAATAGCAGCTTATAGCCACTACTAACAAAATCAGCGTCATCAGTGTGAAAACCATTATAGTTTTTCTCCTTTGCTTACAAACTTGTAAAAAATCTGTAACACTGTGCCCACGTAGGCGACGTAGCGGTGCATTAACGGAGCAGCAACAGTAGGTAGCAAGTGTTGGAGGACAGAGCAGTAGAGCTGTAAGAGCCCAACTGGCAACTACTGAGCAAAGTCAGTCCACCATCGCAGTGCTACAAGACCTGCACCTATCGGACCATTGTTACTGCTTCAGATACGCCTCTTTCAGTGCGTGAAAACCTGCACAGCATTTATGACGAGGGCTCTCAGATTGCAGCGGGCCACTTGGTGTAAGTGCCTCAGTGAAGGAACACAGCACAATCAAAGATAATCAGGAAACAATTACAGTAAGAGCCCTTCATCCACCCTCATGCAGGGCGGCCTACGCTAAGCAGATAGCATCCAGTTTTTGGGCCCAAGGACACCAACACAATGGACCACAGCTGATGGACACTTCTTATCTTTTCAGGGGATCCAACTTGTGACCTTTATGTTTTAAGAGCAACCACTTTAGCTAAAGCAGCATGCATCCAGTGCTTTTACTGTGTGTGGGCTTATGGTGAATTACAACTCAGACGTCTAATTTTAGTTGTCATTTGATCGGATGTTTTCACATTTCAGAGATTCACAGTCAATTTAACCTAGAAACATGGCACGTTTTCCTCCTGTAGAGCAAATTAAGAAACAGGGCAGGGATCCTGGGCCAAACATTGGTTGGTTAAGTGACCGAAAGCTGAAGCACAGTCATTGTTTTTTTCTTTTATCTTCCTTTCATAATTTGTTCGGCATCGACATTAATGAATCGCAAACTTGTTGACACCTTTGCTCTTTGGGGCTGAGCAGCAAACTTAGACGAGGGAGTCGTCGTTATTTTCTGAGCACACTATCAGTTTAACAAAGGGACACGTCACTGATTTCGCAAATTAAAATGGATGTACTCGTCCATAGGAGCACTATTCATTTACATTTAGCCATTTGTCAGATGCTTTTATCCAAAGCAACTTCCAAGTGAGGTACAAGGAGTCAAGGAGAAGAGCCAAGTGCTTTGAGGAGACAATATTTGTTTCGTGAAAAGACAAAAAGAACACACAGGATTTTTTATTTGGAGTTTTTAAGTCCATAGAGAAGCGGTGTACGTTTTCAGCACTTTTTTAAAAACTGGCAGTGAGGCTGCTGAGCGTGGACAGTTTGGAAGCTCGTTCCATCATCGTGCGATCACCGAGCTGAAGAGTTTTGCTCGAGATATGATGAGCGGCTGCACAATGACTTGGGCGTTATGCTCCGAGAGATGGGGTCTGGTCTTTCTGATGTTGTAAAGGGCAAATCCACATGCCCAAATTTAAAACATTTTAGGGTATAATGAAAGAGCTGCATTAGTTGAAAATGTAGGACTCAGCGTTTTGGGATTTTGACCTTTACAAAGAACTGAAAGTCAGCATTCCTGGGTTTTGGCCACCATCAAGAGAAAAGTTGATATGCTCATTTGCTTTTCCTGCCAAGACATAGTCCAGCACTTAACCCGCCAATGAAACACAATGTTGTTGCCATAATACAATATTCTGCAGTTTTTACATGGGAATATGCAAACAAGTTGTGTCTCCTATGAGTCCCCTGGGACATAAAATACACTTCACAAATAAAACATAAAGAGAGATCTTGAATAATGCCAAAACCAAAGTACAGTACGTATTGTGCAATAATTTAATGTAAAATCATGCACTTATGTGGATTATAATGTTTCTTTTTTTTACTTCAGCCAGTGGAAACATTTCTCCCCCACCTGCTGATGCTCTGCAGTGGTCACCAGTAATGACTGTAATTATACTGGGCAGCTCGCAGTGGCCAACAGTCAGATGCTGAGGTGAAATTACAGTCGTATTCAGCTCTCTGCTGGGAAAACCCTTGAAATGTTGACACAAAATGGCTTCACAAGAGTAAGTGTTGCTATTCGATGCTGCGTTTTCCTGAGCAGCTGCCTTCCTCTGCTGCACTTTGAGGACTAAAGCAGATTGTGGCTGACGTGAATCTGACAGAGCAGCTCCAGACAGGATCACAGTGCCCCCGTTTCTTTCTAGGCTGCCTGTACTTTTCAGGACTCATCTCAAAGTTTAGCCTTAAAAGTGATCTGGGTCCTTAGAGCTTTAAAGACTGTATGGGCAAATCACCTGGCAGAGCCCCTCAGGCTCCCCCAGAGAGCCCAGGAGTAACAGCAGCTCATCCATCATCCAGCCTGAGGCTCGAATCGACCTGTCTGAGGACAATGGCCACTTAAATTGTGACATTGTTAAAACTACATTTTGAAAGGTGAATCCATCTTCCATTTTTTCTTTGCATTTTTAATGGGTGAATCTGAATCCAATACTTAATCTGCCCCCTGATGCTGCATTGTTGCTACTGCATTAAACTGTTTTATAGTTTAGCAGGTTTACATTTTTGGTTTGGTTACAGGGTTCGGTGTAACATTTTAAAATCCTCGCTCTCACACGGGGACATTATTTATGCAGTGCTACTGTATTTTATTAAAACATTTTATGTATGTGTTTAATTTTATCTTTATTTCAAACACTGGTGAGGTTTGGTTTTTAATCCATTTGGGGCTACGACTAGTGATCACCTATATTTTCGTGTCAATTCTATTTAGTTTACAAGACATTATACACAATTAGCCAAAACACCAACTGGTGGTTTGAATGTCATGGAGGACAGGGCGTCACCATGGGAAAGGTTCATGGGGCTGCAGCTGGGTCATGGTGCACACGCTGACCCCTGCCCAGCACATAAACACGCACAGGTGGTGCGAGGACAGAGCCTCATTATTCAAATTCTTTTGTTTTATCCAGCCAACGCCAAACTATTAACACTGAAAAGAAAATCGTTGCATGTTCAAATTCTTTACGTTGACATAGGAGCAAAGCAAAGCAGCAAGCAGTCCAATAAATATTCGTATCTGTATTTTATAATTTACAAATTTAGATTCTTTTAACTTACTCATACCCAGGGATCTCATAAATATAAGAACATTTCAGAACCTGGCTTAGATTAATAAGGTTTTTAGGATGTGATATTTATACCGTTGATTATTTACATGAGTACAGGTGGTCATAATGTTATGCCTGATCGGTGTACACTTGGTGCCCATTAGTTACAGCTCATTTGTTTACACTCGGGAACAGCTGATTGGGCGGCAGCAGCACAGATTTAAGTTTCGTTCTGACTTTAAATATCCCGGAAGAAGGAGGAAATCGGTGAGAAGTATAACACAAGTCCTCTGAAAAACAAGGTGGACGATCAGCGTCTATGTCCCTCTGCAGCCTCAGACGGCGCATGTGACGTCATACACTCGGTCGGAGCTGGTGGTGGACTTCAGGACGTCAAGTCAGGGGATTCCTGTCAATCCTGTCTGTACTCGGGGAGAGGGGGTGGCAGTAGTTTCGGCGTACAAATGCCTGGGTTGTCCACCTGGACATTAAACACGGAGCTTCTGTATTTTCTAAGGAGACAAAGGTCCTTCAGCATCTGCAGCGTTTGACGAGTCTGTGGTAGACAGCTCCATCTTCTATGCTGTGGTTTGCTGGGGCATCAACATGAAGGTGGCAGACAGTAACAGACTGGACAATCTAGTAAGGAGGCCTGGTTCTGTTCTGGGGGAGAAGCTGGACTCTCTGCGTGTTGTGGCTGAGAGGAGAATGTCGTCCAAACTCCTCTCAGTCCTGGACAATCCCTCCCTCCCACTCCACTGTGTGCTGGCTGCACAGAGGAGAACTTTCAGCCAGAGACTGATCACAGTCAAGTGACCTACAGAACAGCACAGGAGATCCTTTCTCCCGGAGGCCATTAAACTGTTCCACTCACCCCCCTTCTGTAAAGAGGAGGGGGACTGAATGGTCAAAATTGACAAACAGTATGGTTTTTATTTCATTTTTTATTTTTTATTACATCTACTGTATGTTCACTCCTCTAGCTGGGCTCTCTCTTACTTATTGATCAATTGTTTGTACTTTATTGTCTTGTTTTGCTGCTGTAAACAAGGCAACACAATTTCCCTATGGGACCAATAAAGTTGTTTGAATCCAGATACTTTGTAGAGGTTTGGAGGCCATTTGTGTTACTGGTCAGTCTTAAAATTTAATTTAATTTCAAACTAAATAGGGGAAAACTAGCATTCACTAAAGAAAGATGCTTCTCACCAACTGTCCTTTAGTGTCACAAGCTTTTCTATAAATTATATACTACTATACTCTGCATTCATAAAAGCGACAAGCGAGTGGCTAACATGTCTGCACATTTTAAACTTCTTTGTTATAGACTAGCTTCAATGCTGGAATAATCAGTATTATCCATCCAAATTATAATTATTCTTAAGTTTTTTCTGATCACTGGCCTGATGAAGGCCTATACAAATATCTACAGGGTGTTATCACTTGACAATCTATTTCTTACCGGGGTTTGTGTTGAAAGTGAAGGAGGAGGTACTCTTGGCATCTGCCGGACCGAGCACTGCACTCAAGAGGGACACTGTTGGCCAGGGTCGGGGGGCAGTTTAAATAGAGAACTATGTCCCTATGAACATATCCAACCTCACCGTGCATCTGCCCAACTATCAAGGCGAACCAAAGGTAGTGACACTGTCATTGGCTGAACCACTTATCATCCATTCATAATTGTGACTGAGTTAATTTCACAGAGAAACTAATGTTAGCAGGCAGCTGTATGCTAACTAGCCTCCCCAAGTTCGGTGGCTAGCGTTACCATGCTAATATAGCTGCTTAGGTGGCGTTTTCCCAACTAAGGCACAATAAACAGATTGGCATTGAATAAACTACATATTCATGCTAATTCCATACTCCATCAAGATGTTTAGTTTGTTAAATATGAACTCACCTGCACATTAGCCGGGATGCTCCCTGGAGCTCCTGCTAGCATTTTAGCTCCATCTTGTTTACATTAAGCGGTCAGAGTTTAAAAGTCACAGCTTTCTGATTGGCTGGAGGAACTGCGATGTGATTGGCTGATACGCTATTTTTTTTTTCCCCCACCCACAAGAGAAAAGTGCAAAAAAAAATCCGTGTGGCTGAAAGGATTTGTATCCACGAGATCCACAAATGCGTAGATCAAGATTTGTACGAGAAAGAGTCTGTGTTTGTCCACAAAAATTTACAAATGTGATTTTGCACAAATACAAGTACACATTTTATTTACAATACATTCTGTAAATCGTTTTTTTTTTCATACGAATATTTATTGCACCGAATTAGCTCCATACAGACTAATATAAGCATCACCAACTCTGGTGAAGAAGAGGAGAACTCGCTCCAAAATCAATTATGCAATATCAATATTTCCTCTCTCGTGTCGTATTGCACAGCTTTTCACATTCACAGGGGAACAGTCGCTTCCAACCTGTTCAGTGAGCATTAAATTACCTGAAGAATGAATAGTGAAATAGGGCGTTTGTGAAGGGAATAAATTTAGCGTCTGAGTGTGCACGGCAGAGAACGGAAATAATTTAATTATCAGTGGCTTTTCTTTAATATGAGTCATGTGGCATAAAGCACGACTGTGATATTGATCCACAGAGCTTAATGTTCCCTGCTGCCGCTCCCATTTTCAGTGTAAAGGCCTGTTCAGATTGGATTATAATCTTTGTTTGGCACGAGCTAATGAGATTTAAGAGAGAAAATTATGGTTTTCATTCCAAAATGATTTGTTTCTATCTTGGTTTAAATGATTAGATTTTCAAAGCCCTGATCTTAAAACAAAACTGTGCTGGGTGGTAACTTTAACAGTGTTTTTCTTCCATGTGAGAAGTCATTCGGTGCAGGCTCCGATCTACAGAAAACTCTTAGGATTGTTTGCTGTTGTTTGTTTTTGTTTTTCAGATAAAAATGTTTGCCACACTCTTTTCCATCAGTCTACATCTTTTATAGATGTGTTACTTTTGAATCCTTTACTAAAATCCATGTTGCCTGAAGGATTCACCCCATGTCGTGGACCCAAGTCAAGGGCTATGTGGAGAACATGTCCAAAATGTGATGTTCAAATTCACTTGTTACTGCATGTCAATCTTCATTTCTGCGCTAAAATATAGAGATCCCGTCTTAGAAAATAGCTTTTCACCTGAGCCACGAAGCACAAAGACAATAACAAAAGTGTAGAACTGTACTGTAAGCCCCCTGATGCGTTTTACTGCAGGCTATATCTGGCCCCGATCCAGAGCGTTTCCTTCATTCCAGCAGATTGTCTTCACTATCTATAGGTGCTTGTGTAACACGCTTGTGTCCTCCCGCCTGCATCCACCGAGAGAGTTTTCTGTGAGAACAAATGATGCATTGACTACTTGTGCTTTCACATTATTGCAGTAATCAGCTGAGGACGACATCCACAGCCCTATTTTCACTTAAGATGAGCAAACAGTGACAGAGCCTCAGTGAAGACGTAGGTCGTCTCTTGCATAATAATCCAAAAAAGCACAGGCTGCACTTTGCTCCTCTGTGGGATCAGCTTGAATTTGAAATTCTGATCCGCTTGCCCTCCTACAAAAAACCTGTGGATGTGTGATATCAGCAGAATTATTACAGGAGATGTAATAATTTGCAGACAAAATACATAGGTCGATCTGTCCATGTGTTCATTATAACTTAAATTATGCAGGTTTGTTTTGTTTTTTTTTAAGGAAGGTGTGCAGCAAAGGATTGCGTATCAATGTATTCAGAGGTGGTGTTAGAGAGATTGTTATTCTTTGGGGGATTCTTGAAGGGCTTTGGCTTAAAGAGGAGCCCAGGCTTCCAGTCTGGGGATGATGTGTGTGTGTGTGTGTGTAGGGGGTGGTGTACACTTGAGACACCAAATGCGTTGGGGCCTTCGGGGCATGTGGCTGCCGAGAAAAGGGCAGGGTGGCTTGCAGAACAGTTTCCTAATCTATATTTGTGTCATTAACGCCTGCCACTTTTACCTCCTGGCAAACGAACTTCACGAAATAAAACACATTTTAAAGAGGAATCTGTGCACTGTGATCATTTTTTTTATTACAAAAACAACAGCAGATCCAGGCAGAAAAACAGAAAACCAAAAGTCTCCAGTACAGACAGCACATAGCCGCTTGAGCAACTGACCCACAGCTACAACATCAGGGTTTAAGCACTTCACCACTTATCATGCACGGAGAAGATTTACATGCAGAACAAAAGAAAAACACACACACACACACGTCACCACCATAGGACAACACCGCAACATCTGCGATGGGTAGGAAAAGGCCGCATCAAACCACAAGAGCATCATGTATTGTCGAGAGGGTCACAGCTCACTTCCTGTCCCGGCAGGAACTAAAAATCGGGGAATGGTAAATCTTTCTTTTTTTTTTTTTTTTTTTTTTTTTGCGGGTCGTGTGACATCTCTGTGAAGTGCAAAGACACTGCCTCGTCAGCGACTGGCGGATTCCCAGTGTCTCTGCTACCTACGATACTGTAAACAATCTACACTATAAGGCGCACAGTTGAAAAGGTGCCCAACAAAAGAGCCACAACATCAGTTTATAAAGGGTTTGATGTGAAAATGAATCATCATCTTCAGTATCAACACTCTGCAGACCTGGCATACCAACTGTCAATATACCACCTGCAGGCAGTAAAATGCTGTTTAAATAAATGGGTGCACACACACACACGACAAAAAATATCAACCCACTTTCATTCTTTTTTCTAAAACATCAGTCTAAATTTTTTTTGTTTTTTAAATTAGGCACACAGTACAGCACAGTAAATGTATTTTTGTTTTTTCTTCAATACCTCTTTTGGTTGCTGACATCAACCATCAAGGACAAAATGTTTAAGGCTCTCACACACACACACACACACACACACACACAATCATATTCACTTGCTGCTGGCATCTATCTGTCCAAACGATTCCAAAACATTAAAGGGAGAACTTTTCCATTATCACATCCTTATGATAATCCTTTATGATTATTATTTAAACCTGCTTCTTTGACCTTGTCACCAGCCTTTTTCATGGCCTTACCTTATTCTCTAGAAGGCAATGACCATCTTGCAAAGACATAAGGCATTACATTCTTCTTCGCCTGAATCTTAACAGTCACACGAAGGCTTTCGGACCTCTAATGACTGTCCACAAATTAGGACAAAATATGCTTAAAAACAAATATCCTCAGTGACCTCCACTATGTATTCTGCAAAATGTTTTTTTTTTCCCACTTCGCACGATTTTAAACACTGATTGTCTACATTATCATTAAAAATCTGGGGGCGTAAACATGAGAACATGTAAACACTGTCATGATCCAAGTGGTTTGGACCTCAGAGGAAGATATTTGACCCTGTGTGAGATGCTAAACAATGCTTCCACACGTGAGATGGAGGAGGAACGAGGTAGTCCACATAGGAACTAATGGCAGGGGGAGGGAGTAATGTCAACCCTAACTGGCTCAGGCGCATCACTCGGTCATGGTAGTTTGATCAATAATCGTCATAGCATAGTTCTAGTTGTCTTGTTATAGTCGAGAATTTTTTGATTTGGCAGGGAGAAGCTGTTGATTTCAGGTTTCTGCTAAATTTGACCACAGTCCTTCATCAAAACTCTTCTTCGTCTGAATTTTCAGGACTTCCTGAAAGCTGTTTTCCTGGTGAATTGGCAGTCATTTGTTCTTAGGGCCAGAGTGCTCTTTCAGCATCAAACCAGCCTTTTTTGTTGAATTAGTTTTTTTGTTTTTTCTAATTTGTGCACTCCCACCTCCAGGCTCCTCAGACGATGCGGTAGTCAAATGTGTCCTTCTCAGTGTGATCTGTCCAGTTGGATGAGGGCATGCTGCGGTAGGGGTCCAGCAGGATGCGGAAGCAGCGCACGATGAGCAGGGCCAGGAAGATGAAGAGCAGCAGCACGAAGACGAAGGCTGCCTTCTGCTCCAGCGTCAGGTAGGAAGGCACGTGATGGCCTCCGCCCGACGAGGACAGCGTGCTGCTGAAGAGGCCCTCAGCCATCCTGGGCACATCCATGCTTGATCGTCTGGGCTCCAGCTCTTTGTCGTTTGCTGAAAGATTTTGCAAGTGAAGACGGGCTCAGTGGATGAGACCTGTGTGGGAATCAAGCAAATGCATTTAAATGCTGTAGCTCACGTGCAGTTTGACAGATGAAACCGCAAAACAACCGATCAACTTTTGTAATCGCAGAAGCTGAAATAGACACAAATCTCGAGACTTTAAATAGATGACAGCAAGAAAAGCAAAAGTGTCTCAGGCGAGGAAAGCGTGTCTGACAGATGAGTTTATTTCGGGATCCTTATGCCAAACGCCTGCTGCCTGAGTAAAGAAGGCTCAAGGGAATCCTGCGGCCTTTACTTTGAGCAGCTCAGGGGATTTGAATTGGCACTTGTGAGGTTTAGTTACACATTTATTGGATGTAGATATGTCAGTGGCATCATTAAACCACACACTGCTTTCCTGAAATTCCCAACCCTGTCTCCAATGACTAATGTGAATCCGCCAGCCAGTCTGCGTCAGCAATTTATATTCATTGGCAAAATCTTCTTTTAAACATTGTCATGCATGAAGAGAAAAGGAATTTCTCCTCTCAGACAAGGTTATATGCACGAGGCATGAATACAAACAAGCTGACGGAGGCTGCAGCCACACTGTTGCACTCGGTTACGCGGTTCCTTCATCTTCCGTCATCATCGATGGCTGAAAATAGTATACAACATATGCACCATTTCCTCCTGTGTGAACAATGATACTACAGGAGCCAACTTTATTAAAAGTGTTGCCTTCTTTTAAATAAAACCATATTTTTGTGACTTTTTACTACCTGAACCTGGGATCTTTGAGGTGAGATGCACAGACAGGGAAGCCAACAAGTATTGAGAGAAGGCCGAAAACATAACGTTGGTATTTGTGCGTGATTTGTTGACAGAAAATACATATAGAATAACACCAGACTCATTCTATAATCCAGTTACCAAGCAGCAAACCTGTGCCCTGGTACAACAGAAAGTGCACAGGCCAGAATATTATCTTTGCTCCAGGACCTTCTGGCAGGTTAATCCAGCCTCAGATGGACTCACACTACCATAAGGCAGTAAAACTTTCCATTAAATCCAGCAATGCACATTCAGCCCCTTCGGACTTATCACTAAATCTGAGTATAAACAACCAGATAATCCATTGTTCATGAAATCAGACAAAAACTTTAAAATTACTTCCTTGACTATATAATAATAATTATGTTCAAAATCATCACCGAATCAAGTGAAAGCAGTTCTAGATGCCTTCACTGATTTTGAACTTGCTTCTTTTGGTTCTAGTTTGGGTAGTAAATGTACATAAAGGCCATAAAACTTCCCATCACTTGAACGCCTAATAAAGAAAAAACTGGTTGATGTCATCTGGAGGAATTTCTTGGAGACATATTTTAATATAGGAAAGTCAGAGAGAAGTTTAAAAAGCATTAATGTACATTTACACCCTAAACTAAAGCCATAAAGAGCAGGTTGAAATTTGGTGAAGTCGCCCTTTAAGGGGGAGTTTGCATGTTCACTCCGTGCTTTGATGGGTTTTTCCACAGGGTTTCCTCCCACAGTCCAAAGACATGCATGATGCTAATCTATCATCGCCTAATGATAGGTGGGATCAGCTCCAGTGCCCCTGAGACCCTGAAAGAGGGGTAGCAAATATTATAGATGTATTTGGTTAATAAGTAAAAAAAAAAGTGTGGTTCTGTTGAGAAATCCATCCATCCATCCATTATCTGTAGCCTCTTATCCTAGAACGAGAGGCAGGGTCCACTCTGGACAGGTCTCCAGTCTGTCTCAGGACCAGCACAGAGAGACATACACAGACAAACAACCATTTACACTCACATTCACATCTACAGGGAATTTAGAGTCACTAATTAACAAAGATGTCTTGCAAACACACAACCGTCCACCTGTGAGGCAGCTGCGCTTCGGCTGCGAAATGCAACGGATTATTTTATTTTGAAAAGGTAATTAACAGACAGAAGAATATTAGCTCATGTGATTAATTTGATGCATATTGTCCCTGGGGGGAAATCTGTGGTGCACACAGTTGCATAAACCACACACATTGAAGCATACACACCCTCACGTAGCTGTTTTAACTATGCAGTTCCCTGCGGGGGAAGGATGTGTGTGAGTAGACACGTGAAGCTCTGGCTTCAGCTTAAGCTTGTTTTGAACTTATAGTACAGGGTGAATTAAATGGGCTGCATCACTGTAATCTGCTTGTGAACATGTCTATGGAGAGTGTTTTTCCCTATAAGCGCTAAACCTAGATTCACAATAATTAACTGCAACTAGGGAGCAAATATTACAGTAACACATAATTATTTATGTGAATGTAAAATACTGCGTGTTATGCAGGCTGTGCATAGACTCTACAGGTGGTTCGGTTAGTTCGTTTACAGGTTTTGGTCATTCAGGCTTAACCATTTGATACATAACAGCTGTTTTAACTCACCGAATTGTCACTGGCAAAAAGTCCCAAGACATTGACTTTAAGGAATATTTTTGGGTTGTTCATCAATTCAAAAACAGCCAGCTGCTGTTTCCCCTGCTGAGCAACTTCTCACCCAATGATTGCCACAAACCAGCCTCAGATTTAAAATTTTTCTTTGATTATTCTTTTACGGACACTATGACAGAAGCAGGAGTCCACTTAGGGAGAAGGATGGAGCAGAAGACTTTGACTTTATCTTCCACTTTGAAACTGACAGTAAAAGTCTTTGCATCACTAATTCAACCCAAATAATGACCTTTCTCTAAACCTAAGCAAGATGTTTTAGTGCCTCAACCCAACCAGGTGGTATTTGTGCCTCCACCTAACAAAGGTTGTAGCTCCGTGTTTATTATTATAACCGGGACAACAACAGTTGGGTGCAATATAGCGTATGATAACACCTTACCAGAAGGCAGAAAGTTGCCTACTGAGCCACAATTATGTGCTTATAAGAACTGATAATGACCCATTAGGTGGTGTGATAACCAACATTGGTGACCTCATTGTCAGACTTATGGATGATAATAAATATACTGAACCTACTGGGAGGCAGAAGGTTACCTGCTAGAACACAACCAGCAAAAAATCAAATTGGCTGTTCAGTTATTATGTTTCTACAACTGAAAACTAGTTAGTGCTGGAATTGATGAGGCGATTGCATGACCATCTGTTTTCTGGGTTACAACAACTGTCTTGTTCTATAGGTTGGGAATTAGGGATCTAAATAAAGCAAAACATCTGCAGATTGTGTGACAATTGGCAATTAAAAAGGGTCCAACAGCACAAATACAGTAGGTCAAAGCCAAGAGAACAGCATGTTTCATACATAGATGAGTCAGGGGGCTCAGGGGCCAAAGCCTTTAAAGTTATTTTTTATAGTAGCTCAGGTAACAGACACAAATGAATGAAAATGAAATGCACAACAACCCCCAAAAGATGCACGATGACTTTGAAATTGCCAGCAACCTAAAACTTTTCAAACGTGGCAAACACGGGCAAAAATAGACACAAAACAACCAAAGTCACATACTAAATGTCCAGGAAATGTAATGGACATCAAATTACCAAAAACAAACGTGAGGTCACATCAAACAGACCAGTTAGAAAGGGAGGGCGGTTGTCTGTGTCTGGGGACACGTTTTCTTTTAATTGACCCAGGATCCAGGAGAGATTAGGTCATTTGACTATTGATCATAATATTAACATACAAATTAGAGCTTTCAATTTATTAATGACATTTATTCTTATTGTCTGATGTCTTGTGCTGCTTCCCTTATTCGACCTGTAGCCATGCTGCTGCATCACCAGATCAGCACTTTTGTTAGTTCGTGAAATTGTACCCAGTCAAAACCATGCAAATAAGGCCCAGAGTCTCCAGTGTGGCCCTGGATAACTTTGCTTAAATGGCCCCACCCAGTCATCTTCACGCAGATTACCAGTCACCTCCACCAAATGCTGGAAACCCAAATCTTTTTCGGCTTGTGTGCTTTGGATACGCTTCCATGAGCATGAAGAGCCGTCACAGTGCCTGACAATCACATGGTAGGGAGCGGTGCTGGATGTGTTGGAAGATGAGACTGGCAGAAGCTGTCTCTTTGTGGCAAAAAAAAAAAAAAAAAGGTTTTTAAATCTGTAGGACAGACTCCGAGGGAGCAGCCTTAATCCCGGCCTCGCTGATCAGCAGCCTGTAATCCATCACACTTAAAACTCAAAAATGATATTTCACAGCAGCGATTCTTTGCCTTCACTGAGAAAAAAAATGATTTCCAAAAGGGGGCTGCGTTTCTCAGTGTTTACTGTCAAACCATAATCCCTGTTCTCCAGTAACACGGTGAGGCTACAGAGTGTTAGCACTGTGAGCCAGAAACCACTTTAAAGACTCCCAACAATTACATCAGCAGCAGCTCTACAAGTAGTCGGAGCCTTGACAGCAGCCCCACACTGATCCACCGAACATTTCAACTTAAGAAAAAGATCCACTTTCCATTCATACAAGAGATCAAGCTCATATTATCTGTGTAGCAGTTCACACTTCGAGCATCCGCAGCTTCTGTAGCGTGCAAAAAGATTCTCGGTGACAGACACAGAGGGAGACTGGGAGGGAGCACAATTAAGTAAGTGCGCAAGTTATAAGCAACTGTAGAAAATCAATGATGGTTGATGTGGTGAGGAGAGAATCAATGTCACACACACAAGGAAAAGAAGTGGGAAAAGGACATTGAGCCAGCTTTAGATTGAATCCAGTTAGATTGAAAAGTTGATCTAACCTGTGGCACTGTGTGTGTGTGTGTGTGTGTGTGTGTGTGTGTGTGTGTGTGTGTGTGTGTGTGTTTAGTGATTATAGCTAATAGATCATTTCAAAGGCATGAGAGGAGGTGGAATAAAATTCTTTCGTGGAATTACTGGACTTGAAGTCCTAAAATAACTGCACAATGGTTTTTAATGAGGTGAATACGAGCACAGTACAAATGTTGATCTTACACATACATTAATGCTGTAACCTCAGTTTTAACTTCACAGTTCCACGTTGTATTTTACTACATGCCCTATATTATATAGATATGTGACAACTAAAGCTTTTTAAGCCCATCAGACATCTGAAACTGCACTAAAATTACATAAACACATAAATAAATATTATTTGAGCCTCTAATTAAGATAATTGAACTATAGTCCAGCTGTAATTTTGTACACTTTGTTGGTTCTTATATCTAGAAAATGCAAGAAAAGAAATGCTTGGCGGTGGATATGATTCAATCAGACATCGACAGGCTTATGAAAAAGAGAGCTGACTATGATAGTACAGAGTATTGATGGTGTCTAATTTGCCTCATCCATCCAACTGTGACCAAAGGTCCAAAGGACCCGCAGTCCAACGCAGGGAACAACACTAAATGAGAAGCCGCCATTTCAATAAAGCTTCGTGAGAATCTAGCTGATTATTGGCTTTATGGAGGTGGATGAACCACAGCTCGACCTTAGTTCACACGTGGATGCTTCAAAAAACGCGTCCAGCAGACGATCTTTTCCTGTCCGGTGCGTATGACGGCACCTTTATTTCCAACCCTAACAGCGCAAAACAAACATCTAACGATGAAATATGAAATGAGAGGGGAAAAAAAAAACCACACAGAGTGGCCGCGTGAGCTGCAGGTGAAAGTGACAGAGTGTGACAACACTAACCTGTTGTAATCGGGGGAGCTGCAGGACCTCCGTCAGCGGCAGCTCTTCATTCCGGCGGATCCCACGATTCTGTTTTCTCTCAGCGAAACAGCAAACAGCAGCGACGGAAAACGCCTCGCAGAGCTTTTCGCTTCCGTTTTTTGCTGACTGAGCCGTGCAGACCTCACCCTCTGCTGCTCGGTGGTCGGGTTCTCACCCCCCCTCCTGCTCGTCCTGACGCGCGGCGCATCCCTGCAGACCACAGGGATGTAGTGGTACCCCGTCGCCACTGGCAACCTGTTGCCATAGCAATCCTCCAGGTAGGATATGTATTGCACGCGGAGGAATAGGGAAGGTGTGGCCCCTTTATGCCATTTGCAAATCGAGTCAGAATTACATGTAACACAGTAGAAGCACTAAACAAAGCGTTAGAGATGTAACACGTACAAAGGCTTTAATTATACCAGCAGAGGTCAAAGGTCAGTAATATCTGGCTATTGCAACCCTTTTTTTTACCTTAAGAACACATTCTCATGGTGCTAAAACTGTGGCATAATTGGAAATATGATGCTTTTGCAATAAGGACTTGCACTGACAGAGGGAAATGGACTTTTGGGTGGATGTGAAGGCAGCTTTATGGGTGTGATGGGCATCTCGAGCAGAGAAAAACACTCAAGCTTTAAAAGTCTCTCAGAGCTGTCCCACCCTGACAGACACACATTCCCCCCACAGAGCTCTGGAGGGACGTGACAGTCCACAGGAGGTCAGAAAGTGACCTCAGAGAAATATGACTTTTACATAATGTCCCCAGTCAACTGTCAGCATTCAAAGGCTGTGCTGCATCGCCACCTGGTGGAGGTCCGTGAGTACTACAGACCTTCAGACAGTAAAAACTACTGGAAGTAAGATTCCATGTATTTTTTTAATTTGTAGTAAGTTTGTTTTTGTAAATAGTAATAGCTAATGCAGGATGTGCATTGTTTCACTTTATCATTCCCATATGTATTTCTTATGCAAATAGTTCTTCACAGAGGTCCTTTGAGTTCAGGCTGGAGTTATTCTTTAGAAAAAGAAGAGAAGTTCAACACTCTCAAACAAATCCAAATTAAACACGACGCTCTAGCTTGGAGCCGCTTAAGCTTATAGCATGAAGTGAAGCCGGTGATCAACCAAAGGTGCCAAACAGACTCCTAGCTTCACATTTACTGTAAAGACAGTACACTGATCTCAGTCGACTCAGTTATTTTCCACCTTGAATGCAAACAGGGGCATTTTATATGTGTTGAGCTATTTCTTTAATGCAGACCTTGTCACAAATGACTGGACATTCATCCCACTGAGCATCAGTCAAATTCTATTTGAAGACTTTCAATATTTTTTTCTTTTCTTGCACACATTTAGAATAAAATATTTTGAAGCATCTATTTGGGGATTGAATATCAAATAAATGTAAATATAAGATATTACTTGCACTCACTACATATGTGAAAATTTTCTATGCTTTTAGTTTCTAGTTCTGGACATATTTTGATGCTCCGCCACACATGGAACTCTGCAAATTATGCAGAACTTTGCCTGGTTAATAGCTGCCATGATGAGAATTTCAGCCTGTTCAAATGAGGACAGAAAGCTGTAGGAAACATCACTGTAGTGGGTGAAAATTAGACCTGCATCAGCCATGAGACACTTTATCCTCAAGAAAATGAGACTAGGCCTAAGTCATGACCTGATTACAGCCATTTTATGAATATAAACAAAGTCAAAGGCAACGCTGGAATGTTACGGGGATATATTATACACACTCCGTGTAAAAATACACATATGTAATGCACTGAACACAACATGGTTATGAAAGCCATGGAGGGCTATTGCCGATTGGACAGCTGAGACAGCGGAGAGAGACGATTGGCTGCTGCCGCCGCTGTGTCAGTCTCTCAGCCCTCAGCTCAGGCTTCAGCAGGCAAATATCAGAAGTGTATTTTTGAACAATTTTACTGTGAAAGGCAGGTTGCTGGAGCAGATCCACAGTGTGCATCTATAGTATTAGTGCAACATGAATTGCAAGTGTGTCGCCTCTCTCATGCACTACACCCGGTTAGTTTGGTGATTCTTTGTAACTGTGGTCATGGTGAAAAGAGGATAAACAGACTTCACAACTGATCACCTCTGGGTGAAATTTATGAAAACGTCATTAGAATTTCGGCGCATGTCAGTGTTGAGCACATTATTCTGGTGCGACACACTTTGTTTCAGACGTATGTGGTTTATCGGACTAAATAGCAGGACCACAAAGAGCACAAACAGGCTTTACACAAGCCACAGGGGAGGTTGTTGTGAAGAGAAAAAACTTAAAAAAAAAAAAGAAGCTTTAATCTAGAGAACTCTCACTGATGTCAGACACTCAGAACAGAAAACAGCACAGCTTAGTACAAAAAAGAAAACATTACTCCACTAATGAAATAAATCGAAAATGGATTCTTTGACCCGATGTGTAAAACATAAATAAAAACAAAATGCAATGACTTGCAAATCTCATCAAGCAATATTTTATTTACAATAGAACATAAACAACATATTAGATGTTGAAACTAAGACATTTTAACATTTAATGGAAAATATTAGCTCATTTTGAATTTGATGGCAGCAACACATCTCAAAAAGTTGGGTTGGAACAGGCTGATGTTTACCATTGTGTAGCAGCATCTTTTAACAACTGTCTGTAAATGTCTGGGAAGTGAGGAGACCAGTTGCTGGAGTTTTATGAGAGGAATGTTGTCCCATTCTTATCTGATGCAGGATTCTAGCTGCTCAACAGCTCTGTGCTTTTGTTGCATGATTTTTTGTTTTATGATGCACCAAATGTTTTCTACTGGTGAAAGATCTGGACTGCAGGCAGGTCAACACTTACTCATGGATGGATGCAGCATGTGGTTTAGCATTGTCTTGCTGAAATATGCAAGACCTTCCCTGAAAGACTTGTGCTTGGGAGCACATGTTGGTCTAAAACCTCTGAACTTCTCAGCATTAAGCTGCACACACCATCAGAGGTGCAGGCTTTAGAACTGTCCCCTAATAACAAGCTGGATGGTCCCTCTCCTCTTTATTCCACAGGACATGACGTCCACAGTTTCCAAAAACAATATCAAATGTTGATTCATCTGAACACAGAACAGTTTTCAGTTTGACCTCAGACCATTTTAAATGAGCTTTGGTCCAGAGAACATGGTGGTGTTTCTGGATCGTGTTCACATCTGGCTTCTTCTTTGCATGATACAGCTTTAACTTACATTTGTGGATTGAACAGTTTTCCTGAGCCCATGCAGTGATGTCCAGTAAAGAATCAGGCCTGTTTTTCTAATGCAGTGCTGCCTGATCACATGCATCCAGTTTGGACCTTCAGCCTTGTCCCTTGCTCACAGAGATTCCTCCTGATTCTCTTAATGTTTTGATGATATTATATACTGCAGATGGTGGAATCTTCAAAGTCAGTTTTACATTGTGGAACATTTTTGTTTGAAATTGTTCCACAAGTTTTTGGCACAATTTGTCATATATTAGTGAACCTCTGTCCATCTTCACATTCGAGAGGCTCTGTCTCTCTGAAATGCTCCTTTTATACCCAGTCATGTTACTGACCTGTTGTCAATTAACCTAGTTAGTTGTCAAATGCTCCTCAGTTGGTTTTTGATTTGTGGCGATTACTTTTACAGCCTTTTGTTGCCTGTGTTCCAACTTTTCTAAAACGCTGCTGCCAGTAAATACAAAATGAGCTCATATTTTCCATGACATGATAAAATGTCTAAGTTTCAATATCTGATATCTTGTTTATGTTCTATTGTGAATAAAATATGGGTTGATGAGATTTGCAAATCATTGCATTCTGTTTTTATTTACGTTTTACACATCGTCCCAACTTTTTTTGTAAGTGGGGTTGTAGATAATGTCAGCGTTGACAGCTGATGCTGAGGTGAAGACACATCATAGACCTGTGGGGGCTGGAGGATACGATGTGACAAGTGATGGGATTTTTAAAAAACAAAATGTGTCTTCAACTTAAAGGACAACTTCACCAATTTTCACTTTACTCTCTATGGCTTTAGGTTTAGGGTGTAAATGTACAATGATGCCTTTAAACATCCCTCTGACCTGTATTAAAATATTTCTCTGCTACTAGCTGAAAAACACCTCCAGATGACATCAACCAGAGGAGTTTTAGTGCAGATGATGTCATCTGTTTTGGAAAAGCAGATTGACCATGTTTACAACCTCCATAGTGTGAGCAACGAGATGACATCATCTGAACTGAGGTTTCCTCCAAGTGATGTCACCTGGACGCATTTATCAGCTAAAAGTAGAGATATTTTATTATAGGGATGTTAGCGTGTTTAATGCCATGAATTTACATGTACCACCCAAACTAGAACCAAAAGTTCAATATCAGTGTGACGTCCTTTAAATTACAGAGAACAAACAATGAATCCGAAAGTCAGCTGTTGCCCAGTGAGAATTAAAATAGCACAACCCACTGCCTTCACCCTCCAGAGAGTCATGATTACAGCAGATCAGCTGCAGTTTTTCTTGCCAGACAGAATTCAGCTGTATCTAAAATATCATAAGTTACCTCATAGTGCAGTTTTTCACTGTGTCACCACAATGTGCACGTACACACCTGACACTGTTTGGTTGAGTGGCTCTGAACATTCATTAAAATGTGCCGTTTAGGTCATTCGGAGCCAGTTTCCGCTTGGATTTCAGTCTTTACCTCTTGGATTGTTCTCTGAGGACCGAGCCAGGTCCAACTTATCGATTCGCCACAAGTACAGCATTTTTCTGTTCTTTCCTGCCAAAGGAGAAAAAACCCCGAATACCACATTTGGGAAGGAATCAGTTCCAGTTGCTTGGCTGATAAATGTTAGGATGCAGCAGGAAAAAAAGAAAAAAAAAAAAACAGGAAATGGATGAGGGAGCGAGGCTGATAGCATTCTTTTTTTTTACCTTTAACAGTGTGGTGCTTTATCATGACAGGTGGCGAGAGATGTTAAGGTATATGAAACGATTTAAACCATATTTTATTTCTCATCTGACAGTCACATCACTAAATTTGCAGCTTTTCAGTGTCACATGTTAAAATTCCCACAGCTCAGCTTTGACCTGGATGTCTGTTCCCATCCTCTACATAGGCAGATCCTTACAGTATGATTCACCCCAGGTTTTGCACTAACTTTGCTGAAACTGATCTGATCCTTACTTGTGTCATATTTGCAGTAGACACCCATGTCTGACCAACATCTGGCTTTAACTGCAGGACCAATAGAGGCACCAGCAAATTGATAACATTAGATGATACATACAGCCATCGCTCTCTCTCACACACACAGTCTTGGCAGCCTTTGAAGGAAGGAAACAATGGCACCACAGACACTGCCAGACCTCACAGCCAACACACGCTGCATGATGTGAAGCCAACAAATCGGCAGCTGCCGACAGCTCAGTTATCATCTTATTCTGGAAATGCTACCTGGCTTGTGTTGCGATGGCTGTGAATCAAGAGGAGAATATGTTCAGTGTACAAGTGTCACGAATTAGGGTATTAGGTTTTTGAGGACCCAAGTAAGGAGACAGCAAGAGGAGGTTTCAAAGCAACCGAAAATCTCCTGGAGGACAGTAAAATGATAAATACACTAAGTGTAATACAGAGGCTGATAAACAGTGACCATGAAAAAAGCAAACCTCAGACCAAACAGATGAGAACAAATACAGGGAACAGACAGGACAGAGAAGCAGGAATCCAAATGAAGAAAAGATCTGGGGGCTTGCTGTCCAGGGGCGTACAACACAATGTTAACAACACAATGTTAGCAACACAATGTTAGCAACTAAGACAAACTAGCAGGGAAACGAGAGGAAAGCCGGGTTAAGCAGAAAGGGGCACAGGTGAAAATAATCAAGGCGGATGACAGGTAGCAGGGAGGCTGAGCTACACAATAAAAGCTTGGAACAGGAAGTGAAGCTGGGAGAAACAGGGACAAACCGAACTCAGGGAACAGGACTGTGCAAACAAGCATAATTAGGTGCTTAGAGAATAATTTGGTGATAACAGGCTTAAACTAGGTCATGAGGCCACAGTTGTATAAACAGGTAACTGGAAGCAAATCTCACATTGCAAAGGTGCTTTTAGGCATTTTACCTCATCTGAAAGTCCAAAACAGTCTTGGCAAAGAGCAAAGAACAAGTCCACCGGGGGCCAATACAAGAATGCTGCTAATCAGATAAATGCAGAGTAGTTACAAAGAGAAGAGATTACAGGCGGGTGACAGAACACAAAAGACTTCAGAACAGACGCAGGTTGAGAAGCAGGTAAACGCTCAAGTTGACGTCTCTGTCTTTGAGCCTGAACTTAAAGAAGCCCACCTGACTTAAACTGCTGATATATTAATAATTCAACACAAACAGCTGCTCATGAAGTTTACAGTATATGAACATTTGATCGCAAACTGTACGTGATCAAACATGAGCAGCTTTTAATTTGATTTGTTTTTCTATCAGCTCCACCTTAAAAAATAAGGTTGTTTTCAAAGCAGCAACTGGGATCCAGTTAAAGATGCCTCCATCCTTCAAAACCACTGTTTTTAATTTCACTTTCCAACACTTTTTGACAGCGGAACCACCAAAACCAAACTCCTGTCCTCTTCTACACTGGATCTTTAACAAACAACATAAACCTTCTAAAAACACATTTCCTAACAATGTGAGCAACTGCTTCCTCACAGTGAAGAGAGAGTTAGTTTGCTCCTGATTAGCAAAAATGAATGAAATGCTGAATCGCCTCCAGGTCAGAAAAATAATTAGTGTATGTGCTGAGTAAGTGTACGTAAAGTTATTTTTTAACTGTACGTTAAAGGAAAATACAAACCCAATTAAAGACAACGTCAGGACAATGTAGGACAACAACACATAAATATATACAGAATGCAAAGCTCATTGAAAATGGTCTGAGGCAAAATAAAAAACTATTCTGTGGCCAGATTATTGAAAATTTGAAATTCTTTTTTGGACACCATGGACATCCTTCATCGCTGTCATCACCGCTGCCCACCCTGAGTCACGGAGCAGCCAAAACGTCCTCCAATTAAGCAGTTCAAAAACTGAAGCCATTCAGGTCCCGTCACCTTTCATAAACACCTTCACCTTTTTCAGACAGGACGTTCCCCTCTTGTCTACACTTACCAACCTTGAGTCTGTGAGTCTGGATCCTCACCTAGCATTTAATAACCACATTAAACATCTGTGCGAGTCATCTAGCCACACTCCTTCCCACTCTCAGCCTATCTGATGCAGAAAAGCTCCTCCAGGCTTGATCCCTGGCAAGAGTCTTCAGAAGGATCCTGATGTGCGTGCGTGAACATGAGCATAGCATTCCCATCCTCTAGTCCCTTCACTGGCCTCCCGGTCTCCTCCAGAATTCAATATAAAATTGTGTTACGAACATATCAGCGCATCCATGGCAACGCCTCTGCCTACCTCAAGGAGCTTGTCACTCAGCAAACTTCATCCTGCTATCTCTGTTTAACAAGTGCCCACCTCCTACATATCCCCACAACTAAGTTATGCGGAACTCCCTTCCTGAAGATCTGGAGGCCCCACAGACTGTAGCTGCTTCTAAAACGGACTTGAAGAAAGCTTTTAAATAACTGCTCCTTTGTTGTTTAGTGTTAACGTTTATTAGTTTCATGCTCCTCTTTCTTGTACCACTTTGAGATTTGTTTTGAAACGGAAATTGCATTATAAATGAAATGCATTATTATTATTTTATCATTATTATTGTCCTGTCCTGTGGACTAGAGTGGAGAGGGACCGTGCAGCTTGTTATCAGCAGACAGTTGAAAAGCCTGCATCTCTGATGGCATGGAGGAGCATTAGTGCCCATGGTGTGGGCAGATCACACATCTGGAAAGGGACCATCGATGCTGAAAAGTCCATAGGTTTCAGAGCAACATATGCTCCTCAAATCACATTTTATTCCCCTGCTTGTTTGGCTCACAGAGTTCTGATAAAAGACCATCACAAGCAACTTGCACTTGTAGCATAAAAGTGAACACGTGTTTTGTTTCTCTTTCGTGAAAAAACACAAGTTTCTACAAAAGTCTAGACACTGAAAAAACTACAGTATCAAAACAGTGACTCTGCAGATGTCAAGCCGCTGCAGGAATAAGAATTCTCAGAAAGGAAAAAAGTCATTTGAGCGTCATCGGAAAGTTACGCAGGCCTCCATTTCCATTTAAAAAGTTGTGCCCAACACTCGCAGGCAGCTCACATGATTCGGCTCGAGTGCACTCGACACTGGGGATCACATGTGTGAGCTGATGAGACAGCTTCCCTATCCCTGCAGCAGCTCAGCTCACAGAATCTAATTCCTAATGAGGCTGCTAAGCGTGAGAAGACATGTCAACCATCCATTTGAAAATACATTACAAACCTTTGTAATGCTAAAGTTTCCCCGAGACTCTGTTGCAAGCGAACCCATGTCCAGGTCAGTCTCAAGGTGTCATTGATTTTCTTTCACTCCTCTCAAGGCTTTTTTTCTTGACACCTCTTCTCCCACAGCAGCTCATCTTCATCACTACTGTATGAACCCAGTGGCGGCACCCCCCCCTCCCCCCTCCCCCCTCTCTCCCCCAGCTTTAATTAATAGCTTTGTGCTTGCTTCAGCTCATCTACTCCCTCTCACTAATTGCTGGCAGGAACTTCTCTGCTAATCCAATTTGGAGTCCTGAATAATCTCCAGGAGCGTCTCAGGCATTATTGAGTATTTATGTGAACCAGCAGAACTAATGGACACCTTGAGTCTATTTCATGTATCTGATCTAAGAAAAAAAAACATACTCTGTTTTATGGGAGATTGATTATTCTCATTAGCAGGTGGAGCTGCACTGTACCTCATGGCTGACAGAACTGAGCCACGTACAGATTATGTTGCTGAATTAAGCAGGACTTTCCCTGGAAAATACGTCGTCTGGATGGCAGCACTGCAAACTGCACATTTGATTCAGTGTTAATGGAGCCTTCACAGATGTCCAAGTTACCATCTCTGTGTGCACTAATTCACCCCCACAGCATCACAGATGTTGGCATCTGAACAGTGCACTGAAAACAGGTCAGATGGTCCCTCTCCTCTTCAGTATGGAGGACATGGCATCCATGATTTAAAAAAAAAAAAAAAACGGACTCATCAGACCACAGGACAGTTTTCCACTTCACCCCTGTCCATATTAAATGAGCTTGGGCTCAGATAGGTTTCACATCAAGAAATGTTGTTGTCAAAGTGATGAAGCTGGATTCATTCGTAATTCTGAAATACTCACCATCCCATGTGTCATCGTTTGCCGTTTCATTTACAATGTAAAATAGGTTTTAAATGATTTGTAAACAATTGCATTCAAAAATGCGTTAATGTCCTTATTTATTATTTTACAGTTTACACATAAAAAAACAATAATTCTAAAAAGATAAGAGCACAAAGACATTCACACATCCAGTTGCAGAACAAAGAAACTAAAGGCAGCGTTTGCAATTTCTTGGTTTTCAGCATAAATAGATTTGGTTTTCACAAAACTCCCGAATATCTATGAGCACGCTATTGCTGTGCTTTCAGGTCTTTCTTGAACACACTCATTAAACATAGAAAGTGTAACAAGTAACGGCAGCACTACGGCGACATGCGGTTGTCACTAAAGGTCAACTGGAGTCAGGTGTTAGCAAACCTGGTTTCTAATCAAGAAATCACTCCAAACGCACACAGTTTAGACTTGGCTAACAGTAGCAACATGAAAGCATCATCCCAACAGTGAGGTTTAGCAAGGTCAAGCTCAGAGGAAGCTGACAGATGCAGGAGGACAATGACCCCAAACGTCTCGCGTCCTAAGGATACGGCTGAGCAGTGAGGCAGTTCCGTAAGAAACAAGGGTCCGAAATTCTTCCTGAACGTTGTGCAGCTCTAATCCACAGCCACAGAAAGCACTTACTTATGGTTGTTGCTCCCAAAGGTGTTTTTCAACCATCACTTTGTATTTTTAATGAGTTTGCTCAATAAGGACCTGAGAGTTCGGGACTGTCGGCTTAGAAATGTAGTGTTTACTGATAATTGTGTTTTTGGTGAGGATCAGCTCACAACCACTCGATGCAGAAAACCAGGAAGTTGCAAACAGTGCCATTACTTTTATACAAATACACTCTCTTAAATTTACAGTAAACAGAAAACTAAAAACTTATACAAAAACCCTTTTAAAAAGGCAACTGCTTTACAAAGAAGTTAAAAAAAAAGCGAGAAAATGAAGTAAGGACAATACGGTTCAAATATATAGATTTATTTTTGGACACATTTTAAATTGGCTAAATAAAAAGTAATGTGCTACTTTTTCCTTTAGACAAAGCTTTCGCCTGTAGATGCCCCAACGTCCCCAGTAAGCCTAAAATAGAAGAAATAAAAACTGTAGTGGAGTTTGGGACTGAGAGACACACGTACGGCTCACTACAAGTCAAGACTTTAGATCTTTAAGGACATTGCATTGTCCTTAAAGATCTCGTTTTCACTATAAATGCAATTTATAGTGAAAAGGAGTTTGGCTAACATTTAATGTGTCGATTATTTCCTCAGTCAATTGTTTGGTCATAATGCAAAGTTGCAGCACATCCAAAGGCTGGTACTTCTCAAATCATTGTGAAAGACTCAAGGAAACTGAATCAACTATACTAGTCTGACTAAAGCTTTGCAAACCAGTTCAACTCTGGTGTCAAAAGTAGGGATGCTGTATTAATGCACGTCCTTCAAACTGATTTGATAGGAAACGATTAAAAAGGAGAATTTGAGCACAAAAGACTCCATGTGAACTTCCTGCACCACCTCTCAGTGCTCACACGGTGTCAGTACGTAGCTTCAAATCTGCTGCTGGAGAAGCATTGGCCTCCAAGCAGCATCTTTCAAATGAGACATCCAGTGTGTTTGAGGAATTAATGACTGTGGTAAAACACAGGTTGGGAAGGGATGGGAGTCGGGGGTCATTACAAATTGATAGTAGGCTGTAGACTGGGAAAGCCAGTGTTTCATTTACTAAAGTGACAGTCTGGAAGAATTGCGAGCACTTCACCTTCAGGACACATGGAAAAATCAAATGTACACTACATGTTGACCACATTCACACATGCAAAACCAACCAAACCCACCGTCTTTGTGTTTTGGGTACATTGCATAATTTCTGCCCCCTTGAGCAGGAATGATCACACAGATTCTTCTTCAACTCCCGCAGTCATGAAAGGGCTCAATGCCTTTTCCTTCATTTAGTTGTTTACTGTGCAAATGGAAGGGATCAGAAACCCTCCGAAGACCACGATCAGTTCTCGGCCACTCGGAGGCTAATTAGCTAAATTAACTAACCTTCTGATTGGCACAGCGAGATTCTGTTGTGTCACATCATTTAAATTAATGAGGCAAGTTGATTAGAAGCCTGAACTTCTGGAATGGGCCTGAACTGGGGCAATTGTCTCACTGCACCGTGATGAATACGCCTAATTTTCTTTCAGGGGTTATGCTGTCTGCTGCATGGTTGACCTTGATTTGGTGGCGGTGGTTTGAATCTCGTTGCTGGTGATAAATATGCAGGAACACTAGGTTTCGACTTTGTTACACAGACAGGGTAGGTCAGAATGACATTTCGCAATCCTGTCAATCAGAGAGCTAGCTTTTTTTTTTTTTTCTTTTTTTTTTTTGCCACTGCTGTGACATTATAATTAACCTAATTGATTTCATGTCTGTTCAGGAAGTGCATCTCATTCAAAATCTGAAAACTGAGTGCCATTAAAAGATTTCTCTGGCAGGACTAACAAAAAAAAATTGGCAAATGTTATCTGTCACTAGCAAGTGGGTAAAAAGTAGAAAAAAGATGCTTGTTTACTTGCCTAAAACCATTTTAGACATTACAGTGTTCATTATAATGAGCTTAAATTGGTGTATTAGTGTAGCAAAATGGCCAAAACATGTCTGGCTTTCAACTGGAAGCTCTGATCAGAGACCGTTTAGTGTGTGTATGTTTAGATTTTAGTGAACTTTCATTTGGGTTTGGTTTCGTGGACATTAGCTGAATATTTAATAGTAATTCTGATAGTCGGTCTGTGATTTTACGCATTTCCACTGCTTCCACTCAGCAGGAAACAGGCATATTGTTATATTTCAGATATTTTAGAGCTTCAGTCCTGTTACTACATCCCTGGTCAACAGCTTCCTCCAACACGTCAGCCCAACTGGTTTTGGATCCACTGTCTTTCACTGCACTCAACCAGACCCTTCGTCCTGCTGTCGGGAAGTTGTCTGGAAGTTGTTTTACTTAAACTGCACCGACGCTGCATTATGCAATTATGGTTGCTTGTACAAGCTCAGGGAATTGGCCAACGCAACTTACACCATGGCAGCACCTAGTATTTAAACACACAAGGTTGCCAAGGGGTGGCTGGGTTGGACAGATGGGTTCACAAAGCAAAGGAGTTTCCTTCAGCAGTCTGAAGTTTGTACTGTTTCAACATGTGTGTGAGCATGAGCCCAAGCGTGGTAATGAAAATATCTGCTCACTTACAGTAGGTAGTAAATTACCATTAAAGTTACCCTCCAGTTTGCACAAGTGTGTTGGAAGTTAGGATTTTTGCATTAATAATAATAACATTTAGAAAATGTGGTAATGTGTGAGAGGAGTTAATGGTAAAAACTGTAAAGCTGATTTAATTGGTTTTGGAAAGTATCTGGGCAAAAAGTATGATCGTGCTTCCTTAAAGCTACAGGCACCGGCTACATTTTTAGCAGAAGAGTAACAAAACAGGCAAATACACTAATTAGCAATAGAACAATCTTTTGTTTGGCTGAGGAGGAAGAAGAAACAAGGCCAACTTTGAGAAATTAAATTACAATGACAAGCAAGGATATTTGGACAAACTGATAATTGCATGAATAGTCCTCCAATCGTCTCCTCTACTGACCTACTGAACACAGCCTCCACCTCAGCATCAGGCAGGGAGGGGGTGGGGGTGGGGATCCTCAAAACATGGTGCGCAAAAACTAAAAACCTAAAAAAAAGAATGTGATGCCGACTTCGGTATGTGTGCACGAATTGTTTCTGGCCAACGTTAGATTTATGTAAACTCAGTCCAGTGACCCCACTTTAGCTCTGGTGTTGTCTGCATTTTCATTTTAGCTGCAAAATGGGCCACTTCCTTTACCAGCTATTCCCCAACTATATGTGTCTGCTGCTGCTGCAAGGCAGGCAATGTACTGTCCAGTGGATTTCTCAGACCTTTGTTTGCCCAAAACTGCAGAGACACAGCCGGAAAACAGGCTTCAAAACACCGAAGTGAGATGCTAAAATCGAGTGGCAGAATGAAATGATAAATATCTGTGAAGTCATTCTAATAGAGGCCTTTCATGCATGCAAACGTATACATTGATTATTAAGCTTTAACTGGTGAATATACATATATAGGGAGTGTACGCCAACTGTGCCACTTGAACACAAGCTACAGGAATGATCACATATTCATAAACCGCTTTTCATCTCTTCCCCATGTGATGGCAACATGACTCATGTGTGTTGATTCACCGAACAAGAAAACAAATGGGTGTCGAAGGGAGAAATCAATGAGGTGAGTCTTTCAGATCAATCCTGCGGTTGCGCTCCTCACTTCCATTTTCTCCACACACACACACACACACACACACACACACTCCACAGGACCCCAAACTCATTTAGGGTGACAAAGACTAAAGACGCTACCGCCTGCACCGAGAACTCCACATTCCTTACAACTGTCATCTCTTCAATCTCACCCTGACAGTAATGATCCCGAGATGCTGCCATTTTAAGACATGCAATTTAAAGAAAAAATGGAGGAGGAGAAGAAATATCTCGGTGACGAGAGGAGCGAGAGAGACTGGCAGAGGGGGGGGAGGCTGTGATTCATTAGTTCAATAGGAGCACTGCTGTTCCAGGACTAATTGAGAATCAGCTTGAGCCACGGGCGGGTCGTCCTCAGAGCTGCTGTCGTCAGCACGACAGGTGGGCGGCCGAGGTGAAGTTTGCAAAAAGGATCCATATGGGGTTCGGGTGCATTTACTGTAACAAGAGGCAGCTCTAACGGCGCCAGCTGACAAGCTGGTGGACGCTCATTCTGACTGAGAGGTTCAACGTCTGCATCTGGCTTCCAAATTTGAAGACACATCATCTGAGAAAAGCTTGTGACTATATGTTGAGTTATTGGGGGGTTGCCCCAAATCATTTTTTACTGATTCAATTTGGACTGAAATAGATTCATAGATAAACTATGAATCTTCAACACGTCCACATTGGTCTTATTTTTACATTTGCTTTGATTTATTCAGCCGCGATGCTGGAAACGATGGCCACTTAAACCTCACCTGTTCTAAAACCGGTTGTACATTATACATCAACCCTGTTATCTTGGTTTTTTTTTGGTCAAATGCATTTCGAGAGAAATATACATCAGTGGCAACCTTTGCTGTAGTAACACAGGGAGCTGCTGTGGATGATGCTGGACACACGACTGTGACACCAGGCTGTAACTGAAGGCCTTAACACTTCCCCTGTATTAAATTATCTCTCTACGTTTAGCTGAAAAACGCCACCAGATGACATCACTTGGAGGAACCTTCAGTTCGGATTATGTCGTCCCATTGCTCACACGACTGCTTTTCCAGAGCTCCTCCAGATGACAAACCTGACGTGTCCTTCCCACAGTCGGACACTTTTGCAACAAGCACCAAAAGCAGCGCTAAGTTCCAATAATATTTCTTCGCCTGATTCTTGCCATCTACGCTCTGTAAAGTCAGTGCAGCATCAAGGTTTGTATTTGTCTCTTGGGGACGCAGACAACATATTTCTTGCCGACATGCAAGTCACATAAACAATTAACTTATGACCTGCAGAGTAATCATCTTTGCAAAGACCGCTTTCAGGGAGAAAACTGAAAGAGACAATTTTCTTCCCCCTGGAAGGAAGGCGGCGGAAGCTAGCCTGTAATCTCCACTCTGTGATTAGAAAAGGAGTTGAGAGGGAAATGATGGGTTTATTGGAGTAGCTATAACCTCAATATTGTCAAATGTAAGAGTGCGATCACGATGCAAAAGAAGAAAAGTCTGACTGTAATAATTGATCGGGGGAACTGTGACAGCTAAATGATTTGGTGAATTATTGGCGAGTAATAAACACTGGACCGGTAATACGGATTGTACTGCACTTATTTCTTTAAACTCTGCTGTCAGCACAGTAATATTATTCCGAGTTTATGTCTTCAACTTGCATTGTGGCGTCACGGCAACAGTGTTATCAGCGCAGCAACGACTGAAGATGAAAAACAATCGGCATCTTATCAAAGGTGAGTTAAAAATCCATCCAAAGTCACTTCGGCTCAGGTCAAACCTTTGCAAGCTGCTCGTTTAACACAAAGTAAAAGTATTATTACTTTACACTTTCCGGGCTGAAGTTTCCATTAAGAACGATTTTCACTTTGTTCACAGGTCAAATTGCTGTGTTTGTCGTTTTAGCTCCATGTGATGAGCTGCTCTGCACTCGCAGGATTTTACAATGCGTCTCTGACAAACACCCTCCTTGGCCCTAAAAGAGGAATCTCACCTCATCTTGGCTTCACGTTTTCCCCGAGCACGAGGAGCTGCCGGATATATCATTCGCCAACGTCTGTCTCCTCACACACGAAAAACCCTCAAGTTTGGGGTCCTTTTCTGTATTTGTTCAGGATTAGTGTCACACTCCGTTACTGCTTCAACAAGCCACACTGTAGTTATCTTGTTAGCCTGCAGATAATTTACTTGTATTGTGACTTTGTGTGTGTGTGTGTGTGTATGTGTGTGTGTGGCTCTTTGGTGTTAACGGAGCACAAATAGGAGAACTAGGGAATAAACTCATCAGAGTCACACGAAGTCTTCTCACAGTATTAGTTTGATTAGTTTGCCTCCTTAATTAGGATTTTTAATCAGGTTTGCCCTAAAAACCGTGTTTGCACAGCACGCGCCTGTACATAAACCATAAGTTGTTATCTTCCTTCTAGTCAAGCTTAAGGCAACGGCTCTTCGGTGGCAGCTGCAGCCACACAAACTATCATCCGACTGTCCGCTCACACCAGTGAAAACTGTTTTCACGATGTTGAAACACCCTGAGCTTTGGGGAAAGTTGATCCAGCAGCATCAGTGTCGGCTCATCGATTGTGTCTCCTCTCTCTCCAATAGAGAGAGAGAGAAAATGAGGAGCCTTGTGTTTTGTGGGATGATGCCTTCGAGGAACACACTAAAAAGTGCTGCCCAAGACAGAGCACTTATAGATGTCATAAATATATAATTCACTTCTAGACTTCAATGACGCAGTTGGTCTGGCAGGACAGATTTGGGCAGACTCAGCTGTGGGTGACGATTATTACTGTGGACTGGACGGAAGCGCTCAGAACCGGTCGTGCTGGGGAATTTTCAGCTGGCTCCAACAGAACAGAGACGGAGTCCGGGTCTGTAGATGGGTGGTGGGGGTGGCGAGGTGAGACGAAGGGAAGTGGGGTGAGATGTCCTTGTGAGAACAGGTGCGGGGCTGAACAGGTTGTGGCAGGGGTGAGGGAGCGTGAGCACAGATGAGCCCGCGTGTGAAATCAGAGTCCTTATGAAACGGACAAGCACAGGTGGGTTCTTGTCTCTGGGTGAAAGTGTCTGAACTGCTGAGTCGAGACCTCTGTCTTGCCCGACTGCTCTGGATTGAACCAGTAACGCGCGCACACACACACACACACACACACACACACACACACGGCACTGTAGCACTGGGGGTGTGTCAGGCACCAGGCCACGAATGCCACACGTGCCAAACATGCCAACCATAGCACAAACCTGCCTACTGACTACAAATCCAGGCCACTATGCAGCAATGCAAACACAGCTCAGTTGTTAGATTCAAATGTATTTTTCTTTTTATAAATAAAATTGCTTTATTTTTGGTGTGTGCAGGTGCCACAACCTGTTCGGACGTTTTTCTTTGCAAAAAATGAAACGTGAGCTCCTGATTTTTAGTTCAGCTTCACGGGCCTGGTGGCTCAGTGGTAGAGCATTGGGTTGGGATGCAGAAGGGTTGGAACGTCGGTTCCCACTGGAACTACATTCGAGATCAGTAAAAATGACATGGTTGGGGTGTCGAACATCTGTCTGAATTATACACGAATGCTACAAACCTTCAGACACGTATTTATATTAAAGTCACAAATATTCAAGTCACATTTTTCTAACAATATCTTGAACGTAAATGTATTATAACAGTTTTATCCATAATGCCAAGTGATTTCCTTTGTCACGACGTGATAAAAGGACATTGGAAGACATACTCAATATCAGACACAGGAAAAAGCGACGTAAATTGGTTATGTAATTCAGACCCCAGTTAATTACCGTTTGTATCATTGTGTCAAACCCAAGCCAGATATCTCAGCACTCAGTTAAACAGTAGTGGAGGTTTGGCAGGCTTCTCTGCTGACCTCTCCCCTTCTTATTTCCTGGGAAATGAAATGACACGAACAGCTTTGAGGAGACTGACGGGAAAACACTAAACGTCCTCGGGGGAAAATCCAATTTGGGAAAATGAAATGTCATCACTGAGGTATGAAAACAGGCTTTTTGAATTGTTTTCTAAAAGCCTCAGAAGAATGTGGCTTTAAATATTAATTCGGGAACATTCAATATTGATTCGTAAATGTGCAACAACCAAAGCACAGTTTAAGTTAGTGACAAATGAAAAAAACTCATCTAATCTGCTTTATCAGGACTGTGTGAGTGTGGTTTTATTGGAACCGGCTGGCAGTGCTGGCAAACCATCGCACAAATGTTCTTCACAGAAAGCAGCTGATTTTTTTGTTTTGTGTTTTAAGGGACTTATCAGTCGGCCGGACGGCTTTACTGAGCTCTGCTTGTTTGAATCCTCTTTCCATGTGTTTACTGGTAAAGTACAGTTATCTTTGGTAGCTTACAGTATATTGAAGCCAACCCTGACTCCCTTTAAGAAAACCTCTGACGTTAGAGAAAGACTGGGGATGTTTTTAAAGGCCGTAAAACATTTTTGGCGTAAACTGATACGTTGCATTTTCCTTCTTTGCTACTTTCCTACTTTGCTTTGCATCTTAATCTACTTCATGCGATCACAAATACTATTTAGTTGCTCTAGAATATAATTTTTAGGAAGGAGTGTTGTACTTATGCTGGTTAAACTCAGATGCTTTGTAGTTTATTAGTAAAATGAAAATGCTTCAGAAGTGCGCTACCAGAATTTTATGTGCGGTTACAACATTCGCTAGTTTGCATGCTAGTTATTTTTCCTGTCTTTGTGCGGAGATAAGAGCTGCTGATGTGAGTCCGTCACGTAAACTAATCAAGACCATAGGAGTTAATGTTACATTTTCTAAAGATGCACTAAAGATGAGGCTGATGAGAATGTCAACAGTTTGCAGGCATTTGTAAGAAAACTAAAGACAAGGAATCAAATTTGTGTTTTATCGAGTGTGATTCACCAAACCTATAATATAAAATCACAACAGTAAGCTCATGTTTTCAAGCAGAGACGGGTGGGTTTGGACATCAGCTGGCAAAAACTTTGTTTACATTTGCACATAATGTGGATGAGGGGCACTTATTCATCTCTCCCCCATCACACGCTTCCTGATCTAACGGCACAAATGAGCAAGCAGCGTATTTATTAAACCCATCTTATTCTGTACCCTGCCCACATACCGTCCATTCATAAAGGCGTCACACGAGGGAAACTAAACATGCCGCAGCACATGTCGCTTTACTGCGCGAACCACGACACACATAGACTCAGAGAAGCATGATACTGGGGGGGAAAAGAGCTGATATTAAAGAAGTGGAACTTAAATTGTGGTGCAGCAGAAGATGGAAATGGAAAAGCAATAAAAAGGACTAGGGTCCAAAAACCATAGCACAGAGTCTCCAGATCCGCCATAAAATGTGCTGACAAATGTGTGGTGTGTTAAACTAAATGTTTGTAAAATGGTTGTCCTGGCTGACGGAGGTAGAGCAGGAGGCACTGGGATGTAGGTCGGCTCCGAATCCAAGCTGAGCTGTGCCGTGACTCAGCGAAACTAACGGCGTTGTTAAAACTAACAAGCATAGTGGTTTAATCAGCTCTTTCTGAAACTCCTGCCCTACAGTAGCCAGACGTTCTGTTTTTTTTTGGTTTTTTTTTTAACTGTATATCCACTCTGGCTCAGTCGACTCCGTTCAATCAGTCGGGAAGAATTTCATAAGGCCCGAGCTCTGTGGCGTTCCTGGCAGCCCAGGCATCGTATAACAGCTGTAATTTCTCCTCTCATTTTCCTCAGCATAAAAAGGCTCTTTCATGGAAATGCTTATGAAAAGGCAGCAGAGGCGTATCAGACTGAGAAATGTAATAATTTTCACTGAAGCCATTTTTGGGGGAAAATAAGAGTTGGTATTTGGCTCAGTGGGAGGGTGGGGAGGAGGGGAGGCAGAGGGCGGACGTTGTGTGTGTGTGTGTGTGTTGTGTGTGCTGCAAACGCAACGTGTGTTTTCTCCACTTGTGTCTATATCGGCGCTTTAAAGTCTCTAAATGTGCTGTGGTTTGTGGTCTACAAGTCCTCCCCGAAGCCTCCGGGCGAGCGGCCAACGTGGGCCTGCAGTTAAAACAAACAGCACAGACACAGTGGAGTGAGGAGTTACGAGGGTTTTTGCAGGAGCACTTTTCTTGTCTTATGAAATAGCTGCACTTCTCTATTTATATCTGACTGGGAACGAGATTGAACCTAACCTGCTTTCTTTGGTCGTATTTCCGCGCAAATATTGGGACGACCTCCTAAAAATGCTGCGGCTCGCAAATCATCGTTTAACCCCACTTAGAGGGATGAATGAGCGAAATTAAAAAGGGAACAAACTGTTTAACCGGGGGGCATTTAGCCCGTTAATTTACTGTCTGTGTATCTGTACCAGCCTTAATGAGCCCTTCCAGATTGCATCATGGCTGTCATTTTGCGTTGTGTACAGCTTGTTGCCATGCAAATTTCACTATTTACGTCTAATTATTCCAATTCTGCATTCGTGCACAGACGAGGGTCACACACGAGAACGTAATGCTTGGAAAAGACATCCAGACGCAGAAGTAGTGCTCCGATCATTTACTAAAGTAAAAGTATCGCTACCACGAGTACAACTCCTGCATTCAAAATGTTAAGCAAAACTATAAGTATCAGCGGAGTATGATAATATTGGATTATAATTACTGATGTATTGACGTAATCATTGGTTTAATGCTGCAGCCGCTAGCAACACTACTTCGATGACAATGTGTTTTGAATCTAATCATTAGAGTTACTTCACATACAGCTGCACAGCTTAGGAATTTAACACCAAGTATCTATTATCTGTAACTACTTATCCTGCTCAGGGTTGTGGGGGGCTGCTGCCCATCCCGGCTGAACGTCTCTCCGGTCTGTCTCGGGCACACACACAGTGCATTCACATGGACATAAGTAACCAGGTTACAGGCGTCTTTCTCTCGAAATGTCTGTTTACCTGGTTTCTGTCATGTAAACAGGAAAGCTGGTTTCTAGAATCGTGGTAGGGAATTGAATTTCTGTCGTTTTCTTGTGTCAGTGTCACATGACGTTTGCACCTTCACTCACCTTTACCTGAGGAAAAGATGTGTCGGTGATGTCATCATTCCCACGTGGCGTTGAAGAGCTGGGAAATGAGCCTCAGGGAGGCGTTCCTGTGTTTATTCACTGACATTAGTGCAGTCGGTGTTGTAATGAATTATTAACATTACCTGCACCTGGCGGATCGGTTTTATGAAGACAAGTGGCTCGACTTTGGCTCCAGGTAGTGGAACATCCCACTGATTTGTAGGAGGCACTCTCCAAATGCAAAAAAAAAAAAAAAAAAGGCTTCTCTAAGCCACAACTCTGAGCTTCTTTCATTTATCATGTGTAGTGTTGTGTAGTATGATCCCAGCAGATCTGTAGAGATTCCACAGCGATTTGATCTGCGTCAACTGTGAGGATTTAACATCTTAAACGTACAAGTGTTCCTCATATCTTATCTTATAATCTTTTCATAGCTATATTTTATGAACTATAGTTTCAAGGAGCTGATAATACATCATAACCAATTTCATACTCATTTCATTTCCAACCATGCTGTATATAATTTATTGATATGTCAATAAACATGAAAAAAATCTTTTGAGATCATTTTTCTTTTTTCTTTTTTTTCTAAATATGGTAAAACTTAACTTATGCTTAGAGCAAGGATTCTGCTGATTTATCCAAGGTGACATATTGTTAGGAAAACTCTCATACATCAAATGGTTTGTCTTCTGCCTCATTTTAAATTGCCCCCAAGTTCCGTTTGACATACTAAGTGAGATATTTTTAGAAATGTAGTTATCTTACCCTGAAGTTCTGTAATCTTAGTCCCAGTAAACACACGCTCCTTTTCAAATGTACTTTGGTCCAGTAGAAGAAAAAGAAATAGAGTTAATGAAGGTTCCAAGTAAATCTGGTTTAATTAAAAGAGTATTTGCTGGACGGGTTTGAAGGCAAAGCTCTCGTAATGCTCGACCCTGACGTTGTGACAGCAGCAGCTCTTCTAATTAAAAGAAGTAAATCTGCTCAATGGACATTTTTCAGTTCAAACAGTGGAAACTGGCCTGAGTGGACAGATTCTACTATCACGACATGGCCAAGTCCTGATGTGAATACTGGACAGAGAATATTGTCAAGAAATCCCTTAGAGACCAACAGGGGACAATAAAGGGATCTAACATTTTCTTGCTTGTGCATCTAAATCCTGATGGCTGCATTGTTACACATTTTTATGCTGTTGTACAGAATATGAAACTGCACATTTGTGATTAAAGATTAACGTCCTCAACAGGAACCAGTGGACTTCAGTGCCACAGACAAAAAGGGAAGGACGATGACAGTATTTGGAGGACTAGAGGACTTTGCTGTTTTGGGTCTTTTCGTTCCATTTGCTGGTCGTAGAAAAACAGAGCAGTGTCTGCTGCTTGTCCTTTTAAGCAGGCGACTCAAACGAGACACACAGTTAAACCATTGTTGTTTTCTAATTTGGACTTTTTTTTTTTTTGTCCAAATTTTACAGATTACAGATGTCAGTGGCATATCAGCGATATCGAATGTCATCATTACTGATACGGTCGCACGTTGAGTCAGTTTTACAAGCCTGAACTTTCAAACCAAAAGACCCCGAAACAAAAACAATGGCAATGACAACTGTTCTTACTCACACCCAATATGCAGCGCTTGAGGTGGAACAAAAGCTGTCGTGACACTTGAAGTTGTTTAGGCCGCACGATGCTGCTGAGGCTTTTTCAGCTTTATTTCTATACTGCTCGTGTTGTAACATCACACAGTGACACAAACAGCCTACAGCAGTAAGCAGGTAAACTCCAGTGTGCACGAGCACGTGAGCCCTGCTGCCTTCAGAAGGAGAGGAGGACAAACCATGTTAATGTATAACTGTATTACCTCCTCTCTTCATGCTTGGCACAGAGAGTTCAGCAAAGGTTCAGTATAGGTTTGAATGTGACACTGAATTCAATGATCCCCATTAGGAGTTTTTGAGTAAGTGTATAGGTAATTGCCTGCTGATGTGGCGGAGTAAAAAGTCAAAGTAGCGCTAATTAAATCTACTTAAGTAGAAATCTGTTCTTATGCCTCGTTACTTTCCACCACTGGTAGCTTCTGCCTCCTAATGCTCTGGCTCCTTGGCAAGTGGCGTACATCTTAATCTTCCCTCAACAGCTTCCTCTTCTTCTACTTCTCCACTATTTTTGCTGCCGTTACATGTTGGCTTGTGGAACTGATGTTAAAATACTACATGCCAAAGCACTGTCAGGGCTACAACTAGTCCCCCCACTTTTCAGGATTTACCGCTGAAGAGGGTTTTTACGGCCGGTCCTCTCCAGTCAAGATCACGCCATCTACCTCCGCTGCCATCATATTGTTCTTAAACCGGCATCTCTGCTCTTCAGCAAATACCCACTTCCTGACAAGTGTTCAGAGTGAAAAGCCGGTGCAGTGACAGATTCTGTGCCACCTGAAAAATGACACGGGGGATGGATGTGTGGTTGAAGCTGGCCAGAACGAACACAGTGGCAGGCGGAATGAATGAAGTGAAATGAAATTTCTTCTGGTTCTCGGGATGGTTGGCAGGTTGCCAGAAACATCACTAAATTAACGTTAATATTGTTGTGTCTGCTCCAATTACTAGTCTTATTTCCAGAAACATGGGGACATGGAGTGAAATATAAAGGAGCGTGTAACAGTATTTTTGAAAATGATTTTTGTTTCTAAAACAACATTTGTTCTTTTGTAAATTGTCTTACAATCAGCGCTGCAAAGACAAAGTTCTACTATTTAGCAAAATGTTGTTTCTACCGTGAACAAACCCGAACACAGTTAAAATGACAATAAAGTATTTGACTGTGAAAAGTACAAAGACAAAAGTCCAACTGCTAAAACTAAGAAAGTTGATCAGTTACTGCAGATTTAAGGTTTCAAAACACAAAAGTACCTAATGTGGTCGAAAATGTCACTAGATGATTGTTATTATTTTACAGTTTTCTTTTGTCAAGTTGAACTCGTTTCACTACTATTTTTTTAGTCACTAATATTATGACGTTTGTCATTTGACAGATGCTACAAAGTGAGGTGTGAAGCAAACACAAAAGACAGAAAAGTCAGGGAGCAGGTCTGATTGTGCTGCTGGTGGTCCTGTTAATAGACATAGATAATGAGGGGTAGGGTCCTTTATAAGACTATACACAGATTATAAGCTGCATGTAACATCTGGATCTTCATGTGACGTCTCTTACAGTAACTGTAATTGCCAAATGAAACTGCCTGAGACCTAAACAGGGTAAAGTGATACATATATACTATGTATATGCATGAGTGTATTTGCAGTGTGGACACATAGTTAAGTTAACTTTGTTACATACACCTATTGATTTAGGCCCTAATATTGAGCATAATAAACCCAGGACCCCCAAAGCTGGAAAAGTCCCTAAGAGGAAATCTGACCCATCGGGCAGCTGTACACGTATTGCTAACCCTGCACTCACCCGGGGGCTTCAAAGCCTCAAAATTATAATTAGAAACGGGAAGTTGAGAGAAGTTCTGCCCAAATCCTTCACCTCGCTTTCACAATCGATACTGACGGAAAGATCCAGCCGCCTGCTTTTAACTGGAAACTTCCTTTACTGTCATTTTCAGCAAGATGCTTCTGTCACGGAGTGAGATGAAAGTTGGGCGGCGGTGTTTAACAAGCTGAAATTAATTCCTGCTTTAATGAGGCCCTTTCTCAGATCTATGCAGTCAGGTCTTAAGGGTGAGCAGAATTGCAGCCTTTGCATATGATCCTGAGAAGACACAGAGCACTGTGGTGCTTCACCAAAAGGCATCGGCCCCTCGGTTCAAAGATAGTTGGAGCGCAGAGAATGTTTTATAATCTCAAATGAAACATTAGATAATATGACAAAGGGACACTTGGACATGTCCAACCTTAGGGTCCAGAGTGCAAATTATTTCAATGGTTGTATGGCAAAGACCTGAAACGCTGCATTTTCAATTCTTGTCAGCCGATGAATGTGGTTCAGTAGGTAACATTCCTTCCAGCTGTGTGACAGATCTAACAGATGGAGAACACTAGTTTAGATTGGATGAATGTTTGTACTTCACCTGAATCACAGCCTTAATATAAGAACGCACAAGAACCTACTCACTGGATTAGACTGTTATCTGGCAAGAACAAAAACTTCCTTTTTCTCTGATGAGAGCTGGGAGACATGGTGGTGGAGTGCTTAGTGCTGTCATTTGAAAGCTAGAAGGTCCGTACTTCGATTCGTCAGACGGCTGCAGCGTCTATGGAGAGTGTATGGAGATCCCCCCCGTGCCTGCGTGGGTTTCCTCCCACAGTCCAAAGACATGCATGTTAGGTTAATTGGTGTCCCTGAGATAGGCTGGAGACCTGTCCAGGGTGTACCAATGATAGCTGGGATAGGCTCCAGACAACCACAACCCTGATGGATGGATGATAAGAACTGGTAATGGCTCATTGAATGATGTGGGTCGTTCTTGCTCAGGTGCTGCCAACATACTAAAGTTATCATATTAATATGTTATGAAGTTACATGTATGTGATATCCTTAACACGTTAGCAAGCATGTTAACGTTCAGTAGTTCTTTGCAGGCATGCTAAGCCTGAGTTGACAAGGTACTTGTCCGAAATGTCATGTTGTCATGGTAACCTCGCATTATAAAGTAACAGTAATTCTACAGCAAATATAATTTACAACAGAAGCTTAAACTGAGCAAAAGTTAATTAAATAAATTACAATTAATAATTAATAATTATTATTTTAATTGCTGCATCCATGGATTTTGGAGACTTTAAAAAAAATGGCCATTACAAAAACAAATACAAGGACAAGAAAGTCTAGATTATCTTAATTAACTGTCCTGTGAAGGAAGAGCAAAAAGTAGCTAATAAAACAAAACCTTGCAAAACAGTTTATAAGAGATCGAAAAAATACTTCCTTTAGCTTCAGGACAACTGGCAGGACGGGCTGTAGGATTTGTGTTTTTTTTTGTCCGCATGTTGATTCGGCGGTTTTTACACTGCAACCCTCCCCAATTTCTACCGGGCTTGGACCGACAGGGGAATGGGCTGTTAGGGGTTCAGTGTCTTGCCCAGAGACACTTCAACATATAGCCTGGGCTGGGGATCAAACCACTGACTGTGGTCTGTGGACGACTGCCTTTACCAACTGAGCTACAGCTGCCCACCTGACAGCGACAGTGATGAATGAGATAATATAACATGGGGCCTTGGAAAAATCCACGAAATGCTGATGGAGGGACCAAGCATGTCCCTTCTAATAAGGGACAGGGGACAAGGAACAGTACACGTGTCCCGAAACCAGGATAGGGGTTTCCCTAAACATCTGCTTGTTTTAGAGAAGGGGAAAAAAAAGCAAATAAAAAATAACTTCCTGGTAACTTGTCAGCGCTGATGATGACTTCACTGACAGGTCTCCAGAGTGAAACACGGTGAGAGCTTCTCCTTCGCCATCTGACACGGACATAATGAATTGTGATGCCGGCTGTCAGCTTGCTGCTTCCAGGCATCATTTTGAGATGCATACCATACGATTCCACTGTCCATTGTTTTGTTTCTTCTCTTTTGGGAATTGGAAGGTCGGTAAGTTATGAGGAAGGTGCCGGAGAAAGGCTGACAAAGTCGTATACGAGTAAAAAAATAAAATCTGTGGTGTCACCAGTAAAACAGATTAAGGGAGGCAGGCGACTAAACAGTGTCCTGTAATTGGAAAATGTCAGTCACACTGTGGTGTTTCCTTCCTGTAGACGTATGATGCACACTGGTGCATTTTATTGTGGATTAAAGTAATTATTCTGAATTAGATTTCAAAATATTTTGCAAGAGTTGGTCCCGTGAGGAGACTTACTGCATAAATGTTGAATACATAAGATACAGAAATAAAGAGGTAAAAATATCAGACTTACTTTAAAGCTGTGTGGTTGTGAATCAGACCAGCAGAGTGGGACACAGTTAAAACCAAAACCATGTTTGAAAGCTGACAGACTGCGTCTACTACAACACATCGGCCTCAGACTACAGTACAAATAATCACAGCAAGTAGCTTCTTATTGTAGTCATTTCATCAGAAGGGCTGAAAAGCAAACTGGATTTTTAATCTCATGCTATTGGTAGCCGGCAGAAGAAAGCGGGTTAGAATCCCACCCCACCAGGTGTGTCCTCACCCAGCCACCAAGGGCAACCTGGTGCCGGTCCCAAGCCCGGACAATAAAAAAAAAATAAAAAAGGGAGGGTTGCGGGTTTTTTGATGTTTTCAGAATTGTAGGCTGTTGGCTAACATAAGCTACGCTAGTGATTAGCATTGCTGGCCACATGACTCAGCGTTTTCTGTGTTAAATGATAACTTCGGTAATCTTCTAAAGTCATCTTATTTTGAACAACAGCACTGAAATAAAGCACATCAAACATCAGTCAAAACACATTCAGTGTGTGAGAAACCGAAGATGCTGAAAATAGTGTACAAGTCCACATTTACTTACTGTAGAGTTCATTAAGTAAGTCTGTACAGTATCTGACCTTTTGTAGTGTCATGACTCACCTGAATACAAATTTAAATACTGCACCAAAACAAAACAGTGACACGGCATTTGCTTGTGCAGTGATCAAGTCATCTTTTTAACGAGAGTCAAATAACGCAGGGTTTTTCTTTTTCCATCAGAACCCATTCATCATCAGCCATTTGAGCGGAAACATGTAAACAGGCTTGAGAAAAGGCCGACCTCCCTGGGACTGCGAGCCATTGACTGGCGTTTTGTTGGAATCCAATAATTATGTTGCAGCTAATCGCTGTCTATTATCCAGCCTGGGTTCAATCTCCAACTGCAACAAACACCTCCATCGCTTAGTCACCTCTTCTCCCAGAGATCCACAGCTAGACGACGTGCGCGCGTGCACACACACACACACACACACACACACACGATTATCTAATAGACTGCGGGGAGGATAATTGCATAAACTAATCAATACCACCTCATTAGAAGAACTGTTTCGGCTAAAAGGTCAATCTCAACCCCCATCAGAGTCCTTTCACTGTATATATTAAAAGGAAAACATTATTTTCCTTTGACGCCAAAGCAGGTTTATTCACGAACACTGCAGCAGTAATGCATTTACACAAGGACAACACATCAACCTGAGGGACACTGCAGTAAAGTTGGGCTTCCAGGAAATGGCAGTAAAGGGATCTGATGGCTCTATTATGTAGCTGCTGGAAGTCCCGAACATGTATAATCAAACTTAGACAAGCCTGCGTTCACACTGAAGGAAAGTTCAACTGAAAACACAATATGAAGATGATTGAAAACATGGGTTTTTCTAGCAGTGCTTTGATGCAAATCTCTGCTGTTTATTTTCCTCAAATGAGCGACTCTAAATGACAAAATTGCAGAAAAACATATTTCCTCACTTACAGCGACATCAGAAACTATTCAGAGCCCTTCACTTTCTGAGGATTCCAGTTTAAATTGACAAAATTGCCATTTGTGCCCATCAATCCACACAACAACGTGTAAAACTATGTCCAATCAATTCAATTTGCCGGAGGTGAAGCCCAAACAAGTTCTAGAAAAGGATAATTAAAGCAAACAGGAAGCACCTGAGCACAGTCTGGAGAGCCACAGTAAAGGTCTGAATTTGTTGATGAAACATTCTGGATTTTAATATGAATACATTTGCAAAGACTTCGCATTATGATGATTATAGATTTTGGGCAAAAAGGGAAATTTCATACTTGCCTCAGTTCATCTTGATAACAATTCTGACTGTAGCCACTTCCTATGAATGTTCTCCAAGGCTGAGCCAATAACCCCATCAGCAGAAACGTCTCACCCTGAGGACGCACTCACAGCGCCGTTGTTTACCAGCCGTTATGTAAGAGCCAGCAGGAAGCCTATTTGTCAGTGCAACTCACCCCTGTAAACACTCAAGTGCTGGGATTGTTCAGATTAATGAGAATGACACCATTTCATCTCCAGTTGCATTGCTTACAGGGGCCACGTGAAGTGTGTGTCTTTGTCAAATAACTGATAAAGTGTGATGCGAGAGCTTCTCTTAACCTGAGTCTATGTCCCCCAGATAACTCCCCAGAGAAAGGCCACTAACCCCTGCATCCCTGTGCTGCTTGTTGTGACATGCTTCTGGAATATTAATGGGTAAAACGTCCTAATGAAGTTTTTAAGCTATAAAATCACCCCACAAGCTTTTCACAAGCTCGTAGACTTTAACATCAGTTAATTTGATCCTGGCTTTTCCTTTTGAATAACAAACATATCAACGTGTCCCCTTAACATGCGATGAAGGTTTAACATTCTCTACACAAGAAACACGCAACGCTGGACAACAAGGCAAGACTGCTTGTTTGATATTGTGAAGATGTCCTGATGAGTAACTCGTACCAAGAAAGTAATTTCTGGACTATTATTATTCTAATTATTAAAAAAAAAAAAAAAAAAAAATCAACCTCTATTCAAACCAAAATATTTATTCATTAATACTGAAGTGGGTTTGGATCGTACCATCTTCAGTGTCTCAAGCTTCTGTGCCAAGCTGTAATTAAAATAACGATCACAGTGGCACTTGTTGGAGACTAGATACCGGACTTTCAGTGAAAGAACAACATGTACAGTATTTCCCAGAAATGTTGGGAGTATTCCTTGAAGAGATCTTTTCAAAATTCCTGGATGTGCACCAAAGAATTAATCATCTGCTACTTGTCCAGTGGGGGAACTTTCCAGTAATCTATTGTCTTTGAGGCTTCCTGACAGACGAAAAAGACTTTAAATCCCCGGTGGAAGTAATGCAATCTGACGTAATACCAAAACTAGCGTGTTTGTGTGCATCCCATCGTGCGGCACCCAGTGATACGACACATTCACTCACCAGTGAGACGCTTGCAACATATTTTCTCTTTATTCCTAGTATAAGAGACATACAATGGTTTTCTGTGAGACCAAATTCATAGTAATTCAAGAGGTGTAGCCTGGAAATCAAAGTGAGAAAAACAAAAAGAAAACAGTCTTAATACTGAATCAATGAGACCCTGCCCCGATAGAATGTATTTACATCAAATCAAACACTGATGGAGCTTTTAGAGGTGAGGCCGCCCCCTCTCCCATACAATCTGCCACTGGCTGTTAAAGGAAACGAAAAAAAGAACAAGACAAAAACTCTGTAGTTGCCACAATTCCTCTCATGAAACATTACGGCCACCTACGACCTTAAATCAAGTTGGATGTTTTGTATTTGCTGTTTGAAAGGCTATTTAATGCTCTGCTGCCTGCTAATGTCCAAATGTATTCGGTACCAATTTCCCTCCAACAAACATTGGTCGGCCATATTTTCCTTAATTTTCTGGAGTCGGAGTGTGAATGGCAAACTTTACGCCGGGTCGAACGAGCTCTGGGTATTTTCAATCAATAAACACCACTTTCAGATACAATAAATATCATAGTGCCGTTTTCACAGAGTTGATTACAGCTGCAGTCAACTGTGACCAAAGTGACTGGGCCGAAGGTGTGATCCTTCTGAGACGGGGCCGGCTGCCATTACCACCCCTGAGGGGAAATCCTCTCTGCGGCCACCTGTTCCACGATCGCTTTCCAAAGCATCAATCCAAGAGACAACGTGGGCTCATCAGATCAAAGTTCATTGCACTTGTGCATATTTCAACATAGTTCCCGAACAGAAATGTTATTTCCACTGCTGTTCACACACAAGCACACTCAAGCAGTAACCATTGTAAAAGTCGGGGTATTGGAATATTCCTCTTTTTCATCTTTCTGAAACAGGTCTTGTCTTTCCTCTAAATAAGAATTAAAATATTGTGTTTTATGACCTATAATATTGCCTGACATTCAAATCTGTAGCAGACTTCTAAGATAAATCGGACTTTTACAATGGTTAATGCTGGTGACAATTTAAGAGGAACTGTAAACTGCTTCTTTAGAGACCCTAACTATAATTGTTAAAAAACAAAACCAAAGAATGAACTAGGTATTAATGGCACCCTTAGGAAAAATGACACCCAGTGGAAAGTGACATTATATAGAGGCAGTCAAACCTGAATGTCTGCAGTGTCCGGCTGCGTGCACATGCTTTACTCAACTCTCCCAATTAAGCACTGGACTGGCTCACACTTCTTGGATGGAAAAAGAAAGAGAAAAAAAAAAAAACTAAAAATGAAATGAAGGGTTTCATTCCAAACACTGCATCAGTCTTAAAAAAAAAAATAAATCATTAGTGGGTAATACAATCATACTTGCAGTTATCAGAAAGTGTGACACATTTAAAAACACAAATCTCTCATGGTGGAATGAAACTCTTCAAATATACAATAGCTACTGTATGACACATATTGACGACCATAGAAAGTAAAACACCAACAATATACTGTAGCATAGTACCCATTTGAGCCCCTTGCATTAACCCCTACCCCCAGGTCACACACTATTATTAAATAAGGCACACATTTACACATACAGTTAAAATTTGGCTAGTAATTATTCCTTTATTTACAACCAATAGCCACAAAGTTAATAATTATAATAACTGGAGTCCATTGTATGTTTTAGGTTCATTCTCAGTGCCAGGTGGCATAGTGTGTTTGTCTTGTCCTCTTCAGGCCCAAATTATTTTATACAGTATAGTTTATTTCCATCTCAGAGAATGTTTGACCCACTAGATTTGTGGAGCACCAATCTTATCGAAACATTCTCAAGGAACTTAAATGGACCCAGTTTTGTCATTTCTGACCAGACATCTGCTGGGATGGAAAAGAAACGAGAGAAAAGACAAATATAGCTGCTTTGTTGAAGTATTACCTTTCTCATGTCAACACGAAGAAATTTGGTTCATTGTTTTTAGCCAACTGACATTGAGCTGTGTTGATGAAGTGCATGACTCGGTGTCCCTAAGGTTTTCTCAGGGGGTTGGGGGGGGAATCATTTGATATGCCCAAAGATGAAAGAGTATAGTAAGGCAAAGACGTTAACTACTTTCAGGGGAATTTGCTGACTTTTCACCACAGGTTACATATACTGCAAATGTATATGTATACATATACGGTGTGTATTGAATATAAACACACATATATATACACACACATGCATAATATAAACACATTCGAGGGTGGGGCGGGTGGGGGTGCTGGTTACCAACACTACATCAAAAAAGGTTTAGCAAAAGCATAATTCTAAGCATTGCAGGAGCCTCCCGCTTTTAAGTGTTCAAGATGAGTAATGTGTAAAGTTTTTCCAACATCAACGCGTTCAAGTTGCATCATAATCCACACTGAGGACACTGGCAGCCTAATATAAGTAGGTGGCATCGCGTCACCCCCAGTCAGCAGTCCTATAATAAGCAGTAGCTGAGCAATACCAATATGGTACAAAGATATTCGTTGGACAAAAAGAAGGCAAAAAAAAAAAAAAAAAGTTTGGTTGAGGCTTTTGTCCATAATTTGTGTTTCCTCGTGAAGGTCAGCAGCCTCAAACCCACTGCATTTCTTCAAAGGATAGTTCCTTTTAAGAAGACAAAATGAAGGGAAACTCCCTCTTTAGTCCAGGACTAAACCTCCTCAGTAGTTGAACTTGCCCTGTTGGTTCACTGGGGAAGTGGCAGGTATGAAGAGGGGCTTGGGAGGGACATCAGGCTTGAGAGAAGAGGCCCGGCGGACAATGGCACCCCTGTGCGGTACCTCCTGCTCGCCATTGTAGCTGTGCTGGCGCGTAAGGTATCCACTAGGGATGAGGGGGTAATGAACTTCGCAGGCACTGCCCGTCGAGTTCATTCGTGCCAGGAGCGGAGGCGGCTGGTGGGGTCCACCATTTCGTTGACTGAAGCTGTGCTGGCGAGGGATCATTCCTCCTCCCCCTCCTCCACCTCCACTTGGCATCTTGGTGGCCGCAGCAATCAGCGAGTGCCTCTGGGAGGAGTGCCTCCTCTCCAGGGTGGACTGGTGGTGCGGGGGTATGTCTGGTGGTACATCCATACGTCGGGTGAGGCTGTCCCGGGGTAAAGTGGAGGAACTGTAGTACGGGGCTGATTCTGTCTCAGGGATTTGTGGTTGGATGCGGTTGGCGAAGGTCAGCTGGCCTCCTCCACCGCTGGCCACCAGACCTGAAGGGCTCATTAAATGGGAGTTTTTGCTGCCACCTGCCTCATGGATGTGCTTTAGGAGCTCATCTAGTGAGGTTACTTCCATCACCTTCTGAGAGTAACCAGGGTAAGGCTGTTGAGACAGTACCCGTTCAACATTGTGGACTTTACGTTCCTCTGGATGGAGGTGACCACCGCCTACTGACTGCCCATTTGACAGGCCATGGGAGTAGGGAAACACCTGCTGGTGAAGCAGAGCTGAGCTGGGCCTAGAGCTGATGTTGTGGGACTTTGGCTCCTTGGCATTGTTACAGTTTTGGTTCTTCTCCCACTGGTTCTTGAAGGCCTTCATGCTCTTGATGGGTAGTTCTGGGGTTGAGTCTGGTGTGGGCAGTCCAGAGAGCTCAGAGGAATGGTGGAGGTGGTGGTGGGGGTGAACCAGGTCTCCCATTGTCATTCCATGATGGCCGTTTCTCCTGGGCGGGTGATGCTCCTTGCTGTTAGCGAAGAAAGAATTATAGATCTTTGGAGATGACACCTCGAGCTTGTCATCCTTACTTTGGCTTTCCAAAAGGCCGTTGAGCTTGGCCAGGCTGCGGAGGGACAGGGCATGTGGAATTGGGGCTTCGGGATCTTTTGACAATTTCTTGGTCTTGTGGCCTGTGTGGTTACAGTAGCAGGAGACCAGGAAGCCAGAGAGGAAGGCGCCAAGAACAAAGGCCACCAAAACACAAGCGATCAGGAGCGTGTAATGCACACTGTGATTGGCCTTGTCCAATTCAGGTGGGCGCCTCACACCTTCAAAACAGAAAAAGATTGAGAAAAGAGTCGTCCAGTTAGAGCTTGTCAGAAGGAACCTGAGAAAACACACACAATTTTCAAAAGCTAATATAGGTCAACTAGCAGCTGGGACAGACAGATTGTGTTTACATGGGCTTCACTATGTGGGGAACAGCGTGGGAGAGGTGTTTGAACTAAGTTCTTGGCTCCCTTTCCTACCAATGTTAAGAGATCAGTATAGCCTTTCTTTCTAGGACCTGTGCTTTCGCCTCAGACTGGCAGAGGCCAGGAGTTCCTCAGGCAGAGAGAAATCAACTCTGAAATGAATCAGACCTTTAAATATTGATGGGAGCATAGCAGCGGGAACCTCATGTAGTTTTCACAGACTCTGCTTTCCAGCGTGAAGATCAGGGGCGACAGAACCTGGTATGCTGAACCAAGCCAAAAGTAACAGGTCTATCCAGCAGCTCACCGAGTGTGGCGTCTTTCCCAGGACACACTCAAATAAGGTTGTTATAATCTTTCCAAAATAAAGCAAAGGGGACAGTCTGTGCAAACACGAGGTCACTTAGCGGAGGTAAATCTACCATGTAAATGTCCTTGGGTGATGTGACCCCAGCACTGTGGTTGCCTAACAGCGTGAAAGGCGGCAATGATAAGAGGAGTGAAACCTGCCCCCTCTCGTAATCAGAGCTCATTTGCAAGATGCTGCTGCCATCTGCGATGTCAAACCCTTCTCCCTGCCCTTAATGACAGTTTCAGTGAAACTGATTAGTCTGTCGGGGGGTGGGGGTGGGGGTGGGGGAGGTGCAGGTGGTTGAAACAAGCTAAATTCAACAACTAATGAAAGATTGGTTGAGAAATGAAAATGGACAATTACATCTAAACGGGGTTTGATGACATTTTATGAAACGGTAAGAATATTTATGATTTTGAGCATAAGGGTTTGTGCACGAGTATAAAGGAATCAACTCAATTATCAGTCCTGCTTCAAAGGCTGACAAAATGACAAGGCTTTGCTCGAGATCTAAACTATCCCTGTTTAGAAACAGATCTCTAAGTGGAAGGTGGGCGGTGAGAACAAAGTCATCATTGTATAGCATGTGTCATTATACTGAATATCGCTGTAGTAATGTACAGTTTTAGGATCTGGTGAACTCAACTGAGCAACTGGCTAAAAATAACATAACCAGACTCGACTGTCTGCTTTTGGCTTATACAAGATCAATATCATCCATGTTATGTGGTGAAGCTGTAAAGCCCCAATCCTCTGAAACTGATGAAATTCCTCCACATTTCGAAAGATTTTCTCATTTCAGTGGGAATGTGGGTGCAAATAAAGTCTCCGACATTAACACTGGAGACAGCGACGCCTGGATTACATTGTTTAAAGCTAATGACGGTTTGTTTTAAAAGGGCCAATAAGGCTATATTCCCTCAGTGCGTATGTGATTAGAGGCAAATATTAGAGGATATTACAGATGTGGAAAATCTGATCAGAGAGTTACTAGATTCAGATAAATCCCATCACAAAATCACAAGAGACAAAAGCACAAATGAGTACAATCTAAACTCATTTCCTTTTGCCTCCAAAGGCACCAGACACCATGGTAACAATGCGGGGCACGATGAGGAAAGTCATTTTGCTCCTGTTGTCATTACAACTTTCATTTGACGGAATCTTATTACAGACAGGGTGGGATATAGGTAAAATTAGAATCCAACGAGGTTCATCTCTACTCAAGACTAATCTGTGTACACAGCTCCTGGCCAACAGTTTTTAAGAAGAGTTTATGATTTAGGTCATGAAGTTACTATAAACCTTCCCCAGTTTTTTCTTCATATCTCATAATCACGTGTCACTACATTCAAGTTGTGCCTTGGTTCCACTTTCCCTACACAAAGAAAGAGCGATAGTGTAGCGCACTATAAGATTTCTGGAAATAAAGCTTCGAACAGAGCTGCAATAAAAAAATCTTCAATTTTTAGCCATTTATTCTTACGATTGCCTCGACTTATGACCACATTAAAAAGTCATAAATCATAATTGCAATCGCAGCGGGAGAGGCAATCAAAAGCGATGCTACAGTGAGCTTGTTAATACCTCTTCTTTTAATCTTGGACAAATTTTTTTTCCCTTTGTCTCATTACACAGGCCACCAATCAACTCTGCAGCTTCGTTGCAGTTCCTAGTTTCCAATTCTAAGCGATCAGCATCCCGGTGGTGCTGGAGACGTGCAGCTTTTGTAATAAGCGGTCAAAGGCTGCTGTCATCGCAGCGCGCTTTCTGCCTCCTGTCACCCCTGTGGCGTCCTTGTCCCCGTGAGTCATCCGCTCCCTATGGACTGCAACACTCCCTCCCACTGCATCTATAGGCCTATTAAGGGGTCCCTCCTGGTTGAGGGGTATGAGTCAAGTGCCACCACGGGGAGTGAAAGCTACAGCTGAGCTAAACAAATCCAGAGCATATGAACGACCTGTCACAACAGGTTTCGTGAACTGGCTGGATGACTCAATCACTGGGTTTGTGGGACATATGGTGCCACCGGTCACAGTGAAATTAATACCCTGTGAATCATACCGACAGGCTGGCAAGAAGTTAGGTGGTGCACAGGAGGTGCTGGCCAACTGTACACACCGACTTCACTTTCCGTGCACTGCTTCAAAACTGTCTGGGAACTAAAGTCTGGGCTTTGCAAAGAGAAAAACATTCTTTTTATGGGGGGATATAGCAACTCAAAAAGAAGCAAAAATTAATGTTGGTTTTTTTTTTCAGTATTTACTTCAGTGTGTGTTTTTCTTAAATACTGTCACATTATATTTCTGTGTCAACTCAACATGGTCTCGGCTCAGCAAACGCTTAATATAGAGACATCCAAGTCTGCCAAAAGGTAAAAAGACAGATGGGCGGCACGAATGGAGGCAAGGCAGGGGAGAGAGGATTGTACCAAGCAAGGATTTAAAAAAAAAAAAAAAAAAGAGGGTGATGAAGAATGAAATGAAATTTAACTTTGGCGATGAAGAGGGGCACAAATGTGAGACTGTATAGGCAAGGAGCAGATCTGAAGGAGGAAGAGGAGGAGGATGGGGAAGGGGAGGCAGAGTGAGAGACAGACTGCAGTGATGGGGTGAGTGACAGACCGTCGCTATGCTGGGCTTTGAAGACTGGTGCTCTGCAGCAGCTGTGATATGGTTTGAGAACAACCCTCTTGTTCCTCCACAGCACCATAGGAAGAGAAGCACTCTGATTTCATCCATATTGTTAAAAATAGATGGCACAGCAGGCCATGTAAACATGCAGGTTCTACTCAGCGTTGCCTGTGCAGCGTCTGACTAATTAGCAATAGTTTTTTACATAGGGGAAATGAAGAAAGGAGGTGATGAAATTCAGTTAAAAAACAAATTACAATGGAAGTGGCAACTTCGCTAAAGCATGTGCACGATTAAGTAAATGGCTCCTGTCTCTGCGAGCTTCCGTAGACATCTTAGACTGACTTCATTAACAGCACCGAATGCAAAAGCTTTTCCATGACACCAATTATGAGTAATCTGAGCCCTTTGAAGTTTCAGATTTGTTCAAATGTGAAGCATTCAGCTAGAATACTGGAATCTAAAATATTGCCAGGAAGGACAAGGCTATTTTCATATCAGAAAGAAAAAACTTTCAAGGTCAGGTACAAAATAGTTTAAACTAAAGAACAACTTCTGCTTCAGCACGTAACTTTTTCATTGTATCAGGCTTTTCTCAAGGGTGCGTTTACCGGAGACTCTGTTACCTGACGGACAAACTGTGTTCTTTTTTTCCGCGTCAAGCGAAGACGTTTCAAAATGAGCCTAATTAGTTTCTGCTTCTGTAAACTAACAAGTGCATGTAATTGTTCCCGTAATGGCTACTTCATCCCAGTGAGAAGCCAACAAGACAAAATGGCCCTGGGCTTCGTAGGCGAGCATCATCCCTCCCCTCCTGCTATTGCTGCGGTTTTTATTACTTGCATACTAAAAATAACAATTTAACTCCTAAAAGACACCCCGAGGTGGAAGATTGGAACAAATGAATTATTTTCCTTTTTCAAATCCGGGTGAAAAGCGGAGCAGCTTTGCCCTGTTGCTGTAAGCTTTAGTAATTTGACAGTTTTAATACCTGATATCTGTGCACTGACAGACATGGTTAGCAAACAGAGCATGAGAGTGTGTGCGCACACACACACACACACACACACACACACGTGCACACACACATGCACGTGCTTGCACATTGCGCATGTGTGCTGCATGTGTGCAGGTTTCTGGCTGTTGACTGAGTGAATTCAATCATGTACCCTTGTTATTAGGAATTTGCATAATATTCCACCTCAGCGCTCAGCCAATTGGATATGGGTTTGATATATGCACACGAGCTAAGGTGATACGGAGTAATGTATCAGATCCATTCCAATTGAAAAGCAGTGGTAATGAGCACTGTATTTCATTCCAGGTGTGCTGATGCATACAGAGCATTCATTTCATTACAATTTTGATTGAATACTGGTAAATTAAGTGTGCGGTGACATCTGGCAATCAGAGCCACACTGTCTGTGTGGAGTCCTTCAATATTTACACTTGTGCTTTGAATAGAAAGTGAAGAATATTAAAAGTCTCCCAGCTTCACTGTACAGTCACATTAGAATTATTCAACCCCTTCATTTAATTTGAAAGGGATAAAATTGCCACTCAAACAATAATTACTATTTCATAAGACACAAAAAATGTATTCATTTGCAAACATATTCAGACATTCTGATTTGGCATTCAGTCCTGTGGTCAGGTGCAACCCTTTAGCTTTACTTTGACTCCAAATGCGTTTAGAACTTGGGTGCGACATTGCTGTTCACTTCTAAATCTTTGTTCCCAGAGCCGCAGTCGTCTCTATAACCGTGCAATGATAATTGAGATGCTTACAGACGCTTCCCATGTGGTTTAACAGAGATGAGGGGATGTGTCAGAAGGAACAAGATAAACTGTCCTAATGCCCTACGGTGTGCAAAGCTTGTAGTCCTATTTGTGTTGTGTAAAATATGAAAATAAAATATTTTAAGAATTCAAAAACCACATGATTTTCTTTTTCCCATTTTCACACATTTTTTCTGTACTTTGACCAACATAAATGAAATCCAAGTCATTTTGGGGTGAAACAATTTCCAGAGGCAGACATTTCAAAGACTGTTGAATAAACGTAAGTTCAAACTATCTGCAATGTTAAATAGTACAAAGGTTAATGTCAAGAAATGTTGAAATTTGGGTGAAGCGACCCTTTACATTGGCATATGATTAACTTCTCACAAGGCAAAGCACATGCACTGAATGATGGTTCTCTCTTTGTAAACATGCAGTCGCATCAGAAACATAAGAGAATAAAAGTTTTTATTAGCCATTCAATGGCTGGCAAAGCAAAATGGTCCCAATGCAAACCTCCAACTGATAATTTGGGCTTGAGACAGAGGGGGCACTGGAAGAATTTTGGCTTTACCAACCGACTTAAAGAGCAAGTCCACACCAACGTCAGGTTTCGTACATTTTTCTTCTAATTGCACAGTTAAATAAGGAACACGCAATGAAGGGAGATTGAAGAGGCTCTCACACCCTTTGATGACAAAGGCCATTTGTTGTACACTCGCCTCACTTTGACTAATGAATAATGAAGGTTTTACATTTAGTCCCAAGTCACATGCCACAGACTTTGGAGTGAACTGCTGCTTTAAGCGATGGAGAAACTGCTCGCAGGCCACTCGAACACCTGTGCACAGCTTCAGCCATCAGCTGGAAGTCCGGAGGGACGCGTCATAAAGACGAGGTGAAAAGTGCAAGTCAGCGAGCGAGAATATATCAAAGGAGGCAGGTACAGCTAAAGGGTTAGTCCAACTACAAGAAGAAAAAGAAAGAAAAAGAAAACAAGCAGGTACAATGGGAGGAAAAAGTCCCCAGAGGTCAGTGAGGCAGGTAAAGGGTAAGGGGGTTAGGGCTAAAGTCTGGGATAAGTGCGTGGTTGGATTTGATCACCGTGGGCCCCGTGGTTGGCTGCGACTCTCACAGCTGACACTGTATGTACATTTAGGGGTTCATTTTGGAGGAGGTCATCTGAACGGAGCGAACGCCATTTAAGCAAGACGACGATTTAGGGAATTGAAACTGGCAATAATATTTCAAAAGTGTGTGGTGCACGTGTGCGCGCATCATGGTGCACGGCGTGCGTCTGTGTGACAAATCACGTAAGAGCAGGCAGTTGGTTCCATTTATCATAACAACGAGCGTTTTCTGGCTGCGCGGCTTCCACCCTAACAAATGTCTTTTCACTTACGTGGCTGAGCACTGGAGACTCTTTCTCATCATGTCTTGTAGTTTCACTAATGACAGTTTAGGAGCACTGTGCTTAAATTTGTTGTTTTTATATTATTACGCTGGTTTTAAATATTGATGCGGACTGAAGTCGCTGGACGAGCAGATATTGGGACAGTGGTTATAGGGGACTCAGAGCTCTATCAGCGACTGGATGATTCAAACGTCTGTTGCCATGGTCTTCTGAAGTATAAATAACTTTTAGAAAACTATCCGGCATGGACGTCCCCCCCACCCCCCCAGGACAGGAGCCTTTCTCCATGCAAAGGTTCAGCTTGAGTTCACCCTGTTGTAGTGTTTTAATGAGGCTGAAAACGCCGCCTCACTTGATTCTATTATCCAGTTATCTCCCTGTGCATGTCAGCTAAATTAGCTGCTAGCCTGGCTTTTTAGTCCAACCCACTCTGCTTCATCTAAATGTGCAGAAGAGTCAAAGAAAAGGTCAAATCACAACAGAGGGCAGGAGAAATGTGTGTGTGTGTGTGTGTGTGTGTGTGTGTGAAAGCCAGAGAGGTCTGGAAGCAGGAATCATGTTCAACACAGTTTTGCCAACACAAAACCCTGTGTGTTCACACACAGCGGAGGGGTGGGCGTATTCGCCAGCCAGAAACAGATCCAGTGCAACCTGGCTGCTGGCATTTTTCTAAATAGCAGCAGGTCAACAGGTTCCTGCCCCTGCCTTCAAGTCCTTCCTCGTGTTTGCATAATGTAATGCAGCTTCCTACACTCGAGGAAATATTAGACTTTGTGCTTTTTATCTGTCCATAACTGGTTAGGACAACAGGGCTCACTGTACAGCATGTGATTGGCTGCTTGCTTTTATACTTATGTTCTTTAACAGAGGGAAACTTTTGAAAGTTGGAGACCTTCTTGGAGCCACCATTCTGGTCTCAGCTGTTGCACAGGAAAGGTAAATAGTTTCCCAACAGTCTCACTGGCTTCAACTTCCTTCTTGTAAGATGTGTTAGAACAAAGCCGTGTGTTTCCTCCATCCTTTCAACAGGTTTCAACTCCTCCCCAGCTTGTTTGATTAACTACACAAGGATGTGCCTCAGGCCTTTGCTCCGTTTGACTCTGTTGAAACGTTAGTCCAGATTGCAGTACAGCAGCAGCCCAGCAGTCCCCCGTTTGTGTCGACACTTGTGTTCTCCGTTGTGCAACTGTGTCACGGCTTAAAATCACTCTGCATTGCCGGTTGCAGGTGGCTTGTTCGGAGCCTATGCTAGAACAACCGCGTCCTTTGGAGTTGAGACCACAATGGACACGAGCGTATAAATTAAAATGTTCGCAACTTTCTTTGTTCCCTTCTTCTCCCCTACATGCTTTGTTGTCTACTGTCCCGTCTTGTGGCACAGCTGCAGAGCCTCTGCACAACGAACGGACAGAAAAGCTGATATCTGGGGAGAAATGGACAGGAAGTGAGAGAGATTGGAGGCCCTCTTCAATCTGCGACGCTGTTACTTCCACACCAGCTCCCTTCCTGCCTTATCAACTCGCCCGACCAGCTCTTCTGATTGAACTGGCAGCATCACAGTCTCTGGTTGAAATAGATTGCGCTGGTGTTTCTATTACATCCTACACTCCCCGTTGTCCAGCTCTTTGGTTCAGGCCCCTGCTGGTTATTTATTTGTTATGGGCTTTTCTCATTTGAGCCTGAGTAGCTCATCATTGCAGCCAGACTCTGTCTGTGTGAATGGAAGCCTCTTTGACTCGCACAGGATTTATGGACATGGTGCCTGTGCAAGCAAGGGCAGGACAAAAACTGCCTCACGCTGCCTCACTGAATCATGTCCAAATAAACCTTATCTTGTTCCTGAACCTGCAGGAGTATGCTCCAGTCTTTGGGAGAAGAAAACCCCTAAAACTTTGGGAACATGCTTGTTTTAGGGCACTTTCGCTAATTATGTATCGAGCCATCTTACTTGCAATCTCTACTCTTGGTTGCTGGTAATGTTAATCAAAATGAGTGTGAACTGCCACATTAAAAATGTAAGATATAATGAGGCTCAAGCCTATAAAGATCAAGATGGAATTAAATATTCAAGAACTGGCTGGAGTTTTATAGGTCATGTCATTTATTGGGGGAGCTGGGTGACGTGGGGTAACTGTTGAAGAATCTATGCTGTCACTGCAAGATTGCACGTTTGATGCTTTTAACAATGTGTGAATAGAGCGCTGACGTGGTGGCAGAACATTTTAAAGAGCAAAAGAAACCTTACTGAAAATCACTGACATTTGTAATTAAGCAAATTACGACCATTCTGCCTGACAATATAACCCTTTGAAGGGAAATGACTAGTAAATTGATGCATTTTTGAGCAAAAATGTGTTGGTTCCATCTCCTCTGCTGCTTTTCTTTGTGCTAGATTGTAGCAAATTAAACAGTTTAGGGTTTGAAACTTGGAGAGTTGAACACTAAATTTGGAAAAGGCATTGTGACTCTTTAATTATCTTTGGTTTAGTCGCCTTAATGGACCGTTTGTTCATGCACATAACTGTCCAGCTCAAGTCTTGAAGATTGTGGATTTTCTTTTTTGACAGCAGAAACCATGGCTATAAACTTTGGAAAAAGACATGAAGAGTGAAGTGTGAGGTGGTTTTATGTGACTAAAAATGAAAAAACCACCAATGTAGAGGCACGAGCTCTCGTGACTTTGGTGAAAGTTTGTGCTTACAGTCAGTCAGTCAGTCTGAATACACGCTGTGCGCATTTACTTCATAAAACTGATTTGTTGATTTAGCAATTACTCATTAAGAGAAAAGTAAACATGAGGAACATATTAAAGCTTTTCAGACCTTTTACATTAGAAGCCAGAGGAACAGATGCTAAGCTCTCTATTTTTATGAATCTGCTGCAAGAGGAAATTACTTTTGAGGGGCTCTGTAAAATGGAAATGGAAATTATAAATAGAGACAGAGATGTTACCTGGACTATTTGAATTTCTTGAGTGTGTTGAAAAACATTGAGGGAATATTGTGTGTGTGTGTGTGTGTGTGTGTTAACGAGCTAAATAAAAGATGAGAAAGGGGAATGTGGGAGCCGTGTTGTTTAGACTCAGAAACTCATCTTGATTTGAGGAGTTAATTAGAGCCGGTGCAGCTTCACATTCATAACTGTTGTGTCGAGCAAACTGAGATGTGTGGCTGAACATAGGAAGATAACACGATCCTCCTCTAATAATCTGGGAGACCCATTTGAAAACATAGTGAGTTAATATGTACATGTCTCTGATAGGTCTTTAGTCATATCATGATCATCAGCACACACAAGGCTTTAAGTCTGAGGAACCATTAAGAGAAGCTGCTGGGAAATTACGCATCACGTCAAGTAACAGAGACTAATGAAGTGTATGGATTAGCAATACGTTCAAAGCTGCTTTCTTAGTAAGAGATTGGTTAACTTGAGAGTTAAGCGTTAGTGAGCTAATTAAAGTGATATTTCACCCTGGAAGAACATTTACAAATATTAGCATGCATACCACCAAATGAGTTCTTAAATGTTCGACCCCGGACAGGAGCAGCTCTCAGCCACTGGCCGGGACTCGTGTCCTCATTGACCTTTTGATATCAGCTACAGCAGGAATTGCAGAGGGGATTGTATTAATATCTGCAATCATGGATGGAGGACATAAAACAAAGTAGCGGATGATCTGAATTTGTCTCCATTGTCATTTTAACGTGCCATCGCTATGGAAACCCACATTAGATGACTGAATGTATGCAGTGCCAGTATGCATGTTGAATATGGGAGATGTTCAACCAGAGTGAAACTTGTGTTTTTGTTAGTGGTCAGTCTGGTTAGAAGTGCACGGTGAGGCGTTTCGGGCCCAGCAGTGCAATCCCCCGCAGGTCAGAGGTCACTGAGGACACATCCCTCCCCCTTACCCTCCATCTCCACACTGATTGGCTCCGAGTCAGGTGACCCTTGTTCCCCCACGGGGGGAGGGCCATCAGGACCTGTACCTCTTTCAGGGTCACCTGCCTCCTTTGGGAACGCCGCCCCCTGATAGGTTGTGCTGGCGCTTGTGGGTGTGGTCTTCCCTGTGGTTGTAGCGAAGGGGGGAGGAGGAGGAGGAGGAGGAGGAGGAGGAGGAGGAGGAGGAGGAGGAGGAGGAGGAGGAGGAGGGGGCAACAGAGTGAGTGATTAGTGAAATGTGAATCAGCCCGGACAATCAACTTCAGAGAAATGAGGGTGAGTCCTGAGTGGAAAGAAAACCGTCACTCGTTAACACTGAGAGGCCGTGATGATAGTGAGCAACATGATGAGCACACAGAGCAGACGTTAATTCATCCATCACATCACTTCCCCACAGTTACACAATGATTTAAAGTGCTGCAGTGTACTTCACCAGCTGCTTAATATCCACATTCAATCTCCAGGAAACTGTGGTATTCGGCATGCCAACATTTGCAATGACATATCCTCGATTCTTCAAATATTTCGTGCTGCGCTGCTGTTATCACACTTAAAAATAACCAATTTACTTTAAAATTTTATCTCTTAGCACTTTTTTTCCTGGCCTCCTTAAATGTTATGCTACAGTTTATCTGGCAGTTTGTCAGAGGAAAGTCTGCTTTGCGAAAGCCGACACTAAACTATTATTAAATTATAAAGAATTCTTGATAGATATTTGAGCTTACACACATTGCAACAATGGTTTTGGGCACTTTATTAATCTTAAACTGCTGGGTAAATGTATTTGAATTCAATATCATTACAATATGAAAGCAGAAAAACCGGTCAGTGATGGCTAATTTAACCTGCTCGTCCGTCTCATTTTACAGAAAAATCCCCCTCTTTCTTCTACAGCCATGAACTCTGACACCATTACATCTCCTCTGCGTCCAACCTGCTAAGTGTTTTCACAGATAAGTGGAAAGAGATACTGCGAGCTGGCTATGGAGTGTTTTCTTTATTTTTCCACCACAGCTCTTTTCCACTACCTCACCCAAGCTGAGCGCTTTCTCAAGAATCTCAGTCACCTTGAGGCCGACCAACAAACAATGTGACGTCCACATTTGGAATGGTTTCAAACATATGCCAAGAAACACGCTGGGCATTAGCTGCCACTGGCCTTGTATTATCAAACATTTATCTTGATGACACGCTCCACATCTTGATTGCACCATTAGCTCACTGTTGTCCTTGAGGTCTGCTGAGCAGCATGCTGCCATTGGCTCGGGCCCGTGCACTAATAAGCCAGTCATAATGTTAGCATTCTGCAGAGCTCACACCCAGGCTGCAGGAAAAGGGCTCGTTCTCTCTCTTGCTGTGAGCCAGTTGACAGCGCTCACTCTGAATGAGGTGCCCCGTCAGTTCACCATCTGTGCTGGGCAAATTAAAACTGTTCACCAGGGGGTGTTTGGCCCTGGCACCTCGGACAAAAGCTCCAGGATTTCGTCATTACTTCAATTTAGCGCAATTGTGTTATTCTGAGAGCCCATAGGGTCGTATTATTTATCCATTTCTACAGATGACAAATTACACAAAATGCACATTATACAACAGAAGAACATTTGATTACCTACACAGGCAGCCATTTGTCTCACGCCCTTCCCTCTGCTGGCTGCAATTGTTTGGGTGACGGGGAAGTGGAAGAAAGAAAATGGCCCTGCCTTTGGTTTGCTTTCTAACGGAGAATGGAGCCCCCGTGTGACAGCAGCTTTGTCGGCATATGGGGTGTTTTATTGTCTAGGAAAGCTGATAATTGATCCTCAGTGCAGAGACTTAAAAGGCTTTTTGTGTGAATCAGATAGAAAAAAGAAAAAGGCACCAAAAAAAAAACAACAGACAGAAGCTGACTGCATGTTGGGGACCTCAAACAGCGAGGTGGCAAGAACCCCATAGGATTAAGCAGTGGGGTTGCTCATCAAGTCTGGCTACCGAATGAGTGGTAATTCCTCCAGCGGGGAGGCTTTACAGGCTACTAAAGCACTGTGAGACTGAAGGTCTGGGCTGAAGCCTCTGGCAGACAAAAAGGCCTCTGTTCTGCAAAGGAGACTGAGAGAGATGCGGGATGGATGGTTCTGCTGAGCTGTAATGGCCGACATCGTCCTGCACGATGTGCTCGGTGCTGATACTAATCACTGTGTTGGATCAACCACTGCCATTAAGCTCCCTTGTGTCCTAATTTGTTCAGTAACAAAGGGATCTGACTTTGGGAAAGTCTTAAAAATGACTCAAAAAGTTAGGGTGGGTGCTTTAGTTGTGTTGATAAAATTGTGAGGCTGGGCCAACATCTGATTGAAAAAGACTTTTTTTTTTTTTTTTTAAATGCTGCAGTGCAGTTAGATAATTGTCCCAGCATCACAGTCCTATGTGACAACTAGCCAGACTGGCTGCATTTCCATTTCTATTCCGGCCATGCCAGAGGCTGCCTGGTGTGGCCGGTGGGGGGGACTAATGGGACGTGACAAGGATGATGATCCTTCTTGATACAGGGCATTAGGCAGCCTGGCTAGCAAACCTCCTGGTCCATCAAAGGAGTGAGGCTTCAGACAATGGCTTCAATGTTTAAGCTGTCAGAGTGGCTGAGAGGGAGACGTGGCACCGGCCATTCAGCTGTTTCAATAAAAGGAACCTCCCAAGTTGTAAAGTGAAGAAATAACTGAATAAATCCGATCTGCTTCTCTAGAAAAAGCAACAGTGAATAGGTCAAAGATTGATGTGTTACTTAGTCTTATTTTTGTTGTTTGCGGCTGAACTATAGAATATGAGAGCACTTTACTTCACAGGGCTGGAACACACACAGTGTGTAACCAGACCTCCTTTAACACCCAGTCTCTCTGTGGTATCTGTTTGGTTTGTGTGATATACACTGCCCAACCAAAATGAAGGTCGCACACTAATATTTGGTTGAAGCGCCTTTAGCTGTAATTACTGCATGAATTCCTCATTGCGTTGCTTCGATGAGTTTATGCAAGAGCTCTTGTATCGATGAAGGTGCAGTGAGACCAGTCCTCTCCAACACCTCCCAGAGACTTGTGAGTGAGGTTAAAGGTGGCCAACCCACATGTGAAAATGACGTCTCATACTCCCCGAACCAGTCTTTTACTAGCTGAGCCTGAGCAAAAAAATGTAAAGTCCATTTCAGGGTATTCAGGTAGTCAGCTCCTCGTTGCATCAGTTAACATTTGAATAACTCGTTGCCAACAGGCATTTTAATTACTGCACTAATTATGCAATGGAAGGCTCCTAACTATTTGCTTAATTAAATCCAGCCTATTGTACCACCCAATCGGGTAGATATCACATCATTCAGTGGTCCGTTATCAGTTCTCATCAGCCCATCATTGTGGTTCAGTGGACGACCTTCTAGCTCCCAGTAGGTTCTTATGTCCTCAGTTTGAGACAGATCGTTGTTGTCGCGGTTACACAATGAACACAGAGCTACAAGCTTCTGAGGTTTAGCCACTAGAACGTCAGGGTTAGTCATTTGGGTTAAAATTCTTGAGTACAAATATTCGCTGGCAGCTTGAAGTGGTAACTGAAGAGCCACTTTAAAGTCGTTCGCTCATCCATCCTGTCCTCCCTGATCAAACCCTCTCAATAAATATTCTATCACATGGCGAGAAGGTGTAAAGTTATCTGCTGAACCTTAGCTTTAAGATGAAAACAACTGATAAGGCCCCTTTGAATGGTGTGACAACAGCCAAATTAACTGATTGTTCCTCATAATCTGCACTTTATCCACATAACAAGGAAATATTTAATGTGGCTTTGTTCACAACCTGTTTGTTCATTTGTAGTAATTATGACACATGTCCCCAAATAATTCTGTGAATAAAATTGTTGTTAAACATAACTGATCAGAATCACTGAAATAAAAAAAAACTAATAAATAAGAAGTTGCAAGAACTAGAACTTTTTTGGTGTTAAAAAACCAAAACGAAACATGATTCGTTTCCTAGATTTCTGCATGGGCGTAAGACTGCGTACGGTGTTCAGTTAGCAAAAGCCTTTGACTTCTCAGTGCTCAACTGAGCCACATAAATGACAAGATAAAGACAAGACCACTGACCATACGCTGAATCAAGCGCTGGGTTTTGCTTGCGTGTGGTCGCCAGGACATCTGGAGAAGGGAAACAGAAAACATCAAACAGTGAATTCATGCAGGTACCATTTGATTCCTGGTTTCTTGGCCTTAAATGATTCATTTCTAATGGGAGATACGTGTTGTTGAATCTGTCCTGTTTGGGCTTCTCTTCACACCCGAGACGCATGCAAAAGAGCAATAAACAAATCAGCCTGTCTCGCAGAACAAAAGCACTTCTATGAGCAAATGCTTAATTAACATTGGAAGATTGAGAGCAGCGTTCCAGCAGGGATTGTGAATGGAGGCGGGCAAACTACTTTTAAAGCTCCTTCAGCGTAAACAGAATCACTGCCCTTGATGAAATAAATACATTGTAATGCTCCAATATAATCTGTTGGAAGCCTCAGATCACGTGTGCCCAAATTTGCTAAATCAATATCAATACTTTTCATTCTTTTTTTTTTTTTTTTTTTTTAAATTGCTCATGTAAATCCCTCAGAATAAACACGTTTGCATCTCACCGTGGCAGCTATCAGGGTGCTGGAGGTAGCCGTTCACCACGTCCTGTTCAAACCCCCCTCTGCAGAGAAAGCAACACAGACATACACACAGCAACAAAGACAAAAGAGACACATCAGTGAATTTGCATCAGTCCATTTCACTGACTGTTCATTTATAACAAAGCACCCTATTGAGTCTTCCCAAAATTGGTTTTATTGATGAGGACTGCTAGGAGACGGGGAGATAAGTGCGCCGTAACAAAATTTAATTTGTTTTGTGTCTGGCGGAGGTCAGAGTTTCTGTCTCCTATTTGTTGTCGGGACACGGCGGTGGCCGGACCTGAAAGGAAAATCCACCCTTGGATCTTCTTACAAGGTTGTATATCATCAATTTTGAGAACGTTCAGCAGATTCCATGAGTTAGTCTGTGATGAAAAGTTGTAATTTACTTTTTGCGTGTCCTCACTTTTCCTCACCCCAACTCCGCTGCTTGTACTTGGTTTAATTCAATTTCAGTTATTTCCTACGAGTTCTCTGATCTGTGCCCCTCTCTTCATAAATAGCACTGTGCTTTAGTTTACCGAGGTCTCACTGGACGACTGTTGAATGACAGTAAAGTCTCGAGAGAAGTGTGTTGATTCAGAGCCACTGGGAGCAAACCTGTCGTTTACCATTGACGTTATCACGGACACACTTTGGGCCGTTGAACTCCTCTCTGCTTAATCACATGCTATGTCATCTCTATTTGGGCCACTTTTCTGCAGTAATGAAAAAATATTGTCAGTTATTGTCAACAGCAGTTTTTTATGCATCTGAGTTGATTTTAAGAAGAGAACACAAGCCTGTAAACACCTAACTATGACGTGAAGATTTGCAGATTCAGAGGTTGGCTTTTCATAAACAGTACGCACAAGTTGCAGTTTAACCACGATACCGTCTGATTGAATCTAATCAAATTAACTTGGCAACTGAGCAAAGGGAGTTAAAACATGTCAAATGAATCAGATACGTTTTACTTTGCAATTTCTGTCATTCTGAACTTGCTGCTGTGCAGTCCAAAGCCTCTCAATTTGCCTTTTAAACCACTTCTGCAAACTGAAAAGAAACCCGATCTGACCATTATTGATTTTCTGCTGCTCTGATGAAAATGCGCCCACGATTTATATGCTGTTCTCCCTCCAACAGACGCACCATCTTTCACCTTCGAGTCAATCTGAAATCAAAGACTGATCCGAGGCGACTCATGGCGGAGCAGAAGCTCTTCGGGCTGAGCAGAGCTTTGCATCCACATCAACAATCTTCCCACGTGATGTAATGAACCAAATAAAATAGACACGGGCTGATATACCGCACGCAGAAGCACTTTGTACAGGCTTGCATGAACGCCTACTCTCCAACAAAACAATTAGTTCCTTATGTAACACACACAAACCTGCATCTCACACAGATTACATGCAAAATAGACTCCCAAGCATCCATCTATAATTAGCAAACATCTCACACACAGGTGCTACAGTCACAAGAGAAACACGTCCTCATCACAAAGCAGACTTTTCAGCTCTAGATGTCCAAGTTGGACGCAGAAGGTAAAGAGAAAGTGCAACCAGGGAAAAAGAACAGGAAAGAAAAAATCATCAACTGAAAAAGATTAATCACCTCAAAATATCGGTAGGTGTTAAAGCAGCAACTCGGCTGTCAACTGTCGGGTTTGGGGATGTGTGCTTGTACGACCCACTGTGAGGAGGCTGCATACACCTGGTGCTCTCAATTACTATCTTAGTCTGTTACACGCTAAAATGTACCTCGCTCTATTATAACAGGCTGCTTTACATTTCCTGACGAAGGAGTGGGCCAAATCAAAGACTGTGATGAAACACTGCTTTGTGTTTCATGTGGAGAGTTAAAGAGTCTGGGGGAGAAGACGTTTAAGAAGATGAAAATGCATCTTTTGAGGATGTATTTTTACAGCTCGAGAGCTGTTGGTGAGCCTAACGTCACACAGTCTGCACACAGCGGACGCTCTAATCACGTTTACAGCAAGCGTGTTTTCTTTGGCACAAACCAAAAAAGTTTGTAATGGAGTTGTGTAAATCAACGCTTGGGTGAAAGTTATGTGTCGAAAGGTGACCAGTGACCAGTTCAACCCATGAGTGATTATCCCCTCTCAGCTTGGTTTATCAAAGCTTCTCAGACGCCTGAAGATGTAGAATTATCCAGTAACTTAGAAGGAAAATCACAATGATTGTAATCACAGGTTTTAATTGTTAATATCAACAATTCTCCTAAAAAAAGAAATAAAAGCTAAAGCCATCAATGATAGTTGCACTTACTGCAAAGCCTCACAGTGTCACAGAACTGTGTCTTGACTAAATGCAGTAAAAACCATAAATAGCCACAATAGATTATGTTTCTATCCTCCTGCGCCTGCATTGTTAGCATTTTGGCAGCTACAAAAACCTCAGTGGGTAAGGAAGAATAAAAATAATAAATAGTGCAAGAAAGTTGAGGTGGAAAATTTGCTGTTTTGCAGAAGTAGCTTCATGGGGTTTGATAAAGGCTGATGGAAACTTTCTTCAAAAGCCCCTTGATGCTGCAGCTACTGCCTCTGCTTCTTGTAGTGTAAGACCCACCATTCAAGTCACTCGCTTCCTCTCCATCGAAAAACATGAGAGAATTCCAAGATGGCGAGCATTAGGGGCACACAGGTATGTACAAGCCCACCAGCATGATGCAGAGTATGTATGGAGTGGTACGGAGCTTGCACTTTGTTCTATAACTCTATTTACCAATCGATCGGTTTATCTGGGCATTCATTATTCATTAAGTCATGTTTCCATTGACTTGGGGGAGGCCACACCTTCAACCAATCAGAGCAGGCGCTCATGAAAAAATATAAATTTTAGATCAACATCTGAAACAGAAATCCCAACATTTTGGAGTAAACACATTTCACAGACAGACACTTTTTAAAATACCTCAGAGTTGATGTCCCAGAGACGAACCCATTCATAAAAATAAATAAATCAATCTAATTCCATCGTAGACTGACAGCAGCACTATTATGTGGTGGCACATCAGAATTACTGGTGCTTCATTACGACTTGCAATGAGCAAGACACAGTTGTTGAGAGAAGACAACTATACGCCCTGAACTGAATGGATTCAAACCCTGTAAACAGAGTTCGGTTAACTAGTGAGCTGACGGGTCACCTTTACGTCTGAACAAACACCAGACTCGCTGGCACTCGTCGCCATAAATTGACCTTCTCTGGTGTTAATGCACATGAGTAAGCAGCTGAAAGCAACCATCAGGCAAGTATTCACTTTGGTTCTGCTCGACTCTCCAAACACAAGGCACTGCTGGCTGTCGGATGGCAACATCTGTCTGCTTTCACTCATAAACCCGTTCAGTCTGGGTTTGTGTCCTGTAGAGTTGAGCCTCACAGGACACAAAGTCACACTTGAGCCTCAATGGGCCAAACAAACTCACCTGACCATCATTTCACCTGGTTTGGTTTTGATGTGTGATCATTATTTGTATCCTAGAATTGGTAATAATAGGGCTTTACCTTTTACTACTACTACTACTACTACTACTACTACTACTGGGAATATTTATCTGTCTTCTGTCCTTGGCTGTCTTTTGTTTTGCTACAGTGATTATGTCAAATGCATTATGGATGAGACACAATCTGAAACATCCAGAAACTGTATCGGGTTGAGCTGTCTTTCAGTTCGAGGGACAAAGAGACAGAAAGAAAGAAAAAAAAAAAAGGAGAGGTGTGTGAATCCCCTTTTCTCTCTTATCCTCTGGATCAGTCACAAGTCAGTCATTAAAATGTAATACCACCTCTGGATGAAAAAGGGCTGAAGAAATATTTGACAATAGCGATGTGAGAGGGAGATGGGGGGGAAAAAAAAAAAAGAGACAGACTAACAGAGGAGAAGGTCCCAGGAGGTGGGTGACTCTCCAGCCGCTTCATCTCTGGTCAGACAGCAGCTGCATGATTCACATCACATCACCTAATGCAGGTCTGAAATCTGGTTTACAGCCACACAGACAGTCTGACTAGAGCACTGTATTTGTTCAATAGGAAAACCTAAATGAAAAACAGATGTTCTGCACTTTGGAATCAGACTGATACAATCCGGCCCCACTGTCACGTTTTCTCTCGTTTTCCTCTGGTTTCTTTTGTCCTTTCTGTTTGTCCATACTCGCTCTGGCAGGGTTTAGTCTGGACCGGATATTTTGGCTGATCTCTCTCAGGCACTGGTCCACTTCTTTACACTGTGGCTTCATCCTACGTACTAAATGCAGACTCATAAATCAACCCTCAGTGCAGCTCAGAGCCAATGTGAGGCCACATCGGCACTTCCTTTCCCTCTATTAGCGTTACGGGGAGACGTGTGGTCAGTGACAGCCACAATACTAACTCCTAACCCCAAACAACACACTAACCCCGGCGCTCAACACCAAGTCAAACGCTAAATCTCAATCCTTTAAGTTTAAAAACCAAAAAGACATTTTCACCTTGCTTGCCAACCTTCTCCCCTGATTGAATAAAACTAAAAACTATCTCAAAACTTTACTTTAGCAACAGTTCCTGTTTAATGACTATCAGTGTGTACTGGAAGGCATAAACAAAACTTTAAGCCATATGTTTTTAGAGAGTTCGGGCTCATTAGCACCCTGCTTGTTTTATAATAAACGATATCTTATCATTGCATCAAATTAAGCTCATTAGCTCTCTGGCTTTCAGAAAACGTGTTAGTTCCAATCAAAGAACAAAATGAATGCGGACCTGTGTTCATAGGTAAGAACATCAGCAACACTGACAATAGCATTTCATATCTTGACGAATGAAACTATGTCATAATTGGGTTTACAGATGTTTGCCATTCTTTACCGCCACAAAAAGAGCCACTTGCAATCTTGATGCTAAGATGTCTGGCAAGAAACAAGTTAAGGAGGAGCACTGTGCCAGACCAAGACACTGGAAAGAAAGTAGATTAAGAAATATAATAAAGTATTTCTTCAAAGTAACAAAATATCCAAAGAATTTGCTCAATATATGATGATTGAAAACAAAAGATGCAATGACTGAAGTACAAGAACATAAGTACAAAACTGTCAGATACACAAACCTAAGAGGGCACATGGAAACATGCATCTAGAGAGGGAAAAAAATCCTATTAGCCTCTGTCCATGTGAGGGCAGGGAAAGTAATACGTCTGGGTGGCCATGCAGAGGATATGCAATGATTCCAGGTCTGCACATTTTCAGCCGTCAAAATAATCTATTGGAAGCCAGCCGACGGTGGAAGTGGTGCTGTGTGTGTGTGTGTGTACACTCACACAGTTTACAAGTAATGTACATAGAAGTATGGGGGGGGGGACACCTGGAGTGGTGATTTAGCAGCAGACAGCAACCACACAGGGACACACAAAGTCCTTGACTGTCGGGAGAAAAATTGTACCTTAAACTGCCTCCACTCCTCCTCCTCCTCCTCCTCCACCAGCCTTTACTGCATCCATCTGTCAACCTATTCATGCACCCATGTGTACATCCAACCACCCATCCATCCATCTTTCCTCCCCGCCTCGTCTCATCACGTTGGAGATGTTGCACCCCCCCTTTCTGTGCATTAGCCACAATCCTGATTAGCAAATCAGATACAATACAAATCCATCAAAAATGTAAGTGCAAGAAGCCGTAACTGCCACTACTTTTTGCTTCCTCCATTTTCGTGACTTAGAAGATTAAAACAGCTTCTCATCTACCAGCATGGGCAGCATCTTGCCCTGCACCGCAGGTCTCTGAATGGTCAAACAAGAAAACATGTGCACTGGAGCACATTAAAGCTCTTACCTGAATGTCAACGTTAGTCGTTTTAGAAGCTCGACTGGGAGGTGCTTTTTAACACTATGGCTAATCACTTCTGACCTTTTGCATTGGCACAATGTTGCTCACAAACAAACACCAACAGAAACAAAAAGCCTGTATTTGCTACACCAGGCCAGTAACTTTAACAAATTTAAATCAGTTCCTTTCCAGCTCACAAGAAGATAAGCAAATTACATCTTTTATTTTTCCGATTGTCCATCTTTTCTCTTCGCTGCCTCGTCCATGGTTTCCCTCTGACATGCTGCACTGCATCCACACTCACACGAGCTATAATTTGGAGGGTGTCACTTTCATTTGCATAATATATGGCAGCCACTCGTGAGCAAACAAGATGGATACATGGTGTGGGTTTCCAAAAGGAGCAGCAGAGTCTTCTAGTGAAAACTGCTGGTCAAGATATTCATCATGTTGACATTTGCACAGTTGCCTAATTGCAGATCAGTTAATAAAAATCCAGACTGCGTTGTCCAGCAGCTCATGTCGGTCCAGTTGATCTCCACAGCACTGAACAACAGGACATATGAATAATATTGTGCCTGCTTGTTCTTGGCTACACATTATTGGCCAACTTACTGTAGAAATGGGTCCTACTAATGTTTTTATATGTAGCCGTATTCAGCCACTGTGCTTTCAAACCACAGGGGATGATCTCACTAATTTGTTGTGTTGGTTTAACAATACTGCAGCGTCGGTGCATGTATCAAGCACAAAGATCGATATTTGTATCGCTTTGAGAAAAATCATGTGACCGATACAGCTGCTGTGTCGTAAGGAAGTGAAACCCCAAACTGTTTTTATCGGGACCCCCTACTTTTGACTGTATTGGTGCTGAAAGGAGGAGAGGAGACTTTGTTTGGTGCTGTTTGAATTAGTTTGGGCTTCGTCATTTTTCACTGATCTGAAGATGGAATCATGTGAGCTAGACGTCTTTTTCTTGGTTAGAAAGGTTTCGCTACTTATCCAAGAAGGTTCTTCAGTCTGAATAAAGTTTCTAGGGAACCCAGTTAGTGCTTCCACCTATTGGCACTCAAAGCGCTTTACACTGCTTCTTCTTGACCCAGTCACACTCTCTCACACACACACACACACACACACACACACACACACAGCCGGTATATACAACATCAATTTTGGTCGACGATCGCTCTACCTTCCTGTGCCACAGCCCTGATGATAGGGGTTGTTAGTTGTTAGTCCACCTCTTGGTGGATATGTGAACTGGTCTTAATCTTCCTGGGGATGGATAAAAGGGCAGCATGAAAAATGAGAGACAGGTTGTGCCTGAGGCGTCCTCAGGTCCTTCTCTGTTGACAGAAGGATTCTCCATGTGAACATAAATAGCTTCACATACTCCTCTCTCATATCATCTGTCTTCTCTGTCCAAAATGTGGACTTTGTCATCCTCAAACGAGTGTCCTTTGTCCTTAAGGTGTAGGTACACTGCTGGTTCTGGTCCTGAGGTGTTGCTTCTCCTGTGCTGGGCCATGCTCTTGAGGCTGTTTGGTTTCTCCAATGTAGAGCTCTGAACACTCTTCACTGCACTGAACTGCAAACACTATGCTGCTCTGATTGTCTTTAGGCGTTTGGTCTTTCGGGTTGACGAGTCTTTGTCTCAGTGTGTCGGTGGGTTTGAAGTGAAAAGATAAGTGGTGTTTTCTGAAGATCTTTTTGAGCTTCTCTGACACTCCAGCCATGTGAGGAATCACCAGCCTTTTCCTTTGACTCCCAGTCTCTGCTCTGTCCGCAGGCCTTGAGAGCTGTCCTCAGATGTCTATCCTCCTTCTTTTTGGCTTCAGAGGAGGTGGGGAAGTTTTCTGCCCTGTGGTGCAGGGTCCTGATTACTCCTAGTCTGTGTTGCAGTGGGTGGTGGGTGACAAAATGTAGCTACTGGTTCGTGTGTGTGGGTTTCCAGTAGATATCTATTTCTAGGTTGCCAGAACTCCCAGCATTGACTGCGCAGTTCAGGAGGGCCAGTCTGTTGTCACTGATGTCCTCCCTTTATGTCATCTGTGAAAGCCTGTACCTCCTGGATCTTGATCTTTACCCAGGTGTCAGCTACATATCTGCTTGGTGCTGTCCCTGGGAAGGAGTTGAGAGCTTTCTTTTCCACTTCCTCCATGTATAGGTTGGCAGAAAGAGGTGACGCTCGAGAACCCATGGCACAACCACGTTTCTGTCTGTAGAAGTCACCTCTGTAGGTGAAGTATGTGGTGTTAAGTCCTGGAGGGAGCAGATCTGGGTCTGGGTTGAGGTTGCTTCTGCTGTGCAGGGTGTTGTCCTCTTCTTGTCTTTTCCTAATTACTGTCAGGGCATCGGTGGAGGGGATGCTGGTGAAGAGGGAAGTGACTCTGTGAGTTTTGCATGTGGTTATAAGTGTGTCCAACTATCGATAGGATGGCGGCCAAGTATTTCACGATGTAATAAGTTACTGAGTTCCTGCTGCTGACAAGGTCTGAGGGGGGCTCCTCCCTTGTGTATCTTGGGAAGTCCATCCATGAGGAGGAGGCTTCTCCTGGATAAACGCGGTGGTAGGTCACCCTATCGATGGCAAGGTCTCTTTTCAGCAGTTTTAAACAGTCGATCACCTTTTTCTTGTAGTTGCTGGTGGGATCTCTTTTCAGCCACTCATATGTGTGTCATATAAGACGTATTCACGCCAGTGTGGAACAAAGGCCTGCTCTGCAGGATATAACTGGGTTTAATCAGACTGAAGAAGCTGCTTGGATAAGCAGTGAAACGTTTCTAACCAACAAAAATAAGTCGAGTGGACATGATTCAATCTTCACCAACATATTTTGCACTATATTTATGGAACCATCGAGAAAAAGGACATTTTCTCCAGTCTTTTGATGCCAAATAAGGTAGATGTGTTCCTTTCCTGTTTCCACTTTTGCTAAGTTGTTGAGTAAATTATGTTAAAATTCCTTTCTGAAGGACTCTTCATTTAATTTCTTTTTCACATGAATTAACTTTTCATTTTATCTGCATGCTCCACACAGCTGTCTTACATTAACAGGAGCATTTGATCAATGCCCCTCTTCAAACTTGCTTTAATAATTTTATGTACTGCTGCCTCATCTGTACCTCGTGTTAGAGTTTTTTTCCAAAGCAGCAGAGCTGGTCTCAAAGAAACAAAGTGGCCTTGGCCCCAACATGCTACAAAAACCTCTCTTTCTTAATTAAAATGTGTAAAGCTGCCTTTTCCCCTCACATAAGTACACAAGCACTGCCACTTTCACTTGTTTTTCAGAAATGACTAACAAAAATTTCACTTTAATTTCACTTGCAACCTTGCAAAAAAGGTTTTTCTATATTATCAGCTGCTTATGTAAACAGGACCATTCAGCCACATGTCAGAAGAGATGAACCAAGTTCAGTCTTCACACGTTTTTATCCACGTTGCCTGCATTGTTGTTTGTAATCGAGCAGATGTCGCTATTAAGTGATACAGTGACACAGTGTCAACACTGTGTCAGCACAATTAGGGAACCGAGCCACACAGTCCATGAGGCGTCATCTACCCATTGCCACTAATTAGCACAAGTTGGTCCAGGGAAGAACGTAATGGCCGAACACACAATATGCAGCCTGCCCAAGTATATTCAGCCACGTTTTTTTTAAAAACCTGACGACAAGAATGACAACATCCACAATCAATTTCCCCCCCGGCTCTGTGCCACCTGTAGACATTTAGTTTGCTGTTTAAAATGTCAAACAGCAGCTCAGGGGGGCTGTTGGAAAAAGTCTACATCCCTGCCTCCTCCAAAGATTGTCCATACAGTGAGAGGTATCCGTCCCAGAGTGGACTAAGTGTGTCTCTAGTCCCAAAACTCTCTCAAAACTTCTTACTAAAAGCAGCAGCTGATCTTGCAAGAGTTTTATAATTTCCCTGTTTAAATGCTCATATTGTGGTAATTAATCAATAATAATTCAAAATGAGTTAATATTTTGAATCAAATGGTAAAATATCTCAATTTCAACATCTGATGTGTTGTTTAGGTTATATTATGAATAACTTATGGGTTGATATGATTTGCAAATCATTGCATTCTGTTTTCACATCTTCCAAACTTTTTTGGAATTGGTTTTGTATAATACATATGTTTTCCTGCCGGAGTATGAAATGGACTTTATTACTCACTGGGTGTGAGACTTACTTGAAACCAGGCGAGATCGTAGCACAGCTGCCCGACTTGAGCCAAATGCAGTAAGGGTCCCGTGAAGACAAACAGCTTCTGCACAAAAGACAAAAAGAAACAGTCTGTGATGGAGGAAACTGCCCAGAACAGTGGAAATTAAAAAAAAAAAAAAACACAGATTAACCATCTGACTGCCTTTAATTGACAAAACATAAGCTGCACTACTGAGATATTTAAAAAAAAAATCTTTGCTTCAACTCGTCTTGCTTTAATGCAAATGTACTTTCATAATGTCAACACAGTAAAGCTACATTTTTTTATGGACTGGATCACATTTCAGCATTGCCTTTTTCTATTTAAATATATAATTAGCCACGTTTGCTAACACTCACTCACAAATCACCAGAACAGAGCTGAATGCAGGCAATTATACAAAGAGACAGAGGAAAGAGTGTAATCAGATTCGTTTTTTGATTCCAGTTAAGCCTGTGGACTTATTTTTTTTTTGTTTTTTCTTAGTGAAGTGCAGAGATTAAAGACAGTGCTTGTTTGGTGAAAACTCTTTTTTTGAGTCTTCTACAAACTTGAAAGTCCCAAACCGTGACCGTTTCCACCACATTCATTACCAGCATCCACACATCCATAAGGAGAAGAGCTAAACTTGTTGAGGACACTAATCATAACTGGAAACAAAATGGCCTTCAGCATCAGCACAGACTAACTGAAAACTCTTCAATGACTTCATCAGAAAGTACATTATCAGTAGATTATGGTCCAAGTGTGTGATGTACACTGCAACAAAATGCAGAGAAAATGGATTGATTCTGCCCTCTAGTCCAAACAAACTAAGCAACGACACATAACACAATGCAGACATGCACAATAAGAAAGGAATAAAACTGGATTTAAAATTCGTCATTTGAAAATACAAAAGGGCTTCGGGTGGATTAAGTTTATCCTTAATAACCCATTTTATTATAACTTTAATGTATTTACTGCTGTTAGCTAAGGATTAAAATATACTGCACATCTCAATAATTACTCTGGTTTCCTTCTGAAGACTAAAGATTTGCAGTCACTCAATATAATCAGCTGCACTTAAAGCTTTCAGTGCAGTCGTAAATGATGTTAGCCTGCGAAAACAGCCGACGCTTGACCACCACGCTTATGTTAGCAGTCAGCAAACTATCACAGTCAATCACTGAATAACATGCTGGGTGGAACTTTTTCCTTCTTCCCTTTAAAGCTGTCGGCATTAAGCACCGTCAACATCGTTCCCTACAGTATAAATTCCCAGCAGAGCCAAGACATTCATTGAGTGCTTTTCCTTGTCTTTGCGAGCCACGTGTCAGTTTTGCAGATTAAACTCTTCCACTGATTTCCTGCCAGTCCCTCTTCCTCATCTTTGATTTAAGCCTAGTTTATAATCCTGCGCTCGGTAATGAGCTGCGTGATCCTTTTGGCCTTCATCTTGCCACTGTGTAATTGCTAAACAATGCTGGTGTCAGTGGGAGAATTACATGCAATTAACAATATTGTTTCCCCGCTGTTGAACTTGCGGCAGGTCACCCAGCAGCACCATTATAATGAGCCGAAAGCACACGGCGACAAAAAGAACGACAACAAAGAGGAACGAAGTTTACCTGCTGCCTACAAGCAGCAACTTCAGAGATGATTTTAGGCGCTTATGCTGAACAATGCCACCGGAGGTAAAGGTAAACAAACCAGAAAAAAAAAAAAAAGTGTCAGCGGATTTCTGATGGTGGGTGCGGAGTCACGTCAAACCAAAACGTGTTATGGCAGTCGAGGAACGAGCTTTAATGAGTTTTAATGAGAACTGCTGCGACCTGTTTTAAATATCTAAAATTATCCAGCATCTAAACCGAGCGTGCAGGTGTTACGGCACCGTCACCCTCAGCCTGTAAACATTACACAGAAATCTTACTGCGACTACATCAATGTGTCACTCTAACACAACAGAGCAAAATCAAGATAGAAACTATTCCCTGTCCTACACCTGCAGCAGGGAGCAGAATATCAATGCACCTGTATGTCAAAGTGATACGCACACACTTTTCTTCCTGGAAACAAACAAATAAGAACACCCACGACCACCTTATCGGTGATGGCACAGACACATGCAACACAACTTACAGCTTATAATAATGACAAGAATAGCAATAATAACACCTCCAAAAATGACTAAATTACAGTGGTGAACTCTTTTCAAAAGTCTCTATTACTGCACAGATGTGACCTGAAACAAGGTGCGCGTGGCGTAGGTGCAAAGTGGAAGCCACCATCCTCCAATAAGAACATCTCTCCCCGTCTCCAGTTTGCTCAAGTCCATGTCAAAAAGCAGGACGGCTATTCAAGAGTGGCCTTCTGGGGGGGTCCCTCAGGATCAGTTAACCATTCAGGGTGGGTCCCATCCACTAGCAGCATGTTCATTTGTGCTACCAAAGTGTGACATAGCCATTTTTGGTGCCATTTATTTACAATTTGCTTGGTGCAATTTGTAAAATAAGTCAATGTGCAATAAATTCTGCCACCGTATTTAGAGACTGAACAAGTCCAAGTAAAGAGTGAGACTCAAAAACAAGGTCAATAGCAAAAGTCCTGGTCCAAGGGCACAGCACACAGTAAATTTTAGCCCGGAGTTCTAGGACTTGTTTGTTTTAGTTTAAACTCATATTATATTTTCTGCCAACTGTCTACAGCCCTTAGATGCTGTTCAGGGACAGTCCTCTAATTGTATTTAGCTGGTGAAAATGAAAACTCCGTCAGTGATAATCAACTTAAAACACAGGGAAAAACAGTGCGAAGAAGAGCCATGTGACTTCTGCTGGAATAAAAATTTGGCAGAAACTCTGATGCCGCTGGACAAATTCTGAGCATAAGTTGCTGCTCAGAACAATATTCTTGTTTACCACAGAACATTGAAATGATTAATGAATTAACGAATTAAGACATGAAGGCTGCTGTGCTAGTGCCTCGTGCATTCTGTCCCCCTCTTAAACATGCTGGAGGACCAGATATCGGCAAGGAAAATAAGCCTCCACATTCGTTTTTCAGACTGAGACAGTGTCTGAAGGCCGCAATGTTCCGAGACAAACAAGTGACAGCACCAGAGCTGTGATGCTTACAAGGCAGACGGAGCTGTGCTCTGGCACAGTGTCATGTGGATGTCAGCAGCTGGTGCTCGACTCTGGTGGGTAGGCAACGTGAAAAGCAGCACACTGGGGACAGTTTTATTGATATGCACCTAGAGATGAACACACTTAGTATTTAAAGTTAATCTCAGCACCTCTGTAGACAGTTCAAGTTCCAAATTGGGGTCAAATTCAGCGATGAGAGACTCTGTCTCCCTGGGTTGGAAATTGGCCACAACAGCTCTACATTAAAATGGGGAAATGGCTCATGTTTTTACATTAGCTAGGGATTTTAGTTAATGTTAGAGAGACAATGAGACGTAGCGTCCCCCACGAGGACTCCGTCTCTAGCCTAACATTAGCATCATTGATCGAGTTTCGTTAACAGTGCTTCCCAAGTCCCATTTCCTTCAGGGAAAATGGTGACAGCGAGCAAGTGCAGAACCAGGTCAAACACACAAGAGACAAATCACACAGAAGTAGACTCAGACCAAGCTCATGAGTTATAGATCACCTTAAAATACGAGACCTTACTTAAGAAGTTCCAGACTTTTGAAGGCATTTCAAAATGATTTCCGCTTGTCCCTTCAGGGGTCGTCACAGCAGAACGTGTTCCGCACGTTGATTTGGCATAAGTTTTCACGCCGGACGTCCTTCCTGCCGCTAACCGTCTCATTTTATCCAGGGTCGCGACCGGCACAAAGGTGGCCGGGCGGTGGGGTTCGAGACCGCGTCCTTCTGCATCCCAACCCAATGCTCTACCACTGACCCACAAGGCCCCCTGAGGCTTTTCAAGACATGCAAGACCCTACATTTTGAAAGTTAAATTCAAATCTTTTGAAGATGTGCGAACACTCTGTAGGTCTTATTTATGCTGAAAAAGATAAAATGCTAAAAGGTGTTTCACAAACTTTCCAGCAGCACTGTGTATTTTTACTGCGCACACTCTATATAAGCCCTTCTCTTCACGCGCTGAAGTCTGACACTTTGTCAGCACATTCAGACACTCGACCTTCTCCAAAAGCAGACTCTGAGGCTCTGCAACAATGTCACAGAATTTCTTCCAAAATACAGTCATGATTCATTCACCTTGACATATACTTCTGAACATACATAGGTTGCTTTGGGCATTTTCAGAATAACTGATGATGCTGGGGTTTTTTTTTTGTTGTTGTTTTTTTTAGGATGGCAGTCCTCACTGTCAAGTCGCATTTAGTCAAGTCCACATTGGGTCTGTGTTTCATAAAACATCCCGTGATGTGCTAAGCATCCTAATAAGGAATTGTTTTTCCACACTTACGCAACCTTGAATGCTAGTAATTAGGCCGACAGTACACATATTGTAAGCAGATCTATAAATGCAAGTCACAAGTTCATCGTGGACACACATGATGGTTTGCAACAGCAGAGTGGAGGGCACAGCTGCACAGTGTTAGTTTGTCTAAATCCATCTGAGTCATGACTCTGCATGGAGGATGCAGCAGTGATCACGAATAAAACTAGTTTGTCCTGCTACGCTACCAATGATGACCTGCGTCACGTTTCACCCCCTCGGTTTCTCAAGTCAGAAACTTCAGAGTAAAGAGAAAAATTTTTTTTAAAAAATCGCGAAGCATTATTTTTTTATTCTGTCTTCACAAAGCCTCTCAGACGGAGGACCTCCGGGTGTCCAGGCCCTTAAATGACACTCGCTGCTGATATACAGCATGACTCTGCACAGTGCAGCTTTAATGAATTATTCACACACTGGCCATAAGGCAGGTATGCATCTCGCTGTCACAACTCCCCCTTCATTCTCCCCTCTCTTTCTTCAGTTACATGACAGGAATGAAGCTCAGCACTGAAGCACCATGGGAAAAGGAGTGTGTGGACGTGTCCAGCTGTGGCGTCACCATGCACAACATGCAAAGCTGTGGCGATGTGCTTGTGTCTCTTTGCTCTGCTTTCTCACTCGTACTCCGTCACACTATGACAAACACATAGGTGTGTTTGTTGGCCTGCAGCTAGGAAACAAATGTCAGTTAGCCAACATACTGGATATAATTTGGATTTAAAGGAGATGGTTCCAGTGAATATGATGCAATAAAGCTATTCAAGGAAAATAACAGTTTATTTACTTGAACCTAATGGGTGATGAGAATAAATACTGATGCAATTGTACTATATATCATCTATGAATAGCTTTACATTTTTATAATTAAACCAAAGACATTTAAGGACATTTGTTATCCTTCTTAGTTCCTATTGGTAAGACTTATAATAACAGTATTGACGGGTTAAAAGCTGCTGGCTGCAAATGTGGTGACATCTCTATAAAGTTTGACGAAGCAACAAACATGAGTAGTGGGAGAGAAAATAAAAGAAAATCAATGTCAGGAGCATTTTACACTGAGAGCCCACCGCATTCTTAATTTTACATTAATGCCGGTACCACAGTATTAGAGACCTGGTGCTCAATGTAACATGCCAGATGTCACAAATGGCAAAAATACGTTGTCCTTTCAAAACAAAAATGCCAGCTGAACTGAGAATTGATGTGTTTATGCTGTGTTTGCACATTTAATATATTCAACCTAAAAATTAATGCGCAATGTGACCATTAAATGATTATGGCCACAGATGTTTTTAAAAAAATATTTACTTTGTGCAACTTTATTAACATTTTGCACACAATGGATAAGAAAAGTGTGTAGTAATTGCCGTTTCTCCATTGTGCATGAGAAAACATCATCAGACCTTCACACCCCCTTCGCCCCCCAACACCTGAAGCCACCGGCTTCTTCTAATCATGATGACAACTTTCACAAGTCAAGTTGTTTTCGTGGCCTATGAGGTTTTAAAACGGTAAAGATACTTTTACGGCTACGACTGCTTGTGGTTCTTTACCTTTTGTCCTAGAGTTTCCACAGTTCCTGTGGTGAGTGTAATACTCATCACAACTAAAAAATAAGTTGTAATAAACTAGAATTAAGATTTGAAGCAAGGGGTCCTGCTTATACTTACTAGGTTGCAACATAGTAAACACACTCACCCTGGGGGCAGAACGTCGCTGGATCTACTGATTTCTGGGGTTCGGGGCCTCTTCTGGCCTTTTATTTTGCTTTTTCAAATTAAAACTCCCATTTCATACAGTTCCCAGCCACAGTTCAAAACAGAGCATTTCTGAAACTTAATATTGGCAGCGAGGCCTCGAGTGAAAAAAGATCCCTGGCGATGCAGCGAGGGGGAAGCAAGGCCAGAGTGAGAAATCCAGAGAGAAAATGGAGGCAGAAAAAAAGAGAGATGGAGTAAATCTCATCTGCAGGGAGACAGATTCCGTGGTGTGGTAAAGGCGCATATGGCGGCTGAAATCTGACCTCCTGGCCAATGCTGATGAGGCTTACAGGGCCCCTAATCCCAGGATAAGGTGTGCTGTACCTCAAGTCTCTAAAAAGGATCTGGGGATGTAGCTGGTCTATAAGCTTAAGTAAGACAGACCCTATCCATTTTCTCCCCATTCCGCCTTTTCCTCTTCTCTTCTGCAGCTGCAGGAAAAAACCCAGCAGCCACTTTTGTTGGCTTCCTGCCAATCAGCTGGATCCAATTTATAACTAAATGATGTTGAGAGCTTCTCCAGGCCTCTGCAATGAGGGTTTAGCATGCTATGGGGGTAGATGTATTCCCTGGAGGGCCCGAGGAGAAATCCTTCCTATGGGTTAAAGGGGTAGGGGGGCAGGGAGGGAGGGGGGACGTATGTGGGGCCAACATTCTTTACAGCCCCAAAAATAGAACCTGAGGCTGGAGAGCAAGTACATTAGAGCTGGGGCAAAAACATCGCCTGACAAAACAAAGAGAGATGCTCGAAGGCTTTGCTGTGCTCAGCTAATAAACATGCTCAAAAAACAATGTCGGCCTCTTGACAGCATCATTTTTTTTTTTTTTTATCCTTTACAGGGTTTTACAGACAGAATCAAATATGGCAATTGTGTTCATGTGGTGATAAGTTGAGGGCAGTAATGCTCATAAAACCACTGCTTCCAATATGTTTATTGAAAACTTAAAGAAAAAGAAATGTGAAGATTTGTCCACTGCCTAACAGACTAAAACTAGAAAGGATTAAAGTTACAAGCATTGGGATTATATTAACTAATCAAGCTACAGTTGGTTTTCTGCAGTAACTATTTAATATAATTTAATATAATTTAAACAAGAAAGCCACTTCCCTTTTCAGGGAATCCTGATTCCAACAGCTGGATTTCTGTTTCACATGAGCACAAAACGTTTCATATAAGTGCAGAAAGTAATGCAGTAACCACCAAGGATCTGGCTGAAAGCAGCTACACCTACTTGCACTAAAAGTGAAACGAACACAACGCAGAAGTCATCGCCCACCACTGAACATGAGACTATTTGTATAAAGCAGAGACATTTGTGCTGTAAGGAAACACACATTTAGGGTCAAATTGGGAAAGAAGTAAATTCCGTTCCATCATAAAATTGACCAGCTGCAAGTACTTATCAAATTTACAGTAATGTACTGTAAATGTCTTCCCTGCTGTCTCCTGCACGTTAACTGAATGACCCTAAACACAAACTAAATAAGCTGTGTCACACTTAGGGAGAACACTTTCTAAAAGTAAAATAAGTAAAATGCCTATTTTAAAACCTGCACAATAGTTAGTCCAGCTGTGAAAGTAAGACCCCCTTTGTCCAACTTGTGCTCACTTTACCCTGATACAGTTCAAGGTTTAGGATTCATTTTACTAAAGCTCGAACGTCACTACTCCATCTAAATATAACTGACACATGAGATAAAGGTCATGCTCCATCCTCTTCACCATTACTACAAAGATTTTACTTTTATACGATGCAAAAAGTTCTCCTGATCAATATAAAAATGCCCAGAGGACCACGATCCATATACTTCCAAACAAGCTGATACTACAGCTTTCACACTGGAGGTCCACTAAAGTGCCCCCCAGTACTCAGTGGCTCACACATGTGACGTCTTTTCTAAGGCTACAAAAGATCAAATACTCACTGAGGGGAATGCTGACAAGCTCTATGATAAATGGCAACCTTTTGTAACATTTGCTTTCACTCCTGTCCCCATGTGACACCCTTTTTCTTTGCTTGTTGTATTTCTTCTAAAATACAAAAACAATAATCACATACACTGAAGCATGAAGCTCAGGCAGGAAAGCCTGAGCACATGTGACATTCACGCCACACTTACCTCCCAACACCACAAAGAAAAGAAAAAACACCTCAGAGTACTTTTTGGGATAACACCAAAACATCTCCTTTTTGGTAATGGCTTATGAGTGGACACATTTCTTAAATTGGCAGCTGCAGAGGAAATGGATCCTACTTTACTCGAGTTACCTGGCAGTGTTAGTGCGACTTTCTTCTGTGTGTGCGGGCAGGAAACATGGACTGCAGCACTAAGTGTGGTCTCAGTGCTTTTTGTTATCTAAATCTTTATTTCTTTATTTTCTTTGTGATGCCATAATGGGAACTCTACAGTGTCAATCATGCTGCTCAGTAACTTTCCAGGTTTTAATGGTGACTGGTCCCATTTATTTTCCCTCGCAGTCATCTGGGCGTGATCTCGATGATTGTGCCGTTAATGGCTGCAACTTCAACCCTTTTCTGTAAATCTATCATCTCTCCTTCAATTGATTGTGTGCAGCAAAATACAAACAACTTTAAACAGTGTCCTAATAGCTTAAGTAACACTTCAGTTTGCTTTTTTTCTTAAGTCTAAATCCTGGAGATCCTCATATTTGTAAAGCTTGGTTGATTAATTCATCAGCCATAAATGTTTATGCACCCATTGAGAACAAAACTGCAAGCTCGGAATGCTGTACAGAGGTGATGCTTTGCTCGACAGGTGACTCACTTCTTGCAGGTGCTGTAGTCGGAGCAGCGGCTGAGCGGCACACGGATCACGCAGCTGGAGAAGGCCACGAACAACGCGTGGTGATCTCTGTCCAACTCCAGACCGAGCACTCTCCTGTCCTCCCCACGCACGTTGCACCTTAAAACACAGGCAAACACCGACCGTCACAATCAGACATTTTTATGTTTTAAAACCTGTCCTGCAGACAGCTGGATAAGTCTGAAAATTATGCAGACATTCTGGCTGTGAATCTAACTCTGTGCAGAAAGACCTTTCAAGCTGTGCAGTCAGAAAACAAAAAGACGACAAAGGGGGGGGAAAAAAAGGAGCGTGCCCTCTAGCTGTACAGGGTGATGCAAAATGTTATATAGAGCAGCACAGAGATGAGGAGGGAACAGAAGGAAAAGGGGAAAGAAAGCAAACAACCTTAAAAATTGAGATTGAACACACAAACGAGAGAAAGGAGCACAATTAGGGGGAAAAAGATGAAAAGCTTGAAGTAGAAACACGGTCTGACTTGTTAGGGTTGTAGACGTCGATGTCCTCCAGGAGTTGGGTGCTGAAGGATGCGTTAGCTCCCTCGGTGCTGGCGAGAATCTTCAGCACGTGTCCATTGTCTGAGCCCAGAAAAACCACCGTGTAGTTCTTATATGGCCCTGCAGATGTGTCCACTGCTAGCTGGGTCAACTTGAACCTAGATTTAAAAAAAAACACACACACACACACGGAAAAAGACTCCCATTAACAGTAGTACATTAGTAGATCCACCCAACAAAGTCACTAATCTGTAGTGAACCTTCCAACTTTAAGCCCACACTTCCGTACAAACTCATGTGAAAATGAGGCAGCTATTCTAGTTAGCATCTTACCACTGTTTTGCTCTGTCAAAGTCAATTTCCCTTAATAAACAAAGCAAACAGTGGGCGAGCACTGAGCTCATTGTATAAAGCATCAGCGTGCAATCAATCACTTCAACCACCAGCCCACAATTCCCTTCCACTGTCGCCTACATCCTTTAATCCCCTCATCCTATTAATTCATCCATCCATCCACCCACTTCCATTCAATCGATCCATCCTTTCTGCTGCTGCTTGGCCACTGTCCTCGATACGCCGCTGTCCCTTCTTTTCTCTTGGTCTTGTATTTATGAGCAGGGCCGGTGGGCTGCTGCATTATCTGGAGAAGCACGCTGCTTCATATTCATCCAGCTCCACGCAGTCACACCTGGGAGCTGCCCAGTATCGCCACAGCCGTCTGCTGCTGGCTCCACTGGAGCAGCAGGGAATTAAGAGCTGTGCTGAAGGGCACCTTGAGTCCAGTGGTTGTTGACAGTGGGATAAGCTTTACTCATTCATATGGATTTGAACGAACTCACTTCCTGTAATAAACCCAGTCACATTTTTTGGCATTGCATATAGACCCTTCTATAAAAGGACACCCAGAGAGATTCATATGCCCTCACGTCTCCCCCCCTCCCCCAGATGGTCTCGTGGAGGATGGTGTGTTTACCCACATGGTCCTGACTGGCACGTCCTCGCAATGACACTGCAGCATTGCGTGATGCACCTCTGGTTAGGTTTCATTTATCCAGCATCTCTCTGGGGAGAGGCGAGGCAGATGTGATGTTTTTGGTGCCAGATGTGAAGCGGCGCATGTTTCCCTAGTGTGGAGCCGCTATGGTGTCTGGCTGGCTGTCAGCCTGGCTCTGCTTCAGGAGGCATCGGGGAGACTTCTGTATATTCCGTGTGTGTGTGTGTGTGTGTGTGTGTGTGTGTGTGTGAGAGAGAGAAGTCTGAATTTGTGAGGTGTTTCTGCAGTGTGTACATCCATGTCTGAGGTTTGTCTGAAACACTAGTGACACTTCTCACTGATTCAACATTCACCTCACCATCTGATATCAGCAAATTCTCAAATGTCTCACACACACACACACACACACACACACACACACTTCCTCACATGCAGGTCAGATCCTCCATGAGCAGCTTGTCTTTGATGTGGGTCGAGAGCAACCGCTGAATAAAATCTGTTGGGTTTTGTTGTGTGTTGCATCGGAGCTCGTTCATCGATACCAATCACTGCCCTGATTGTGGAAAAACTGAAAATATTGTCTGCACATACATGTTTTCACTTAAACACCCTTAAAATATATGGATGAGCAAGAGCTCTAAATATATTCTTTGGTTACTGATGAAGAAGGTGGCAAATGAGCTGAAAGTCTGACGCCTGACAGACTGCTTATTTATAGTGATGGGAGGAACATGTTTTTTCAACTTCAACAAAAATTGCAGTAATTCATTATAAATGTAAAGCTATTTTGATATTTGTTTAAATACTGTTTAAAGAAAAAAAACAGATCCACTGGTTTTCTCCGTCATTGTAAACTGAATGTCTTTGGAGTTTTGGGCTGTTTTAAGTATTTTCCAATGTTCTGTAAAACAAATAATTGAGACAATATTCAAAAATGGAAAAAACTGGTAACTGTTGACTAAATTTCAAATGGCTTCAACAGCTCATTGTTGTTAATTGGTTTGTGTTTTTGCTTAATAACCCTTTAAGCCACTGACTGAGTGTCAGAACTGTGGATTATTTGGCATTAGCTCCACCGACTGTGGGTAATAAAGGATCAACGCTGTTCATTGGCCTCAATTTGTGTGGGAGCTGGAGGTGCAATTGATCAGCGTTGGGCAAGTTGCTCAGGTAGTGTAATAAGTAACTCTTTGCCTATTATTCCTTAAAACGTAAGATTTTCTTACTTAATTTTTCTAAAATGAAAGACATTATTAATATTTCTATGATACAATTTGTTCCCGCTAACGCTGCTCTCGCTCTCACCAAGCTGGGGAGGAGGGGACAGTTAAATGGTGCGTTTAATGACAGCAACAGACAAATTATACGGCCTTTAATAAGTCAATAACGTTTGTCTCTTTGCAACGGCTGGTTCTCATTCGTCAAGTGAAAAAGGGACGAGTGGACGTAGGACAGGCAGTGAAATTTGGACAACATCGACAAGAACGGCTCTCGGAGCCTTTCGTACCCGCGAGACGTTAAAAAGAAGCGGATTGGCCATGAATGTAACATCACTACATTTAAAAGCATGTCTAATCTGTGTTTGCTCCTCTTTTCAAATAAGCTCAAATAATAACTACAACTCTGCCGAGGAGTTCACATGATGAATCTGGGCTGTGTCTGCCTGGGACTCTTACACCCCTGCTGGACTTTAAAGTGCAACAGTAAAAACTAAATAAAATCCCATAATTGAATCATTTTCCATTTCATTGCTAAAAGAAATACCAGACCTGCTGGTGGTACGAGTGAAGTAGGGTCTGTCGTTGACCGAAGGGACCGACTCGTCCATGAGTGGGTACGACTTGATGAAAGTCAGGGTTTCGTCGGGGAAGGTGGTGGACGACTTGTAGGCAGCTGCCGAACCCTCGCCGGCGCAGGATCCCGGCCTGTGGAGCAGCAGAGGAGAATAAAAACCGTCAGGGCTGAATTCAGCTACACGGGCACAGATGTAAAATCGGTGGCAGCTGTTTGTTTTTTGGGGACAAGCAGGAGGAAAAACAGGTGTCTGGTGCGACTGCTTGGTTTTTTTTTCTTCGGAGTTGTCCTTGCACAACAATAACAGCAGCAGCTGCAAAAACTCTGCTGTCAGAGGCAGAAAAACATGTTTGTGGAAAAGTGACAGTTTGCTATTTAAAGATGTGTCTCTTACCTTGGTTTTGGGACTTGCTCCTCTGGAACAGGTGTCCATGCTGACTCGCTGTTCCTCTGCTCTTTGAATTTACCAATGAAAGCCTTCTCGATGTCGTCCATGTAGAAAGCACAGACCGCTGAGCCGGTGATGCTGTTGGCGGCGGCACAGAGGTAGAAAATGTTACAAAAAGTGAGGCGAAGGTCGCGATTTCAGCTAAACGTCCGACCTGAATAAAACTCTCTATTTTTATTGTAAGAAAATCAAGCTTTTTGATTGATGTTCTGGCTCTTTGGGGACTGCTGGCTAACCCTGCAACTTCACATCTTGATATAAGCCATCAGATGCCCCCTTGTATTTCATTGCAAAACCAATTAACGCTGTAAACCTGCAGGAGAACCAAAAGTTGTAGTAGTAGAAATACTCCAATATGGACAATCGGCTAATATCACAGACATCACAGTGTTTCGCACAGTCACACAGTAAATAACGTAACAAACTGCAGAATTTAAGCTACTTAAAAATCGGGTAATTTAGTGTTAACTTGCCTGTAGTCAGAAAAAAGATTCTCTCTGTGTGGTGCATCACAAAATGCTCAAAATGCTGAGAATGTTCCAGTGACAGCGAGCCACGTCTTGCATCACTCACCTGTTGGCCTGTGTGGTAAAGACGCCGAGCACAGCCGGCCGATGGTTGATCTGCAGCACGTTGGTCAGCGACTGCAGGACATCGAAGTAGAAGAAGGAGTCGCCCGGAACCGAACAGTTCAGTCGGGCTTTGAGAAACGACGTCCAATAACGTTCCAGCACCCTCGGGGATCCGCCATTGTCGTTCTTACAGACACGTGCGACTCTGGAGAAAACCACCTGGGGGAAGGAAAAGGAAAAATCCATTTCAGGTTACAACTGTTTACAACAACATGGCACACGGAGCAGCAGCTAACAATCTTGTAGGAATGTGGCTCAAGTGGCAAAGTGATGTTGTTCAACTTCATTCTACTTCATTCAACTTCATTCTACCAAAGTATAGACACCACGAACCACACGTCTGCCACGTGCCTGCTGCCTGAGATGATGAGTCCCTCACCTTGCCAAGCGTGGTGTACTCCACTGCGATCTCGCTGAAGAAAAAGTACACGTAGTTCCCATACTCAATAGCGTGAAGGAAACGGGGCTCTGTGGGAGACAGGAAGAAAAGATGAGGAACAAACACGCTGGCAGTGAGGCCTCATTTCCAATACGACAGTGAATTGTGAGCACACTGGGTGTGGAGCTGGTAAACACAGATGCTCCATTTGGAAAATGGGTCCAAGAAAAATGCAGTGAGAATGTGTTAGAAAGTGGCAAATCTGGATATTAAAAAAAACGAATAAAACAGTCAAAGAACAAATATATTCGTATCGACATAGAGCTGCTGATGGATCAGCACTGATTAGAAGTGCTGCATGTAAGCTTCATAAGTCTGCATCTTTAAGTGTTTAGGTTTAGACTGAACAAAAGTTATTTAAAATAAAACAAACCAGATCAACTTTTCCTGGTTGAGTGCAAGAAAACATGTTGTCTCGTGACTTTTGGACACCCGATTTTTCCAAATGCTGCAGATCAACATAATCAGTCTCCTTAACTTGTGAAGCCCATTTGCAGGTGTAGAACAGTGTTTTCAAGCGAGGATGTAGATATAACGTAACACAGAAACTGCCATCACGTATGTATTATCTACAGTTACTTACACTTTATAGCTATGTTGTTTTGTAGTGCTCACATGTTCCCGTTGCCTGGAGTTCTGTAAGTTGTACTAAACTATGGTGCATTACACCTGTTATGAGGATTTCAAACTTCATGTAACTTGCATCTCATACATGTGGACGTAAAAGGTTTCTAACTCATGTTTCTTGAACTTTGAATATTGAGTTAATGCTGGGAAAAATAAGAAACCTGCTACCTGGCTTTGAGCATCTTCTGAGTTAAGTGAATCCAGATTTTCTGCAAACCTCAACAACCAGATTTAACACGTCTGATCCTCACCTCGCAGCCATTTGGAGTCGTACTTCACTGTACGCAGGACGGGGCTACTTTCTCCCAGACTTCTGTAAATGACTGCATCGCTCGCCAAGAAGTCAGTCATGGTGGCCGAGTAGAAATCACCACCTGAGAAGAAAAAGAGGGGGGGGGGGGAAGAAAAAGTCATTGAGATAGACTGTCAGGAATCACAATTTCCTAAGAATAACCCACTTCTAGTGTCTATTCTGGTAACGCGACTTTTATTGCCCTTTAAAAGGAGGCAGAGAGGAACATATGTAGGAGAATGAGTCACTTCTAATAACACCCTGTGTGAACTTTGCAGAAATGTCGGTGGCAGGACTGAGCACAGGTTTAAGCCCACCTCCCAATCAAGGTGCAAATTCAGATGATACTTTTTTTCCGCTTCACATGCATTTGAATTTCAGGCCTTTCACTCAAATGCTCATCTAGATGTTTGTGATGAAAAAGTGCTAGTTAACCTGCACTATGGACTGTTGTTACATTTCGATTTTTATATTCACTCATAAGAATTTTCTTTTATTGCGCGTATTTGCCCTCTATGACCAAAGCACAAATCATTTTCTGCAGCAGCCTCTGTCATGCTTCACACTGCTTTACCACTTAAGAATAATGTAACAACAAAAACTAATGTTCACTCAGTTTAAATACCTACTTAATTTCAAAAAGGATCAACAAAAAATGAGTTTACACATACATTTACTGTCAGTGAACAGAAGTGAAAGTGAAGGCTTGGAGGGTTTTAAAAACGTGACTGCATTTTCTAGTCCGTTCACGGAAAACATACACAAAACATAGATGCAGATAGAAGGATCGATTTAATGAATATGTTACCGGTGAAGACTTCCTGTAAAAAAACAATATCGGAACTTTTAGGACACGTTAAAATAAGTGATTATTCACCTGCAAAAAGGCCGACGTTGGACTGGCGGGACTCGAAGGGACACCGTGCCTGTCCCACCACCTCTTCCCCTTGCTGCTCCAGTGTCGACATCTAGGTCAGAGAGGGCACAGCAGCACAGGAACACTTCATCAGGACATATGTGGAGCGGTGATTCCAACCCAATTGAAAAATGGCAATTGTAAAGACGAAAACTGCGTCAGTGTTTACGCCCGTAAACCCATGAGGTCGCTGCTGCTTCTGCTGCCAAATTAATCCGACCACAAGTCTTTAATGGGCAACAAATCAATATGCGATAATGAAAGGCAGCAAATGCATCGTAAAGATTTGTTTTATTTGACGCTCTGTACGTTGGCTGGGTCCATTAAAGATGTGTGTGAAATCTGAAGTCCCGCCGTTACAAGCGGAGCGGACAGTTTATCTCTCCGCCACACTTATTTACAGTAGCTGCCATTTTCTGACCTGCTGTTAACAAGGTCGTAAACCTCAGATATGGCAATAAGCAAAGCCAAGCGTGTGTGTGTGTGTGTCTCGGTGAAGGCTGAACACATGCTTCAACACCCTCTGACACACACAGACAGGGTCTTTCTGTGACTCCAGAGGACATCACATTAAATCAATCAAAGGTTAATTCGATCACAGGAGGCACGAGGCCTGTTTTTGGAAATGTCAAAGTAGACGAGACGTAGACGACGGTTGTTATTATTTCCAGCAGTGGGTGGTGGGTTAAAGTCTGCACACGTGAACATGTGACCATCCGGCGGATAGAGGAGTGATACACTGATCCAAAACCTTGCAACCGAGCTTGACCACATAAACTTTGCATAAATGCCCCAAGGCATATTTGTGGGAAAGAAGAACTAAAAACACTTCAGGTCCTGTAAGGGAACCAACAAAACAGCTCTGCCCTCACCATCACCTCAGTGAAGTGTTCAGGTGATGTTCACAGCGAGCCTCTCGTGTGTGTTGTTGTAGGACCGAACTGGATTTTACGGCACAAGTGGCACTTTTATTTTTATTCCGCCTCTTGTACAGCATCACATAGGAGCTCTGGTTAGATTTGGTGAAAAAAAAAAAAAGATTTCATGCATTTTTACTGGTCATTTCTTTCTTTCCCATCTTCTTCCTATTAAACGCACTTAGGCTTTGCAACTTTCTGCTCTTCACTCGTGTGATACAGGGAATTCACTCACATCTGCTCCAATGAACCATTTGTAGACTCTACAATAAGTTTAAAATCGGTTAAAATGTAAACACCAATGTTGTCTTTTGGTCAGGGTTGGTCACTAATGTTTAATGCCTCAACAGTGTTTTCAAGAGGCCAGGAACTAAGAGATTGTCAATACTTATAAGGTTTGCAAGGGGGCTAATAGCATTTGTAGCCAACCAGACAACTTACCTATTAAATAAGGACTGAGGTATTTCTACAAGACACATTACAAGACTATACACGTACAGAATCATCCAGAACTGCCATGTTTATGCTACAGCATAGTTATTTAGGTGGTAAATAATTAAATACAATCCAAATTACAATTTATTACACTGTAATACAAATAAAGGTTTGGGATTTGAGATCTGTCTGACGTGTTAAGACGTGATTTGAATTCATCCCAAACCAAAGACAGATCACAGAAGTCAGACACAACTGAGGATTCTACAAAGCGGAGCATTGACTGCAGGATCACTGCCCCAGTGCCGCGATGAAGACCGACTGTTTTGACGTTTCAAGGTTTTGCTTTTCTATCACAGATGCATGTTGAAGACAAGCTCGCTGTTGTCTACAGACCAGCTGTCTCAGCAGTCTGGTCGGTGAAGCTGCATGTGCATAGCTGGCCATCCATTCATGTGTTTGACCAGCGTGACACACACACACACAGACACACACACACCTCTCACTCAATCCCCTGTTGTCCTACACAGATTCTTTGTGGAGTCCCAGAGACAGATTCCTTGATCTGATTTACACTTCCCCCGTTTCTCCCCAGCTGTCTTGATAGTCATCGCTTGTCTTTTTTTTTTTTTTTTTTTTTTTTTTTAAGAATGGTGGGGGAGGCAGAAAGAAAGAATATGTGTGTGTGGATGTGTAAACTGTAAATCAGCCTTCTTTTAACCACAGGGAGTCTGTGAAAGACAGACGATGAAGTTTGCACGTATTGGCTGGTAGGCCGTTGTTTTTTACATCAACATTACTCCTGAGTCTTAACCTTTGGAGTTGAGCAGGTCCTTTATGAGACCTGAGACAAGCTGATCCTGGAAACTGGTGTCGTATTTAGTTATTAAAGCTCGGGACTAGACTGACCAATACATCTGTACTATTAAATATTGATTTTTTTTTTTTTGGTGTTGAAATGACCCTTTGCTAAATCTCTTTACCAAAACAGAGAATGAACAGTAGAACAGCGTTTGGAGTTTGAAGGGTTTTGTATTTTGTTTCTGTGCAATAGCAAGAATACAAGTGCAACAATGTGAGACATGGTTTAAAGAGTGGAAGCCTACAGGGTTATTTCCAGGAACAAGAGCTAATTTTAGATTATTGCTGCTACTGATCACTGTGCGGACGCTGGTGTAACACCAGTCAATAATACTACTAACTGTGAGGGAGATGTTTGTGCTTCTGTGCTGCATTTGATTCATTCATTTTGCATAGATTCTGTGTGTGAGTAGGATGTCATCCAGTCTTTGTGATCCAGCTCCCTGGTGGACTTCAGAACACCCTGCACTGAGAGATTTACAGCCTATGCTGCAGCACCCCCCCCCCCACCCCTCCCCCTCCTCTAATGGCTGTGAATCACAGTCCAAAACCTGTGATGTCACCTCTGAGTCTCCACCGCGCCGTCATGTCGGGTTTTGTTTAGCACGTTTTAACTGTGGGAACTTTACCTTTGCATTGTCTTTTAAAAAAAACAACAACATATGCTCATTTTATAGAGAGTTAGTAAAGTTTTGGTCATCGCCACCGGGGAGACGAGGTACAGCCCAGAGCCTCACCTACAGCTGTGGATTCATCTTTAGACTCTGTTGCATCAATGACATCCTCAGGGTATTTCATACATTTCAGCAGCTATATCCGTGTTCAATAATTTCCACAGTCCCTCTGTATTAATGTTGTTTTTCTGCATTCAGCATGTGTGTCATCATTGCTCAGCCTTCCCCTGTTTAAATGTAATAAATAATTTTCCACTTATTTGCACATGTTGTAGTTTGCTGCGCTTTGCGCTTGCAGCTGTTTGTTGTATCCTCGCTCTGAACACACATGCGCGCACACACACACACACACACACACACACACACACACACACAGAGTGAAGTGCTAACTGCCTGGCCTCCTTTATGGCTGATGAATGCTGCGTTTGACCTGCTATGACCCGACTTTGTAGCACTGTTTGAGGGTGTAACTTGACTGTAGTTGTCCTTTTCCAAATGGTGTCAAGTGAATGTTATTTATTATGTGGGCTCTGGTAGAGGAGATACAGTTGTATTAAGAGAAAAATTCAGAAAATTCATGTATGTATTTATGAGTTTAACTTGTCTTAGTTCAAACTACATTTTATTTGAGCTTTTCTTTATGCATGTAGCTAATTAGACACAACATTAACGCCGCTGGTGTCTCGCAATGTATGTGGCTCAGACTGAACGTACAGCTGTGACTACATGCAGCAATTTGCAGTTTTCACTGATGTGCAAACCATCTGCTGTGTGTGACCTGTGTTTGTATGCGTTTATGACATGATATTCCAGCTAAGCGGTGCGTTCACATCAAGCTAGCGCGGTGTGAACGTGATGAGTTCGGTGTGCAGTTTGTTATTCCCATTAGTGGCCTAAAAAGCAGGAGGTAACCGCACAAAAAGACCTGGTCAAACACATCTCATAGCAGCTGTCATATAATCTCTCATTTGTAAATGAGGCCAAGAAGCAGCACACAGTAGTTTGATCTCTTACCTTATAGTTGCGGCAGCTGGGGTTGAAGGCGTTTGTGCCACAGGCGAAAAGCGTCTCGTCATTTCGAGGAACCAGCACTTTGATGTAGTTGTAACATTCATCCTGTTAGCAGGAAAACAGCTTGATGTTATTTTACAGGAGTGGGTCCATGTCAGCTCCTGGCCAGCGACAACACCACGGCAGGACTTGCAGCAAGTAGACTGTATTTTACTTGCTGGCACACACATTATATTCTGTTTTACACTAATTCACGTAATCCCCAGGTCGATTCTTATGGTTTCGCTGTAGCTTTAGGGTGGAATATGTGAAGCCGATTGCCTTGGTGAGTTGTCCCCCGATGGCTGTGGCACGGATTCTGATAAGCTACCCGTTACAAAACCGTGCAGGAAACAAAAGCCACAACATTAATACCAGCTGATGGCTTCAGTGTTTTGGTAGACAGGGGTCAGCGTGGACCCTCTGGCTACACGACACGCCGTCATATGCAGCAATTTGTGATACACTCTGTGTCTTAGCACCTGTGGATTATGGCCAGCATTCACATTTTTCCCATGCGGGTTCCTGTCCACCACAACCCCCAAAGACACCAGATGGTGTTAATGTTGTGGCTAATCAGTGTAAAACCAAGTGCAAACACAGAGAGAGAATAAAATATGTGTGTGCGTCTGGAAGATAATACTCACGCTATTTTTCCCTCGCACAGTGCACTTCTCCACATCTTTCGTCTTCCAAGTCAGTTTCTGAAAAATGAACAGACAGCCAACTGTCAGCTCAAAGACAAGCTGTTTCTCTCCATCCCAGCTTTTGTTGCTCCCAATCGTTCAAGTGCTATTACGAGACAGCTGTGATGAAAATCTCATTAACTTCAATAAACTGTCGTGAAGAAAAACAAACAAACAGAGCAAAATTAGGAATGCCTGCGGCGGCCTGCGCGGCTCATCGCCGGGCAGCTAAACACCGAGGCTCCTCAGCGATAATACAAGATACACGGGGAACTCAAAGGACTGAATTTTCTATGAAATGCTGCCGTTAACCTGGAGGCCAAAAGCCCTCCCCTCATTCTGCAAACACACCAGCACACACCTCCTGCATCAGTTGTCCAGTGGGCTCCTATAGAAGATCCATAAGCTTGTTAACAAGCTGTGTCAGTTGGAGCTTTAATGCGCTCTCACCCACCGTTGGATTATTTCCTGACCTGAATTTTCTCAGCGCTCATCAATACCACTGAGGATGTTGAGAGTAATGTAAAGTACAATGCACTTTAAGCTACAAGTGATCCAGAGGATCCTTTTTGGTCTACAACTCTTCAAAAGTGTGGAAGCTGACAGTAGCTTGAGTTTGAAGCCCACAGGCCAGAATCTAAATGCTTGGACCTTCCTATTTGCCCGTCTACACCAGAGTCAGCACTAACTTAGTGGAAAACACAGGGCGCATACATCTCTTTCCACCTACCTTAATATAAGTGATTTTAGCTGCTTTCTAAATGTCAAAGTTGTGTTTTAGAACAGAAATGTCAACTTAACCCAATATAAAAACGGTAAAATGCCGCCTGTGCAGCAGAGACGGCTGGACCACATAATGCAAATGCGTGATATATTGAAATGTAATGCCAATTTTAGCTATGATATTGAAACTACACTGAAACTTTAATAAACTAGAAAAATGTATGGAAATGTATATGTATAATATAAAATGCATTTTTATGTTTAAATATATCACAAAGACAATGTGAGCGACAAGAGAAGCAGCTAATGTAGCTGATGTTTAGTTATATTGTGCAAACTGCACAGTTAATGCAGGTTTTGAACTACTTAATTGAAAAATTCAGTCACGTCTTGTGTATAATTGTGTAGACCAATTTATTTGTATTTTTATTTATTATTTGTTTTAGTCAGTTGCCAGTAAAGATCAGAAGATATAATTGATGCAGGTATCTGCAGGTACTGTATGTGGTGCCAGTGGTGTGTGACGTTACACAGTTTTGGAGAAGTGTATTTGTGCACCAGTGAGTTCGTCTGAACGAGCCGCAACAAACCAAAATAATTTACTGAAATCATGCAGGATGCTTCTGCCTGAGCAATCTGCAATCGGGGCTTTTATTCATTTATGCCTTTAAAAATCATGAATATAGTTCCTTGTGGCGCAACGCCTACAGTTTTGCCTGTACTGCACAGCAGCAACTTGGACTAATTTGATTAGCTTACTAGTCAGGTCACGAGTCTTATTTCAACGTGTCAGGATGGGTCGAGTCCTGCGGCTGTAAAAAAACTAGAATGTGCAATAGTCTGAGAGAAGATGAGCAAATCTCCCCTCTTTCTGTCAGTTTGCTAAGATGTTTTAATTACATTTCTTTATTTTGTGCTGCACAGACATCAAGATTGTCACGGGATCCTCTGATTGTCAGAGAATTTCACACCGCTTTTGATGCCAAATTGAAGCCAAGGGCTTTGTCCCGCATGTCTCTTGTTCTTAGGGCTGGTTTCACATTTTATCAGCCAGCTTTCAGTCCACTATTTAAAACTTGAGAAATTACTGTATACTGGCTAGTTTCCAGAGAAGAAAACTAGCATAATTGTTCATGAAGACGAAGCTTTTACGTATGAGCAAATATAATCCAAAAAACACAAAAACTCCATTTTCCTTAAACCAACAATGCATTAGTGATCAATCATCTGACTTGCTGCTGCTAACAGACAGCATGGCTCTGGACATAAATGTATAGTTTTATTGTTTAAACATATAAAATATATTGATAAAGATGAGGATTTGTGGATGACATCCCCTTGGAACTGCAGTACATGGTGTTGCACATCCACAGTCGGACTGAATGTCCCATCCCACAATGATGAGGACTAACTTATCAGCCTTTTGCTGAACAGTACATGATGCACTTCTTGACATCTTGACTGGATTTTAAAGCCAGCACTCTTCCCTCGATGTCCTTGCATGAAAACACCTCCGGCGAGACTTTCTCAGGATCTGATATGATTCAGTATGAGTCAGCAGATGGTAATAGGTCCTGTGTCATCCACGCGCGATTTGGTTTACTAATAATTACTTATGGCCACCCAGGGTCCCGATGGGAGGGTAAGAGGATTTATGAGGGATTGATTGTGAATGAAAACTTGGTGTGAAAAGCTGGTTTGAAATTGAGCCGGAGTGAAGTAATGGATATGAGATGAAGAGGATGCACCATTTTCTGGTGCTATGAGTCAGTCACACACTAACGATCCAGCTCAGATTGATAACGGGGACAGCAGAGTAGAGATGTGATAGCAGAGGATGGCTTCGGTCTTCCATGATTTTCCACTCAGTTGCTGGTGTCACTCTGGAGACGGTGGACGTTTTGGCTGAATGGCTAAAAAAAAAAATGCATCGTACACAAACATCCAATATCCACGTTTGCACATCCCATAACTGCAGGGCAGAGTTGTTCCCCCATTTCTTTGTGTCCCACTCAAATCAATAGTTTAGATGTCTTCGGCATAGAGTGGTAGCCTTCTCCCAATGAATATCCATGTTTCAAGCTAATCTAAATACAACCAAACAGAAGTCCGGGCCCTCTGAGGGCTTTTATTTAAGTACAATCATGTTTGACAAATGAGATTCAGATAAAAGGGAGCATGCCACTTCAAAAGCCACAAGAGCGCCGCTCCACTTGTATTGGATATATGTCTGAAGAGAGATTGCTTAACACTTGAATGAAAACACAGGCAAAGGGTAGTGAGGAAAAAGAACGCGATACAAACATCACAAGAGATTTTTCTGGGTGTGTGTGTGTGTGTGTAATAACATGCAATGCCGTTCGAAAAAATGTGGACAGAATCAGCATTCACATGCAAGAAAAGCTTCGTCTTTCATTAAACCCTCGTGTAAAACCAGCACTGGCCTATTTGTACATGTGCACATATTATCCCCGAAAATCACCACTAACAAGTAGACCCCTACGTTCAGTTATGAGAACGGTTTATTGGTTTTCTTTTTCCCTGTATTTAATGACCACAGAATCCAATTTCAACATTATCTGTTGGAAAATGTCAGCTGAGGCTGGGTAATTCAAAAGCTCTACTCGTAACTCAGATTATTGGCATTGATTCTGAAGGATCAGAGGTATCAAACACTCCCTAAATGTCAGATTCTCACAACAAGAATTCATTTGTGAGATTCTACATTGAGAATCGTGGATGACAGTTTCGAAAGTAAATGGCCAAAACAAACTGCTACTGCTGATTAATGACATCATTATTAAATGGATACTGACGAACAAGTGTGTCAAGACAGATTCAACTGGATATTGAACATAGAGTAGATACTAAGGTTTGACACAGAAGTGACTTATAATGGCAACGAGGTGAATGCTAGAAGCCTTTCAGCCACGACTGTGGACAGACGTTCTTACCTGCTGTGGGATTATCTGCTCAGATGAAGTGGCCAGATTGATGGCAAACACATGGTCCCTGCAAAAGCCAAAAGACAAAAGACATTAATGGGGCCATCTCCACATGCTTTTTGTCACGCGTGACAATTTTTGAATGCAAAGCTTCCAAAAAGTATATTGGCTTTTAAACTCCAGAACTTCAGGAAATGTTTTCCAACACCCAAAGTTTTCCAGCTATCGACACAACCCATATGAATCATTTTGTGAGGTGAGGCATGCACTTTATTGTATGCAGCTGTGGAAAATATTAAGTCCATTTAGGTACATTAAGAATCACCATACATTTTATATTCGGGCTCTTGGCAGTGAGAGCACTGCAGTTTGAGACGGAGCCAAAAGCTGTAGAAGAATTTACTTTGCACAATGAAAATAGGCAGTGGAGGTTCAGCCTCGTACTTTTTAGATAATTAACCTGCGACTTCTTCATCAAATGTGGAGCAACGTGCAATTAGACTGAGAGATGCACTAGAAAAATTGCACAGATGCTGCCAAAAGTGCAAACATGAAAGCACTTTGGCGTGGAGACGCTGTCTGAGAAACCTGAATGAAGTCTAAGTTTGCACAAATTATAGCCTGACCAGAGCTGAAATACCATGGTTTTCCTGTTCCACGTTTCACTGTGGTTGGGGTTGGCTGTACAAGAAAATCAAAAAACCTATATCACCATTGTTAGGTTTTGACATTTACACACGTGGATGACAAAGTATTTACACATGAGAGTACTGCGTGACCACATTAAGCAGCTGCCTGCTCCTTCGCTTACTTATAGACTGTGAGCCTCAGTAAACATTGTACGCAGTGCTACAGTAGCAGAGTACAGATCCTGTGTGTCTAAACTAAGGGGACTGGTGACAACTGACCGGGCGGCGATGTAGAGCATGTGGTTGATCCTCAGCATCCTCTGGAAGTCCAGACCCAGGCGGAGGGTGTCATTATCAGACATGAGTCCCTGGAAGCTGGGGTAGAGGTAGGAGGCTGCAAAGGTAGAAGAGATGAAGAAAATCAAAGTTGACTTGCTCATAGAAGCAAAAGATGCCTGCAAATGTCTTCACAGCTGGGACTCAAAGACATGAGACTTGGATGTTACGCTCAGGGTTTTTATAAAAACCCAAATGAAAGAGCCAGGGCGAACCCCCCATTAATTCACTGAGAAATAAACCTATAGCTTTCCAAAACGTGTCACTCATTCGCACCTGTCAAATGTCACAGCGCTTCTCCAAACAAGTCAGTCTGTGAAGAGGCAGGAGAATACCAATGGCTGAACATTAATGCACAACAAATCAACAGTTTAGGAAAATATTACACCTTTGCAGTTTAACAAAAACTAACTGAAGGTTACAATTTGGCCTATTGTGCTGAAAACCCAACGCCATACACTGTATGCTAATTTGTTCTTGTGGAGGTGGATGAGCGGGGTAAAAAATAGCATCCGCGCTTGCAAATTAGACAGTCATGTCATAGAAGTCAGTCTGATTTAAATAAATGGCTCCCGGTAAGCATTTCTTAACAGACACGTCTGGGGACTGTGCCAAGTGAGAACAAGGAAACAAATCAAAAAAAAACATCTCAATGGAGAGACGGTCTGTCTGGTCAGCCCACATTTAAATAGCACTCGTCTGTCTGCGAGGTCACGAGAGTTCACTTAGTGTTGTCATGAATGCAATTTCAGTGCCTTCACCTGCAAAAATCGCCCCGAAGAAGCTCCTTACAAATGATCCCACGTGGTTAAAAAAAACCTAAACTTTCTGTTACCACGGGCAGCTTGTGTATACCATTAAATGCTCATGCATAAGTGAAATGTGTGCACCAAGAACACGGAGAGAAGATGAACAGAGGAAAGTGGTGGAAAGAGAGACCTAGGATGCTCTACGGGAGAATTTCATTTCTCTTTCTTCCACTTCTGCATTTTAATTCCATCGTCCTCTCTCCTGCTTGAACGGGAAGACTAGCTCACTGGGGGGAAACCTTAGTTTAAACATTGGGAGACGGTGTCGGGTACTTTAAATAATAGAATGGCGGCCAGTAACTGCTCAATACTGACACCAGGCTGTCTGCCACATCACAGAGACCTTCCTCTGCCATTTCCTTTTATTTCAACCAGCTCAAGGCTACGATGCTCTGAATCTGTGAAGTACTGTATTAAGTACCCTCCAGCCTCTCATGTGACCGGGGTTGCTGCTGAATTAGCAATCCCCGCTAGAGATACGCCACAATCTGAAATTAGTCTCTCTACAGGGAGCTGTACGTTTCCCCAACCGCTCGTCTTGAATCGACTGTTTAAAGATTTAAATGCCTAATGCCTGGCTGAGTGCTGGACCTTGCTGTGCTGTCTGGTGAAGAGAGTCCCAGTGGCTCACAAGCCCTCCCCACAATCCTGCCCCTGGCGAATGAGGATTTCTAATTACTCTTCAGCACTTTCAAATCCAAACATCCTTTCAAGTTTAGGGGGCAGCCGGAGCACTGCTCTGGGCAAATCCAGGAGCAGGTGATGGCGCCTGAAGTTATTTACGCATTCTGTGTATGAAGGCACATGCAACTCTGCTGGCCCAGAGACTCAGTCCAACCAGGATCCGGCATCATTAAATGATGTTAATTCATGGATATGCATCCAGAATTATTGCTCTGACCATAAAAGCTGTGCCCAGCAGGAATAAACAACACATTGCATTTACAGCTGCACTTATTAATCAGCAAGAGGCCCTGGGTTCAGACGATGTTACATGAATGTTACAGCCCATGTACCTGAATGAAATACTGAACTTCCTGAATTCTCAAGCAACCACAAAGTCAGATTTCTGGTTGCACTAATGATGGTTAGGTTCATTATGTTAGTTATACATGTTATAACTATCCGACTAACATTGAGCTGGTTGTAGCTTCACAATGGCCTGAGCCAAAAGAACAGAATATTACCTAAGAGGTTTCAAATGTATTCCATCCAAAAATCAATGAAACACAAACATTGCCGCCCATTTTTCTACTATTTAATACAATCAGCAACACCACACTACAAGCTCAACAAGGGCAGGGCTGCATTTTATATTCGATGCTGTCATCTCAGGACGAGCCAACTACTACAGGCCTGGAAATAACCGAGTCAATTACATGTTCTCAACAACTAATTACACATTTGGACATTTTTCAGGTTCAAAGCCCAAATATTTGAGAGTTCCAACCTCTTGATGGTGAAGATTTGCTCCCACTCCCCATCTGATATGATGGTAAACTCATTATCTCTGCTATTACAGTGCCGATCAGCCAAAATAGAAAACAATCAAGAATCACATGATAAATTGATTAATTTAGAAAATAAAGTTAATCCATAACAAGCAACAACAGTGCGAATAAGCTTTCTAAGACAAAGAATGTGATCTCGGTCTGTATTCATTCAGGATCATGGGGGGGGGCATAAATACACAGTTTGAGAGATTTACGTGTACGTGGAGCCATTTCTCAGAGGAGCAGCTGACGAGGGGCTTAGGGCAAATAAAAACATAGTGTGGAGTTATTTTCCCAATCAGCCAAAGTAAAGTTCTGTAGAGATTTACAATGAACAGCTGGGAGTTCAGAGTGGAGTGTGTTGCTGACTCACTACCTGCGACACAAATAACAAGTCAGGTCTAAACAACCACATATCGGAAAGTTGTCCTAAACAGACTATAACTTTGATAGATGCCAATGCAATTTAGCTGAAGTTTCATATGGGGCCCAGCCCAACTTTGGAGTTTTTTTTTATTTTATTTTGGCAGGACAAAAGGGTTGTGCATTTAACACTCATATCTCACAGCATCACTGCTCCAAGTCAAACGCTTCAGGGCTCCGGTGGAAAGTTCAAAACACTCCTTATTCATTCGTACACGACGTCAAACAATATTGTTTTAACACTGAAACAGCCTAAACCTGTCTTCTACCATAGGTTATCCAGCATAAAAATATCTGGTCTTGCATTCACAAACCTAAAGTCGGTCAATCCAGCTCTGGATTTATTCTGTACAAAAATAAATAAATACAAGGCCAAATGCTGAAGTGAGTCATCTGCCCACTTCCTAAGAAAAGCAACAACTTGGGTATGATTTCATGGACTTCAGTATGAGGAAGTGCTACGATTCATAATGGATGTATTACAGACTTGTGGGAGACCTTGTGCTATGCTGTCACCTGCTGGAACCAAAGGTGACAAATTGCTCTCATTACACCTGGGACGGAGCTCCACATATAGCACTATTAGCGTAGCTATTTCTGCTAATGGTTGCGTTACTCTCTTCCAGATAGATCAATTACAGTGTGTGGGGCCACAGTCTCGGCCACCTCTTAAATCTATTATAGGCCATTACATTTAGCTGCCACGGCCTCTTCCATCGACCTCCCCAGCAATTGGGTGGCACTGATGGTTCCTTAGGGTGGTCTTATGAAGCAGTGTCTGAAGGGTGTCACGGACGTCAACGATCCTCCTCAGTTGAAATGATTTCTTATAGCTGATGCTGAACTCTTGAGCTAAGGTGCAATCATATGTTGGACTGGCTGATATTTTTTCTATTAGCTCTTATAGACTGTGAGTGGAACTGTAATTGTGATTGTTTTTAAATGTATTTCGTCCAAATTAAAAGTTTTAATTGTTTTTATTTTGAAAAAAAAAAATCTTACATGTGGAATAATATTCATATCCTGCATGATTATGATCAGCTGTTGCCTTTGTATTTCTAATGCAAGTCATGTTTACACTGGATTTTCAAAACCTTTGGACAGTTCTAGTGACGGATCGACAGCACTACGGTAAACTATGGAGAAAAATGGAATTCTGCAGACTTTGGACAACTTAAATGGCAGCCTGAGAAGCAAAACAGGTTCGTTGGCAAAGCACCCACAACAACATTCTTATTAGTATTGTGATATTGATTTCATGCAAGTCTTACAGCCTCGAGCCAGGGAGTTGTTTTCTTTGGTTCAAGCTAATGTGAAACTGTTTATGTTTTGTGAGTGATTTCTTTAGATGTAACTGAAAGTGACTTGGATGTGAAAACGTTACAGCTACTAATGCACCAAAATCCTGTTTTTCTTTGTAACATAAAAAAAACGATTCACTCATTTCTGATTATAACTCTAAATCCAACTCTTAATCCTTATAACTCCTCTCAGCTTTATGTGAGACTTGGGTTAACTTGTGTCTTCATGCATGTTGCCGCAAGTGCTTTCCATGTGGAAATGGCCTCTTCCACACAAAGTCAACAAAACAACTGCAATCCATCGGATGAATAAACCTCTGCAAATTTACTCGCTGCAAACATGCCCTTAAACACATCCTCCTCACTAAGCTATGTTCCCCCGTGAGGAGATAATACCTTAGTGACCCTTCACTTTACTTTTACTTCTATTTCGGCAACAGGGATCGCCATGGCAACGCAACAGATTTTGAACTTACATTCTCTGCCCACGATGCCGATTGGTTCGAGGTCTTGGGGGAACGGCGTGGCCCCTGAGGAGAGCTGAGGTAAGAAGGCGGCTAAGGTGAGAGCCAAGATGGCTGGCAGGACAGGTCGAGGCGAGCTGGGCATCAGCCTCATTTTGGCAGGAGAGGAGACCTCACTAGAAACACATGGCCCACAGCAGATTCACCTCCCACCTAAAGAGAGACATAACATTATCTGGGTTATCTGAGCAAGCAGTGAATACATACCGTCACAACTGAGTTGAAAATTGTACTGGGTTTTGTGAGACACTGTCTAATCAGAGTAAAATTTGAAAATTACGTTAATGCCGATATGTGGTTTCGTGTCATGTCGGCTGAACAGCACAGATGGAAAAGTGCGGACACAAACACGCACGTAAAAAAATGTATATAGATGGAGTCCAAAAGAGAACCAGGCGCAGGGAGCCTGAGGAGCAGTCAGGGCCCCACCAGTCTGGTGTCATCAGGTCCTGATGTCAGCATTAATTACCTTTGCTAAACATCTGTATGTGGGTATTCAAACTGCATGTGAAACAGCTGTAAGAAGGTCATTTCAAGTCCCATCTCAATATAATAACGGTTAAATGAACAAGTATTAGTGTGAATGTGGCGGGTATCTCTGTGTGTGGGACTAATGGCACAATGGGGTCCTATCCAGGGTTGACCACTCACTCAGAATGTGGGCTAAGATGAGCTACCGCATCCTAAAGATAGAAAAATGACAATACAAATGATATTAGGTTTAATATTTTTAAAGACATAGAAGGAATCATGTGGTTTGCATAATGACAGGAGCAACTCAGCAGGTGAGGAATGTTAAGTGCACTACCAACAGAAAAGTCAAAGATGAGACAATACCACAGAACGTGTTTGACAAGCGAAGTGCAGAACACATGCAGGAAAAAAAAACAAAAAAACCCAGCAGTGACAGCTTAGTGTGCAAAGACGATCCACCTCGTTGAGCTACATAAATTCACATCAACTATTTTCAATAAACTGCTTGGCAAACGAGCTCTGAGAATAAAAACGGTTCAGATAAAAGTTGGAGTCATGCTACTGTTTGGGAATAATTAAAAACAGTGCTGGTACACAAAGCAAGACTGTGTTCAAATGTTAATTTCCACATCTGTTTGATATCTGAGGGGAGAAGCAGTGACAGATGGATGGCAGTGGGATTTGTCGAAACAGACTTTGACGACCTGTGCCCACCGCCAGCTTATTAAGGGCAATGTGTCCTCCAAAGGCTCCGTACAAGCCCTCCCAAGCTTATGTACAGAGTCACTTGGCAGTGAGACTCGGGCCACATGGTTTTAAGTACGAGCAGAAAATTAAGTCAACTGGGACGTGAACTGTCATCAATATTGATAATAGTCTGCTTCATTTAAATTCAGGGGACAAAGCTGCATTTAGCAATAAGGTCGAGCTACGATCACAACACTATAAATTTAGTGGGTGGGTGTCTGCTTGTGTTTACTTTGTGAATTACAGCAGCTTGTGTGGTCTGCCTGAGGCGATATGAGGACAATGTACCTTACGGATTAGACTTGTGCCATGGATGTTTGTTTCTGTCGTTAGAACAAACCTGTTATGTTGTAGGGGTATTACTCCAGAAGACAAATCCAAGAGGAAAATGCCTTCAAAATATCCAAAAACATCCAACGAGGACGAAAGGGCCAAAAGAAAGCCCTGTAAAAGCTTAAATTACCCACAAAAAACACATTTAGTCCACTACTCTTAAGAATATGTACAGCCAGACACCCCAAAAACAAATGTGAGCGCCATATTAGGATCTTTGCAACGGCGGAAGGCAGAGATCATTTATTGACAACCTACAGGAAGGGAGCCAGCAGTCATGATGCATGCAAAACAGGAACATAGTGACTAAAAGAGCTTATGCAAGGCCAGTTATATACACTGAAATTCAGGATAACACCTCTAACACCGGGTGAGACGCAGTAGTCTCTTCATGATTTTATCGCCAACCTGAGCTGCTGCTGGAGACATTTCTTTGCGAGACTTCCCGCATTGAAGTAAGAGCGGTCACTTACTCTGTGAGAAAGTGCCCAATGACGAGGGGACAGGAGGGGTCTGCGTCCAGGCCGTGTGTCAAATATGAGATTAGAAAGTCAATGGCCATATCATTGGAACATTTAGTGTCGGTGAGCAGCACATTAAATCGAAACAGAGGTACACACCATCACACAAGACGTCTGATAAACAAAAAGAAAACAACCTCCTGTGACTGCAAGTTGCTGCAGAACCAGTTAGTCTGACCGGTCACGGCCCTGAGCCATTTTCTGTGTGGGAACCAGTCATATGGGAGTTGGCTAAGTAAGAATAAAGGTGAAGGATTATGTAAAAAAAAAAAAAAAAAAACGCGTGATTGATTGATGAGCTTTCAGCCAAACTCAGTCAACAGTGAAGTGAAACGCCGTGTCAGGATCTGATCAGACACCTTAAGATTTCAAATGCAAGACAGACTTTTTGCAGGTTTTTCTCTGCATGGTCGAAACGCAATGCTCGAGATTTATGAGTTCACAGACTGTGTGTGAGGGTTACAGCCAAGTTATTAATGCCACAAAAGAAACTATCCTTTAATCTTGCATCTAAATTAGTCGTGTGCATGTGCTGTATAAAAATCGTGCATCGCTTTATACATTTTTGGGTCACAGCTATGGTTGAAGTAGCATCGTGATGCGTGACGTACATCAAGTTTTGACAACTTGGAACTGAATGCATCAGATACGGTGTCTTGTCCTCTTTGTTCACCGTGTCCTAGGGCTTGGAAAGGAGCACTTGGACCATTTTGTTTTTCACAAAGTGGACTTGTTAAGCCACCTGGCAGACTTTCAGTTGGGTCTCTAAGGTGGGTGATGGGGGGCTTCTAGGACGCGTTGGCACTCTTTTGAGTACGTGACATTCGTTTGGCTTAGACGACAGCGTCACATCTGCAGATTGATAACACATATCCACACTGAATCGTGGAGTCCCGAAGCACAAATGAGACTAAAATAATAAGACAATCTTGGCCTTTATTACTTCACATGGATGAGGCCATGGAGTCATTTAAATTCATCCACAAACTCATGCAAGTCAGTTTTAGGTTTCATAGTCCCCACTTGGCTGAGGAAAACAGGCCTATAAAAAGTCCCATTTAACATCTAAATTCCAGTTCTATCCTCAATCCACTGCATTGCACTGTACGTACCCGTCAGCTCTGGGGACGTCTATTTCCTGCCAACACCTGCTGCACACAACAACAACAACAACAAAGCATCATTCTAAGGCAGAACCCCCCTCTAACATCCCCTGGCCTTTCGCACGAGCCACAAAAAAATACAACGATTCTTTTGAACTTTGTGCTTGGATTTGCCTTTTCTTTTGGCTGTGGAAACATTGTGTCCCACCAGCCTCCACTCTGACATAACTGTGGCAGATGCTGGACAGCATAATAAGTGAGCCTATTCCTGCTCCCTTTGATAATTTCAGACACAATTAGCCACATAACTCTCAGCTCTCAGTTGGAGGTTGTGAAACAGGCTCTTATACTGGGCTCCACCATTACACCAGGACGATAGTGATGAAATAATTAGTTAAATACACAGTGTGGTTGAGGACTGGCCAACAGAGGGGCAAAAATGGCAAAATTAAAGACAGATGCTAATTGCGGACCGCAGAGGGGAGGTGGGGATGTTACACATTTTATCGTAATAAACATGGAGCACATAGATTAGTGTTCTGGCCTGTTCCAACCAGCACTTCTTAAATTACAGAATCAACCCTTAAAGCAGCCATACGCCGAGAAAATAAAGACTTTCTGATGATTAAAGGTTCATTTTCCTTTAGCTTTAAGAAATAATGTTTGAAGTGGTCTTGTTTTCCCTGCTTTGTTTTGTTAGACCAGTAGAGGGGGAAAAAAAATTAAAAATAAATCTGCCTCATGATTTTTTTTTGGTTGTCAAAACAACCACATGGGAATTATAAAGTGACAGGCAGAAAAACAACACGTGATATAGATGGTGCATGGTGAAACAAACATTTCATTGTTAGGGCCTCGCAGCCATATTGTCTCTCCTCAAACTCCTTTTTGGAAGGTTCGTCCGATCACCAATCTCACTGCAGTCCCATGATACGAATCACACAGCTGTTTTTCCTCGTAAAGCTCACATCCTCTCGGCATTCACTCTGCACAAACAGGCATCGCTGGCATTCACAAACAACAGAGAATGGTTACAGAAAAGGTTTCCTAAGGGACACGCATACTAGTTAGTAAATGATGACCATGGATATTCTCCCCCCAAAATATGAACCATAATCCCCTTTTTCGTTTGTTTTATGCAATTCATTCCTCTCAACCCTCTCAGACAGAAGACACTTTGCTAGATAGATTTCCAAAGGTTAACCTTGTAGATGTCATTGAAATGGTGATCAAGCAGCATCAGGAAATAATTGAAACAACAGCCCCAACATGACACAGAGGTGGATTCTATAGACTGGTTCTCGAATGGCTTTTACTACGGTGCAAATTAATTACAACCTGGGTTCAATTAAGAATCCTAGAAAAACCCCCAATCATTACTTTTTACTTTTACACATTTTTACACATTACTTGTGGGTTAACAGAGGTGTACAGTAACTAATGCAGCCATATTTGTTTAGTATTACAATGTATATGTTCTTATGCTCCTTTCTCCAGTTGCATTTTGAAAATTTGTTCCTGAATGAAAAGTGCATTATAAGTTAAATTATTATTATTATTTTTAGTATATTTCATGTCATCAGGGCATCTTTGTGGCAACATTTTTAAAAAGCTATTAGCATCTTCACTTGACAAGAAGTCACGGTTTGATTGTTGCCATTTTCCAAGAATTAAAAAAAAAAAAAAAAAAATCAATTGTCCCTGAAGTCCTTTAATTCTTGGATTAGTATGTCAACTGGCTGCTCTCGGTATAATGTAGTCATTCTTAGAGTGTCTGCATTGTGCCCTGGTAGGCAGAGGGTAAGATAGTATCCAGGATGAGATGTGTCTGTCAGGGGAGGTTGAGACCCTCCTTGCCATCAATGCCACTCAGCCTCTTCCCAAGGGAATCCTGCTTTAACCTCGGTGCCAGCACAGTTCAGACGAGTGACAGGTTGTCCTGTCAGAGAGGCCATTGATTGTCACCCCATGTCAGACTACTCTACTCTGTCCTCATCGAAGAATCCCCACAGATTAGAGCCTGGTTTATACTTGAGCTTCTTTGGCAGATCTTTAGAGGATTGATGTCAAAGGAAAACCAGGCTGACAGCAAGAGCCAACAAAAGTAGTGAAAACTGTTCCAGTATTTCACTGATGTGATGCACACTATCAATTGTGAGAGCAATGATGAAAATATTGGTGTCTCGCTGAGCCTCCAGTATTGAATAAGAGTGGAAATTGTTGTGTAACTGCTTTGTGCATGGGTATCACTCTCAGTGAAAAGGACCACTGCTGGTAGTCAGACCTACTCTTGGGACGTCCTCGTCAGACAGCCAGTTTGGCCAGACTTCAAACAGAGGGATCTATGCAGGACTCAGACAGTGAGACGATTCTCTGATCGATCTGAAAAAAAAAAAACAACAAAAAAAAAAACCCCACTGCAGACATCATCCATCTTCACGTTTATTTGCAGTGGGATTTTTTTTAAAAATGAACTAAACTAAAAGGCTATCAGATCGGTGGAATCTTCATTTGTCTGCCTTCTGTTAATTATTTAGATTTATCTTCATAGAAGCCTTAAATTCTGTTTCAGCCAAAGGATCCACCTTCATTCTTCTGTGGCCTTTGTGGAATTTTCAAACGAGTCTTTCCTTGGGGGTCATCTAATCAAACCGATCAGTTTAAAATATGCTGGGCAGCAATTGCCTTCGCCCATTTCCCTTTCTCCTCTTCATACATAAAAGTGAATGTTAACTACCCCCTTCTCCTCTCAATCTCCCTGCCATCAATAATTCAGGATGTTATTGAGAAACACTACCTGAAGCCTGTATTGACAGAAATCCAAGCGCCGTCATTCCCTCAAGGGCGTCATAATTGGATACCCCCCGAGGCTACTGATGTGAAATGCCGAGCAAGAGGGGAAAGCAGTGAGTGTCGATGTTTTCTGTATTTTCTGTGTTTCCATTTTTAACTTCTATTCCAGGGACTCCAATCTGACCCAACAGCCGAAGTTACACAACTAATCGAGTGGGGTACTCCCCCTTGGGAAACGTGCGTGTGGGGGGCAGTTTCAAACTTTACAGAGTGGAACTATATGCATTAATTTAAATAAGTTGCACATATTCTTATTTAAGGGTCTGAGGACAAGGGTCTCAAATATATTAGCATGTTAAGCCCATTGAAACAAATCTTTAATTTGCAATATTGGGCTCTTGAATAATATTAGATTTAATAATCTTGTTTCATGCACCATTGAGCCCCATTAAGAAAAGAAAGACAAAAGGCAAACATTCTATGGTAAACTAATGTATGTACATAATTAAAAGATAATATGCACTGTTGTCTGCTTTGATATTAAAGCAACAGAAAAAGGGGCTGGTTGGAGGGACGCCCCCCAACACCTTCCAAACCTGTCACATATTCCCAGAGAACTGCTCACACTCTAACAAGAGCAAGAAGAGAGGAAGAAGCTAATTGGGTAAAGCAGCTTTTCAGCAGTCTGGGTAGGATGAATATATATGAATAACATGCTTTAGAATATTAAGGGAATCATTCCATTTGCCAAACTACTCCAAACTGGGCTCCAGGTCAAAGGAGAGAAGGTGGTTAAAGCATGTGGTGATGTTGATTGACCTCCTTGAAGCCCATTAGCAGGGAGAGAAGATGCTCTGCAAAAGTTGCATTTTGTGTCGACTTTGAAGGAACCACTTGCAACATTTGTTGTGTTGAGCTATTTAAACGGTTCATTTGTTTAACGAACAGCTAAAAGTTTGACAATTGTTTTCAAAGGGGACTGAATAACTTTGAGCACAGCTGTTGGTGGTTTTACTGGAGCCTTTGGATCAGGTTTGCTTTGTGAATGTGCCTATGGATGTACATATACGTATTGCTATATAAATATTTCTTCTAGTGGGTTTACACTGTTTATGAGGCTTTCTAGAAGCTTGGCAAACCCTGAGTCTCTTGTCAACACACTAGGCAGAACACACTCCAAATAAATCTTGGGAAACAAAAGGAAAAACCTCATACGTCAGCAGAGCTGTGCCGATATGACAACAAGAATTAGCCCGGATATACAGTAAAGATGTCCAAATGGCAACATCGGACACTGAGCTAACAGCTTCCTTTTAACTGCGAGGTGGAGGGTTATCGAAAGAACCCAGACTGGGAGCAAATGTTCATTTCCATTACATCCACTCGCTTTGACAAAACTAAATAACATGCACAGCCTAGATTAGCAATATATGCTGTAGGTGAGGAGGCTTCCGCTGAAGGCCACTGCTGTGACGACTTCATGGTGGCTTTGCGTCCGTTAGCTCAGTAGAGAGAGTCACACGTCTCTATTAACACAAAGGCGCTTTGATCTCCATCTCCCCCGTGGCACCAATTAGCTCGCTGCACCGTTTGCATTTTAAACTCTTTGCACTTCCTATTTTGAAAGACGTCTTGCATGAATTACCGGATCTCTTATTCCCTCTCGACGAAAAGTGAATTATGAGTGGCATCCCTCTAAAGTTGGGCTCAATCGAATGAGGGAACTCTACAAGTGCTCAAGGGAGAGGATGACAGTTTCCCTCACTGATCACCGCCGTTTCTCGCTTTGTGTGAAAATCTTTCACGGACTATAATAAAATTAGATGGCCTGCTGCTTATTTCTGTTATTCTTGACAAAGGAGGGTGCATTTCTAGGTGTGCCAAACCAGAGCCTTCCACTATAAAGATGAAACACACACACACACACACACACACACACACACAGTAGTTGAGAACTGATCAAAGCAAGATAAATAGCTGTGAAGATTGTTCCACTGCCTTTACCCCTTGTTAGCGGAGGCAATCACACGGACGTCACCCAGAAGATCCATCCCTGTCACATTACCACAAGATTATAAAGAGAAAGGAGGGGGGAGCAGGAAAGCTACCAAGGGAATGTGTGACAAAAATACATTTGCTGAATTTCCTTGTAACAAGAACGAAAGCTGCTGCTTTTATAAAAGAATGATTTTTGCTATCTGAGTGGTCGATGCTGATGAAGGGAAATATAAATCAAGGGTACAAGAGAGGCTTCTCGGAAAGAGTGCCTCACAGAGATAATGGCATCATCATGCCTGTGTGGTTCGCTATGCCTGCAAAGATTAAACACTTTATCATTGTCTTTAGGACAAACAGTCTCTGTACGTATAGCACACATCCAATTATTAGATGCCTTTTACGCTTAAAGCCGACATCCACGCGTCAGCTTCATCACGCAGCAGAAGCCTTAAGAGCAAAAGAAAGAAATAAAGAATGAGACGAGGCAGCAGTCTTATCGGGACAGCGCTACCTTTCAGGGCTGTAGCCCACAGTGGCAGCTGACCTCACTTTTATTACTGCCATCTCACACTGATGATATCATCTAAACACATACAGCAAGACCCGGGCACTTTCAAGCTCAGTTTATCTCCTTTTATGGCTTTACGCTGTCCCACCCATGATAAGTCAATGGCCATGGGCAATCATACACCAAGGAGCAGCGTTGCTCCTCTCATCAGGCCACACCGAGTCATGAAACATGGGAAGGAAGATAGGAGCTGGGACATGAAACAGAGGAACGGTTACAGTAGCAAGGCAGTAAACCAAAATGTAGAAGAAGAGGAAGAGGAGGCGGAGAAGAGGAATGACATTGTCTCACAGCTCAGTGGTCTAGAATGAGCCAGACAATCAATTCCACTACTCAGTTTCAGCTTGGCAGGTTCTGCTTCAGCAGCACTGTGCATCCCAGGCAGCGCCAAATTATCAACGGTGCTGGAACACTTTAATGATCGGTCACAGTTGTCAAATGACACAAATGTGTGATGATTGATGACGTGCAAAAGTACGAACCTGACCAGTCCTAACTTCTATTCTTGTTGTGTGAGTGTCAGTTTTCCAGGTTTCAATTCAGTGCTTCGTCTATCTTCAGTTATGTTGCTCCAGACAATTTTACTGATGACATGAGGGTGTTTTGTTGGATCTTAAAAAATAAGTAGTCTATCTTCTACTGTACATGCTGATAGAAGACACCTCAGTATCATTAAAAGACTTTCCTTTTTTTAAACACTAGAAATATGCTCCTAAACCTCATTGTGAAGAGATGCTGTTAAAGTGATCCAGACTCACCGAACAGCACTGGCAGCAGTTCAGAGATATTTGCTTCTCTGCTTTGGAAGTGAGGCTCGCCCTTCTGACCAATTAGAAAAGAGCAATTACTCCTGCTTGACTTGTACGTTTTAATGCCTACTCATTTATTGTAATTTCATTAGGCTAACACCTGAACATCTAGGCAGCTTCAAGAATTAAAGCTGCCCACAAATATTGGTGCAAACATTGACCTCTGATCGGAGTTTCTCCTCGTGCTAATGCCTCTGACATAGACAATCGCCTGCTGCGCGTTACACGTGTGAGACAACAACTCCAGACACTGTCCGGACTCGATTCAGCTGACACCGTCCACACACTGTACCAAGTTCATATGGAAAAAACATGATTTAGATTGATAATCTAAAAGCAAAATTATGTAAACTAAGAAATTCTCCATGTGTTTCTTTGCCCAAAATTATTCCACAAGAGACAACCAGTGATGGTCATCTGACAAATGACTTAATTGTTCGTTGCTGCACAGCTAAAATAGATACAGAAATACCACAATATTTATGAATGAACGGTGCGATTAGATAATATTTTTACCTTGATGTTTGATTTGAAGAACCTAAAAGTTCACAAACTATGCTTGTCAGATGTGGCAGAAAATGATTAAAATGACTAGTTTCACTGTTATGTTCATAGACATTTAGCCTTGTATCTGTTGCTGAGTGGTAGTAAGAGAAAGCAGCCCATCTCCTGAGTTGACACCGTAAATGACTGGTCACCGGATCTATGTTGGTTCCTCTAACAGTCATTTGACTCGGTCACCACTTTCACGGATCTAATTGCATCCATTCACTGAGGCAGGCTCAGGGGCATCAATCACTGTTGCCCACTGTTCTTCTGACAACATGGTCCCTTTACTGTCTTAGCAGCACTAGAGTGTTACCAAGTCAGGAGTGTCAGCTGCTTGTGTTCCTGCCGCTGCCCAAGGTGTCTGAGTTGTGTGTCCGAGCAGAGCCTGGATCTCAGTTAAGATAATGTAGCTTTTCCAGCACTTAAAGAGGATAAGCTCTTATCTCTGTCTAAACCCCCCAACAGTCATTAGAGGCGACAGGGCCTGCTTAGAAGTCCATCTAATTAGGGCTAAATCCTGCCTCCTTCTTCCCAACAAAGAGCAGAGTAATTGACACTGAGGATTACACAGGAACTGTATTTAGAATATAATTAGTTCTTCACTGACATCAGTAACTAAGTTGCCCAAAACGGTTTCCCTGTCGTTAAGTAGCTGCGGCATAAGTTATGCTTTGCGTCATTGCTCATCCCAGCTTCCTTGATTATTTGTAAATCGGCATTTCCTTGACACTTTTCTAAGTGAAGGTACAGGACTCCTATGACTGGAAGGTTTTTGGGAAATCTGCACAAGCTTTCAAGTCTCACATTAAACGGTCACTTTGGTCACTTTGTCATCTTACGGACGTCCATTGCGGCCAACATTGAATATTCTCTGTTAACGTTTGGATAGTTGTCAGCCAGCAGCCTGGATTAGTTCATTCATTAGTGCTCTATATCTTCACTACTGGCCAAAAATCATTACAAAATATAAATAAAAAATAACATCAGCCAGAGACAAAATTCCACTAGGTGACACATTTCTTTATCCCAAAAGCCCTGAAACTCCTTTTTTAAATAAATATTGCCACTAAACACTGTAACGCAGATGGTCAACAGTGCATGTATGACACTTAAAGGCAGAAAAAAACACTTAAAAGACAGTATGGCTGATTGTGTAATTGATTCAGTCATGACGACTGGTCGGACCTACTTGGTCCTGGTCAGTGCCAGTCCAGCCCAGTTCACTGAACAATCGTTAAGTGTGTGCTGTCTAGTCCATGTTGTCCTCACAGCTGTGCTTTAGCCGCTTTTGTTCGTCTTTTGTTCTTTTAAGCACAAATTGCTAAGTTACAAAGTTCCGGGTCACTGCCATATGTGTTTTGGTACAAAAATGCATGAATTTCATTCCCGACCAGTTGTTAAGTGTGTTCCCCCACAGCTTATTGAGTCATCAGGTGTCTGAAATTTCAAATCTGTGCTAGAGGATGGAAACAGTCTTTATGTGTGAGCTGTCCATTAGCCAGTACTTTGCTGTGTCCCCAGATTAGTGTGGACGGTGTTTATTTGGATCTTGGTGTTTGTGTCACCTCATGCAGTGGTGTGTGTGGCTAATGAAACTGAAGTGTTCCACTCGTCTGCATTGACAGCTTAAGCGTGAGTGAAACACACAAAGACAATAAAAAAAGAACTTTGGAATATACCAACTCACATTGCAAGCGAAAAACAAAGGATGCAACACTGACTCTGACCAAGGTTTGACCAAGCAGCTCTAATAAGAGGAAAGAGAGGGGACAAAAGGGTCCATCTATAATGGGGCTAGATACTGGTGCGAGCGTGCTGTTGAGCCCGGGTGATGGTGTCATTAAGTGTGAGTGCGTGACAAATGCACTGTGCTTGTCGGATTTGAGACTCTCATTAGTCTGTGTTCGGGAGGAGACCCGAAGCCATTACTCTTGTCGCTTCCTTGACAAGAGGCTGAATGTGTCTGCGTATGAGAGCGAGAGAAGAAGTGTGCGCTTCTACTGGGAGGCTTGTACACGCTCAGGTATTTTAGATGACGTGTTGCGACCTGTGGCGGCCATAGTGGAAGATCTTTGGACTTTTCTCAGCAAGACTTGGTAGTTACCATTTCACAAATAATACATTTCGTTTTGAGTTTATGTAATTTAAGCACACTAAGGAAGTGTGTAGGGGCTCAGACAGGAAGTGTTTATGTGCACTACACTTTTGTAGTTTAGCACCAGGTGCTCTTTGCCATATGTGAAGCATCATTATCGAACATCGAGTTTGCACCCAGTCGCACAGACCTACATCAGTTTCAGGAGAAGCTCATACAATACATTAGGGAATTGTTCATATTAGAAATGTGAACGCTGAAACCTAGCTGCATATTAAAATGTGTTGCTATTAAATGATCAAACTGTCAATAGGATTTGTGCTTTAAAACTAAGGACGGGGGAAAACCGCTTGTTTATGTCCCACTCATCATAAATCTCACTCTTACTTTCTAACACCAACACCACAACAATCTTTTCAGCTTCTCTGCCAAGTTCCTACACAGCTCGCCCATTATTTATGTATAGTTCTCCAGTGAACTGGGGCTGCCAAGAGGTTTGTGACACAAAGCCACTTCAGGAAAAGAAGAAAAAAAAAAAATCAGGGACACATGCTGTGCTATATAAGCACTGTGAAAGTGCACCGTGTTAACAAGCTGCCTTGTGTCTCCACTTGCCACAATGGAGCCTGGTATCTTTGAATGTGTGATGGCAGAAGGATGTATGTACCCAGAAAACATTTTCTTTCATCCACTGTTGCCATGTGACAGCATGTCAAATTTTGAAAACAGCTCCTTCCCAGTTGCACAGGGGATGAAGGAACAGGTAGCCGCCAGTGCAGCCTGCACTGCCTGCGACATTGGCTCTAACGGTCGTCTGGCCGGATCAATACTCAGAGACAAGCATCTGCCCGGGTCTCCTGTTACTGTACTCCTGTCCTCATGGCGTTCTCAGACTGTTCTGCAGACTGGCTCACATTAGTGACGAGGCTTATCACTGAACAACACAGGAAATGTGATGCCACATAGGGCAGCCGCTGACACTTTAATTTGTCACTGGTGATAGGGTTTGTCAAACTATTGCTAGAGTTCATCAGCAACTTGGCCTTATTTGCTCAGTCTGCAGACAACTTTCGCCCCTCTTGTGAAATTCTCCACCACAATGACCTCGATGCTCAATCAGTGCATATTTTTCATTATGGCTAAGGCTCTGTGGAGAGTTTTTCCTTCAATTCAATGTGCTGGGTGCTGATGAACCTGTGCGATAGCTAGAAAAAAAAAAAAAAAAAAAATCCTCTTTCAATAATTGACACCATCGCTTGCCACAGAAAAAGAAAAGCGATAGACTTGTTCAGAAACGTTGTTAAGTCTAGCGAGATGAAAGTACAGAAAGACTCAAAAGCCCAACCGAGGAGGAGGCACACGCCTTCAGGAAAACCTACAGAGAGTGGAGACTCAGGAAAATAATAAAAAGGTAAATAAAGAGATGGATCGTCAGACAAGCTGGGAGGAATCTCTGAGGAAGGTACAGGACTCCTATGACTGTGAGGTTTCTGGGTAATCTGCACAAGCTAATCAGCACTGTATCCAGGCCAGGACAACACCAAAGGACTATATTTGCATCGTCTGTAAAGCTTCAGTGCTGATAAGTACCGTACGGCTTCATAATAGGTTTTCAGTGTTCAAGTTGGTTACATTTAGTATATTTTGTTTATTTGAGACATTTATTAGCAGTAAATATGGATCATGACTGAAGCAGTTTGTCTGAAACCTGCAAAAACCTATACTGTGGTGTATATATCAATGTAATGGGCGTCGAATAAAAAGGACATTTTGGTGTTACTGAACAAGCTGTCACAGTCCATATTTCATTAGGAAAGGTCTTTTCTCTGGGGGCTGCGCAACCGTGCTGTGAAATGAGGATCGTTTCATGCAAAAAGCGACAGAGCAATGAAGAGCAATGTGCGTGACCTCCACGTTGCGAAGAGCATTTGCAATTTGTCCTTTTAATGTTTGCTTATGCGAAGCCTTTGACACAGTACTATAACCCACCCAACTCCCATAAACACTTACATTCTTCAATGTACGCAAATAAATTGTGTGGAGCTTTTTGGGATCTGGATTTTTATAAACTCTGCGGCCTGAGGTCTGGCTGCAGTCCAAAGAAAAAATGGGTTTTCAGAAGAGCAGCAGAACAGATTAACCAAACACAAAGGGAACTTAAGAACCTGCTGTACAACATGCCAAAATGGAAGACTGCCGATCTTAGCGTCCTGGCATTATTATAGATTAACTATTATAACTGTGTTATTCCTTTGCTAATCTTAGTCTATAATCAGTTTAACATGTCTGCCTAAACTGACCATATCACTCCATTTAAAAAAGCCCGTTAAACTAATCTGCCATTCGGCTTTAATAACTGTGTTACTCTGTATCACAATTAAAAACTCTAAAGCGCTGGTATTCACAAATGAACCAATCCACCAGGAGAGGACTGAGGCAGATTCTCTTTAATCTCTGGGATTTTGTTTTCTCGCTTCAGTCTCAGTGATTTGGTGCCGCATATGTCTTTTCAATGTGCTTAGGCCCTTCGGCCATATGCTACTGCTGCCCGGGCCATGACTCAAAGGGTTCGCAATCAGTCTTCTCATTGACGGAGCACATTCTGTCATTAAAAACACAAGCCTTTGAGGCTTGTTTGAGCCTTGTTTGAGCCTTTATCCTCCATGTCTTCTGGCCTGAGATGCCCAGACGAGGCCAGAAGACGTTGCAAAATAAAATAAAAATCAAAGAATCTAAAGTTGAAATTCAGTTCATAACTGTGTGGCTTCTTGATCCATTTTAGCTGGCTCGTTCCCAACACGCTCACAATTTGCACTCTGTTTGGATATAGAGTGTATTTAGAGGACTCAAACCCTAAAGCCTATCATTTGAAAAGATTTTCTCCTTCTGTTGTGCTCAAAGTGTTTCCAGATAAACCCAGTTGTAGACAAACCCAACACTGCAAAAACAATTGAGAATCTTAATTGGTAGATTTGCAAAGTAAGACTGCAGCAAATCTTATTTTATGGTATAACCTAAAGTGAATATCTTATTAAATGAAAAAAATAAATAAAGTAAATGACTAATTTGTTACACAGTTAGACAGTGTCAAGCTGAAAAGTGCAAATGACCAAAAGCTAAAAAGCAGGGATCCTCTTCCTTCTCAAGCAGCTAATCTGAATCTCAGCCAACTGGCTAAAAAAGATGAATTTTACAGTGCACAGGAGTTATCTGAAGGGTAAAACCGACACAGATATAATAGGGAAATATATAAACTTTATTATAATTTAAATTAATTTGGATTTTGCCCTTAAAATAAACATCATTCCGGGGCACAGGACATTACCATTAATTAGGCCCGATTCCCGACCAGCTCTCAAATAAGATTCACTATTTGGTGACCTTTACGTGTTGTTTAGGACTAAAATGTATTAGTCAGTTGACCCCTTTGCTCATGTGAGTTGTAATTATAAACAGCCTGTAGTGAAGCTTTGGAGGACTTCCTGACTTTCACCTAAAGTCCAAGTGGCTCCACTCTCATTATCCAAAATTACTAAATGTTTCGACCCCAAAGGGAGGGATGCAATTACTGAGGTATGAGAGGATTAAGGTGAAAGTTTAACATATCCACAGAACCTGAATCTCGTTCCTGACAGATGTTTAGGCTAAGTGGTGTGCAGCAGGGCTGCAGCCATGTTTCCTGACACAGCAGAAGCACTTAGGCACTTAAAGAGGAATTTCTTTCCCCATTACAGGGAGGTGATTTATTTAAACTCTGCTGCGGATTTGTTTTTGCACTTGATATTCAGGGAGCTTTTTCTTTCTCTAGGACTATGGCAAATGTGAACACTGGTCCTTTTAACGAGGAGTAAGGTCTGCAGATTGTTTGTGCTGACTGTAAAGGAGCCGTTATCACAAACGGAGGGCCGCTTTTCTCCTCACAGCGAGGACGTGCCAATGCACTTGTGTTCTCTCCTGTAGCAAACTGGCTCCTGTCCAGCATCTCCCAGTGTCTAATAGCGTGTGGACATCTTATGAAGAATTGCATGCTGTGAGGTTTGTCCCTTTTTCGCTAAGCTGGTTGGTTCAACTTGCCCCTGAGAACCTGTATTACTGGAGCTGTCCCATGTGAGGATAATTAGCTGGAGATAAACATGAAAGTCAGCAAAAAGTTTCTTTGAAGTCCAAATATAAGTCTGAGAGGCATGTTTCAGAGGAAAATCAATGTGGTTCACTGTGTTGTTAAACAGCTCCTCAGAGCAAGAGATACTAGTTCGAATGGTTATCAATAACAAAATTATGCTTTTTTTTTTTGGTCTTTGTGTGAGAGGAAAATCCTCAGCGGGTCTCAACTCTGTTCTTGTGTTTGATCAGTTCCCATCATGTGCCTTTTATGTTATCTCTGGTGGCTTGAGATGCTCCCTCAACACCCACTCAGATGACTGCAGATGTCTCTTAGAAAGGCAGGGAATACATCACATCTGCTGATCAATATCCTCTGCTTAAGGCTTGCAGGATCCCAGAATATTAAGCAACCGTGGGAAAGTTATCCTGTCACGTCGCAGGTAAAGAGAGCTAAAGCTGGCAATTATACCACCCTCCCACCCACAGACCAAGTGCAGGTTTTTAATGAAAAGAGAATCTGATCTATTAACAAGACTCCTTCATTTGAAATTCATTGTGTTTTTTAAGGTCAGCTCAATTCAGAGTTATATTGTGGCTGGTACATACTGTAGGTTTTCTCCTTTTATACCATGGAATAAAGGCCGTGATTTGTCAGTAGTGGTGGTGAAGCCAACAAACATTAGAGACATTTCATAAAATGTCCTCTCAAAATCTTTACGTTTATAGGAATGTGTGAGAAAAAAAGAAGAAGACATAATAGCAATGGCAGCTAACTACCCGGCTAATTATGGGTCAGCTGCAAGCAGAACACTCCAAACACTGGCAGCTAAACTATTTCACCTGTTACCACTGCAAACTGAATCTAAATGCAAAATGATGTCTTGCTATTCCAGCTGTTGCTGCAACAAAAAGTCTGTCAGATAAACCGACAAATGTCTTGCTATGGTGTGACCAGCCAGGTGTTGCAGGAAGTGACCAGCCACTGTTGCATTTGTATATGTAAAGTAGAATCTTTCTGGGTGGGACTTTAGTTAGTTAGGGTTGTTTCTGTATTTTAACCTTTGTCACAATTTCTCCCCAACAATAACTTTCTGTTTTTGTGCATAAATCTAAGCAAAAGTGTGTATTTTTGGAGCACACACCACAGGACTTTGAGGTACATAACACAAAGACTCAACGAGCTTCCAAGCATGTGGGGCAGCTACCTATTAGTCCATATCTATGCTGATAACAGCCATTGCATAGCAGGATCACACTCAGGATGGGTGATATTTTTACACTTCCTGCTTAACGCGGCTGCAAAGAAAATCTGATTGGGGATAGTTTTCACAGCCCTGGGACACAGCCTGAGCGATACCAGCCCTGCCAGGCGAACTGAGCTTACCAAAAGTTATGCTGGAAAGGATAGCAGCCATTGGGGATTTTAGTCTAGCTGCACCAAAGCCTCATGGGTAAACACCGATAAGTCAGCAGCTCTGTAAATAGAACAGCATGCTGACATGTACAGTACATCAGTGGCCGTATGTGTTTCTATGGTAGGTTGTGTGTTATGTCTCCTAGAGTCCCACCAGCCTACCATTAGTCTGAGCTCTGTCTCTCTGTCACAGTCCCTCAGCATCCCTTCGCCTCTCCGAGTGGAGCCAAGCAGAGAGCCTTTGACAGTTTGTGAACGCCTCTGCTGCACACATCATTGATACTAATGGAGACGGAAGGCTGGTGGAGGGTGGCACGCGTGTCAGAGTTCGCTGGGGTGTGTGGGCGCATGTGTGGGGGGCGCGTGCACGTATGGGGGTAACCGAAGTCACGGGATTACACAAGCGGAGCATGTGTGGTTGCTCTGCAGCACGGAGATCAATTCATGTCGCTGCAGCAAATGGCGTGACAACCAGTCTCCTCCCCATCACCATCTGCCTCCTCCGTGCCAATTTGTCACAGTACATCCAAGTGTGGCCATGCCCTCATTTAACACTGAGCAAGAGCACAACTCAGGAAAGAACAGGAGGAAGAAAAGCAGAGAAGGAGAAAATAAGGGCACTGACAAAGACTCCATCCCTTGGGGCGAGCAGTGAGAGAGGTCAACTGGAGTTTATCAGAGGGTAAAGACAAGACATATACACAGGAGGCATCTTGGAGACGGAGCTGGCTCAGGGACAAACCACATACCTGTGACAACCTGGGCTAGAATCTGGACCATGACCCGTGTCACCTTCTCTCTCTGCCAGTCTTTCCTTTAAGAGCTTTTTATAGAAAGGCACAAAGTATCATCTTAACGTAATCTTTAAAAATTACAAAAAAAAAAAAAAACGGAGACAGCTGCATTCTCAGTGTGGCACTTGTCACCAATCCCCCGCTGCAGGTTGGTGTTTAGTTCAGTGCATTTGCTTGTAAAGTTGGGCAAACTGAGACAGAGGGCGAGATTTGCCACAAGCCTTTTGATGTTCTGGTTTGGTGCACAAACATAATTTTTGTTCGTCTGTCTAAAGCATGTGGGCCATGAACAAATGTTCAAACATCCAAACTATGCATCAAACTATGCTTCACTTATAGTGGGAAGGACATAGCGCTTACGTTGTCAATGAGTGGGTGACAAGATATGGAAGCAATGCCTCTTAGTCTCTTTCTGCCTCCGTCTCTCTCGCTCACATTCTTGGCACCATAATACCTCTATTCATCTCAGTGGTCTGATCATGTTTCACGCCTGTGCACCCTCGTTGACTGCTGTTCTGTCACATTTCACCCCTTTTGATAGGTCTTTGTCTCATCAATAATGACAGGCAGAAAATGGCTGTCCACACCGTGCCACCACGATGCCAGTGGTCCAGTTAGACAACATATTCCTACATACATACACACAACCTTCTGACTAAGCCTCAAAATGCATGGTTTGCGATGCAAAAGTAGCGGGCTTCTATTCCCTTTAACTGAGGCACAGTGCTCCCGTGTGCGTGGCCAGCCAAAAGAGGGATCACGGCACAATAGCGGAGCTTTGAAAGGGGCATGAATAAAGAGATCGCCCAATGTGAGCATTGGAACGGTCAAATCGCTGCAAATAGGAGCTCATGCGAACAAAGCCAGTGTTCGCCCTGGAAAAACGCTGTGTCTTTTTTATGTTTATTTGTAAAGCTGGGCGTGTGAGGCAGAGCTGTGATTGAAAGCTCTCAAGGGCCCTTTTGCCATTTTGGAAAAACACTTCAAAAATCACGACCAGCACGGGCTAATACAATCAGGTATGGGAGTGTTCGGGGAAGGCTATTAACTGGCAGGCAGGTCTCTATCCATTACTGTGGCCTATCTGAGCGTCACAGGGTGTGCACTTGAAATTAAGGGGACAAATATGACTTTATTCCCTGCATTCATCACAACAAGCTGCGGCGTTGTTGAAATGGCCGTGATTGAGTGTGGATCCAACATTACAACATTAGGGGAAACGGTGAAACGTCACACCAACACTAAAAGCACCGGTAAACACATTAAAATCACTGACACAGTAAAATGTGTTCCAGGTTGCCACATAAAAGTTATCAATATGAGTATCAACAGCAAGCTTTTAAAACGGCCTCAATTTGTGCTGTTTGCAATTGCGCACATTCATGCAACCTGGCACGACTACGGAACGGAAGGATCACAACTGAACTTACTGACACGTTTTTATCACATCCAACAATCCACGATCTTTAGCTCGTCCTACTTCTGGGTTGGATGCAGAGAGCTGTTTTTTGGAGGATTGAGTGGTCAGGGCGGCGTCGATGGTTGAAACCCCCTTAGATGTCGTGCCTCTCAGAACGTTCAGTCTTCGACAAACTTCCTGCGAGAAGAAAAACGCAGGAATAACAAACATGAGAAGGGGCAAAAACACAAGAGAAACAGCTGCACTGCAAACACACTGCTGAAAAACCATTTGGGGGGTGGAGTCTTTCGCTTAAACAGGGGCCAGTGACCTACTGTACAACCCCCCCACCCCCCATGGAGAGGGGCTCTACGTCCTCTTAGCGTAATGTCCTCAGCCACTCTGCTGTCATAACATCACAGCTCACACGAGCAGAGAGGCTGTAAATACAGCCAGATGTGCTGGGCCTCTTGAATCATGTTTAACCCCTGTTGTACGATCATAGCATTACGTGACATTAGAATGCAGACAAACACCAGAAGTACAGTATGTATCATGACAACAAATATAGATTATTCAGTTCCCACGTCCAAGCCTCCACCCACGCTCTGTGTCTATATACCAAGTGTGAGCCATCTTACAGCAGACAAATGCACCATGTGGTTTACATGCCTACGCTTATGGTAAACTGTGTGCTTATCCAAAAGTTGTTTTCATAACAATATGGAGGAAATATTTTGCAGAGTAGCAGGACTGATGAAGCGAAGGATAGCACAACAACAAAAAAACGGTGTGGTACATCCGTATTAATGTGAAGATAAACCTGCTGGCACTTTATTTCTGACTAATATTAACTTAGATCTTCAGCTACTTCCACCTTGGTTGTTACTGCAGCAGTCCACAAGTACAGGGTTCAGAGAAGGGCCGTCATTCATCATATTTGCTAGAAGCCTTTTAATCCACAACTTTCTGGACTTTGGGAAAAAAAAAAAATAAAATCATTTTCCTGAAGGTTCTATCTGCTGTCAGGCGACTCATTCAAGCGGCACAGCTGGGATTTCGTTAGCTGCACCGTAAAACAATCCATGATTCATTGTTGCAAGTTCAGCAACCCAAACGCACACAGTCTGTCTCCAATGATGGTGGTGACTAATGACAACTGGCCCACGGATTTCCAGTAACAAAGCTTCCACCTTTTATTAATTGCATCTTGCTTAAATGAAGAAGGGCGGTAAAGCTTGTGCCTAATTCCTCACATGCTTATCCATGGATAAAGCTTGTTCTACACAGTGACTCACCCACACAGCAGATGAGCATTGCTTTCCCAATCCCCCTTGAATGAGGCAGCTGACTGCAGCTGCTGGGAGCTCAATGCCACTGCGGACTCTCATCGTGGCTTCGTGAAGCCACCGAAGGCCTGTAAATACTTAACAACCAAAGCCTCCTGCAAATTAAGCAGAGCAGTGTGAGAGCTCTGGCACCGCTGGCTTATGGTGACTTAACCTGTGGGGTGTAAAAGACAGGGGCAGTGCTAAAAAAGAACGCACGGCCGGTTAGTGAAACACTTGTGGCCACCGTGCCAAATGACCACAGGTCTTAGTCATGGGAAGTGGTCTAGTGGAGTGAGTGAAGAGAGTGATGTCACCTCTGAATATGTATTTAAAAAAATGACCAGGCTCCAATTCACACAACCTATGACGACATTTGACTCCCCTCTCATCTGTCACACTGTGGACAGGTCACAGCTGTTTTTCCTGTGAAAAACATCAACAGGCATGGGAGATCGGGAAGAAATCAACATCATAAGTTAATGATTTATATTTCCACTACAGAGTGAGAGACAAATTACTGAAGCCGATTAAGGTAAAAAAAAAAACAACACAAACTATCTGGTTAAGAGAAACTGAATTAGTTTCACAATTTACCATTTGGTCTTTGAAATGGCCACAGCTGTTATATAGCTGTTAAATATTCACAGGTCTTTTATTCAATACCAATAAAGGACAGGACAGGACAGGGTTCTCCATGTCTATCACATACATCACATCCTTATCTGAGCAATGACTGGAGAAAACTTCAGAGACTTCACATACTCTTACGTACATGATAACTGTAGTTTTGTAGTTTTTTGCTCTCTACCGCTGTGAAAGTCGGTCCAGTAGACCACACCTCAGCAGAACATCCTGACAAAGAACCATTCTGCAGGGGTCTGAAAAGGTTCATCACGTCGCTTTTATCGTTAAATTCCACGTTTACCTTGACAGACACAAAGTGTTGAGAATTGTAGAGCACGCGAATTTAATTTCAGTTTCCGAATTTCTTCATTTTCAGCAACTTGAGGTTTATTAAATGTGATACTGTCCTCTCGTGGACACGTATGTCCCTTCAGGGGGTCACCACAGCAGAACATGTTCCGCACGTTGATTTGGCATGACTTCTTTCTTTTACGCCAGATGCCGATCCTGCCGCAACCCTCCCATTTCATCCGGGCTCAGGACTGGCACCAAGGTAGCCTTCGGTACCCGTTGAGCCACCAGGCCCGGACACGTACCTCTACCGTGCAGGTATAAAAGAAACACGCGTGAACGAGCACGGCTCAGCGTCGGCATTCACATGTTTCGACGGAAGTATAATTTGGCCTTAAGCTGAAAGCTGATGACTTCACTGTGTTTCTTCACTCATGCAGATCTTCTCACGTGTCTGTACATGCAGGGCTGCAACTATTCATTTTCCTTATTGATTTATTGTCTTATTATTTTGCTGATTAATCTACAAAGTGGTTCCAGAAAAGGATTTTAAAAAGCCCATCACAGTTTTTTGACTTCTTCACAAGTCCTGCTTAGAGTTCAGTCCTGAAAACCAAACTCTTGACAGCATGTCCTCAAAAAAACAACAGACAGACAGGACAATCCAGATGATTAAATGCCACCGGCACAAAGGTTAGGTAAATAAGGGTCAGCAGATTCGCTTAAACAGGACACAGGATGTCTGAATGTGGAAGGTGAGCAAAAGGGCTTCCTGTTTAGTTCATGTTTTCCCCCACACTTAACAGAATAGGTTCAAATATCGATTTAGGTGAATGGGATCAGCTGGTGGGACTGTTATCAGCCTCTGTAACATCAGCTGCTGGGGCTATTAGACTGGGTGCCCATACAATTCATGGGAGATGAAGGATAATGTTTGCACTGATTGTTTTGCTGCCATACTGCAATGATTGTGGCCCAGCGTTATGGTGTCCCATAATTTCTAATCCCATTTTCTAGAAAAGCTTCCGCAGAGAGGGGCCCTCTTATCCTGCCATAATAGTTTTGAGGTGAGCCCCATTAACCAAATGAGCTTGTCTGAGCAAAACATTCCCATTAACACCCTTCATACAATCCCTCATCTCCTTTAAGTGCACGCTACGGAGCTTTCAAAGCAGATTCCATGGACCACCAAGCTAACACCTCAGTTTTAGGAGTGTTGCATCTATTCAATCTCGCCAGAGGACATCTGACCAAACCCTTCTCTTACCAAAGTTTAACCCACACAGACACGTCCCATTCTCGTATCCACTCCCACGACTCTGGATATTTCCCCGCAGGCCCTGGAGTGTTCACTGGGTTGTGTTAGTGATCAATGGCCCCTGGCCGCTGCATCAGGGGGGCCTTGGACTCGAGGAATGGAGGCATTAATAATGCAAGGTCCAGGCCTGTCATATACTCCATTAGCACAGAGCAGGCGGGAGGCCCAATGGATGATTGATTACTAATTAGATTAATTGCTGTCTTTTAGAAAAGGAGGAGAATGTAATAGACTGGGGGGCCTGACAAGTGCATTGGTGGAGGAGGTTGGCGGGTTGAAAATTACCCACTGAGGCTTTATGGTAGGAAAAAAAAGAGGGGGGAAAGAGATGTTTTTGATTAGGAATGTGTTTGTCCTCTGTGATAAGTGTACAATTCAACAAAAATCACCAGAGCCTGTGTACTAAACAAGAATTCAATCAATGTCCAAGCACATATCTGTTACTTTAAGATGTATCAACTAAATTGCTCAATTCTCTGTGGGATTCTCTCTAAAATGTGGCTGCTCACAGCTCAACTGCACTGACCACAGCGCCAACTGAAGACGGCACTGGTGTTATTTGCCGTTCTCACTGGAGACAATTTCCTGCTCCCGTTTCCACATTTCTGTTTTGTTAAGCCATCGCTGTCTGGAAAACGTGACACGATAAGGGACCCACTACTCTCCAGTCTTCATGTAATGTGTGTAATGACAGTGCTGCTGAACAGCCATTTGCTAAAGGGTGCAGAGGTGTGGAAAGATTGAATTCCACCTAATCTCCGTGCCCTCCTTTGGAGATAAAGCACATCAGATCCTGACGAATTTAGAAAAGAATCTTCAAAAATAAAATGAAACAAAACGGTAAAGCTGCTAATTAAATCAACAAATATGTGCATCAACATCTTCTATATAATACGTTTTTAGTTACATTTTAACTTTAATTATTGCTGTAACTCAGTCCACAGAGAAATTGACACTTGCAATAAAAATCAATTACTGGCCATTTACTGTCATTGTACAACCTCCAACATGATGAATGTGATGCATTTTCTTTGAGGACATATTTATTGCAGGAGAGATCGGAACTAATCTGTGAGCCTGTGGGAAGATGTTGTCCTCCAGTTTAAATTATCTTTGGCCTTAATTAACCATTTAAGTGTCTCATGGTCGGAAAGCTTTCGTGGCATTTCCATCCCGACAATAAAAGCATTGGAAAACATGGGAGACTTTATTAAAACGGGCATTAGGCTTAAAAATACAAACCACTCAAGCTCTGCTTCAATATGACTATTGCAATTATATTTGTCTAAAACACAACTTCAATCTCAACAAGGGGATGGCGAGGGAGGCATGTATGATTTCCTGAGCATGAGACTAATTGGCACATTGGTATGGCCACACTCATTACATACGCCCACACTCAACATAAATAGCCTCACACTTCTGAGGGGATAATGCCTTCCAAACAGGGAGCTGTATTATTTGTCTCAGGCTGCCTCTGCACCAGTCGACCATTGCAAGTCGCATCCTGCTCTTCTGGCTCTCACCAACCCCAGTAGAGAACAGTCCCAGCATGCACTGATATGTTTAGTGCAATAACTGTACCGTTTCCACTTCCTGTAACAAATGATTTATTTATTAGAAGCTTGTGGAAGACACATGACTGGCCTAACAGCAAAATGACACGGAAAGCCTATAATAAGGTCGTCCATAGTCATCTCATGCACTACCAATATAGGCCGTGCTTCTTTTGGCTCTTATCTGCTGACATGAATCCTAAGTGGGCTGGTTTCTATCAGTATTTTTAACAGTGAGATCAATCTTTATGCTTTCTTGTCACAGAGTAGTTCTTGAGGGGCTGTCAAGATGGATTGGAGTATTAGGTCTATTAATTATTCCACTCCTTCACCTAGCTGGAAGGCAATTCTGAGACAGTGCCTCATATCTGACAAAGATCATTTTTGCTTCAGTATCAAATATCTGAAGATGGAGCTTTTTGGACTGGCACATGGTCCCAAAGGACGATAAAACCAGTGGATTCAGAAACCGTCAAATTCTGCCACGGACCTTTAGCTGCCTTCAGGACCGACTCTTAAAACTCTTATGTGCCCTGTGACCCTGGACTCACCAGAGCTTCAGTTTGTGGGTGATACTGTATGATTTGTATGAGAAGGCTAGAAAACTGCCACTGAGAGAATGTAACAGTACAACCACAAATGATGAGGTTGTCATTCTGACAAATACAAAGAACTATCATTGCAAGAACAAAACATCCATTTTGTGAAACGTGCAACATGACATCAGTTGTGTCATGCTTGGTCTGTACCTGCTCTGCCTTCTCCTTCACCAAGCTCAAGAGTGCCTCACACCTCCTCCTCCTCCTCCTCTTCCTCCTTTTAGCCCCTGTGGCTCAACTGCAGTGACGACACGCTGTGCTAATTGAAAGCGACCCTGACTTGTCCTTTTTCCAAACCACTCTGCCTGATGCCCCGTTGTTTTCCCCTCCGCCGGCGGCTGACAACTGGCCTTTCGGCTGCGGCGCACTGCAGCGCAATCTCTGGCCTCGCCATGTCGGCCTCTCGCCTCTCTTCCTCGGGAAACACAAGATCGGGTCTAAAGCCACACAGGGCAGAAGGAAACTGCAGACGTGCACAGTTTTTTTTCCCCCTTTTTTTGTTTACCTGCGATGTGGTTCGAAAAGGCAGCTGGAATCGCTGTGGTGAGAATTGTTCCAGAATAAAAAGAAATAGTCCAAAAAAGGTTGAAGGAAAACATGATTTTGCTTTGGTTGCTTCATGCAAGTATAACTGATGCACAACACTGTTTACTCAATAAAGAGGTGTCAATTTGAAATTCAATAAAGATGCGGGCAATTCAGAGCCATCTTCCTTCGAACATGCTCTGCAAACTCTGAAGGACAAACGCTAACCTAATAAATGAGCTACAGCTGTAGCACAGACAACATGATTACATTTCACCCATACTTAATTCTTTTATCAAAGAGCAGGGAGATTCCACTAAAAACAAAAGGCTTGTACCTGCAGTGTTTCAGTGGAGGCGGGTTGTTCTTATCACCCTCACTGAACAGGGCTGAGGCCTATAATGTAATAGCCAGCAGCGTGCTCATAAATCACCTGAAGAAGCTGTATGCCACATGCACTGACACTCCCAATCTGCCAACCTGTGTCTTTATTAAAGAGCACATTATACTGAAAGGCGCTTCTACCATCCCCACCCCCCACCCCCCACCCCATGCTATAAACAACTCAACTCATATTTATGCAAACACAAGGATATGAATGCTTTCCTCTGCAGGCTAAAATACATTTCTCAGAGCTTTAATATACAAAATAGGTGTGTGTGTGTGTGTGTGTGTGTGTGTGTGTGTGTGTTACAGACAGAGACAGGCATTGTTTTTACATCTTGTCACCCTTCACAATTGCGGCGATTGTCTCCCTCCTACTGTGAGTGACGCATCAATCTGGATGTATGAATGTCTATTCATATCTGATTTGCCTTGGTAAATCTCTTAGATGTTATTGGCCAGATAGTGTAAACAACAAAGTGTGAAGTTTGGTGTGTGCGCATCTGTGTGTGTGTGTGTGTGTGTGTGTGTGTGTGTGTGTGTGTGTGTGTGTGTGTGCTCTGCTTTGTTGATATGTTGCATTCGTGTTTTGTCTTCCTCCTTCCAGCAACTCTGACAGCTAAATTGGAAAACGTCAAACGTAAATGTTGTATGAGCTCGCGAAGATGCGGCAACGAGGCCACATGTGGTTTCGCTATAGAGCATATATATTAACAGAACCATTCAGTCCTCTGACATCTTCCGATCAAGAGATGTTCAGTCTGTAAGATCTCTGCCCTAATGTTCATCCCAAAAAACTCTTTTTACTGCTTTTCATTTGAACGTCTATTAAATTTGTTCAAGGTCAGAATTGATATATTTTGCTCATCTGACCCTTTAACAGTTTCTGCAACTGCTAATCTTCAACTTAGCCTCAAGCAAAGACTGCTCATCAACTTCAACAAGGTTTTTTTTTTTTTTTGCGTGGACAAAATATCTGACAGTCAAATATGACGCGAGTGAGGAAAAAGCTTTGAACGAAGCCAAGATGTCAACTTTCTCCCAACCAAAATCATGGAAATGATTAGCAAAGAGGAAAACCAAAACTAAATTCCTTTCTCCCGTTCGCTTTTTGCAAACACAAGACGTATCCCTCGGTAAACACCGGCAGCATGACACATCCCTGCAACGAAAGCCTCGCTTGTGAGAGACAGAAACGTAAACAGCTCACAAACCGTCAGAGAAGAAGTTGTTACACTCCAGAAATAAAACATAAAAAAGTGGGAATTGAGGAAAGGTGCGAGTCAGGGCCGTTTGTTGGAGGTTTTTCCCACTTCTCCACACTCTTTTGGCTGTAATCGGACCGGTGGCAGCAGTCCAAGGCAATCTCTGAGGACCGTCACTCACACAGCTGCTGATGTAGATCTCTGGCCATTTGCACACTAAGCCTCGAGTTTACCTCCACACCCTGCTCCAACCATTTCTTTCCTACCTACAAAACATGGAAGTACATTTGTAAAAATCTCTCAGACATTGTGAGTATACTCTGCAGTGTTGTGTTAGGCGCACTACTTACTCCTTTGACTACTCAAGTTGAATAGAACATAGTTGACATTGCTACGCCAGTTAACTGAGACAGTTTCAATGCAGCACCAGTTGCACTGGCAGCTGTTGCCAGTTGTTAAAGTGTGGTCAGTGATTCTTACTGTTGGGACGTCAAATGTCTCTGTCCTCCGGTGCATCTTAAAGGAATTAAACTAATCACCAAGAGACTACTCGATTAAACAAAGATTTACAAAGGTTTATTGACTGGTAAATAGTGATTAGCTGGAGCAGGCTGCTACAATGTCGTCAAAGTTTCCGTTGCTACGCAAAGGTCTTAAAAGCATCTCATGCTTGGTTCCGTGTGTGTACGACTTTTGATACATGCTGAAAAGGGCTTTCGAGCAAACCGACTCCTCCTTTGCACGAACATGATAAGTGCAGCAGATATGGTTTGCGTCGCACAGGGGTTATGATCACTCACCCAGACAAAATCAGATAGGAGAAGCAATCTCGATGCCGATCACCTGACCTCACGCCCCACAACACGTCACGCCCTTCTACCTAAGCTGCGTCAGTGTCACCGGGCTTCTAAAAACTGGTCAGCGGAAGATGAGTAGAGGGAGGGGGGAGTACGCCGGGTCCCACAGCACACATTATGTTTCTTGACAATACAGATCAAACACAGTCTCTTAGCAGCTGAGCTGCTGTTTGTTATCTTGTCTGATGCGGAATGTGCGACGCAGACGCACGGCGAAGGAGAGCGAGGCAGACAGGTAATCCAGGATTACGGTGCCGACATGTCATTTCCGTGGACGTGTTATTCCTGCTCAATCGTCTTTTGTGTGAAACATAAGGTGCAACCCCATCTGTCTGCTCCAAACTCTCCTCTGGCACCCATCAATGGCGCACCGTGGACCAGCATAGACGACGAGATAATGAGCTCCCGTTGCCTTGTCAACGCTATTCCTCTTTTTCCGACAGCCACACACTTAAGCTCCCGTTTGCCTGTTTCCCGGTGTGCTGAGCTGTTCGGTAAACAAAGCATCTAGACTGTAGTTGAAATTTCACGTCGTCTTAAGAGTCCCTCCTTTAGGCAACCACAGGTGGACAACGCAGCCACAAGTAGTTTGCCATTTGCTGCAGCCAGGGCTGATTTAACAGCTGCAACAAAAGCACTTTTTACAAGAAGAAAGGAAAAAAAAAAAACGTGTTCCAAAGTTAATGAATGCAAAGCTCAAAGTTTGCAATACAATCTAAACGTAGGAGGCTGGTAATAACGGCAATGACAGATACTGTCATTTATCTGTGAAGCAGCAGGCAGACGTGCTTGTCCTCCACTTGGCCTAAGTGAATCCCTGAAGCCATTTAACGCTAGAAAGGGTTCAAATAAAGTCATATTTCACTTGTAAAAGTACATTTTCCTTTTTGAGTGCTTATTCATAAACTCAGGTGGGAAGCACCATCAGCCTGGAAATTATGGACACTCATCACGTTAAATGGCTTTAAAAACAAAGCCACGGGCATTTTAAGGACGGAAATGGGCAAGTGGAACTGTTGGGTTTCGTGTTTTCATCTCTCTCCTGTTAATAATATATGGTTCAATTCCCTTTCCTCCCTCATTTCTCTTCTCTCCTTCCGCCTTTCCTTCCTCCTACTCCTCGTACAGGTTCGCTTTTCATTTATGAGGGTAGTGTCTTTATTACAATTCCCATTAGCTACTTCACGGCAGAAGCAACAGCAGCTATTCTTCCCCAGCTCCCCATAATTCACACAATGACAACAGGAAATATACATGTAGGCCACTTATCATGATACACCAAAATGAGAGCACATCATAAACGTAGCATAAATTAACATAAAGTCCTTCCAATTTTAGCCATGTTTGGTTTTTTTTCGTCATGTCCACGTGCTTCTCTATGACGCTCACAGCAGAAATACAGTCAAGCAGTCATAGTTTTTCCTCTGTGTGTGTGGTAGTTCAGGTAAAGCTGAAGGTTAAACTGCTCATTCAGAACCACAAAGGGAACAGAGCAAACTAGAAAAAGAAATAGCGACTTACTCATTGCCTCTTTCCTGGGTTACCAGGCCATAAAGCACGTTTTATTGCAAAAGTTTCTCTTCGGTTTAAAGCCCTTCTCTCTATCACTCATCAGTGTGGCTGGTTTGAGGAGTCTGGCTACGTTCCCGCTGCTGTATCTGCATTTGCATCTTGACGTTTCCTGTAGAGTGACATTCTGTCCTTTACCTGTGTGTCAATGCAGTGTCCCACACGAGAGTGTGAAATTCCAAAATGCACACGCATGCACAGTGCACCATAATCAGGGAACTAATTCCAGCTGAAAGATCAGACATGTGAGTGGGTTTTTTCACTATGCTCCAAACTGATGCCAATTCTCTTTCCATCTAGAGCAGAAAAGATAAACAAGATTCAACTTCTGAAATTTTAAATCAGCTGAACTTGTTATATATGTTCAAACGGGTAATTCTGATCAGCCGTTTTGTTAATGAAATGCTAATGTAACATTCAGGGTTCTCTCTCTCAATATTTATACTATATCAAGCCACATTTTACTCCCCTCAAATGTCTTTTCTGAAAACATCCCTCTAAACGTACCTTAGTATATTCAGCTTTATTTTACAGTAACTGTAGAAAAAGACCCCCCTTCCTCCCTGGTGACTCTTTATTTTGGTTTGAGAAAAAAAAAAAAAAAAGCTAAAGCAGCTGCTAAAACAAAGACACAAAGGAAAACACAGAACTTGCTGATGTCTACCAAACACATTTTCTTCTCTGTGGAGCTCAGGCAAAGCCGACCTCTCACCTGGTTCTGTAAGAAAAGCTCCAAAAGCTGTTTTGCATAGTCAGTGAAGTGAGAATAGGATTCCAAAACATCCAAATGATTCCAAACGTGCACATGCAGGAGAAGGAGAAGTGCTCAAATGCTAAGCAGGAAGAAAACCTTCTAAATCAGTCTGCAACAACTCTGGCTCCACCGATACTGTAACTCAGCACATGTGCGTGCTAGCAGCGTTCAAGAAACTTTGTCCACGTTCCAGTCTGAATCATGACATCAGTGTTGACAAACTGTAAACACCGGGTGGTAAATGCATAACGCCAGCTAAAGCGCTCATTTCCAACTCCCACAGAGCATTTGCCAATTGCATGAGTCATGACAGTTCAATGAAAAAACAGTCTGACCTATTCATGTTTTGTTCATTAATGGCTGGGCCTCGGCCCCATGTCAGCATGCTGGCTGGTACCGCAGAAGGCCAAGAGGGACACGAGGCTGTGCTAACACCCACCGCCATGTCATGGCCTGGCGCGGGCCTGTGCTTTGGAAGGTTGGCTTATGGAAATCAGTGAGGCTTGGCCTGGCTTCACTCTTGCCTCAGTCTGCTAATGGCTTTCCAAGTTTGGGGCTGCCATTTGTCAGCTTGACTGATGTCTGTGCCATGAGGATCAATCTCTTTCCACAATCCATCTATTCGCCATCAGAGGAAAAGTACCGCACGCCGACATGTTGGGCCAGACCAGCGTGCACGTGCTCCAAAAATCAGATACCCCCCCCCCAAAAAAAAACAAAACAAGCACTTAAGCTTTAAACTCAGAGGTAGGGCTGGGATTGTATGGAGCATTATGAGGATAAAGGAATCAATTTCATGCTTAGTTGATGTGAGAAGAGAAGAAAAAAGAATTTGGTACATAATATAGGACAGACACCCCCTTGATGAATCGCTTAAAAATCTGTACTAGCTCAATGTGCCTAAACATTATACTGATGATTATATTGATGTGAATGCAAACTTCATCACCCAAGTGGATATTCATTTAATAATGTTTTTACTATGTAATCCAGGCATGTTAAGGCAAAAGCTTTGTTGTATACAGTTGCCATGGTTACAGGTAGGTTCTCATCTGTCGCAAGTTCAGTGGAAAATTCTGTTTGATGATAAGTTGGTAGAGGAACTATGAACTATGCTTCTTGGATAAATGAAGAACGAGTACAGACCTATTATTGCAGCATCCACAGATTATAGTGACAGAAGACGCTGTTTCCTGACTTTCACCTATTTGTCTCTGGGTGCAGGGAGAGAGACAACAGGGCAGCACAACACCGACTATCCGAATTAACAAATGCGCTGGAAAGCAACTTATTTAGACTTCGGCAGCCCACTTCATGATAGTGAAAGATGCCAAAGAGCAAAAATTATCATCACGAGAAATCTACCTGGATTAATCAGATTAATTAGAACAACTTGTGAGTGGAGATGCACAGGCAAAGCCGAAGGTTGTTGGACAGTGTGGAAGAGGAGAAATGAGAGTCCACATGCATTTAAATTATATCGACATCCCTTTAAAATTATATATAGGAACCAGCCCTAAACCTAACACTATACTTCATCAAGTGATTGTTATCGTGTGTGTGTGTATATGTGTATATTATATTTATTTATTTATATAGATAGATAGCAAAATACTCTGGATAAAGTAGGATGGAGAGAAAAAGAAAGGGTAGAATAGAGGGTTTAAAACAGAGAACAGGGTGAAAACAACGGCTGAACGAGGTGGTGGGGCCCCAGGTGAGCCCTGTGGTGGGTCATTTCACAGCCCTGTCGGCTGAGTAACACTGACAGGTCAGCTGGAAGACTCACTGCCAAGAGAAATCCTCAACGGAAAGAACAGGGCATGGGTGTGTGCCTCAACACACTCACACACACACACACACACACACACACACACACACACACATGCAAAATACACACAAACGCACACATTCCTCTGCATCCACCACAAAAATAATTTCCTTTTCAATCTACCACACAATAACTGAGCTGCTGTTTATTGACCTTTGCCATGGCGCCTTTCACCAGGCAATCACTTCTTTAGCTTGAGGCAGAGAAATATAGCTCTGACTGTGGGCTCTGGGCTGTAAATCAGCCATCAGCATACAGGCTGTCATACATTCACCGCCCAGGATGCACAGCGGGACGTGTGGCGACCGCCTGGGGGAGGGAGCGCGTCCCTGACAGCCGCAATGATTGGATCATCAAAGACGACAACTCGATGTTAAAACCATCATTAGTGCAGTATAAAAAAAATTAAGGGGAATCACAGCACTGAAGGCTTGTGCACGCAGGTGCCTGAGAGGCATATGCCCACACAGTCTGTGTTCACAACACAATATTTGATGGTCACAGTCAAGTTCAGACTGGAAACTGGCCGCTGTCATCCAATTTTTACTGCCAAAAACATGTTGGCTTTGGATTCCTTGTGTTAAAGATTGTACATTTAAAGCTACAGTAGGCAACGGTTTATAAATTGTCTTTAGTAGAGATCTGTGGCATAAATTCTGTTGTGGTTTTTCCAGCAAGAATCACCCTTTCAACCAAGCGGAGAAGGTAAATGTGGAAGACACTATGGGCTTTGACACAGCATCCGTATTTGATGCATTGGGTGGATTGATTTCCACTCATGTGATGCCGCCTGCTTGATTCCCAAAAGCTGTGTGCAGATTGTAGCTCGAATTACTTAAAGAGCAATGAAGCAGGTGAAAATGCCCACATGCAAATGCTGTAGCTGCCACTGGAGAAGCTGGCACAATGGTGCCCGTCAACTGAAACTGTCCTTAACTGTAAACGATGCTGCCTCTTTTGGCCAAGAGATTGTAACGTCAAGCAGCAACATGGAACATGGAATCTTACCAAAGATGGTTAATGGTTAACTCTTTGAAAACTGTTTAAAGCATATTTGGATTCTCTCCATCCTTTTCATGAATAATTAGAGGTGGGGAGGCAGTCAGGGTGGATCCATCAAGGTGGCAACCTTCTCCCTGCCAAATGAATGCTGGTGACAGCGAGAGTCCTATTTGGCTGACAAGCAGCAGGGAAGCAGGTGGGCAGGCTGGGGCTTATCTGCCAAAACAGCCAGGGTTACGCCACACCTCCTGCCGCAAGAACTGCCATGACTCAAGGACCACACGTGGAGAGAATGAGAGGGTAACAACAGGAAGGGACAGACGAGAGAACAGGGAGGTAGAGATGTGGGGGCCTATTAGAAGATGCAGGTGGAGAGCAGGGGAAAAGCTGAAAACGGCAAATTGTAGACTACAGGTGAAGGACATATAGTACACAATACTGCAAATGAAGATTTTGTACTTTAATTTGTGTTAGAATAGGCAGAGAAGATTAGTGTGTTCTGGGTCCCACTTAGAGTTTCTGTACTGATAATAAACCGCGTTTACTTTAAAACAACTTGTTTTGCAATATGAACGTCATTTTCACGTAACACAACATTTTTGGGATTAATGCATTTTAAACATCAATGCAAAAACTTGAAAATTGTAAATGAAAAGGTTGAATAAATAAATTAGTATTCAGAGTTTTTGAAAACAATTCGTGGATTTATGAATTGTGAGGAACTGCTGCTGAAAACACAAAGATTTCTGTATTTTATTGTTCTAAAACACTCAAATAAGCTCAGAAACTCATGAAACTTAACATTAATGGTGTCACAGACATGACAGATGAAAAATCCTGATGTTCACATACTTTAGATGTGAAATCTCCAATTCTGCTTTCTCCACCTGTCACCTGGAAATGACATCATCCTCGTTCACCTGTGTTTGACCCACAAGCCCCTGTGCTGCTCAATCCCCACTGGTGCTGGCAGACTCTGCTGCAACACACCATCACTCACTCCACTGGGGGCATTACAACATTCCCAAAACCATATCCAGCACTTCTAGAGTGTTGACTAAGCACCTCCAGGTTTGCTGCAGGGCTTTCATGAGGAAGTGTGAATGAAGGATCCCAGGTGTCAATTTAATTGAGACGGCAATATTGCCATGTAAGCCGAGCGTTCCACCTGTAAGGGGGCAGCTGATTACACGGTGGGATAACTCGGAAGGCCACAGCTGGGACTTTATCCTCCCAAGTAACATTTCTTGGAGCACAGAAACAAAAATTCACTATGCAAACAGAGAAAAGGGGCCTGTCTGCTGCATATAAACAGGGGCTGCTCTCACTGCAGTGTAACGACATTACAGCAGTCCCCATTCTGATTGATGAAAGTGCCATGTCCGCAAACGCCTCTTTTACATAGCAGAGAGCCTCCCCTGCACTTCGCAATTCATCATCTGACAGAGGGATGGCTGCATTCATCTTAATGCATTACAGACCCAAACAGGTCCGAGGTCACACGCTGCTGACGTGCATCGCTCTGCGATTTTAAAAAGGGGGAGGAGAAATGAGATGGCTGGGACTCTTTAAGCGGGGGAGCGCAGAGGCACATGAGCAGGATAATACTGTCAGTTTCGCGTTTGCATCACCTACTAACAGTGCCTGCACCTGGACGGGTCATCAGCAGACACTGTCCTAACAGACTGCACTGCTTTGCCAATGGTAAACGGTAAATCCTGCCCTAAAAACTGATGACAGAGTTCAGGTTGTGATCAGATGGAATTCTGACTTTAAATACAAACGTTAGTGCACTAGTCTTGATAAGTAGTATGAAGCTATTACACTTTGTGGCTCTGGAGTCGTCTTGTCAAGTCTGAAAACGTCACGTTAATGTCATCAGGGTTATCGTGCGCTGGGGGACTGCAGATTTTTACCAGGAAGCACTTATGCTACAACAAAGAGACGTCTTTGGTTGCACGAAATGCACGATGGAGCTTTTGGAACCACACACAAAGCTAAGGTCATTTTTCCAAAGAACAGTTTCGTCCAAATTCTACTGCTGGCTGCAGGGCTGAGCTCTTTGTGACTCTGGTGAGAGCGATGAGTTATTACTTACAGATGCTGTGCTCGACTTCACACTTCCTATAGGGCCTAGGGTCAAAATCACATGGAAGTCATTTAAATGCACAATAATGCGACGCAACAACAAGGCAAATTGACTCAGATCTACAATCATGATTCTATATAGTTCACGGTATATTAAGAAAGACTTTTAGCTGTTTATATTTATGAATTTATGCTCAAGCTCTACTGCTGTTCGCACACCAACAGAGAAAATTACTGCTGAACAACAGGAAGTGATGCATGAGGCTGGACTGCAGATCTGTGTGCACACATGCACTCTTCTAGCTGTTGACAGTTTTCTTTCTTGGCTTCAACTGCAATATCAAGACCTGTCGTGAGCAAGTTAACAATGCAGAAGGCAAATGACTTCAGGTGTTGTCTCTAGGATACTGTGCAATGTCACCCTGTGCCCCATAGCAGTAAATTACAAGGCCACTAAAACTGTTATACTGTTTGTCTCAGCAAGTGAGAAAATACTTATTTATATTTTGCTTCCCATGTTCTCTACTTGGCAAGAATGTGTGTGTTTGGGGTAATTGGCATGCAAGCTTCAGCAGGGCAGTTAGACGAGCCAGGTCCCAAGCTCGGGCACAAAGCACAACGGCTCTGCTGTGCCTGCAAAATTAGTTTAAAGCCGTGATTCAGCAACAGGCTGAGACCTGTACAGTGTCACTGATGCCATCCATCACTGCAAATCCATTTCTCTGGCAGAACAACTAAAGCATGCTATCACAGCCCCAGCCCCAGCTCTCACACACACACACACACACACACACACACGGCAGCAGGTTCGCAGAAATCCAAAAGACAGTGGCTCTGCTGATACAGGTTTTCAATAATGTTGCAATGTGTTTGGACTGAAGTCATCCATACTGATGGAGGCCTTTTTCTCCTGCTGTGCATTTGTGATAGTGTATTGAGCAGTTGGGGAGAATCTTTGGTTGGAATCATATTCGTGCCCAAAACTATTCAATTAAACTGACCACTTTCTAGAAAAAGAAAAAGAAAACAATGTCAAAGGACGTCTTCACTGATTTTGAAGTTGCTTCTTCTGGTTCTACTTTGGGTAGTAAATGTACATAAATGCCATTGACTTCCCTACATTAAAATATGTCTCTACTTCAAGATGAAAAATGCCTCCCGATGACATCACTTAGATTAACCTTCAGTTAAGGTCATGTCGTCTTGTTGCTCACAATCTGGAGTTTGTAATCATGGTCAACGTCCTTTTTCAAAGCTTCTCCTAATGATTAAAAACTCCTCTGGTTAATGTCATTTGGAGGAGGTTTTTTTTAAATAAGCTAACAGCTAGCTATTTTAATAAAGGGAAATCAGAGGGAAGTTTAAATGCATTAATGTACATTTACACCGTAAACCAAAGCCATAGAGAGCAAGATGAAAACTGATGACGACACCCATTAATGTTGCCGTGGCCAGGCTGAATTTTGCGTCATGACATCAGTGACTAAGGTCAAAATGTACTCGAACATATCAACTAAATAATCTAAAGCCTACATAGTGTAGAATGTGAAAACATAACGTGCCATGTTATGTATGTTTGTGCATATGAATCTGCATTATTTCTCGTCACTAGCTTGTCCAAACAGTCCCTTTGCTTTGCCCTCCCATTCTTCATCTCTTCCCTTCTACAACTTAAAAACTGATAGGTATGCAGATAACATAAGGTAAACACCATAGCATGCACAGGTTTCTACCTCATTTCCCATTTACCATTTAGACGATGCCCCCCAACCCTAACATGCAACATGATGCAGCATATGTTCACGTTCTCTATTTAAAGGGTGACTGGGGTCTGGAGTGGGAGCTGGGATCAGGATTGACGAAGCGCTGTTCAACTTTGTGAACGAGTCAAAGTCGACGTGGGAGGAGAGACAGTGGCTAGGACAGGGGGGCTGAGCTCAACAAGAGGGGGGTGCCAGTAGATCGAATCTCTTCTCATTAACTTTGCCCAGGCCAGTGGAGAGCTAGAAGAGGAGGAGAGGATGTGGGAGGGAGGATCGGTTTAATGAAGACTCCTGCCGTGAGAGTTCGCCTCGCCTACTGTGCAACGTTGTGAATAAGCCCGGCAGACAGATGGGCTGAGGAATTGATCAGTGGAGACGGTCTACAGAGACCTGCACACAGACGCTGCATTTAAGCTGGGGTGGAGTAGACAATCAAGGATATCAAAGACAATGAAATGTCATTGTAAATAACTACCACTGGGAGAAAACTCCACCTGTGGTTGGAGGCACACAACCTAAATCGCATTTTCATTTGAACTGACAGCAGGGGAGGAGCTCAGAGAAGTCAAAAATCTAACCACTCATGCTTATTATTTTTCAGGCCGGCAAGCCTTGGGAGACTGAAACAGAGAAGAGTCCCGCTGAATCAGACCTTGAAAGATTTGCCCAGACCACTGACTCTGAAGGAGGAATTTAGAAAAAGAGGCTATTTGGTATCTCGCTCCCTCTCGTGCTTCTGAGAGCTGTCCCACTTTCAGCCCGGGATCTGTGTGGCATCTATCTTTCACACAAGTGACGACGCCCCCAACCCTGCGCTGCCACTCTCATTTTCATCCTCTATTGTTCCAGGCTCAGAGCCTCAGCCCAGCACAGCAAGTCCTGCAATTCTGTCATCTCCACAAGCTCAATACTTGCCTGCACTGCTGATAAACAGCCAAAGACTGAGGTGATGAATAAATCACATTACGGCACAGACGCACTTAGCAGTGCCAGAAGGAGGCCAGTTTATTTGCTGTACTGGGGGTTATTTTGGAGAATTCTTCATGCTGTAAGCGCTTCGTTGAGGTTCAAAGATCGCTGCAGGTGACCCTTTCCACACACAAAGGCAAAACATAGTCTCATGATATTTGTATCAATACGGTTTAAAACAAGGCAATTTTCACATCCACCTCTCAACCGATCCATTAGTCTATAATCACAGCATTTTACGGCAGTTACGTAAATCAACTCCTGTACATTTATTTTTCAAAAAAAAAAAAAGATTAACATGTGAAAAGCGTGAACTCTAAATGTGACTCGGTTCTCTGAGGCCTTCGTTTTTATTCTTCCCTTCTTCCCTGCTGCTTGCCCGTTTTTGTTGTATCATGTAGTTCTTTTTTTCTCTAAGTGATCTCTAAGTGCTTTTAACCTTTACTGCAAATAAATAAATAAATAAATAAAAAAATGGTGAAGCAATATTTTAGGCGAAAGTTATAGAAAAGAGAAAAGCAAGTGTACCATCAGAGAATGATTATGTACTCAACAAATACACCTTCAACGTTCTTCAACATATTGCCTGTAATTTTCGGCCATGGGTTTTTATGCCCCCTCCCCTTTCCCCACTGTCCTGCTCATCACACATCTCCATCAAACGCTTGTGGACAACGCTGAGTGACGACACACTTTTATCGGTCCCTCAGATTTTAATACAAATCAGGCAGAATTCAAACAGCATCCGTGACAGGCTTTGTTGATGGAGTTTTGGAGAATTAACACGCTTTGAGAGAAAAATGCCGAACTTTACGGCGGTGATGTTTGCTGTGTAGATCATAGCAGCAGGAAAATAATTAAATGCCAGATTTACTTTGAATAATGAATCAGCCTGAAGCCCAGTTCATAAAAATTTTGAGAAGATTCTTCAGGTGCAGTTGTTGTCACATGCAGCAGTAACAGTTTAAAGACATGAGCAGCAATAATAATCCTGTTAGATGTCACCAACTTTATAAGAGACTGTTTTTTATACGTTCTCTTTAAAAGGTAAATTACATTGCAGCTCCTGCATGGCAGCTGTGGGATGGGGTTGTGTGCCTGTGACACATTTCTTTGACATTTGTCAAAAGGACTGTAACCGACCTGGCGAAGAAAGTGCATCGAGCTTGACAGATTCTTGTAGTTAGATCTGTGCTGCCCTGGGGGCTCCGACACCTCTAACAATTCAGGCCTAACACTGTCACCATGGTAACCACTGCCTGACACCTCTGGCAATGGCAAATAGACTGACCACAGTGGAACATTTGAGACGACGCTGGCAAAGTCTGTGTGCATCTTAACACAATAAAGACCCCAGGCTTTTCTTTTTTTCCTTTTTTTGAGGGGGGACAGTCACTGAGAGCCAGTTACTTTCAGAGGAAGTAAAGAACTTCATGGACAAACATGACTGAGGGTGAAAAGGGGGGCAACACTAGCAGGGTGTCCATCTCCAGCTGGCATATCGTGGAATGTTAATTAGGCCTGCAAAGACAAGACACCTCCTTCTTAAATGTCACATCCTCGTGAGGAGAGCGGGGACCAGCCACGGGTTTTGTAGACCTCTGTCAGGAAAATGGTGCTGCGGTTTGTTTGTCTTTCCAGTGGCAATTTCTTTTCTGTTCTCTTTACCCCAAGCATTTTCTCTTAACATTCTCCTGCTCCTTCTCTTGGCCTTTCTGTTATGCTGTTTACTCTGTGATGAATGGCTCTATTTCAAGTCTAGCTGCTTTTTTTTTTTTTCTTTTCTTTTAGCTGGAATAGATTACAAACTGTGCAACTGTGCAGAAAAAAGATTGATCTCAGTTAAAAAAAAAACAAAAGAACAACATCAGGGTAGGGGCAGTAGAGGAAGGAAAATATAGACTACAACTGCACTTCACTCTAATGTGGAAATTTTCAGATTTTCGGGTCTTGACAAGAGGGCTCGGCGGCCAGCGAAAACAAACGTGGTGCTTTGTAACAAGACGTGACACGGTGAGAAAACCGTGCCCTTTTAAATGGCAGATGTTGTTATCAGCCTGGTTTCATACCCTGAGAGGGGGCAGAAACTCAGATAATAGGCCATCAGCGATGAAGGCTAGGAGGGGGAACCTGCTAAAGCTTCATTTGAGTGTTAATATAACTGTAAAAGTGCACACGGTGTGTCCTGTTTTACCGCTGACAAGAATTAGAAATGACATCGCAAGCAATACTTTTATTTATTCAGGTTTCTGGCTGTGCTTGTTACAGCCCATTTTTCCTTGTTTGCAGTTAATATGGCGTCTAAAGAGTGGCCTCGGGTTTCCTTTGAATATTAAGCAACACGTGAAATTATTTGAAATAATAACCGTCTCCCTCACAATTCAACCAACATTAATGACACAGGGCAAGTGGATTGGAAAATGAATCCCTCCTGCTAAGGTGAGACCGTTTTGAGCAGGAACTCAGGGCAGTTTAGTTTTTATAATTGCCATGACCAAAAGTCTTTTTTAATTTTTATTAATATTTCAAGAAGGTACATTCACTCCAGGAAGAAAAATTAGTTTATGTGTAAGTTTTAATTGGATGACTTACTTAAATAAAGTAAATGCATTGAGGGAAGGTGGAGGGATGGTAGTAGGCGTTTTCAGTGCAATAACTCACGAGCTGTCAGCTTTCTGCTTCCCCCCACTTGCAGAAATAAAACAAATGGTTTTACATTTCTCCAACTAGACAGTGAAAATAAAGGGGTGGGACTCGTAGGGGGTCTTATGGTGTTTGCGTGGTTTATTTTAGTATTACAATTTGCATCATGGAGGCTCTAAAAAGAGTGGGCACTCCCCCAAAGCTGGAGAGTTGCTCAACATCACTCACAAATCATTCAGCCACTAGGGGAGAGAGGTGAGAGTGTAGACGGAAGAGAAAGGAGAGTAGGAAAAAGGACAAAATGAAAGAGACTAACAGAAAGTGACAACAAGGAGAAGGGGATTGATAGCGTGTAGAAAGAGACAAAGCTAAAGAAATAAAAATAACAAAATCTCGTGCGCGCTAATCCCCGTCTCCTGTGGCGCCGTCTCATGTGCAAAGAAAGGAAAAAAAAAAAAAAGCCCACTGAGCTTGCAACCGTCAGGGGATTGGACACGTTTGTAATCCGAGCCGAACACAAACAACAACAGACCATCGCCGAGTCTGGGAGTTTCTGGACATCTTACAGCAGTGCTCCGTTTTGCTGGAATGCCCACAGTTGGAACAAAGGGAGAAAAGTTTGGTTCTGTCAAACTGATGTCGTCTACAGGATATGGGACTCGTCTCATCTTTCCTCCACCAGTAGGAAAGAGCGTGGGAACGTTCTTTTAGAGCACTGAGCAGAGGTGGAAGACTGACCCCGATTTATCGACCGTCACTCGCCAGGCACATATTCCTGCCATTTAAAAAAAGGAATGTATTGACTATCATAAACCTGTTTGTGTTTTTCCTCACAGCACAGAAAAAAAGATGTTTACTTACAGCCGACTGCAAAACTTTGCATCCTCTTACTTTGAAATGGCAAAAAACAAAAAGGATAAAAGATTATTTGTCATCACCATAATATTTAATGCGCACAGTTTAGCGTAAACAAATGTTCCTTCATCATCACAAGTAAAACAAAAAGTGGTCAAAGACTGTAGAAAAAGAATCATCTCAGTGCAAAATTGCTTTGAATTGTCGTCTTGTTAAAGGATCCACTCTCTCTTCATTTGTAGCTTTTCGACTAATTGTAGGAGGCTTTGCATCAAACTCTTCTGATATTGGGCTGCATTCAATCTTCCCTCCACTTCTCTGCAGAGCTCCAGTACCTGCTGTGTTGTTTGACTGTGGGAGAATAATATTTTCTTCTCACTACAACATACCTGTAATTTAACAACGTTGACCGTTTGGTTTGTTCACATGCTCCTTACTCTACTCCAAAGCGTGTTGCCTTACGTCTAGAAGTAAGCAATGGCTTCCTGTGTGCTTTCTTTCCCCAAACTGTCCAGACTTGTGCAGACTACAGTCGACTGTGGAGATGTGGAATTTTGTTCCAGGTGCCTTTAGGGACTTTGTCAGTTTCGCTGCTGTTTAATTTGGATTCTTATGTAGCTCTTAAGCAAGTTTCTCTAGCAAGTCTTGGAATAGTCTTCATGTGTCCATGTTTCTTTCATTTCTGGATTAATGTCTTCACATTAGGTCCCGGTGTCCCTTAAATGCTTTGAAATACTTTTAAATCCCTCTCCAGCTTTATGAAGGTTTACAGCATCAATTCAAGGTCTTCTGAAAGCTGCTTTCCGATCCCATCAAGCACAATGTACCACACTGTACCACACCCTGTGCCACTCTTTAAGCATGTGTTGACAAGAACAGACATTACATTAGATTTTGAAGTTGATAGAATTTCTTTATTTTACAGTAACCTTCTATTTACAAAATCCTTGACCAGTTTTCTTACATCTGATCATTTAGACATCTGTACAACCTGACAGTGTAATAAATATTATGGTGGTGAAAAAAGTGACTTTGTTGTAGCCTTTTGCCATTTCAATGTAAAGGGATGAAAAAGTGGACACTACCATTGCCATCATATTTTGAATCATCAAAAAAATGAGGTAATTTGGACTTGGAGTGCGAAGTTGATGTCCTGTTTTGCAATGGTGACCATGGCACTTCAGTGCTGCCTTAGCTCTGTAGTACGACTGCACTCTGGCAGTTGTAAATTGGCAAATCTTGCATCAAGGATTTTTTTTCCCTCCGATACTTTTGCCTGCTAGAGAGATACGTTTTCTCTAGGTGCGGCCCCTTTTCTTCCCATATCCACCAAATTTGAACAATTAAAACAGCCTCCTGGCTTTGTCCAGGTGGTTGCAATTAGACTTGATTCACCTTGAGCAAGGGGGGGGCAAACATCTCATTGCTCTGCCATGTGTCAATCAGGCTTCAGAATTGTTTTTCCAGAGGTGGCAACAACAGTGCTTGCTGAAGGTTCCCTTCAATCAGGGAGTAAAAGCAACATGTTGAACATGGCATCAATCGAGAGACACTCCTCTTGTAGCATCAGCCACAGTGAATGACAGCGCAGCACTGAAGAGGCCCCTCTTTCTCTGAGCTGACAACACTGATTTAAATATCAAAACATGATGTAAAACGGTGATTAAAAGCCAATTACAGCTTGCGTCAATGAAAAGTCAATTAAGGGTTTCTGGGCTGTGAATGAGGTGTTTCGCCAAGGTGATGACAGGGGAAGCGGAGAATAAACGGGAACATGAGGTATACAATGGACAGAAATGCCAAAAAGCAGTCGAAACAAACAGTTGCGATAGTGAGAAAGAGCAGAACACAACATTTAAATGGATACAGCATTGCAGTCAGATGTGTGAACATCATCTGCTGTAGAGGCAGGATTTCTTCCACTGCTGTCACCATGCAGTCATGAATTATGAACACCTCGCTGAAAGGCAGCGTTCAATTGAGAATCTAATCCGTCCAGAACAGGAGGAGGAATGTTTTCAGAGAAAACCTTAAGAAAGTAAAAATAAAAACACAGACACCTTTCCTCCTATTCAAATGATTCCATTATAAAGTGCTAGAGCCTCCTGCCTGGCCAGGTTTCAGCTGACTGATCCCGTGTTACTTATTTATACACCGTAAAGTGAACGGTGAGGGGGGAAGCAGGGGTTGTATTAAGTGCACAGTATAGCTGCCGGGCTTTCGATTACCGGCCCGTAGCCTGCAGGAGCATCCTTCTGCAGGCCGCCGAAATGCCGGCGGTTGATGTCCTGGGAGAAGGGGTTGAGACTGTACATGCCGCTGCCATACCTTCACACAACGAGCCAACCTATGGGCTCCCCAACCAGGGAAAAGAAATCTAAACTGCTGGATGGCAGGCTAGTGCTGCTTAACCCTGTGCTTTAATTATTAGGAGAAGCCCGAAATTGACGGAAAACACAACACTCAACTCGAGAGGCTTGTTGCAGAGTGATAAAAGAGGTCTGGAGCGAGAGGGGGACATTTTAGAGATGTGCCAAACTGGGGTGGATCTGTGCTGAGAGGATCCGTGTTCATGCTTGTTTGTCTGTTGCTGTTTGAGTTGTGAAAGGCCCCCAAGATGAGTAATGTAGTCAATCTAGTCCATTCTTTCACTGCAGCCCTACACAGCAACTTGGCAGTCAAAGATACCACTCTCCGCTTTTATTAGCTGGGTCACTGTGTCCCTCCCTCACCAATTCACCCCCTAATCAACTCATGCGCACAATCAACAGGAACAAATTCCCTCACGCACACAAGTAACACAAGTATGCAACTGTAATCAGGCACACAACCCCAGTGTTTATAACAGAGCATTTTTCTTCCAAGATCTGAGGCTCTGAATCAGGGTCTGGCAATAAAGATTGGAGTTATTTAAAGGGAAAAAAAAAATCTACAGCATATCAGTTGGGGTCAACGACACAGTGAGGGCCAGATGGTCATGTAGTCTTGGCTTTTCCTTTCTCAACAGCCACAGACTCATTTTACAGGAATAAGCACCGGATTGTTGTATACTGCATTTCCTCTACATAAGCTCTTGACTTTCTCACCCTTTCTCACACCAAAATACAAAAAATATATATATAGTTTAGAATTTTACTACAAATGCCTGCTTGGGAAAAAGCCCTGAAAGTGATATTTATCAGTTTTGAGGAGTAATGACCGAGAGTACTGGATGTTAGAATGAGTTTGGTGATTGGCCAAGAACTGTTTTAACTGCTGGCTCACAACACATGCCTAAACTTGTTATTTATGCTTGACAACAAGTGAGTACAAGCTTTTCATTTTAATGTTTAATAAAGTGGACCCACGCCTTCATACATTCATAAACTGGTCCGGCGGTTTTCCAAAAAAAAACCCAAAAAACAAATCAGTGTTGCAAAGACGATGAGAACGATCTCACTTTCACCTGCTGACCAGAGCCATTTGCTTTATTTTTGTTGTTGGTTTTGCTATTTGAAATGCTAATAAAAACTGGCATCTAACATTTGCTAAATGTATCTCAGAGGCTGTTCCATCATTTGTTTCCCTATATGGGGAGACTTGATGCGGCAGACGGAAGAGCCACAGCGTTTGCTGCCTTATTGAATCTCTTCCTGCACCTGGAAGTGAGGTAAAGACCTGAAAAGCCATGTTTTAAGAATAAAGTGTGTGAAAAACAGTGGCATGTAAAGGTGCTTGCTGTCAACTTTTACCAATTTTAGGTGAAAGCTCAAATAAACCCGTGGTCTCATTTGGTCAGATTGGTGATAACTATATTGACAAAAATAATAACAATATTTGTTTACATTTTATTCAACCTCCCAGAAGCAAACCAGTCTACTGTATGACACATCCCAAGTTCAAATTTGTTAACTTGTTCCATGTCCAATTTAACACTGCCGTTCCTAATGTGGGAGTTAGATTAAACTGAACAGTCAAAGGAAAACAACCAGAAGAAATATTGTAAATGTGCATTGAGGCCATATACATACTGCACATGCATGTTACAATGAAATTCTTTCACCGCATCTCACCCATTCTCTCGAGGCAGCAGTGGACAGACACAGGGGGCCCAAAGAGCTAGCGCTGAGCGTCTCACACAGGGGACACACCTGGTGGGTAGGCTGGGATTTTCCTGCAGACTTTTGCATCCCATCCTGCCGCTCTACCCCTTGAGCTACCAGGCCGCTAGTAATGAGTATCTGCTTGCCTGGTTTTCACCTAATGACATTAACAGATCACTGCTGATTTGAAACTAGTACTGCATTTGTATGAAGTCAGTCTGGAAAAAAAAATATTACCCGTGTATCATCTGGCAGCTGTACTGACAGCCGCTGGTTGTGGGGTTGAGGGTAAAATAAAAAAGATTGAATCCAAATTTATTACTTCACTCTCTGCAGTTTGTGTGTGATCATGTGCTCGTTTGGCACAAACCAAACACGTCAAGAGAGCAGAGTTGCTGGAGCTCCGCTTTTGATCCTTCTTGTCTGTTCCTTGGCTAAACGAGCTCTGAACGAGAGGGGTGGAGGAACGACCGAGGACGCGAGTGGCTTATGTTGCTCGAGATTTTGTCTGCTCCCTTTGCAGCAGTTTGGACAGTCATGAGCACACTAGCACGCAGAAGCGATGCAACAATCCCCACATATCATCAGTGGCTTTTGTGAAGCAAAAAAATAGGGGGTGAGTGAACAGAGAGGACAGTGAAACTGGATTTTGTTCCATTATGCATAATAACAATAGCCATAGAGCCGTGGTGTATTGCAGTAAGCTGCTGAGACTGTGGCCAAAATGATTCAACCACAAGGAAAAATTCTGTGTGCCTGCTGGGCCAAACCTTAAAAACTCTGCATGACCGTCCATAAATTCTCTTCTGAGAAGATAGAGTTCACGTCTAGCTGAAGAGCTCCAGCATGGTTCAGTGCCATTACCATTTGAAAAGGGAGAAGGAGAGTAGAAGGGGGTATACCAGTGTGCAGAGAGAAATGCTTAAGGGGGGCACAGCAAGGGAAGAGCAGCTGACTTGTTGAACTTGGCGCATGGGTGAGTTTCATTCGTCAACAATGCATTAGAGCCTCTCCCTATTCAGGTTTCGCCCTTGAGACAACACAGGCCTGGTCTGAGTTGGTATTATGCAGCTGGGGAGCGTGAAGGGAACTGAGAAGAGACGGTAACAACCTTGGGAAGAGTCATCCTCCCACTGTGTCAAGCTCATAAAAACAGACTCCCATGCAGCACTTGAACATACCTCTACCCAACAGTAATATCAGACAAAACACCAATAAAGTTGGGAACTTCAAATTTTATTTTGGCTGTGTTGATTTTATGCATTATGCATTAGAAAATTTGGTGTAGGAGAAAAGGAATAACTAATTTATGAGCTTTTGGGGTAGTATTGTGCCAAAGATGTTGAAACTGCACGGACCTAATGAATATTCAGCAAAAAATATACAGTGGATTCAAAACTTTTTATGATCCCTTCATTTCGACTTTACACAATTGCCATTTTTTAGTTTGCAAACGGATTAAAAATTAATGACTGAAAGATGTAATTTTTAAGAAGTGAAATAAATGGCACGTTCCAGTGTTTGGCTCTATTAATCAGGTGAAACAAAAAAAAAAGATTTAAGATTTAAGTGCTGTCCTCAGCTTTGATTTATGGCTCTTTATATCCATGTTGAGTGAAGAGCGTAGACCTTGTAGCACTTTTTGAAACGTGGTGCCTCAAAACAATAATCATATCTGTAAAAGTCACTGAGTTGATGCACAAGTAAAGGACTGTGGATATGGAATCACATCATGGATGATTGCTAATGATTGACTGTAGGTGCTGAATTACATGTTCTCCCTGTGCTCGTGTGGGTTTCCTCCGGGTACTCGGGTTTCATCCCAGTCCAAAAACATGCATGTTAGGTTAATTGGTGAATCCAAAATTGCCCGTAGGTGTGAATGGTTGTCTGTCTGTGTATGTCTCTGTGTGGCCCTGCGATAGACTGGCGATCTGTCCAGGGTGCCTCTCGCCCGAACACAGCTGGGACAGGCTCCATTTCGTTAGTTCTTTATTAGCTGTAACAGTCCAGATCATCGGTGTCCTGTTGGACAAACTACACACATGCTTGTAGGTGGAAATTCTGCACACTGCAGCTCTTTGTGTGTAAATATGGCACCGTAAAAGTTTGCCTGAATTCCTTGGATTGGATTAGTTCTTACATTAAGTTTTTATTCATCATGGGCTGCTTGGCTTTGGTGTCAGATCAGCTGCAGTAATCCTCTGCCTCTCTTATCTAGACACCAACCACAGTCACTTAGTTATGCAGCCTTTTTCCCCCGATAGCCTAATATTAGAAGCCGATTAGGAAAGTGTCTCCGTCTTCTCCTGAAGTGACCGGGGTGATCTCAGCAATCTGCAGAAGTGTCTGCCTTCATTTCTGAATGAAAGAAAACTGTAGGTACTCGAATGTACTTGTACTTGTACGTAGTCTGGGAAAAAGTGGTACCAGGACATCCCTAATTGTTAATATTGTTGAACATCTATTAAAAAAAATACCACAATCACGTGAATTATAGACATGTTGGAACCTGTAATATTTTGTAATGACAACTGAAACTCTTGAAATAAGGTTCAATTGTTCCAAATTGTTTTGCAGTGGATAAACTGTACTTTCGATGGCTTATGGAATAGAAAAATAAAACTACTATCCCCTTGTGCTGCTGCGCCTGTGTAGATTTGTAAAGAACCAGTTTCTTTCCACCTTGGGGCAGGTGCGTCGCAGCCAGACAGGTAGGTAATGACACCCGTTTTCCACCTGCTTGGACAAACCTGCTCACTGGCAGAGTTTCCCCCTCTACTTTTTAGCACAGTGCCACATCCGACTGGAAGTGGATGAAATAAAATACACACATACACAGCCAGCACATTTAGCCAAGCTATTTCATGGAACACTGAAGCACAAATACTGGGCACAGAAGGTGGAGTATATGCTGCAGAATGGCTGCTGATAACGGTTGGTTGGTCTACAGCAGAGAACATCTCCAGAGTCTTTGGGTTACTACCACGAATTGATAAACACTACGTTAACATTTAGTGACTCACTTCAATGCCAGAGATGAAAAAAAAAAAAAAATAGAAAAATCTTATTTCTTCAGAATGGGTGAAAAGCCTTTTGGCCACAAACACACCCCTAGATTTATGCTATCGGACTCAGCCGTGAAATATGACGTCTTTTACACCTAAATATACTAAAATGTGTCTGACACGATGGCACAAAATTAATTAAAAATGTATAAATAACACTACGAATTGGCTTCCAAACTAGCTCCGATATCACTTAAAGGTTATAGCAGTGTCACAGCTTCGGTCCTCCCACACACACAGGGCGTTACCTTCTCAGACCCGGTTTGTCATGGCCGTGGGTGTGGCATAAGAAAATGTTGCTTGTAAAATGCATCCTTACTTGAGAAAAACAAAGGACTCGTGACACCCTCCAAGCAGAAAAGGCCTCAGCCTTGGTGCCTTGATCTGAAGGGTATGAACAATCCGCCGTCCTTTAGCCCTCTGTGTTGACAGGAGGCTGGGAGCCAAGCAGCGGACACCTCCTCAGGAAAAGCACTCCTGACAGGGCAGCAAGAGTGTAATGGATTTGAAGTTTTCCACTTGGTGCTGAGAGTGTTGAATCACCATGGAAACCGAGATGGTTATTTGGCAGGTTTGAACGGCTTTTGGTTTGAAATACTTCGGCTACAGTGCTACTTTTTGCTCACGCTTATGAAAAACCTCCATTTGCACGCTGCTCCTCGTCTCTGATCATCCTCCCCCCCCCTTCCTCTTCCTCCCTGCTCAGTAAAGCAATCACAGCCCTGCAGTGCAAGAGTGTCTTAGCAATGGTAGATAAAGGCTAGGAGATTGTCAGTAATGACGGGTCCACCAGCGTCGAAACTTCCCCGAGCTGCTTGTTTCAGCAGTAATTACGACGGGGGAAATGGTGCACCGTGACTGGCTCTAAAAAGCTTACCAAGCCTTTTGCTTGTGATGCCGTGTCAACTTTTTTACGGTAGCCAAGTCATTCGGATATGTAAAAAGGGGACTTAAAAGCTAAACAAAACGTGTGAAACAAAGAGGTAAAAGGCAGAGGCAGCAGGCTCGGCACGGGGTGATTTAGAGGCCGGGCAGGGGGAGGGGAAGAGCGGGTAAATGCTGTGAAGTCTATGAATAGGGATGAGATTGGATCATTGCTGCTCAGTGTTCTTCAATCACAGCTCTGTTCAAGAAGGTGGAGAGTGAAATGATGAGACAGGTGAAAAAGAATACAAGACAGCGGACGGAACAAATAATGAAGGAGGAGGATGGGCTCCAAGAGGCAGTAGAGGAGTGATTGAAAATAAGCAGAAGCAAGGAAGAAATAAATGATAAGTGTGTGTGTGTGTGTGTGTGTGTGTGTGTGTGTGTGTGTGAAAACACACACACACACACACACACACACACACACACACACACACACACACACACACACACACACACACACACACACACCCTTCCTGTGCCACTTTCTGGAGCCAGCTCTCTCACAACTGCTTCATCCACACCTCCTGCTCTGATCCCATCCACCCACTCTCATACCTGTGATCTCCGAGACACACAGGTGCTTATGAGGAGAGCGCCTAACACCAACCCCCACCCCTCCATGGATGAGCCCTGCTGGAGATGTGTGCTGACGTGGGGGGAAATTCAGGGTATGAGCTGCAGCCACGGGCATGCAGCGCCCCGCTTCTTCATCCCATTATTGGGTGGAAATTGAACACTGAGGCCAGGGACAAAGCCTGCTGAGGAGGGATGAATGGAGATGAACTCATTTCAAAACACCCACACACATGTGGATGTATGAGACGGTTGATATTATTAAAAACTGTGGGGGCAGGAGGGGAGGGTGGGGTTAGGGTCTCGGGACAGAGTGAGATTTAATGAACGTGTTCACTTGTGTCAGCCACCATTGAGAAGTCATCTATCATGGGTCGGTCACACGGTGCAGAGTTGTGGCCGAGGGTGGTCACGATTAAGGAGGACTTAATTCAAGTCAGACCCCTCCAGGAGGGAAAAAGGCATCAATATAAGTGCAGTCATTGCACAGCAGAAATGAAAAACTAGGTGGGTATTTATAGCTTGGTGTATTAAATATATAATTTAGAGGCAGAAGTGCCACACAGCTAAAAATGCATTTCCATGCAATTAAACTTTATAAATGCCCCATGATCTCATACAATACGGGCAAAATATTCACATGCCAGGTTGCAATGAAGCATTGAATGAATCAGGGAGAGAATATTGATTTTTTTTCCCCCCCAACAGACCTGATCAAACTCTAAGGCTATTATCATTTCACTTCTTTAAATATATCGGTTATCTGCTACAACTAGCTGTAATAAATCATTTTACACAAACATAAATATGAAATTTCTTGAATTTTATATAGCAGCCAAGCCTTGTTGGTGAAGAACAACAGGTTAACGTCTTAGAGGTTTGTTTTTTTTTTTTTAATATTAGTGTGTGAACAAAACCTACATAGTGTTTTTATGATAACTGATACATTTTCAAGCATGAGTGCCTCCTTCCAGATGGGAAACAGGTGCTTTTACTTGGATAAATGAAAGGTGGCCAAAACATTGGACCCACCTCTTCTTATAATGCACGATGTACGACTCCACTACCCACTTTGACCTTAATAATAAACACAGATTTATCATCTTTCCGACAGTTTAAAACAAAAAAAACAAAAACAAAAAAAGAGAAATGATAACATTGTAAAAGTAGAATTCATGGCAGAGCCTTTGTATTGGATTGTAGTACATTGCACACATGGTCATAATGTTATGCCTGATCGGTGTAAAAGCACAGGGCATCAAATTAAACATGTTGATTTGTCACTGGCTAGAACGTCAGTAAACATTCTCAAGATGAGCACATTTACATTCCACCAAACAGCTTGTAATCACCCATTTAAATGACATATGTTGGCAATTAATACAGCAATCTCCCTTAATGCCCCACCTAGGGAATTTGTAAACATCAATTATAAGAAATATGAGAGCATCTCAGATGAAAAGCCTCATGCTCTGCAGCAGACACGGCATGATATTAGCCTTAAAAAATAAAAACTCTCCCTCTTCAAGCTAATACGTTACATTTCCACCAGCCACCCTCAGCCACCTCCACCACTTTATTTTCAGAAGGAGAAATTATGGTGGTGTGAAAATACCCAAGTCAGTCTGACGGATATATGAGTGGAAACCTGTCTTTAAAATGCAAAGAAAATAACCCAGCACCACTGCTCTGCTGTGAGTAAGACTGATCAGACGGGTCCGTCCACATTATTCCAGCAGCTTCTGATCCGTAATCACACGCACTGCATCAACTGCACATAAACCATTGCTGTTTAGAGTCAATAGTCACACTTCAACATTGCCCTGGGGGCGCGCACACACACACACACACACACGAACCAATTTTGGCAATTTTGCCTGAAATGACACTTCTAGAAACTACCCATCACAATAGCTTTAGATTTAATTTACTTGGTCAAGTGCTGCAACTTGAATTAACATGTAAAGCAACTCCAATTAGTTGTTGAAAGATAAAGTTCATACTTATCAAATGATCTTTTATCTGCACGGCTTTACTCCATTTTTACTGGCATTTTATCTGACAGCTAATAAACTGGACATAGTGAGGGGTGATAACAGTATGTGTGTGTCTGTGTGACCAGTTGTTTGATTCTGAAGCCCTGCTAGATTCAGAGCACCTAGGATCAGGGACCTGGAGGCTGTGAAAGAGTCGGTAGCCAGCATCCGGGTTCATGCAACTCCTGCCTTTAGTTGGGTTATGGTTGATCTTTCAACACTCTGCTCTATGCACCATTTCCACACGTCCACAGGCCCTCTACTGATTCAACCTACTAACATGTCCTAAGTTTTGTGACCTTTCCCGTTTTTGTCATGACCCGTGAGCCGGGTTATGAGGTCACCCACTGGTTTGAAGCCCAGAGTTGTTGCTTATTCCCCACGTTTGCCCTGGTGCATCAGACTGAATGCTTGACTTGAAAGCTGCTTTCAGACATGCAGTGAAACCCTGAACATATATGTAGGAACACAAATGTCAGACATTAAACAGACAGTGTAGGTAGGCTGGTATTTGACCCCGCAACTTCTGCAACCCATCTTGCTGCTCTACCCAGTGAGCTAGTATTTCCGCTGGGGTGGGGGGGATCTGACCCGCTGTGAGAAAAGTGTTTTTGAGTGAACAAAATGCCACCTGTGCATTAGAGATGGATTGAGCTCTGTAATTAGGCAGAGGACATGCTTCAAATTAATGCTAACATTAGCTAAATTCTGCTAAAAAGACACGGAATTGTAATAAAGCAATGACTGAAAATGACTGATAATTATTATATAAAATTAAAGCCTGAAAACCAGATTCCAATCCACAAGCTGATAAGTGTGGCTCACAAGTGAACGGTTAATCCCACCGTTTAGAAGCCTATCAGTCTTTATCATTTAGAGGAAAGTGGAGCCAGGATTTAGTTTGTAGCCAGCATCAAGCTGCCATCAGTGGGATTGTACTTTAACTAGCACAGCTGGTGGCTCAATTGGTTTCACCCACCAGCTGTGGGTCCGACAGGGAACGCTCAAAAATTAAAAATCGTCGCCATTTCCAGTCTCAACTCCAATTAAACAAATAACTACACAAGCAAACAAATAAATTAATAAATTAAATGAAAGAGAAAAGCGCATCAAAGCCCATTTCTAAGATTGTGCTCACAGGCAGGTTTTACAGTGTTGTTTACAGGCCGTCGGTCAGCGGTTTTTAAGGACAGAGTGACTTAATTAACCAGATTAGAGAAAGACAACAAAGCAAACTTTTCTGCTGTGGTTCAAAAGAAAGTAAAGGAATTGCAGGTCTGACTGCCCCCCAAGCCTACTGATATCATCTCAGATCCTTTAAGTAAGCGGGGTAAGATGAAACCCAGTGTTACTAAGGAAGCCGTAGTTAATGACTTAATCCTTGTTGAGCTGCAGCTAGCTAACCTTTACCAATGTTACCCCAGGGTGAAACTTTAACGGCTTATTGACATCTCATGCTCACATGAGTGTGAATGTGTGATTCAGCTCTGACTGAGTCGCCACGTAAAGACTGCACACTTTCTGGACATCAATAAGGGAAATAATGTATAATCCCGAACCCCAGGAGGCCACTTAAAGTAATTACCATGTTGTACATGCAGATGTATTGGTTGAATGACTGTGAGTTCTGAACTCCCAGAAATTTGCAATAAGGCTTCACTGTAATCAAGGCCTCAAATGAGTCAGCCGTTTGAATTGTTAAAGCAATTAAGACACTTGATTAGACGTATTTAAGTCGCAGGACACAATATGAGAAGAGAAACACAATGGGCAAGAGGGCTCAACTGGCTCTGAACAAAAGAAGCAATCATTTAACTAACAAAATAAATTATAGCTACACCAATGTTTTGTGCAAAACAATTTTTGTCACAGTTTATGATGCCCATTCTTAGTTTTGTTTGACAAATAAATCCCGCTCTTAATGCTGCTGGGGAGGATGCATTGTCAATCTAAGAGATCTTAGAAAAAGGGCTTAATGGATTGTTCATGCAATATTATTGCATTATTATTATTATTATTATTATTATTATTATTATTATTCCACTTTGTCATTAGGTTTGGGCACAAACAATACACACAAGGTTTGGTTTAGGCACCAAAAAAAAAAAAAAAAAGAAGGTTTTGGTTAGGGAAAGATCTTGTGCAGTAAAATACATTAACAACACTGACGATTGGGACGTCTCATTTCGAAGTCTTGAGTTTTGCCAAGCACCCGTACACCCTGAAGGCATCTTTACAAAGACTTGTAAGACTATGGTGGGTTGGTAATTGCCATTCAACGGCGTGAAAATCTTCAGATCTGTTGAGAGGGTGTCTTTCCATGATATGAAAATGTACATTTATATATTAGATAGTTGATATGTCCAAGAGGTAACTTATTCTAAGAAAGACTTATTCTTCTAACCATTATGCAAAAACTGCATAAGAATTTTAAAGAATTCCAGCAGCCAACATTCGACTGTGTGTCATAAAAAGAACAATACAACAAACAAGGAGGAGTGTGCAAAAGTCCTCAATTCACTTAGAGTGAAAACAGGCTCGTGAACGCAGCACAAAGCGAACAGCCAACTACACAGCATTGTTATGCACACACATTTTAATATCAGACTACTTTCTTCATCTGGCCTGCACTCCCACAAATCTTTGTCTGCGTTATCTGAGAATTTAACAAGGGATCATCCTCTAAAGACATTTTCAGTGAATTAGAGCAATTTGTGGCCACCAAAAAAGAAAAAGAATGAAAGATGAGCGGTGACTCTAACAGAGATGTATCTAATGACAGGGCCTAAATCTCAGGCATCCAGTCAGCCTGTGAGCGCAGCTGAACAATGTCAGTGAACTTTCTGAAGAGTGGAACATTTTTTCAAACTAATTTGCAGGATCCAACCTCTACTTGCACTGTGGATTCTAGCAGCAGTTTAAAAAAAAAAAAAAAAAAAAGAAAACATGAGCAAGAAGAAAAACTATGAAGATACATCAGCTTTTAGTGCTTTCAGCCTAAGTTGTTCTCACGCTTTCTTTGGTTTATGTTTCATGCCAGCTACTGTGTTACTTTTGTCTACGTAATGATACTGTTTTTGATGTATATTTCATGTATGCTGTATGCAGCCATGTCATCTTTGGCCCAAAGAGAATTCACAGTCAGACCCAAGAGCTCTGCAAACATCACTATCTTCTCTTCAGAAAATGGCTCCCTCCAGTGAGAGAGCCTCTTCCTATTCAGGACACAAACGTCTTGGGGTCACCTGAAGAATGGCACAAGAAAAAGCTGAGGTGAACCCTTCGCCGTCTTTGCTTGCGGTGGACCAAATTTTTTCCCACCTACTCAAGTCCCTGTATCCCTGTAACTTTGAAGTCCAGCCAGCCGAAGGGCTTTGAAAAAGCCTGCAATGTCCCCGCCGTGACCAGGCGGGGGATTAGCCAAGCCCTGCAGGACAGAGTGGAAAGAGGACGGAAGAGGGCTGGAGGAGAAGTGGCGCCCTTTTCCACCAGGGCCACGTATGCGCAAGCAGCACTCCCTCTGGCCAGAGCTGTGGGGGATTAGCAAGCTACTAAGGAAGCACAAAAACAGACACCCAACCCCCCTTTTTCATGAGTTCCACAGAAGCCAATTTACAGCAGAGACGTGAAGAGACCACTAGTTCCCTCATAAATGCCTATTGTTTTGGAGCAAAATCTCTGCTGTGTCACTCGCAAAATCTGCTTTTGTGAGACGACAAATACTTTCAGGATGACCAAGTCAGGGAAGGAAGGATCAGCAAAGGGTTTCGATCACTGATATGCACAAATCTTAATATTCACAGAGCAGAAAAAATAGACAGCAAAGCTCCTAATCTCAGCATCAGACGTGATACAATCAGCCACTGGGGGACATCCCTCTGGAAAGTAAGTCTTCCCTTGTGAGCCAAAACAAGAGATTCCTCCTCTAATCCATTCTGAGCTCCAATATTTGCCTACACTTTGAGAGGTAAATATTTCATAAATGTTCCGCGCTCAAGATTTATTACAAGCTGTGCCATCAGAGTCTGTGAACTATAAAATCTCTTAGGATAGAAAATAGGCAGAATATGATGTCTTTATGAAGTGTATGTTGTCAAAATGTGTCACTGGAATTCATAATAAAGGGTTATTTTATTTTTACAAACAGGCTTTTCAGTGTCTACTGCCGACCAAGATATCACGTCTCACTGAAGTGCAACTGAATCCAAAAAACTACAGCATCTCAGGACACGATACAACAACTCGCAACTAAAGCCAGTGAAGATGCGCGAACAATAGCCCTTGATATTTTCTTTTTACAGCAGATTAATTCACTGCTTCCTCCCCATCCACGCATGGGTCTTTTGTTTTATGTGTGACTGAAAAGCGCCAGAGGACTTTGCCCTTCATCCCTGTGTTGTTACAGCGTGTCTAGTGGAAATGGAAGACTGGTCTGTAGGCGTGGGTGTGCAAGGAAGGAACTAGGCGGCCATGCCAGCCCATCAGACTTGAGCGGTCTTAATAAAGCCTCCTTCTATCCACCCCAGAGATCTCCTCACCCCAATTATACGCTGGACACCTCTACCCCCACCACCTCACCATCCAGCTCCCAGCTCTGATCATGGCTCTGCCTTTGCTGCGTTCAAAGCCCCAGAGACCTGCACAATGTCAGGCTGCTGGTGGCATTTGCTTCACAGTCTGCTGCCTGAATTAATGTATCACAACTGTTCAGCCACTGTAAACTTAAATTTAATTTAACTTAAAATATTAGACTTCTCTCTTCCAGCAATATTCTTCAAACACACCCGTCAATCCAAAATACACACACAGCGAGTGTCGACCTGTGCAGACATGCCTCAAATGACCTCGCAAACACTTTTAGTTGGTAAATTATTTAAATTATCAGAGGATCAGGTCCAACGAGTTTTTTATCAGCAAACCAGCATGTGGAGCTGAAAGCATCATCGAGTCATTGTGCAATAAAATGTGAGAACTGAAAAACATTTCTATGAGTTTAATAAATCAATAAATTGGAGGGTTTTGGTTTCTGCATTTTCTTTGAGTGCAATCGTAGTTTATGCTTTGGTCAAATGAAAAAAAGTTTGCATGTGTTCATTTCGTTTCTTTGGATACGTAATCATTTTATAGGCTAATGAGTTAGTGTCAAAAAATGTTGACTATAAAAACACTGTTAATTGAAGTACTACTAACAACTATGTGAATCAAGTTACTCTTTCAGATGCTGTGTTGGAAATGTTCTTCATCCATCTGCAGCACAGGTTTGTAGAGGAACGAACAAGGTTCACGGCAACTGCACAACACACAGAGTTCAGTGGGTGTCAGGAGGTGGATGCTGACATCTAATAGTTACCAGTTCCTCGTGCTTGGGAGTGCCAAACATAACATAATGAAACAAAGATGAAGTGCACTCAAGTGATGTTTAGATCCTGCTTCAACGTCTTCATGAGTTTTTGAACTGAAGGCTAAACAAATCCTGGATACGTCCATCATGCTGAGGTAAGGTTGCACAAACTGGAACCTGAATGGAATCTCTCTCCAACACCAAATTCTCACACTTGCAGATTGATGGGTTACAGGAACTTATTAGCTTTTACCAATTAATTAAAGCTTTGCGAGTTCCTCCTGTTTACAAGACATGGTTCACTTGCAATCGATCAGTGTGACCCTGAACAAACAAAATAACAATGTGCCAACAGGAGCCAACTTCTCTGATGAGGTACACACCAAAGAAAATTAACTGTGAGCCTAAACAGACCCTAATCAAACGGTAACGTGTTCGGGCGTAGCAACAAGTCTAACGGCAAAACGGATCCAGAGAAGAAGAGTAGAGAGCACACAACTGCCACTCTTGATATATTGCTGATTGCCATTTGTGTTTTCTGACATTTTTGCTGGTTTTATGTTCAGATGCGTTCAAGGTCACAGTGGGCCTGCATCTGGCCATCCATCTGTTTCCAGCTGTCCCATGAGGCGTTCCGTCATCTCCGCTCCTTGGTCCTGTCCTCTACTGTCCACATTCAGGCCCACCCCGGGGGGAAATGCCCAGCCAGACACACTATAGCCTTCAGAGTTTCTCAAGCATTTCAGCAGTTTTTCTCGTCTCCGACAACCTGACAAACTCACCTCACTGTATGACCAGCTGTGGACCCTCCATCAGTGATGGCATCTACACATCAATTAGTCAGTATAAAAACACTAATTATGTACGCAACTTGATGTCAGGGGCTTTTCAGTCTGCACAGCATATGACACATTACATCCTTAGACCCTTGAATCAGATAAGAAAAATGAAGAGATAAGACAAAGCACTTTATCTCTTAAAAAAAAACACACAGAACAAAGCCACATTCGACAGACAGCACCGATTAGATGCAGCAGTGGCAAACAGCACAAATACAATATGCAGAAACAAACACAAAGCTATGAACTACAGCACAGCAGAGACACAATTTACTAGAAGCTAGGGCAGTGTCATATTGCATCTTCACAATATATAATTATTCCCCATAATGAGAATTTTGTCATGTGGTCAATATTGCAAAAATGGAAACAGAGCTTGTGTGTAGTTTGCACTGTTTGCACATGTGCTGTAAGAATGAAAGCAAATGATAAAATATGGACGAGAGATACTGAGGCTAAATGGTGAATCATTTTTAAAATCGATTTCGCAATTTCAAAGAACACAATCTTCAAATGTGAAAGCTGTGAGACCTGCCCCTCCCCTGCCTGCAGAGGAACTTTTACATACACGGGCAACATGAAAAAGTTGTTTCTACGCTATGCTGAGCTTTCTCGTCATTTAAAGCTCGTCTGCAATGAATAATACAATCGCACATTAAATCGCCATCGCAATAATTCCCCTCAAAACATTGCAATTCATTTACGTATTTTCCCTGTATCATTCAGCCTTAATAGATGCTGCTGTGAAGGACTTGGTTAATTTTGTCTGGGATTTTTATTTTTCATCACTATGTCATGGCTCTAAAGAAAGTCTGCTGATGTCACTAGCAGCCAAAATATATTGTACTGATACCAGAGTATCCTTTAGACTGCATCCACAGAAATACTGTAAAACACTGTGATATAATTTCCAGTTTATATTAACCTACAAACGGTAACACAACTACAAATTACAGCCAAGAAGTTACATTTCTGCAAATTCTCAATGTAATACCAAGAATATTTGAGACCATGAATCCAATATTATAATATTATATTAGCTGACCTTTTTAATCCTTAATTTGAGAAGGTAAAAGTATTGAAAAGGTACTTTCTGATATTTGAATTAAATGTGTAGATAACTGAGTAATTGAGTAAATGATATCTAGACTCAAAGCTGTTTCAGTAGCAGTAGATCTACTATGCAATCATAAATGAAGTGGTCTCCAAACATCCTCTGGAAGTAGATCTTTCTCTTTGGCATTTATTCCAATACAGTGTAAAAGACTGCAAATAGAATCCAGTCCTTCCTGAAGCCAATGCTCTGTGATTTCTATACAGAAGACTGGACAGTGAATTACACAGGATTAAATTTAAAAAGAAACAGGATTCCATACCTTAGTTTTCAGCTAGTACAACTGCAGCGATCCACCGAGCAGACGGGTTTTCCAGGTTGGTGTAGGCTTCAGAGAGCAGCTGTCAATGTATCTGTGAATTAAAAATAAGTAAAATTATTAGATCTGTATTTGTATGAGAGTGCAGGATATCGAACAGTGATGCAACCCAAGCCTCTAAACACACTCAAAGTGATCATGTTGCATCTCCCTTCAAAGAGCTCCAAGACAGACTCGCTTTCATCGGGGAAAATGCTGAAATGTGATATAAAAATCATAACCACGTCGGTTTGAACTTGTGATGCTCGCATGACAACAGGTTGCTTTTGCTATAAGTGAGCAAAATCTTTTGACAAATTTCAGAGCTTAAGCTTCTCAAGTCTGATGATGGCATCTCAGCTCCCAGGAAAACCGCTTCCCCTTAAACAGAGCTCTAAATTATTACTAAATAACATGGCATCTGCATGCTTGCATGATAATTTGCAGTGAATTTCAGAGCAACTTCAAAATGTATTTTCTCTGCTTTGGAAGAAGCCAACTCCTCAACATACTATATAGCAAATCAAAATAATTTCCTGCTCCATACAAGCACTTTACTTTCCACTTAAATATATAAAAAGCAATCAGAGGTTCAATTTTATTACATCATCTCAAAGGTTAAGCAGTGTACTTTTTGTAATTTTAGAAATTCATTAACCAGCATGCTGTTCTGAAACATATTTGATTTAGATGTAGAAAATTTGTGTGGAGCATCTCCACATCTGAACCAAAAAAAAAAAAAACAGACCCTAAGCTGTTTGGGTTTGTCATAGAGAAGTAACGACCTAGTCGAATCCCAACCTGCACAAAGACAAATTCTGATAATTGGTGAAAGGGGTTTTGAATAGAAGTAGAAGGAGCCCAGAAGACCTACAGAGGCACCAACGTCTGGATTAGTCAAAAGTACCTAACTGCTGTGTCCTGGGTAGCGTACCAGTGGGCACGGGGTCATTATTTTATTGTTTCAGTGGTACAGAGTGAAATGTTGCTCGACAGGAGAATGTGCTCACCATCTGTAGGAATTCTTAGCACATAGCTCTACAATCACTGTCTGGGAAACACATCAAAAGGCAGATAAGGCTGTTAAGCGATAAGGCACTTGAAGTTCCCAGACTACAAATTGCTGCTAAATGCAACATGAACCATTCACTAGAGCATGATTGTGCTTTATAGTAGACGTAAAAAAGGCTTCAGTAACGCAGGTCAGCTGGCCATCTGCTAGAGCCGTGCCAACAGGTCTCCCCAGGCTTTTGATTGATGCCATTTGGATGGTTAAACTCTTGAAAAAAAGTTCTTCGCCTCTCACAAGTCCATTCCATTGTGTGGTGATTGGTTCTAACACGTGAGAGCAAAACTGCCCTCCTGAGTTCAAATTAACTCAAACACAAGCACAAAGTGCTGACTAATGACAGTACTGAGGGAGGTTTGCATTTCACAGTGTGGGCTAATCTGTCCTGACCCAGTGGAGAGAATGAAAAAGAAGAAATGATTCCCTGACTAAAGCACTGGGCTCAGAATCAACTCCCTGACAAAATGCATAAATAATATCCGTCAATGAGAACAAAGTTGGAGCCACAACTAAAGGAACAGTCAAATCGATGCTTGGCCTCTGGACTGTAGCACCGGATGTTTTAGTCGTGCTTGGTTGGGCCACCGTAGCTCTTTGCCTACATAACCTGCAGACATCATTATGGCTTCACGGAATCTTCCAACCTCACACTTGTTTATTGATTTAGCATACAGACACAAAGCAGCGGGAATAGGAGGTGATACCGCAACATCTCTGGTTACACCAGCTCACATTTACAACGCAACATGTGCTCAGAGGAATGCAGGGAATGAATGATTAGCCACACAGTACCTGTTTATTTGACTGTGCTAAAACGTACCAACTGGGTGGGGATTGTAAGGGGAAAAAAATTATCTCACCCTACACTCCCACGCACCCCTGATCCCCCTACCCTGTTATTAATAGGCCGGCAGCCATTTAATTAAAGTGAGGACTCTGTAGGAAGATTTAGTCATTGATCTGTGCAGATCCAAACTCGCAGCTACTTGGGATCATGCAAAGCTCAATTTTATTGCAATTTACTGGTCATCCTTTAAAAAAAAAAAAGTATTGCTGCTTCCCATCTCCTTACCTCTTATTTCTTTTTTCCACCCCAAGCAAAGCCTAATTTAACAATCAGTCAGTGGCTGTGAGAATATTACTTTTTTCGCTATGGGTGTCTCTCTGTTACTTAGTGCTTAAAAAGTCAGAATTGAAAGGTTTAATTTAACTCAACAGTCAGACATTTATGACCCATATCTGGCTAAAGAATGCGTTTGAAGCCCAAAGCTCAGTTTTTAACTTTGAGCAACAATTTCATCGATTACACTAATTAAACAAATGTAGTTATTTTGTAAATTGATTCAGTCAAGTAAAGCCTAGATCACATATTGACATTTATGAGTTTAGACAAAACGCATGATAAAGCTGTTCAGCTTGGAGCATCGGCTTCACATTTCCAAGCCCATCAGATTAAGAAAATTCAGGTCTGAGGGGGATGAGGATGAGGTTTTTTCAGGCTCATTTTTCACCTTTCATTTCACTTCAAGAGGTGGGAGACATTTAAATGGCATCAGGCCATTGCAGATACTGGATAATGACAAATGATTTTATTCATAATTACACTTGTCCTTCTGGAATTGGATCAAACTTAGACTGGTGTGCAGCCTACGCAACAGCTCAAATGAATTTATTTATGATAAAAAGTTAAACCCTTAAGAGCTACTGACAAACAGCTGTGTATAAGTTAGGGGCTCGCTGGTGAAAGAAATATCTCGAAAGGAGAATAAAGTTAAGTTGAATTATCTTATTACCAAGGTCAAGTCCAAAAGAGAAAAATCATGTATTGCTTGTTGTTTTCCGCCTTTTATAATTTGTCTTCTCGTGGTTATGTCAATTTGACTTCCTCTCTTTGTCACCTTGCTACTCTATGTTGCATCACATCCTTCTAATAAAGTTGTTTTCTACCCTTTATTGTACTTTTTATATTTCAATATTCAGCCACATCACATCTACATCCAGTTGGAGTCAAATGCAAATGTTGGTAACGATTGGTGAATTTTAGACAGCTGTCCACATAGAGGTAAAAGTTGTTGTGGTGGAGAAAAACCTTTTACCGACTTTTTCATTGCCCTCTGTTGATTAAAGAATTGTCATACTTTCTGATATGTTCATCAAAATGTGAAGCATTTCATTGGCCCTGTGTTTACAACCTCAATGCCTCCATCTTTTTACACATAGCATCACAAGCAGTTATTTCTAAGAGTTTACACACCAAATTGTTCGGATTTTAACCGAATTCAAAGACCTGCCGCTCTGTTACTGTCACTGAGAATCTAGGAAAGTGAGAATTTTCCATTAGCTTATCAATCACCTATAAAGCACCTTGAACTGCACTAATTGGATATGAATTGGGTTGAATGTCTATGTACTTTTCCTTAACAACAACTAATAAATCTAGCAAAAAGCACTGTGGAGTGTGCCCTCTTGTGTTCTGCACCAAATGCCAACAACCCAGCGATCATCTGGCAAACAGACCACACGCCTGCCCTTTCTCCGCTCAGCTGCCTATTAAAAGGAAAATGTGTTCTAGTGTCTTGTTTCAGGGAAAGTGAAAACACACACCCGCTGAGGTGCACAGGCGAGCAGAGGAGTCGGGCATGTTGTGACTCACAGTGTCTTTCCTCTTACTTTGTAGCACATTCCAGCACTGCACCCCACCACATGGGGTAGGGGTAAGTGGCCTGACCCCTCCCTTCTCACCCACACAGCAGAAAATAAATCAGTATTCGGTTCATGTCACATGCATCGCCCCCTTTAACATATGACCTCCGGTCCCTGCAGGGTTCTCCTCACAGAGCGTGACAGAGGTTTGTCCATGCTCCTTGTCCGACGCTAACAAAGTTCTCGTGTTGAGGGGAGGAGCGTGGACTGACCCTGTCCACCTCAGACACAATAAATCCAGCTGAGGAGTTCAAGGTGGCCTGACCTGCAGCTGACCCCCGTCTCTGGAAAAAACAGCTAGACGTTCCAGCAGAGCCTGTCCCGCCCCCCATGCCCTTGAGCTGAAGGTTTTTGTGGGCACCGTCAGTGTTCAAACCAACACATTTATTCACTCATATTTCACTTCACCCAACTCTGTGACATCTGAACAGTTGGGAAGCCTTGTTTCTGTCATGGGAAGTGCATTGAGAGGGGGATTAGCATAGCATAATTACGCTGGGGAAAGATCCAGACTCCAAGGAGCAAGACATAACCCATAATTTGCCATTGTGCTCCCTATGCAATTGACAGTCGGTCTATGATATTAGAGATAAATGTCGGAATTCAGGCTGTTAGTTTAACTGATGGTGCATTCAGTATGATAATAACCACGGTCTTGCACACAGTGAGCCTGATGAGCTGTCCCACAATAGCTCTTCAACACTGTCCCTCCCCACCATGGGGTATTATCATGCAAATCTAAAAGAGAAGAGGAAGAAAATACATTTCAGTGAGTGAGGAAATATAATAGGAAGCAGGGACCTTTGGAACCACATGAAGACAAAAGAGTATATTCACCCAGCTCCGCCTGAGCAAAGCAGGGGTGACAAATGGACAGACATTATGCTGGCTGCTTAATTAAAAGAACATAGCCTAATTAAAAAGATCTTCCTGTTGAATGGGCTGCCTCGACACAGTAACTGACCTGTGTCTGCCTCGCATGTTGGGCACAGATCAGCCTTTGTCGCTTTTTTTTTTTTACTCATTTAATTTTCACATCAGAAGGGGCTTTAACCGGCGAGCCGGAAACGCGGAAGTGGAGCTCGCCGCAGGAGGTCGGCCAGATCGTGTTGGGATGCTAGTACATGTTCAATGACTCGCGATGTCTAGAAAACACTCAATGAAACCGGCACAAGACATTTGATTAAATGTTATTCAACAAATCTTTCACAAACATTTTTATTCATGAATGTCTTTACATCCATAAATCTTTTATTTTGTGGTCCCGATTGTCAATACTGTGATGTCACAACAACTACTGTGCATGTTAATAGTGATTCCTCCTCCAATGCCCTTCAGGTTTGCTTCAAGAGCTGGGTAATAAAATTATTTAATTAATTAATTTAAAAAAACACTATCTTGATAATTATTGCGAGATTTGTCGTAATTGCTCATCGATAAATGTCAACTCTGTTTCACAATCAGCCAATCAGACCTCAACAACCCAGCTGCTGTGCTGGGCTAAATTAAGGACAATACACACAGACTATGAGCTGAAGTGAGCAGAGTCAGATGTCCTCACTAAACAACCATATAACAAAGTCGGGTTCTACTCTGCAGCTCAAAGTGAAAATCCGAGTGAGAGCTTAAAGTAAATTCAGCACATCGACAAATAGGGACGGGTACCAAGCCCTGGTGTAAACACAGTAGGAAGCTACTCGTCAGAGCTGTTGACTGAAGCATTTTCCCACTAGTGGTCTGAAACTGACATAACAAGCAACAACTGATAGCAGCAGAGAGCTGCCGTTAGTGAGCAGCTACCTTGAACACGGTAAAAAGGACCTAAAGTTAAGTGGTTTGAACTGCGGAAGCAAAATAAACTCCATCATGGTGAAAACTCCATCATGGTGCTCTATTTAGACACAATCTCCACCTAATGTCGTTGCTCGGTGGATGACTCGCTTTTTCCGAACACACACACACACACACACACTTTTGCTGTCTTACACAAAAGTGAACTGACAGAGTGGAAATTGTCCATGGAGCAGGAAGGTGAGGACCAATTGAAAAATTTAATAAGCACAATGAAATTTTTATAAACAAAACAACTGCTGTGACAATTTATGTGTGAAGAAAATTTTTATGTGCTACACTACTACAGTCGAGCAAATACAGGGTGACGTCTTTGTAGCATTGCAGTTTATTTTGCACCCACTGAGATATGGGAGAGAATTAATGCTGTCACAACAACTTTGCAAAGCTATGATATTCTGCCTCAAAGCAGTACAAACAACTGTGCACAGTCTTTGTGTCTGATAGGCTTCAAGGTGGACTTCCTGACATTTCATCCTCTTGGCACCTGCAGCAACAGGCCCACACCAGTGGAGAATGACTGTTTGTGCTGCAGGGCAACTGTCAGCTCCAGACATGGTCTAAGAGTCAGAGCGTGAGCATGTTGCCCCTCATTCCCTTCGCCCACCCGTCACTGAGTTGTGGCATTAAAGCGATAGCACGGTTTGGTGGTGGGGGCTTTGTTTACTCCCAGTAGATTTTTCGTTCCATCAGTCACCAGAAAAATGCTCCTTCGGGAGAGGCAGTAGAGACGAGTAGGACATGGAGGAAAGTGATGAGGAGGGATCAAAACAGCCAATGAGGATTCATTCTCTGGACACAGGAAGTGGCTCGTGTGACCGATTGGGAGGTGTCTTGTTGGGTTTGTCTCTCTTGGTTGGTTGAAATAGGTTTACTGCCTCAAAGTAAATTAATGAACATGTTTTCCAGCCCCCAGCAGTCCTCCACACACACACACACACACACACACACACACACAAACAATTACAGCTAAAATTATCATCAGCAATTACTCTGAGATTGTCCTCATGTTTGGAGGATCACAGTTTGACTCTAATCCAATTTGCTCACAAACAACTTGACCCTTGTCATCTACAGCAGATGTTACACACACAAAACTGCCAATATTGATAAAATCAGATGCAGAAAAACTTAAGAGACATATACAGTGAGAATGTCTAGGTAACTCAAACTTGGACTGAGGACATTCATAACAACATAAGTTTTAATATACTACCCTTTTTCAAGACCACATGACAAAAAGACTTTAGGTGAGATTTAGGGTTTGCCCACATTCCATGTCAGATGGTTAGACTTCATCAGTTTTAGCTCCCTGTCAGTCTATGATGCTTTCAGCCAGACACGTGCACAGAAAAACATTAGCTTGAAGGTGTTAGAGAATGTTTTGATCAATCACGTTGTTTTGGCAGACGGTTGCGGGTTCTCGCCCCTGGCGGCCGTGGCCTTTCTGTGTGGAGTTTGCATGTTCTCCCCGTGTTTGCGTGGGTCTCCTCAGACAATCCAAAAGCATGCATGCTAGCTTAATTGGTGAATCTAAAATTGCCCATAGAGGTGAATGTGAGTGTGAATGGTTGTGTGACTTTGTATGCGTCTTTAAGGCCCTGCAACAGACCGGCGATCTGTCCAGGGTGTTTTGCGGGGTGAAAAAGTCCCAGGCATATTTCTGGGCATTTTTCACCATATAGTTTTACATTTATAGATACAAGAAATAACTAGTATTTTAGAGAACAATAAATGTTGTTAGATTTCAGCTTTAATAGACTCTGTTTGATGGAGACGAGTCTCAGAGTCCTCAAAGCTGAAACAAGAGAAACAAGAGTCAGACGCATGATGCGTCTATGAAGAATCAGTTTTTGCCTGACCACAAGCATGTATCCTTCCTCCCACCCACTCACCCAGACACAGCTGCAGGGATGAGTCAACACATGGTTAATAAATGCACACACACACACACACACACACACACACACAAACTTGGAATGGGAAGAGTTAAGGGCAGTGAAGGAGGTTGGGGGGGTGTTTTGCTCACCCTGGACTGCAGCCTGCTTTGGATTTATATGACACTAACTGAAACCCCTGATAACCCCACCCCCTTGCTCTCCCCTGAAAGACTGGTTTAAAAATACCCCCGATTCGATGGAAACGAGCCCGAAGTTCTGAGAAATGAAGGAAAATGACCAAACTAAGTGTAGGCGAGCAGACTCATCTTACACCATGTCCAAGCCAAACATTCACTGCACATATGGTGACCACACAAAGAACAGTGTGTAGATTAAAAACTCCCATGTGCTTCCACACAGGTATAACACTTCGTATATACATATATTCAGAGTTGAAGCTTGAAAGAATAAGCACTGCACATTCTAAATTTACCACCTTCCAGATTTAAGCATAAGGCTTTGCAGAGTGTTGTTTGTAGAAAATCTGCCACAATTCCTATCTGCAGAGCACAGAGTGCATGCATAAGGAATTGGATGAAGAGCCCGAGGGAGAGGGAGAGTTGGGAATCAAATCTGAGTTTCTTAAACCATCAATGAACCTTTCACCTAGAATTAGGGCTTCTACAGTGTAACTTCATGAAGTCCATTCAAAGTGTGTCCAGTGCTCGAGCGGTGACGGGGACTTGGCCACCTTTTCAAGGAACAAGGTCAAACGGTGCTGCTATTTTTGGAAAGGTTGGAAATTAGATGCAGTTAGGGCCCCTCATTGAAAGTTTGCATGTCACATTACACTGGTGAGAGGAGACCCCCCATTTCATTTTTAAAAGCTGCATGATAACTCTCGGGGGGGGGAGTTGCATATTTTCTCTGAACACTTAAATAAATTAAATATGTGAATACCTGTCACCTTCTGGGCGCGTGCAGAGCAGGAATGGAATATGATGGGGCATCACTCTGTGAAAGCAGCAGCTTTGGACGAAGAAGCCAGAAAAAGGGGCTTATCTTAGGTTTTTAATTTCCTGCTTCATTTCACATTTCAGGACCATAAAAATTCTCATTCTGAAAAACTGCAATCAGCAACAATGAGACATGATCGTAACTCAGAATTACTTCTATAGTAACTAAGCAGCAGAAAACCTTTCCCGCACGCAGTCAGCCTAACTGCCTCAGCCACGATGTGACAAGCCAGACAATCGCTGTGCAACTGATTATCAAAACCACAAAAAAAAAAATAATAAAAAATACAGAAAAAGAATCTACCAGATATTCAATCCTCTTCTGCCACAACCTCTTGACCCACTTGCTTTGCATCACCCACTGTTGTGCAGATCTCTGCTGCTCCCTCAGGAATGAAAACTACTTTTCCAGCACCAGCACTCTGCATACTTCTTCAAACGTTTCAGTACTGTATACGCCAAGTGCAGAGCATTTCTGCTGGACTTCACTTCATGAACAGTCAAAGGATGATGAAAAACACCTAATGGTTAATTCTTCAAACAACTTGTTTTGTCCCAATAAGAGTGCAAAACCCAAATAAATGTAAAAATACAAAGAACGCATATTTTTCATGTTTTGAAACTATTTACATTAGTACATTTATTATTAGCATCATCTCATTCTATGCCATTTATCTGCCATCACACCCGTTATTCTGCTTCGGTAGGGGCACCTACCAGTAAGTGCACTGACCGACGATAACACTAATACTGCCCCTCGAGTTTGCCATAAGGGCTGCGACACACCACCAATGGCAAGTAGTCCAGACATCAGTTCAGCATGTTGAAATGGTGGTGGTCCCATTTGTGAGAGAGACAACTCTGATTGGCTGTTCAGCGTACAAGGAGACCCCCCCCCAAGGATTAACAACATCAGCACCGTTTGGAACTTCTTATCAGACATGTTGGACCTTTAATGTCAGCTTGGTGCATTCCTGCCATAGTAATGATAGAAGCCGTGGTCACCGCTTAAGACGCTGATTAAAGAGCAACAAAGCCTTCGTGCGATTACCTGCTTTAAGATTACATAAAAAAGTTCTCTTATCTTCAAATTGCACAAAGCAGGAGCTTTGGCATGCAGCTGGTGCCTAAATAAACTCCTAAATTTAACAGTCTGGGAGGGAAGTTTGTTCAACTTGCTTGAGTTTAAAACAACAGACTAACTAACGGCCTGAAACAGACTTGTGCCAAAACAGATACGGCTGACAGCAGATTCTCAGGCATCATCAGCCAACTTAAATGAAGCCAACCTGTTTCTCCACGGTTTCTGGACCAGGCTTGTTTTTGCTTAATTTCATCATTAGATCAGAAGTGAGTAGAGATTTCAAAACGTGTCACTATAGGCTCAATGTGTGTTGTTTTACTAATGACAGTCATGTCAGGATAAAGTGAACCATTTACAAATTGATATTTTTAACCCACCTGTGTGGTCTGTGGGCTGCAACATCAAGATATTGTGTGCAGTGACGCCTTCTCGTGTTGAAAACAAAAGCTGCCGAACCTTCTTTTTAAGAGTGTGCACCAACTCAGAAAGGGGTGGTGAGAGGCTCTGGGTGTCTAGTATGTCTTTCCAGGGAAATAACCTCTGGCACAAAGATGGATGGTTGCATTTTATCCAACAACAACAGCAGTTTGTTTGTGGGAAATAAGAAGTAACTGGGCTGTTAGTGCAAGGTGCAAAAACCAATATGGGCCAGGCAAAGAAAACTTTATCAACAGAAATGCAACCGTTGCAAATTCACACACACACACACACACAAACAAATGTTCTTATACAGAGCTTATTGACGCTCAATATAAAAATAATGTTTGTAGATAAAAAGCCAACCTAATAAAATAGAGATACTTAAATACGCTGATGCCAAAGTCTTCAACATCAGCCTCACCCACTACAAACCTACGTGCTACCTATTAGCACCTTCCTCCTTCATCTTGCCTAATCGCCTGCAGCCATTTTCCTGGAAGTTGTGTATGAAAAGATTCAGGTAAACTACAAAAGCTCAGATTTTTTAGATGATGCCATTGTCTGTAAGTATTAACTTACACCTGGCGTTAAGCAGCCCGATTTCGGCAGCTCCAGGTTGAGCAATGCGGTGAAGTGGGAAAAACGGTCCATTACAACAGTAAATGCTGCTGGGTGAAACAATGGTGCCTCAAATTCATTTGGTCGTAATCAGTCTTCATAATAACATGTTGACAGAGAGCAACGAGACGTTTGAACCGTACGCAGGGTTAGATGCAACGCCTCCCTTTAAAAGGGACAGCAAAGAATAAATGAAAGACTTAATTCACAGATCGGTACAGATGCACGTCGCATCGCAAACATTTTATTAATGGCGAGCCCTCACACACGTACAGATACAGGGATGGGAACCATAGTGCAACCAGCATGAGGCCTAGCTCTACAGAATCTCAGCTAAAAAAAATAAAATAAATAAAAAATGAATATTCAGTTTAGTACTTTCAGTTTTGTCAGGGGGTGGTATGCTCCACTTTCAGCCTGGCTGGCTAATCAATGACGCTGGATGTCTGCCCTCATTATGAAGTGATTAAAAGATAACTTGGAGCAACAAAGCAATGCACTTTGGCCAACTCCGAGTTTGACAGGCAGTAGCTGGTATGTATGGCCCAGGGCTATTAACTGAGACCCTACGTCCTTATTTCAGTTGCTGCCTTCCATTAAACATAGGAGCAAAAGGAATCAAAGTGGATTTAGAGAGGAAGTTATGCTTCTGTATACTTTCCATGGCGGTGAGAGAGAGTGTGTGGGGACGTCTGTATTATCTTAATCTTTAGGGACTTAATAATATTCTACTGAGCGTTAAGGTTTTTAAAATAAACACGATTGCGGGGCTTGTGGGTGACACAGCTGAATTGGAGTCCTGGAAGATCTTTGTGCTTAGTCATCAACTAATAATCCGTTAAAACGATGAAAATCCATGCACATATGAAGCCGCATTAGCTACTCCTTCACATGAAATATGCATGAAAAATGACAAGGATTCATTTTTGGATGATTCATTTTCCCTTCCTTTCAAGAGAGATCCTTTTTGTTGTGCATGCATCCAGGCTGCCCTGTGGGGAGCACACACAGCCACACACACGCAAATGTGTGTGTGTGTGTGTGTGTGTGTGTGTGTGTGTGTGTGTGTGTGTGTGTGTCTGAGGATACTTTCGCCTTCAACTAAAGGATCCACTGATACATGCGTGAGGGAAACAAAAAGCGTGAATCTACAAGTATTGTGACTGTGAAGGCAGCATTTTTTTAAAACCACAATCAAAACACAGAAACCTCAGGCCATGACTTAAAGAGAACAAAAAGTATTTCAAAGTATACAGTAACTGAGGTTCTAACTTTTAACAAAAAAAAAAAAAAAATCTTTCATGAGACATAAGACCCCTTCAGGCCTAAAACAAATAAATCTGAGGCAATTTGCTGACACTGCCAGCTACAGGTTATATTTTCCCCTTTAATTGCTGGACTCCATCCACTGTGCTTCACGGAGCGTAACCAGACAGTCATCCAGTGTTCCTGCTTCGCTGCTTGTGGCCATGGCGGGTTGGCAAGTGGAGCCCAAGTCCATGTTCGACAAGGGGTTAACGTTTTTAAAGAACGGCTCAACAAAACCACAGGAAGACAGCCAGTCTGGATAGATGGACCGAGGCCTGTCACTTGTCCAGTTTGTGGTCTGCCACCTCCCGCCATCCTTTCTTCTTCTCCCTCTCCTTCCCTCTAGCCTCTCATTGAACTCAAAGCTTTTCCTCCGCAAATTTACACATTCATCAGCTTGTCTATAATTTCCAGTCCTGCACGAACCACACTAGGACCACAGGAGGGAAGCCACTGCACGCCTGTTTTTGGAATCACAAGTAATTACAAGCCTGCCAGGGATTCGAATCTAATAGCTGATGATTGGGCTTGTGGGGAAAAAAACGTTGGCAGTCCTGAAATGTATACTCACCTTTACTTCGAGAAGGCCTCAGCAACAATAGAGATACATATGTGACTAAACTGCATAGTAAACATCGAGACTGTGCCACAGGCAATCTGTTAATGAACTTCAAATCATGCAGGCCGATATGTGAGAGATGCAGTGCGGGGAGTCAGCAAAATAATATCGTTTTCATTTCTGCTTCATTGGCAACAGCAGCTGAAGACCTTTGGAATAAAAAGCCACACCTGGTCGGGACAGTGACTGAAGAGCCACAGCAAAAAGGGAAGAGGCATGTTTGCCTGCTGCCTATCCTATCCATTTGTAACGCTTGATGCAACATGCTAATGCGATTTCTAACAAGGTGTGGCCAAAAAGAGTCAGCCCTGGTCTCAGTAGGTAGCTTTGACCATCTTGACCTTCGCTGTGTCAGTCCTGGATTATAGATGACAGGGAGCTTCCGGGGTGACGGGTAATAATTCACTCCCCGAGGGTCCCGCACTCTTCACTGGACACAACTCAACCAGCCAGGAAAGAGTAAGGGGTGTGAGAGAGTAGATGGACGCAGTCTTGAGGCTCACATCCTCACAGCCCATCCGGTTTTCTCTCTTTAACGGCATCCCTTTCAAGAAGCAGCACTCTCATTGGCTGCTCAGTTGCCACGGGTAACTGGCCGTTATCAAAATGAAATATGAGGTGCCACAGACCGGTGCCTTTCTCAGGTGCAGGGCCAAACAGTCTCCCATATGTTGCGGATGAGGAGCCGAGATTAACTGTTGCTTCCTGAAGCATGGCACTGCAGCGGCCCATTCTTCAGACGTCGGCAGTTGAACAATGCCACCATGTGCTTGAGGTCTGAGACGCATCAGACAAATTGCTGTTATCGAGCTGGCACAACAATAGCCCATAAAATATCATCCGGTGCTCTTAAGTTCTACTGAGCTTGAAATGGGCGCAAAACGAGCGCGAGCGCAACAATTCAGCAGCTTCAAATTCGCTTGGGGGGTTAATGTAACGTGTCTCCATGTATCCTCCTAAAATGCATTTTTCCAACTGATCAATCCAAACTGCAAACTAATTGTGTGTGTGTGTAGGGGTGTTATGTGTAGCTATGCACACTTTGTCTTGACGATGAAAATGGAAATAAGCCTGGCGAATGTCCCCCCAGGGCCACAGTCCTCAGCCCCTGGTTAGGAGCCTATTTCAACCATCATTACCCTGAGGACCATTAGGAAGATGCCATCTGCACACACAGGGCCTCTCCATTGGGGCCTCTTGTCATTTCAAACTAAAAGCAAGCACCGAAATGGAAATCGGAAATAAAATTACACACTGGGCTAAATGCACCATTAACCGTGCTAACTGAGCGTTGAACCTATCAGGGACTGAAAATGAGTGCTGGACGAAGAGCAAGCAATTTTCAGTGGTGACGAGGAAATGAATGCACTGCTGATACTTTGCTCGCTCTCACAATTGCGGCTGTAACTCACCCGTCAGCAGAATGAAACTTTCCTAATGGTGTTGTGTTTTTTTTAAAAAAAAAAAAGAGAGAGAGAGAAACAGTAAAAAGTTGATCGCTTGCGAGCGTGGGAGACCGCCACAAAAGTTGACTATAGATTTGTATGCATGTGTTTAGTACAGGTGGGAGTATCGATAGGTAGCAGAGTCAGGCTATGCAGGAGCACCTCAGTCCTGCAGGGCAGAGGCAGCTCTCCTTGTCAGCACACCAGTAACATGTCAAATAAAATAACCTGAAACCACACTGCAATGTCCTCTGAGCAGCACAGACTGCTAAGTCACTGTACAGCTGCGGTAGAAAACCGCAAGCCATCAGTGGCCTCCCAATCCCATGATATCACTGCAGCAGCTGAGGGGAGCAGGGACAAAGCAAAGCCGAGGAAAGAAATCACAAGATGCAACCACAGGATCTGCACCTAAACATCTGACTGGTTACACAAGGAGGTGCCTGGTGTTTTTCTGTCCAAAACAAAATTGCAAGTGCCGATCAACCGAGGCGACGCTTGAGATGAATAACATTTTTCAAAATGCGTTCAAAACTTTCACAAGGCCGGGGACGAACCAGCGAGAAATAATAACAACGACAACAACGGGAGCATGCTGCTTTTAAGTCAGTGAGCCTATTATGTTGCAACAGGCCAAGATCGAAAAAGTAGCACTGGTGTAGTCTAGCTCTGTTTTTGCAAAGGAGAGATTTATTTATTGCTGAATGCTCTTAGCTTCAACGGAAAGTCAACACCCGCTGAGGGAGATGATGGGACTAATGTACAACAGGCTGAGACAAATCACAGTCCCATTTCTGCAGAGGAAAGGCTCGAGAGCAGCTCTGAGCATCTATTTCAACATAAATAACCAGCAGCAGCTCCTGGGAATCTTCTGGGAGAAAAACAGGTTTCTAATATCTGTGTGCATCTCAGGCAATACTGAAATCCAATACAGGCTGCTGCTGCTGAAATCTTTTAGAACAATGAGCTCATCCTTCTTGGCTTTAAAACAAAAAACTGCAGCTGAAGTAGCCAAGCATGATTTAGAGCAGGTACAAATCTGTGCAAGGAGAGAATGCACTTTTGTTAGAACCGAACAGTCACATCAAGACTGTTTTCCATTTCTGCAGACACTCAAACAGATTCGTTAGTGCTGTCTGCTGGGAAAAGAGCAAAGAGCCCACAATGTGCTGCTTTTTACGCGCAAACTGGTGCTGAGTAAACACATTTAGCCCGGTTGCAATGAAAATAAATGAAGCCAGCTCAGGCAAATTCAATTAGCGTCAGGAAGCCACTTAAAGAACCACCTTATCAGCGACTAGTGGATAAGTTGTTGATGAGTGTTGCGTTTTGCAGCAGTGCAGGTCTGATCATTTAAACAAATTGCACAATGCGTAAAACCAAAACACAACAACAACAACAACAACAACAACAACAGGAGAATGTGTGTCAAACCCGATCTCAGCACCGACGAAGAGCTCACTAAAATGTCTAACAGCTCGCAAAAGCAGAGAAACGTCCGCGGAGCTGTGCGCCACGGAGCCAAAAACGCAGCCGAGAGAGAGAAATCAAACGGCTCCTCCGGAGCTCGAACTCGTTGAGACGCGTCGGAAATGTTGGGTTCACCTAATTAAAGTTGATGTGGAAGTTTAAACGTCCTGGACACGGTGAAATAATCCGTCTGCAGTGCCAAACTTACAGACTCCTAATGAGCAAAGTACGCGCAGCAGCTGCAGCTGCATCGCTGAAGTCGCCAACTAGCAGCAGAATCACTTCTTACCTTGTTGTTTCCCTCGTAGCTTCTCGGTGACAAAGAGCACGTCGCCGTCTTTCAGTGCGACGCAGCAGAAGAGACGAAGCAATTAAGTGGCGGCACAGAGAGAAAAGTTATGAGTTTGAGTGAGTTCTCTTTAGCGAGCGGTTAATATTCCCACAGCGACGAAGCAGCGAACGGCGCCCTTCACTACTGTGACAGGACTGGAGCCAGACTGAAAGCACAACACCTCGGCACCCGCTCAGGCCACGCCCCCTCCGCGCACTTTGACAGGCGTTCTAACCAATCACGACACGACGTAAGGAGAATAGCGTCGCCTATTGGTCAATGCGCTACTTTTGGTGCGTGTGCGCGCTGCGTCCCCGCCCAGCTCGGCTCACTTTGTCTCCCAGATGTTAAACGCCTCAACATCAGGAGCCCCGTGCGGGGAGGCAGCCAATCACAGCTCGGTACAGGGGATTTAAACGCACCTAGTTTGACTTTATGGGAGGAGCTTTTTTAAACTACCGTGAAACTACGTCACACACATGAATCCGGCTGCGCTATTTGTAGATATTTTCCCCAAAAATTGTCTCAACTATTCCCCCGCCAGCACTGTTCTGTCGTTATATTGTTGTTGTTGTTGTTGTTGTTGTTGTATCATTTGTATATCAGTTGTAAATCAGAATTTATATGAGAACCATAATAATAATAAAGTTTTTGTTTTTTTTAATTGTAGATATTTCCTCATGGTTCAGTCATTGTTTTGCATTTTTCTGATCAGTTTCCAGCGCATGTGCATGCAATATGGAAGCATATTATTACAGCAACATTTACATTAGCAGGGCTGGAAATGGAAATTATTACTACAGGAGCTACAGAGAAGGCACAGTAGATCTGCTATTAATCAAACTGATTTATTGTGGCATGGCTTATAGGCCAACTCATTTATAAGTTACAGACTGCATTTTATGATTTTGTGGCTTTAGACAAAAATGTCTGAATGTGTCAAAGAAATGTGAGATTTATTCATTGAATCAATTCATTACTTAGTCAGAAACCAGTAGCAAAATGCTCCTCACAACTTCAGAGAGCACTCAAATATGTTTAAGAATCGCTTATTTTGACTGTGATTCATCTCTAAAACCGAGATGCTCCCCTCCTCTTCCCCTTCGCAGTATATGCTTCCAGTGCATATTATTAACTTCTTCCTGTCTGACTCCATCTCCCTGTACCTGTCTGCAGGAATGCAGTGTTTACCCAGTGTGCAGTTGCTGGGCCGACCTGATCTTCCAGTGTTTTAATTTATTTATTCATTTATTTACTTATTTTTGTCTGTCACTTCTTGTTAACCAGTCAAGGCAGATGACGTCCTAACCTGAGCCTGGTTCTGTTGGAGGTTTCTTCCGTTACGAAGAGTTTTCTTCTGCAGTGTCACCTATAGTGCTTGCTCGGTAATGGGGTACGGCCTTGATCTACCTCAACTAGGTGCCTTGAAGTGATTGTTGTTGTGATTTGGAGCTACACAAGTTAAAAAAAAGAGACTAAAGGTATATTATGATGATTATGATGACACTACTACACCAGTGGGAGGCAGCAATTGACAAAAAGGTCCTGAAAAACTTACCAGGGTCATGGGGTCAAAGCACTCCCTGCCTCTGCTGGCATTTACTAAGATCGGAGAGAGGATCGTGTTTAACAAACTATGACCGAAGACAGTGCGACCAAAGTAGAAAGTTATGCATAACAAAATTTTGGACTACTAGAGTTACAAAAGTAACCATCACTTGATCTTTTTAAGGTTTTTGGTTTGCATGGTTTTAACGAGTAAATCCGACTGCGATCAGTGACTGCAACCTCAAATAATCAAAGTAGCAGGAAATTCCACATTAGTTGGTAGCACTTAAGTGTGTCGTTTGAAAGACAGTACGCTCAGCTTTTAATCATTTTGTTGTTTGAAGTATTAATTCTGACTACTCCACACCAAGTTACAAGTACAGCTAATGTATATTTAGCTGTTGATTTTAGTTGTGTAAACTAAATTATAAGTGTACTACCCTTAATAACCACGTGTAAGTATAACTATTCCTATTCCTGTTTACTTGTTTCTTCAAGGCAATTGTTTCGCATGCTTTTTTTTTAAGTGAGGTCAACTAATCGCAATTTGAAGTAACCTTTACAGTATGCTTTTTTTTAAGTGAGGTCAACTAATCAGTGCAAACTATTTGCTAAGAAGTAACTGTGTAATTTACAGTAGTTTGTGATGATGTGTGTAGCATTTTCCCAGAAACACTAATAAGACACTGCAGAGACGGCAGTTCTGAGGCATTTGCTCTGCCTATGCATCAGTGTTTGATGATAATCTAATAGATGGCATGGACTCACTGACTTATTCATCTCTAACCTTCATCTCTTGAATTTCCATTTCAGTCAGTCTTACTTGTTAAAATGCTCCTGTGTTACACAAAAAGGACAACAGTTCAAGTGGCTCCTGCAGCAATTGTCTCCAGCGGTTATGATGCATACACACTGTCGACCACTCTGGTAGGCAGATGAATGTGATTCTTTTAGGTAATGCTTGTTCATTACATTCCTCTTCGGCAACAAACCTCAGAAAAATTGTTGTGTGTGTTCGGTTAGCTCTCACTCAACAGCAGTAGATTTACTCCAGTCATTTCTTTTGGCACTGCAAAGCTGCATGTTGTGGTGAGGCTCTTTGTAGGGGAGGGAAAGGACACAAGCTCAGAGGGCCATGATTAGTGTGTACGTGCTAAATCTTTGGCCACTGTCAGTTCACCACATTACTTTGCCAGGAAGGGTTTTGGCAGTAAAGAGGATTGATATATTGACAAGCTGTTCTCCTTTAGATTTTTTTTTTTTTTTTTCAGAGTAGGAGAGCAGCAACTGCGTCCTGACTGCAAACACCCATACATCCTTGTGGTCTTTCTTGTTCGTTGCCGACCTCAAAACAAAGCTACTTTATGAAATAATTAGCTATTATTTTGGGTCTTTATCTAATCTGCAGCATGACTGAGGTCCAGGAACACCCTGATCACATTCACACTTGGAAGCTGCCACCTCACCTGCTTTGGATCTTATCACACCATTTACTGGCTGTTATCAGTTATCGGCACCATAGCTATGAGCCAGTAGGCTCCTGCTCCACGTGTTAATAGGCTCTGTGAGATATTGTCGTGCAGTATTATGTGCCGCAATGTAGTTTGGTTTTGGCACCAAAACATACATGCTTGGATAGATTTTGTCACAATAACAAGACCATTATGGTTTGGGAAAGATTGTGGTGTGCAATAAAATACAGAAACAACATTGACTGAAATAACAATAGTGTCGGGACAATCTTGCCAATTTTCCCACACATCTTGCTTATAATAGATATGCCGGTAGGTTGTAGGCAACCTGCCAAACCATAACTATGGGCTTACAGTGACTGGTAACTCACCATTCGATGGCACGATAACTTTCCAATCAGCAGTCTTCCCGTTACAAGCCCCCTACTCCCTTCTTAGAAACAAAAGGAAGCACCAAGCATAGTTTTAAAACCAAACAAAAATAACACAGCACGGTTTAGTGTTGGATTTTAAAGAATAGTCTCAATATTGTGATGTAACACTCTGCAAGAAAGCAATAAGAATGTTTCCCGAATTACTCAACAGCGCGATAAAGCGATTTCTGACAAAATTTAACACAAAGGTTATAATAGTTGTGGAATTAGTGATCTCTCTTGGTAATTTAACCGTAACCCTGCCTCGTCAAGTTCATTGTGTGACTTTTAGCCAACAAAGGGGAGTGAACGTCTTGCTTCTTGCCTTTTTATCTCACAAAACCACCCTTCCAGCAAGAACAACAGAGGTGTTGAGGAATTTGAACACAATAATTGGTTAGAAAAGGGCAGCGGTGCTTTGAGCCATCGTCATCAGTCAATGTGGTGCTCACTTGTTTGCATAGGAACAAGGCAGCTTTTTCAGTAAGCCTGCACATCTTTTGCCAAGGCACAAACGACACTGAAGGATATTTTACAAAGTGCTGTTTAGTGGTGAAAAGAACATTCTTTTTGCAAAAGATATGTAAGTTTTATTTGGTTTTATCTTACTTACCTCGTACATGATTGTGTGTCTTAATAGGGAAAAAAATAGTAAAAAGGTTTCATGTTGTCCTGGGGGTTTCAGGCTGGGCTTTAGGATAACTGCTGTCCACTCTTGCAATGGACAGATGTGTCAGCTTTCCTGGAAAATCCATTTTTATGGTGGTAGAAATTATTTTTGGATTTCAGTGGAGGTGTCACAGCGCAGAAGTAATGCTACTCTTAGTAAATTCACAAATCCATCAGCGTTTTCCTTAGAATATGATGCATCTTGTCTACATAACTGTTCATAAATGACCACTGCATTCTGTAATTTGTTTTGATTATAAACCTGCACTAAATTATTGATACTATCAACTTCTATTTCAGTGTACTTTATAGAATACTTTCAGCACGTGAATATGCTTGAAAAAGGCACAGGACCTGTAACCCAAATACCAGACATGTCAACAACATGTTGACTGTGAGAACAGTCCGAAAATGTGTCCTTCGACCTATAGGTTGAGTCAGGACTGACAATCGTGGTGCACTGACGAGGAAGCATCTGGGCACAGTGGCTGAATTCAAACCGCCTGTTTTGGAGTTGGCTGGAAACAGCTCGAAGACTCACGTCACCTTAGAGCCAATTATGAGAAACACACACGAGCTGTATAGTTCATGTTTGGTCCCATGGGGGTCTTTGAGGAAGGAAAAGCACTGAAAGCTCAAGTACAGAAGGGAGAAGTATGGGCTATGAATACAGCATAATGATGACAATGTTCCACAAGGCTTTAGTGTCTTGTCCTCTCACAGAAGTGCCAGAACTGCAATCTAGAGAAAATATCTACCTGAATATACCCGGAAACTGAGCCCATCAGTGCCTGTTAATAATCATTAATATATGTAAATGCATTAGTCCACTGGGAGAATGCAGGGCTCAACTATGGATCTTTTGAATGTGCATATTGTATAGGAATGACAACAAGTCCTCCAACCCAACACTCATACACTGGACATTGTTTGCCAGGCAACTTAACCCAAAATAAAGAGGCTCTAAACAAAAAAGAAAAACAAAATAAATTTGCAAAAAAAAAATAAAAAATACCTTTGCAAATTTAATTATGTTATGTCTTTCATTGCAGTAGGTTCAATTACATTTTTGAAAATTCCAAGCCACTAGATTATTAAAATATCACATTCCTACAACATCTTTACATGGATGCTACACTGTGGATGAATTGTTGATATTATTAAAAGTGAAAAAAATGGGGTGGAGTTTTTACCTAGTTAAGATACATATCAGGGGTGAAGTTTGGGGAATTTCATTCATTGGTCTCTGAGCTTCACAGTGCGTAGTTTCTCCGGTTTCCTGCCACAGTCCACTACAGACACCACTGGTATAGTAGTGTCATTGCCCCATTTGTTGCTCCAACCTTGAGCACTACACTTGTACTGTAGTGTAGTGTAGTTCCCACTTTGTGATTAGAGCAACACACTGACTTCTGTCTTCAACATCAGTACTGGACGTAAATTAAAAACTGCAGACTCCATATGAGCATAATTCCTTAGGATGCAGGGCTGACTGGTCTTTGGCAAGTCTAACACTTGCAGAACAGTTGGAATCTATTTTCTAACCTTTGTTTGCTGCGGTCCCCTAAAACTGGGGCCTGTATTTAAAAAGACCTACGTGTTCTACGCTGCTCATCCAATGCACATAGTTAAAGCTAAAAGTCTGAATTTAACCTAAAGCGTTGTATTAATGTTGTAGAACCAAAACAGTTGGAACATGCCATTGTTCTCCGTTTAGTGTAGATCGCTTCTTATAGAAATTCATGACGTTTTCACATAGGGGGAAGTTGCACTCTACAAACGAATGTTTTGGCTCAACAAAAAATAGATATAAATAAATAAATAAAAATTAATGCAACAGTTATGATAATATCTGTTGAAATTATGTGGAAGCAACAAACTACACTGTGTAAAGGGAAGAAATAAATGCATTTTTATTAACCCATAAATATTTAGTTGTTTTTCCATTTAGTTTTCCATAGAAGAAAAACTTTCCTTCCCCCTGGCACAAATAAAAATCCCTCTCTAGCTTAGCACATTTCACAAAGGTCATTCTGTTAATCTTATCCACTGACACCACGATGGGTCGGGTTACATGACTAAATACAAGCAGCACTGTGTATATCAGGACAACATGTTGTTTATCCATCAGAGTATAAGACATTTAATAAAACATTAAATAAATAAACATTTACCATCATTATTATTATAATACCTCATTAAAGTACGTAGTGTATGTAGTAAATTAGGACTTTTGTCTTGGAAATATGTATTTAATTAAAGGGCGACTTCACCAATTTTCAACTTGCTTTCTAGGGTTTTAGTTTAGGGTGTAAATGTACAATATTGCTTTAGAACTTCTCTCTGAATTCCCTATATTAACCTCTTGAGACCCAAGCTCTTTTTTTATTTCTTTTTGCTATTTGGGCTCATTGGAACTTTTAAGATGGTGTAGTTTTAGAGAAAACTGATGTCCACATATGTGGACGCTCGGTCTGAATTAAAAAAAAAAAAAAAAAAAGTCCGCTTTGTGTAATTCAGTGCAAAACTCTTTATTTCCAGACATACGCCAACAAAATATTCAACATTCAAACATTCAAAGCATTTTGCATGAAAACCTGGCAATGCCCTTTTCTTTAGGAACATGTACACACAACAGACATCATCAGTACTGGTTTGTTGTCGTACCACTTGACAACACACAATTTTAACTACTATGGAAATGTGATGTACACGCATGTGGACGCCAGGTCCTAAGAGGCTAAAATATTTCTCTGCTTGTAGTTGAAAAACTTCCCCAGATGACATCACTCGGAGGAGTTTTTCATCATTAGGAGTTCAGATTATGTCACTTTGGAAAAGCAGGTTGACCGTAATTACAAACTCTATAGTATGAGCGACAAGATGTCATAATCTGAACTGAAGATTCCTCCGAGTGATGTCATCTGGAGGCATTTTTCAGCTAGAAGAAGAGAGATATTTTGATATGGGTAAGTCAAAGGGCAGTTTAACGGCATTTATTTACACGCAGTAGAAGCAGAAGAAGCAAATTCAGACTCAGTGAAGGCGTCCTTTAGGTGGCGGTAACAGTTTAGAGGGGGAAACATATCCTCGGTTTCTTAGGGAAACTGATCTGAACTGCTTCAAAGTATTTATCCCTCACAGCTGAATGTGAAAAAGTGATGAGCACATAACACGAGCAGCCATAAGGACAGACTGTCCCATAAGGACAAATGTCCGGCCATTTGGCCGTATTAGTGATACACTGCGTGTATCTGGTGTCTGTGTGATCTAAATCCAGTACTGGGATCCATAATCCCGAGCAGGTTTTTCAACTAAACAAAGCTTAGGGTAGATTTAGTTCTTGTTTACTTATCATCTGAATAAATGTCAGAGGTCAGCTTTAGGACAAAGGAAGGCAGAACAAATAAAGCTCACTTAGTCCTGTCTCGTCTTCCTTCGCTGCCAGAATGCCGACGCTCTGGGAGAAACCTGCTGCTGTCAAAAAAGTCCACTTGATGCACTTCACAAGCTCACACAGATGTAAAAACACACATGATGCCATCCCGCTGTACAGCGTATGCACTGTTGCATGCCAGCGATCATGTGTTCAGCCATCAAACAGTAGCATATGGCTGGAAGAAATGTTTGTGAAGCTCCTTCTGTTTCAACAATGCTGACACTGCTACTACTAGTAATATTACCATTGTACTCATTTCATATTCATCCCTATACAACATGTATAGCTGTCACTTGGACTGTAACAATGCTTTGTAGGTAACAACTCACTTCCTGTATCTTGTCATTTCATGACTTCAAGATGCTACTTCTTCCTCGTTTACTCTGTTTACTTTTTAAGCCCAGTATTTCAAGATAATACTTTAATTGTGATGATATTTTGCTGAATCATGTATTGTTTTATAACTTAAAATGCCTCATTACTGCAGAATAACAGGCATAAAAATGTTATTGTAGCCTACAAGTCAGACGTCCCAGAGTAGAACAGCTCAAGAGGTAAATGAAAACCTCAGATAATATTATGACTACCTGTGGTTATCAGTAATAAGCTCATTAAGTCATAATGGCAGCAATATGTTTTGATAATTAAGTCATTATCTTTGGATAATAGGGTCAAATAAAGGAAGCTGCATAAACAACAGAGCAAATGATATGAAAGACGTTGACCACAGTACATTTTCACAAGAATCTGCAGGTTTCCTCACCTCTGTGAGGCTTTTTTAATGTCTTTTAGAACATTATTTTGGTTTCATGGCTTCCAGCTTTACAGGTTTGCTTTCCGAAGAACTCCCAATAAATAAGCGTTTTTTTATTTAAAGAAAATGTGAACGTGATCACACGAGTTTTGGTGAAGTCATAAAAGAATAACAATAAATGTTTAAGCACCTCAGGAGTTTTAGAAGAATTTGCATTGCTTGTATCTCTAAAACATTTAAAATGCTGACGCCACCGTTTGAACCAGGACCCTCTGGTTGAAGGTCCCTGAGTTGCACTAGTGTTCTCTTTGGCCTAATGAAGAACTTCAGCTCAGTCAGACAGAAGCTGGGTTGTGACATTGTCAGTATTGGTGGCACAACAAAAAAAAAACACATGAAAGTGCAGATTCTTCTGTTTTTCTGCCTCTTTGCAAAGCAGCTGCTTGCTGAAAGAGAACTAAATAAACCGAGTTATTGCTTAACTGCTGTTATACAATAACTCCTGCTGTTACAGTAGCAACACAGTAAAAATGTGTCTGGATAGTTCAGTGTAATAACCATGAAATAATCCAATCTAATGGTGCCTACTGCTGTACACCTACCAATGTGCCAATAAGAGAGTTTGGAGGAAAAATGTGTAAATGAATGAATCTTATCCAAACAGGCTATTTCTGAGGTGTTTCAGTGCAGTGGCTCACCCACAAGCTTTGAATAAAACCCTCACAATATGAGGGTTTAATTGGGTGAGGGTGTGACTCTCCACCCTCAGGGAACTCTGGGGCTGCTGCCCTCCTGACCATCATGACACAGTCATTAACACAACCTGGGTGAATGGGTTTCCCGGCTGCTGAGCAGTACACGCGCTGCAATTTCACCTTGGAGCCTGAAAATGTAGTGTCTGCAGCCTCTTCTCGTCAAGTTGGGAGGTGAATCGGTCATGTCTGCAGCCCTGCCGTGATTTCTCGCTCTTAACTGTGGCTGGAGATGATGCATTTTAGTTAAGGAGTAGCATACTGCAAGTCGTAGGGTTGAAAATAGCTGCAATGAGGCTGTGGGGAAGTGCACAGCGTAGCCTTCAAAGAGAGCTTGTTAAATTGGGGGGATTGTTGGGTCGTCTGAGGGCGCCCTTAACTTTGCCAATCAGAGGATCTGAGAATAAATCCTGTTGTGTGAAGCAGTTGTGCAACTGTGAGGAACACTGTACTGTGCACTGTATTAATATTCATGCAGCTTCAGCCTAACTTTTCATGTGTTCAGTGCCATGAGTAGCTTTAAGAGACAGTGGATGACAGTTTGTACTGACCGTATTGGTGAGTTTCTGCCTCTGGCCCATGGGTCCGCTGACCTCTGGGGCCCTGTGGCCTGTTCCATCCATGGTGTAATTTGTTTTCTGCCAAAATATCTCACTTTACAAGATGTGATGACACACTCGTACTTTTGCTGTCACCTTAACTTACAGTTCTTAGTTAAGGTTAAGGGAAGATTGTGATTTGATTTCATTCAGAAACATGATTTGGGGACTTGTTTATGTACGTTAAAAACCAAACTGCAGCCTTGCACTAATCTAAACCAAGGTGCCAAACTCTAACGTCAGAGAGGAGTTGAGGTTCCATCCTGACCTTTGGTCTTTAGTTATTTCTACAGCAGGTTTGGGGGCAGTTTTTAAGAGTTAATTTAAAAACGTAGTTTTATGAGCTCATATTGTAAAGAAACAAGAAAGATTTAATTAACTTTCAAGGCCCACGGTGGTCTGGGGCACCCCAAAGCAATAACCCAGACATGAGTTAACTGCGAGGTTTGCATGATCCAAAGTAAAAGGAGGCTTAGCATTAAAACAGCAAGGACAGGCTATTTGTGACATTGTATTTTCAGCTAATCCAGTATAAGCAATGGATGCAGCAGAAACGTATTATCCTGGTTAGGACTATGTAATCCTTCTTTGTAAGTGAAAGCTTCAAATCATCAAATAGAAAGTATTATAATTTGATGCAAAAGGCAGGATAGTCACATAGCATTTCTTAATTCCATTAAAAGGAACAAAGAAAGTCTACAGCTCATTGAAAAGTGCTCCTGCTTTATACATCAATTATAGTGCTGCAAGACTCCACCTAATAAAATCCTGTATGATTTACTTCCCCCTGAGGCTTTTTTTCAATCATCCATTTTCATTTACAGAGTTAGGCCTTTTAGTTGACAAGTTTCACTGGGCCACACAGCAGAATGTGCTTCGCTTTCTGCGGGAGATCATCGTTGTTACAAGGAACAACACTGGAAAGGTCAAGGGTCACAGCCTCAGGGGCCATTGAGCAGCTCCGTGTCAGAACGATGACAGGTGGAGGCGGCAAACTAGAAGAGGAGTGGAAACGGTGATGAGCGCATGTGCGATCAAGCACAGAAGAATGATATGGAGGGATGTGATCCGATGTGAGGTCTTCTTGAAGGTGTCTGCAGACAAGGAAACAGGAGAGCGACTCCTCCGTGACTGAAACACTAGGGTGATGTGTTGGGGATACCAGCCCATTCTCATTCCCGCGGCGTCAAAAGGCGTCGCTACGTCGAGCCGTCTTGGGCTACATGCTGATGCTTAGTGTAATGGTTTGCATTGGTGAACGCTGCATGGAGCTTTCAGTTTCATTTTTTGACGCCTAAAGCAATGGCGTGCTATGTAAAGTGGTGAAAGCTAGGCAGGTTGAGGGTTCGCGCCCCGGCCAACCGCGGCCTTGCTGTGTTTGCAGGTTCTCCCTCTGCTTGCATTGGTTTCCTTCAGGTGCTCTTGTTTCCTCCTCCCACAGTCTAAAGACATCCATGTTAGGTTAATTGGCGACTCTAAATTGCCTGTAGGTGCAAATAGTTGTCTGTCCGTGCATGTCGCTCTGTGACGGTCTGGAGATCTGTCCAGGGTGGAGCCGGCCTCATGCACTATGACAGCTGAGGTGGGCTCCAGTGCCCCCGTCAAGAGCAATGATTGTAAACTGTGAAAGACGAAGCTTATGAATTTAATGTACAAAGAGAGAAAGATGTTATTGGGATTGATATTCACATTTTTAATACAATGGAGGGAAGCACTCTCATAACTCTAATGCAGTCTTATTGTTTAAAGTTTCATAGATCTATTTTGGCCCAGCTCGTTCTTTCCTCTGAATGAAGAAACATTGCTGGATAGAATTTCAGAAGAAAAGTTTGCATCACAGTTATCAGTGTGCAGCTTTGGCTTCCTTTCTTTGATGTGAGCCAACTGCTCTCCAGAATATGTGTGCATTTTACTTTCAGTTATGTAAGATGGTATTAGACCATAAAACACAAGAACAGGAACCTGCAGTAACCCAAATGTTAACTAGTTTAGTGCAATCTTATTGTAATCATCTCACTATACAATATACAGCTTATTTCCAAACGCCGTCCTCACCCTATTTGTTTCCTATATGAAAGAAGACACAGTCTTGCCTGGGGACATGCTGATGATTATGAGCAATCATAATCTTCCAAACAGCCACCTCATGCAGTGTCCCTAACTTTGTTGACAATTCTTGGCAGTGCTTGTGCTTCATGAGGTGGCAAATGGGAAAACACTCAAAATGGATTTCTGAGAGAAGAAACGACAGCAGTGCTTTAAAAAGACTACGGGCTTCTCGGTAAAAAAAAAAAACAGGAATATACAAAACAGTAAAATGATAATGTGAAAGTGGCTGAAAGGGGGAGGAGGTGGGGGGGGGGGGTAACCTACTGTATGGGAGGGTCTTACGAAAGCCCTTCAGAGTCCTGTCTCCTTTGACAGTCGAAGGGTCCAATTTACAGAAGAGAGGATAACAATGCAGAGTTATCAAACAGCATCATTATCCATCTACAATAAAATAAGCCTGCAAGATTGGGGGGGTTGAAGAAGAAGAAGAGGAGCAGCTATGCTTACGTCATGATTGTGCAGGGACTTCGAGCACTGTCTTCGAACACTAAAACCAGCAGCACGCTGTCTATTTAGCGGCTGTTCAAATATTTCAGTGTCCCAGAAATTGTCATGGAGTTGTAGATGCATCATATCCTTTCACCTGCTTCCAGTCCAATCAGAAAATCTTAAGACATGAGGAAATTCGAAGAAAGCTCACGTGATGAAATGAAAAGAGACCCCACCTCCATCCACATATATTTGGATGGCAAGCGTTCATATCATATCAACCCCATCAAACAGACAACAACGTTGATGCCAGATGATCCTGTGAAATCAGCACAATGATGACTTCTTCTAAATGTTTAACTCCAATGTTTCTTTTTAAGACAATGTCCAACCTGGGACTGTGTGTTTGGACCTGTCTTGTTTCCTGTTCACTCATCATTATCGCCACGATGACTTTTTGTCGGATAAAAGAAAAAAAGCAGCAGTTTCCTTCATGCATGTGTTTCCTGGCAGTTCAGAAGCATCTCTCAACGTAGTTTTTCAGTGACCATGTGTTCGTCATCTAGTTGTGTACATCAGGATGGCTGCATGAGGAGCCGGCCCCAGGCCTGCTGCAGCAGCCGGCTTGTCGGGAGGGTTATTGCGTCATATCCATCAAACCCAAGTAAAACCTTTGCGGGAACAGCACACGGTGAGACAGCTGTGGACGTCTTCTTAGATTCGAAACAGTGACACACAATGCATCTCATGACATAGTCTCACAGTAAAAAAAGCATCTGTTTGGTTCTGGAAGAACTTTACTTCTACGCGTAAAAAGTGCTACAATTTATGATTGAAGATGAAGTGAGGTACCAAAAAGAGACGCGTTAACTGCTGTTCGTCCACCCACCAGCTGCACAGTCAGAAAGGTGTGCAGCTGCAGAGAGACTGGCGTGGATGTCGATAGGCAGGAACCGGGCCCTTAAGGCCATGTGAATAACAAGTAAGAGTGATTTTAGTGGGAGTGTGGGAGTTGGTGGGAGATCCCGCTTGTTCTCTCCATGGCCCCAGCCATATCCGCCGAGCCTGACGGGCTGCGGGTCGAGTCTGGTTGAGCGGCCTCTTACACCGCTCCCTGCGGATGTTTACCAGCCAGGCCCAGCAGCTCACATTGGGCTGACCTTCCACTGCCTGCTGGCTCCCTAACTCCCCTCTGTCTCTCCATCACTGGTGGGCAGTTAAATAGCGAGTCACGTTACAAAACTAGCCAGAAATGCCCTCTTGCCCTGGGCGGATCAAGGGCGGTATTTTAAACAGATCAGATCGCACCATTTGCTGCCTTCTACAGCTCAGGGTGAATAAATCTCCGAGCTTTTAAAGAGCGGTGATTAAATGTTTTACTGCGTCCGTCTGCCTCTAGAGTGGGAGCCCGTCCGAGAGCTTTTCTTTTTTTGGTTCACCATTTATTTAATGACTAGCAATGTTCGTTTTTTTTGCACTGCAGTGTCTGGAGTCAAATATGAGTCTTATTATTATAGAAGCCTGAAAATCAGTTTTCCCACAGAAAGGTGAGCCAGAAGTGTGTATATGTTGAGGCAGGGTGAGAAGAACATAGTAGTTGTAGTTTGTAGTGTTTTTTTTTTTTTGTTTAGAAAAGGAATTATCCCCGAGGAAAACTGCATTATCATCTGATGATTTCATTTATTGATTTTGATTTACTGAACGAGTCCCATGGGGAAATTAGATTTTCTCCGAAGCAGGCGGCTGTTTGCCGGCAATAATAACTGCACAATTACACCACAAACATACCAAAGAAAGCAAAGCTGAAAAACGTATTTCAACCACATATATGTCAATCACCAAGACGTACAGCTCTGATTCATGCAACATGTGCCTGTGTAATCGCACATAGGAGTCTGGGAGCTGAAACTGGTGTCTCACTGGAGGATCCAGCAGCTTGCACAGCAGCGGTGCTGCAGAGGAGGAGGAGGGGGGAGCTTGGTGCTGATTAGCAACAGTGAAGGCGTTGATGACCCATAACTCATCAGGGCATTTTTTTTTTATCTGCCCCCGTCCTCGCCCCGCTCGCACACACACACACACACACACACACACATGCTCCAACACACAGAGGCCTATTTGCAGCTCAGAAAGACTAATTAGGTTGTCAGGGAGAATGAAGGGGATGGAGGCCTAATATAACGCAACCCCTCCCTGGTTGAAGTGGCACCAATTAATGCAGTATTGCATGTGGCTGTGACCCCCCCCCCCCAACCAAACACCCACTCGAGGTGACAGGCGTTCTGACACATCACGGCAGCCCGGCTCGTTCTTCAGGCAACAAATAAGCAAACAAACAAGCAAGAAACAACAACAACAAAAAAAATCACCTCTGAAAGGGAAGTGGCAGCAGTATGATGATGTGGGTGAAACATATTGCGTGTCCTCGGTTACTCTATTTTTTCCCGTCACTTGGGCAGGCAGGCTTTGGCACCGTGAGATCTGCAGCCCTCACACTGATGAGAATGGATGGGTTGGAAATGAGAATCCTTTATGAAGAGGTAATCCGTGACATCCTGTTTTATTTCGGGGGTTGTTTTTTTTTCCATTCTCCTTTTTCATTTCGTCTCCATCTTTGTTGCTCACTGCTGCACTGTTTCTGCACGGCATTTTTTTTCCCCCGCAGATCACCTGTCAATCAAAACAATCTGGGCAGCATGAGGTTTGTGATTCTCCAGGTGGAACTCTTCTCCTCATCTGTTCACACGTTGCTCACGACTGGCTGGTTTTATGAACATTACGCAATAAAAGGTGGCAAATATAGAGTGTATCCCCCTGGAAAGAGACATGGCGCATTCAACACATTGATGATTCACGTTGCAGCACTGGATTTGCTCTCAATAAAATGCATGGATGGATTATGGAAGGGACCCGCTGGGCACAAATTAGGGGTTCAAGGGTTTAAGGAGGCCCTTGAATTGAGCCTCTGTATAATTGGTTTCATGTGTGGATATAAAACGCATCATTGTGCATCACTTTTTGGTGCAGGGTGCATCTGTACCGAGTGCAGAAACATTGAATTGAACATATCCTTGTTAGGTTCATGACCCAGTCGTAGCTTAAAAGACTCGTACATTTGTATTAAAAGTGATCTATTTGACTATTTGTCTCCTGTTCTCCAGAAACTATGATTTTGCAACATCCTGAGCAGACAAATCAACAATACAGGGAGTTATGCTGCAGACGTGATTGGAACGTTTCGGTGGAAGTTTTGAAGTCGGGCAACTTCTAGCATTGAATCTAGGTCTCCATAGGAATCCACTGTCGTTTTTGTGAATCCAAGCTCATTGAGCTGCTGTCCTTCACAAAGAGGCAAACAAACTTTTCAGAGCTACATTTCAAACCAACACCTTGGGCATTTCTTTCAACTCAAATGTGTATAAATACTGTATGTGTTCCACTGCTAAATGCACATCTATAGTGCAACAGTTCCATTTAACTGGACTGTACTTTTTCTAACAAACCACTGACAACAACCAAAGAACGTGCAGTATTTTTTACATGAGGATGTGAAACGCTCAACTAACCACATAAACATTTGAAAGACAGAGGAAGATCAGGAGCCAATAACAGCAGCTCTTCGGGGTCAAAGGTCAAGCTTACAAATCCTGGCTCAAACAAAGCACAGGCAGTTTAATATTAGCTCTGAAACGCAGAGTGCTTCCACCCAGTAGGAGGCGATTTCGTGCATCTAAGAGAACAGAGTTTTCCTGCAGAAGCCGAGCTTGACTTGTGGAAAAGAGCCATAAAACAGCACAGACTGTGAGTCACTGAACCCAATAGTAATGACATCTTTCACGTATGTTGCCAGGTCCTTTTAAACACGGGTCATTTTCAACACATCTGTGAAACTGCACATATTGACTTTTTTTGTATTAGGCATGTTTCATTTCAAAGTACCACACATGACTCTTTTCTTCTAAAATCTTACTTCTAGGCTGCAATCTGTTTACACCCAAGGAACCCAAACATGACTGAGACCACCATTCTCTGCACAGAGCAGCCACTCAGTGTTTCTAAGTGAGAAGCTTTAAATCTTCGGGTAAGGCAGTATTTGTTTTGTCGTTCAGAGGTGTATACGGGAAGATCAGCAGCTCCCCAATGACTGTCTGTTAAATAGGAAGCTCAAGGAAACAAATGCTTAGCTTAGCTTAGCTTAGCATAAAGGCTGGAAGCAGAGGGAATCGTTTGTCATTTTATACATCAAATCTGCTGTTGTAACAATAAAGAAGCAAAAAGAAAAAAAATTCCCAATGAATGGACTTCAGAAATACATAGAATCTCTTGTGGCCGCTTCATAATTAAAGCAAACAGGTCCAACAGCCTTGATGCCTATATTTATCCCCACTGTCACATACATCATGACCATATGTTCAACAGGCACCAAAATGGCGGCTCGTGTAGCACAATTTTCACCCTCAAAACGGTCAAAACGGTTGCATTCCAACTTTGCCAACATAGTGGTTTGGTTGTGCTTAGTCACAATGACATCAGGGTTACATTTAAATAAAGATGGTCACGGTTCGTGGAAAGCTGCGATCACTGCTTTTTTTAAAGTCACATGTTGTACGTCGCATGATTGGTTACAAAAACAGCAAATGAAGTTTGACACTGGAATCGAACTCTGGCCCCCTGTGGAAAAGTCCTGGGCTTTGTTGACACATCCAACCAGCCAAAGCTCCTCCTGACAAGCGTTTGAGGGTCCAGACAGTAGGTCTAGGCACAGAGAAAGAAAGGGACAGAGAGAGGGAGACAGAGCGGGGGAAGGACGACTTCGGCAGAAACCAGGCCAAACTATGGCGCTAACAACGAAAACTACTATAGAAACAGGGAGTCTACTTACTGTAGGAAGAAAGGCACAAACAGGACCAAAATGGCTTTGGATCTTATAAAAAATGTTGGTTGTTACACTTGATTGATTGTTGATTGATAATTTCAATTCAATTTATTAAGGGTACAACTGTCTTCCGAGAGGACAATGTGCTAATGGAACACGTTGCGTAATGTCTTATGTGACGTGTTGTAATTGTCATTTTCATTACCATTGTAAAGTTGTGTACGCTGGCTGATTGACACTTGTCCCCAAAGTCAGTCTCTAATCTCTATTTCTTTACCTTTTCAATTACTTCTTACTGAGCTTCAAACCCACTGCATCCGCAAATCTACACTTCAGCAAAACAGGAATATTATCTGGAATTTGATGATCATAAATCACAATAATATGACTGTCAGTAGTAAAGCATCTGTAAAATACATCAGTTATCGCAGGATGCTGACCTTGCATAACCGCGTGACTTTGATCTGCACATCAGCTCTGAAAACCTGCTTGTCTGAAGAAAGGGGCTTGGGGTGTAATACACGCAAAATTAGTTATTATTATTATTTTTTTTACTTTTGTTCTCCACTGATGTTTAAGAAGATTCGTTCAAAAAGAAACAGCTCAGCCAAGCAGCGAGTGGGAAAAGGGAGGCGATGTTTGGATGTTGGACTTTTCAATGGCATCTAAATGAAACAATCACAGCACAGTTCATATTTGAATAAGTAGAACTGCTTTTTCTCCACAGATGCATTTGACACAGAAAAATACACAATGGTTAATTAGTTGGAATTGCACCATTTTCTTTTTTAGCACTTTGAATAATTGAGTTATTAAAACCGCTGGGTTTTTTTTATTTTTTTATTTTGTTTTGTTTTTTAAACAATGAAAAACTAAAAAAGCGATTATTATGAGTATAAAAGGAGCCCAGCTCTCTGATTTTGTAATTACTCATGTTTTGAGAGATATGGGATAAAGTCTAAATGTCAGAGGTGGCAGTGGCTCCCCGTCAGCTGCTGACGATAATCACGGAGCTTCTTGGATTGTATGTTTGTCAGGCTGCACAGCAGAGATCTATGATTTCAGTCCACACACAAATGGCTGCAGACAGAAAATGCCGCTCTCATCGACTCCTTTTCCACTGTATCTTGACTGTTGCCTTCTGCGGTGACTCCTCAGCTCGAAGCTCATTTCAAGGCAGGACACGCAGCCACAGACGCTAATGCACCTATTTCCTCATATAATACCTCAACAGCCATAACACATCTTTCACCCCGTGTACCGTACACTATATTACTGCATAGAAATACGGTGACTGTTTTATTGCTGTGTAATTTTCCACAAATCTCATGCTTGGGCTGCAGAGCCGGCTTTAATGTACCCTTGATAATTGCCGCCCTTGTACGTTACCTTGCTCAAATGAGGGTCAGTCACACAAGTTAAGCTGCCAGAAGAGGACGGTGGGAGCGCGAACAATCGAGAGCGACTGCGAGCACGTTGAAGATGCGTGAGCGCAGTCTGCTGCAGACTTTGATTTACACAAATAATAGATTAGTATAAGTGACTGACACTAAGAAGGTCTCTTTTGCAAAAAATACCCAAAACAACTGCACAGAAAAAAGATCAGATCCTAAATCGCCATTAAGGACATTTTAATATTTTAATATCCAATCCAGTCCCCGAGTGCCAGGTATTCGGCCCCCTCGTGCTTTTGACGCATTCTTGTCGTGTTGGCAGAATGAGATGAATGGGAAACCATCTCACTGTTATGACTGCTACGAGCACTGGCACATTGTTGCTATACCCACTGTTAGCCATCACACAATGCGTCATAGAGCCGAGGGGAGCTACAGATAATGTATATTAATAAATGTACCGCAGTTAGCCAACAACTTTGATTTTGTTGAGGAAAACAAGCAAAAATATTTGCTGATGACCATTTTTTTCACAATGAAGATGAGACTAAAATGATTTTTCCACTAATCTTAAAAATGACAACAAGCAGAAAATATGAGACTGGTATAAATATATTGTGTAAATAGATATGAATATAGTTGCAGGAGAAAAACTATCTTTTAACTACACTTCTTTTGACTAAAATTAACAAACATCTAACAACTGAAAAAAACACTGTGATGGCTAATTGTTGCGCATGTTGTGCTTCACCTCTACTGTTCTGCATTTACTGCACATTCGGCTCCTGCTTCCTGCTTCAGCCGCTCATGTCACACCACAACAAACAATGTTCGGCGTCTGAGGTGTCTCAACGAGCGGAGACCTCTGTGTTGATGCTGCACGTGGCTGAACACAACAGTCTCTCAGAGGTTAGCGGTGTTGGTCGAGGATGTGAGACTCTTTCTGTCCACTACTGATCACAAGCTGTTTAATGCAGTTTCACAGCTTTTGCTTCTCCTGTTCCACCGTATCCGTGGGCCTGCTATATGGCTGCGGCAGGATGTATTACATTACTTGAAACCTGCTGCAGCTCATCTTTTCATCACAGCCAATCCAATATCTTTTCAAATCCCATTACCCCATAAAAGACATCATGAACTTTACATACAGCCAGGTTTCATTTCAGTCTCTTTTCCGCCTTGTCGCCTCGCAGCGAATCCACGCCTTGGATATCTCGCCGTGCCCCCACGCGGCTCATAACATGCCACTTCCTGCCGAGTCATAATTCAATAAGGCTGACATGGCAGACGCGCCGCGGCCGGCCGGTCACTCAATCTCATCCCTCCCCATTCTCCTCATTGGCAGATAAGAGACAGTGATTGCACTCTGTCACTTTTATTCCCTCGCTCTGTGGAAGAGAGATGGGGTGGCGAGGAGCGATGGGGAACTGTAGCCACCCGACGCTTGATCAAATCAGCCCTCCTGCAATATCCCCCCTCCCCTCGACTTCTGTGTGCCTGCTGGCATTTGAAATGTGAATCTCTCGTGCAGCGGGGGAGAGAAGCAAGAAGCCTGCCGACGTTAAAATGGTGGCATTTCTTAGACGCTGATGTCTTTCTTTTCGGGGCTTTTCTCGGAACAGAAGATAATTCAACCGCCAGAAGACATTTTTACATTTTCTTTAAAGCTTTTCAACCGATTCTTCGGCGTTTTAGACTGTAGGAGCAGCCACCGCACACTCGAATTTGAACCTTTGATCCCCTGTGGTTACAGGCAAATAAGATCTGGGTCACTCTTGGAATCCCACCGCAAACACTGATGATATGTCGAGTTTTCACCTTTTAACCTTTGCTCCACAGAGACGCTGAACAGGGCAGAAGCCAGGCCCTGGGTCAGCCAATGAGCTGGTGCGTGGTGTGTGCACAGCTGGGAGTTTGTGGATGTGGTAAACAGGTACTGGATGGGGATGACACAGGGTTTCTAACGTGAAGGGCAAAGAGGCAGAGTTATGAGCTGTATGTATCCCTGTATCTCTATGTTTGTGAGGACGTGTAAGAGCATCAGAGACCGAGGATAAAGGCTGTTAGATGGTGAAAAGCTGATGGCGCTTTATTAAAAAGGGGCTAATAACTTGTCTGTCAGTTGATTTGTTTGTTTTCTGGCCACTGGACCTGAGTTTCCTGCAATCTGTGGTAGTGAGGGACTTTCCACTGGACACTGCTTCAGTGGATTTGTGTGATCAGTGGACTGTGTATTAGTTGTGTGTTAACAGTTTATTTCTCTTTACTTTGTCTTACTTTGTATTTGCCTTTGTTGTTACTTTTCAGCCGCCTTCTCCACGCCCCCTCACCTGTGCTGGCCCATCTCCACCCCCTTACCTTTCCCACCGCTCGCCTCTGCAGTGTCTTCCTCTCCGTCCTGCCACCTGCCGCCTGTTTCCACCATTACATTTCTGTATTCAAATAAACGGCACACTGCCTTCCAATTCCTTCGCCTGTCCTGCACTATTTTTCTGGCTCCGATTAGACTGATACATTTGATGGGTCAGGAATCAAAAGCAAACCAATCATTTAATCAGTCAGTCATTCATTTTGCTGTATAGCGAATAAGTGGACATCACAAACATGAACCATCATCATTTTTCCCATCTCATACATGAACAGCTGTGATTTTCTTTCACAGACAAACCTTTGCTATGGAAACTAACTGTTTCTCCAGGACATATTACATAAACAGTGAATACATTTGAATCTTTCTGGAAAGTTTGTCTCATTTACCCTTGTGGCATCTAATCATGCAAAAACTTTCTTTTTAACTCACTTTCGTCTACAGTCACCATGAAATATGTGGATTATTAGCCCTCCAAACTTCCAGTCTCGAATCTAGTGGAATTGGGACGGCAGCAACAAGGTTTTGAAATTCACAAACCTGGAAAAAACCCAGGGCAGGTGAGACTTTGGACTTTTTAAGCTGGAGTCAGTGGCTAGATGAATCCAGAGTATGTGTCCTCCTAAGTTAAGACCCGCGTCGGTGTGGCTGTGTAATTTGTGTATTATTTGTGATACCAAGTTAATTTTCAACATCCCACAGCGTCAGATAATTTGAAGTATCACGCTGACACTACAGTTACCCTTTGGCGTTGCGATTGGACGCTCCAGAAGCACCACTATTGGAAGCCATGGAAAACCACTTTATGTAATTAAGCATCTAACACAAAGGGACTGGACAAAGTGACACTTTTTTAAGGCTTTGGAAATGAGAAGGTGCTGGAATTTCTGTAGTACTGACAGTAAAGTTATAATAATAAGGTGCATTATTTCTAATGCACCTTTCAGAAGAATGTCACAAGCAAAAAAGTTGCTATTGGCTGTAAACTTATAATACAAACAATTATGGAAAGAAATGTGGAGAAGAAAGAAATAAAAACAATAAAAATAAAAATGGCGACAACCTGTCCTTAGCTGTAAGTGCAAGCGTGGAAAACATTTTTTGTTTCATTTTAAAAGACTAATAGCCCTGATGACTGACAGCGGAGGAGTCTAGATGGAACATATAGATTCAAAAGGTCTAATAGATACGCTGGTGCCAGGCCACTTACAATCTTATAAGCACTAATAATAGCAGCTTACCATCCAATCTGACCTTTATAGGAAGTGATGCCAGGACAGGTGTGATGTGACTGAACTTCCTAGTTCTGGTAAGAATCCTAGCTGCAGCCTGGACGTGTCTCAGCATCAGTGAAGGACAGGAAAGATCTCATTTTGGAGACATTAGGTTTGGTGATAGGTTTACTGCGATTGAAGCAGAGAGCAATATCTGGAATAAGATGTTTAACTTTATCTATGTGTGAGACAACATAATTGTCAAGGGTTAATATTGATGCGTCTGTTTCTAGCTGAGCTGAATACATTGTATTGTAGCGTCAGTGAACGTCCACACATGCAGGACAGGTCACTGTTAGAGGAAGAACATCCTGCTGAGTTATGTGTGTTTGTATGTGTGTAGAGACAGAGAGGAAACACGACCTGCAACCTGGGATCAACATAATGACACGCTGGCCTTGGCCAAAATCACACTGTGGGGGGAAATCAAATCAAACATCTCTGCAGAGATACCTGCACTTTACCTGCAGAAGGACCGTGTTATGACTTCCATGTAATTCAAAGATGGAGTAGCGTGTCATTTCTCGGGGTGTCTCATTTGAGGTAAAATGTTAAAACGATTTCCGAACATGGCCGATCTTTACCAGACGCAATTATGGCCAGCTTAATGTTGCCAAAGCACAGAGCTCCGAATCGGTTTTCCAGTCACATAGCATATGTGAAACAAGGAAGTGGCACATTGTGCATTCAATTATGGGCTTCTAACTGACCTTTACTGCTTCAGTGTGGAGAAATGAGAACCTGTCTCCTACTCTGACTCTGCTGCTCCCCCCCCCTTGTGTGGACTGTGCAGCTGTAGCCAGATCGCCAGCTTTTAACGCGTCGTTCATGTTGATACGCATAAAATCTGCTACTTCAGCCACTTGATCTGACATTGTTGAGGGGAAACTCACCGCCGAACACAGATTTGGTGCCCGTGAGTTTCTAATTGTTTGTGAGGACGTTTCTTTTCCTCCTTGTTGTGTTTTTCCACTCACACTTTCCCGCAGAGTGATTTGCGACGGCCCCAGAGAACACGTGTCAACTTGTTGCGTTCATCTTTGTGAATAGAGAAGCAGCAGAGAGTGAGAGCGATTGTGATAACGGAGCGACAGCTTTTTCATTTGAGAAAAACTGAGACTGACAGCCGTTACTCCAGACATTTGGAACTGTATTACATTTGTCTTTATCGAGGCTGCCGCAGGTGTAGAAGTTGGTCTTTGCAGCAGTTGAATGATGTGTTTTGTGCTGTGAGACTGCTCAACTTCACTTTTACATGGACCTGACAGCGTGAGACATTCTGACACATCATTACTGTACACACACACACACACACACACGGCCTAAATTCTGCATGAACAGCATTCTCCTTGGTGGCCAGGCAGGTCATCCTGTGCTTACAATAGTTTGTGTGGATTTATTTGGAACGATACATATCAGCCGTACTTATCTCATGAGAAAAGAAACGCTATCAAAACCTGTGGCTAAACTGAATCATATTCAGTTAGCTTTCTGATTTCTATCACACACATCCATAATAAAAGGGCACCTGCACTTCCAACGTGTTCTCGTCCCACAGTCTCAGAGAATGACGCTTCCTAAGGCGTCAACTTATGCCGTTTTCTTTCATCCGTTGGACTATCATACTGACGCCACAGGTACACTTTAGTTCAGCTAAATGGAGAAAGTCGAGGGTTAACAGAAAGTGAGATGGATGATTTTAACCATGTCTTTAAAACTTGATATCACTGGAGCTTCGAGGTTCTGAATTAGCCGTCTGGGGGTGTGTCCGAAACTGGCGGACACCATGGTGCACCGGCCATTCAAGTAGCCTGCTGGGTGACTTACGGACAAAGACAAAGACAAGGCTCTAACATTTTTGCCATCCGTGAATTAAATTCCACCGAGATGACATTTTAACAGCGAAACTCTGGGATGGATTTTCCTACAAGCAGCCCAAAGTTCACAGCAGTCAACTTCCACCCTATGAAACACAGTTTGCTCATTTGAGGCCTGCTTCACTCGGGCTCATTTGGACACGCTTGGGTTTTAAGCTACCAGAGCTGATTAGCCACCCAAGGCTGTTCATTTTAGCTCCTGCCTTGCATGTCTTTGTACTGCGGAGGAAACAAAGTGCACACAGAAAGGGCCCCGGTTTGAACCCTTCTTGCTGTGAAACAACAGTATTCACACTGCTCCACCATGCCGCCACAGACCTGGATACTATGTAGGCTTTACATTTAAATGGCGTTGAGTTCCTTACAACTAAAAAGATCTATTAATATAAAAGCGTTAACAAAAATTGGGCAGGCATTTGCTGCCGTTTGCTGTGGTGATGTGATGTGTTTCATGATGTGAAACACTAGGCAGAAAATCCAGCTCAAATCCTGCAGGCTCACTTCTCACTATGCAATCAGAAAAGATGCCCTGGAAGGTAAAAGCAAGACTTTGGAACATAAACTGATCCCACGTTGCCTATTTGTTGCCCCAAATATATACAGAAACCAGTTGTGGTGAATAATTTAGTCGGAATCTGACAGAAATCATTCCATGATGGCTGATGTGTGTGAGAAACACGAAGCAAACCCCAATTACTTCTGTTCGTTCTGAACCCTCTGCAGAGCTGCTGTTAGGTCAAGCAAACATCTGAGGAAAATCATAAACATCTACTTCAAGACATCAGCATCACTACAGTAAAGTAACAAAAGCAGATGGACTTTGAGGATTTCGATCCAGAAATCATACTTTTTGAACTTGTCATAAACACGTCTACTTTCTGTTTCAACTCCAGCGGCTGCTGGAAAAATGTCCTACAACAAATGCACCGTCCACTACACATCACTTTAGTGGTGCTGCAGTCTGGTGACTTTTCCATGACAGCGTGACCCTCCATGAAGGACATGGCTCAGCATTCCTCACTTACAGCATGCTAATGTGAAAAATAACATAATGAGGGCAATAAAAATCACATTGTGTTTTAAGGCTGTTTAGTGAGCCATGTAATGTCCCATGATGACCTTTATCAGTAGTGTTATTACACCCCGTTCTCCTGTTTGTACAATGGGGGGGTCCAGTGGTGGAAAATCAACTATGATCCTTTTTAGAAATGCATTTAAAAACCATCTACAGCTTTTCCATAAAAAGACAATAACGTGAAAGAAATATTAGCGATATGACCAAAACCTGTCAACATTGTGTTCCTCTGTGCCAAAAACTGTTGTGCCTGAAACTTACCAGTAAGCCGTATATTTGAACTGTCCTGCACTGGGTCAGATACCCATGGGTACATTAAGTAACTGTTATGGTGTTATTGGGTGGTACCCTGGTCATTTAGATGAAACATCTTGGTAAGTATAAGGTGATGGGCTAAGTAACCCTAACAAACTAGGGTTATTATGATGATAATAACAAGTATAAAGTAATGTCACGATAATTACTAAACCAGGTGATGGATATATGTAGGAAACAGGAGGCCAAAAGTTTACATATTATCATAGTGGTTTAAGTTAAAGTGGCCATTTTTCTAAAATTCCCAATAAATAAAAAAAAAGTAAAATTATTTGAAAGGAGCAAAGCAACATGTTAAAGATGAGTAAGTCTTTATCATGTTGCTTTGCTCCTGTGATGTGTCACCTCTCAATCTTTTACCTAGTTATTACCAAAATATAGCCGTGCTACTGTGCTATTACTGTAGATATTACACCATATTACCTTGTTACTTCTGAAATATTGCTTCCCTAGTATCAAGCTGAAAAGCACTACTTTAATGCTGTAGTGAAGATGTACAAGTAGTAGAACTGAGCCTCAAGTTAAATTTGATTATGCAGTTAAAGGTGTGTTGAGGCGTTGATCTGTGTCTCATTAAAGTGCAACAACTGCTGCTAGATTTGTGTAACGGAACAAAAGCGAGAATTTTCTAAGTGAAACAATAAAGTAGCACAAAGTTTTACATCAGGAGATGAACACTAATTTCCAAAGTAATGTTAGAATCCCCATTTCAGAAAAGTTGGGACACTGAATAATGTGAAAAAAGGAGAATGCAATGATTTGCTAATAATTTGAAATCTATGAACCCAAAGAGCCAACGGTGAAGGTCTGTTATCTTCTGATCCTAATCATCAGCTGAACAATTTATACAGGTTTGTGAGCAACATATGCTGCCATCCAGAGAACTTCATGAAGGTGCCTATTTCCGCAACGCAACGCTGGACCACATCCCAGACGTGTTACAACAGCATCTCTTAGTAGGAAGAGTCGAATGAAAATTTGAAAATTGTTTGCTAAACTGGCCCAAAAAAAACCACAGACATTTCGTGCAATTTAAAGTGAAGAATACAACAAAAGAGGCTCTAAACTGTTTGGTTGGCTAATTCTCTATCGAGCGAGAGCAGGAAAAAATGTCTCCCACTTGGCTTAATCAGTTCCCAAACACTTAGAGAGTGTTGTTAAAAGAAGAGGTGAAGAATAACAGTGCTAATCACACTCCTATCCCAACTGTTTTCAAATGTTGTGGCTGCAAAAACATTCAAAAGGAGCCTTTTTTCGCCCACCCCCAAAGTCTGATGCCAGCCCCTGCTAGCGATGAGCACACGGAGGGCCGACCACATCTGAGGCTGAAACAAATCACTATCACATCCAGAAAAATTGTTTCTCTTTACATTTCAGGTGTTATTATAATTTAGACAAACTAGGCGTTTTTTTTAGCAGCTGCAAATGGGCAGATTAGAGATAGTTTATTAACTTGTACATAACTGAACATATTTAACATTTCTTACACTAAACACATATTATTATTATTATTATTATTATTATTATTATTATTATGCATTTTTACCATATACAAATTTATGTTGAAAACCTTTTAAATCATTTTTCAAACGTGCCACCCCATTTCTCACTCCGCCCCTGGTGCCTTCACGGCCACTTTTCCAATTTGTTGAGGTTGTAACATTGTAATGAAGGTAATAAAAAAAATCACAGTGCGTTGTAACATTGTTTAATGAGTCATGTAATGTCCCATGATGACCTTTATCAGCTGTGTTATTAGACCTCATCCTCCTGTTTGCACTAAACGGGATCACAGCCACTGGTTGTTTGATTTAAGGTCAGAAATCCTTTCATTTTATTCAAACCATCTGTAGTTTTTAATATCAGCGAGTCCTTTGAAAAAAAAAAAAGTCTCAGCGAAAGAAAAATGTGAGAATATTTTATTCTTCTCCACTAAGAACCATAAAAAACACGTTCCTTCGTCATCAATGTCTTTGGTTTGATAGTCTGATCTGGTTTTTTGGTTTTTTTTTTGAGGTTGGCATGAAAGTCAATCAATCTGATGTGAATCAACAACAAGTGGACTTAAATACTCCATTTAAATGTCATGGTACTTTAGCATTTCCTCAATAAAACGCGGGTGAACATTAGCATCGAATACATGAGTTAGTGGTTAATTCATAAAGCTTCATGCTTATTCTCCTCTCACCACACAACTGAAACATTCCTGGGTTCTCCAGTTATGCTCATAACCATGTAAACACTTGTTCATTTTTCTCTTGGGTGCCTTTGGGGCAACTGGGGCTCAGGAGGCAGAGCAGTTGTCCACCGATCCCAGAGTCGTTGGTTTGATTCCCAGCTCCTCGTGTCACATGTTGAAGTGAACCCCAACTAGCTTTTAATAAGATTTAAAAATGACCTGTGTTTGGTGGATTTTTCCTTTTTCCACATCTTTGTTTGCGTGTTCTGAATGTGGATCAGTTTAACACACAGCGTACCGTCAGGGTAGACAAATGTCTGGGGGCTCCCCCTCAAACATATGGGAAAAGGGCCCCTGATGGCAACTCACATTGGTACAATTTGCAAAGACAGTAAAAAAAAAAAAAAAAATACTTTAAATCTCCATTAGAGGCACTGCCCCCATACCCCCCTTAGTGGGTTCCCTTCAGAGTCAATGCTCTAGTAGAGTGGCTTCAGGTTTTCATGTCCTCCATCTTAACACCACCCAAGCAACCAACAGGCAAAGGTGCAGCTGAAAAACAGTGTGTGCGAGCCTCTGTCTTTACATATCAGCTTCCTTAGCACTGAACTAAACCGAAGTAAAAAAGCCAACAGCTCTGCTGCCGAACTGTGGGTTTCAGTTAAAGTGCTCCGTGAGAGGATTCTAAAATGTAATCTCAATAAATGAGCAGACTGCTGAGAGAGACAAACTGAAAATAACCACTAGAGGGAAAAACATCCCTCGGAGCTGCAAACTCTTTCTTATGACTCAGCTTATTTGATTAATTTCCGACATTAACTGCTGAAAACTGTAAATTGCTTTTGCCGAACAGTCGCTGAGAAGTTACATAACGGTTGATCAACATCAGCGTAGCTTCCGCCTGCAAATGAAGCTGTGCAGGCCTTTGGGCAAAATTCTCACTGAGGAGGCCTCCGAGTTTAACCTCCCGTCACAAAGTGACAAGCTGCGGCTCCCAGATGTGGACGAGATCGAGAGAAAGCGTTACACAAACCCTGCGCTCACCAGTTCCCCTCGGCCAGGAGCTGTGTGCAGGAGAGAAGCGAGGCCGAGGCTCCTCCAGGAGAGAAAAAGGGGCTCATATTTAATTCAGCAGTGCAGAAACTCACTCACGGGTGCCTGCTTAACAAGGACTTGTGTTAAACAAGAGGATTTTATCCATATCGTCGGTAACTCTGCAGCTGCAATACAAGGAGGCCACTCAACATCACAGTGTAGCCTACTTTACAGGGTGAGAGTGCGTTTTGAAACTGGAAGAAAAAGGACTAAATTCCCAACACATAAATGTGCTTTTCCCACCAATATCACATCCTCTTTTGAAACTTGCATAAGGATCAAAAAGCCAAGGAGAAAATATCACATCGCCAGAGACGGGGAAGCTATCTCAGGTTTCCACAGCTCTCCCAGAGTTTTTACTTTTTTATTTATGGAGGCCAGTGTCTCAGCAATGTTTACACTGTTTTTATTGCAGCCGACGATGCCCAGCGTTAGAAACCCTCTCTGCCATAATGTTTTACACTTTCAACACTAACGGCCGAATCATTTGCTATTGTCTTATGTATTAAAAGCTTGGGGGGGGGGACCATGACTCAGTGTTTACTACTGTTGCTCCACAGCAATGAAAGCTCTGGGTTTGAACCCTCGGGAGGCCAGAATGTTTTCGTCTGTGTTCACATTGGTTTCCCGAGTTTCTACTTCCCAAACAACATGCACTAAAGATGCTAAACCCTGACTGACTGTATGTGCTGTAGTGACTAAAACCAGCCCTATCAAAGTGTTCAAGTAGCTACTTGCCAGTGATTAGAAGCCAAGTCTTCTCTGGAAATGTCAGTGCTAAATTTGATGGTGGAATGGGAACAATTACACGTGTTTAATTACACATTTCACATTCAAATAAAGAGGTCAGAAAGTCATGTCAATATGACATGAGGTTGATTTAGTTTTCATTGAAGTTTTAATCCAAATGATTCAAACTAAATTCAGGACTGACTTGATTTTTTGCATGAAGGAGCCCTAAAACGTTTAGCTTTCATTAAAAATGTTAATCCAAATAAAAGAAAACAGAGTTAAGGATTCAAGTGCCACTTTGCATATTGCAAATCAAAAATTGCCATTTAAATAAAGACAACTGCTACAGCAAAAACATTCGAAACGCAATTGATTTGGCTTTTGTTTCAAATTTTAGTGGTTACGCAATCCTGGTCCTCAAGGACCCTCCGCTCTGCTTGTTTTCCAACTACGCACAGCTGATTACCTGGATCAGGTGCGTTCAGTCAGAAGCTGGAAGATACAAATTCTTCCCGTCTTCCCCCACTGCCCATTAATCTAAGATGGTATCTTCCAGCTTTCGATTGGCTGGACACACCTGATCCAGGTGACTTAAAGTAGGTAGAGTAAGGTAGGGATAGTTGAAAAACAAGCAGAGCACGAATTAAGAACCACCGAGTTACTGTGTCCTGCACATTGTAGAGGGAATTGTCCACCATTGTCATTCGTCTAATTTGAGGGCATTCACATCTGGTTAACCTTCAGGGCTGAAGGTTAGGAGGCTGAGGTTGACATTTCAGGGGTTCTTTAGCCGTCCGTGTCTAGCTTTTAATGCACTCACTGGGCCAGTTACACGCGTGTAGACTGTCAGGCCATGGCACCACATAGCAATAGAAAGAAGAAAAGCACTGTGATCACCTGTTCATAGTGAAATAGCCACCTGCTGCAGGTAGACAAGGATGCTAAGGTATGTTTTTCTGCTCAAGTTTCCCTCATTGCTAGAAATGGCACGACCTCTGTGCTAAATGAGTACGGTGGAGTTGTATAGGAGTCTTTGCTGAGCGATATACAGTAAGTCCCAGTGTGAACTGCACAGCTTGACAACCGTCAACTATCCAAACCTTATCTGCTCCCGCTGCCTGTGTGACACGGTCATAAGCCCCAGAGATTTGGTGACTGTGCTGCATGAGTGATAGTCCTCGTGATGCCATAGTTCAGTGCAAAGTTTAATATTTTGACATATTTGTATTATAACCAGTGAATGTTGCTGTATCTTCCATACTCTTGAATTATGATGTTTTTACTGTGGAATGAGTGGTTGCCTTTGGTAACAAACTCATTACCTGCTACAACTCAAGGTCACATTTAGACCATGAATACTTTGGTGCTTTGATGTTGTTGTATAAATTTCACCGTCTCTGTCGCGGGAAAAACATCCATTTGCTAAGAATCTGATTTACTGAAGCCCTGAAATACTGAAATACATTAAAGGTCCTGTGTGTTTATGCTGTATGGACGTGGTAACCTTTCCCACCCACACACAGGCTACACTCTCACAAATAACATCCTCACTCTGCAATTCTCTTTATGTTCGCAAACCGGCAGCGTCTGCCAGACTGAAGTGTCTCTGTTTACGGGGAGGAAAACAAAGAGTGGTCTGCGTTGTTTTAAGAGCACTGAGCCTTTTGTGTTGACATGACACTGGTTTTGATGATACCATTGGCGTGATGAGTTGCACAGAGTTGCGTGTGCTCATGGCACATGGAGAAGGAAGGAATAAGAGACGGATGCACAGATGTGAGTGTTGCTGGTGGCTGGGGGTTGTAAATTGAATTTCATGAAGGGAACAGAGGCGCTGAGAGACTGTCAAAGGTCTGAGAGGACGTAAGGAGAACGAAAGAGAAGAATCACGTGGCAGACGAGACACCAATCGTTTCCCTGGCATTTCTCTTTTGGGCTCAATTTTATAATTAGTTTCTAAATTACCTTAGAGGATGAATTTACACACATCCACACCACAGGCACAGGAGACACATGATAATATCCACATTGACTGTTGTTGGGTGTAATTAGCTATTGGCCCTGATGCAATGAAGCAGCTACGTAAAGGCGGTAAGCGGATGAAGGCAACACAGATTTTAAGTCACTTTTACACATATTTTCTAAAGTAAGAATTGCATTTGTATGCACTGGTGAAAAACTGTAAATAGTGTTTTGACAATTATAGAACAGCGCTATTTGAGGAGGGGCCAGAAAAGGTGGCGACAACAAATAAAGGAAATGAGTTTTATTGTATGTAGTATGCGGGCGGAGATGGAGTGGAAGTCTGGGGAGGAGAGGACAGGGGAGTATGGACAAAGAGACTCAGAGAGAAACTAAGTGCAGATGGGAGATGATGGCTACTGGAGGTCTGGAGTGTGGTGAGGGAGCAGCTGGGATCGTAGGAACAGGCAGGGGGCGAAAACACGGGAGAACCAAGGGCGGCTGAAAATATCAGGTAGGAACGCAAAGTAACAGAAACAGAAAGTAGCAACTGAAAGAGTCCGTGTTAGCAAACATCCACGTAACAGTAACTTGAGTGTCCAAAATACGCAAAGAAACACACAAATAGGAGACAGTACCAACATAAGTCCTTCAGTCCAACATAAAAACATCCATTTGAGAATCCTGACAGGACAGTGGGATTCAGACTGCGGACAGATCAAGCAAAGGTTTTAGTCCAAAAAGTAACACTTACTTCAATAGAACCGACTTTCCCACCAGAGTGTTACAAGTCCGCAGAATCCAGTTGTGGCTCGGGATCAAAAAGGCAGACGGGCAAAAGAAAACTCGGAAGAGAAAAGTCAGGCAGCAGGTTAAACACATCAGGAGTAACAAAGCCGGAAGGAAAACTGTAAGGGGGCGACTGTGGCGCAGGAGGTAGAGTGGTCTTCCACAAATCCCACAGTTGTTGGTTCGATCCCCGGCTTCCCATCGGTGTGTGTATAATACATTATATAAGTGCAGACCATTTACCATTTAGGACGACCTGGCAGGGAGAGGAGCTTATACCAGGAGCAGCACAGGTGAGGCGAGATGCCGCTAATTAGGTAGAGCCAGGAGGAGTGGAGAGGAGAGGAGAGGGAGGGTTACCAGGACAACACAGATCAGCATCCCGTTATATACATGGTGATATGTGTCAAAATGAGTGAGCGCTCTTTGCAAGATTGGCTGGGAGCCAGGGCACCGGAATATACTCGGTTCTCTTTGCCAGTGTCCGATTATTATTTGAAAAAAGATGAAAACCAGTTGTTGAGCATTTGGATCGTGTCCATTTTAGAAAATCACGGTAACCTTAAGCTGCAAATATAGAAAGCTACATCCAAACCTTATAAGCAACATATTAATGTTGTGAGCCTTGAAAAGAACACGCTGCTGAGAGAGGCCCAACGGAGAACCTGAACCTGTAAGAGCAGTTTAAGCTGACGGAAGAAGGAAATTAACAACACTGGCAGCACTGTGCTCCCCCACCTTCACTGCACCGGGGCCTGTGATATTGCTGTTTCTCACTTTTGCTGCAATGTCCTAGTTGGAAAACACATAGACCCACTTACAAAATCTTTCATCTGATGCCACTGGTAACTGATGGGGGTTTGTTTCAACAGAGAAAGTTAAAGCCAGAAATCTCAGCAGCTTGGTCCAGTGAACACAGAGTCAGTGGAATGAATCAAAAACTCATTACACCTGTGCAGCTATATGATCAGTCTGTGTTATTAGGTCCACAGAAATCATACTAACTGTTCATTTAAATAAGAAGGAACAAAAGAGACAAACAAACCAGAAGGCAAATAGTCAGCAGTACCATAACGCTACTGAAGTAGATGCCAGAAATAAGTTATGTGGGAGGGAAAATGTAAAGCAGCATGTGGGTCCAAGGCCGGTGTGCAGAGGTAGCCTTAGGTTTTTGTAATGATTTTGACGAACTGAGAGACTGTGGGTAAAGAACAAAGCCAAAGGGCCAGAGAAGAATATTTTGACATTTCCACACATATCACCAGCTCTAATGCAAAATGGCTATGTTCCCTGGAATATTTGAATAAATCCTGTGGGCTTAAAGCTAGAGATTACTGCGGTAGAGGTGTAATTCTGCCAACCACGACCCTGAACTAAGCCAGTCTGATCCGGTGTCAGAGACAGGAGGACAATTAACACACAGCGGCACTGACGGAAAACATGCCTTTTCTTCTATGTATAGATCATTAAACCACACTTAAGATGGGCTTATTAGCGGTTTGCACACATGAGAGGAGCACAGTCAGTGAGCTATATCTTAACATTAAAACTCCAAGAAAGCTAACAAATCTGCTGAGTGGTCCCTCTACAAGCACATAAAGCCTTTATTGGTGGGGTTGTTGGAGCATAAATGACGGCCCAAATCCTTAATAATATGTCTGCTACATGGTGATTGGAAGAAAAGTCAACAAGACTGGGACTTAGGGTGCTGAAGAGGACAGTCAACAGGTTCATTTACATGAAACATAAACTCAGATTTAGTGCTTTAATGGCTTGATGATGTGTGGGGGTCAGTGGGGCACACGGTGATTGATGGGATAAGAAAGAAAAACACTGAACCGTGTCGTCTGCGTACCTGGAAAACAACGCTAATGCAGAAACCACGGTGTACACAACAAAATTAGTCATCATCAGCATCTCCAGAGATTTCAACCAGCAACTGTTGTTGAACTTAATTCAAATGCTGATACAGTCTAAACTGCCCACTGCTCACGCTATTCATGCACTTGCAGATACGTTACATCCCAGAAATCCCTTAACGCACATGCAACTGCAGAATGATAGAGGCCGGTTTTCAAATAAGGCTGAACAACACATTCATCCGACCCGCAGAGCAATTTGAGCGCCTCTTTGCCAGCAGGTACCAGAATGGCAACTGTAGAAACAAACGCAGTGGTTTGGTTGGGATTAGGCACTAAATAAACATGGTGGGATTCAGTTATAATGTTGGGGTTTCTGGTTAAAGTCGATGCTTGTGCAATGCAGCCAAGTAGCCCCACACCATGATGCCCCGGTCCAGCGTACTTCCCCGTGGTTATGATATTTTCATTGGTATGCAGTTCTACACTATATATAGTTCTTCCCAAACATTTCTACCTTTGTTCTGTCTGTCCACATTGTCCCAGTAGTGTTGTGGTTTGTCAACTTGGCCTTTGACATTACTCTGTATCTCTCTCTTCAGCTACATGCAAATCAACAAGTCTTGATTGAAGGTTTTCTGAGATCAGCTGATGCTACTTGTTGTTAGCACATCAACACAAAGGTAAGTTCTAAACCACACCTCCATTCTCGTGTTATTGGCTGGACTCCAGGTTTGCTAACACCTGACTCCATTTCACATTTAGTATCATCAGACGCCTGGTGTCACCATGTTTGTTCAATGGGTGTGTTCAATAAACACATAAAAGATTGTGACCGTTTGTGTTTTATTAGCTTAAAAATACTCTATTTGCTATTTGTGACTTCGATGTTTGCAGAAAACCAGGAAATTCAAACAGTGCCATCACTTTTTCTTGCAACCGTACTTCTGTCTGAGTAGTAAGCATGCGGTTCTTCTGGATGGAAAGACTAAATACACTCCGTCATTATGAACACATCTTTATGTATGTAAGAAACTATACTACTGAGCAGGGAATGCTAATGAGAAATTCCCATAATATCTAGTTAAGCCTTACCCCTCGCTGTACTACAGCAACTGCTACTGTGGCTCCCCTGAAACTTTAGAGCCGTTTGATACCATGTGCACCGCAGGCAAGAATTTTAAGCAGGTGCTTCTTCAATGAAATTTTTTTCCCCATCAGATACAAAAAGTTCAAGGTTTGGGAAGCAGTTGTTTTTTTTATAGATAAATTATTCTAATTTGCCAAATAGCTTGCAGCACATACATTGAAAATTAGGCACAAATCTGTGGAGAAATTTTCTCACCTTGAAGGTCGGAGATCGGGGATTGACGATACATTTTCTTCTACTCAAAGGAATCTAGATTTAGAGGCTTCAGGTGGAGAACTGGTAGCCTGTTTAAACTGTCATCAAGTCTCATCTTTTCAATGATTTTCAACACTGTATATGTTTTTGGAAGAATCAGCTTGGGTTTTTATGCAAATTCTACATCCTCAAAAACTATTTACACCGATCAGCCATAGCATTATTACCATCCATCTAATATTTAGCAGGTCCCCCCTTTTGCTGCCAGAACAGCCCTGAAGTATGGACTTAGACCTCCGCAGGTATGCTGTGGCACTGTTGGTCGGAAAGACTTTAAGAGAGGTAGGACCTCCGTGGATCTGACTGCATTTCCAGCACATCCCAAAGACGCTCAAATTAGATTGCAGTCTGGAAATTTTTGAGGCCAAGTCAACTCATTGTTCCTCCAACCATTCTTCAACCATGTAGGAAATGGTGAAATCGTCTCAAAAGTAAAAAAAAAAAGCACTATACTGCTGATGTTGATTCAGTCTGGCAGCTAGTCAGGGTCGATGACATACTTCAAAATACAGCGTAATGTTATTGTTGGTCCAATATCAGTAGATGAAGTTTCTATCTGACTCACATTTATGCTTTGTGACTGACTGACAGGCTGACTGCAGCTGAACCATTCTGAGAACACTTTGCAGAGAAAGGTCTGATCCTTCTGCAGATTGTTAAACTCAAAGAACACAAAATCCCCCACAGTACGTTGATGGTTTTTCTCAAAAAAAAAAACCTCCTAAAATTCAATACATGTAGGACCAACCCTTCCATCAGTGTAGTTTCTCACTCTGTCCTTTGTGCTTTGCTGCACAAAGATAGAATCGCTCTGAAATCCTGCTGTTTTCTCGTACTCCGGTATGTGTTTTAGAAATAAAAAAGACACATTTAAATTACAGCTCCTTGGCCTCTCTGAAGTCTTTACACTAATAAAAGTTACAGTTTTTACTAAAGGGAATGTGACTAATTAAATTAATTAGGATCACTTGAAAGAATTTCTTGCACTGCAGTTTCACCAAATCGATTTCCATTAAATCTATAAGTAAATCTGTGGACATGTTGGAAGACGTCATCTTGTGCATGTTGTCAGCTTCATACAGTGAGACCTAACTTTGCACGTGCATCACATTTGGCTCTAGTCTGGTCCATCTTTGCATCTGTCTGTGAGGGCGAAATGGAGGTTAATCTCATCATTAAGTTAAGATGGTGTTTCAGTGTCTTTGTTTTGCATTTACAAGTTCCGAACCTGCAAAGACACTGCAGAAAGCGTGATAGCATTACCACGTTTGATTTTTCAGACTTGTGCTAGTTCTGCTTGGCACCACAAGAGATACTAAACAGCTGGATATGGCAGCTCTGGAGCGGCAGGGCTGCAGAGATACCACGCTGAGACCACAATAACTGGAACTGGTCAGCTTGGGCTGCTTTGTGTCATCTACAACATTTCATTTCCGACTCTGGCTGTGCTTGTTCTTTTCCAAACACAAGACAAATACGTGTCTCGGGGACATTGTCTGAGTGCAAACTTTGTCCTCACTCTAAAGCAAAGCACGGGAAAGAAAGTAAATATGCAAACATGTAGACTCTATGTCAACTCCAGCCCCACAGTGTATGTACGATCACTGGGACATCTCGACTGGGTCCACACATGTGGCTTTAAAAGTCTTGCTGGTCGTTTAATGTCATATAATCTGTACTTGTGTGTAAGAAGAAGAATTTGATTCCAGTCTCTGCAACTTCAGAAAGGTTTGTTGTTTTATGAAAATGTAGCCTTTTATACCACAAGATACTGTATTAAATACTTTTAAACAACATTTAAGATGCAGTTCTGTCTTACACAAAACCTCAGGAATCAGGATTTTCAGGCTTTTCACTAGCTACAGGCATCAGGAATCACTCCCTTCTGCAGCACATGCTCACACTTAGGTTACCTGCTTGCGTCGGCGACGGACGCCCTGATCTTTCAGTGTAGTACAATGGAAACCCAGATGCTTCAATATTGGACACCATTTGAAGCAATGATGTAATATATAAAGTGAAAAAGTCTCATAGGGAGGTGAACAGGGTGGTGGATGGTACAACAGGACACAGGACTTTTCCACGAGAGACCAGGGTTAGACTCTAGTACGAGATGCTGTGCGCTTTATTGAGGATTGTTTCACAACAGTTTACCGTGTAACATACCCTGAAGTTTTTGTGCTTAACCCTTTCTGTGTGTATATAGATTTCTTCCTTGGCGTAAGAGGGTGACAACGTCTGACGCCTTAAAGCCGTCAATATTTGACGCCGTGGGTTGAGAATGTGTTGCATTATCAGGCAGTAGAGAAAGAACTACTTTACTTAATTCAAATTAGAAATACCACAAAGTAGACACACTTTTTTTATAAGAGAATTACTGCAATTATTCTCAAAAGTGTCTGAAGTACCAAGTGTCCTCGAGTAAATGTACTTAGTTTGCACCACTCTCGGTATTTTAGTATCACACAACATCTGATGTTTAAAGTTAAACATGACAAACGCTCACTTGAAGTCTGGATTCAGTGCTTCTTTACCAGCCGAAGGAGAGCAGTCAGTTAATGAGGTTCACGGGCTCTTTGCTGTCTAATCAAACAGCAACACTTGCATGAGCCGTTTTCTGCTACTTGACCATCAGTCAGCCTCAGTTCACACGCCACACTCAAGTTGGCTGATGGCTGAACAGCCACTGCTTATTAATTAGGGCCTATGGAACTCCATGTGGAGAGAATGACATTAAAAATACCAGGGTTAGGATCTAAAGTGATACCTGCAGCGATCACCATGGTTCCGTGAGACACTTCGAAAGCTTTCAGGTGCTGCAGGAACCTCCTGTGGTGGTCATATTGAGGGTCCTTGGCTGCAATTATTCTATAATAGCTAGGACCTGATTTCACAGTAGCTAATCATACATTTGCATGAGAAGTAGTTAGCACTGTGCACTGATTATAATATAAATTACATTGCTTAGTTTTGGAAGCTCATAAAGCCACAGAAATACATTGTTTAACTTTGGTGCTGCAGAGGATTTAAAAGTTGGATTCACATGTTTAATAAAATACTGTTCACTGGGTTTAGCATATGATAAGGTGCAAACTTGTCACACAACATGTGTATGATTGTATCTCTCAGACAAATTTAGATGGTTGAATAGTTGACTGTCTATATTAAGCTGATGACCACACAGCATTACATCCACAGCAGTTCATATATTTTACCTTTTCATGAATGTCAGCATGCATTTGCATAGGTTGCCTGGGGAAATGTTTAGTCATCAGATGACAGGATGTTTAGTTACTACTTATTGTAAATGTGTTTTATGTTTTGACTCCACAGGTTTGAATAAAGAACTGAAAGCCTTGATATAATGCAATTCCACTTTCTTTTTAAGAATGGATGTTACAAGGAGGTGGCTGGTGAATTTACCTCCAGACTCATGTGTTGCAAATCTGGCCCAAAAAAAAAAAGGGAGTGACTGTTGAATGTATGTTCCTCACAAACATATCTGGGGTTGACAGGGAGTCGCTGCCCCAAGTGATGGACTTTAAGTATCTCGGGGTCTTGCTCTCATAAGTGTGAGTAAAATGGAGCGTGACACTGACAGGTGATTGGTTTGGTGACAGCAGTAATCAAGACATTGTAATGGGCCAGAAGGCAAAGCTCTCAATTTACAGCCAGTTTATGCTCCAACCCTCACCTATGGTCACAAGCTCTGGGTAGCGGCTGAAATGAGTTTCCTTTCGTAGGATGGCTGAGCTCAGAGACGGGGGCAGTACTGCTATTCCTTTGGGTCAAAAAGATCCATTTGAGGTGGTTCAGCTTCCAGTGTAGTTTTTCCAGGCATGTCCAGCAGGGTGGAGACCCCAGGGCAGATCCACAACACACTGGAGATATTAAATATCCCATCTGCCCAGGAAAAGCCTCAGGATCCCTCAGGAGGAGCTGGAGAATGTAGCTGTGGAGAGGGACGTCTGGGCCAGCGTACTGAGCCTGATGCCCCTGTGACCCAACTTTGAATAGGCAGCCGAAAATTGATGAATGGCCAAATCATATTTGCATTAACAGTTTAGTTTTACAGAGAAGTTATTTTTAGGAGACAGGATGGAAACAGATACATGGATGTTTATTTGAGCAAAACACTTTGACAAATTGTCCGATAACAATCTGGTTTAAAAGAGTAAAAATGTTCATAACACAAATCATATTTACAGAGCACACTTTTCCAATAACAATATCAAATAGCTTTTTTGTACTCAAACGTTTGTTACATATTTATAGATCCATGGTAACAAGATGAAAAGTTTGGGGAAAATGATTTAATAGGCTGCAATAGAAAGCATTACCAAAATGTCTCACATTCAAAAAAAGAGCCTGACGGATGATGTTGAACCTGACGTTCAACTGATGCATCATCTGAGTACAAAGACAGAAAAAACAGCTTCTGATGACGGGAAAAGTAAAAGGTCAGAACTGTGGACTGGGCAGCAAGACTACACAATAAATAAGTTCACAGCCAAGACTAAACAGTGAAGTCATTTCCTCTGTCTCAGCACTGTGACACGGTCGGTGCCCTTTGGCTCCGTGTGGCAGTACAGTAAGACTGATCAGCTCGGCTAAATCTTTCCGGGCCTCATTGCGCTCGAGGAGCTTATTCCCGCGCTGAGAGGCAGCCGCAGAATCTGCTCTCTAATAACAGCAGCGGTGACGCAGCACACAGGCTTGATTCCTGACCGGCAAATCAGCGTGACAGCTACTTTAAGCTGCACTCGCTGCTTCGGGCCCCCCCCCACCCCGCCCTCGTGACATGGTCGGTGCCGTCGCATGTCACGGAGAGGGAATGCGGTGTGAAGTGCGGCATTACACGACACGAGCGAACCACCCGGTCTGACTGAGAGCCCAGGGAGATGGTGGCGAGGCTGTTGGTGCGATTTCATGAATGTACATTAGTGTCAGATTACACGAGGCTTTGAGAAGCCACAGTAAAACTGGGTCATGGCAGTGGATAAGCTACAGGAAAACAAGTTCATCTACAGCACATTTATCACAAAAGTCAATTATTATAAAATGAGAAATATAAAGACACATGTTCGCAACTAATGCTGAACGTTGTGATGAAGCGATTTCTCAACTTGCCACAACAACGTGAAGGAAACACATCAATCCTCATGCAATATTATTACCCACTCAGCATCACACATCTACACTCAGAGGGAAAGATTATACTGAAATGTATTTATGCAGCTAAAAGAACTTCAGGCTACAAGGTTCAAAATTAGAAGCAATTAATAAACCCACTGTGCAGTATCTACAGTAAGCTATTACAAGGATATTGTTGCAGTTTCTCCAAAAGAAAAAAGAAAAATAATTCCCCTAGTGATCCCAGTGCTGTAACCATTCAGGCTGCATGGTGATTCATTAAAATTGTGCCTATTATATCTTGCATTTTCTTACTTTAACGTTTTATGACACCACACCCCTCCAAAAGATGTGACACATTAGAAAACTTACTGCAATAAAGTGAAGGGTAATATTTGCGCAGCATGGGCAAAGAGATGTACAGAACCCTCTGAAAACCAGATTATGGTGATGGATTATTAAGTACAAATACTAGATAAGTCAGTATCGGATTGTCTCAAACATTAATAACACGATCTATTTCAGTAATTCACTGTTGTCAGATTGTGTAGTTGCACATGATGCCTTTCAGATGTGTCAGTTGACAGATGTGCCTGCACTACATACACACCAATGTGGCTTTAAATGTGTTCGAGGTCGAGTTAGCTGTGGCTCAGTCAAAATGCACCACAGTACTGTGCTGGGAGAGATCCAGACTGAATGTGGACGGTGTTGACGAGGCGTCAGATCTACGGCTGGAATCGTTGGGTCTCACGAGGCCACATTACATTTCACAACATAAATCCCAAGCAAAGCAACTGATGAATTATTAGCAGTGTTTGAGGATGAGGAGACCAAACGGTACAATGATTAGTAAGTCCTGCAACGAAGCCTGTTTTTTTCTGGAGAAATTTGACATATTATCAATTTTATTATCTAATTTAAAATGAGGCCTGGCTCAAGCAAATTCATCCAACCAGAGCACAAAGAAAGAAGGAAAACCTGAACATTATTTCCATCACTTTCTGTTGTGCAGGATAGTTATTTGGTGAAAACCTTTATGTGAACAAACAAGTTGAGCATTAAAAAACTATGATATAGCAGTGATGGTAAAATATGATACTGCATAAATACTGGATTCATAGCTGTACCTAGACCTAAACCACCATCGCAGGAACTGTAGTTTAACAATTGCCTGGAAACTTTCTCTGTCTCTAAGTAATTCACTGAGGATTCTTGAGCATTCATGCTGCAAGACAAATTCAGCTCTTGTGCATCTCCATCCCTCTGTAACAGCAAGTCATTCAGCTGAGGTTAGGCTTGGTTCAAGTAGAGCACGTTAGTGTAGTAACGTGTTATCTTTATCTCGATCTCTCACAGCATCCAACCATACGAGCAGAACAAAGTAGGCTAACATAATTAATACTAATCCCATCACTTCAGCCCGCAGCTCGAATGCTAATGATGATCGTTATCAATGGGATGCGGCACATTGGAGACGACACGTATTTAATCATGAGGCTGAACCAGGCTGAAAACTTCTAGAGGTTTGTTGGGTACAGCAGAGGGGTAATTAAACTAAAAGCTGACAAAGTTAAAACAGTTTAGTTTGACCTCTTGTCTGCTAACCGACTGGAAGTAACAACCCTGAATCCCAGCGTGGCTTTCCGAGTCTTGGAAAAAAGCAGAATCACTAAAGTAAATAGGTAGAAATCAGCCACTCTGTGTTTTACAGGCACCTCCAACCACAAGGCCTGCAAGGCCATAAAGTCAGACACCACCAGACATGTACATTTATACATGAAACACACACAGAGAATCCATTTTCTCCAGCCAAAGTAAGTACTGAAGGTCCGAGTGGATGCAGGAAGTCAGTGTGTCCCGTCTAGTCCACATGTCGTTTCTGCCACTGGGTTATTACAAAAAAACAGTAAGACATCGTTAGCACCGAGAAGCAAAGAAGAATTTACACAATTTCCCTATGGGAACAATAAAGTTGTTGGATGTTTAATGGCAGCCAAAGTTGGTACAGAGCCAGAAAGTCTGAGCTGCAAGGAGATCCAGGCGGATGGACAAAACCCAGGACGTTCCTACACGAGACACATTCAAGCCCAGTGGAAGGTTTTTGGTTTTGACCAAACGTTACTATGTCGGGTAGCTAAACCTAACCAAACCATGATGTTATAATCACTACAGCAAACTGGCTTTTTGTCATCAGAATCCATTGGATCCATTGGATCCACTATCTACTGGAAAGACAGAAAGAGTCTTAGATACATTTAGTTTTATCTCTATTAAAGTGTGCAGGGAGCAATGAGGTGGGACTGGAGGACACTGCTAGTGTGCAACACAGGAGCATGAGGATCATTCTGGTAATTTTTATGGCTGGGGAAGGAACCGGCTCCAGGTTTTGATCTGACATTAGGTTCTACAATGTCGAGAGAAGCCATTCGGTGGTATTTGAACAGATGCCTGCTGCCTTAGGGGGGCTATTTCACAAGCCAAGAGGGACATCATTCATGGGTGTGTAGGTTGGAGGACTTTGGCTGAGGAGCTGAAGAACCAATTACAGTATTTTCCCCAGGAGAACAAAAGCTAAGTTGGAAATAGTTGACTACACCTTCAACAGTTGGTTTTTTTTTAGTTGTTCTCCAGTAAAGATTTGGTAGAGGTTTGGTTTGAATTGATAATTAAAATACAGCAGTTGCAGTGGAAATGTCTGCCAATTTATTTCACAATGTGGGTGAAGTTGCTCTTTAAAAAGGTTGCAGAAAAGATTTTAGAGGGCAACTTCACCAATTTTCTTGCTGTCTGTGGCTTTAACTTGTAAATGTACATTAATGCTTTTCAACTTCCCTCTGACTTTCCTATAGTAAAATATACACCTCACACACACAATCCCACTGAGAAAGATGAGAGTGGGGGGGTGGGCAGGTCCAAGTGGATGGACATAGTGAAGAACATGTGGGTAAGTCAGAGGTGTGTGTGTGTGTTTGAACCTGGGGCTTTGCTTGCTCAGTGGTTGAGCTCAAGAAAAAAAAAGGTGGGGAGGGGTGGGGTGGGTCAGAGGACCCAAAGGAATGAATGTTTAATTATGGCGAGCAGTGTGGGAGTGAAACTGGTGAGAAATCTTCCCCCCTTATGTGCTGACACACTGAGAGGGAACCTAAATTAGCCTCCTGTTCAAAATAATGGCCCGGACTTTGAATTGGGAAGAGACGAGTGAGTCCTCCCAGGCACCGTTTTGGAATTAGACAGATGTTAACGTGACGGCTCTGAACCGCTGGAAGAAAACCTGTGCAAATGCATCACCGGTAAGTTCACGGCCATCTGCAGCTGTAATCTGCACGACTTACAGTATAATGAGAAAAAATCACCTCCATATATTATCTGATATAGTTTTTAAGAAAATCTGAATTGTAGAACTTTTTAAAAAGGATCTTGGGCTGTGAGTTCTGCTTTGAACGTCAGTAAAATCTGCTTAGCAACATTATTGCAATGTCGGCAGCAAACAGGGGCACGAAAAGGGTAAAACAGCATCAACACAACATTTAATGCTCATCAGCTACTAGTCATAAAGCGGCAATGAGTGTATAAAAACAAAGTTGTAGTAAAAATGTTACTTTGTATTATTTGCACGTCTTCTCTTTGCCTTTAAAACCTTCTCCAAGCTCTTTGGGGACCATCAGAGCAGCAGTTGTATCCTTTCACGTGTAATTTTAGCCCAGTCTACCGCTTGTCTGTCTGCCATGTCGTAAAACTAAAACACTGACCTCATTCTTTGTAAGAATAATTCCTGGGTGGGCTTTGTTTTGTCCTTTTGATCACTGTCTTGTTGAAGGATCAATATTGAACGGCATTTACCACAATTTCGACCCTGCACACGAAGCTCTGACTGGTCCGTTGTTTCTGTTATGAACGATACTGTATCACCATCAATGAGAAAAATACATGAATTTTTGAATAAATCTGAGATGTGGTTTCCAAAGTCCAGAATCTGGCTACTACTATTGTTAATGTGTGTGTTGGGGACTTTGGTGACCCTTTACAATATCAAGACGTATGGAGATAAGATGAAAGTGAGATAAACGATTGTCTGACTCGGTCTCTCGTTGCGCTAAGCTAAGAGAAAATCAGGGGCTTGAAACAATTAACATACCACAATATTCTGTTCTGTCATCTTCATTTCTCAACGCAGCACAATCATACATCAAACCCAGGGCGGAAAACGGGTTCTGGGTCCATTCGATGCTGACAATAAACAAACACGCTGTAGATTACAGCTCTAAAAAGAAAGACAAATAGCACTGCCAGTTACAATGTGTGACTGTCGCACAGATGTGGGCTGTAATTTGAGCTTTAGGGCTTATAGACCTCTGGGAGTTCTCAGCATGGGGGGGACATGACAATGGTATGTAAATCAAAACAGAGAGTTTTTTATTTGCCCTCCTGGGATGTGACACCAGTGACATTAAAGTATAGTCTCACCACACACACACACACACACACACACACACACACACACACACACTGTGGTCTCGTCTTCAGTCTTCCAGCTGCAACTCTGTCTTCACAATGTCCTCTGTGGGGTTTTGTCACATAGATTTATTTTGTGTTTATATTTCCTCAAGTAATTTTCTAAAATATATGATTTAAATTTATACTAATTATGATTAAATCTATGTGTATTTATATATTTATTTAATCATACATCGATGTAAATAATTTAATTAATGATCTTATTAAAAATCTATTGTTAAACTACAGTTTTTATGAAAAACATATCAAACATTGTAGAGGCTGTGTCTCACAGTGGGATAACTTTATTGTTTCCTATAATAACAGTTAACATGTCCTCTAAAAATTACATTCCTATAACATCTTAACTGCAAATGGGATTGAAAAAGATAATTCCAACCATTTCCTGTGAACATAATGACAATATGTTGGCGTGAAACACAAATGGCGAGTTGTGATGCTGCAGTACAATGTCCAGTTCATGTGACTACAGAGTTTCATGGTTGTGTTTTAGGTTACGGCAGCTGGTTAGGGTCAGACGAAGACCGAGGGCTGGTGTAATACAGGAAAATCTCACAGTCAGTTCACACAAAAAGTGTTTTATAGCTTTTAAACACATCCACAGTGTCTCACTAACCCTAACGATAGTGGTTTTCTATCCTGAACTGAACCAGACATAAGATTTTGAAATCGACCTCAGGTCATCGGCTTGACAGTCCTGTGCTTTATACCCTCCACCTTTCTATGCCACCACTCACTTTTCCTTAACTAAGTACTGTAATTTTTAGGTGACAGGGTTGTAATAGTGTATATTATTCTATGTTGCAGATTGACACTAAATGTAATGACTGAAACTTTAAATGACTGAATGTGTCATATTAAACAGGAGTTTAGAAAATCCAAAAAATACACAACTAAGCAAGGTTTTTTTTGTCAGACAGCAGATGAAGTCAACTAAACATGAGGAGTTTAGATTATTATGCAAATATATTATCATGTTTATGTGCTGGCTTGCGGTCACCAACGACACATATGTTACTTACTGTACTAAATTTGTTGGAGAGTTTTTCCCAAACACAATTCATGGAATCAAACTAACAGGAAAAATGGCTCAGTTTTTCTTAATGTTTTACAGACGTTTTTCTAAGCCAATGATCTGTTTTACTTTAGATCGAGACATTTTTATGTCGGCAGACTGTATTCACCAAAGCAAAAAAAACGCAGACGTTAAAGCTAAATCCACCGACTTACCTATCGACAGTTCTGTTTTACTGATACGATTTGGAAGTATTGAAAACTATCACAGAACTCCTGTGATACTGAAGACAACCCAAAAGCCCCATATTTCATAAATACAAGTCACATGACTTGTATTTGCAACTCGTATTTATGAGATCTGTTTCTCGTAATAATCAGAAACATATCTGTAATGATGTCAGAAGGATCTGGATATTAGTTTTTATTATTATTAGTTTTTATTATTTCGTTAGACTTTTGGCAGCGATATGCTTCCGTAACTTGTATTAATAAATCAATTCCAGTGTTAGTTTGTCAAAAAGAAAAAAACTTTAACACATGGTGGCACATTGTTCCTTCACTGGCTTTTTAATTTTCATTCTCCCACTGTCACCTGTGGATGTGCGTCACCTCCTCCCCTTTCACCTCTCACCCAACACTCTGACTCTTCAGTGTGACTTCAAGTTTCATGCTGCTGTGTTTTCAATCTTTTGAAGTTCCGTCAAAATGCATCTGAAAAGCCGAGCACAGTCCACACAGCACACGCAGTATCGCTCCCTTTGAATACCTGCTATAATGCAGAGCAAATTTTTCAAATTCTTTTTCAGGTATTATCGCTCCGTGTTGTCAGACCAAGGTCAATGGGAGTGCACAGTCTTGTCTCTTCATTTTCTGACAGCTTAATAAAATCCTCATACACCTCTACCCTTTCACTGTGGCCTTTTTTCATGTCCCTATCACACCTAAGGCTTTTTCCAATGCATATACGATAAGCCAGTTTTGTGCAAGTGTCAGAGATAAAGAGAACTTCTTTCTCTCCTTTTTCCCCAAAAGGCTTCAGCGGAGAAATAGTCACACTTGGGAGAAGATGGGGGGAAACCAAAGGGTGTGAGATGTGAACAGTGTGAGGGAAGTTACCCAAAAACTAAAGGAATATAATACATACATTGTTCATCAAAATTAATGAGTTGAGTTACAGTATCACCTGACAGTTGGTCTGACCAGCTTCATTTAAATATTACAATTTTTCTCCAATTAAAACAGGTTAAATAACTCATTACGTTGCTGAAAGGACCTGGGATGCTAATGGCAGAAAACACTTATTTTGATGCTGTTATTCATTATCTTTTATAACTAATGTGCCTGGTTCATTTTTTTTTCAATTATTTTGTTGAATCAAAAATCAGAAAGTCTCTTGAGTATCATAAATCATAAATAACATCCATTGTGGACCTTCCTGTGTTGGACAAATTAGAATAAAACATTCAAGCTTTCTATTGTTTCTTCATAAAGTACAGTAATAGATAATGTTAACTGACACCTCCTGTTATGCAGAAGCTCCTTGATAGTGGTTGTAGACCTGATGCAAGTTGCCCAATAAAAATGGGCCTAGTTTATTTTTTTCCCTTTTATTTTGAGCTTCAGTTTTCTTTATTTTGTTTTGAGCAGTTTTAGGTTGATTTTCTTGTAACTTTTATGGCCTTTGTATGCAGTTTTCCACACGAACACCAAAACCAGTTTGGCCCAATGTAATTAAAACTGACAGAGAAAAGCCTCCCTGCTTGTGTCCTCCACCGCTCGGCCAGCTGTCACCGTTACTTTATGAATGACACGTGCCTACAAATTGCATTTTACCTTTTTAAATTGTTCAGGGCTAAACTCTGTTGGGATAGTGTTGAGTTTTCTGGACCACTGGTTCCCATCCATTTTGTCTTGAAATCTTTAAACAATCAAGGAACATTATGAATCTTTACATGTGCCACAGTGTGGAACTTACCAAGAATGACGGACTAATAGGAGCAGATAAATATTGCAGTGCTTGGCTTTTTGAACATATTTATCAGGCCTCTTACAGTAGTTTTCTATGGTCACAGTCATACCAGGTAGTTACTTGCACTTTAATTGTGTTCACCTGGCACCCTGAGTGCAAAGCTGTTCCCTGATTAAATGGCTAAAATTACTATAACAGCAGGACTCTGAATGTTAAAGAGCAGCAGTAGGAGCCACTGCTCTGACACCTGCTCCCAATGAAAATGCATGAAATGTGCAAAGTAAATCAATGCAGCACAGTAGTACCACGCTCTAATCAAATACTATGAAAGGACTGCGCAGTACTTTGATACTACGTCTAAATCAAAGCAAGTCTGGGTTTGCACTGTACATATCTGCGTATTTTCTGGCAGTGTAGTTGGATTTTACCAGCTTTGGTTTGACTGGAGACGGGCAGTGAAGAAGAGGACTAATCCGACTCAGTTTTAACAAAGAACGTGTGTGTGTGTTGCCTAATAAGTGAACAAAAGATTAATGCCACACTGATCCACAATCTGAGCTGTAAACAGTTTGTCGAGTAGCCTGACAGCAGAGAGACTGGAGTCCCTGTGATGCCCAGAATAAATAATACACTGACGGGATGACTTGACGCGCCTGTAATTGGAAACCATGACAAGACTTTGTGAATCAGGAGAACTATAAAATGTGCTTTTCCCCAAAGTTTGATACAGTGAAGAGAAAGTGGTGTTCAGGAGAGGAGACCCTGATCTGCTGATTCGGTTGATTACATTACAAGGACTTGTGAGGACTGACTCTCTTTCTTGCAAGATGGAAGACTCCAAACTAGTCGGGCCTGGAAAGGACTGGAAACAGTTTTGAAAAACACACACACACACACACACACCCACTACTAAACAAACTCCCAGTGACTTGGATTCTACAAAGTATGCTCACATACGTGCAATGAGCAACAGCAGGTGCCTGTTAAATAAAATATATTCCCATCCACACGATGGAGGATCATTTATACTACACAATGTTTACTGCCAACGAGAAATGTTCTCACTTATCCGCCAAATGTTTGCTGTCTGCATTTATGTATTTTGTTTTCATTACAATATGAGCTCCTGGCACAAAAACGTCTCAAGCGTAACGCCGTAATGGAAACATTGATGGTAAAATATTTAAAAAGTCAATATTGCATCATGCAAAGGCAGGTCTCCAAAGTCAAAGTTCTCGACTTTGTCAAACAACCAAGCTTGACCTCCTCCCCAAAGATGCGTTAAGACTTCGAATACCATGCGCTGACGTATATAGTACAATATGAAGTTTAATACATTCTCCATAGTGTGTGGGATTTGTAGTTACATGTACTGTACCTGTGCCCTGAAAGCTGTTAAAATACACATGGGGGTTGGAGACCCCCCCCCCCACAAACTGAGCTTGTGCTGCTTCTTTTCCAGCACAAAAGGCACAAAACAGTTTTTTGCGTTTCACCGTGTGCACACTGTCTGTACAAACAGGACGACAGCCTGGGTCATACAGTTGGATCATGTATGACACAGTCAGTTTATGAGCTGCCATGCTGAACTATTGTAAAGCGCTGGGACTGTCACCGTGTGTTTGTTGCTTTTCAAGTCTGTCAAACACCTGAAATGTAAATGTGAAAGACGGCACGCTGACAAAACACTTGTTTCCCAATAGCTTTTCAAAGTGTTTTTATTCACCTTGATAATGTGACAAAACCCGAGCACACGTCAAACCTCACAGCTGCCTGTCCTTCTCTCAGACACATCATTTTTCAAGGCACTTTTTGCCATTGAAAGCAAAGCAAAGCTGCAGCAGCATTAACGATCTTGCTTCTTATGGACTAGTACATGTACATAAATGCCATCAAACTTCCATTTCTAATTTCCCTATAAAAAAAAATGTCCTGCTAAAAAATGCCTCCAAATGACATCACTGAGGAACACTCAGTTCAGATTATGTCATCATGTTGCTCGTACCATGGAGTTTGTAATGATGGTCAACCCGCTTTTCCAGAGCTCCTCCAGATGACATCATCTGAACTCCTAATGATGAAAAACACTTTTCCAGGTGATGTCATCCGGAGGACTTTTTCAGCTTGAGGCAAAGAAATATTTTAATAAAGGGAAGTCAGAGGGAAAGCAAGTTGAAAATTAGTGGATTTGCCCTTTAAATTTGCCATTTTCTGATTTATATTCATAAATTTGTGTCACAGTGATGAAGAGGAATTCGGGGCCTCTTTTTTAGGATTTTACGGAAAAGCCATTAAACCCACATCAAATCTGTATTTCACTCTCTTCAATCTATGGCTGTGCCGTAGTGTCTCTTTTCTGTCCTTTATTCCTGCGAATCAGAGACTCTTCTGTCGAGCACAGTAGGACCTCTGATTGTGCCATAAGATTCTTCGACTACGGTGAAAAGAAAAGCCAGCGTTGGGCTCGAGTCTGGTGATGTGAAGAGCATCCTTAAGTTCTGTGCTATGAAAAGAGTCAGGTAAACATGGAGCCACTTAAATCAGTTCATCACCCATTGTCCTTGTCATCTCATTTTAAAATGTCAGATGTATAGTGAACACTGGCAACTAAAATAGCCTATAATTCGCTTTCAGTGCCATAATTACTGCAACGTATGTGTATGGGAAATCCCAATGTGGACACTGCACTGGAGCTCCTGTTCATGCGTCTCATCGCAGCTGTACTTTAGCTGATCCATCCCTTCCGGTGTTGTGCACATTTAATGAAAAACAAAAGTAATAATATTTGCGGTGTCATCATAGGGCAGAAACTCCATCTCCTCAATAAACTTTATTGTGCAGACGTGTTCTCTGAGAACTGTCTCCTTCCTGAGGGCAAACAGAACCTCGGTGAAACTAAACTCACAGCCGATACGCAGCTTCAGTCAGACACACTGCTTCACCTGAGTGTGCGTTTGTGTGGAGAGATGTTTGCTGGGACCAGATCTTTGAAGGGTCTAATTGTAGTTTGTAGGAACCAACAAATGTTCAGATGATTCTACTTTTTTCTAATTATTCTACTGTAGCTAGAAGGTCTGTTTCCAGAGAGAGAAGGACCAGTGACACCATTTCTGTCTACGTATGTTCCTCACCCATTGTGTAGCTATTTTTAGATTTGACAAAGCACCGATAATCCTCATTTACAGCTGTGCTGTACATGTAAACACAACGTATATAGTTATAGCTTTCTTCCTTTAAGCTTGTACTGAAAGCAGATCGACCAAACAGAGAGAAAACTAGATCCTTGCTATGAATATTGTGGTTTATTGCTGGATGACTGTCTCACCGACATGAACTGAAACTCAGATTGACGTAAGGCTCCATCTGATCATCTGACGCAATTGTGTTCTACACCTTGTATGTATAATGACAAATAAAGCACTTTACCGTTACCTTCTTGCTGTTGATCCATTGAACCAATCAAGCCTCTATCTTCCAAACATCTGAGGGTCTAAACACTACGTGAAGACAATAAGTGTTACAATAACTGCAGTCACTAGACAGTGTGTTGTTGTCCTTATGTAGTAATACACGATATCTATCTTCTCACTGTTCCTGGTGTGAGAAGAGGAAAAAAAAAGATTTCTGTTTGTCTGCTGCAGACAGAAGCTAGAAAGGGAAAATTCTGTCTCGTATCTGACTTATGTCTTTGTTCTGTGTGTGTGTGTGTGTGTGTGTGTGTGTGTGTGAGAGTATCATCGTCTTGTATGCTTAATATGAAATCCTCTTATTCTCTTTTTGGTTTGATAATGTTCTTGCTTTCCTATATTTTGTCTATATTTATTAAAGGCTTTAAACTGGTGTTTGTCTGCTCTCAGAGACTGGGAACTGCTTGAAATGTGTATGTTTTGTGTAGTTTTGCTATGAGTCCACCAATGTTATTTTGTGTGGTGTGAATTTTTTGGAGGGTTTATTATCTATGAAATGAAATAAAATAGAGTAAGAAAGAGTAAGAAATTATAACATTCCTTGATTTTTAAAAGTAAAAATGTAAGGACTTATCCAAAAAGAGTCAATTAATGTTATTTTTGATGTCATGTAATTAATAATAATTCTACTGAAGGTGGACTTCACAATGTACTCAGTGTTATTAGACATTTTTTAAACTCCTTAAACGTTTAATTTATTTTTGTTATTAGATACGAGAGAAAAGCAAATGTTGCCAGCTGATGGCTGATGACATTCAAGCTCTGAAAAGTCATTAAAGTTCTCAACTGAGTTGCCAAAAGTAAAACCAAAAGCTGGAAAAAAAAAAAAAACCCAAGTCCAGCATCTGTCTAACAGCAGCTCGTTCTGTCTGGTGCTGAAGAACGAGGCTCCTCGTGGGCTCAGTGCCCCAGGGAATTCTGCTTGCCTGCTCGCTTCTCGCATCACATCGTCCTGGATGACGGGAGCCGTTACAAACCCAGAGAGGATGACTTAGAGAAAGAGCAACGGAGAGGACAAGAAGGAGATTAAGGGGACAGGAAAGCAGAGAAGACAGGGGGAGAAGAAGAGCCCAGGGAGGAACAGGAGTTGACAGGAGGAGACAGGAGGGAGGGTGGGACGAGGGTGACAAAGTGATGAACTAATGATGGGGAACGAGACAAAAGGCTTTGCATATTAAAACATCTTGTCACTGTGCGGGGGGACAAAGGTAAGTGGTAAGAAAGACGCAGACTAAACCAATCAGCAGCAGAGAAGTGGATCATGCTGTAGGAGGTTTGGAGACGTTTTTGTGGATTTTGCTAAGACTGGATTTTTGTTAAAATTCTTTGTAACTGTGGGGAATCCAGGTTGACCACGGCCCCCATCCTCTATAAAGCTTTGAAATACTGCCTCTATAGGCTGGTGAGCAAATGACCTTTGAGCTACACTTTGTGTCCCTGTCACAGCAGGGGAAATATATCTTGGCATGTCTGTGGACTTTGTGGGGGCCCAGATCCAAAGGAGGGGCTTTTTGTTTGTAGTATTAATACATACTGCACTACTGGTTGAGGGTATTCTCAAACTAGACTGTCTGTAGCTTTTGTGATGACAGTTTCTTCAGAAGAAAATAAACATTGTGATCTGTGGAACAGCAAACTAAATTCTGGTCACTTTGGATCATATCTCCCTGAATAAATCTATGTACATATACCACGAGGGAGAGTCATGAACATTTTCATACGTTTCTTACATTTCTTACACATAGCGAGACTTTTTTACTTTATATACTATGTCATCTTTAGACGTCAAATATCAAAGCGTCTGGTTTTCCATTCGCTGACACAAACAGGGACCCTGAGCACCGTCATGTAACGCAGAGGGGGCTAAACAAAGCAGAGCCCTTTGTCGCCTCAGGCACGAGAACGAGCTGGCATCACACTTCCTAAAGCAACTAGATGATGGCTGGACGTCTCAGTTAGTCATATTAGGCTATTACGCTGTGGAGCTCTATTTTAATTTACAGGTGTCTCTTTTCGTGCGTCAATAAGCTCAACACAAGATCTGTTGGAAGCACAAAAAAAAAATGAGTCAAGGGCAGATATCAAATAATTCCACTCTACTGAAAACACATAAAAATTGATCTTATGTGAATTTCAAATCCCTTTTCGAAGTGGATTCAGCAGGTGTTAACAATAAGGAGTTTTGCTGCTTCTGAAGCTGAACTTGGAATCTAATATTAAAAAATATTGTGTCACGTCCAGCTGGTAAACAACCTCACAGGCTGCTTCCAAGTCGACACTTGAGTGACAAGCAGTGAGGAATAAGATTTGCCCGACTGATGGAATTCACTTTGTTTATATTTGAGCTTATGACTTATTCATGTCTCAGTCAGACACTTTTTCATCTATAAGTTCACAATTTTCAACAGTTATAAGGCCTAGAAAAACACCCCCATCACATGTGTAGTTTTACAGTTTGGGCATTTGTGTTAGATGGGAAGTGAAGGTGTCTTGAGTGGCACAAAATGTCCTTTTACGGGACATTAGGAGCAGTTTGTGTTTTTATGATATTGTTCACTCGGCACTGAGCTGGAGGAGCTGCAGCCACGAGTGTCCTTCAATAGCTCGGACTCAATTATTTGTCCGACCTAATACAAATGTTCTGCTCTTCCATTAGATCTGCAGCTCCCAGTGCCTAATCCTTCTTCATCCCGTGCAGCCAGTGATCATTTACTTCTGTATCTGTGTGTGGAATGTTTCTCAAAGGTCACCATGCCATTGTGCCCAAACCCCCCTTCCCAAAGACAACCCCCCCAACTCACAAACACCGTCTCTCGCGACCTCCCACTGCACACTCACTTTCTGTACATAGCTTCTTATTTTATTTTTACTGTATTCGATTCCATCTCTGTGTACATACTTTGCTTCTTAACTTTATACTTTAGATTTTGTGTTTGCACCTGACACCAGCACAAATCCCTCGTACTGTTAGGTGTTCTGAACTGTGCCTGGCAGTAAGCTGTTTTCTGATTCTGAGAGCAGAGCTGCAGAGGCTGCTCCCGTGTTTGATCTCATGCAGGTATCTGTTTGTGGTGCGTTAAGTTGTGTGTTTAATTGGCTCATCTTGCACCTGTGCATGTGCTTTTGTAATCTCATTTTACAGGGACACTGCCTGTGCATTTTCAACACCTCAGTATTTGTGGGTTATCTGTGTGCAAAGATAAAAATAGCCGCGCTCATAATATGCTGAACTGCAGTCGATAAGCGTTCATGTGCTTCATCTGCCTTTATCCCCCCTAATCATGTCTTATCGATCACGTGTCTGATAGATCAATATTTGTTATGCGTGGCATTTTCCATCCTCTGTCAACATCTCAGGCCATCAGAGGTGATTCCACAGGGGACACATCCACCAGCAAAATGATAATTTGTCCAAACAGCAGGTGACATTGGCAGACCCCCCCCCCCCTCCTCCTCCCCCTCTGCAACTCAGGCAATATGTCTGCCTCGAGGCTGACTTCTTAATATCTGCAGGAATAGTCAAATGCGGTTATAAAAATACGAGCAACGATTTTAGGACATTATTCGCCAGTAATGTGGAGCTGTATTAAGATTCTGGTGGCGGTGTGTGTGCACCGTCACAGCCGAGACCACAGTCTGCTGCTCAGACAGTCATCTGAGAGGCAGAAAAAGGAATAAAGTCAGAGACTTCATTTGGCAAAAGCAGTGAACACAGATGAACAGGGAGGGAATGTATGAGTGAGGATTGTTGAAATACCATCCTGGGAAAAGTCATTTCACTTTGTTCCCCACCGCTATTTCATTCCAGTCTATTTCTCCATGGGCATACACGGGAAATAATTAGTTCATAAAGCTTTACATAGTGCAACATTTTGGCTGCAATTCAGAATTATTCATTTCCATTATTGAATCTAAATGGCTGTGTGCTGTGACTGAAGTACTAATGATATGCAGCATGTACCACGAATGATGCAGGTATGACTTTAATATGAAAGTTCTTTTCTTCAGAACAGACTTCATGATGGTCCAAATGAGCATTGAAGCTGAGACCTTTTTTTTAGAGGTGTTTTGGCTCCAGCTTTTCCAGATGTACAAATCATTTTTTTTTTTGTAGACTAATATTTACTAAAGCCTAAAATCTTTATTTTCTGCATGGACAATGTTACGCATCAGTTGACACACATCTGGAAGCTGAGTCATAAGTAAAAATGAGTAACAGCTGTAGAGGAATGTTTTTTCATTTTTTTCATTACAGTCAACACACAAACATATAATCAATGGGGTGAATTTATTAAGCAGCGGCCGCAAACCTGATAATTTTGTGTGTCCTTCCAAAGGTGAAATAAGACCATGGGTTTGTAAAAACATAATAAAATATTCAGCAACATTCAATTCATGTTTGGATGATGGGTAATTTTGGATAAACTCATCCATTAGTTTGTACACTACAAGAAACTACAGTAATCAGGCTTTAGTGCCTCTTTATTGAGCACAGGCCTCAGTTGTGGGAATGGGATGTTTTTTAAATAACTGCTGAACAAACATTTAGCTCAATGTCAATCGACCTTTGACCACATTATTATTGTACGATGACATTATATTAAAAGCAGTAAGCAAGACTACAGTACATTAGATAATCTACATTCTGCTTCACATAAAAGCATTATTAAGCGGTAGAACATCGAAATGATGACCTCATGCCTTTTACTCGCTGTAGTCTCCTAATGAGTGTCTGTCAGCAGCAGAGACGCTGCCAGCTGCCTGCTGGACGTCTCCATATGTGTTATCTCCGAGACGGCGGCGAAACAAAACGCAGCAGAAAACACCAAGCAGAGGACGAACACATTCAAATCTGATCTGAGTCAGCAGGAAAAGTCATTTCGCAACTTTTAGCATTAATCCAAGGAATTAAGGAAAAACTTAAATTGTTGCATATTCTCTGCATTTACTGTGTGTTTTTTTAATCATTTGTTAATTAAATTATGTCATTAACATCTACAGTCTGTCAAACAGAGCGAAGACCCCACCCGTACTTCCCACCTAATATTGCTTTTGTGTTTTTCCACCTTGATCTTCCTCTGGAGGAAACCTTCATAAGAGTCAACAACCAAACCCTTAATGATGAGTAATTGCATCAAAAACTCATATCTGTTTTCTCCCAAAAGAGTCCACGAAGCAAATCTCCTGAATAACAAATGACGATGTGCCAGTAATTGTTAAGCCATTATAAGAGGACGGGCTAATTACCGTACGTCTGCAGAGAGCAGGGGAGGTTGCCGTTATTGCAGCCGATTTCCCACTGCTGTCAGTCTAGCTAATGGGAACCTGCACCACAGGCTCCCAACTTTGGTGCCCATTTAATCTCCTGATTAAATGCCGCTTGACCTGCACTTGGAAAAATGTGATAGGGAACATCACTTTTTGCCTTTTATTTGTTGTGCTCCTCACTTTCGAGCCCTGGCAGTGGAGCATCAGCTGACAAGCGTCACGCAGTGCAGTAAGTGAGAAGCTCATCGGGAATCCATACAGCCTTCAGATGGCATACATTTACTCATTAAACATTCAGCTAATGATTTTAACTCTGGGTATACAAACGGATAGAGCAGCAGACTTGATGTGGCATCACATAACACCTCATTTGCAAGATTCATGACAAACATCTAAATTACAAAGTTTTCACGTTTGTGTAGCTGCAGTACTGATGGTTGATTGACATTTTCTTGTATTACTGTGTCGCCGTATAACAATCTGCTGCACGGGAACATTCCTCACACTATGTCTTCTGTGCAGGGAAACTCGAGGTGGCTGAGACTTAATGTAAGCTGAGCAGGGAGCTCAGCTGCTGATGCATCTGGATTTTGCTTTGCCCTCAATGTGCTAGTTTCTGTTAAGGAACTTGTTTTAAAAATGAGGACTGACTGACACGAGTGTAGAAAAGTGGCACAAGTTAACAATTGGCTCCAGTGGCACAGTTTCAAAATCCAGTCGTACAGGATGGTCTGATGTAGAGCTGGATCATGTTTTAACATGATCTCAAACTCCCTCAAACCACCAAAAAGTTCGACTGGCAACACTTCTCAATCAGAAAACCATAGCACACACGGTTAACAGGGAGCATTACACAAATGAGTTTAGACACTTGTATCCACCCTCAAATCGCATTTTCATGCTAAAACAGAAGATCGTTGCCCAAAATGACCTCTTACACTACTGATGCATCAAAAAGATGCAACGAAAGCTGATTTTTCTCTCAAACAACACAACTTGTGGTCAAATGTTTCAACTTTCATTGTCACTACACAGTAGACAACAAAATACTAATACTAATAATATCAGAAATTATTTACTGCACTTCATCTGATTTCATTTCGTTCGAACACAGAAAAGCTGAAGACTGTAAATATGAAAGTGAATAAAAAGGAACCGAATGAAAACATAAAAAAAAATCTAAATGATTTTTTTTTTTTTTACATTTAGTCCATTTGCTCCTGTCCATTAGCCATCAGGTTGCATCAACATCACACTGACTGTTTTCCCTCAGCTTCCCTCAGACAGCCTGGAAGCTGGATTCAGACTGATGATCACTGACAATTTTGCAAAGGGAGCTGCACGTTTACATCGGGGATTCATTTTGCAAGTAACTTCTCTCAGTTGGAAACGTGTGTTGTTTTTCACGTTGTGCTAAGAAGGTTATGATGATGAAGATCAAGTGCATCTGTAACTTTTATCTTTGAGGTTTGAATATTTTTTTCACATAAATCAGTGTTTTGCTACAGAATAACATGTTTTCACTTTGACTGCACGTGGAACAAGAATCAGGGGGCAACAATTTCCATCATACAAATAGACATTTACAAGTTAAACACAGGTCACCTGGTCAGGCTTTCAGCTGAAACTGCTTTTTGGAATGATAATGAGTAGGGGTGGGATGTTCCATGAATTCTATATGTTTCCTTATTGATACTGTAGAAAAGAACAAAATTGCCTTTCTGTTCTGTTTTGATGTGTTTTTGAGAACCGAGTGGGAGCAGCTGAAAACTGCTGCCTATATTTAGAGCTTTGCAAGTAACAATGACGTTCCTATACAACTAAACAGCTCCCGTAATCTGCCGTGATACGTGTTTGTTTGACTACAGCGTTGTTGAAGCGTTTTATGGTTGTGATTAGGCAGGTAAGGGGCTGGTTAGGGTCTGAGAAAAATTGAGGGCTGATGTAATAGAGGAAAATCTAAAGGTCATTTTTTATCAGCTCATTTTCCTTTAATGAAAGTTTCATTAGTTAAAGAAAGACGTTGTATCGGAACATAATAATTACATTCCTACAAAAATATAATTGCATTTGCAGTTTAGTTGTACAGGAACATAATTTTTTGCTACAAAATGGCCTCAAAACCTGCATGGTTACATTTTTCATGGCAAAAGAGGAACTAACTTTTGACCAAAACAAAGGCTGCTATGCTCTATGCTATGTTATCTACCGCGATAAGTACAGATTTGATTAAACTAATTAAATAAAATGACAGCAGATCTGTCTGTAACAACAGTCCTAGTTGTGTCATGGAAATATCTTTTGATTTACTGAGTAGTTTACCACTTTTAAACCACGTTGAATTGCAACAAACACACAAGCTTGATGCAAAGCAGAGTTCGCATGTTGGAAGAGTCTAATGAAGTGTTGATTATAACTGTTCAGCGGCAAATCATTTTTTGATTTGTAAATTGTGTCAGAAACCGTGACCAGCAAAGGGTGAAAACGTGAATCTAATTTGTTTCACCAACTGAAACACAAACACATCCATTAATTCAGAAAGGTTTGAGTATAACGACTTTAATATCATGATAATTATCGATATCAACTTACGTTGTATGAGAAAATGAATTTCTGTGATAACTTCTGTTTGCATATTGTTGAGCCTTAGTCTGACAGATTTTACGATTTCTTAATTTCCATTTCCTTTATGTAATTAAGTGTTTATCACCTCCATACAATTTACAATTATTACATTTATTTACATGATTGTCAGAGAGATGTGTGCCAGGATGGCTTTACATCACAAAGAATATGATATGATTTTATAAGCTTTTACCTTTTTTAAGGAGGCTTTTCAGTTTTCAGGAAGTTAGTCCTCGTTTCTTGTTTTTAGTGTGTTTTGTACTTTTGTCCAAAAAAAGATTTGAAAATGTATATTTCTATCACCGGAGTTGTCGCTCTGCTGACCATGTTCCGGTCGTAGAGTCGATTGAGTCCTACTCTCTGTGTAGCTATGACAAACCTTGAGACATCTTACCAGTGTTTGCCAGCAGCAATTAATTACCAAGCTAATCTGTAAGTCAAGCAGCAAATTCTCATTCTCATTCTCATGGGTGTGAGTTTAAATGTTTAGACAAATGACCAAGGACTCGTAACCCTAATGCCTAGTGACACAACACTGTTAGAAAAAGCCAAGCATCCATCTAAAGGAGAGGTTGAGCATCACTGCCTGTTTTTGCAAGTGCAGCTCACGGAGGGTCATAGGTCGCTGACAAATGAGTTGACTCATAACAGTAAATCATCTGATAAGAAAGATTCAGGCTGCTGTGAGAGTAAACAGAACTTCTCATGGTCAGGATGTGAGGGGTGTGAGGTAATGATTGGAGGGCTTCCCTTTTATGAATCACAACGGCATCAGTGTTTAAAGTCTAGATGTTTCTTTGCAACGAGAAATTACACTTAAGCCTAATAACCCTCTCATTTGTTTCACATGATAAAACACAGAGAAGCCATATGAAAAGACCGCAGGCTTTCACACAGACACATAATGCTAAAACAGTTGAATGGTGTTGAAATGATTCTCATGTATGTTCATTATAATATCTTTTTTTATTTGCTGCTGCAGGGGATCCATGTAAAATGGAGCTTTCCCGCCTTTTGCATTGGTAACTTAATGCATCGAGTCTATTCTTGGGACTCCATGAGTTGAGTTATGGAAGCATGTGACGCTTTCCTCAATCTCCAACATATTTCATCCTCTTCCTTCTCCTGCGTACTCCATGAAGCTGGATAAACAAACTTCCTCTCTAACAGGATCCAATTGGGACGAGGCAGATCACACAAACACGAGAGACGATGTAAAACCGTGAGCTGCTGCACGGATCACACTGTGTAGCCACAGGCTGTTGTTGTTGTTTCTGCCTTCACATCACTACTGTGCTTACTGAAGTAAATGATGCTTACAGTTGACACTTGACCTTAAACAATGTTAACACCCAAATGCGAGCGCTACCCACATTTGCCCGAACTGTGAATGGAAAAGCAACATAAAATATGTTAGTGTCCAAAACATATTTCTACCTGTGTGGAGCACAAAAAGCAGAGTGCAATACGATCCTCTCCCTCCACTGCTGCTGCTGCTGTTGAACTGAGAGACCTTCAATATGTTTGCCAGAGGCTGCATTATATAACCTCAGAGGCCTCCGCAACATATCACATTATCATGATAATATTCAAACAAATGAATATTATCCTTCTTTCTACAAAATGCTTTGAGTTATTAGCACGTGAATGTGCTCACACAGGAAGTTCCATAGAAGAACAACTAATGTACTGTTCTGTGACACAAGACTCATGAAAACTTTAACATAGCTGTCAAAGCAGTTGCTGTCCATAACCTCATGTCATCAAGTGCAGCATCCATGGATAAAAAGCATAAATAGGATCCTCTTGTACAATCAGACAGGGAAAAAAAAGTGAATGAGTCCAGGTTCCATTGTCCTCCTCTGTGACAAGTCTCTCGGCTCCTGCCCAAACATCAATTAGTCCTTAAAGTCTTTCAACAAAGGTCTGACGGTACAGATTCACAGTCAGCACATTGCACGGGACAATTACACACACCAGCTGGGAAAGAGTGCGAACACGTCAAGTCATAAACCTCCTCCCATTGTCATGCAAACTTTCTACAGGAGCGATAATTTAAGAACAATGTGCATTATAGTGCATGAATCAGAGTTTAGCTGGGGCTGTTTCATTGTGAGGGAAGCCACCGTGCCACATGTTGAACATCATAATATCCAAGGGAGAAAAGGGACTACGCTCCTTAAAGTTCCAACATTTAAGCTTCCTTTAGTCATGTCCAGTCTAGAAAGGATTATACCTTCCTGCAACTGAGTGCAAAGTTAAAAAGAACCCTGGCTTTATCCTTTTAGAAAGGCTCCATGTCGTCAGCCATTGGCTACTTTCTGTAGATAACAGAGCAAAAAGCAGGAAGGAGCTGAAACAATGGGGGGATGTGATTTGACGTCCTGATCAGTCAACCCTGCTCCTTCAATCACTGTCCGACTCTTCAGCCTCATCGTCCACGCATCGCTGAGCATGACTTTGCACACCTATGCATGACCAAAGACACACACTCTCTAAAGTTTTGCTGAATTAACTAAATCCTGACGTCAGGCATAAAAGATGAGGAAGAAATGAAGGGCTGCAGTTGGTGGGTTTTTCCTTAGTCCAACTGAGGGTCTGAGGATATAGGGTGTCACATGGTTTTAAAATTTTAGAGGTTTAAAAACCTTTGACATTAGTTTGTGATTTGAACGTATATATATGAAACTGAGTGGACTACTGAGTTGAAACATAGCTCTGTGAGCTTATTTCTCTTTGCAGTTTAATGTGCCATCACTCCCTCCTGGCATTTTGTTTGCCGTGTTACATAATTTTATTGAGTAAAGATTTACTGAAGAGAGGGAAAAGATCCAGTTCGTGAAGTCGGGCATGTTCTTGAACATGCACGTACAGGCTAAAGTCAGGCTAGATGCACTTCCCATACACTTCTCAGTGCATTCATGGGTGGATTACGGAACAGGGCTGGTGGGACCAAGAGACCCAAGGGCCCCAAAAGTGTCTTGTTTTAAATTTACAGAGCTCTGACAAAAGCCAAAAACAGATTTGAAACGATACACAGGACAAACAATCCTCAAATTGAGCTACACCCCAACAGCTAAATATAAACTGCAAATGCGATAACATTCCTGAGAAACATAATTTCAAACACATTTTGTTTCCTATCGAGAATATGTTGACGTGTAAGGAAACTGGCAAGCTGCAAAAACGTTGATACTGAACATATCAATGAAACCTTACCAGTTTTCTTCTGTAATATGCGATTCTGCGGTACAGTGTGCAGTTTGTGTGACTACGATGTTATGAAGGCAGTTTAAGGTTGTGTTTAGGTTACAGCAGCTGGTTAGAGCCAGAGGAAGATCGAGGCCTGGTGCAACACAGGAAAACATTTTACCCAAAACGTGTGTCATCACTGTCAAACATGTCCAACAGTCTTTCTCTGAACCAGTCATCAGCAGTTTTCTTGCCTGAAACGAACCAGGACACAGGACTCTCGGGTCTAGTGGAGGACACCCTCCCCAACCACCTACTTGCAAGTCACTTTTCCTTAATAAGTCCCGTTTGTGTCAAAGGGTTGGACGGAAACTAAAAACTAACTCATACGTGTGCTACAGACACATAATCGGGTTGGTAGCTTTGTTGTATGTCAGCACATTTTTAGGAGACAGGGTTGTGTTCCAACACAGCAAACAGGCCGAACCAGACACAAATGAACATAAACAGAAAATGAAAAAAAGAAAAACAAATGCAGCCACAAAGAAAAACAGACACCAATAACCAAAGACAAACACGAGGGAAATAAAAAGACTAAAAACAGACAGAAATGACCGAAAAATAACTAAACACAGCCGAAGGGAATAACACAGACGCACACACACACACAAACTTACAAAGCAACCGCAAACACAAAAGCAAATTTTTAAAGAGTAAACACTCAATCGACCAAACACAGACTCCCACTATCATCTATCATGAGGTCATATAGTGAGGGGTGGGGTCCACTATCCCTTCACGATCATGAGAAAAAGCCCAGGGGTCCATTTTCTCATGATCCAACCGTGGTTAAACTAATCACCAGCTGGTTCTAGATTCAAAGTCAGCACATAGACAGGAACGTGGAAACAATCTTCTCATCCCAAATAGGAACATTTCCATAAGAAATAAATAAATAAATAATCTAAATATACATTTTGATAATTAATCTAAACTAAGTGAACAGTGACATTTAACTTGAGAATGGATTAATTCCCCTGTCTGATCTACAGTACAGTAGCTTTCCAAGGCCACATTTAATCAAAAAGTGTAACCACAAGGACAAACACGCACACACACACACACACACACACACACACAAATCTGGACCTAAATCTCCACAGGGTTCTGTATCTATTAGAAGTATTTCAAAAATGAAAAGGGAGCCATATGCTGTGTGTGCATGTCCATCCACATGCATATCTAGTGAATCTGTGCATGTTTTTGTATTTGAACGAGTGTGTTTGTGTGTATATATGTTTGTACCTGGTTCATCTGCTGCCCATATGCGATGCCAGTGACAGGGGCCATAACCCTGATCCCTACACGGCTACCAGCAGCCGAGGCAGTGCCAGGGGGAGCGAGGCACCAGCTGGAGGGAGAAATACCCTTCAAAGTTGGAGCGATGATACAGTCATGCAAAGCCTCTCAACATTTTGTCTCCGCTCTTCTCATTATGCCTCAACTATCAGCCGTGCAGATGGGAGGATTCGCAACAAGCATCGCTCACTCCAAAAGCAAACGAGTGTGAATTTTCCATGGGTTGCCTCTTTCAAAGTCTTGGACTTCCTCACTTTGCCTTTCAGATATGGAAAGGCTCGCTGTGAGGGCTGTGTGTGTGGACACGTACACAAAATCTCCTCTGTTTCCCATTTGCTTTTAACAAAAAGGTCCATGTTGGGCTGGTCTATGGAAGTCTGGCCAAATAAAGCAAGCAAATGGAGCATCCTCTTTGTAAAAGTTTAGTTCTCAGACTGGAAGCCTCCGAAGACAAATGTTCCACTGTATGAAAAGGACCAAACCCAAAAAACTCTGCACTTCGCTTCAGCTTTTGTGCCACAAACTACTCTCCAAATTGTTCCTTATGTTCCATTCATGCATTATTTTAGGTGCTTCTCCTACTCAGGGTTGTGACAGCCCAGCGGTCATTGGGCAAGAGGTGGGGAACGTCCTGGACAGAGACAGACAATCCATTCAGATTTAGATTCACCAATTAACCTAGCATGTCTTTGGACTGCGGGAGGAAACCCCACACAAGCACAGAGGGAACATGCAAACTCCACACAGAAAGGTGGATTCCAAGTGGGGACCGGAACCATTCACACTTTTGGAAATAGGTGGACACTAGAGTTTATTTCTGTCCCCCAAAGTACAGGCTACACTAATGTGTCCCCCTGGGCTAGTTACTGGATTACAAGGTAACTGTGTGTACATTCTGAGGGCCAAAAAGTATGTAGCTTTACCTTTATGTTCCCAAGCAATACGAGGTACATATCTGTACCAGCTAAGGTACAATATCAGGACACAGTCTGTTTTAAGTGGATTTGTAGAAATAAAAATGTCCTGTTACAAACATCAATTATCATTGAAGTTAAATGGAAAGCAATGACATAAATGCACTCAAGTGACAGGGTCCTGAATAATAAGTACAGCTGTTACCACAAAGGTACTGATAGGTACCCAGTGTGAAGGGTTCAGATGTTGCCTTCTAAAGGGTTACAGCCCCCGTCACGAGCCCTGAAGGTAAATAATGTCACTTACTGTCTGAGAGGAAAACAGAATAACTGGAGAAAATTAACCCAAGCACGGGGGATTTGAACCAGGGAGGCAGCTTTACTAACCACTCCACCACCATGCTGCCCTACCTTGTTTCCTTAATTTGTATAAAATGCTATTTATTATTAAAATAAATATGTCAAATACAATTGAAAGAAACATTACTACAAAAAAAAAAAAAAAAAAACACAACATATTGGTAAAATGTTCAGTGACGACATTTCCACAAAAGAGGATTTTGGAGGAAAATAGGCAGTTGACCATGGACCACAGGGTCAGTGGTTCAATCCCCGCTCCTGGCTACAAGTCGAAGTGTCCTTGGGCAAGACACTGAACCCCAAGTTGCTCCCGGTGGGTCAGGTGAGCACCTTGCATGGCAGCCACTGCCATCGGTGTGTGAGTGTGTGTGTAAGTGTGTGTGTGAATGGGTGAATGGGAAGCAACATTGTAAAGCGCTTTGGATAAAAGCGCTATATAAGCGACTATTTACCATTTACCATTTAAATAGATTAACATTGATTTATTAGGAGCCTTATGACTTTCACTGTTGATCAAACCTTCTGCTGCTAAATAACAACCTAAACCTGCTACAAACATGAGCAGTCACACACAACAGTGTTACCAAGACGATCTAAACTGCTTCATTCAGACAAGTGTTTGCTTTACTTTTGCAAAATGCTGAAATGCACTTCAAGATGTCGCAATATTTTTAGAGTAAACAAAAAAAAAAGGTCTTTATTTGTCCTTAGCTTCCCCAATCGACACTGTTAAGGTTTGGTTAAAAATGACACAATCCAAGTCATCATGCCGACAGTACCGCTGGCTTTCGGGACACAAAAATATATTGCACACAACAAATGCAATTTAACAAAGGAGAAGTTTGCCAGAGCCAGAGGTTGCCCCTGCAATTCCAGATGCACTCTAGACTCTGTCAGGGAAATGGGTCCTGAGGGGCAAAGATGAATATTCACAGTGTGGAACCAGCTTTAAGTCAAAGGCAAGAAACATGCAGATGGAAGGCAGCAAGATGCTCATTAAATTCCAAGCGGAATCACAAGAAACACTGGTACCGTGTATCTGCCTGGTCAATGGGCTTTGACTCTTTTGCACAATACCAATCGATTAGCTGGTGCAGGCACAGAGTGTGGAGCCTGACAAAGGTCGGTGTATGTGTTCGCACTCTTCCCCTGCCTTGAAAATTGGATTTGCATTTTGGGCAGGCCAGAGTTTCCTGTGAGTGCGAGTGTGTGTGTGTGTGCGATATATTAGATCGGACTGCGAGCTCTGTTGCCTGAGTAACCGCCTTATTGCACGGCATGTGTCTCAGCGCTATGTTACAGGATGACACTGCGTGCTTCTGTTCTTTGCATTCACTCTTCAGCCGACTGTAAAATCACTATAATGTCGTTCCATTAAAGCGAACTAAAGCAACAGACTGTCACACAGACTCGCGTTATCTGTATGATAATTTAAAACTGGTGGAGCAACGCTGTGTCACTTTAAAATTACAGAGGCTTCTCTACAATGCTGAACGGAGGATTTTGATTATTTCCACCTCTCTAAAGAGCAGAGAAAGTAAGATGAAGTGATGCAAAAAAGTCCTGTGAAAGCCTCCGCATTCATCAAGAAATCCCATCAAAGCCGTGGAATGAGATTGCGCCCGAGATAAGAAGATCTATGTAATCATACACTAGGATATGCTGTCTTTTTTAGGCTGTTGACCAAATCCCTTATGTGTGACTTAGTGGTTCTTAGTGAACATAATCCGTGATTACTGCGCATCTGTGAGGCAGTGTTTGCTATATTTCTGTGGATTAAAAATGGAAAATCGGGGCAATAAAAGATACACTGCTGAAGAGCATTTTTCAAGCACTTGTGGGCTCAGATTGTATTGGTGGAATAGATGCATCAGACTCCCCAGGAATTGATGGTGTCGTCAACGCAACAAGTAACTCAAATGTAAACAATCCCTATTAATCCTGCGCCGCCTCGTAATTTTGTCCAATCACCTCAAGCTTTCTGCAAAAGGTGTCACATGCAATTTACAGCCTTAGCTTAAATAGCGCGGGTTTTTAGTGTCAGTGTAAATTGTAACAGAGTGAAAGTGCAAGAATTAACCTAAACTTAAGAAGAACCAATTCAAATTCTTTATTCAAGTTGAAGCACAAAAGCACAAGCTCTGAAGTTGACTTAAAGTTGAAAACTACTCCTCTAAGCAAACTATGTATTTTCAATAGTTGTGAGTTTGATGCTGTTGAACGACATGAACGACAAGTCGTAAGTTCACTCTTAAAGGTGAAACTTATGTCAAGGAAAAGTTAATGTAATTTGTTAAAAATAAGCACCAGTTACTTAGTAACAAGGTCTGGAAAACAAATGATACAACTAGTAGAGTTTGTGTACGATTTAACTAATTACAGTAATGATAAGTGATTAGGCAATAACAATAGATCCATCCATTACCTGTAGCCCCTTATTCTGTGACATCGGGGGCTGGAGCCAATCCCAGCTGTCATTGGGTGAGAGGCGGGGTCCACCCTGGACAGGTCTCCAGGTGGCTTTTTTTTTTTTTACATCAACATAACTAAATGCACATTCAGCCAGTAATTATCTGCTGTTAAAATTCATGATCATTTTAATGAATTTATCAACTTTTAAAAATCTTTATTGATACGCTCCTTGGACAATTTTTCCTTCTGATGACAAAGGAACATTTGTACCAGCTGAACGTGCATCGTTATTGTGTTAGCTATAGGGCTAAGTTTGCATCCCCTTACATGTCACGTCAATTTAATACCATTTCAGACTAGACGAGGTCCTCGCTGCACTCTCATCTGATTTTGACAGTTTTCTTGTTCTTTCACCCCAATTTTCCCCCAAAAACTTCAAGACATGTCATGAGCAAGTGGATTTCACACTACACACTTACAGCTTTTGCCTATAGGAGCTGCTATTTTTTTTTAACCTTTTTGTTGTTTTGTTTGGTTTGAATTCTCTCTACATATTTCATATATTTTCTCGTTGTATTCCAATATAGAGACTGAGAAATAAATACATACGGCCGCATTGCTAAAAGACATTTGGACAGTGCCGTATGTCAGAGTTTCTATGTTGTTTCTACACTGCAGCAGAGTATTTATTTGCAGCAAACAGGGTGAATTCATAGGGCATCATTTGGTAAAAGTTCTTCTTAATATTTGTGAGGCTACTGTGGAGCTAAAGAACTGAACGAACACTATAAAGACTCTATGAGCTGCTCTTGGGTTCATGTTTATTTTTCATGCACACAAAGACTGATGGTGGCAACAAGCGATAACCATCTGGGTATTTCTAAGTGTCCTCTGCAGCCATTCATCTAATATCTGTCGTCTTTCTTTTTTTTCCTTAGTTGCTCCAGACAGCAGAGAGAGCGAAATCATAAACAGACATAGATAACAGGGGAAAAAAAACACAGTCGAGTGCAGAACCTTGCATCCCCTTGCAAATGTTGCAATTTGATGCACTTTTAACTTAATGTTGCACTTTTAAGTATAAAAAATGTTCCAGAAGTGTATTTAGTATTGCAAAAGTTTGTATCGCTTTTTTATTTAATGTGCTCTAACACTTTATGCTCTACAACCTCTCTGGGTTCCATCCGAACAGCATTTGTGTCCTTTCAGGTGTAATTCTAGTCCATTCTTCATGGTACCATTTCTTCTAAGGTGCTTGGTTGCCATGTACAGGCTTCCTTAAATCCATCCACAGGTCTTTAATGATGTTGAAGTCTGTCTGTATGTATGATGTGAAGTCACTAATTCTTGTTAAATCATTCCCGACTTAGCTTTGCACTTTTAATCATCTTGTTGGAGGAGCCACTGCCTCTTCATTTTCAGCTTTTTGACTAATTGTAGGAGGCTTTGCACTAAAATCTTCTAATATTGGGCTCCGTTCATTCTTCCTTCCACTTTATGCAGAGCTCCAGTGCCTGATGCAGACATACAACACCAAAATATCAGTAAGCCTCCACGAACAGGCCCAATCTCATTCCACACATATCTGTGCAAATTCTGACCAAATAATTACATTTTGGTGTCATCTAATTACATACTATTGTTCCAGAACTCATTTGGTTTGTGCACATGCTGATCATGTGCAGACTATGTTTGACTGTGGAGATGGAGATGAATTTGGCTCTAAGGACTTTGCCGGATCCCCTGATGTTAGTTTGGGACTCTTATGTAGCGCTCAAACAAGTTTCCTAGCACCTCCTTTAGCTAATTATCTTGGTCTTGGAATAGTTTTATTGTGCCAGTGTTTCTTGCATTTCTGCATTATTGTCTTCACATTTGGTGCTAGTGTCCCTAAATGCTTGGAAATATTTTTATATCATTCACCATCTTTATGAAGCTTTACCAGTTTCATTTTAAAAGTCTTTTCAAAGCTGTTCTCCTGATCCCATTTTATTTCATTAAATATTAATTTATGTACTTAAATATTTAAAACATAGACACCTGGTGCCGCTCAAACATTTTGACATGTCAAGTTTTGATAGTGTTTTTAAAAATCAGACACCTCATTTTACATATCAAACTCAATTACCCAGATGGTTTATCATGAGTGACGATGCAAACTTTTGCACTAATCTAATTTTCATTATTTTAGTATAACTGTCAGTATCTTTATACGCTTTTTGACCATTTGATAATGAAGAAACATTTGCATGAGCTAAATGTGCATTAAATCTTGTTGATTGTTTGGCTCTTTTTGCCATTTCAACACAAGGGGATGCAAACATTTTTCGCTCAACTGCATAAAGAGCCTGAGGACAGTAGTGAAGGGCTTTTTCTGCTGACAGAGACCCTATGATGAAAGGAGCCATTTTCTGATGCCAACCTCTGAACCTTATTTCAGGGTGAAAACTTGATTGTGTCTATAGCCTGGTGCGAAAAGACGAGAGGAAGAGATGGGAAAAAAACGAGCAGACTGTGAGAATGTGATTTTCTTTTTTTCGGGAGCTTTAATAAAACGTGTAAAACGTAATTTCCTTACTTGTTATGTGAACTGCTTATTACAATTATTGCAGTGATGAAAAGGTGTTCGATAGTCCTCTCTTTTTAACTTTAAGCCTTGGCAGCTGAGAGAAATTATAGGTAATTTTATATTGGAGAGAGCTGCAAGAAATCACTAGTGTTTAACTAACACAACAGCTTGCATGTCATTTCGGCTGATACCACAATTCCATCAACAACACTTCTTTCTGCACTTCTTGAGTCTACATGTAGGTTACTGCATGTGGACTGTGATGTATCAATGTGATGTGTCAAGGTCATGGTGACACTGTCACCCAATCGTGGTTGACTGGACTCATAATCAAAACTGTGGAAATCACTTCAAGCGGGTCTAGAGGCTCAGTAACAATTTAATGAAGGCCTAGACTGTAGGCTGTCATGCAAAGGAAATGAAACCACAGGAATAAGGTTAGAGGCTAATTGAGTGTCAACAGAAAGGCTAATATTAGAGCCAAAGGTAATCGTTACTTTGATTCTGTGCGCTGTAAATTGTGCACAGTACAGATAAGTGAACAGTCCACTAAAGCAAATTCTTCCAATAATATAACAGACACATCCTATGATCATCAAGGTGAACAGTTCTGAACACCTTCTGTGTTGCAGATGCATTAAGTTTAACAACAAGTTAGGAGTATTCGACTTACAGGTGAAATTTCAGAATGCAGCTGAAATGCACTGTAACCTTTACAGGTGAACTGTGTTTGTCCAACTGTTCAATGTCTTAGTACTTATGGCATAACATGTTGTTCTCTAACAGGGTGATCAACCGCAAAAATCACAACAAGTGTCTGATTCCTGAATCGAACACTAAATGTTCTGGTTCAGTTACACATTGTGTTTAAACAGTCCTCTTCATCATGCTTTCCACATTTTGACATCATGAGACCAAGGTGACACCTAACAACTGACAAGTTATAGAGACACTGACCCACAACTGTTAGCTTTCATTTCAATAAATTGCTTGAGATAAGGAAATTACCACTGCATGCTTCTACTTAAATGCCCTACTTTCATGATCTGATATCACTGTAGCATGAACCTTTTAGATTTTCCAAAAATTGAATTCGAAAGTTAAACATCCCTAACTTTTTCTGAGTAGTGTATGTTGATGAGACTGAAATGCTCTATCAATGACAGACCTAATGAGAACACCTGATGGAAAACAACACAAGCACTGCAATGATATAATCACAATTACAAGCTCTGCTATAAAAGCCATTCATATTAAGTCAATGCCTTGTTGCAGCATTTGCTGCTCATTTATGTACTTACGGGTTGAATCAACTAAAGGACCCGAAACAGGGATGTTGCAAATGCTGCAGTTTAACTTCATGTTTGCCGCCAACCTTCCCTTTTCCTAGAATGCAACTAATGCAAGAAGTAAAATGCTTGCTGACTGGACTCCACAGGGTTCTGCTGTTAAACAATGCTGTGATGTGGACTCGTCTGCCACACTTAACAGACAGGAACCCAAGCACTTTAGTACAATATTAGACTGTTGTGATGTTTAGCTCCTTTAGAAACGAATAAAAAAAGCAGGGGAATCTGTCTGCAAAGATGACAGAACGACCTTTGTATTTGCCAGAAGGAGCCATTTTAGCACAAAATAGACCTCAAGATGGTCGTGGTTAAAGAAACATGCTGAGTAGACATCCTAAAAAGAATCTGGCCAAGATTCAAGGTCGAATGTCTTTGTCTGCAGCCAGGTGCTTCCTAAAATAGAACCTTAATGGACGAGCACTTTGGGTCCCAGTGAACAGCTTTTACCAGAATAAATGGGCTGCAATGCTGGTGGAAAGTGCCCTTTTTTAATATGTCGATACTCCAACTGAACATACCTACAGAAGAGAGCAGAGCAAAATTGCTGTTAACCTAGTTACTTAACCAGTTAACTAATTTGGCATTGATAGTTATGCAGCTACATGTCAAAAAGCCGTAATCGCTCCGAGAGATTACTGAACAGATGGAGCATGGAAACCTAAGTGCAAACTTCTCATGAGCTGACGAATGTATTAACCGACCTCCCGTTGCATAAAGAACACACTTCTTAGTCCAGCTGTACACTTTTAGACATTAGATATAAATACTAAAAAAAAAAATCAATGAAATTTCCAAGATGTTTAAGACAAGTTATTTTACTTTAAATTTGATCAGAGAAAAAAAAGTTTCTTTCACAGGCTATTGATCTGTGCACAAATCCGAAATGCTACTGCTGTAGGAAGTTGGCAACTCAGGCAGAAGTAAACTAGACAGATTCAGGAAAATAAGTCAACTATAGTACAAAAATCTTTCAAAGAGTTTAAAATGATCCGAGGATCACATTGGCTTCTGTGTTTATGAGTGTAAATAATTATTCAGTAAATGAAATATGCAGCCACAGTGGTAGGACTGCTAATGAGTTAGCTGTAGTCTACATTGCCCTGATGGTAACCGTAGGGAGGCATGGTGGGGGAGGGGCTGGCTGTCAAAAAGGCATGGAGTGCAGTGCTTCAACTGTGCCCCCATACAGCCGTGATGAAGTGGCTCCATCCATCTTGTTGGCTCCCAGTAAAGAACAGGCTCATTTGGCGCTGAGCTGATGACAGATGGGAGCCGCCGCAAGCTTTTCTCTGCAAAAGGCCGAGACCCCTGGCTCTAAAATCTGTGGACTGTACTCTCAGTGTCAGAGGGGGCAGCGACACAGAGTCATGAGAGGCTACAGATTCACAGAGAAGAGATCCAGCATGGTCCACTTCTCTTTGATTGTATTCAGGGCATCAGGTTTTATATGTGTTACGCAGCCTCTGCTCTCATGCAGAAAAGGTTGCTACTATAACACACAACCAAAGTTAGCAGGGTCAATGAATTGAATCCCAGAGATATGGCACTAATGCCATGTTGACACTGAAAGAGATACAGATGTGTCAAGATACTCTCAGGCAATCGATCATCTCATGCTCGCAGCCTCTAACTTTACGCAGCTGCCTAAATGCAACTTAAAGCACATTGTTTCCTGTTCGTCTGTGCACAACTACATGTGCTTGTGTATTAGCTCAGTGTGAACTGAACTTTGTACTGTTCCACGCAGACTTGGTGTGAGAGTCATTACAATTTAAATTAGTCATTGAGCAGAAACTTTTATCCATGTAGCGACGCTTATGTTGATTATGTCCTTTGGCGTCTAATATGGAGACACAAAAGCTATTCCACAACAATCAGCTGGGAAGTGTTTTCGCTGCATCACTTTTCTTTCCAATAAAAGAAGCCTATCAGTTCACATATCACTGTGTGTGGATGCAACTTTTCACTACGTCATTGTCTGTCACTTTGACACTGACACAGCTCTCAGCAACATTCATCCCCAACTTTGCCATTGACGTTGCGACAAAAATTGGGCACAGCACAAATTAAATAAAAAAAAAAAAACTTAGCAAGTTGGTAATTGCATTCACTCATATCTAAGATATTCATAGCCTACAGAAACCTCATCAGTGTAATTACACTCCTCACTTCCAAAGCACTAAGAGCATGGCAATAATTGTTTACTGTGTAATCATGTTAACTTTCTTTGGGTGTCTTTCTTTCACTGGAAGAAATAATGGACACTTTGTCCTCAGCAATCAAACAAACCAGCATCAGAATTTGGTTTGTGTAAAAAGTAAAATTATGATGCACATGTTTTAATTGAAACTGTGTACTGTTCTTTAATAACATTTGAGCATTTGCTGTGGGTACGATCACTGTGGAAGTCATAATAATGCAAAAGAGATCATTTGTGTCTTTGCTGTTTATTTTAAATATAGCGTTGCCTACATGTCTAGATTAACAGCTTTCGGCTTGTTCTTTCAGGCCTCGCCGCAGTGGAAGGTTTTCCAAAGACTGAAACATGTCAACTGGACTTCTTTCTTCTCGATACAATCTTCGAATAACCAAACCTGGATGACTGAGAATCTTCAATGAAGGTTTGCCCTTGATGAATGTGCAGGGTCAAGGGTGGTGGGGTGGGAGTCGAACCCACAGGCTTCTGTATCCCAACCACTGACCCACCAGACCCCCCTGGCTGCCTATATGTCTACTTCTCTGCACATGATTTGGTTAAAACGTGATCATAAGGTGATGCTATTTCACACATGCATATTGGATATGGTCCAATTGCTGATGATGTGCAGTTTGGCTACAGTCAGACCCCGTCCTCAAAAAAGGATCAAAGAACTAAGATGGTGTCTACCAACTGAGCAGACCTTGATCCAGGAAATCAGCAGTGGGTTGGGGAGGGATTGAGCTTGTCAGAGAGAAACTATGATGAGCTCTAACAACCTAAATACCTCTTATAGCTCCCAAAATAGACTCAAATCATCTCCCTTTTGGACACAGGTTTTATCTGTGCAGTGTGGACTTACTGTACAGCACCAGTGTTTCAGACAATGTCCTTTTCTCCTGCTCCCCTCAGCAAATGCTGAAGAAGGCGAAGCAAAGTCAACCTTTCCCCCCATTTCTCAGAATGTACTGACCCTGATTTGCGTATTCTTCAGGACAGAGAACAGTGACAGCTCAGTTATCATCTTTCTACATTGTTACCATCGTTGGTAATGGTGCATTATAACATCTGTGGACACGGTGGGACTTTCAGAGATGACAGTGCATCACATCCTCCCTGTTCTGGTTCATATCAGTGGTTGTTCTGGTAACTGTACAGTTGGGTGCAAATGTTTGCATCCCTTTATTTTGAAAAGTACAAATGTATAAATGATCGTTAATCAGAAATAATTTTAAAAGTTAACTTTTATTTAAGGGGGATTCAAACTTTTGCAATAATGATAACATTTAATTATTATTATTTCACTCGAACTTCTTTTATACCCCGTAACCATTTTGTGACTTTTGATAATGAAAGAACATTTGTGAAATATGTGTTATTATGGGGGTTTGAAAGGGTTTGATCAATGGCATGATAACACTTGACCTTATTGTTGAGTCAAAAAAAAAAAAAAAGACTTTAACTGCAGTTACAAATAAGATAAATCGGGATAAACTAGAAGGTATTGCTCCTGGATTTGCCTGCGGTCACTGAAATGGATTTGTCTTATTTTCCTCATATTTTCATCCACTACAAGATTACGAGTTGTGAAGTTAAGTATAACTTAAGTACAAGGCTAAACCGCTTCCAATTATTTGTGGTTTAAATATAGTAGTGGGTATTTCATATGTTGTGCAGCTAAGAAGACCTGACACCACATCCAGCACACAAAGAATAAGCTGACAGATCATTTAAAGGAGCAGGACTTAAACACTTTTGGCCAAACTCATTTTAGGGAATAAAACTAATAAATAAAGTTTGAAGAATATCCACTTCTTTTCTCTGTGAGGATACGGCTTCCCCATTTTTTCACCTTCATACTTCATACACGTATGCATCCATAACTAATAATAATTATTATAGAGCATCACTCTCATATTTTGTCACAGACTAAGTCCATGTGCGTCATGGACCAAAGAAGTGCTTGTGATTGTCATGCAGCGTCCCATGAAAGTAAAGTCTTACACCTGTCACAACAGCAGATGTCACCTCTGTCAGCGTGGTTTAACATCTGCAGACAGAGCCGAAGCAGCAGAAGTCCACGTCAGATGATCTCCCTGTCAACACAAGGTAATTACTGTGTCACAGCAGCCCGATTTAGGGACCATTACACATAACATGCTGCTGATAATTTATTTATTTAAATTTTGTGCTGTCTCTTACCTGTCTTTGCTGTTTGAGTGCCACCATGTTTTGTATCGCTAAGATCATTTTACAGATACTAATCACACTTTGACTCATGTGTTGATGATTGACACCAAATTGTTAAAAGGGTCCCAACAATTTTGCCATCATCTTTACATGGAAACAGCTTCATCAGGAAAAAACAGTGTTGGATTTTATACTAAAATCTACACTGGATGCACGTTCACCGTTGAGGTTACTGTTGCACATTTATGTTGCTATTGATTAATGTGCACAGTCTCATATAAACCTTAATTAACAAACTAGTTTTAAAAACCTAACAATAAAAAAGTGCCCCTAGTATTGTTAAGACTGGTGATTTACTGCTTTTATTTAAATCGCACCTACTAATCATGAGGTGTGTGAATTCAGAGCCCAATTTATCCGATTCAGCTAAAAAACACATCTGTGAGTCACACAGTACACTGGCTAACATTCCTTTATTACCAAAAATATGGTCACCGTGCTGTATAAACAGCTCCCCACAGTACTGTGGGCCATCGCTTTCACAGTGTCTGGAGAATAGTTCCTCTAAGGCAGAGACTGTTGCACACGCTTGAATGAAGCTGTTCAGTGTAAATACACTATCACAACCTTTTGACTTTGGACTACAGCTTTCTGTCATATTTATAATGTTGGGAGAGAGTCTGATGCGCGATAAGAAATTGTTGGATGAGTCAGAGTATTCACAACAGAGACAGAGTGAGTGGGACAGAATGAGGGACATTAACTTTACTCCATCCTCTAACTGACAGCATGCAGTGATGGTTCAGCTGAAGTCAATACTCATCAATACCGAGGCAAATACTAAAGATACTGTATGGGACAATCTGGACATCTCTGTCTCCTAAAACAACACATTCTCATCTCACAAGGTCAGACAACAGGTCAGTTAAGAGACAACATGGGTCACAAAAATGTCATGGTAAGGTTACGTTACAAGATAAATGACATAAAAACAAAATTCTACAAACAGTGACAAAATCACACATGTACTTCCTTACTATAGTAACCACCTGTGCCGCGTTGTGTTACGATCATCATTACCATGCACAACGACGTCCACAAGATTCGAACCCTAATCTCCTATCTATTGTTGTACCATGTACCACCTCGTCCACCTCCCTATGAAACATTTTCACTTTATATCGCACATCATTGCTCTAGGTGTCAAAAATTGAAGCGTCAGGTTTTCCATTGTGCTGTACTTAAATGACCATTCAGTGTTGGGTTTGGCTGTGCCCCTTCCAGCCAGAGATTCCTCTCTGAATGTTTTAATGATATTATGGATTGTAGCTGACAATATCCCCAACATTGTCAAGGCATTGAAGAGTGATGAATCTTACCCCATTCTTACTTCGGAAAGACTTTTTATGGTTTGTAGCTCTCGTAACAAAATTTCCAGCCTTTTCTTGCCCCTGTTTAAACTCTCCATCAAATTCAAATTGAGCTAATAATATGTCAAAAAACAAATTCTGCACTTTCAGTGTTCAATGTTGTCTTTCTACCCTTTTTAACCACAACTAGATTTATTTGCGTATCATTGTCTTTCTTTACATTTTACAGGGTTTGCAACCTTCAGAGATATTTATAGATATTTATATATAAACAGTGGCCATACTTGTAATGAAGAAAACTGTCCAGCGGTGTAACGGTGTGGATTGTGGACGTCTTTTAGTACTGGAGATGCCTGGTGCAAAAAAAAACTGGATCAGGTGATTGCTCAGATTAATAAATGAAATTCAGTGTAAGTTTCGATCTCTTTATTGGATTCGTTTACAATCACAAACCTTATCCTTTACAATCTAAAAAAGCTACAGGTGCCTTTTACGCTATATAAGTTGGATTTTATATTAGAGGTCAAAATAAGTACATACGGTGTCTTTTAGTCAACTTCTAGTTCACTGGAAAAACAGAAACTTTGAACCATTGCACTATTTTTTAGAGATGTGGCTTCAAACAGAGGCTCAATGAAGTCCCACTTTTGAGGTTAGATCCCATTTATGACAATGAGATCTCCATGTACCTCGTTGGTGGTTTAATGTACCTCAGCATTCTATTGCACACACCACTAGGCTCCCAATGGCCTGCATGAGGCGGGTTTTCCTGAAGGTCGCACAATGTGAATATAAAACGTTACTCAGCCAAGACAATAAAGTCCCCTACTGCCAACATTTGTTGACCACACAGGTGTGTCGATGCTGCTTGTTGCATAGTAAAAACCAGTCGATGCCTTACATCCATCTGTTCATGGATCAATAATCTACAATTCCACCGACGCATCATGTGCAGCTCCGGTGGGAAAAGGGTGAAGGTACTGTAGTTATAGGTGTCTGTTACTTTTCATAAAGCAACAAATTAGAAAAAAAGCAGACATCAGGATGAAGCAGTACAGCTAAACACTAATGAGGCCTGGAAAATCGTGCTATTGTGAATAAAAAAAGAAGCAGCTGGGGGCAGTGAATTAAAAACACAATCTATCACAATATGTACACACAGGTCCCACAAGTTTCCCAAGGAAAAAAATAGAATTGAGTTTTTAGACAAATGTGCCCTTAAACAATATAGAGTATTGAGTTTTGGGCAGATTTAGCACACAGTGAACACATGCAGGGCGCCTAACGGACCCACCAGACTAATAAACTAGTCTCACCATAGTGAGGCTGCAGGCACGATGGGTCTAAAATCATAACCACAGTATGTCTGACAATTGTGCCCTCAGGCTTTGTTACTGGGCCAACACAAAAATGACAAATGTGAACATGAAAAAAATAGTGAGAAATTGTGTTTTACGAGAGCTGTGCATCACTCCCCTCTTTTCTGGTTTGCTGTGGAAACGTTGCTCTAATCGGGGCTCGGTGAAGACAGTGGGAAAGCGTCAATACACCATCTCACTGAGGATTAGCCATTTTAATTACTTCCACCTCTCTGCTATCACCATCTGCTTTGAGTATGTATGGGCCTCCTCCAGCAACATGCTTTTCACATCAGTTGCAGCAATGTGCACAATGTTAGCATGACAAACCATGCTGAGGCATTTTTTTGGCCTTTGTTTAGCAGGTTTATTACATCCTGCATTAATATTTCCATGTTTGTCAACCGACCGTCTAACTTATTCAAAGCGGGCGTGTTTACAAAAAGGACAATTTTGGGAGAAATATGCTGCTAATGCTTTGCAGATTTAATGAGATATCTCTAAATACCAGCTTGCAGTGCTGCTGCTGGTCACGTGAAGGTAATTGTATGAAAATTGCTCCTTTTGCCACATTTATGCTCTTATGTTGGAGTCATATTTTTGCTAATGATTTTACAAAATACTGCAGCGTGATCAATCCGGTTTCTCACTTAATGCAGCAAATGTTGGCTGACCGTAAACTGAACTGCGTGAGCCATAAAAGGTTGTCCAACATAGCCGTTAATTAAATTCCACTTGATACAGGTTGTTGATGTGTTGAACAGCACAAACAATCGATGGGTGTGTGACCAGAGCGAATATTCCTCACAATAATTAGGGAGGACATACAGTAAATTTCATACTGCAGTTCACCTCATGGCAAGGGCCAAGACAATCAATAGTCCTGAAACTCAGTAATTGCAACTGTAAAACAGCCCTAAAATCAATCATCCAAAATGTTTACCTAATTAGATTAATGTAGCTTAAATGGGTGTGTGGGTGAATAATGTGAAAGTGTGTGTGTCTCTACGGTACCAAGACAACTAACCTGTGCAGCACAACAAGACCAGGCCTTGTGAACAGGAAGGAGTCTCGTTAGCGTTTGAAGGAGGAAAAAAACAATGGAGGCTTCATTATAGGCTTTTTACTGTCAGTCTCAGTGGCTTCAGTGACACCAAGGACTTTGTAATTCCCTTTCAGTCTCTTCCACAGTGCTCTCTGTGCAAGACAAAGTCCAAGGCAGATAAAAATACAGAGGGAGGAAAGAGGGCGATGAGAAGACGCCTGACAGACAAAAATAACGACAAAAGAGTGAGCAACACTGCATCCAACGAGGACTTACTAAGGAGGCAGGCTGGGGGGGGGGCAAAATACTTTAGATAATGTCAGTGTGGGAAGAGCAGGCTTTCTGGGGGTGTTAATGAAGATCTCTCAGGGTGGGGGAGCCCTGTGGTGAGAAAAAACCTGATTACAATCTGTACTGTCAATGGCTGGGGTGCATTAGTGCAGAGATGGCCTGATTTAAGCTGGAGACAGGATCAATGGGCCTCCTACTGCAGCACAATGACATGGTCTCCTCTAGGCAAGAAAGGGTCAAGCGTTCGACTCCAACGTGCAGCTTAATTTGACTTAATAATGCCGCTGTGCGGTCATACAAATGCCTTACGTCTGCTGCTGACGGATAAAAGCCAATTTGTCTCTGAGTGCTGTTGGAAATTATTTCTCGCACTTTCCCTCTTTTTTCTACAATAGATGAAAGACAATTAGTTTGTTGTTATAGAGGCAGGTACCAGGACATGTGTGTTATATGTAGCAAGATGGTGACTGTCCATTGTATTAACAGCAGAGATAGCAGCACCGAAAGAGCTGTACAGTGGCGTCAGCGATCGACATATTCTTCAATCATGCAATTGTACATGTTAACGTATTAGCCTGACAGCTTTTCTTTTGTTAAACAAGGCTTTAGCATGTCACACGTGTCTGTAATGCTGCAAGAAAATCTATCCGGTAGAAGAAATAATAGCCACCATTACTTAACAGAAACAAAAACCTGCCTCCTGCTGAACTAGGAAGGATCTAAATAGTACATCACGGTCTTACGTAGAGTACAGCTGCTCGATGTTGTTTTTTTGGAGCTGGAAGAGACAACATACTAGCTTTTTTTTCACAAGTCTTGAAAAATGACAGCAATACACACATTTGAAGATAAATACTAAATAAATCAGTTCCCAAACACACGCTGCCATTTTTGTGGATCAAAGCCTCGTGTTCATTTTCTTTAAACGTGAACAACAGCTCTCAGCCTGGACTGCAGGTCTTTGCAAAAGTACTAATATTAATGAACCCAAACACCTCCTGGCAAATACAGCAATCCTGTGTTCCATAAGTGCTGAACTTTGCTGTAATGAGAAGATATTTCTGTCCTCCAGGTACTGTAGGAGCCTGAGTCCTGACTATGTAAGTACATGAATGTTACACAAATGTTATGCAATCAAAAGTTACATCATTCCCTGGCTCAACGTTTGAACGAACATTCAGGCACCTGCCAAATATTACTTTTAGTATCTACAGTATCTAATTTCTGCTGGTTATGTAATAGTGATAATCATTCAATCCAGAAGAGAATGTTTATGATTATTCTCTTTATTGCGCAATTGTTTGATAGGGATGGAGATAATCAAGCTGAGTTATGAACAACTGTGACCTTTTATGTTGTTCTGCACAGGATTACGAAGCAAATAAAAAGGCTTGGTGGGACCGTTCTGAATGTTTCTTATTGTACCATTCCTCTGTACAATATTCAAAAATAATCCTCTGATCAAACACAGATGATGGCTTTGTCCAAACACAAAGAAAAACATATTGCATTAAATTCATACTTATCAGTGAGCTCCATGTCATCTACATACATATTACACCCAGCCAACATTGGCTTAGCAGACAGCAAAACTATAATTGATGTGGTGAAACAATCATTAAACAAGAACTAATTCTATTAACAAAAAGTACAAAAACATTCCAAAACACTACATTTCTTCAGCCTATTTTAACGGAAAAGGAACGTAATAAAATGTCTGGTGAGTGAGTGAGTAAGTGGAACTATGATAAAAAATATTTGTCTATGAACAGGGGTGTTCATACACACTCCTTACAATGTATTACTGATGGCCTGCCAGCACTGTCCAGCAAGTTCAAGGTGCAATTTGTCTTGTCAGCGCAGGGTGGCAGCACCTTTCTGCAGCACTGTCTGGGTAAACTTGGCGGTAAGTGTAAGGAAAAAAACAAGGTGGAAGGCGGAACAGATCTGGCCTCGACACCAATGACCCCTTCCCACTACCGTTAGATAATCTTTGCCATAGCTACTGCAGCTAAAAAGAGGAAAGTTGACAGCGATGACCACAGCATCCAAGAAAGAGGAAAATTACGCAATTTTTCTTTTCTTTTCCGAAAGCCCTGAAGAAAATGCAGAACTTGTTCGGCCTTTAAGCTTGGACTTTAAGCTTTGAGTAAAATTCACCTTTAGTTGCTGACATTGGTGTGATGTCTCTATGACTGACCACCCGTACATGAATAAAAACTAAGGACAAACAAATGGATTTGAAGTGATTACCACCAGTGATTAACAACCTGCATGCTTCTGTTAAACAACAAACGATTTCGTCCTCCATCCAATATATCTCTTGTTCAGAGGTTGATTTTCCACCATCCTGATGAAATACCTATCTTTTTATTCTACAATCCACTGAGACTTAGACAAAAGAAATTAAAAAGAAATTAAAAAGTCTTGAAACAAACATGCAAAAAATGCAGGCAGTGCACCTACATTTCACAGAAGTTAAGCTGTTTCAGCATTAAGGTTTTTTTGTGCACTTACACAAACACTGTGGGCAATAAAATTAGAAAAGTCAATATAAAAGTGTGCTCAGTAAGTTTTGATTTCAGTTCTCTTATTCCTGATATAAGTGTACATTATATTATAATTGCAGCCATTGTTAGTAATGGATGCTGACTTTCTTCAGAATTAATTAATAGATGACTCCACTTGTGACATTAAGATCTTGAAAGCAAAATGAGCCATTCCGTGATCAATCAAAGTGTTTAATGACGACAAAATAAATGTCATTGAAATGCCAAGAGCTTTAATTGTCGCTGCTAATGTGGAGAAATCAGGAATAATTCACACATTAATGAAAGTTTTCATCTATTCCATAAGATGTTTTGCCCCAGTACTGGTTTTATGTAATTTCATCTGCCAATTCAAAAGCTTCAAATGGTGTCTTTTAAAGCAGCTCGGCAGGAATTACAACATCTGGCAGCGTGCCTAATTTCTTCAAAACATGACTGACGCCTTGCTAAAAGCAATTCCGCTTTCATGGATAGGTCACTGCTAGACCCAGAATCCAATTCTGTTGGGGAGAGCTTTGAAGTGTAACATACAGTTTTCTGAGATTATTTTTCATGCAGCACAATCAATGAAATGCTTGGTAGCCAGCAGAAACTGGGGTCAAAGAGCCACCGTGAAGAAACCAATGAAACCCCCCATTCATTTATAAACTGAATATCTCAGTCGTGTTTACCACCATTTAGCAAATACGAGTGCGCTGATATAGTAAATATGGCAAATGGTTTGTGCGTTAAACCATTAAGTGCTTATATACTGCTTAAACATTTCAAATTGATTGGATAAAGTGTTAACGTCTTTGTAAATCCAACATATCGAATACATATTAGGTCTTTGGATTGGCACAGAAAGCACAGAAAAGCTCCAGCCAGCCTGCAAGTTCAAACCTATGGCCTTCTTGCTGGCATGCAGGTGTGTAAACCTGCTACTTTAGCATTACAGTGATCAGACAACTGACAATAACAGAACCGAAGAGGGATCCCTCTTCCCTTCTGCATTTCAGTGGAAATTTATTTGATGGCTGAATAGAAGTTAACCGCAAGCAGAGGACCAGGAACAATGCCCTGGGGTGCTCCATATTTTACATTATTACAGAGTGAACACAGGCATGTGTTCCAGTCAATGGCCAGAACAGCAGAGAATCATTCTGTAAGGTTTATCTTGTGTGAAGGTTTTGGGCCACCATTAAATTTGTTTAAGCAAGTATGTGCACTTTTAAAAAAATACAAAAAAGGTTCAAAAAATGCTTCTATAGGCTTAAGTGACAAGTATTTCGTGAGACCTCCCCTTGGACTTAGCATGTCTTGAACTATTTTGGGACAAAACTAGAGGTCGAAGGCCAAGAAAACTGTTAAAATAGGATGTGTTGAGGGACCGGAAGAAGTCCAAAGATCTAGCATTGGGCAGCTTCATCTGGATACCAAGTTGATCCTTCCACATTTAGAAGACACTTGATCAAAATGGGCCTTTGTTAAAGAATAGCAGTCAAACGACCACTTTCTTGGGAAAGCTGAGATATGCAAAAGCTAAAAAAACTGAACTGAAGACCAATGGAAAAAATGTATTATGGACTGATCAAACTAATTATGAAATGTCAGAGTTGGAGCAGGTCGAAAATGACTGTTTGCATGCTTTGGTAAAACATGGTGGAGGGTCTGCCATTGTTTGGGGCTGCCTTTGTGTACTTGTACTCCTTAAAATTCTCAGATCTTGCACCCGATGCCACTTAAGCCTCTGCAGGTAGGCAGAGGGGGAAAAATGTCTATAGGCTTGAGCCAAGAACACTTGGCATTCAGGCCAAAGAGTTCAATCTTTGTTTCCTTCAGGCAGTCTGTCATGTGCCTTTTACTGAGGAGTGGTTTCCGTCTGGCCACTCCACCATACAGGCCTGACTGGTGGAGTGAAAAAGGTCAAATTGACATTAATAATAAAGAAGAAGTCAGAGTATCCCTGAGTACTCCGAGTGTTTGTGTGTATGCCAGTAACAGAAGGAAGCTTAAATCTTTAACAAATGAAGGCTAAAATCACAGTGAACATCACAGAGGAGAAGGTGACAACGTGTTTGTTTGACCTTCATTCATCTTTCCTGACAGGGAAATTATGATAATTATCAAATAATTGTGTTCTGCTCTAAAAATAGCATGGGGTAATATTTTATAAGATCCAAATTAAATATGGTTTCCTCCACTATGACAACAAACACAAGCACATATGCTGTGGACACTATTACACACACACAAAAAAGCATCGAATCTCACACACCTTCATGCTTACACCCAGACGCAAGAATTAGACACAGACAAAAACCACATAAATAAACACGACGTTTCCACCAGCCCTGCAGTAAAGCACATTAAAAAACAATTAGGCCTCTCGGATTTGTCTGTTTTTTCATTGCTGTGCCACAGCAGCATCCTGCAGAGTCCAGCTGCTTCTCTCAGGCCTCTGCAGAGGAGGAGGCAAAAGAAATGCTCCTTGAAATGGAGGAAACAAGCAGACGTGGGGACAGGGGCGGAACTCGACTGCAGCTGAAGTGGTGGACAGAATGGTCTGGGGTGGCGTCTTTGAGTGTGTAATGGCAGTGGAGTAAGCACTGATGTGTGGTAAGTCCTGTCAGGCAGATACTTTTGTTGGAAGCTCTCTAATTATGTTGCCAGGCAGGCTGATGGACAGACAGGGAGAATTCCAAGCCTCTGTGGAGGCACAAACAACAAGAGGGTTCTGCTTCACAATCATTCGCTAATCTATTGGATAACTCACTGTTTCCCTTTGCTTTGGAGGAAGGGGGGCGGTAGCTGTATCTGGCTGCTTGTAGGTAAATTTGAAATGAAAAACAAGTTCAGCCTTGTGAGAAATCTATTGTGGGATTGAAACTGGACCTTTTTTTTTTTTTTTACATTATGTTCTTAATTCAATACTTGGGACTTTCCTCTTGTCCGAAAAGGCACCCAGGAAGGCTACAACAAACTAAATGATATTAATGAAGTTAGTAAACTAAATCACCATTCGTTGGGGTTTGTGTTGTCCTACAGGAGGCGAGAACAGCCAAGGATGCTGTTATCATTTTCATGTCGCGATAACTGCATAATTATCTTGTTATCTTGGGATAACACCTTTGTTTTCCTGTGATAACGAGATCATTTGTCTTGAAACCAAAGTTTGTTTTGTCGTGATAGTCAAATAATTTTTCTCGAGATAACAAGACCTGATTTCTCGAGATAATGAGATCATATGGAATAATCCAGATAGCTGTCTCGGCTTCAGTAGGTATCATGCAATAACTTGAGAAAACAGCGCTACTTTCAGGTATCGCTGTAGGTCTGCCAACTAGGACCAACTAGGTCCGACCAGTCGTCACAACCAAATCACATTCGTGATGGGCCGCACAGTCGTTAAGTGTGTGCCTGCCTCTAATCTGAACCACTGGAACATGTCCATCCAATAGAGAGGCCAAGTCATCTCAGCACCTTTCTCGAGGACACTTAGGCCACTTTCCAAATATCCCGCCACTGTTCACTGCTGTCCATGTTAGACAGGAGGAGCTAGGAATCAAACCAGCCCACCTTGCAGTAGGTGGACACCCTACACTACCTGATCAAGTTTGAAGTCCATTTACCTTTGTGTTTAACTCCAAACCACTGTATCCAGCTCTGGGTTCTTCACTGTGAAAGACCCCTACCTGAACTCTCCCGTGACACAGATGGAGCATCTGAGCTGCAGCTGCTGTTCTGCTAATAAGCTCATGCCCATGTTCTGTGGAGACGTGGTGTTTATGCTCAGTGGAGACACAAATATCATTTGTGTATTTTATATATCCATAAACACACATATATATACACCAAACAAAAACAGGAACAGTTTTAGACAATGGTTACAAATCTCTGACATGAACCATGTCACCATAATGCAGCTAAACTGAGCAGCAGGGATGTTTCCGACTATAGAAGATTAGAGCCACGAAAAAAATCTGAATGTGATGAAAGAAGGGAGAATTCTGTGAAAGAAGGGAGAATTCTGGGAATAGTAAAAAAAACTGAAAAACAGAGTCAGAAATCTGAGAAAAGAGTCAACTTTGTGAAAGGAAATCCTAATTGTAAGGAAAAGTCAGAAGAGTGCTGAAGTTAAATCCTGATCTTCCATCCACATCGTCTGGCAAAAGTGACACGTTTACTGAATATTATTAGTAATAGCTGCTTATTTTTACATTCGTGTTTTGAAAGGTCTGCTGTCACCTGCTGGCTGGAAAAGAAAAATAGCAAAACATCGTATTTGTAAATCAAAATTGCTCTGCCTTTTTAAAAGGAGGTAATACAAGAAAAAGAGAAAGCAGGCAAGAGGAAAGTTCTAGTTTGTGGACTTTGGTTTGGTTTCCATCAGTGCTAACAACTCGTGCAGTTATTTAAGCTGTGGCAGCTGTAAAACACACCATGAACAATGGGGATAACTATTAAATAAGTCGGTAATGGAGAGCAAGGGCGTCAAGAGTATGTGTTTAATATTTCATATTCAACAACTGTCCCCGTCACAGGAGACGTTCAGCATCACACTGAAGGACAGGCGAACGCTCTCTGGTTGCAGATTGCTTTACCCCTCGTTGTCCCCCGCTCCATCAGTAGGTGACTTGGAGGGGGGGATAATCCCCGCCAATCAATTACCCTTCACAGCCAAAGTCATCAGGTGACGCCCGCTGGGCTTATTTCAGCGCTCAGAGATTCAAAGGTGGGAAAATGGAAGAAGCATTTAAGTGAACCGCGCACGTTCCCAAAATCTGTATAAGCTGCTAATGGCGGCCTTTGTGGCGAGTCCCGCGCTACCTCGGCACTCTTGACATGATGGATACAGGTGATTTCAAAGTGGCTCGCTACTTTCGATTGTGCTGCTTTGTCACAATTTCTCTCAAATTAGACAATTTGGTGTTAGGGAAAAGCAGGATTGCTGCACCCGGAGTCAATAAATAGCACTTACACACTTTGCTCCATGCTGTAGAGGTCCCTCTTGAATCACTCAATGCTGATTGACTTAGTTCAGCTTAAGGCAAACACATGGGATCAAAGTGACTGCCATCCGACTGGCGGTGGCGATGGCGGCGGTGTGGGTGTGGGTGCTCTCCCCCTGCCACACTGTCTGTATTTCAAACCAGGGGCCAACACTATACAGAAGAGAGAGAGGAGATATGTATTAGAGCCTGGCTGATGCCATTCATTTCAATCGTGGCCAATTTATTCTCCCAAATAATACAAGCACTAATCTAATAATGACAAGGACGGGAAATTGCTTCTCACCACTGCTCTGTCACACAAGCGTACAATCTGCAAAATTAGTGTATGTGCACGTGTGCTCGAGTCTGTTCCACTCGTTTCCGCTCCGAGAACGTACGCGCAGATTTTGTCTAGAATTTTAGTTACAGTTCGCATTTGGCAAGATAGATTATAGTCCATGTGTGCATGTGTGTATGAATGGCAGGCTGAAACTAATTCTTCTCACCATTATCATTAAGAGACAGGGTGAGCAGAGCCGAGAGGGGATTACTGTCTTAGTCATCCTCTACATCACTTACTTTAATAAAACTTCAAGCCTGTGATTACATTTTCTATGCAGATACAGTATGTGTTGTGAATAGAAAATGAGTGGGACGAGTTTAACTCTTGTGTTGCGTGCGCATGTGGGCTAATGCATGCGTGCTACAAGCAATCGAACACAGGAAGTGGAACAAAGCTGGGGAAAAAGAAAGTTCAAATCTTTAAAAAGAGGTCGGTTTAACATAGAAAGACTGTGAAAGCAGCACTCGATTTCAAGTAGAGTTGTACTCAAACTCGTAACAAGTGATGGTTTGGCTGCTTGGCGCTGGTGAGAAGAAGCTGTGACTCCAGCAAAACAAGTTTGGCATATTATTTTCTAAGCACGTGTGTCAAAGCCTTTCGTAACAACTATCTAACAGACCTTCACACATCCATTAGCATCATTACCATCTGTTTGCAGTTGTGTTTAATACATCCACAATACACATTTAACATTAACAGCATACAAATACCATTTAAAAAGACTTGAACGACAGCACGTTGGCGGAGCGCTCAGTGCTGCCCCCTCACGGCTAGAAGGTCGCCGGTTTAAATCCATCTCCCAGCTGCAGGCTGTGGAGTTGGCATGTTCTCCCCATCCTTGTGTGGGTTTCCGTACACATTCTCATTCCACAGCCTCAGGTATCGATGCTTTCAAGGCATCAAATTGTGGCGCTTTGTACGCTCTTTGGCGTATCATACCGATGCCACCGGTCCCCTTTGCTATTGGACGCTCAAGCAGCACCACTTTTTGACGCCCTGGGAACAAATGCATCCGGTATTGACGCTGGCAGGTGCACTTTGGCGTCAGCATTGGACGCTCCAGGAGCAACTTAATATAAAAACTACATTAGTCTTAGCGAAAACAACTTCAGGGCAACGTAACATTAAGAAACAACAGCGGTTAGGGTTTGGCACAAACCCTTCAGGGTAAATCAAAACGCTACAAACAGTGACAGCGGCACACACGCTTCTTTACTGTAGTTACTTAGTTACTTTCCAGCGCTGCTCACAAACAGTCACATGCAGGCAGCCATTTCTTTCAAACAGCCTTCCATCTCATTGCTCATTTCTCTCCCCTGACATTGTGCAACTCTCAAAAATAGTACAATCATGTCAAACCGACCTGCCTGCATCCGTCTTTTTGACATGACTCCTCAGTGGTCTGCCCTCACGTGACTTTGTGTGCAGCTGTGTGCGCCTGTTTCATGCATGTCAGGCCTGGATCAGGTTGGGTAATGTGTGTGTGTCATTCCCTAGACGCACCTCACAGGGAGAGGCCTACAGGACTACAGCAGAGCTGACAGTGCATGACTAAACGCCCCCCCGTGAACCTGCCTGAATGGAGCTGACTGCTCCAATGAGGCAGGGCAGACGAGACAAAGTACATGTGGGAGAGAGACCGGAGAGCGATGGAAAAGGCCGGGCTGGATGTGTCAATCTTCCTCACTGGGGGACAAGGACACTTTTGTTGAGGGTAAAGGATGGGAAACCCGACAATGACCAGGCCAGAAAGAGACACTGAATAACCGGAACTATTGTTGCTTGATTTGGCTTTGAGGACGTTTAGTTTCTTTGGAGAAATGGGAATCTGGGTGACAATGAGCTTGATGGATGTCTGTGCCTCTGCCCTCTAACATCTGTGAATGATTACTCTTTGTGCTGTTGCACTTCTTGGGTATTGTCGAAAATTTGTGAAAAGGAAAAGGTTTGATTCTTCATCTGATGGGCCTATTGTTCAGAGGAAAAACCTGAGTTTTTCTCACAAGCTGAGATCTAATTCAACAGTGTCATCTCCTGAGATCTGTTTCTTATGTGCTCAAAAAAAAGAATTTCACCTTCTTTGCTTCGCAGAAAGTCAAGTGGTGCTGCTTGGAGCCAAAGTTTGGGCAAGACCATATTGAACCAATCAATCACCTAATTCCATTTCTTGTTGAAATTGGCTAATTATCCCGGACACAGTGGCAAAATCAATCCTGCTGATGATTCTGACTGGGCCAACCGTACTCCAGATGATTATGAAAGGGACTTGATTGGGTAAAAGTAGGTGTAGAATCCCTGCTGCTTTTTGAGAAAAAAAAAAAGAAAATACAAAGAACATTGGCCTGTTATTCCCAGTCCAAAATATGAAATGGCCCTTCACAAAGTTAACTGAACATCTTTTTCTTGTGCTCAAATGAACAAAATTGCAGCACTTAGCTGCTGGATCGTGTGAAGCGGGTACATTGTTAAGTAGGCTGCCTGTCCACAGGAATACGGCAGAGACGAGAAACATAAAAACCTGTCTCACCTGTCTCCATGTTTTACCTGAATTAATGAGCTGGCATCAAATAAACAGAGCTGATAGGGTGGAGAGATGACAAACTTTGTCATCAGATCTTCACAGAGAAAGCGCTGAATTGAACTTTGTCAGCACTCCCCGAGGCTTCTACTAAAAAGCAAAAGCGCGGATTAACTTCATGTATTATTCAGTTCTGATAGATAATCATTTCTTTTTTTTCCCCCCTCTGCTTTGTTTACAATGGAGGTTATGTTTATTGCAACGTGTGGGTTCATATTTTGTTGTATTTCCTTGGCAGGCACCAAATAATACAATTAGATTTTTTTTTTTTCTCCCTGAGCCTTGTCATTTGGGTCATGCTTCAAACTGACACGCTGCAATCTCAATCTCATTAGCAGGGAAGCAGAGCCACGCATATTTGCTGCATGCTCGGTTGGCAGTGGACACTGCTTTGCCGTTAAACCTTGTTGTTTTTCATGCTCACATTTTGGTTTATTCATCATTTTGAAGCAAACAGCCATTTATGCAAATGGCCCTCAAAAGCAACCCATTCAGCAGATTTCAAATGGGGTTTTTGTTGTCTTCCTTCAGTGTCTGCTGTGCTCTTTGTGTGTTTTTGATAAATCAAATACGGCTACAGGCTATGCATCGCTCAGTGTCATTTGTCAGCAGGATATAAATGGTTACTTGGAGCTTTACTTAGAACTTTTTTAAGCCTTCACTCTTAGGGCAGCAACTGCAGAGGAGTGGGCAAGCAGAGGTGAACAACAAAGACAAATTAGATTTAGAGTCTCCTCTGAGAAATTCATCTGCAATATTAACATCTGGTCTCTGAAACATGGCTTATGTCACGACAAAGTAGCCTTTAAGTTTTCCCAAGACATGCCACTTAGTCTGGAAGGATAAGTAAGGGGGGGGGGGGGGTCAATAGAAAACACAGGGGTCTGTAAAAAATGAGGGAAAGGAGATTCATGCAGCAGTCTGCTAAAAAGAGATAAAACCCCAACAAGCCAGGCAGCTTAAATGGTAAATGGTCTGCACTTATATAGTGCTTCTACCTACTGACACTTATTCACCCATTCACACTCACACACCGATGGGGAAGCTGCTGAACAACACTCACCAGGAGCAACTAAGTTGGGGTTCGGTGTCTTGCTCAAGGACACTCCGACATGTGACCGGAGGAGCCGGGGATCGAACCAAAAACTGTGGGATGGGTGGACGACCGCTCTATCTCTTGCGCCACAGTCACCCAAGCTTAGGGCCTCAATCTCCAGAGCATCTTTTTACTCCCTCATTAGGGCTTTAAATCTCTGACCGTGCAGAGCAGGCCGACGCTAGCCAGCCCCAGCAGACGGCTCCCGTCCCTCCCTCTCCACCTTATCGTTCATTCCCACTCCGGTCAAGGACAGGTCACGCTGTCTCTCTCCCTTCCCTCCCTCCACTCTGTCTCTAATCCAACTGTCAACATAGGCTTTGGAGCACTTGTCAAACACGTAGATGGAGTACGCACATATGGTGAACGGTGTGTTCCACATAGATGATCATGGCACACTCCTGCACACAAACACACACAAACAAGCAGATGGATGCCTTGACAGTGTTTTCGGCATAAAGTGACCAGAACATATGCCTGTCAGCACATTCTGACAATTAGGGGCTAGACTGTGATGGAAGACAATTGGGTCACTTTAATTCGAAGCAGTGAAAAACTTAACGGGACATTTATTCCGCTAAAGCAATAAGAACAGGGAGCTCCACTGGAAGGATTTACACTCACTGCCATTGCCACATATTAGTCATTTTTCATGAAGCCATTGTTAAATCTGGTTTGTGTTCCAGCATTCTGTTGTCCAGCCAGTTTTAGTCTGACTCCTGGAACTGCATCACCTCTGGACGTAGGCTTGATTTTCTGCCCTCAATTGCAAAACAGCTTCTAATCAAGGTGGTTAAAACTGAAAAGCTCACTCGGCCTCGTTCAACAGATGTGGTGCACTGAGATAAGACCTCACACTGTGGCCTGCTTCCGCTTTCTGTTCTCATTTCCATCGATATTTTTCAATGAAAAACAACAGCCTCACTAACAGGATACATAATGGAAAATGTTGACAAAAAGCTACATTTTCATAAGTCAGTTAGGCCAATTCACCACCCATAAAATATTTATCAAAAACTTCATTGCAGCCAGGTTCAAAACCCAAAATGACACTTTTAATCTGGGTCCAGAGCCACGCTGGGGGCTGCAGAGGCAGCTAGAGGAACCTTTTAGAACAATCACGTCCTAAAACTAAAAAGGTTATGAAAACAAATAAATATTTAAAATTTTAAAATCGCAGGTTTCCCTTGAAATTGGTATGGACAGTGTAGAGAGACGGGAAACCCTGACGGACAAAGGGTATGATGCAACAAAGGTGGATGTTTGACCTGATAATGGCAAAAAAAAACAAAGGGAAGCCACATCACTCAAGTTGTGTATCAAACCCAGGATTTAGAGTTTGATTTCCAATTTCTCCAGGCCACATGTCATAATGTCTCGGGACTAAACACACACATAGCAGCACTGTCATCTATGTGCAGCTGTCCAACAACAATTTCTCCCTGAGGATCAATAAAGTATCCAATATGATTTAAACGATTAAAATAAAATAAAATAACATTTTTTTAGAAACCCATCAAATAGTTTTAGACAGACATTTCCCCCAAAAATCACAAATGTCAACACCCCAGTGCCACACGAGCTAGAAAACCAAAAAGGTTATTGAAACAATTTGCCAGTGCCGGTCAATTAAGTAGAACCGTTAGTGACATAAGTGACACATTTGGCCAATGTGCTGGCAGAAAACTGGAAAAGATACATGACTACATGCTGTGAGGACCATCAATGTCAGTATATTATATTTAAACTGACTTATAGATGGTGGCAGAAATTTGCCAGGAATCACCACAATGCAGCAGCTAAGCACCATGACTCCAAGCAAGTAAATATGAAAGTAAATTCACTGAACACAGTTGTTCGTGACAGATCTACACAATGTACTTTGGTAAGGAACTGAATGCAAACATAAAATCCTCTATGAGGTACTTTAACTGTGGCAGTGAGCTGGCAAACTAATTAAAGAGGACATAACATGTTCACTAATGAATGTTAAAGGTGGCCCACTAAGATAACTGCCTAACTACACAAATAAAAAGATGTCCAATGTCAAATGTTTAACCTTAAAAGGGGTAAAAGGTTCATCCTTTTTTTTCTCGATTTGTTCCAAATCAAATCCTCCAATTTAAAATACTGTAAATGCAACGTCACTAAAAAGCTATGGACATCGTCAGGAGGAATCAGCCCCGGCTGTGTTTCACACAGGGGGAGATCGACCAAGTGTCCAACCAAGTGTCAACACAGGACAAACTCAGCTTGGTCAGTGCGCAGACAAGGCACAACACAATAGAAAACTTTGGCTGTGACAAACAGTGCTTTGCATCTAGAAATACGTTTCTATAGAAACGTCAGCAACACGCCCATTCGCTGGCTTTAAATCTTTCCTTGTGCTGCACAAACGAGCTCATGCACATAATACAGACACAGGGGCTCGAAGGATAAAGTCGGATACTGTGAGGAGGGTCTCTCGCAGACATTTGCGTTCTCACGTGCGCCCCCTGCGTGAATGTACCACGGCACCCTGTGTTTCTTACTGTAGTTAACACTGCCTCGAGGTCTCTGGAACAGAGTTTCATGCATACATAAAACATGAGTGCTAATGACCAGTTTCACCATTGCTGCAATGTGCTGATTACCATCATAATGATTTGCCATTTATTTGCTTTCACAGCAATGTGAAGAATTGGGTTTAATTAATAATTTGCTAGTGAGGAATTAATTGGAGGATGCGGCTGTCACAGCTGTGCGAGTGTGCCCCGCGCTACACGGAGGGCACAATTAGGCGATGATTGCCATGTTGAAATGTGACCCACTTTGAAGACTAAAATCAGGGGGCAGGATGAGGATTCCGGAGGCAGAAGTGACACTGACATACAAATGGAGGGTTTTGCGTTTGGCCACTGTCATTGTGTCGTCTTCTTTGACACCCCGCCGGTCTGGGACAGGGTTCTTCACGATGGTTTTTTAAACCGAAATCCACAAACAATTCCATTTATATGGTCTTTAGCCTCGTTTGCATTAGAGGGAAGCTGCTAGCATTATGGAGCCAGTGTAAATTACGAAGGACCTCACAAACACATTAACACTAGACGGCTAATGTTTCTACAATCACCTGCACGTTTTAACTGTTCACGTTTTGTTGCTCCGTAGTGTGGTGAGACAAATCTCCAGCTTTAGGCCCCCGAACGCCACGAATCCACGTCCGTGTAACAGAAAGAAGGTCTCCAGAAAAACAAGCAAAAGAAAGCGCTCACCCAGAACGAACAACAGTTGAAATGGTTCTATTTCAACAGGATTATCATTGTCAAGGGACGTCTGTCATCACCAAATGCCAAATATGGCAGATCATTTTCTGTGGAATTTTCACAGATTCAAACAGGATTAAAATCACTGTCCGCAATTATCATAAATTAGCAGATGTCCCTAGGTGATGTTTGTGCTGTGCTGACAGCTTTGCTCTCACTTTTGTAGACACACTCAAATAAATGTGTTTAAATAAAAACCAATGTGAGCTAGCTGATAGATTTGATAAAAAAACTATGTAGGCTTTTATCAACTCCCTGAACCTGATTTTCCCCTTAAATCCCCTCCTTAAAGTTGCTTTAAAGTCAGAAGGAACATAGTTTGAAACAAATGTGAACTAGAAAATGCAGTGATTTATTACATTATAAACACTCCCACAGCCGGGACACATCCACATCCACTGTCACACTCACCATTCTGCACTTTAATGTTATTCGCAAACAAGCAAAATAATATCTATGATAGAGGCATTTTACATACTCAGTTCACTTGAAGACAGAGCTTGACATGTAGCATTATGCCCTGATAAAGCTGATGATTATGTTGTGGTGCAGCATAATTTTTGAATGAATAAAGCACTGGATCAACTGGAGTTTGACTCCAGAGTCCAGCACAGTTAGGCAACAAAAGCCTAAACGTACTCTACATTGGTTGAGGTTGGAGAAAGAAGGGTTTTCTTTAAACGTTAATAAATTTAGCCAAACCACAATCAACCAAGGCCAATAAGAGTCTAAACACAACCGTTAAAAAGTTTAATAATGCTGAAACATAAATTGGATGTTGTACAGTAAGAACGAATATTGTGGTGGATAAATATATGTTTGCCGGGAACATTGATGTGTTTAGCATCAACATATTTGCAACTTTTTCATTGTTGTTTCAAACGTAACACTAGATCAGTTTGAATACATTCAGCTTCAGTGACAGTTACTACGACTTAAATGATGTTTTTAGTCAACATGAAATCTGTGAGATGCAGTTTCAGCTTTTGAAACCAGCCATTTTAACTGGCACATTATCTGAGCCCTCTTGGTGTTAAAACAAGTGCATAAATCCTACAGCACGAAAGACATGAGTGTAACATCCGCTAACCTAAACCCCACAACGTATGAGGAAACATCAGTGAAGCTCTACGCTGGACTTTGCAGCACTGCTCTACAGCTTGACCTTGTGTTGCCATGATCTGGCATGTGCACGTTTAGCCAGACACTTTTACACAATAAACCCACACAAAATCCGCCTTAGAAAAAAACTCTTAATAATATGTCTCAACACGTTTTTTAGCGCTTTGCTAATCATCATTACTTTAAATAAGAGGAAAAGAGTGAAGAGATTGCAGCTTAGCTGGTAGAACAGTTGTCTGCAAAGCACAGGGTCGTATTTCTGACTGACTGGCTGGACAAATTACGATCCCAGCACATATATGCAAGAAAAACAAAATGACACATCCTGGAATTAGGATACTGTGATAACTGATAAGACTAAAACTTGCTTTTCTAAAAAACAACATTCTACCTGTCACATCACTATGTTCACCAGCTCAATACCAGTTTTGTCTGTCAGCTGTTTGATGCTATGCATGGGTTCATCAGAGCCAGAACAAATGTAGATGAGAACAATGAGTACAGTCATAGGCAATAAAACCAAACTACAATATGAATGCATGTAATTGATTACTTTGGCTTAGATGAGAAAGCCGGTTACTTCCTCCACCACTGGACACTGCAGAACAGAACATAAATACTGCATAATCCTAACATGACTCTGATGACCTCTTCCTGCAGATCACTGATTGCGTCCAATAAAGGTATCGTCAGGATGAAATCAGGATAAAAATAAATCAAATCCAATTAGAATTTTATTAAAAGCAAACAAAAACAGCAAGATTGTGTCCACCTGCTGCCTAGAGACGGTCACTGACCTCTGCACAGCCAAACATAGAAGTAATAACCAGACACGTTCTCCCTTCTGTCCTCTAATCCATGAGGGACAAGCTGCACTGCTACAGAGGAGAGGAGTAACCACGGCACTGGCTTTCAGCACTTTTCACAGGGGTCAAGTGTCAAGATCACACACCACCCAGCAGCCTTTTTCATTTATTACACGGGCAACCCTGGACACGGCAAGAACAAGGAGGAAGAAAAATGTCAAGATGTGGCATCAGCAGTTTAGAGGTGGACACGCTCTCCTGGACAGAGACAAGCTGGAATTTGTCATCGTGGTCAGGATGAGGGACTGGAGACACCAGCAGCATTGCTTGGGTTGTTTACTTTTACTAGTGGTCTGAGGCAACCTGAAAGGATTATGCACCTACCCAAGCTCTCCTCTGTAATCCTTAAAGAGGACAACAAACACCTGAGGCACTAAGCCTCCAAAAAGTCCACAAAGATGAGAGTACACAACGCTGACAGGATGTTTGTGACTTAAAAAGCTGCTTCGCTCATTTACATCTCTTACAGTTTTTTTTTTCTTCTCTTCACTCAAGGTCGGACATTTTCCTGCGGGGAAAGCAGTAGTACCACTGCAGATGAAAAGTGCTACCTTAAAAAGCTGTCTGATATTAAAGACCAAGATTGGAAGAACAAGATGTCAAAGAGATTTTCATAAAGTCATTGTTTTCCTTTCTGCTTGTAGACCTCTTATGTGCGTGAGTATATTATCACAGGCAGACATTTGAGGGAGGGTGGGATAACTTTCCTCTGTCCTGCAACTGCATTTGATGTAAAGTGGAGTTTTTCTATTTTTTGGAAAGTGTTGGTGTGAAAAGACACAACTGTACTGCAGGAGGAAACTGATGTGGTAATTTATCTGACACTGACCTATAAAAACCTTTTTTTTTGCACCTCCATCTTCCACTGGTGCAGACATACCAGTTGCCCTTGCAATTTCCCTGACGTTTCTTTTTAACCATCTTGGTTTATGGATCACGGAGAGGCCGCTGGCCCAAATAGCTTTAAATACAATCAAGGGAGTGCACTTAGGTTTTTTTTTTCCCCCTGATGATTTGTTGGAGGTTGAAACAGCCGTCTGTGCACTCTACTCGGCATCAAATTAAAGTAAAAGTAAGGAGTTGGAGCACTGATTCAATTTTGATTGAAAAAAAAAAACATTTCTAAATGTCTCTACTGGAACAAGACGTTCAGTAACGTCTCGTGACCTGTCCCCGCGTTTGTAGGACAAGATGACGACCTGCCAGAAAGCGCTGTCAGTTTAAATGTATTCTGTTCTGTTATATATACATCGAGCAGCCATAACATTATGGCCACCTGGCAAATACTGAGTCTGTCCCCCTCCAAACACGTTCTCTGGGGTCTCCTACAGTCCCTCCTGGTCTCATCGCTGCCTTAGATGAACAGTGTACATACACTAGAACATGTGCCTTCAAATGTGATTGGTCACACCCGGTCACCTTCTTTCATTGCTGCTTGGTCCAATTAGGATATTTTGGGCGATGGACATTAGTCAGCATGGTCACAGTGACGGCTCTGTGGCTACGCAGCCCAACAAGCCACAAACCAGCATGAACTTTTCAGCAATTTAAGCTACAGTAGCTCTTCTTCAACAATTCTGCAGATACGAAGATTATGTTCACTGTTCACTGTATGTTTCAATGTTTTCCATTAGCTACAGTTGGTAATTATTATTTCTATTTATACAAAAAGATGCTTTTAGGTAAACGTAAAAACGTATCTGACTGTGGAGCGGTGCTGTTGACGAAGAAGTCAGACTCACAGAAGAAATACAAAAACTGCACCACTGCCACCGTTTGCCTAAGTTTTGCAACCAGGTTTGCAACCAGATGTAAGATTAGCATGTTTTGCAGCAGATTTACTTACTGTAATATGGTTCAAACAACTTTATCAATGCCAGTGGAAAATTGCTTTGCATTGTTACAGGTTGACTCTTAACTACTGAAAAAGAGAAAAAATGCAGGAAAGCTACAATAGAAAGCTCTTAAAAATATTTTAGAACTTTTTTGGTCAGGCGCTGTCAGTGTGTCCCACAGACACAGATTTACAGAGAAATAGTGTATTTACTTCTAAAGATCTTTGAGTAGATCAACGCCGATGCATCACACACAACTTCAAATGGGCACCTTCCACATACAGTATGGGATCTATGAGACGTCAGAGGATTTGCACACCTGCACTTTAAAAAAGGGTTAAATGTAGCTGACAAAAGAACGTTTGTTTATCACGTGTGTGTATGTGCTCGTTACCAATCTGTTGGTCCAGTTAAAAAGTAGAATGGGCAGGATGTTACATAGACCCCATAGCCGCACACAAAAGAACAGATGTGAAGCACATAAACTCAGTTAAGCTGTAAATTCTGTAAAAATTATGTTTCAGTTAAAAGAGAAAAAAATCTTCAATATGTTATTTGTATGTTTGTTCGTCGTGCTTTATTTATTAGTAGCAGTTCCACTGCTGGTAGAAGCTGCTAAATTGTTCTTTTACCTGTAGCATCAAGAAAAAGTGATGCCTGCGTTGCAGCTGGCGGTGCAACGCACTCCAGACGTGTGAAATTTGCCGGTGATTATTGGCCACTAATCCGGTCGGGGGTTCTTATGTATAGGCTGCAAGACATTTGCATCTCGTTCTCGTTTGTCTCAGTTGTTTGATAGTGGAACCCACACGAATTCTCCATGAGGAAGAGTGAGAATTCTAATTAGACAAAGCAGATGGTGGCGTTGCAAATCTGTGCTGTACCACCATTGACTCGTGACAACGCGAGATAAAAATAAATACATAAACAAAAAATACAATGTGCACAGTGACATGATCGAGTCTCAGAGCCCTGTTAGTGCCCAGAGACCAAACTGCTCCTTACACCCAGCAACACCAGAAAGTCTGTGAGTGAAAGAATAATTCTGAGCCCCTGTGACTGTACTAAATAAAAATTTGCATAGAGAAATAGTGAAATTGGGAGCTTTGGACTGCAGCGTGCCATTCGGTTAATTTTCTCGCGCTCATTTCTTTTGTTTTTTTCTCCAAGCATGAGCAGCTGGCTGCGGCTGGCAGATTTCATTACCTGGGGCTTTAAAGCCAAAAAAGAGAAGAAAATGTAGACATATTTTTTACACTTTGAACTCTCAGGTCTTTGTGCTTTCTCAGAAAGATCAGATGGTATCATTCTCACATCGCCAAACAAATTGAATTAACCCCTCACTGTCCAGTTTTCTCGTTTTATTTCCCAGTAAATGTCTCATAGTATCTGATCAGCTTGTTCAATGCTCGTTATTGAAGACATAAATATCATTTATCATTCATGAAACATAAATATACTCAGTGCCTTTTTCTAAAATTCAATGGGCCACTTTTAGTATATGTGGCCTTTTCTTTAAGGTTCTGTAGGTTTGACCAGTGTTATGCTGCACGGTGCTGATGAGTCAGTGGGTTTAGGAATCCAAAGGACTATGGAGTCAAATAAACCCAGGTCGGGTTTCAAACGTGAGCATGTCTGTACTCGTCAGTCTAACTGCACCAAGTAAAAGCAGGAAATGCAATTGGATGCGTAGCAAATCTAATGCTGAGAAAAGAGGCTTGCAGGAAGTAAAAGCAGTCGTGTAATATTATCCTACACCGAGCACCATTCAGATGTCACTTTTAGGTAGCACTGCACTTATAAATGACAGAAAGATAAAAAAAAAAAAAAAAAAAAAGACAGGTACAACTTAAAAGCAGCATTAAAAGAAACAAGTGAAGCATGTAAAAGCAGGAAGAGAAAAGGTAAAAGCAGGACCGCCTGGAGAAATCAACTGAGGCACACACTGTATCTGCTCTGCTCCCTGTTTCCACAGGCCTGTGATGGATGGAAGGCAGCAGATTGTTGCAGCCTCAGCCGATTCATCCAGGAATGTTGTGACATCTATTTCTAATGGCATGTGTGTTCATAGGACTCAAACCTAACACTGTCTGACAGAAACATATGTCTCCGTTGTGCCTGTATGACTCCAGCTCTCCACACTGAACTCTACTGTAGGACGAAACAGGGAAGCTTTGTTTCCCAGGTCCTCGCTCTGACACTCAGTAGTTCTGTATTTTCTTCTCATCCGCCTGCTGCTCACACGGAATCAACTGTTGACTCACTAATAGCAGAGAAGTGTTTACATCAAAATCACTTTCATATTCTGCATCCAACAGTACAATGTGCAAACGAGCAGAGTGAAGCCGGATGCTGATAATTCTTCAATCAAAACAGTTTCATGCAGCAAATTCTTAAATATCTGGTGAAACATAAAAAATCTGGGGTATGAGAAATATGCTTTTAAGAGGTACATTCTTCAGGCATTTCTGTCTTTAGTTGACAGTGTATTTGCGAGTGTAGAACCAGACATGTTGTGGGGTTTGTTTTGTTGTTGTGGTTGGTGAGTGGAGTGCTACTTTTCTACAAATTAGTTTGCAGGATGTAAATAATGAATTCTCTCCAGTTGTCATTGCACTTTAAATGATCAATTCCCCACAAGAGGATCCTGTACTGTACACTGAAAACAGTGTGGAATGAAGAGAATTCTGTTAGAACATAAGCTCAAGGTGAATTTCCGTCCGCTTTAAAAATCGGACTGTGCGTGTGTGTGTCTCTAATAACATCCATCTGTCTCAACTGCCCACACGTTCTCATCCCACAGTGTCAGACAATGATGCTTCCTAAGGTGTCAAATTGTGCCGCTTTGTGGATCCTTTGACTTTACTATTGGATGCTCCGAGAGCGCCGCTATTTGACCCTGGGAACAGCTGCATCCGGTATTGGTACAGGTGCACTTTGGCATCAGTAGTCGTTGCTGCAGGGGCGTCACCTTTTGACGCCACAGGAAGGACTTTATATACACAAAAAAACTACATTTAGGTTTGAGGTACGATTTTTATTTTACATTAGTTTACTTATATTAATTATGCAGCAAATTATATTAAAATGCAAATGGAACTGAACAACATTATCTTTAACCAGTTATCCTGTTCAGGCTTGCAGGGCACTGGAGCCTGCCCAAGCTGTGATAGGGCGACAGGCAGGGTCCAATCTGGACAGGTCTCTGGTCCGTCTCAGGCCCAACACAGACAGACAACCATTTACACTAACTATGGGCAATTTAGAGTCACCAATTAACCTAACGTGCACGTCTTTGGACTGTGGTAGGACACAAACATGCACAGGCCACACAGGAAAGTGGATAGTAGATGGATTTAAACCGGTGAACTTCTAGCTGTGAGGCAGAAGGGCTAACCACTCCACCCCCATGCTGCCCCACCTAAAAATTAAAACATAGAAGCAATGCAGCTTAAAACACAAGAAAGCGAGTGGACAGACGACAAAATACTGAAGCACTCTGTAACACATTGATTCTTATGAATTCTGTTCTGTATCTGTTGGTCCACTAATATGATCCAGACTAAGCTATGTCCACTATTAAACGATGAACTGTCATTTATTCTACACAGATGATTATGGTTTCAAGGAGATCTGATCCCCCAACACATCCTGCAGAGCCACCAGCAGGTGATTAAGTCGGGTTTTTTATGTATGTCAGCATGTAATAGATGAGTTGGCACAAAATTTGTGCAGACATTCATGTTCTGCTAATTTATACTAATGACTTTAGTTACTTCCTGAGTGCCACCATTATTAGGTTATGTCTTAACAACTATTTAATGGATTACCATGGGACTGGGTTGTGATATTTTCCTCAGCATGAAATGTAATAATGTTGCCGATCCTTTAAAATTAACACATTGAATTCAACACTACTTTGTTTATATTTAATGACAAATTTTCTTTCAAGATAATCCAGGACGCAATCACTTAAGACATGTCTTTTACAACCCCAATTCAAAAAAAAAAAAGTTAGGAGGAGGTGTAAAAAATAAATAAAAACAAAATGCAATGTTTTGCAAATCTCATCAAGCCATATTTTATTTACAGCATAACATAAACAACATATCAGATGTTGAAACTGAGACATTTTGAATTTTGCAAATCATTGCATTCTGCTTTAATTTACGTATTCACATCTTCCTAGCTTTTTTGGAATTGGGGTTGTAATTAATAATGTAAAGCTCTCCATCTTAAAGCTACAACATACAACTTAAGCTAATGCTTGCAGGTGACTCGAAATGAATCCACTACTGCTCCCTGCTCCTCCACGCTCTGCTCCTAACCGCTCTGCTCTACCACTCCTGGCAAATGCCTACAGGTACTAGTAGTTATGAAATTACAATAAATAAGAAGCTACAAATTTAGCATACAAGTGGAAATTGCTGAAAGTCTAAGACTAGTTAGAAGGACTAAGTCGGGTTAAAAAGTCTTTGGAAGCAAATACCTTTGCACTGCTTCACAGGAGGCATCCGCAGGGTCTCTCCACAAACGGTTATGTATGGGTTAAGTATTTGAAAACTAGCCCAAACAGCTAGGTGCATGCCACATAACTCCAACATCCTGGGTTTGAGGCCTGATCAGGACATTTGCTCTCTCCTCTCAAGCCTACTGTCTCTAAGCTTCACTCTATCCATCTAAAAAAAGTTATATACTGTAGCTTTAAGCATATACTATGCATAAATGAATAAGTTATATGGAACAGTGTAGGTGTTGGGGCAAGCGAACAAAACACTCTTATCGCATTACATTGTTTTTTTGCCAAATGTAGCTGCATGTAAGTAAATGCAGGGGTGTTGTTTCTTGTTTTTTCATATTAGGACTTTGTAAAGTTACATGGAAATGAAATTTGTGTTTCAGTTTAACAATGTAAAATGTCAGCAGGGCGATTAAAGGTCAGATTTGTTTTGTCACGTGCCTGAATTTCGTTCTGCTGTAGCAGGAAGTGACATTTGAATAGCAGCCATTACTGTAGGGGGAGTGAGTGGAAGCCTATAGATCGAAGTCTGCTTGCTGTGAGGGACAGACAATGGAGACTGGCAGAGGATGAGTGTTACACCGGTGGCTGAAAATAATCAATGCTTTCAAGCTCAGTGAATGTGGCTGGATGATGTATCAGAATGACTAGCGATTTGTCTTTGAACAGCTCACCCAAGCCCTGATTTTGTCCAGTGGAATCATTCAGCTGATGACGTTTGCCGGTGGTAATTCCACAGAGTTAGGGCACAATAACTAGGTGTAAGAGTGCGTTTTATTTGTATTAAGCAAGTTGAGTAGACAAACAACTTGTAAAGTGTCACGTGTCGAAGTGCCTGCCATCTGGGAATTTTTTAAAAAGCCTACGTTTTACGGTTTTGCATTTATTTGAATCAGAGTTGGGGATAAAATGTGGATGTTTCTCAAAGTACTTGTGTAATAACTGCATCCAACACCTTCACCCCACCGGTTTCCAGTGTCAGATTGTAGGGAAGTGCATCTGTAACACAAATCCCACAGCGTCACATAATGGCTCTTCCTACGAAGTCAAACGAAGCCAGTTTTTACATCCCTTGGTGTTACTGATGTCACAGGTACCGTTTGGCGTCACTATTGGACGCTCCAGGAGCGCCACCATTTCATGCAATAGGAACGACTTTATATACAGCCAAAAAGCGTGTTAAAGTTAGGGAAAACAACTTTAGGGTAAGGTTACGATAAGAGGCAGCATTGTTTAGGGTCAGGCACTAAAACTTCAGGCTAAAGTTCAGTTACAAGATAAATGAAAACAAAACACTACAAAAAGTAACGTCACACTTCCTGACTACAGTAACCACATGTGTCATGTTGTGTTGCAATAATCATTATAGCGCAAGACGTCTTGTGCTAGAACCGAACCCTGGTCTCCTGTGGAAAAGTCCCGTACCTTGCATCGTCCACCTCCCTACGAGACATTTTCATTTTATACACGTCGTTGCTTAAGAAGCATCTGGGTTTCGATTGTACTACACTGAAAGCTCAACGCATGGTTTGCTTTTCTTTGTGACGACCGTAATGAGTACGGATTTAATAGCCAGGGATGAAGGAGTGAAAAAGTGCTGTAACCAGCCACAACTGATTTTCTCATTGTCTCTGGGTAAAACCCAGTGTAACAGCACAAATACCTTTGAGAAGACGAGGGCAAAACGTATTAATGATGCAGCCCCCTACTGTATGACTCACTGTGTGTTTTCACCTCCCTGTCTATAGCACTGATGGTAGCTTACAGTGAATGAGGATGCACACGTGCTTCCATATGTTCTACAAGCAGGGGTTGGTGTTTACAGACGTGTTTCACGCAGACACAAGGCCTGATGTGGATACACATGACAAGGAAATGGTGGTTACAGCTCACACACAGTGCATGAGTCTAGTTTACTTTTTGTTGTACATGCACAGAAAAAAAAAAATCTTTAAAACGTCAGCACTATTGTTGTGTGAGCAGTCCCTGAGGTCACAAAGTTGGGGCTGAAGTGAACCGGAAACTATGAATTAGCCTTATGACAGCATGGGTTAGGGTCAGCATACAGTAAGGGGACATAAATAGAAGTTAGAGCTGGTACGAGCCTATATGTGTTTCTGTATCAGAGCCACTGAAAAATCTAATATCGTATGAATACAGAAATACAAATGAAAAACTAATACAGATTTACAGAGTGTGAACAAAGCTGCATCTATTCTGCCACAATCGTCAAATCTAAAAGTCATCCTGAAAACTCCACATCGTGTTAAAAGCAATTATCATGTGCTTTGCGTGTCCGTGTCATTTGGTGGTCTAATTGGAATTTTCACAATGTCATGACTAACCGGCCAAATACAGATGATGTGTGGTGTGATTGTCAGCACTTCCACAATGAAGTTTGGCTGCAGGAAACGCTTGTGATGAATGTAGAAACAACAAATGTACAGAAAAACCATCACTAATTACAGTTGGAAGCCACAGTGACAGAAATCCACTGAACAACCCTGTTTACTGAAAATTAAGTTCCTATGCAACTAACTGCGAAAGTGATTGTACATAGTAGACATAGGGTATTATTATAACGTATAAGTGCTGCCTAAACAAAACTACACACAAGTTTAAAGAGGTCACAGTATGTTTTTCATTTTAGATCTGGCATCATATATACACACACTTCTGTAAAGTTGGCTCCTAATATTAGAAATAGTCAAAAGCCCAAAGCTCGAGGTGAACACACGCTTGCTTTGAGTGAAAAGCCTGGGTTTCAGTGTGCAAGGTTGGGTTGAGTGTGATCAGTTTTTTCCATGTGACTGTGATACATGTCCATAAAAAAAACGCCATTTTTTTATGGACAATTCTCCCACCCAGTAAGTGGACAAACAGAACGACTTCCACAAGTTGTCCAATCAGAACTGAGTGGGCTTGGAGTGAAGGTTGGGCTCAATGATACAGCCCTACTTTATAGGGCTTATAATCAGGTCATGTCTTCTAAGATCTGATATTTCTGCAAGCAAATACACTCCCCTCCAAAAGTATTGGAACCGTAAGGCCAGTTCCTTTACTTTTGCTGTAGATCGAAAACATTTGGAGTCTGATATCAAAAGCATTTCAGCTTTAATTTCCAGGTATTTACATCTGGATCTTATACACGACTTAGAAGACAGAACCTTTTGTTTAAACCCACCCATTTTACATGTGAGCGAAAGTATTGGACTGGCAAGTGTGTTTTGTTGGCGTTCAGTTTGTGCTCCTGCCCTGTGTCCACGCAGCACGTTACAGTGCAGCTTTATGCTGTGTCATATATTTAAAACAGAGATGTTTCATATCTCAGAGTGAAGAGAGGAAATAGGGAAAAAGTCGAAGTTACCCATTAAAGAAACTATTTAAATTCAACCCTAAAATTGAACCAGCTATAAATTTAAAAATGGAGATAAAAAGTGAAACTCTGTTCATTTAGGGAGTCAACATCTCTTATACTGTGATTTTTGTGAGTGGAAAAAAAGTAAGTTAGCAGTTATTCACACAAATGGTCTGTTTATGCCACAGCAGAACTACTTCCTTGTATTACAATGGAATGGCAGAGCTTTTGCAAGTAGTTCTGCAAAAACACAGGCCAATCTGAGCTATTAGGTACATTAACTAGCTGAAAGATTTTTGATTCTTGGCCTGAAATTGACTTGTTTTAACATTTGTATAATGGTTGGAATATGACTTTAGAAAAAGCGTTTTAAACTGTGCCTTAGATATTTAATTCCTGAAGACAGAGCTGAGTACAAACATCTGGGCTGAAGCATGATCTCTCCTGATGGTTTTCCATAGAGTATTTAAAAACAGTACTGCAACAAATAAGTCTACTTTGTCAAACTACTACCAGCCATGGAATTCCATCACTTTTTAAATACAGCAAAACAGAATACAACCACAATTAAGTCATCTTCTTAAAAAGCCGGATGCAGAAAGCGTGTGATATGATTTCTGCGTGTGCATTCAGGAAAATGTAAGTAACGTCAATATAATTATGACCATGAAAATCTATTGTACTAAGTCACAATCATATCTAATTACACATTGTCAGACTAAAGTTGAGTATTGCTGATAGAATTTTTACAGGCCACTGCTGTAACAAAAAAAGTATCCTAGGTCACTGAATATTAATATATATCAGTGTACTTTATTTAAAGGAATCGTCATCTTTCAGATTTAGATTTAATAGCTTTTATCTGGTCGCTCTTCTTTCTCATCCCATCATGTATTCTTCAGGGTTCGTATATGATTAAAATGTGGCCTGAGAAAACCATTTTATCATCGTTTGTCTTTTTTGCTGCAAATCCCTTTGGAGGCAAAACTTATTTTTCAGGTCATATTTTTTTCCTCTAAAAGATTAAACGACAGCAGAACTGCTGTTCAAAACATTTTAATCTAATTTTTCCCCTCTTTCCTTTACAGTTCTCATTATTGTTGTATAATGCATTTGAGATCTGGCTCAACACCTTTCCCTCTGAAAAGCTCTTTATTCATTCAGAAAATGACACCCCCTGCTCCCGCTTTCCCACTGACTCAGCAAAGAAGAATGAAATAACACTGCTTCAATTTAGACTGCTGCTCCAATAAGCAGATAGAGTTCAAAGGGTGCTTAATCTCACCTGTCACTCAAACAGTTGGGAAGGAAGGCCGACATGAATAAAGAGCAAAATGTCAGCTGAAAGTGTGGCGGATAGCAGCATGTCGAGGTGAGCTGGAGGCTGGTCTTTGATTACTTCTCCCAGCAATGCTACGCTGTGGATCCATTGTCTTCTTTTAGGCGGCGCTGCGTGAATTCACTTCGGGAGATGGTCCACAAAGTCCTGTTGTATTTCAAAACAAAACACAAAAAGGTTTGGACTGTAATAATCGTGCATTAAATTGCATGCACACACGGTACAAGTGAGTGCATTGACTGAATCGGTAGTGGCTTTCTCTGACAGATGAAGGTCTTGTTTAAGACTGAAAAAGTGGGTGCTAGCTCTGAGTTTGTGCTAGTTCCAGCTCAGAGTTGGGTCAACTTGTGAACTTTCTAGGAACTAGTCAGGTGACCTTTGACCTAGGTCATTTCGTTGCTTATATGTTAGCCTAAGTGGTCACAACAATCCTGCCACCAGTCCCTGACAAAACAGGGTCTTAGGGACCAGGGAAGGCTCTGATTTAGCTTTTTTCCCCCCCAAGAACATTTGTGTCCTTTATTATCCATTTAAAGATTATTCAGTTTTATAAAGATTTTTTTTTTAAACAGAATACAGACACATATTTTGAAAATTATTACATAATTAATTTCTAAAACGCATCACTTCATGTAAATGTGGGCAGGAGCTGCTGTAGCTGTGGCTAGAAAAATAACCAGCCCAACATATTGTGTTGTAAGTTACTTTCACTGATGCCAAATCGCTGGACTTGTTACATACGTGTTCAAACCAATAGTAACTCGGCAAACCAAGACAGCGACGACCAGCTTTTCCTGCGTTTGGTTTAAAATGCGTTCATAAACTCAGTTTGCATAAAGCAGAGCTCTTCACTGTCACTGAGTCTAAACCATCGCAGAAGCAATTTGTATGCATGTAAATGGTTCATACTGTCATTTTTACCGTTTAAAATAATACATTTATTATGACAATGGAAAAAAATAATGTCGTTATTTATTCATTGCATCCATTCAGTGACCTATTTAAACGAATATTGCACCATTAAATACACTCAAGTGATATTGCAATTTGACAAACTAGTCAAAAAGTGTTTTGAGGAAACCCAAAAAGACTAAGATCCCGTGTTTCAGCCTGATCATTACCGTTGGGTTTTTCCACTTTTCAACAGAAATCCAAGTGGCTGTTTAAACTTTAGAAAATGATCACTGTTGAACATGCATCAGCAGCTGTTGGGGTCATGGTCGATTGTGGAATAATTGAGCAACTTTTAAGGAGCACTGGAACAAAACCATGAGACCTTTTTAATGGCCAGCTGATGGTGGAACATCTTTTCATTTGTACAATATGGTTTTGTTTACCCTTCAGTTGAAAAGGTTCAGGGGGCACAGGGCACCATCGGTACAAAGTAAAATTACTCTTAGTCTTCTTATTTAAAATTCCATTCATTACAAAGTAATATCTTGAAAGACATTCAAAGCTCTTCTGAAGATTACCTCTGCTCTAAATAATAGTACAATAACAATGAGTGGACCAATAGTGCATCTAAATGGCACCCATTTTAAGCCATTTTCATTTGTTTGTGCTCTCCAAAGGGGTTCCCATTTTTTAATTATCACAGATCATCTTAAAACAGAAAAGAGGTTTAAAGAAAACGGGGAAAAAAAAGTCTGTAGAAGCAAAACCGTATACTCTGCTGCTGCTGTCCTAAAAGTTAAGTATTTCGTTTGAAAGTAAAGAATAAAAATAACTGCAGTACAAAATTACTTGTAAATAATTACAGTCTCTGAATAGTATATGTATAGTATAGTATATGAGCCTTCAATATCTCTGTCCTCTCATTCATTAGAACCAACAATGAAGTGTAGCACCCTCATTGCTTTACCAGTGGATGTTTGGCTTCCTACCAACTGTTTGTCACTTTCACACATGTAAATCATGGTCACAATGATCTTAAGTCACATATAGAGCATCATTAGCCTTTTGTGAACTAATGCAGTCTGCTCATTCATTTAATACTGGCCTAGCAGGTGATGCACTGAGGATGCCAACACGGGGGGGCTCCAGCAAAACCAAAAAAAAAAAAAAGAAACACTACATCATGACAAGGTGCTGCAGAAACCAGTTAAATAAAGTAAGCAGCCATTCCCATTTTATAATCAAACTTCTGATAATAAGTAATTGCTAATTCATGATAACTAAATCCTGTGTGTATGGTTCAATGTTTGGCATCTGATAAACCTTCCGACCCATGTGATCATGGGATGGGATGGGATGCTCAGTATGTGATGGTGTGCGTAAAATGACCTAGTTAAATGACCAGAGCTCCAGATTTTGGTTTTAAAGAGTTTATTGAAAAAAGAAGCGCAAGGATTGTTGGTGTTCATCAGGTAGGGGGAGACACTTAACCCGGGATCTGGTAAGACAGGTAGGTCCATTAGAAGCAGGTCGGTGCAATACAGATGAGGAATTTAAGACGGCAGATGGCTTACTCAGATGATACTGCAGTAAGCAGTAGTACAATACCAGGTGAAGGCAAAGGCAAACAAGACAGGACGCTAGCTGACTCTGAAGGGCAGGTTTAACCCAAGAAAGTTGAAAGGTTGGGTGGATGCGCAGAGTTTTGTGGAGTTGGAGCCTCACTGCCACTGGATTAAGCATTTTGAAAATGGGAAATGTTCAGACTAATCGGGGAGCCAGTTTCTTGCACTCAACTTTGAGGTGGAGGTCTGTGGAAGATAACAACACCTTTCGACTGGGTTGGTAGCATGGGGTTGTTTGTTGGCCCATTTGGTGTAGACCTGGACAGAGGGTAGTAAGGTATGTCGAGCCCTTCTCCACACCAGATAGCAGCATTTAACCAGTGCTGTGGCAGATGGAACTGTAACCTCTGATTCCAGGCTGGGGAATAATGGTGGTTGGTAGCCAAAGACTACTTGGAAAGGGGTCATTCCTGTGGCGGCAGATGGTAGAGTTGTTCGTGTACTCCGCCCAGTCCTAATTTCTACCCCACATAGCTGGGTTCCGGCTACACAGGATGCGCTGTCCGGTTTCAAGATGATGATTTATCCTCTCTGTTTGACCGTTGGTTTGGAGGTGGAAACTGGAAGACAGGCTGACTGAAATGCCCAACAGCTGAAGACCTAACCTGAAGACCTGGTGGATCACAATTTCGGCACATTTCCTTACAGTAGTTTAACAAAATGGTAGTTTAGTCTCGGAGACAGGAAAACCAGAAAACCAGAGACTGAGAAACACAGAGTAGAGGTATCTAAGGGAGCAAACAAAAGTAAGAGCCGAGAAACAGAGCCAGGACAGATGACCACAGAGGCAGAGAAGTAATAGTACAATACCAGATGGTGTATGCTGGTCCAGTGGTGTCTGGACAAGCATTGCTTTTTTTGTAAAGATCTAACAACAAACAAGTTGTGGGCTAGACGGTGGATGTACAAATGGGAATTACAGGTAAGGAGAGATGGTGATTTCGCTAATTTGAAAAGTAATCCAAGTATTATTCTTAAGTAACTTCTCAAGCCCTAAATTCTTATTAACAATTATACAGCAACATTTTACTGTTGACTTCAAACCTCCAGCAACACTTATTGTTATATGAGCAACACGTTTTAACTCGCAGCCTTCATGAGGGTCTGTTAAAAGCACGGAGTGAAAAACAAAACAAAACAATTAAATCAAAATTAGGTGTAGAAAGAATAAATTAAAAACAAACAATCGACAATCAACACATATACAGTATATAATAGTGGGTGGGTATATGGTTGTGTATATTTGGACCAATTATCCTCGCAGATGGGCACAGGGGTAAAGGGTTATGTCTGGTGATTTACACGGTTGATACCTTGTTGGCTCAGCAGGTAAACGAAATGCATGTGGGGAGGGAAGGTCCTGAATGTCGGACAAATATGGTGGTTTCATAGTAAGACAATCACAACCATAAACCCACCCACCAATGTAAACATTTCTGACTGGCTAATATATATATGTGTGTTTGTGACTGTCACATGTGCACATATATATAATTCTGAAAATAAGTATTGGAAATTAACTGTTAAAACGTATTTTCTATTCTGGGCTATGGAAATGTTTTGCAGAGTGCTACTGGTGCAGACTGTCTAAGCACATGATGTAAGTTCCTTTGCCAAGTGAAAAGACTAACAGCAACATTGTCTTTCACAGTAATATTATGATTATGCAGCTCTTATGCGTTATTGAATCAGTGAACTATAAACTAAGACTGAAGTTGGAGCCTTTCTCTACAGCCAACATTTGTCTCTAGCAGGCAGCCTGAGGTGTGGGGTGTAGAATCTGCATTAACAGAGTCATACCTTGTGTGTGCCTCAGCTCCTTAAGACCCGTCATCCCTTTCTGTCGCAGCCTGATAAATCAGGGGCCTAATCAGCGTATAAATATTCATGAGTCCAACTCCGAGTGGTTTTGAAGGTGTAACTCTTCACAATGGCCTGGCACACAGCCTCCAGTGTTCCACAAATCCTGCAACCGAGTGGCAAAGTTGAGAGGTGAGTGTGCTTCTGAATTCCCCCTTTTAGCATTTAGAGTAAGTTTTTCACATGGGAGCACCCTAAACTCTTTTTTTTTAAAGAATTCCCCAAGCATAGTTTTCTCTCATTCATTTTCAAGATTGAAATATGAGGTGTCAAAACATGAACAATTATGGAAAATCAGAAGTTTTGTGACCAATTTGGAGAAGGGAATGAGGCTGTCATCTATGTGAGATGTATGACTTTTCAATTTGGCATTTCTTAATGCCTGCCAGCTTCTTTCACCGTACCATTAAACTTCCATTTCTCCTTGTACTAATTGAACGCTCCCCCCCCCATTCTCTGCCCACACCATCATGTATTGCTCATCTATCATTGTTTGTTGGGAGCCAGTGTGGTTGTCCTCTCCACTGACTTTGAGAGAGCACTTCATCTTATTTGTTTGTTCCCTGACATGGGCATGATGCACTCAACCGGGCTGGCCATTTAGAAACTGGGTACTGTTCAAGAACGGCCTGCTTTATCATTTAGTGTTACACAGTGTAGTTACTTTGTAAAGGGCCTGCACATTGTGGCCATTTGTCATTTGTGAACTAAAACTACTTACCATTGGCATGTAATTTACTTAATAGATAAGATACAGAGAGGGAGCTTAGAGTGGCACAGACCTGTAATGCGTCAAGGTCTAGAAATGGCTGCATTTCTCCACAGCCGTTTGTATTTTTTGAAGAACACAAACTACTTTATGTACAGCAGACGTGGGTCAGATGGCTGATGGAAGGTGACATTAAATGGTTAGTTCATAATGACACAAGTTTGCTTTTGTAAGCACAACAATAAACCGTCTGCCCTCTAGTTCCCCCTCTGCCACAAAAACAGCTCTGACCCACTGATGTATGGATTCCACAAGACGTATAAAGGTGTCCTCTTATCTGCCACCAAGACGTTAACAGCATGTCCTTTAAGTCGTGCAAATACTAAAGATAGACCTGCATGGGTCGGGCTCTGGATCCAGCAGGGAAATGATGCACATGCCCTCAACAGTCCAAAAGGTGTAAAACAAATGGTCCTTATTTTTAGGCCTCCAAAGTCCAGTTCTGATGCTCACATGTCCATATGTATGTGCATTGCCCAATGGATGGTGTCAGCATGGGCAGTGAGCTCAGGCTGTGATTCACTGGGTCCTGACACCAGTCGATCACAGTCAGCTAAAAATGTATCGCCGGTTTGTGCTACATTATCTCTTCTGTGGGATCAGAGCAGACGGGCTACACTTCACTCCCCATGACACTGTTCCTTGGACCACTTTACCTACTACATGCTGGGAACTCCTGACAAGACTTTTAGTTTTGGAGATTGTCTGACCCACTTGTCCAGCTATCACAATTTGGCCTTTGTTATAGCCACTCAGATTCCTTTTTTGTCTGGATGATGGTCGCTTCATTGCTCATTTTAGGAGTTAGGACAGTCTGACAATCTGCTGACAATCATCTGGCCTCTCAATTTGTCGAATTGGAAAATAAAATAAAAAAAGCAAATGACATCGGGTACTTTGAGTTGTACTTTTTTCAACTGGAGATGTCTTGAAAAACATGTAAAACAAGTGCGAGGTGCATGGAAAAACCAGCACATAAAACACTCCACTCTCATTGAAACAAAAAGTCAAACAAAAGAAGAAGCTACACCAGGCTGCTGAAACATGGCCTGTCTGATTAAGGCATTCTTCTTTTCCTTTGGGCTGTTCCCTTTCAGGGGTCACCACAGTGAATCATGTGCCTCCATCTAACTCTGTCCTCTGCATCCTCTTCTCTCACACCAACTAACTTCATGTCCTCTCTCATTACATCCACACATCTCCTCTTTGGTCTTCCTCTAGACCTCCTGCCTGGCAGCTCCAACCTCAGCATCCTTCTACTGATGTATTCAGAGTTTCTCCTCTGAACACGTTCAAACCACCTCAATCTGGCCTCTCTGACTTTATCTCCGAAACATCTAACATGATCTGTCCCTCTGATGTCCTCATTCCTGATCCTGTCCATTCTCGTCCCTCCCAAAGAGAACCTCAACATCTTAAGCTCACATCACACACGTATTCTGTCTTACTGCGGCTAAGCTTCATTCCTGTTTTCCAGAGCAGACCTACATCTCTCTAGATTTTCCTCCACCTGCTCCCTGCTCTCACTACAAAGCACAATGTCATCTGCAAACATCATAGTCCATGGAGATTCCTGTCTAACCTCATCTGTCAGCGTGTCCATCACCAGAGCAAACAAGAAGGGGCTCAGAGCTGATCCTTGATGCAGACCCACCTCCACCTTGAACTCCTCTGTCACACCTACAGCACCTCACCACAGTCTTACAGCTCTCATACATCTCCTGCACCACTCTAACATACTTCTCTGCCGCTCCAGACATCCTCATACAAAACCACAGCTCCTCTCTCTGCACCCTGTCATACGCTTTCTCTAAATCTACAAAGACACAATACAACTCCCTCTGACCTTCTCTGTACTTCTCCATCATCATCCTCAAAGCAAATACTGCATCTGTTGTTCTCTTTCTAGGCATGAAACCATATTGCTGCTCACAAATGTTCACCTCTGCCCTTAGCCGAGCTTCCACTACTCTTTCCCACAACGTCATTGTTTGGCTCATCAGCTTTATTCCTCTGTAGTTGCCACAGCTCTGCACATCTCCCTTGTTTTTAAAATTGGCACCAGTACACTTCTCCTCCAGTCCTCAGCATCCTCTCACTCTCCAAGATCTTGTTAAACAAACTAGTCAGAAACTCTACTGCCACCTCTCCTAGACACTTCCATACCTCCACAGGTATGTCATCAGGACCAACTGCCTTTCCTATCTCTTTGTCTGGCCAACCTGTACAAATCCACCTCTCCCTCTTTAGTGTCCAACCTAGCATACAAGTCCTCATATGCTCTTTGTTGCCTCTGCCACCTCTACCTTCACCTTACACAGCATTTACCTATACTCCTGTCTCCTGATCAGTAAAGGTATTAAGTTTAAATGTAACTGTACATCACTAAAACACTGGATTCATGTTGGGCAATCATGTTGGCGATCGCCTTTCTTATTTTTAAAAAAACATTTTATTTTGCCCATCACTTAATCTACTTTAATGATAGCAAATATTTTTTTTATCTGACATGAAACCGTCACAGTGAATGTTACAGATAGGCTTAGTTTACAGGAGGCATCTGCAAAACTGTTCACAGGATGTCAAACTACAAATGGTTGGTCTTTACTCTATAAGGGATTGTTATGTCTGTAAAACTGTGGCAGAGCCTTTTTCTATCTTTGTGATGCCGTCCCACTTTAAAGTCTATCGCTCAGGCGGGAGGTGCACGGACGGGGGCCGGCACAGAAACAGTGTTGCATGTGAAGTGGGCTGCACAATGCAGATGCGATTTTCAGTCCAGTGACTGGCCACTGTGTTTAGGGCCAGTATTAACCCCTCTTAATGAATCCACGGTTCAAACCACATCTCTATTAACTTCTACACTACAGCCACTCTCTGTTTGAGGGAGCAGACTCTCCGACTGTTTCTGCCAATTTCTGCAAATACAGCAAAGCTTGTGAAACTCAAAGTTTTACATTGAATTACTGATCTTTTTCTTTTGCAACTTTCTGTATTTCCAGATCTGAAAGACTGAGAAAATCTCACAAAGCACCAGGTGATGACAGCTTATTATCCACTGCAAATAGCAATTCAGCTGATTTTCAAAGCTGTAAGTATGATTGGCGTCTCAGTATGGCATTTAGAAATAGCCCTGCAGCTTAAAATCCGCCCACTGGGTTTCTCTGCATTATGAAGTGTCTGTGCATTAAGGTCGGCATTTCTATTGGGATTGTTCCTTCAGGGTTATAGTAGAGAAAAAAAACCTCATTCTTTCTTTTCTCACTTTCTGAATCTGTCCATGTTTCTCTGATGATATTCATTGTTGCCAGTGTTAGACGTGCTTGGTGCATGGTGCTTTTATTCCAACGGTTTATTCTCTCCCCTCCAGCAGACAATGTTGAGGCGGAGCAAGCACTAATCAAAACGGTAGGGCTGCTCTTTGCAGGATCTAACGGCTTTTCTGAGAAACACAAGCCTGGGATGGAAGCAAGGTGACCTCAGATGAAACTAGCACAACCCCCGACCACTTTGAGTCGCTCAGGGCAATGAAGCTACAGCCAGGCAAGAAAAAAGGAACTAATTTTAAGGACAACACAGATGAAGTGCACAAAAGTCACAGGAAAGGTTTTAGGAATTAGGCTGCATGTAGAGAAGTCAAACAGCTCTGTTGACATATTTCTCATTAACATCCATGTGTTTGGGAGCTCAAAACAAGGTCAACAAGGCCAGTGGTGATAAGACACTAAAAATAGATATTAAAAAGGGAAGTCACGCCTTTCTCCAAAGTTAGCAAAATAGCAAAAATGTTGCCATCAGTTTTTGTGGTCCACATCCCCATTTGTAGTACCTAGTTAGGAGTCAAAGAGCAAGCAGACTTCTTTACAAAGGCAATACCGAACTTCTGCTTCTAGTTTGAGTAGAACATCCCTATGATTTCCCTATATAAAAAATATCTCTTTAGTTCTAGCTAAAAAATGTCTCCAGATGACATCACTTGGAGGAACTTTCAGTTCAGGGGAGGTCATCTTGTAGCTCATACTATGAAGTCTGTAATCACTGTCAACCGGCTTTTCCAAAACTCTTCCAGATGACATCATCTGAACTCCTAATGATGAAAAACCCCTCTGGTTTATGTCATCTGGAGGAGTTTTTCAGCTAGCAGAAGAGAAATATTTTAAAATAGAGACGTCAGAGGAAAGTTTTAATTAATGTACATTTACACCCCAAACTAAAGCCATAGAAAGCAAGTTGAAAATTGGCGAAGTCGCCCTTTAGGTAAAACTGCTGTACATTGGAGGAACAAGCGTATTAATTTGTACAGAAGCAGTTATGTTTTGTGTTGCAAGACCAGCTACAGCCAAATACAACACAGTGGATATGCTACAGTACATGCATGTGAATGGGGCTTTTTGAAATTGATGGTGAGCCATACAAGCTTTTTTTGGTTTGGAATTCAGTTTTCTAATACCTAATTTCTTCCCTGTGAGATCACATAGCCCGACAATAAACAATTTGAGTATCATCAGGAGGTTAAAAACAATGAAGAGAAGTAATTCAGGAGGTGAAATGCGAGGTACAGTGTGTCCTGGTTAAGGTTTGATTTGGATTAAGGTGTTTATACACGCGTTGCACACCATGAGGCTCAGTGGCTTTGTTGCAATGAGTACCGCAGATGACAAAATGTGACACAAAATGCACATAAATATGCACACCTGTGGTTTCCCATCCGCAGATAGAGGAGTCTGCCAGTAAAACAGTAGGAAACAGAGACATCCACCAGCTACCCCCTGCCTGCTGGACTGAGCATCAGGCTACACCTTACATGCAGATCAGAAATGATGATCCTTACAATACATGAGCATGCAGAACTGGGCTACTACTTAGTGAGTTGAAGGTGTTAAAAGCCTCGTGTTTCTATTCATGCCATGCATTCACTCTAGTAAAAGCCTTATATTTAAGGTGGCTGCAAACAGCTGTTAATCTTCTCACTGCACTGCCTTGGTGGGTATTAAGAGATTATAACTGTGTCCTCAGTCATGGACCTCAGACCTAATAGCTGCACAAGGTGAGTCTCATTTCAAAGAATCTTCAAAGAGCAGAAAACAAATACTCTACAGCCTTTTCTTTGCCAGAATCTAGACAAAGCAACTAAAAAGTAGACTGAGCAGCTGTCGATTAATGCTGTAAGTGAACATTCATGCTAGTAAACTCATGGAATGGGATGTAATTACACTGTGCTTCCTATGTATTTCCGCCTAGAAATCTAGTGTAGGTCACGGCCAGTGAGATCGTTGGTGAACATTTTCTATAAAGCAGGTATCATAGGTTGTGATTCTCGCTGAAAGGAAAATCTTTTCCAACTATTTGTGATTATTACTATGATGCAAAATTCCTGTTTTCCTAACACAGGTGAAGATGCACGAAGATTGTTTCCACAGAATAAAAAATTGTCGTTTTAAAATAAAAAAACATGGTTTACTCACTATAATTTAATATTAATGGGAATTTTCCGAGTTGTGTTAAGAAAACAAGTCTTTCTAAAACAAGGCCAAACTACTTTAAAGATGGACAATTTGCAGGGCATTTATCAGCTCTATGAAAGCAGCTGCATAGTGATCAACACCCCATTGGGTTTTTGGCTGTTTCCCGACACAACATACTGATTCAAAGAGGCAGTTTCTTGCGTCTGATGTGTATAAAAATTAGAAAGGTGACACAATTATCCACGCTCTTTAAAAAGGACATTAAAAGAGTGAAAGACACAGGTGTATGTCAAAAACTGTTGTCCCACAATGCAGTGCACAAAGGAAACATACAATGCTACAGCATTCACTGCTAAACGTAATGTCATACTTGACTACCTCTTCTAAACCTTGATTTATTTTAATTACACCAAATAAATATTAAATCAACTGGGTTTTCTTTTCCACTGTAACTATTTCATAACTACTAAACTACATGCATTTCTAACCTGAGGACAGCTGTTAATGGCAAATAACAGATGTTAATTATGCAAATTCTCTGAACTGCAAAGGTGATCAGTGTGCGCATGCAGCACAACAGCAGATGCAATGACAATAGTTCTGCAGTGGTACCGAGGGTGTGATCTCACATGTGGTGCGCACATGTAGCACTGAAACTCCCACGAAAGGTGTGTGCCCCAGTTATCTGTGACCACTTCCGTGTTTGGTCTGTTCCTTCAGAGCCTCTAAAAGAGCGCAAGTGTGGTTAATTCATGCTTTAGCTAATATGAAAACTACTACTATGCCGTGATAGAGCATACCAACAACGCAGCACTAGATGCAAACAGAGCTTTTGTAAATCTTAGACTAGTTTGGAAGCACATTCACACAAGTCTAGTTGTTGAGATCTTCTCAAATGGGTAAGTAAATCTATCAGCAGAGAGTTGACTTTAAATCAGAGGCACACATTGTGTGACAGGGACACGTGGTTTCTGCATCGCTGCGGTATCCTGTACCTGCTCAAGGAGTAAGGCTGTAATCTACAGCGTCAGTATAATAGGTTTTATAGCCTGTTGTTGAAAATGGCATTTCTGAAGACTGTGGCTATCATGCCTTGTCTAATGCCACCATGCCAGTCGCTCCAGCCTGGGTACCCAGCCCTCTGGGACTCTATGGAATCTGGTGACATTTCAGTGGATTGTCTATCCTAGAAATGCTTTTCCCAATGCAGCAGAACAAAACAAAAAAAAAAAAAAACAAGATGGGTCAACAGAATCAAGTGGGTGGGAGCAGCGATAAAGCCGAGTTTTCACAGTAAGTTTGGCTTCTGTGAAAGGAGCAGACAAACACAGAATGCAGTAGGAAGGAATGTATCAAGCTTTCTCTACAAGCCACGGGGGGTCGTCTCTGGAACGTATTAACATATGAATCACTATGATATGACTGAGTCACCCTTGAATGGAATATGTGATGAACCATATGAGGTCTGCTAATGAGGCAGAAAGACGCCATTGAGATGAAAATAGGAAAGTTAGTTTGGTGAGGAGGAAACTTGTTGAAAAGTGACAGAGAAAACTCCATCATCATATTTTAGAAACAGGAGTTGCTCTGCATCAAACTGTTTCAGCAAGCGTGAGAAATCAAAAAATAAAGTGTTAAGTGTGATAAGAAAATTGTGTATATTTTTCTAAAAATACTACTCACTGCGATATACTGCAAACGAAAGAAGAATTTCTCGTTGCCAGTTTGCTCACATCATCGCTCTAATCATTATTTATTTTGGTACACTGGCAGTTTGTATTCAGAAGCACTCCAGGAGGCGCTGGGCCTCTGGTCATTAGTGTGATTATAAGCAGGTGTGCAGATTACAATTAGTTCGTCGTACTTTGGAACACAACTAATACTTCACAGATTTGGTGTCCCAAAGAAGATTGGCTCCTCACCACAGTGTGTAAAGACGAAAAAACACATGCCGCATTTTAGCACTTCAAATGAAAATTACACCACGATGATGAAGTGCAAATGTTTCCCCCAACCAACTTCAAATCTCGATCCGTGTGCTTGGGCTTGCTTGATTTCTTTGTAGATATTTTCACACAAACTGAAAATGCCGGCACTATAATAAAAGCCAGACTTCCAAATAAAGGCTGAATCGCTTCATTAACCACACAAAATCATAGGGAAGAAAGACATTTATGTGTAAATATGTACAGTGTGTACGCTTGGATAGGAAGCACATTGTCTCAACAACAATCTACCATTTTTAAAAGAAAATGAGTCTGTTATGTCACACTGGAACTGTAAAAACACGTTGGTCACATGACAATAAATTTGTAATCGGCTTGATCTCTTCATATTTCTGAATCTAGAAATCTAGGAAAATTGATTGCAAATGAACATGATCTATTTGTGTAGCAAAAAGGAGGCTTTTTGATGTTACAGGGTTACAGCTGAGGTCAGTTGCAGACAAACAAGCCTTTTGTTTTACATAATACATCATCTTCAGCTTTTCCACAGTTGGGTCATGGTGGCTGCAGCTCCAGTAAGGTTTCCCAGATGCCCCCCTCCTCAGAAACATTTTCCAGCTCCTCTGGCAGGATTCCCAGACCAGATGAGATATATAATCTCTCCAGCATGTTCTGCAACTAGTTGGCCTGGTAGACTGCCAATAAAAGGCGCCCAAGAGGCTTTCTTACACCCAAACCACCTGAACTGGCTCATTCAATACAGAATAGCAGTGACTCAGAGTTCCCTCCAGATATCCTAACACCGTTCCCCGACAGACCCTATAGATAGAGAGAACCTATATTTTCATCATTGAGCTTAAATTTATTTTGCAATGAAATTCGATCTCCACATTTAACCAATTTCCCTGGGAGGAGCAGTCGGCTGCCACAGGTGGCACCTGGGGAGCTGGTGCTGAGTGTATCACTCAAGAACACACCCATGGGTTGAGTTTGCATCCTGCAGAATTCTGCATCCCAGCCTGATGCTCTACCCATTGAGCCACCAGGCTGCCAAACACTTAGCCCAGCTGTCCTACAGACAGCTTCCAGTAATCGCGACTTTGGTTACTACCCAAAGCTCATGACTATATATGGATGTTGTTATGTAAATTAACCAACTTCAACCCTCTTCACGCTTTAGTATGATGTCTCACGTTCAATTTTACCCCACTTGTGAACAAGACCCTGACATACTGTACTTGTATTTCTTCACTTGGCGCAGGGAATTCTTCTCCACATGGAGGGAGAAATCAACCCTTTTCCAGCAGAGAATCATTACCTCCGATTTGGAAGTGCTCACTCTCATCCCCTCCAGTGCATGCTGAGGGTTGCAGTCCAATGGATCCAACAGAATCACATCATCAAAAAGCAAAGAAATGATTCTGGCCATGAAAATTGCAAACAACTGCGAAATTATTCTGGAGAATATGGACGCAACTCTTACTCTGGTTATAAAAAGACCAAACTGGAAGGTGCACTGTAATTGTCAGGGTATCACACCAACTGGCTGTCGAAGCTTAGATCCAAACACACAGGAGGAGGAATATTTAAGGATTAATATTGAAGGATTCTGTCCTTAACATGAACTCTTTACTCTTGCAAGATCACTAGAGGGTTTGTGGGAGGTTGCCCATCAAGTCTGTGTGTTTAGTGACTTTGGAGAAGGCCTGCAACCATATCCCATGGGGGGTCTTGTGCAAAAGCATGGGTTGTTTGATATATGTATTCTCTCTCTCTCTCTACACACACACACACAAACAACCCAATTACATCAGTTACATCATCAGGGTTACATCAGTAAAATAAACAAAATGTATAGAATTCAAGTTATGGGAATAACACGCATGTGAAGTGCATATAAGATGTAACAATTGATGGTATTTTCTGAGGTAAATTTTTTGATGAGGGAGGGAAGTAAGTAAGTAAGTATGTAAAGTTTTTATATCTACATATTTATCTTTACAGACATGCTGCTATATAAGCTGTGATATCGGTCAGGTTCACATACAAAAGTGGTGACAAGTGTGAAACCAGCACTTGCAGCTCCAGTAGTTTTCAATTGTTTTCCCCATAGATCTACAAAAACAGTTCTGTATATTTGTGTGTGTGTTTCTGTCTATACAGGTCTACTGTGTATGAATGTTGTGATTCATCATCACTGAACCGCAGTAAAGTACACGGTGTGCTGAAGACGCATATATGAGAGAGACAGAATTTGCACATTGCCTCAAGTGTTACTTTCCCTTTGCCAGTTACAACCAAAGGTGCAAGACACTTTTGTTTGAAGTTCGGCGCTAAATATATGATAGCAGAGCAGATACTCCAGAGAGAGCAGAGAATCTACAGCTTCTACAGAAAGAGACACAACAGAGCTTTGTGCTTTTTTTCCCCTCACACATCATAATTAAGGTCAGGAGTAGGTTACGACGGTGCAGATACACGGAGCTCCGAGGACAGTTATTACAATGTACATTAAGTAAGTGGGTATTCTTAGATATAATGCTATAAACAATACTAATATAGACTGGGGAAAAAAACATCCAAATGAGTTAAATAACAGGTTGTTCCAAATATGACCCAACCCCAGAATTATGTAAATAAACAATGGTGAGAGTCAAAGCCAAACCGTGTATGAACTACTTATGCACGAACCATCCTCAAACACAGTCGATAGAGGAAGTAGTGGTACAAGTAAATAATAATTGGCAAAAACTTAAAATTGCATAAACATAAAATTGTAATCAAAATAAAGGAGTAGTAATTAGAAAAGGGATATACAGATGTATGCATGTGCATATGCACACACAGATATTCACAGACATACACTTATAAAAAAAATTAAAATAAGAGTGGGGGTCAGCTAGTTGTGGTCACAGTCTGATCACTAAGAAAGTCGCACAGACAGAAGACTTATGGAGATGCCTAAGAATTTCCGCCCGGTTCCTCTGAAATAGCCTCCCCAAAATCTTCTTTATTTACCAGACCCATGTATAACGTGATTATTTGATTATAAAAATATGAGATAGCGCCCCTAAGAGAGGGAGCCGGTTCGAGGAAGCCATGCAGTATTGTGTCCTCTGGGTGATAAGGAAATGGGGGGAACATGTTATGGACAAAGCTACGCACCTGTAGATATCTAAAGGAATAATTCTTGGCTACTGAGAACTTATTGTTGGAATGATGCAAAAATGCTATTACTACACACACACATATATATATATATATATGTATATGTATATATATATGTATATATATACACGTGTGTATATATGTATCCTGAGCCCGGATAAAATGCGAGGGCTGAGGCAGGAAGGGCATCTGGCGTAAACATCCCAAATTAACGTGCGGAACACATTCTGCTGTGGCGACCTCTGAAGGGAAGCCGCTGATCTTTGATCCCACCATTGCTGGATAAGCTGGAAAGACCCATCTCAGGTGCTGAACTTAATGTAGCCATGTCATCCCTGAAAAGCGGTAAGACCCCTGGACCAAATGGCTATACATCTGAGTTCTACATAAAATTTAGACACAAACTTCCCCCCCCTAATATTATATATAGATTATGTATAATGAGTTATTTGAACTTTGCTATGTTCCCCAGACCCTTGTTCTTAATAAGGGCAAAAGATCCGTCAGACTGCTCAGATTTCCGTCGCCTCGCCATTGAGTTTTATCAGGAACAACCAGCAATATCAATAGATGTATAGTAAGGATATACTGGAGGGAAAAATTGGCTGCATGAATGAGATTGGTGCAATTAAAAAAAATAAATGAATTACATTAAAATTAATAAATTAACAAAAGGGTAATAACAGGATGTTGCATTGCTTATCTTTGATCTTGTGTTTGTGAACTTTTCTTTCACAACAGATTGACAAGAACAAATACTGTACATCCAAAAATCACAAAGGTTATACTGTCTATATAAATATGCCATTTATTAGCTTTCATTTTTTATTGCTGGGCAGTAGAAAACTACTCAGTGCTAAACCAATGCCCTTGTTATTGTGCAAGAAACCTCAATAAGGAAACAAGTAGTGGCAGGTGAAACCCTCTCATTCGCAGTCTGATATTCTCTTTGCCTAAGCCAACAGGCTGCAAAGTGACCTTGACGAAAAAGGCAAGTCGTCGATTTTTGGAGGGAGGGGGGGCTGAGGAGCTGACGGCAGCCCTCCAATGTAGTCTGTCAGACTGATATCAGTGCTGCTGAGCTGCATTTGTGGGTTCAACGGGGAGGGTGTGGAGGAGGGCAAAGACAGTGATAGAATAACCACAGAGAAGAAGAAAAAGAAGAGAGGGGTGGGGGGGTGGGGAATGGATAGCAGTAGGAAAGGTGTCTCCAGGAGATGGTGACCATGCAGGGTCGAAGGATGCTGCATGTCCCCCTCCTTGCAGACTGGCTGTCAGCCCTGTAGTAATGAAGTTAAATGAGGGAAGACTCTCAGTAGACAGTGTTCTGGAAAAGGCTGATCGCTGGTGGCCAGAAGGAAAGAGAGCAACAAAGAAAAAGGGTCTGCAGGTGATTGACAGAGTGCAGGAGACGCAGTGCTGGCTCAGTCAATCAATAACCCCTTCCCTCTTAGGCCGAAACCCCCTCACCGGCCTCATCAGCGGCCCGCATCTCTGACCTGACAGGGGCCCTCTCCACGCGTCATTACAGTGAAAGGAAAAGTCACCTTCTTCTGTCGTTTAATGGGATTCTTTAATAATCAGGAGATCCGGGAGCAACAAAAGAGACCTGCCTTTTCATTCTTTAATGGAGCTGCTCCTCGTCGCTGCCAGAGAGCCAGCAAGACTTGGAGATCAGGGCTTTCATTATTCATACTGTACGGCTCCGGCTTCGGGACAAGGTGACAAGGGCAGAGCAGCAATGATAGCAAAATGTAGTTTTAGTCAGTGCAAATATTTGAAGAGTGCACTAAATTAACAAGGGGAGTAGGTTTGTCACAGCCAGTTCATGAAGCAAACCAGCAGCGTATTTGTCAGGCTTTCTAATCCCACCTCCACTTAAGTTTGTGTCTGTCATGGGTAATTCCCGTCATTTCATTTTAGCCTTACATTACACTCTACGTCTTGACGTTTACTGAGGAACTGCTGCACATTTAAGATCAAATGCAGATGCTTCAGTATTTTAAACCTATGTGTTTAGACCCTATTCAATTTTGTCCTTTGTGGTAAAGTAATCACAATAAATGACTGATTTTAGTCTAATAACACTTACACAAAGTACTAAATTAAGGATTTTGTTGAGGATAGAATCTTTCTGAAAAACACAAAAACGTGTTTCCAGTTTGTCACTATGGGACAAATTCCTAATTAAATCTACAATGCGATGAGGTGTGAAAAAGCAAAGCCGCTGTACACTGTGTCACATCATTACAGTTTTTAGACACGTCTGTGTCCCTTTACATGCCTTGCAACTTGTACTTTATGGAACAAATGTACAACTCCTACTGTAGAACCCTCGTAAGCATTGATTTGCAGCTTGGAGGATGAAGAAAAGATGGTATAAATCCATCACTATGTTTAAATCTGTAGTAAGAAAAGGCGCTAAACACATAAGGATGGAGCTTTTCCTTCCTACGTCTTGACGTCTTTTGTAAATCATCACATGGAGATTTTGTATTAAAAGGGGAGATTCTATTAATCTGTTCTACAATTACAGTACTGTCCTGTGCACATTTTTTCAATCCGCATTTCTCTACCAAATATTTGACAAAAATCACAATGAGTTTCTCCAAATCAAACTCTTGGTATTCTTCCTTCGCCCCGTTACAAAAGAAGCCTGCCCAAAGGCTGTGACTGAACTTCAGTCGGTTTGAGACATTAACAGCTTCCAATCAAAGACAGTTCCTTCTTACTGTATGTCCAACTTGGTCTCAGAGGTCTGCCAGTGCACTGCTGTGTGCGTTTCCCTTCTATCTGATTAGTGTGGTTCGGGGTGAACTCTGAGGAGAAAAACAAGAGTGGTAACAGAAATGATGTGAGCCATCCGTTAAGAATCCTGACTGGCCAAGAATACGTCAGATGATTGAAATGGTTTTAACTGAATGAGAAACGTTCTCTTAGCTTCTCTGTCCTGGTTACAAAATGCTAAAACTTTGTGATTGTGGTTATGCTTTGGGCTGCAGGAGGTTCTGTGAGGAGCTGGACGTGTTTTCATTTTAAAATGTGGACTAACAACTAACAATCTGTTTAGTCTTTATAATTTCTATCATTTTTATTTTACTTTGACCACAACTGAGTGGTAAAGTCTATATGATTTGTCCCTTATTTATTGCCTCGTACATATATTGGCCTGAGAACAGAGGGTGTTGCTGATGTTAAAACTTAATACAAATACATTTTGATTGATTAACTTATGGATATGTGAAATAAGGACATAATCATATCATTGCATGCAAAATGTAATATTTCAACCGCCTAAATAAAGATTTATACAGAACCTCACATGCCCACACGTTTTTGGCTTGTGAGCTACTTATAAAATGACCAAGTCAAAATGATCTACCTATAATAATACAAAAAATATATTTATTTATGAATATATTGAGAATTCTTTACATGCACAATATATGTTGGTGTAGCTTGCATAACTACATAAACCCATATTGCGCAATGCAACTCTGTACAATTTTTTTCATTACCTTACTCTGATTACTTGCACTTAGTAGAATCATCCAGGGCTGCATAGTCCGGACAGTAGCTGCTGATAACCAGCCTCAAGCTGAGCTTTTAGTTCCTTCACCCTTCTTCTTCTCAGTTCGCTTTTCGGAGGGAAATCAGTCTCGTAGTTTTTATAAACGGTCCGAAAATGGCGGCATAGCGATGACCGACTGGCAGATGAAGCAAACGCACTTCGAAAATGACACAGTGAAACAAAGTCCACCTCCCACTGCGTATGGAAGTGTCTCGCTCCCCCACTCATTTTTATACCCTGTCTTAAGTTTAAAAGAAATAAATTGGAAGCTATCTCGCTAGCTTGCTAGAGTTTCGCAGCACCTGGCGCCGATGTAGGCACGCGCATGCGCGGTGACCCATGTGTCACAAAAGGTCAGATGTCAGACTGGCTGCCCAGTACGTCAATCAAGTGACAAATGTCAAAGTGAGGATGGATGAGGGGCTGACGTCTACTTTGTTAATTCCATGCGATCTACCCACACTACGACGCATTGGGGACCCCTGCTCTATTTAATATTATTGAACTGCGCATTTATGAAATCAAATATTTCTTTTCCCAGACTGAGTCATTAACAAAGCTACTGCAAAAGGAGCACGTCACCAAAACAGTCAAACCACAAATGAGACGGTCTAAATGAATGCCAGATGCTGCATGGTCCAGCTAAATACTTTTAATTACCTTCAAGTATCTTCAGTTCAGACAGGCCTGTCAAAACATCCAGCTCTCTCTTTTAGGCCTCTAATTACATTTTAATTGAGAACAAGGTCCAATTTGCAATTACAACAAAGGGGAAAAGTTTCTCTTCAGGCTGCCCAGTGGCAGGTGGACAATGTAAATGCTATTATTCATCAGAATGTAGATCACGGTGCACATCCCTTAGATGTCTCATGGGAGTGTTAAACAATATGTAACATTAGCTATTTTCCTGAGTCTGTGTTCTTTGTTCGTTCCCTTTATTATCATTAATTTTCCATCCATCCAGCAGTGATGATGAGTCTCACTTCACTTGTTCCATTAACTTTATTGCTAATAATATATTTCATTATGGCCTGTTATCTGGTTATAAAAGACCAAACTGGAAGGTGCACTGTAATTGTCAGGGTATCACACCAACTGGCTGTGAAGCTTAGATCCAAACACACAGGAGGAGCAATATTTAAGGATTAATATTGAAGGATTCTGTCCTTAACATGAACTCTTTACTCTTGCAAGATCACTAGAGGGTTTGTGGGAGGTTGCCCATCAAGTCTGTGTGTGTTTAGTGACTTTGGAGAAGGCCTGCAACCATATCCCATGGGGGGTCTTGTGCAAAAGCATGGGTTGTTTGATATATGTATTCTCTCTCTCTCTCTACACACACACACACAAACAACCCAATTACATCAGTTACATCATCAGGGTTACATCAGTAAAATAAACAAAATGTATAGAATTCAAGTTATGGGAATAACACGCATGTGAAGTGCATATAAGATGTAACAATTGATGGTATTTTCTGAGGTAAATTTTTTGATGAGGGAGGGAAGTAAGTAAGTAAGTATGTAAAGTTTTTATATCTACATATTTATCTTTACAGACATGCTGCTATATAAGCTGTGATATCGGTCAGGTTCACATACAAAAGTGGTGACAAGTGTGAAACCAGCACTTGCAGCTCCAGTAGTTTTCAATTGTTTTCCCCATAGATCTACAAAAACAGTTCTGTATATTTGTGTGTGTGTTTCTGTCTATACAGGTCTACTGTGTATGAATGTTGTGATTCATCATCACTGAACCGCAGTAAAGTACACGGTGTGCTGAAGACGCATATATGAGAGAGACAGAATTTGCACATTGCCTCAAGTGTTACTTTCCCTTTGCCAGTTACAACCAAAGGTGCAAGACACTTTTGTTTGAAGTTCGGCGCTAAATATATGATAGCAGAGCAGATACTCCAGAGAGAGCAGAGAATCTACAGCTTCTACAGAAAGAGACACAACAGAGCTTTGTGCTTTTTTTCCCCTCACACATCATAATTAAGGTCAGGAGTAGGTTACGACGGTGCAGATACACGGAGCTCCGAGGACAGTTATTACAATGTACATTAAGTAAGTGGGTATTCTTAGATATAATGCTATAAACAATACTAATATAGACTGGGGAAAAAAACATCCAAATGAGTTAAATAACAGGTTGTTCCAAATATGACCCAACCCCAGAATTATGTAAATAAACAATGGTGAGAGTCAAAGCCAAACCGTGTATGAACTACTTATGCACGAACCATCCTCAAACACAGTCGATAGAGGAAGTAGTGGTACAAGTAAATAATAATTGGCAAAAACTTAAAATTGCATAAACATAAAATTGTAATCAAAATAAAGGAGTAGTAATTAGAAAAGGGATATACAGATGTATGCATGTGCATATGCACACACAGATATTCACAGACATACACTTATAAAAAAAAAAAAATAAGAGTGGGGGTCAGCTAGTTGTGGTCACAGTCTGATCACTAAGAAAGTCGCACAGACAGAAGACTTATGGAGATGCCTAAGAATTTCCGCCCGGTTCCTCTGAAATAGCCTCCCCAAAATCTTCTTTATTTACCAGACCCATGTATAACGTGATTATTTGATTATAAAAATATGAGATAGCGCCCCTAAGAGAGGGAGCTGGTTCGAGGAAGGCATGCAGTATTGTGTCCTCTGGGTGATAAGGAAATGGGGGGAACATGTTATGGACAAAGCTACGCACCTGTAGATATCTAAAGGAATAATTCTTGGCTACTGAGAACTTATTGTTGGAATGATGCAAAAATGCTATTACTACACACACACATATATATATATATATATGTATATATATACACGTGTGTATATATGTATCCTGAGCCCGGATAAAATGCGAGGGCTGAGGCAGGAAGGGCATCTGGCGTAAACATCCCAAATTAACGTGCGGAACACATTCTGCTGTGGCGACCTCTGAAGGGAAGCCGCTGATCTTTGATCCCACCATTGCTGGATAAGCTGGAAAGACCCATCTCAGGTGCTGAACTTAATGTAGCCATGTCATCCCTGAAAAGCGGTAAGACCCCTGGACCAAATGGCTATACATCTGAGTTCTACATAAAATTTAGACACAAACTTCCCCCCCCTAATATTATATATAGATTATGTATAATGAGTTATTTGAACTTTGCTATGTTCCCCAGACCCTTGTTCTTAATAAGGGCAAAACATCCGTCAGACTGCTCAGATTTCCGTCGCCTCGCCATTGAGTTTTATCAGGAACAACCAGCAATATCAATAGATGTATAGTAAGGATATACTGGAGGGAAAAATTGGCTGCATGAATGAGATTGGTGCAATTAAAAAAAATAAATGAATTACATTAAAATTAATAAATTAACAAAAGGGTAATAACAGGATGTTGCATTGCTTATCTTTGATCTTGTGTTTGTGAACTTTTCTTTCACAACAGATTGACAAGAACAAATACTGTACATCCAAAAATCACAAAGGTTATACTGTCTATATAAATATGCCATTTATTAGCTTTCATTTTTTATTGCTGGGCAGTAGAAAACTACTCAGTGCTAAACCAATGCCCTTGTTATTGTGCAAGAAACCTCAATAAGGAAACAAGTAGTGGCAGGTGAAACCCTCTCATTCGCAGTCTGATATTCTCTTTGCCTAAGCCAACAGGCTGCAAAGTGACCTTGACGAAAAAGGCAAGTCGTCGATTTTTGGAGGGAGGGGGGGCTGAGGAGCTGACGGCAGCCCTCCAATGTAGTCTGTCAGACTGATATCAGTGCTGCTGAGCTGCATTTGTGGGTTCAACGGGGAGGGTGTGGAGGAGGGCAAAGACAGTGATAGAATAACCACAGAGAAGAAGAAAAAGAAGAGAGGGGTGGGGGGGTGGGGAATGGATAGCAGTAGGAAAGGTGTCTCCAGGAGATGGTGACCATGCAGGGTCGAAGGATGCTGCATGTCCCCCTCCTTGCAGACTGGCTGTCAGCCCTGTAGTAATGAAGTTAAATGAGGGAAGACTCTCAGTAGACAGTGTTCTGGAAAAGGCTGATCGCTGGTGGCCAGAAGGAAAGAGAGCAACAAAGAAAAAGGGTCTGCAGGTGATTGACAGAGTGCAGGAGACGCAGTGCTGGCTCAGTCAATCAATAACCCCTTCCCTCTTAGGCCGAAACCCCCTCACCGGCCTCATCAGCGGCCCGCATCTCTGACCTGACAGGGGCCCTCTCCACGCGTCATTACAGTGAAAGGAAAAGTCACCTTCTTCTGTCGTTTAATGGGATTCTTTAATAATCAGGAGATCCGGGAGCAACAAAAGAGACCTGCCTTTTCATTCTTTAATGGAGCTGCTCCTCGTCGCTGCCAGAGAGCCAGCAAGACTTGGAGATCAGGGCTTTCATTATTCATACTGTACGGCTCCGGCTTCGGGACAAGGTGACAAGGGCAGAGCAGCAATGATAGCAAAATGTAGTTTTAGTCAGTGCAAATATTTGAAGAGTGCACTAAATTAACAAGGGGAGTAGGTTTGTCACAGCCAGTTCATGAAGCAAACCAGCAGCGTATTTGTCAGGCTTTCTAATCCCACCTCCACTTAAGTTTGTGTCTGTCATGGGTAATTCCCGTCATTTCATTTTAGCCTTACATTACACTCTACGTCTTGACGTTTACTGAGGAACTGCTGCACATTTAAGATCAAATGCAGATGCTTCAGTATTTTAAACCTATGTGTTTAGACCCTATTCAATTTTGTCCTTTGTGGTAAAGTAATCACAATAAATGACTGATTTTAGTCTAATAACACTTACACAAAGTACTAAATTAAGGATTTTGTTGAGGATAGAATCTTTCTGAAAAACACAAAAACGTGTTTCCAGTTTGTCACTATGGGACAAATTCCTAATTAAATCTACAATGCGATGAGGTGTGAAAAAGCAAAGCCGCTGTACACTGTGTCACATCATTACAGTTTTTAGACACGTCTGTGTCCCTTTACATGCCTTGCAACTTGTACTTTATGGAACAAATGTACAACTCCTTCACGCTACTGTAGAACCCCCGTAAGCATTGATTTGCAGCTTGGAGGATGAAGAAAAGATGGTATAAATCCATCACTATGTTTAAATCTGTAGTAAGAAAAGGCGCTAAACACATAAGGATGGAGCTTTTCCTTCCTACGTCTTGACGTCTTTTGTAAATCATCACATGGAGATTTTGTATTAAAAGGGGAGATTCTATTAATCTGTTCTACAATTACAGTACTGTCCTGTGCACATTTTTTCAATCCGCATTTCTCTACCAAATATTTGACAAAAATCACAATGAGTTTCTCCAAATCAAACTCTTGGTATTCTTCCTTCGCCCCGTTACAAAAGAAGCCTGCCCAAAGGCTGTGACTGAACTTCAGTCGGTTTGAGACATTAACAGCTTCCAATCAAAGACAGTTCCTTCTTACTGTATGTCCAACTTGGTCTCAGAGGTCTGCCAGTGCACTGCTGTGTGCGTTTCCCTTCTATCTGATTAGTGTGGTTGGGGTGAACTCTGAGGAGAAAAACAAGAGTGGTAACAGAAATGATGTGAGCCATCCGTTAAGAATCCTGACTGGCCAAGAATACGTCAGATGATTGAAATGGTTTTAACTGAATGAGAAACGTTCTCTTAGCTTCTCTGTCCTGGTTACAAAATGCGAAAACTTTGTGATTGTGGTTATGCTTTGGGCTGCAGGAGGTTCTGTGAGGAGCTGGACGTGTTTTCATTTTAAAATGTGGACTAACAACTAACAATCTGTTTAGTCTTTATAATTTCTATCATTTTTATTTTACTTTGACCACAACTGAGTGGTAAAGTCTATATGATTTGTCCCTTATTTATTGCCTCGTACATATATTGGCCTGAGAACAGAGGTGTTGCTGATGTTAAAACTTAATACAAATACATTTTGATTGATTAACTTATGGATATGTGAAATAAGGACATAATCATATCATTGCATGCAAAATGTAATATTTCAACCGCCTAAATAAAGATTTATACAGAACCTCACATGCCCACACGTTTTTGGCTTGTGAGCTACTTATAAAATGACCAAGTCAAAATGATCTACCTATAATAATACAAAAAATATATTTATTTATGAATATATTGAGAATTCTTTACATGCACAATATATGTTGGTGTAGCTTGCATAACTACATAAACCCATATTGCGCAATGCAACTCTGTACAATTTTTTTCATTACCTTACTCTGATTACTTGCACTTAGTAGAATCATCCAGGGCTGCATAGTCCGGACAGTAGCTGCTGATAACCAGCCTCAAGCTGAGCTTTTAGTTCCTTCACCCTTCTTCTTCTCAGTTCGCTTTTCGGAGGAAAATCAGTGTCGTAGTTTTTATAAACGGTCCGAAAATGGCGGCATAGCGATGACCGACTGGCAGATGAAGCAAACGCACTTCGAAAATGACACAGTGAAACAAAGTCCACCTCCCACTGCGTATGGAAGTGTCTCGCTCCCCCACTCATTTTTATACCCTGTCTTAAGTTTAAAAGAAATAAATTGGAAGCTATCTCGCTAGCTTGCTAGAGTTTCGCAGCACCTGGCGCCGATGTAGGCACGCGCATGCATGGTGACCCATGTGTCACAAAGGTCAGATGTCAGACTGGCTGCCCTGTACGTCAATCAAGTGACAAATGTCAAAGTGAGGATGGATGAGGGGCTGACGTCTACTTTGTTAATTCCATGCGATCTACCCACACTACGACGCATTGGGGACCCCTGCTCTATTTAATATTATTGAACTGCGCATTTATGAAATCAAATATTTCTTTTCCCAGACTGAGTCATTAACAAAGCTACTGCAAAGGAGCACGTCACCAAAACAGTCAAACCACAAATGAGACGGTCTAAATGAATGCCAGATGCTGCATGGTCCAGCTAAATACTTTTAATTACCTTCAAGTATCTTCAGTTCAGACAGGCCTGTCAAAACATCCAGCTCTCTCTTTTAGGCCTCTAATTACATTTTAATTGAGAACAAGGTCCAATTTGCAATTACAACAAAGGGGAAAAGTTTCTCTTCAGGCTGCCCAGTGGCAGGTGGACAATGTAAATGCTATTATTCATCAGAATGTAGATCACGGTGCACATCCCTTAGATGTCTCATGGGAGTGTTAAACAATATGTAACATTAGCTATTTTCCTGAGTCTGTGTTCTTTGTTCGTTCCCTTTATTATCATTAATTTTCCATCCATCCAGCAGTGATGATGAGTCTCACTTCACTTGTTCCATTAACTTTATTGCTAATAATATATTTCATTATGGCCTGTTATTGGAAAGAATATTGCAATCTGCTCATGATAGCTCACGTCCAAAATTGTTAATTAAGTAAATGAATGGTGAAGCCCAAATAAATAAATAAAGAACACATATTAGCATACCGTAATTGAATGTCACTCTTGGTTATTCTGCTCTTTGAACTGATGGATGGGTACCATCCACACCATAAAAAAAGCTCTCCTCAGAATGGATACACACAAACACTCAGACACACCAGCTATCTCTTTGCATTTATCTACAGTATTGACAACAGCTCTCAAAATGACATGAGGACTCTGGGGGCTGTATCTGATGTGTTGAACACAATCACATTTCAACAGGCTGCTTTTGCTATCAATCAGTGGAACATCCAAAAGATTTATTTCATATGGAAACAGAACAAACACAAATAAAGGAAAATTCAATGACAATGACAATTAACTTTTACCTCTGATATGCCAATCTCAGCCATTTCAACGTCACTATAAATGTGAACAGTAAGGTTTTAACGAGGCAGGCGTGTCGCTAAAATTGGCAGGTTTTGTCACTTTCTTGTGTGGAAATGTTTAATTTCAAGGCACCTATTTGCCCTAAAGTCATCTAAAATTCTTACTCACAACTCCGGTAAATTCCCAACAAGTTGTCCAAAAGTGTCTGATAATGACGCTACCTGAGGCATCAAATCGTGCTGCTTTTGAAGGTCGTATCATATTGACACCACAGGTACCCTTTGGCACTACTATTGGACGCTCCAGGAACATCCAGGACCCATTTGACGCAGAAGAACAACGGCATCTGATACGGATGCTACAGGTATCATTTGGCATCAGTATCATACTGTCCACAGTCGGCACGTGAACGACTTTACATACACACAAAAACTGGGTTAAGGATAACAACTGTAGGGTGAGAGTACACGAAGAGACAGCGTGGCTTAGGGGTAGGCACAAGAATTTCCAGGTAAGATACGTTTTTTAAAAGCACAACACTACAAAGAGTGTCAATGGCACACTGGAACGTCCTTACTATGGTGGTCAAGTGCACGTCTCGCACAAGAGTCAATGTCAAACATGTCATTGCTTTTTGCGTCAAATATTGAAGCGACAGGGTTTCCATTGTGCTATACTAAAAGCTCCAAGAGTTGATCAGCGACACAAACAGGCACCTTAAGCGTCAGCATGAAATGCAAAGGGACAGAACAAAGCGGGACTTTTTGACACCTCAGTAATGAGATCAGGCTTAAATATCTAATTTCTTTAAAGCTGCTCTTATCAATTTCTGGCCACGTGGGAGATCGAAGAAAACACAGACAACAAACAGACGCAAAGTAAAGACCATTTGACTGGATTATAAAGTTTCTGCTTCAAAGTCATTAGCATTTATATGTAGTTGTATCTCTCAACTTAATCTAATTTAAATTCAAAATTAAGTTTACCTTGATTTCCACAAACTTCTGATGAAAAACCCATATAACAATATATAAACAACAATAAATATATATCCAACCCTCTGCAGCTTCGGCTAAAGGTTTTGTGGTAATTCTACAGGATTTGCAAATCTTCCTGGAAACAAATTTGTATGTAATCACAAGTTAGTGCAGATTTAAGTAAACTAGTACCAAGGGACTCGATTAAAGATGATGCACAGGGTAAGAATTTGAATTAAAAGGCGAGTTTGAAAGTTAATATTTACCCACTTTATATTGCACATTACCAGACTCTCTTTGTTCTTAAATAAAATAGTTTTCTTACATCTGCACCTTGAAAAGAAAAAATATGCAGCTAGATAAAACCATTTCAGTTCTATAATTTTTATAATATTTAGGCTGCATTAAGTAAACACCTCATTTTCTCACTTTTGTTATAGTATGTTGTGAAATTGTTCTGCAACCAGATGGACGTACCGTAACTACACAACTGCCAAATCCTGATATTGTGAAATAAAAGAATTGTAACTACCCTATTTATGGGCATGTTAGGCACTTGAAATGAGTTTTAACATGTGAAACGATGCCTTCCCTACTTGATTAGTAGCCATTCCTGCTGAAATGAAGTTGGCTGTGACTGTGAATACCAAGCTGCAGGACATGTGCGCTCAAAGACCACATTCGTTTCCCTTTCTCATGCTGAAGTACCTTTTTCAGACCATCAGTATCACGGGAGAAGATCGCACCCTGTATGGCACCAGCTCCATCACGACTCCTGCTGTCTGGCCTGGAGACAGATTTAAGAGACAAAGACGGTGGGATGGCCATGAAAAAAAAGGGCTTTTTTCCAGTGCCTAATGAGGATAAGAAAAAAAAAATGGAGTCTTTTCTTTCCCTTCTTAACTCCTTGAGATGCCTGGGCAGGGGTGATAAAGAAAGCGAGAAAAAAGCGGACTTCATTTTATGGATCTGGCTACAGCAGAGATGGAGGTTTCCAGAAATAGAGTTTAAATGTGCTGTCGCCTCCACTGATGGACAAGTGTGTCAAAGCAACCTTCAGCTGCTTCTCGGCTGTTACTGAAAAACAATTGTACCAAACTTTTGTATACTATACTAACTTATAAACAGATTAGCAAACAGAAAAGGACTTGTCACAGATGTCAACCACATTTTATACTTTAAGGTCTTAATCCCACAGTTGTCAGAAGGCAGCGTGCTGTCCACTACTCTCTACACCCGGCGATACATCCAGTCGGTGACTGCTTTCACCATCACCGACTTCACTGCTGGCCTCAAAAATAGATGAACTAAAAAAAGGCTATCAAAGACTTCCCTTCAAAGCCTTAGTAACTTAGAGATCCACCTCGAGCCTCCAAGAAAACTGCAGCACTCTTTGATAAAGATTTCACGAAGGCTCCTGTACATTTAAGTTACAGCCGATTTGGCCCAAATCTGATTTATATTCAATATCTGCTGCCGGCAAGGTCAGATTAAGTTCTCTTGTTTGTTTAAGTCTCATTTCCCTGTGCAGTTTGCCCCTTATCATCAATTATTATCACATCCTCACAGTTCGGTAGAACAACAACATGGGAGATCAACGGAGGAAAGTGGAAGGAACTTCCCCTAACCAGCTAGAGGACATTATGGTTTTTTCCATGTACGTATTCTCTAATTTCGTATTCTGTATTTTATTTGGTATTTTATCGCTTCAAAATCATCTATGGGGTCGGGTCAAGCTCTGCTGAATATAAGTATCTTTCCTCTGCATGGTACCGGCTCAACTCGACTCAACCCTACTTACCTTGTTCATTTTCCTTTGGGCAGAAATTGTTGGTGGTAACTGGTCCTGTCTGTATCACTTCCGTCAAGTGAGCTGGGGCGATTCCAAAAGGTTTCTAAACCTTGAAGACTTTCACAAGAGCAACAGCGGCCGTCTCATCAGCTAGAAACCCTCCAGCTTTTTTCCAGCAGTCGTTCATCTTGCGGTCTTTGACCTTTGTTCAAACTAAATTTGTCTCCTTGTAATATTCTACACAGTTCCGTTATGTGTTTCACTGCAGATGACGTGGTGGTTTCATACAGCATCGTAGGTGGGTGTGGATCATCAAGGTAAAGCACTCATCTACAAACTGCAGGGCCTGATTCAATCCCCAGACACACGTCAAAGTGTCCGTGTTGCCCTTGATGTGTTCTCATTACTTATTTGTCACTTTTGCTTAATGAAAATTGTTTCATTGTATCACTATGGTGACCAGCCACAGTGCACTGAGGGGGTGTTATATCTGCAGGTGAAAAAGTACCTGGTACCAAAAGCGAGTACAGTTGAGTTCAGCGCTGTTGTGCTGGTACCATGCAGGTTTGTCTAAATAATTACTATTCAGTGACCCCTTGTGACATTTACACTGAGTATCTGTAAAGTCTCGCTAGTCTTTAAGTTCACAGCCATTTGTACATTCAGTCTTGAAATGCATTTTTGGCATCACAGAGTGATGACATATAACGTTTTCTATTTTGCAGGTCTGACACAGTGCACTCAGCATCTCCTGTCTTTAACTGCACAAGTGCAGCTGTGGCAGATTAGTGCCACCTATCCTGAGCCACGTAAGATACAGTCCACTGTGGCCAACAGCTACAGAAACCACAGCCACAAGCTCCAACATTTTGAGAGCAACTGTGGTTTAAAATCCAATTAACCTGTGTCCATTTGCTGATCTCTCTTGGGAGTTCTTAGCTACTGGTCTCTGAGCACAGGCTAGTTGCCATGCATGAATAGTGAGTAACACAGCACGAAAATGTTAACTATCCTATTATTGTTTCACTCAAGCTGTGCGGTGGTGGACAGTGCCAGCAGTACAGGGCAGCTCTCAAGCGTGAATGACTGGGTTTAACAGTGTGTGCAAAGTAAAGAACTGCTAACAAAGTGTAACGAAATCCCCTAACAGATTATTTCAGCTCCTCCCACTGCACAGTCACCCATAACATTTTTCTGGTAAACACCGCTGGGACAGCTACAGGTGCTCCCCTGTCACTTCCAATTAGATGCCAGCTATCTGAACGTAGAGCTCCACTAAGCAAGTGTCAGGACATCATTAGCAATGGGTCAAACTGCATTATGCTCAGACGACGCGATCATTATGGCTAAACAGGCTGGCTTGTCCACAGCAGATAAAAACGGTGTCAGTGGATCGTAAATGAGACTTCACTCAAACCTACATACTGTTCCAGAAAGATTCCCCAGTCAAAGGAATTTACAGTACGCTTTAGTTTCCCCTCAGACAACGGCTTGAAAATTCCATCTCCAAGTACAGCAGTGAATGTTTGAGCAAACACGGAGTCTGGTTAAAATGAAGAACATGTTTGTTGTCCTGCCAGGCCTCAAGGACATAAGGAGTGCCTCACCAGCCGCTTTGCTCACAAGCCTCCAAATGATAAAACAGGTGAACCTGTTTACTGAGGCTGGCTCACTGAAACCCAGAGAAGCCAGTTGAGCAGACAGGATAAGGCAGGGTGTACATATGTAGCGTAAGATAATTACAGCACGGCTGTCAGAACTGCAACAAGCAAACAACAAAGGAAAAGAGCCACAAACTGCTTTTATACAATCTGCATTGCTCTCAGAGAAGCCAGATCTGAAGCCCTCGTTAGACCTCACCGCTTTTATGCTACTTTGTTTAAATAGACAAAACATTCAAGACACCATCAATAAATTCACACACGTGTTTATGCATGGAGACTTCAGAGCTGTTTCATGTTTTAATTTGGCTGCACTACATGTTCTTAGTATCTGTTCCCTTTTGGATGGATTCATGGACACTGTAGTAACAGGGCGTTTTAGTGATCAGGTATCATCAGTGGTAAATAGAAACCAAATAAAGGATCCATGCTGTGAGTCTCATACTTGTATACTGAACCTCTGCCAACCAGTCGGTTTGCAGTTTGCTTGCATTTCTGTCCAGACTCATATTATATCAGTTAATTGAGTCCAAGATGACATTTGCCCTAAATGTGAAGAAATTACTGAGATATTAAATAGACATTGTAACCACATTTACAACCCCAATTGCCCCCAACATTGGGAAGATGTTTAAAACGTAAATAAAAACCAAATGCAATGATTTGCAAATCTCATCAACCCTAATTTCATTCACAACACAACATAAACAAAATATCAGATGTTAAAACTGAGACGTTTTAACACATATATATATATGTACACATGAATTTAGATCAGTTAGTAGCAGTTAAATCAGATTCTATGTATTTGGAATGTGCCCGACCCAAAATGACATAAAATAATAATCTCAAAGCAGCTATCAGCCACAGAATTTGTTAGTAACCATCCCTGGATATTAAGCAATCCGGTGTTATGCCTTCAGGCACTTTCCATTAACCTTCAGCTCTTTTTAAAAACACACCCATTAATGATAAAATTCCCTCAATGCAACTTCTTTTAACAAATCTATTAGACCCCATTCCTGTATATTTCTTCAGGCACGCCCCAAGCCAAATGGTTTTTAGAGCTACTGTGTCTTATTACAGCAGTAAACATTTAAAACAGGATGACCCTTTAACTCAAAAGCCTGCAAACTGCTGTAGGGCTAAATAATATTCTCTGTTAAAGCTGTAGTGAGATGGACCTCTAACAAATCAACTTTGGTAAAAACTCCTGTCTAAGAGTTTTGATTGTGTTTAATAAAACCACTAAAACCATCACATTCAGGGAAAAATACAAAGGAGGTATGAGGCAGACAGAAGTAGCTAGTGTCCCATCTGGATGTCTGCCCATGAGAAATCAAGCAGAGCAAAGCGAAAAGCAGCAGGATGTTTTGAAATGGATTAATGCTCCCACTGTTTGAGGTTAACAGCCTGTCGCTGAGCTTCCTTATCAGACAGCCAAGATCAATGGCACAAACACATCCGCTCACCGAACGATCTGCCAGAGTATTGGAGGACAGTGCACAGAGAATGAAATAAAATCATTATCCAGCAGCTCCTGGAGCGATTTGATACCCATTCGTCTTCTGAATCTCACACAGTGTAAAGAGAAGCATCCATTGACCTGTTTAGGAAGACTGATATTTGTGTTGGAGGATAGTTTGAAACATTGCTTTGATACCTTAATAGAACTGTGCTTGGTGATTGTAACACTGCATATATGACGTATGTTTCAGTTTCCCAAACACAGGTACATTATCAGTTTTTATCTCTGCCAGAGCTGTTCCAGTATTCACCAGTGTGGATCGCTGCTGGGATCGAATTCTGTTAAACTAAGCATTTTTACTATAATTCAATTCTACAACTTTCTACACAATGTATAATTTGTTATCAAGCACATACTTATGGTGCAGTAGGCCACCTATTGCATGCGAGCTGCCAGGTATACATGTGGTAATTTGGCGACACCTAGTGGCTGTACAAAATATGACTGAAGCAAAAGTGGCAGTTGGAAACATGTTTTCAAAGTACCAAACACAGGGAGAAGGTCATGGTAGATGGGCGAGTGACAAACACAACCACTTTGTTGTTTGCAGGATGGCACATGACCATGACCTACTGTGCCAAGAGACAGGCAGAGGAGGGACCTAAATTATGAATGGGCTGATAATGGACTGATAAAATTCAAGCCTTGGTGGCTTAACAGGCTGGAAAGCCCTAACTGTCTGGCTCTGTACCTAAATTCATCTGGTGAGCACCTCTCCTCAGTGATTTCAGTGGAATTTACAGCAAGTGTCAAGCTGGTAGCAGCCAAGTCGCATTTGTACAGATTTGTAGAACTGAACAATCTCGTTTAGTGATGCTGCCTGTAACACTATGCTTTCAATGATTTCATTCATATGTAAGCCATATCAATGAAAGCATTGAAATTAGTTTGGTAACATCAAACCATAGTAGGCAGAAGGAAGTGAAAAGCTTTTGTTAGTGACAGATTATGGAGTGCAGCATACTTCCATTTCTAAGAAGTAGTAGTGCCAGTGTGAAACTCATTCTTGCTTTTGCATTTTGCTAGCACCATTCTTCAGCATACTGGCTGCAATTGGTCATGTTTGAAAGTGCAGGGCAGCAGGGATCATACATTTATACATGTATGTACAATATGTATGTGTGCTCAATGATAATAAATGTTGCTCTTAAAAAATAAAAAAATAAAAGCACTGTACAATCTCTCATCTGCAACTGCAAATCTAGCAAGATATGGCCGTCCACCTAAACTGAGAGGGCAGGCAAGGAGAGCATTATTATTTAGAGAAGCAGCCAAGAGGCCCGTGGTAGCTCTGGAGGAACTGCAGAGATCCACGGCTCATGTGGGAGAATCTGTCCACAAAAAAACTATAAGTCATGCACTATACAAATATGGCCTTTATGGAAAAGTGGCAAGAAGAAAGACATTGTCGAAAGAGCCATAAGAAGTTCTGTTTTCAGTTTGTGACAAGCTATGTGGGGGACACAGAAAACATGTGAACATCTGGTCAAATGAGACCAAAATTGAACTTTTTGGCCCAAATGCAAAATGCTATATGTGGTGGAAACCTGACACTACACATCACCCTGAACACACCATCCCCACCGTGAACCATGGTGGTGGCAGCATCGTGTTGCTGGGATCCTTTTCCTCAGCAAGGACAGGGAAGCAGGTCAGCGTTGATGAGAAGATGGATGGAGCCAAATACAGGGCAAATAGAGGAAAACCTGTTAGAGTCTGCAAAAGACGACACTGGGGAGGAGGTTCACCTTCCAGCAGGACAACAACCCTAGACATGGAAACATACGCCAAAAGACTTGCAGCTATAATTGCAGCAAAAGGTGGTTTTACAGAGTATTGACTCAGGGGGGCTGAATAAAAATGCACACCACACCTTTTAGATATTTGTAAATAATTTTGAAAAGCTGAAATGAAAAACTTAATATGGGCCAATCAACACCATTTGATTAAAATCTAAAAACACAGACTGATGCATCTTTAAATAAAAAATACTTTTTGACTGGTGCATTGAGTTAAATTTGGTTGCTGCACATTAGTAAAAGTCAGTCCCTTGTCTTTCTCAAGATGAACATTTTAATGGGGGAACTATTTGAGCAGTGCAGGTACAACTCCGGTTACATCTCAGCTGAGTGCTGTGATCACGTCTTTGTTTTCTTGACATTAATCTTGAAGTAATTGTGTTCACAAGTTGGTAAGGCGCTGAGCGTCCCGCGGGAAATCAAACAGGGACTCTGCTGAAGCAGAGAGTGCTGTGTTGTTGAAGTGGGACTTGCAGATGAAAAAAGAAAACTTTGGGGAACATTGGTAACTCAGCACTACCCCAAAAAACATCAGAAATATTAGTAGTATTTCAAAGCACACCAGTCATAGTCTGAAAATATTTGCATAAAAACACCTTTAGCTGTCAACAGAGTAAAAAGGTACCAGTCTAATAAATATCAAGGTGAACACAAAACTGCAACTGCCAAAGTGAGGAGCCCACACTTTTTACATGTTATGTATAGCTATCATCACTTTTCTTATGTTGTGGCATAAAGTTCATTTTTAAAAACAACCACTGGAATGAGCGACAGGGAAAAACAGAAAAGTTCAGTTCAGAGTCAAACGGTTTGGCCAACACCTAAATTATTGCTCATCTTTTCCTAAAGCTTCCCTCCGGATTTTAGATAGATTATTCTTATTTTGGATTTTTATTCATTCAATTACGCTTTAATTGCAGAAACATCCAACGTGAGATGTGTAACTGAGTCCAGTGAACCATTTCTAGCCTTTGATGATGCATTCAAGAATATTCCTGCATGGAAAAACAAACTGACGTTTATTTTCATATCTCCTAAAGGTGGAATACTTATCCACTGTAACCTTGGAGCAGTTCAACTTCTTTAAACCTAAAGTTCATTTGCTCCACTGATATGGACCAGTCCCTAAATTTAGTCTGTTCTTCTTTCAATGAGGGAATTCTTTTATTCCCTCGTTGGTTAAGCAGATCTGGGGCATCTTCAAAGTAAACTACATCCTATTATGTACACGTCAGTAAATATTCCTGTGAATTTTTTTCTTGCAGCATGGAAAAACTGGGCAGTTGGCTTTTTCTCACAACCATGGTGATAATCTGGTCAAATTGCCAGCAGAATGTCAAATATACTTTCAATGAATATATTGAAAAGACAACAATCCCTCACATTTTATGTGGAAAGAGGTTTGATCAATTGGATTGAGTTTTCTCAACATACCAATGGCTCCAGAATTTGTTCCAGGCTTGACTACTGCAGTTCATTGTACTCTAGTTTTAATCACGTGTTCTCTCTCCCGTCTTCAGCTGTTTAAAAATGCTGCCGCTCGTCTTGAAAATACAAGAAAATATGACCATATAACCTCTTCACTGGCTTTTAGTTTGCTTTAGAATTGATTTTTAAAAGGGGTTTAAACAGACTGGCACCATCAATGAATTACTGCATTGCCACAAACCAGCAAGATCCTTTGATGCATAATTCGGGAATGTTACGTTGCCCTGAAGAGGGAGACCAGGGCACCCTTCTGGAGCCAGACCTTGGAGACCTCATTAGCGAGCCTTTGATGGACGGACCTTCATCTATTGGGCCTGGTCAGACACAGCCCAAAGAAATAACCTGGAGCCACCACCCTGTACATCTACCATCTGGGGAACTATCTGGTATGCAAAAGTCATGGTCAACCCAGGGGTGTCCTAAAGATGAATGCACAGGCCGAGCCGCAGCCTGTTGCAGTTGTTCTCCTTTTCTTTTCATTTATTCTTCCCTTTCATATTTTTAATGTAGTATTTTAGCATAATATCCAGAAGTATCCAGTTTGCCATGTAAAGCTTACCCTCTCTGGTCATGGTTGGAGGGATTTTTTCTGCTTCGAGCTGTGACCAGCACTCAACAGTTGTATGTAGCTGGAGCCGCTCAGTTGTTTACAGTCGGGAACAGCTGATCGGGCTGCAGCAGACCGGCACCGTGGATTTAAGTTTTGTTGGGACTTTAAACAGCCCGGACGGAATGAGGAAGGAAACAGCGAGAGGTCATACGTGAAAAGATGGTCTGAGTGGGCACAAGTGCCCCTCAGGGATGTTCTGAGGCCACAGACTGGAAAACTTGCTGTGAAACACACACTGATGGACTGACAGGCTGCATTACAGATTACATCAACTTCTGTGTTAAAATCTGTATAACAACAAAAAGCAGTGGACAGTTTTTGGCCATGGCCTGTTGTTTGTCTTGTCTTTTACCACAGGTGACCACGTCTCGCCCCTGCATGACTCAAACACCATTCCGGTCACTGCAGCAATGACCATCTCAGCACAGCAGGTGAGGAGAGAGCTATGCAGGCTTTGTCCCACAAATGTTCTTTGACTTCTCCAGTGGTTTTAACACAATCCAGTCTGTCCTGCTGGGGGACAAATTAAAGAACATACTCACTGACACCCCCCTGGTTGCTGCACAACCGTTTGACACTGTGACCTGCAGCACAGGTGCTCCCCAGGGGACATTTCTATCTCCCTTTTTCTTCACCCTGTATACATCTGACTCATCCCCCTTCTGTAAAAAGGTCAAAATGGACAAATAGTATTGTTTTTATTTCATTTGTTATTTTTATTTCATTTATGTTTTCTCCTCTTGCTGGGTTTTTCCTTAGTTATTGATCGGTAGTTTGTACTTGCACTTGTTTATTGTCTTGGTTTGGTGGATTTTTCTTTTCTTTCTTTTCTACTTTTCATTTGGAGAGCAGTTGTAACAAAGCAACAATATTTCTCTATGGGATCAATAAAGTTGTTTGAATATTGAATCTTGAAGCAGCACATGAGTACCGGCAAACCAGAACGGCACTGGCTCCGGTGATTGTAAATGCAAAAAATCAGGTTTGTCAGGAGTACGGAGAAGCTATGGAGAAGGATTTTCAGTTGGCCTCAGGTAAGTTGTGGTAAACCATCGGACCACTTGGAAATGGAGAGTAGGTTCTTGGCCCAGGCTGTACAGGAGGGGAGGAGAACTGCTGACCTGGACAGAGGACATCATCGGAAGGTAAACGGGACACTTTGAGGAACTCCTGAACCAGACCAACATCATGCCCTCAGAGGAGAAGGCAGAGCCTAAAGACTCATTAGATGCTTCATCCATATCACTGTTGGAGGTCTCTGAGGTAGTTAAAGAGCGGCTCTGGACATTGTCGGGCTGTCTTGACCGACCCGCCTGTTCAGTGTCACATGGAGAATGGTTCCAATGCTTGTGGACAGACAAACTGGGGTGATGTTTCACATCCTTAAAAAAGAGCAGCGTAAAGTGTGGTATCACATTGCCCATCTTCCCTGGAAAAGCTTATAGCAGGGAAATGGAAAGGAGACTTTGAAGTTTTGTCAAACCCTAGATCCAGGTGGAACATTGCAGATTCCGCCTTGGCCGTAGAACAGTGGACCAACTCTTTACGCTCTCGTAAGACTCCAAGTGAAGGGATTTAAGTATCTTTACCAGTTAGTCCTTTTTCCAACACTCACCTATGGTCATGAGCTCTGGGTAAAGACAGAAATAATAAGATTGTAAATACAAGTGGCCGAAATGAGTTTCCTCGTGTGGACGGGATCAGCCTTAGAAGAATGGCTGCCTGGAAGGTTATAACTAACCCTATGGTGCGGTGTTATATAGAAAATAGATGGCAGTAATGTAAAATATGGTACAGAAAAGCACCATCTGTATGGTCATTGTAAGATTACAAACATTAAATGTAAGCAACAGATGTTGCTTTTTCTGGAGCATAATTATATTGCTGCGAATAACAGAAATGTTGGATATATTTATGCATAAAGTGCCTATGTATTTGCCAGCGCTGTAATAGAAGACAAAGCAAATAAAAAAGGTTTCCTTTTGTTGTGCTTGTTCTAACGAGTAAACTAAATGAACTGAGACTAGTGGGAACACTTGACAATCTGTGCAAATATGGAGTGAAAACACAGAAAATCCGTTTCTTCATGTGACTCTTACTGCACTCACCTTGTCCAGCCGGAATCGAGACAAGTTAGTTAGTAAAGGAAGAAGTCCAGCAAAATAGGAAAGGTCACCTGGGCGTGTACAGCGGTGGGATGCCTTAAAGGTTACCTCCATCGAGCGCCATCAAATATTAATTACATCAGAGCCCCTGACAGGACCCCCACGCAGAGACACAAGTCCATTTTGCAAAGGGAGTGTTTTGAACCATGAACACTGTGACGCAACACTTGGTTCAGCCTGAGCCTGAGCTGAGTCTGTGACACTGTAGCATTGTGAGGCAACACATTGCCAGATGCAGCATTCTTGGATTTCTTTTGAAAAAGGTCACAGTCACGTGGACGTCTTGCCTGTATATTACCGATATTTCATAATAACATATCGATCCGGCTACACCAGGTCCAGTAAAGGTCACAGCCAGGCCACTTTCTGCGCGTCTGCCTTAATAACTATGTAACTAGTCTCATGACATTACACACGGAAATTAAAGGAGTCAAAACAAATATTATTAACTACGGCAGTAAACTCATGGATGCTCTACATTGTCCTTTTCAATGATGGAATATTGCCAGCACTCTTAAAAAAAGTGTTTTAAATCTGCTCAACTTTTTTAGCTAGATTGATATTTTAGCTCTGACGGGAGGAATGTTAAACACCACAATAAAAGATCCAAATGACTCAGGCTGTTCAACTCTTTGCAAAGTTGCTTTTGACTTATTATTGCAGTAACGAGATGCACAGAGGCAGCTACAGGTGTTGGCCAGATGAGCACTGGGAGCTACGTGCACCGTTTCTGCTGTCTGCTTGTCATTGATCCCATTGTTGTTGGCACTCATTTCGTTTTCAGCAGATTTAGAGACACAAAGGCCAAAATAATCAATTACTCAGGTGATCTCCATCTAACTAACTGAGACTGTTGAAACCAATCGGCTGCACCCCTTTAAAAGGGGCGAATCTAAATGTAATGACTTATTTTCACTTTTATACTTTTGATTAATTTCGATTACTTTATAGGAATCTGTTTTCACTTTGACCAATCAAAAAGGAACTAGTCAAAAAAGCTAAATTAAAATCGACCAGTGATTCAGTTCTACACCCACTGTACATATTTCATATTCTACTTTAACACTTAATTTGAATAATATCCTTGTAATTTCTTTGCCATAAGTGCACGGAAAAAAATCGGGTCTTCAAACTGAATGCAAATCAGGGGCAGGTCAATTTCTAGCTGAAGGCTGTGTGTGTGTGTGTGTGTGTGTGTGTGTGTGTTTTTACATCCCCAGCCACAGTTGGAGCGGTGCCACTGTACATCTTGTTTGGTCGTTGAATTTATGGAACCTTTTAATATTGCACAGGTTGTAGAAGTATTGGTTTTAGTTGTGTGGTTTTATATGCAATAAGCAGAGGCCAAACAAATCGAAATAACACATATATTTGTACAATAAACTACCTGCTACTGTGTAATTTAACAGGGCCTCTTCTTAGCGTAAACACACACACACACACACACCTTCAGCTGTCATCAGGTTTAAGTGTGAAGTAAAATAACAGAAAAACATTCCTTGTTCTGACTCAGTTTCATTTCTCTGCCGTGCTCTTTCGACATAGTCGAAAGGTCAGAAAAGTGTCCTCACCACAAACCCCCACACTCCCCCTTAACCCAACATCACATTTGTTCAGATTGTAAAAAGATGGAATTCCCTCTATGTTGCTTTTATTTTCTCAGTAGCTCCAACCCACTGATAGGAACCCTGTCGACCCAACGAGTCCTGCAGACGCCCTCCTCAGCTTTGATCTGGTGCTTAATAATAGATTGTGGTCAACTAGTCAAGTCTTCCTTGTGCTTTGGGGGGGGGCTCAAGGCCTGCAGTTACAAGGCTCCTGCACTTCACTTTTCTTTACACAGAGCATGGACAGGGAAATCCAGCTTCCCTGCCCACGGCTTCTTGCTCTGATTTGCTGTTTATAACAGTTTTCCGCTCAGCAGGCATGTCGGAGGTTCATACAGTCACTCTGGGAGACTCGGAGAGACTTAAAGAGCAGAAATTCTGCAGTTCATTTCCATGTGAGCAAAATGAACCGAGAAAAATAACCACAAGGATTTCCTTTATGTAATCTTTTATGTCTTAGTCTGCATCCTCAATTCATGAGGCTGTAAACAGTATTCGCATATTTCATCACTAAGACATGAATGAGTGTGTGTGTGTGTGTGTGTGTGTGTATGTGGGGGGTGGTAGAGAAAGGAGGGAGGGTTTGTAATAGCACTGCAATATGAGAATGTGAATAATGCATATAATCTACCTTTTCAGTGCAAAATAAGACCGGGCCATTAAAAAGCTCCGAAATGAAATTGATGATAAGCATCAGAAATGCAGCGTAATCCACCACAGCTGAACAACAGCAGTACGAGTGCTTTTCGAGTTGTGGCAAGAAGCTGTTTGGTTTCAGTTGAACATGGTTCAATCTTAGCCTACGTGTCGTATGGAGAAAGACCAAAGCACTGTGGAACTTATGTAATATCTTACATATAAAAACATGAATCATGCAAGAAAAGTGAGATGTTTCCTCATCTGAGGAGACAAGAACAAGAAACAGTTAGTGAAATAATGTGGTAAATGTGTTTACATCAGTATTAGCGTTTAAGAAAGGTTTGGGCAAATTCTGTGTTCTCCAAAGTGCTAAATTACTCAACATACATAACCAAGCTGTTTTTAAGGAAACTATGGGATCTGACTGTTGCACATGGGATGATTGTACACACATTCCAGTTAAATGTGAGAGTGTGTGTCACTTTAGGGCTGCAACATCTTCTCACCGGACCCAGATACACATCACATACAAACATGACTGAACAACCAGCACAAACAGAATGTGGTTTAAAAAATAAATGTGTTTATTTAGCAAAAAGAGTCGACGTCGAGCACAGTTACGTACCATTCAGCTCATAAGCAGATACTCCTGATTTTATATTTTGCTACATCCGTTTTGGATTCACCTAGAGTCACATTTCTTCGTTTGTAGTGTTGTTGTGGATCAAACTCTGCTCACTCAACACAGAAAGCAAACTGACATCGCTGCGAAAATCCCAATAACACAATGAACAAGCCCACAACCGAATGACTAAGCTGTGGATAAATCTGTCTGCTATGCAATTCTGAAAAAAAATAAAGTTTCCACTGCTACTACTAAATCTTCTCATGACTGCAGTTAATGCTGCGTAGCATCTTTCAAACCAATGTCATGCAATTTTGGTTTGTAGTAAAATAGGGAAATGCAAGTTAAAGTAAAATGAAATAAACCGTTCAGGTAGCACCGGGCTTTTATAGCAACAACAGGTTTATTCGGTCATCTTTGCATTAGATATAACTCCCCAATGCATCGAATTACTTTCCCCAGGTTACACTTGGCAACAACAGCTAATTCATTCATAGGATGTGTCGTCCTCGTTTTAACAGTCAAGGTAGATGGATCAAATATACACCGGAGAAGCAAAAGTGCACATGTGCCATGAGTTCTGTGAGGGTGAGCGTAAGCACACCAAATAATTTGTGGGACCCAATTAGAAAACCAGGACTCCAAAATAAGTTAAGATATTTATTTATTAAAGGGAGGTGGTGCAGGAAGTGTGGATGGGCTTCAGACGTTAACGCTCAACAGGGTGCTCTGGGAAGACAGGAGAAGAGAGTTAGTGGCAGACAGGAGCAGTTGGTATACGCATACTAGAGTAAGGTCTTACTGTGAGGTAGGAGAAAAACTGCAGAACCCGCTGGGGCAAGGTAACGGAAGTCTACCAAGAATGGGTGTCGGGTGCCAGGGTGGGTGAAGTGAAGTCCAGTAATCCTAAAGCCTATCCGAGGTCCAAGCCAAGTCCAAATCCAGAGAATCCAAAAGCAGTTCCAAAAAGGGGGGAGGCAGAGGCAGGTCCGGTGGGCAGAAAGGAGTCGATAAGACTAGGAGTCAAATAGGGTTCAGTGTAAGTAAAGCGAGTGCGAGCTGAGAGTCGATGCAAAGCAGTCAGACAATCTGGCAAGGTAGCAGGAAGCCAGGGCTGCTTAAATAGGAGAGGGAACACACAGGTGAAAGCAATGATGTTAATTATTGAGGTAAAACTAAAAATATTGAGAGCGGTGAACACGGGAAGTCGTGACGGCAAAATAAAAGCCGGAGCAGGAAGTAGTGCTAAAACCATAACAGTACCCCCCCCCCAACGGACGTCTCATGACGGCCGCCCAGGCTGGTCGGGATGAGTGCGATGAAACCGAGTAACTAGAGCAGGATCCAGAACATGGCGGGCTGGTACCCAGGAACGTTCCTCTGGGCCATAACCCTCCCAATCAACCAAGTAGTGGAGTCCACGCCCCCTTCTCCGTGACCGGAGTAGTCGCCGCACTGTGTAGGCAGGACCACCATCCACAAACCGGGCGGGCGGCGGGGCCTGGAGGAGGCACGAGTCTACTCTGAAGGGAAGGCTTGATCCGAGAGACATGGAAGGTAGGATGGATGCGAAGAGCTCTGGGAAGTTGGAGTCTCACCGCCACGGGATTAATCACTTTAGCGATTGGAAAGGGTCCGATGAACCGAGGGCTAGCTTCTTGCATTCCACCTTGAGGGCAGGTCGGTGGTGGACAACCACACCCTTTGGCCAGGCTTGTAACAGGGAGCTGTAGAACGATGTCTGTTGGCCCTTGCAGTGTAGGCCTGGATAGAACGTAGCAGAATCTGGCGAGCTCTCTTCCATGCGAAATGACACCGCCTAACCAGGGCAGAGGCTGAGGAACCGTGACATCAGACTCCAATGCAGGGAACAATGGTGGCTGGTAACCAAAAACCACCTGGAAAGGGGTCATGCCTGTGGTGGCAGATGGCAGTGAGTTATGTGCGTACTCCACCCAGACCAGATTTTGGGTCCATGTAGCTGGATTCTGGTTGCACAGGATGCGAAGACCGGTCTCAAGGTGTTGATTCATCCTTTCAGTCTGGCCGTTAGTTTGGGGGTGAAAGCCGGATGACAGACTGACTGTTATCCCCAATAAGCGGCAGAACTCTGACCAAAACCGGGCCGTGAACTGGGGACCCCGATCAGAGACAACATCGCGAGGTAGACCGTGTATCCTGAAAACCTGTTGAACCATGACTTTGGCTGTTTCCTTGGCTGAGGGAGTTTGGAGAGTGGAATGAAATGTGCCATTTTGGAAAACCGATCAACTACTGTCAGTATGGTTGTGTTACCTTGTGAAGAAGGTAGACCAGTGACAAAGTCAAGGGAGATGTGAGACCAAGGTCTCTTGGGCACTGGAAGAGGCCGTAGGAGTCCTGAGGGTCGTTGCCGGGAGGTTTTACAGCGGGCACAGACGGGACATGCAGCTACATATTCCTTAATGTCCGGGATAGGGTTGGCCACCAGAAACGTTGTCTAACTACAAAACAGGTGCGAGAAAAACCAGGATGACATGATAAACGGGAGGAATGACACCAGTCAATTACCTTGGACCTGAGACTATCTGGAACATACAATTTATTGGCAGGACAGGCCGATGGCGCTGGTTGGTCCTCCAAGGCATCAGGGCGTCCTTTTCGATATCAAGGAGTGCGGCTCCCAGCCGGGTAGCCAAGGGCAGTATGAATCCAGATTCCTTCCCTTCCGGACCACCATCAAACTGGCGAGACAATGCATCGGCTTTCCCATTCTTTGACCGGGCTTATATGACAAGATGAAATCAAAGCGGTTGAAGAACAAGGCCCAGCGGGCTTGGCGTGGGTTCAACCTCTTAGCTGAATGGAGATATTCCAAATTCTTATGATCTGTAAAGACCAGGAACTGTTGCTCCGCCCCCTCTAGCCAATGTCTCCATTCCTCCAATGCCAGTTTCATGGCAAGTAGTTCGCGGTCTCCAATACAGTAATTCCTTTCCGCGGGAGTTAATCGCCGAGAGAAAAATGCGCATGGGTGAACCTTCTGATCCTCAGAGCGCTGAGACAGGATAGCTCCAACCCCAGTATCACTGGCATCAACCTCAACAACAAACTGCTTACTAGGATCTGGAAGAGTCAGAATAGGAGCAGATGAGAAACTCTCTTTAAGCTGGTGGAAAGCATGTTCCGCCCGGGGATTCCATTCAAATGTAGTCTTAATTGATGTGAGTTGATGAAGGGGGGACGCAATGGAACTGAAGCCCCTGATGAATTTCCGATAAAAGTTTGCAAAACTTAGGAATCTCTGCAGCTGTTTGCGGTTCCCCGGGACAGGCCAGGAGCGGACAGCATCCACCTTAGCCGGGTCCATCTGGATGTGGCCTGCAGATATAAGGTAACCCAGGAGCGAGACTGAGGTAGTGTGGAATTCACATTTCTCTGCCTTTACGAATAATTGGTTCTGTAAAAGTCGCTGAAGGACCTGCGAGCGTGTTGGACATGCTCGGTCTCAGAGCGGGAGAAAATGAGAATATCATCCAGGTAAACAAAGACAAACCTGTTCAGCATGTCTCCCAAAACATCATTGACCAAGTGTTGGAAAACGGCCGGGGCATTGGTTAGCCCAAATGGCATCACCAGGTATTCGTAGTGGCCAGACGGTGTATTGAAGGCTGTTTTCCACTCGTCACCCTTTCTGATTCGGATCAGGTGATATGCGTTACGAAGGTCTAGTTTAGTGAAGATATTAGCTCCCTGTAAAAGTTCAAAGGCAGAGGAAATTAAAGGCAGTGGGTAGCGATTCTTAACCGTGATGTGATTCAAACCTCTGTAATCGATGCAGGGCCGTAGACCTCCATCCTTTTTCCCCACAAAGAAAAATCCAGCCCCAGCAGGAGATGAGGATGGTCGAATCAGGCCCGCCTCTAGTGCTTCTGAGACGTATTCTTTCATAGCTTCCTGCTCAGGAGCAGATAGAGAGAAAAGTCTGCCTCGAGGCGGGGATGTTCCAGGTATGAGGTCTATGGCACAATCATAGGGTCTGTGTGGTGGTAATGAAGTGGCTCTAGCTTTGTTGAAAACCTCTTTAAGGTCTAGGTACTCCTCGGGTACTTTAGAAAGATCAGGAAAAACTAATCCAGAACTCTTAATTGGTACACATGAAATAGGAGCAGAACAGAGACAGGTTTCAGAACATAATTCTCCCCACTCCATTATCTTACCAGTCTTCCAGTCCAAGTGCGGGTTGTGATTTTCCAGCCATGGAATGCCCAGCACCACCGGGTGATGTGGGGAGTTGATGACGAGGAAGAGAGTGATTCCACATGATTGCCTATAGTCAGGGAGATAGGAGCAGTTCTATAGGTGATATGGTGAAGATGTTGATCGTTGAGGGAATGCACCTGAAATGGCTGAGGTAACTGAATGAATTCCACATTAATTTTCTGAGCAAACTGACGGTCAATGAAGTTAGCATCTGAACCAGAGTCAATAAACACAAACACAGGAGTGCGAACAGAGACAACACTGACCTGAGCTGGGATGAGAGGGCGGGAGGCGGGTGGTGACCTAGATTGGCTCAGCAGCGTCCTCCCGACCCGTGCTGAGCCCTTTCTTTTACAGGACAGGTACTGGCTCGATGACCCTGTCCACCGCAATATAGGCAAAGATTCTCTCTGAAGCGTCTCTCCTTTCCTCAGCTGATAGCGAGGCGTCCCAGCTGCATGGGTTCGGTGTGTTAGAGTCCCCAGAGGAAGACGACTCTCGACCACGGACCGGCGCTCCTGGGGAGGGCTGGCGTGCGGGCTGGCGTAAGTGGAAAGAGCTGGAGCGAAAGGACCGATTACGGTCAGACTGGCGCTCGAACCGGCCATCCAGGCGGCTAACGAGTTCCATGAATGAGGTGATGGTCTTGGGTTTCTCATGCATGGTCAGGGCATCTTTCAATCGATCTGCCAGACCTCGGTAAAAAGAGTCGAGAAGGCGGTCTCGTTCCAGCCACTGTCAGCGGCTGCGGTCCTGAAGTCAATGATGTAATCGATTACAGGGCGATTACCTTGAGAGAGCGTCATGAGAGTGTGAGAAGCCTCTGTACCTGGATTAGCGGGATCAAAAGTCCTGCTGAGTTCTCTGGCGAATTTCAAAGGAGGAGCAACACTCTGCTCTCGCGCCCACTCAGCAGTTGCCCAGAGCTTAGCGCGGCCAGTGAAGCGACAGCGTGTAGCGACCTTGGCCCGCTCAGTGGGGAAGGCAGAGGGCTGGAGTTCAAAATTCAACTCACATTGTGTGAGGAAGGCTCTGCAGAAACCCGTCTCTCCCCCATACCTCTCTGGCGGTGGTAATTTGGGTTCACGATCGGCCATGCTCACTATATTGTGCCCAGATGGAGAGACCGTTGGAGGAGAGGCCGGGACAGGAGATGGGGTAGCGCTTGTCACCTGTTGGGATAGTTTGTATAATCTTATTTCAATAGAATCTAATCGAGCTTCCTGACCCAGAATAGCCCCCTGCACTGTTGAGCGCCACTCCTGCACCTCGGAGCTGGATGGGTCCATTTTTGCCAGATTGTACTGTGAGGGTGGCGTAAGCACACCAAATAATTTGTGGGACCCAATTAGAAAACCAGGACTCCAAAATAAGTTAAGATATTTATTTATTAAAGGGAGGTGGTGCAGGAAGTGTGGATGGGCTTCAGACGTTAACGCTCAACAGGGTGCTCTGGGAAGACAGGAGAAGAGAGTTAGTGGCAGACAGGAGCAGTTGGTATACGCATACTAGAGTAAGGTCTTACTGTGAGGTAGGAGAAAAACTGCAGAACCCGCTGGGGCAAGGTAACGGAAGTCTACCAAGAATGGGTGTCGGGTGCCAGGGTGGGTGAAGTGAAGTCCAGTAATCCTAAAGCCTATCCGAGGTCCAAGCCAAGTCCAAATCCAGAGAATCCAAAAGCAGTTCCAAAAAGGGGGGAGGCAGAGGCAGGTCCGGTGGGCAGAAAAGGAGTCGATAAGACTAGGAGTCAAATAGGGTTCAGTGTAAGTAAAGCGAGTGCGAGCTGGAGAGTCGATGCAAAGCAGTCAGACAATCTGGCAAGGTAGCAGGAAGCCAGGGCTGCTTAAATAGGAGAGGGAACACACAGGTGAAAGCAATGATGTTAATTATTGAGGTAAAACTAAAAATATTGAGAGCGGTGAACACGGGAAGTCGTGACGGCAAAATAAAAGCCGGAGCAGGAAGTAGTGCTAAAACCATAACAAGTTCAAGTGAATGTGTTTACATTTGTATTCGTTTAGCTCATTCTGGATTTCAATTTGTGCGGGCGTACTGGAGGAGTCGGGGAGGACAGCATTGACGTATTGATATACGAGTTAAGCAGAAACTGCACCATGGGAAAAAGGGAGCCACATCCTGTTTACATGTGAATCAATACCATTATAAGTCTAAATGGTGAGAAACCTCCAGGTCACATTGGGGAGGAGGAATGGTGGATGAGGATAAAATAGGAAAGAGGGGGCGAGAATGTGTGCAAGTACGTGGTGTTATATATTCATAAATGAATAGAACGAGGGAACATCTTGCTCTTTGCCATCCGGAACATGATGCGATGTGATATAAGCTAACTGTAAAAGAGATAAAACATAGGAATAAGAGGGAAAATTGTGCTCTTTACCATCCTGAACACAATGTGAGAGGATATAAAATAACTTTAAGACAAAACAATGTTGTGCAGGCTGAACCGGAGGACAGTCCACAGGAGGTAAATTATTCCAATATTTATAGATGAGTCGAAGCTTTATGTGAATAAAAGCCATCCACTTTAAATAAATGCCAAAAACCTTAACAACAACAACCTCTGTGGGTCTCAGAAAATGCTTTTCAGTGTGCTGTCATCCAGGTGCTCTTTGCCTTTCCCATGCCTGTTTCACATTCACTGTGTTATGCACACATGAGGGAGCCACAACAACTACACATTCCTGCTGTTGGCCAATGTGAGATGGGCCTCGCGTAGAGAGTCGTCTGGAGAGCTTCATCGGGACGCTTTGTTTGCATTCAACCTTTCTGATCGAAATTCGCCTTGTGTTTCATTAAGACCCACGTCTCCAAGGGACCTTCACTGATACTGAACTCTTTTGGTTCTAGTTTGAGTAGTACATGTAAATGAATGCCAAAAAAAACATCTCTATTATTTCCCCTATATAGAAATATCTCTACTTCTAGCTCCAGATATCTCTTGGAGGAACCTTCAGTTAAACGCTCTGCACTTATATTTGTAGCACTTTTCTACCTATTGGCACTTAAAGTGCTTTACACTGCTTCTTAGTCGCCCATTCACACTCACAATCACACACACACATGCAGCTGGCCAACACTCATCGCAACTGACAAAGTTGGGGTTCAGTGTTTTGCTCAAGGACACTTTGACATGTGACTGGAGGAGCCGGGGATCGAACCAACAACTGCGAGATTGGTGGATGACCGCTCTACCTTCTTTGCACCGCAGTCGCCCATTCAGATGATGCCATCGTGTTGTTTGTACTATGAAATTTGGAATCATCCTCATCCTGCTTTTTCCGGAAACGCCTAATGATAAAAAACTCCTCCGGTTGAGGTCATCTGGAGGAGTTTTTCAATTAGCAGAAGAGAAGTATTTTAACATAGTAAGGTCAGAGGAAAGTTTCGCGGCATTTATGTACATTTACATCCTAAATTCGAGCCATAGAAAGCAAGTTGGAAACCAGTGATGTCGCCCTGTAAGGTGACCTTCACTCACACTAAGCAGCCACTGCAGCTCTTCCATGTGTTGCAGATGGAGCCAATCAGTCAAAACACACTCGACTCTTTTTTCCCCCATAAGAGTAAACGAGTAAAACCTTGATGCTACTTGCTAAAGGCTCAGACAGAAGCTTTTTGTTTAATCGGCTGCTGGGGAGATGTTAATGCAAAGTCTTCAGAGTTACACGGTTTGGATCACTAGCATTTTCCAGCCTTTGGTTGTCTGTTCCTTTAACGAAAAAAAACACTAAACAGCTAACTGATATTTGGTTATTTAACCCTCTTATCCAAAGCAACTTACAGGTAAGGAACACACACATGCTGAGACCCAAACACTTGGGTTTCAGCATCTCGCCCAAAGATACTTCATCGTGTGGAGCTGGGGATTTAACCGCAATCCTGCACAATGATTGGACAACTACTCCAACCTCCTGAGCCACAAACACTACCACCACTTTATAAAGCTCCATCACTTGCAGCTATAGAGGAGGGATTCCCAACTGTTTTTGCACCCTACATCTACATTTATAATGTGGTTAAAGTAGTCAAAGTACTACTACAGTATTGGATAAGGGCACTTTGGAACACAAATAATGTACAAATTAAACGAGTTTGTGCTGAGTTACAACTTACTGGAAGCAGCCTTTGCTCCTGAAAATGATTTTTCTATGCAACTAAACTGCAAACGTGCACATTTTCAAAGAAAATATTTTTCAAATGCAACCGAATTACATGTTGTTGTTAGCATAATGAGGACATTTGGACAATTACACCCACAAGTCAAACTCTGGTCTCTTTGAGCCCGACCACCTCCTTTTGATATGCTTTCAGTCGATAAATGCAGCACTTTATTCATCCCAAAAATATATTGCATCAGAACATAATAACATACACTCAGTACAAATACATATTGTGTTTGCAGTTTAGGTGGGTAGCCATGTAATTTTTAGGATTCAGGGCGGCTGTGGCTGTTTTTTCTTTACCTGACTAAAGCTGATTTAAAACAGTGGACTGAAAAGAAAGAAACAAATGTCAATGCAAATGTCAAAAGGGAGCAATGCAGCATTTCCCTTTGGGTTCTGAGTGACAGTGAACCCTAAAAAGAGCTGGATAAAAGCTCCAAACCTGTAAAATCCTGATATCAACTATGACGTAAGCATGCACGCCCCATCTTCTTTACTGAGATACAGCAACTGAAACAACCGACAACATATCTCCCCCGATTAATTAATTACTGTACGTACGTATCTCCCCTTCGGCTAAAGCACTGTTCTAAATTTGTAGGATTCTGATCCCTACATCAGCAAGGATTAGCGCACTCCAGCAGTTGTGTGTTTTCATCAATTAGTCATGTAAATGCCATCATTGTTATTTAGACTGGGTTTTGATACCTCGATTCGGAGCAGCGGGGTTTAACTGAAAGCTTAAAACCCAACGAGAGGAATGGGGAATCACTGATGATATCCACACAGCTGCAGATAAAATATTAAACAGACCTCCAGGGCACGACGGCTATCTGATTGGCAATAAACGCACTTAAACAATTTGAAAGAGCGCTAATTGGGATGAAGAAGACAACGAGGCGTGGCGGGAGGGCGAGATAAAATCCAAAGGTTCAGAGCATGTGATCAGGGATCAGTTTGCATTATCTTTCCTTTATAACCTCAGAAACAATACGGCATGTCTTTCTTTTGTTCCATATGGCTCAGCATCTGTTTTTCTCACTGCTTTGCTCTCTTTTTTTTTTCTGAACTTTGCTCCCACACTGGCCGAGATTGTCTAACTGTAACTGTCTTCTTTCTACAGATCTGAAAAAACGAAATGAACAAAATGCCTATTTCTACACACATACACTTTTTTTTCTCAGCCCAGAATGGAACGAGTCCATCTCTCGTCCCCACAGAAAATTTAATCACACTTTAAGAAGAAAGAAAGTGGCAAACTTTGGCTCCTGGAGATGCTGAACTCAGGATGAAAGAAGATAAAGCCGCATACCTTCAAAAATCTGAGGCTTGTCAGTGCACGGCATCAACAAAGAATTCTTTTTCCAGCGCTTCCTTGCGGGCCTTTGATATGCTTTAAAAATGTTAATAGAATACACAGTGCTCAGGGTAGAGTTTAGGAATTACAAATTGCTGGGCTCATTCTTAGGCATCCTCAGGGGACTTCCTGGACACCTTGACACAATCCCTGCTGAGCTGAAATGGGAAGGAAGGAGAATAGTGCAAGCATGTAAATTGGCTGGAGGGGGAAGCTGCCAAGAGGAACCGCAGATGGTTGTGTCACGCTGGCAAAGGACGGCGAGGAGAAGGAGGGTGGCACATGGCTGTCTTTGGCACACTGTAAGCATCTGGCACCGGTGGCACAGGAAGAACCTGACGACAACCCCATCTCCCGCCGTAAATTTGGCTTATCTCACCACCCAGCATCCACAAAGACAATAGGACTGTGCTTCCCCTCACTGCGGGAGCCGCTGTGCTTGTGCTGTGAATGTGGACGGCTCAAGGTTTATGGCACTATCACCCCAGGACTGGGTGGTCACAGGCAAGTTAAGTGCAGCAAAGCACTGATGAAGCTGTATCCAGTGGCAGCTTCTTACACATTTTGTGGCTCGTCTGTCTGTTGGAGTCTGTAAGTACGAGTAAAGGTTGTAATTACATAACAGTTTGTGCTGTCATCAACTGAAGCCCTTTACAAAGATGCTATTTCCCCCTTTTTTTTTTCTTTGCACAAATGAAACTTTTTGGACACGGTTCAGTACAATTTAAAGGTGCACATACTTTTACTCCACAAATATTGAAACAGTCATTAGTTAATTAGCATTTCAGGCATTCCTTCACATTTTGTGTCATTCGTAAGCATATTTGTAAGATAAATACATGGGAATGTTATGAAGTAATACAAATGTACAGATGCAAAATCAAAATGATTAAAAAAACTAATGTGTAATGTTTTTTAAATATGTCCGTACGTAACTGAGACAAGTTGGATGCTGCTAGTTCAGTAACCCTCTGCATTGTGTTAAATTCAGTGTGATGAATGATCGACGGGAGGCTAAACACTTTTTGACCACACTGTACATATAATTTATGAATCAACATTTTATTAGGAAACATTACACAGTGGCATGAACCAGTTGTGGGGGGAAACCTTGCGCCAACAAATCTGCAGGAATCCATGAGCACAACTTATTCAGCAGCACAGTGATAACAAGTGAAATCCCGCACTATGCAAACGCATAGTGCGGGAGAGAAAAATATGGTTTGTGGTCATTTGGTTTGAAATGGCTATAATCGTTAGCTTGTTACTTAAGTTACACAGAACCCAAAGTGAATGCAACAAAGTTAATTCTACAGCACAAGTAATCACAAAGGTTAAAGTTTTGTTTGTAATAATTTAAACTAAATATATTTAAATATGCTCAAAATACATTTTGAGATAGTCCCAAGTAGAAGTAGTTACACTCTGCTCCCATATGAGCACATTCAAATGTAATACTTTATCCGTTAATAACTACTTTTTCTAAAAATGAAAGCACAACTTCCACTTTTACAAAGATCTGAATAAGACAGAAAGCCAGACAGAGACCAGAGATACTAAATAACACTTGAACGGACGATATGGAGAAGCAGCAAGTGGCAAGTGTGAGTCACTTTTGGTGTTTTACACATATAAACAGAAAAAACACCAGCTCCATTCTTTTCCCATTGCAACAAATCTCATTACAAAAATTTCTTGCAATGGGAAAAGAATGGAGCTGATGTGTAAGCTCCCTGCAGGAGAGTATCCACCAACGAAATGTGTTTTACCTGCAAACTGCCTAAAACAGTATGTTACTGTTGGAGCATTATTAAAGGAAGGCATCAGCATTTTGGAAACTACTCGTCACTGGCTTAGTGGCAGTTGTGTGAGAATATCAATACTAATTCCATCTGTGTGAGCTCAGTTTGGACTTGTCTGGGGTAGCTCATCATCAGCTGTCATCCAACAACTGCTAGCTTTTTAAGAAGAAAGCAGCAAAGTCAACATAGGAGCTTCACCAGTAGTTGCGCTCAGGAACCATTTACCGTAAAACTGTTGACCTCACTGTGCCACAGTACGTCACACCTCTACAGTCCTTCCTGCCTTCATGTCGGTTTTCAGATTGATGTATTGATTAGCATCTCACAAGTCCACATTTAAATCCATCCATCCATCATCTTAACCACTTATCCTGATTAGGGTCGGGGCGATCTGGAACCCATCCCAGCTGTCATTGGGCGAGAGGCAGGGTCCACCCTGGACACGTCTCCAGTCCGTCCCAGGGCCGACACAGAGAGACATACACTGACAGACAACCATTCACAGTCACATTCACACTTAGAGGTAATTTAGAGTCACTTAAACATGCATGTCTTTGGACTGAGGGGGGAGAACATGCAAACTCCGAACAGGAAGCCTGCAGCCGGCTGGTGGATTCAAACCGGGAACCTTATAGCTAAGAGGTGGCAGCACTTGTTGCTGCCTCACATTGTAATGAGAATTTGAAAATCTGATTAAGTCATATTTTGGCACTGTTGTCTGTTTCCTCTTGGCTTCCAGTGTTTGTTCTAAGCTGCTAACGGCTAAATCAAACGACAGAAACAGAATCATCTTCAGACATATGCCCAATTACAGGACATGCACTGTGTGATTTAAATAAAATCACAAGGCCCAGTTCCATGTCCTACTGTAGGCAGGAAAGGAATAAAGGTGTACAGCAGCTATTTCATGTCACATACAATAGTATCTTCTGTTCTGTATGTGCAAAAAAAACTCGCCTCCTCATGATTAGCAGCCCACAAGGTTAATATACTGTGTCAAAGAAATTGGCTGTACATTCAAGTACATTTATCATTTATTACATTTTATACGCAGAACCTCTTCACAGACAAGCATATTGGCACTTTGGCTGGTTTCCTATTAATGAGTTTAACGTACTGAATGAGACCAACAATCTGGTATCCATTTACCCCCTATGTGGAGATTCCTGCTAGGAACCAATCGCTTGGCAGAGACTGGGCTCCGCAGAATCCAAAAGCAGCTGCACAGCAACACATCGAACACACTGGCAGCAGCGTCTTATCTACACTGGGCCACATTACAAGGGCAAACATGTTTTTTTTTCTTTGAGAGAGTATCACATCATTTTGATTACGTTTAAGCAGCGTGAACTCTGTTTTTACATGTCGGCCGACTCAAAGGACCTGTGCACGGATGACATGTAGACACACACCAGACGTGGTTTCCTTTCTCTTACTCTCTTTAGCTGCTTTCCGCTGGCACATCCAACTCAAGTATTAAGGCCTATTCATACTTATGGTCCACTATGGTATTCGCGATGTCCATTTAGGCACCTGTCAAGTCCACAAGGGACAGAATGGTCTCTGTACAGACGTCCACGTGCAATCAATCAACGTGTGTCTCCATTGACTTTTCACAGGACCAGTGCACCAACCCCAGAGGACTAATCCAGATGCTTGTTTCATACATTCAATATGTATAAACAAATGTAAAGTTTAATTCAACACCTGTGTTACTAATACTACTTCAAATACTACAATACTTTTTTTTGCTGCATATAATGCATATGTGTGAAATGTGTCCATGTATTAATATTCAATTCTACTATTTAACTTCAGATGAAGTGTGTGTCCATAGTGCAGGTACTGGGCCGTTTGAGAGCAAATATAAAGTACATATTGGCCCTAAATAAGAGTGACATTACTGCAGAGACACGAGGCCAACTGTCAGTTGCCAGCAGATGCTGAGACACACTGTCATGCTTGATAAAAAGAACTCCTACTGCGGAGGGACAGTGCGAGTCAAGTTCAAATTTTTGTATCATCTGCTCTCCAGAAGTGTCTTCTGAGAGGCAGAGGATTATGGATCCAGTCCCAGCTCCAGCTGCTAGGCTTCACAACCAGCCGCTGTGCCGGGGAGGGGATCCGCCGAGGGCTCAGGGAGACTCAGACCATTTCAAGAGCTTTTAAACAGAGGCACTGTGCTGGTTTATCCAGCAGGGGGTGTTTTAGCAGCTCATCAGACCTAAGAGTGCTACTGGGACTCATTGGCTCCTAGATGACCTGTCCTGTGCTGCAGGCTGGCAGGATGAAGAGGACAATTTCCACTTCAGGCTCTCTGAACACTCTCATATTCACTGTATTCTGAACGTTCTGTTGTACAAGTAATGTGATTTACTTCTTTGCAGACTCCGTTCTGTCAACCTCTCCTCCTACATGTGTCTCTTATTGTTCCCAGCATTGTTTTTGACCACCCATAGAGGGGAGCATTGGCTCAACGGGGCAGCACGGGTGGCTCAGTTGGTAGAGTGGCCACCGACCGACCATGGGGTCAGAGGTTTGCGCCCCACTCTTCCCAATCCCATGTCAAAGTGTCCCTGGGAAAGATACTGAACCCCCAACAGTCCATCCCCATCCCCAGCTGTGCAGTGCTGGCCCCGAGTAATTGGGGAGGGTTGAATCTGGAAGGGCACCCGGCGTAGAAACTGTGCCAAATCAACATGCGGACAAATGATCCGCTGTGGCGACCCTGAACTCAGGGGACAAAAAGAGAGTGAGCGAGAACACAGGGAGAGAAAATGCCTGGACTTTATTGCATCAGTTGTGGGTACAGGAAGATAATGGTACCATTAACTGCAGTAATCGCACACATTCCCAGGAAAAATAGGATTTGCTTGTTGTTTAAAACACACTCATTGGAGTCTGGTCCACTGAGACCTCAATGAGTGTAGAAATAGCTTTTGCCCTCAATAATACATTTCTCTCCGTGTTATTGTCGAGCATCAGATCAAAATTGTGAAAGAACGCTGTTGGTCTTTTATTGTGAGGCAATAATATCAAAATCTGATACTTGTTCATGTTTTGACCACAGAAATGCCTTTGTACAGGACACCATGTGGCTATTTTCTTTTGAGCTCAGTGAAGCACAAAGGCCTAGTTAAAAAACATTGGCACAATAACCCCTAAAATATAGCCGTGTACAGTAGACGGATGTAGTTCAGATGTATTTGAACTAGAATGTGTCATGGATGCAGTTCTTTCTCAGGTAAAGCTGCTATCAACCAATCGTGTACGCGTCATACATTTACACCTGCTGCAGGGACATAAATACTGTAAATACAAAGTGTATGCACAGATAATGGAGGGCGTCGCTTTGTGGCCAAGTGCACAACATGTTTTTAATTTTATTTGAAGGTAAAAAAGATTTGATGAAGATTTGCAGTTTGCAGTTTTCTATAGACAAGACAAACCTTTTGAGCTGTGTATGTGTAAGTGCACTTAATTTAGATGTTCTTATGCTTTGCTGATGGTATCTTTGAAATAATAACACAGTGGCTGAGGGCAGAGCAGAGCCCATTATTATCCATGAAGCATGTCATTACCACCATCATCGACGGGCTTGTAAGAATTCTTAGGTTTCAAGCTTTGCTGGATGACAGTTTGTGACGAATGTGGTCGAAAGTGAGAGTGAAGTTCATCCATTATTTCAGTGTAAACAATATTTCAGCCATCATCTCCGAGACTCTGCTGTGTTGCTGTGTGAATGATTTATGGCACATAATGCTGACTGAACTGCCTCACCATTGGAGGCTTGTGTTTTTGAAACAATATACACACACACACACACACACACGGGCCTACCGCAGCCTGGCCGCGACCCTGTTTTAAATTACCACTTTCTGATGCAATTACCTCCCTCGCTGCGAAGGGTGATGTTGGCTTTTTGTTCACCACCATTTGTTTTCTCTGCGCATTCTCTCCAGAGCATCCTGACAAAGACTCAATGACCTTGTCTCCCATTTAGACATCGCTACCCGACCACACGAAAACCAGGGGTGTTACTCTGAGGGGTAGAGGGGAAAAAAAAAAATGTAAATCACACTTGAAGAGCAATTCCCAGCGGAAACCTGGGAAATGGGATGTTCACTGATGTGCTGAAAAGTGCACGCATGTGGGTTGGGTGTCTGTGTGCCTCGGTAAGTGTGTGCATGTGTTTGGAAACACTAAAAGACAAGATGTTTGTTCTGCATCCTGTGTTGCACAGTTACTGTAAAAAAATCACTTGTGGGGAGAAAAACTGCTTCCTTCAGCTCTTGCTCAAGTTACTTAAATAAAATGTAAAACTTTGCTTCACTTCACAGGGAAGCTCTCAGTGCTTACTCTTTGCCTGCCGCTTCAGAGTCAGAAATACTTCCACGACTGAAACTAGGTCTGTTCCCATTTTTGGAAACAAACAAGGAAAAAAAAAAAATCAAGACCGTGAATTGAATTGTCTGACTTCACCTCATGTTGCCAAGTGCCAGATAGTTGTCGTTTATGAAATTGCATGTGATGTTATCTCCTAATGTTAGCGTAAAATCAAACCTGAATTGTTAGCAGGATCCCAAACAATCGGCACAATTACCTGCTTGCTGGTTTCATTCGGTCGTGTGTGGGCTGTGGGAATCAGTGTGGCCAGATGGTCCATCAGTAAATTACGTATGAAAAGCCAGTTAATGCCAAAAACCTACAGACCAAAAAACAGATAAAAGGAGCAAATGAATAAAGTGCTGATAACCGTTATCACAATTCATTTATCACTTATATGACTGCCCTCTGTGTCCTCACTTCACCTGCCACAATAATGCAATGCCTCCTGCCTGCTAATACTGTGATCAAGGTGCGAAGTCAACACAGAGCCGCAGTATCTGTGAGCAGCCTCGAGTCAGTTTGCTAACGAACACATTTAACTAATGGCCAGGCTGCATTTACAAATGTCCTTCATTTGTCCACTCGCAGTCAACACATTGTCTCATTATTTTAAGGGTGTATCATGTGAAGTGTCTCATAAAGTAACTTATATGTTCTAAAACAACAACATTATCTGATCAATAAGGACAACAGGTCGATATTTTTAAGTTAGTTCAGGTTAGACCCTCATAATAGTGGTGGATTTCCGGTTTCTGCTGATAGAAACCGGGAAACCAGTGGCACAGGGTTTGGTTTGCTCACACATCTTCCCAACGAGGCTTAGTGGCTGGATGACGTGCTCACTCTTTTGTCACTGGCAGATGAGTCACGATTCACGTGGTCACTGGAGATCACTGGAAACTTGAACTTAAGTTGCTTTAGGCATCTGAACAAGCTGAAAACAGTCTCGCTGAAAGAAAGCGCGGCAGTGTGTCAACAGACGCAAAGGCCTGCGAAGAGCATTTTTTGAATATCTTCCATTTCTGGCCAGTTTTATTTAGTGGTGTATCTTTCACATTTTCAGCTGCTAAATTCGACTTTCTGAAACATCAACGGCAACCGTAATGCCTTGGTGTCTGTCACTCCCTCATTTCTGGTTTCACATTCAATATTCAAACAGGAATAAATCAACCATAAGATGGCCCAGACACTAATTTCCCCACCAACCATAGTCCCAAGAGACTAATGCAATACAATCAGATTTTGTGTTGGTAATAAAAGAACAGACTCACACCTCCTCTTGTAAACACTGCTTGCTCCACAATTCTGCACAAAAACAGTTTAAAATATATGCAGATTTACTCCAGAATTCCAATCTAACTGTTGCAGATGGTTACATTTAGCAGTTTTTAGATGCACAAACATTTGTAGCAAGGAGATCAGAGTGGATCAGAGTCCGGAGCTCGACACCAGACAGTGGGCGACAACTTTCTGTTACTGTAACCACAAGGACCCTACGTATGTGTTGTGAGGTGTAACATTTGTTACGTGATGCTACACATGATGCTGTTGCACAGTGTTAACTAAGCGGTGATTTTAAAGCTAAAATATGGTACTTTTTTCAGATAGTCTTAATGTGGACGAGGTCTCAAATGAAATAGACAGCAGCGCAGAGATATTGCCTCCCAAAGGTTTTGGGCGAGGTTCACCCCTCTAATCAGAGAGAATATAACGTTGTGTGTTATATGCAGATACTATGTATGAAATGTCAGAGGCTTTGACACAGTGTCAGTTTTTGATGCCCTGGGTGGATTAATTTCAAGTCCTGATTCCCGAAAAGATGCATATTGCAGCTTTAAGCCCACCCACAACATTTGAACTAAACCTAACATGTTTATGTTGGACCTGAACCGAACCAGACCACAATGTTTGCGCAATTGCAATCAAATCCATTTTGGTAAATTGCACCAAAGGGGTGTAATTTCTGAGACACCGTGCTTCTGTGGGTCGGACAAGAAGGATCCCCTGCTTGGATTTATTTCACAACATTAAATCATGGTTAATGTACTTTGGCTTTTTGAACAAAAAAAATTACAAACAAATCCCAACTAAGTAATTTCAATAAAAACAAAAATACTCAAAATAGGTGATCGCTTAAAGATTCACCTTCTTTAAAACCATTGACCTAAATAATCAATGGTGCAGTCAACTGGTTTCCAGAGTCACACAATTAGTCAAATTGAGACCAGTTTGCAGTGAATCTGTTTACAAAATTGTAGTTTACAAATACGTCTCTATCCAATCAATTCTGTAAAAAAAATTAGCAAAAATCCGAAGTTAGTTGATGGATAGATGAACATTTCGCAGACATTAAATATCACCAGGAGAACGGTAATAACATCATTAAGAAGTGGAAGGAATATGCATAAATCTGCGACTATGCAAGAAGGAGACTAGTGAGGCAGGCGACCAAGACTTCTATGACTCCTCTGAAGGTTACAAGTTTTTTTTTTTTTGTATATTTTAGTCACAGAATGCCCAAAATCAATGTTGTAAAAATGTGAAGATAAAAACATAAAGGGGCATCTATTCCCACTGGTCATTTGTTTTGGATGACTTGCGGAATTATTTGGCTTTTCAGAAGGTAAAAAGCTTCTGAACACATACTTGGGTGAAACTTCTATATTTAGAGTTTATGTCTTGAGCTTTTAGATGTAACTGATCCTTGAGTTCAGAGGTATCACTGTGTAGTGATGAGTGAAACCATTCGCCAAACTTAGAAGCACAACTTTTTAAAGACAAATAGAGTTTGTAAAATGTTTCTGATGCTGCAGGTGCTGAAACCTGAGGGTCAGAGACCAAAACGTAGCAAAAGGGTTTTGTTCCTTGTTTTTACTGCACTGACCGCTTGAATTCTCTAAATCTACTCATTCTGAATTATTCTCTGTAGCCCCCCCACACGATCCTGAGCGGTCATGTCAAATCTGTCCGACTCCAGATGTAAAATTACGGCTCACAGCCCGTGTATTATTTGCACATCAGTCCATTTATTGTGTGCGGTCAGAAATGGATATCTGATGTTAGGCATGCGTCTGCGTCAGTGTGTTCGTCCAGATACAGATAAGTGAACTGTTGGAGTGTGTATGTGTGTGTGAGAGAGAGTGTGAGTGCACACAGGGGGTGTGGAATCAGTACACAAAACCACGTTAGAGCTGTCACAAGCAGAGCTGAAATTGGATTAGTGTCACCCATGATAAGGCGATGGGGCGAAAGAGGGAAGAGAAGAAAATTGGAAGAAAGGAAACGGCTATTTCACCACCACTACCTCCCTCTCTCCACCACCTCTACCTCCACAATAATTTCATTTCAAATTCCAGGCACTGAATGCATAACCGCACTGCCATGCCGTTATGGAGCTGGCTGAAGTTAATGGAATATTTATATGCCGACTGTGGAACCCTGAATTTCCTTTCTTTTGCGAACAGCTTGCACCACCTTCTACCGTCCTCCTATCTGTCGTTCTAGAAGTGCCTTTGTTAGGATGTGACACTTTTTAACACCTCTAAGAGCACTGTATTTTCATCAGCTGCAGCTGAAAGGGCCTGTAGGCAAATGGTGAATGTGAGCAGCTTTTGGTCAGGTGCTTTTAGCTTCACCGTAATATGCCACTTGGAAATCAATGCAGAAGTAGTAACAACAGATGCCCCCTCAATACACACTTTGTTAAACAGTGGGGCAAGATTCAATGAAAGGTAATGCGGAGAGAGACAATGGAAGAGCACACGGTTGTCCGGGCATGTGACGGGCCATAACATAATAGTTTGGACTTAAATGGCCAAAATGCTGCATTAAATAATGAGGGACGGCTGGAGACAGCAGCGTTACTGGTGATTAGGAGCAAGTCTTTGTGGAGAAGCAGGTGGAGTAAAGCAAGAGGAAGACAGAGACGCTGACAGGGGAGACCAAAAAGAAAAAGTGGCAGCAGTGAGGGAAGGGGAGCAGGTTTGAACTCACAGGGGGGACTGTGAAGCAGAGGAGAGGCCTTGGTCGCTGCATAAAGCCAAAGAAAGATGCCCCAACATCCTTGGCATTCAACCAGCATAGTGTTATAGCCTGGATCCTGCTGTGTCTACAGTAAAATCAATAAGAGGGAGGTTTCATGGGATTGTGCTGGAAAAATATGGCAAACTCTTTTGCAGTTGGAGGTTGGGTGCTGAGAGAGGGGATTGAGAGACAGGACATCTTGGATACAGACAGGCTCCCATTAAGTATTCAACCGCACAGTCTCAGCGGTTTCAATTCCTCCATAGAGGCAAAGATTTCCATTTTTGCCACATTCCAGGACTCATCCCCGTAGCTTTTGTGTAGTCACAGTCCTGCTTTACTGACGGGGATTTGCAATTTTATCTGGAGGGGCCGCTGGTTGTAAACAATAAAAAGTTCATGGTGTGAGTTTGCCACCCAATAACTTTGCAATGAAACTCAATCACAATGCTCCAATAGTCTGTTTGTGCTTCGTGCCGATGCTTTAATAAATGCCCCAGGTGTGAATGGTGAGCTCAGTTCCTGCTTTGACTATAGAAAAATATTATATCGCTCACTTTTTGCTGAAGCTCAATAGGCTCAACTATGCATGGTTTCCTCCAGTGACTCTAGATACTCCCCTGAGATTGGATCATCCCTCTGTTAGGCTGGCTGAGTCTGATATCTCCTTTAGCAGATAACAAGCGGGGACAGAAAGGAAATATATATGAGAAAGAGTGAAAACGATGCCACCTGTACGTGTGTCGGAGCGACAGGAAAACAGGGCTGTGCATTCAATTTGTTTCGACTATATCTGTGTGTGTGTCTGTGTTGTTCACATCAAACAATGGGAGGAAGATGTTCCCTGGCTCCCTGCAGCATTTAAGAAAATGACACGGACACCTTCCCAAACAGCAGCACCCCTCTCTTTGTGGGAAGGCAGGTAATAATGTAATATTGGTGCACTGAAAGAAGATGAGTCATGTCGTGTTTAATGAAAGCGCCTGCAGTATCTCTGTGGAGCTGTGGTTAGCACCATCAGCACATTGTTATCTCCCTCTGTTCCGCAGCCAAGAGGCAGCGACAGACCTCCCAGGTCGCCGCATGGCACAGTTGCACTAGAGGCCATTAAGGACAGACAGCAGCACCTGGCAAATAGGAGAGCGCTCCATGAGACAGAGGAAATGGAGGGGAAAAAGAAGTAAAAAGCCACACAAGAAATGGAACAGAGGGCGGTGTGTCAGGTTAGCTGTCCGAATACTTTTGGCTCCCTGGTTGAGTGTAGGTGTGAAGAGTAACGTTGGTCTGTGTATAAACTATTTCTGCCTCAAAGTGTTTTCTTAATTAGACCTTTACATGATAGCAGTGAGCTTCCCAACCTATTAGGTCAGAATTCTTATATGAAAAAAATAATAAATTGAGTCACTAAAGAGCAAATCAGGTTTTTATTATTGCGGAAAATTATGTTCTGAGTCAGGTCTGTATATTTTGCAGCAGTACAGATATAAAAGGCCACAAATGCCATCAAATAACATTGAATGCCTGATCTTCTCTGTCTGGCCTTAACAAAAGGCCAGAGTCACGTTATTTATTTATTTTATTTTTTTTTTACTTTCAAAGCTCATTTCCCCTCAGTGCAAGCATTGGAAATCAAACACCAAATTAAGGGTGTGGCAGCAGTGCCCCCCAGTGGACATGGGGAGAAAAGTCATGTGGCTTCAATTTCAACCCACTTAAAGAGCTCATTTGTTGACCGCTGATAAATGAAATTTGTGTAAAGATACTTGTGCTTGATTCTAAAATATTAAAAATAAAAAAACAAAACAAAACACACAAAACATTTCAACTGCATAAAGAATTTTTGCAGGTCAAATCAGAGATCACAGCAAGACTCAACACACTTCAATCTTTAGTGATCGGCAGTGGACACGTCCGCCTTCACAGGAGGCCTTAATGTTTTGAAAGAATTTTATTGATTTACTTCAATTCATAAAGCAACAAACAATATAAACCCTTTTCAAATGCCAATCTCAACACAAAGCCCGTCAGTTTAACACGCACCTGACCATAATTATGCAAATTTGAAGTAATTAGGCGAGAAACCTGGTAGCCCTAATGAGTTGTTGCAAAAGAGTACAGGCTAATTTCGGATAATGAGCCTCACATTGTGTGCTCGGTTTTACATAACACAGAAACTAAATGTCTTTTTTTAGGGTTTCCTATACACAGCAGCAGCCACCCACAGGCTTCATCTCCATACAAATACCTAACAAATTAGACCCACTATGTCTGCCAGCCCTTGCAGCTGAGAGTATAATATATATATATATATATATATATATATATATATATATATATATATATATATATATATATATATATAAAATAAAGATTAAAAAAATAAAAAAAACATCTTTCCATCTAGCCTTTTCTTTGCTACCTGCCACAATCACCTGTTGACCTGACAGGCAAGAGCCAAGGGGTGTGCACATGTCAGCGGCAGGTGAAAGCCCTCAGCAGGAAGTGATGCCGCGGTGCTGGTTGGCACAGTTGGAGGCCAGGATAACACCGCACCGAGCGAGTGCAGGTGAGGAGACTTTTCACCATTTCGGTTAACGTATGTGATGGGAGGATTATGCGCCACAGTGCAGTTATTTGACATTAAGTATAGAACAAACAAGCAGCAGACATGCACAGTGTTCTACACTGTTCCCAGCAGTTGGCTTCTCATGAAACGCTTTCAGTACCACCGTTAAGAACCTTGCTCTTTTCTCTCAGTTGTTTGACGTTGAGTGTGATACAGTTAAAACGGGTCTTTTTCTGGCTTGCGAGCACGGTGGTGGGTAGAATAGTCCAGTCTATGTCAGGGAGTCACCAATTTACCTAACATGCAATACTTTGGACTGTGGGGGACAAACCCATGCAAACACGGGGGAGAACATGTCCACACAGCAAGGCCGCAGCCTTCTAGCAGTGAGGCAGACACTCAACCACCGGGCTGCCCTGCACGAAAATTTACTGGACTGTGTTGGACCATTTGAGTTTTGTCTTTTTAAATATTCTATGATGTTGTCCCCTGTATTTGGACTTGTCATAATTCGTTATTGGCCATGACTCTACTTACATTTAAACTCTACCGTAAATCTAAATCTGAATTTACAATATTTCTGGCACAAACAGCAACTAAGCAAAGATGAGTTCAAGACAAAGGGAAGGAACTACTTCCCTCAGTTTTTACAGTGATGAACTGATCTTAGCAGGTCAGTTTCTGGTAAAGACCCATGATCAGGGTCTGGAAGTTGAAGACAATTATAAATTAAGCAAATGAGCAGATACACTGATTCCCTTAAGTTTTTTTTTTTAAGAGCAGATTTAAAGCTAAACAGTAACGGCAACAAACATTACCTTCAAAATATTTGTGTTTCGTAATATTTTCTGCCAGAAAATATGGGATAACTCAAAATGAAACCTGAACAGAAAAAAGGCAAAATACTTCCTCGTACATAAAGTATCAGGTAGGGGTAAAGGGGGTGACAGTGTGGACATACTATATACACTAATATAGATGCTTAACACCAAAGCGACACAAAAATACATTTTACAACCTCCTGAAAGAGTTGGATGCCTTATCAGACATTATGTACTGTACTGAAAACACTTCTTGCTCGTTCCTCACCTTTTCCAGATGTTGGGGTGAAGCATGGACGGCTTTATCAATGAGCTGGACATCTTGGAGGAGTATTTTCTCTTCTCATACCCTGAGGTGCAGCCACCAAGTATCTTCAAGGGGAAGCAGCGGTAGATGAGCATCGGGCAGCACTCACAAGAGCCTCGCCCAATTTGTCCGAGGTAACGAGAGGCACAGCGGGGAGGAAACACTGGGCTGTTAAACTATTTACCACAGCAGCAGGAAACTGGGATTGATCGGAAATCCCCTCACCGGCCTTGTGTTACTGCCCATTGCATGCTGGGATTGGCTACTGTCTCACATGAAACCAAGTATGAATATGCATATAAGAATTATTCCGTGTGCTATTTTGGTTTCTTCAAACAGCAGACTATTCAAAGGACAGTCTGGGTATTATTTGTATTCAGTACAGGGTACAGAAATAGTACAAAAGACAGACTGTTTTTACATGTTTAGGCTCATTTGCTACAAATTACCCACAGTTATTACTCCTAAAAGTAGAACGTTTTTTTTATTAATCTTCCAGTCAACTACAGATTGATTACAGTATATAAATATGAGCGTGAATGGTTTGTCCGTGTGTGTCTCTCTGTGTTGGCCCTGAGACAGACTGGAGACCTGTCCAGGGTGGATCCCACCTCGGGCCCAATCACAGCCGGGATAGGGTCTGGCCACATCCAGCTACGGCAGGTCACCGACTCAAAAGAATAAATTGGCTCTATTCATAGAAGCTCTGCAGTTTGCTCATAAATTCATCCAATATAAGCAAAGTTGACATCTACACACCTAGGACCAGTGGGTGTTATTGACTTTGCCCGGGCGTCTCTCTCAAGTGGTACAGCAATTCTACAAAACATATATGGAAGTGAAAATCCTCCTTAAAGAGGAAACTGAGCAGACGGCATGTGTGGTATCTACTGTTCTCAGGTCAAGTATCAGTCGAGCATGTGGCTGTCTGACCTTGATCCTGTATCACTATGGAAATAAATCCATCACCTTCCAAAAAATAATAAAAGCACCAGGAGGAGTTTGTGTTTACCCTCAGAAGCAAGTGTTTATTGGACAGAGATAAGTGTTTATTGGGATGAGACACTGGGAGCTGAACAAAACTGAAATGTGCAAAGTGGTTCACCTGTTGTCACACTGTCAAATACCAGTGAACATGAACATCAGACAAATTATATATTAGACTTTGTCCCTCAGGCTGAAAGTTATGGTTTGGATTCCTCAGACAACTGTATCCTTCAATATTTAAATAAAAACCTGAAACCACTATTAACTTTGTTTTGAAAAAGCAAAATCCGAGTTTCACTTACACCGTAACAAAAGTTCAGGATCCTTTCATTTCTTGTTTTTAAATGTCAAACATTCTAATAGTAAAGAAGTAACTGTTGCAACCTGATGTTGCTAAGACATTTATATTCTAATATTTAGAAAATCTAATTTAAAATCTAATGAGCAAATTCTTCTGACAACATTTACGCTTATGCCAAGATCCAAGATTAAATAATTTGTTGACATTTGAGTCAACTAATTGCAGTGAACTGTTGAGCTTCTGTTAATGACTTACTGACATTTATGAACACAACATATTATGAAACTTTAATAAAACCATTAATTATGAGCCTTTTCTTTACAGCTCGTGTTTGTGGTTCCACACGTAGCTTTAAGTTCCCATTTCCCAAGTTGTTCTGCAGTCGGTTCTAAGCTTTCTTTAAATGGAATATCACAAGTTTATGGAGAACATAAATGACACCAACAGTAAAGTTTAAGACAAATTGGTAAATATTTTGTGAGGCTATTTTCACAGAATGATTTGGAAATGATGGCCTTCAGAAGCTTTAAATGACAAACATCCCTACATCAGTGATTTTGGTTTACAGCATAAATGAAAGAAATAAATGAATAAATAAAACACGGGGTTTTGTTTCTGACAGTCTCCACTTTTTCTCCGTTTATAATTAGAATTTTGAGAAACACTATATAACCCAGCAAAAGACGAGAAGCTGCCGATAAAGCGAGATACCTTTTTCAAAATGTTCCCCCTCAGCATTATCTTTTACTGCGACATAACCATTTACAGTACCAGCAGCAGCCTGAAAGAGGACTTTTCCAACTTTCCGGGCAAGAAGATTAAGAAAGAATTTACTCTGGTCCTCCTGGAGTTCAGCTGCTATACAAAGTTGATATCATAAACTGCACACGTATATTGCATACTTGCCTTGCTGACTCACTGAATGACTCCTGCGTCCATTGGTCTTAGTTTTATCATCACCGTCTATCGGCTTACTCTGATCAGATCTACACCCAGGTGAACAATGTGTCTGAGGTGGTGTCCAAAGCAACGCTGCACGGCCAGCAGATAGTAAACATCCCTAAATTAAGAAAGGAGGAGATGAAAAAGGAGGAGGAACGAGGAAGATGCATAATGTATTAAAAAGGACCATTTCTAAGGAATGGGTTCACAAAATATCCATCAAGTCTCTCCATTTTTGTCCAAGGTTATGGAATCTTGATAGTCCAAAATAAAATATTTAACATTTATATCTACATCAAGGTGAAAAAAACCAACTGAGGCCCAAACTACTATTGTTCACTGAACTATTTAAATAGTGACTAGTTTTCTACTCACTGGAGATTGTAAAAGTAAAACAAGGCCGTGATAAAATGACATCCACTTTATCTTTAGTTGTAAATAATTTTTCAGTTTTGTATGCATAATGGCTTGTATGCAGTAGTTGGCTACAAATATGCCTCTGAAACTTTTCAAGTTGCAGGTTACATGCATGTCTGTCCAGACTCATATTCTCATCAGTTCATGTAGGAGATTAAGTGCGACATTTGAATTTGACCTTGAACCACTGTCACTCTACAGCAGCGTGAAAAAAAAAAAAAAACACAAGTGGGGGATTAATTAGATTAATCATCTGTTGCATTTCCAGTAAGAAGGTGGTTTAATGCAGTGGCTGTTTGAAGGACTTAACTACGAGAGTTGCTGTGATGCTGTAAAAGACGGATCTGAGCTCTGGCTGGAGGCTCCAGTGCACTCCAGCCCATTTTAAACCCTGCCAAAGAGCCGTCCAATGGGTAACATCTTCATGTCATGTGCGGCATGGAGTGCAAACTATTGTGTTGCTGCCATCAAATTCAAAATTAGCTCATATTTTCCACGAAATGCTAAAATATCTCAGTTTCAAAACTGTTCTACTGTGAATAAAATATGGGTTGAAGAGAATCTCAAAGCATTGCATTCTGTTTTTATTTACGTTTTACAAATTGTACCCAGCGTTTTTGGAATCGGGGTTGTAGATTGATACTTTATTCATCCCAACACAATAATCAGTTTAGCTGTCTCCAAATATATAGAGCATATCAACAAAGAAGTGGTGTGTTAAACACAAGAGACTACACAACATATACCAGGAGCACAGTCTGAGTTGCTGATATAAGGTTTTACCTCATAAAATGTGCTGTCTTTTTATAATACAATTCAAAGCAAAGTTGTATAATATGATCACTGGGTGCACAAATTGTGAGAATTGCCGGTTCTCTGTGAATTGCCCTGACCAGGTGTGCCTACAGTAGTTGAAAGCGCTGCTCTCCTATTGATTTCACCCATTAAATCCACTCTAGTCAAGCAAGAGAGCTGTGGATTAAGAGGATTAGAGAAGGCAAAGAGGGACTTTAAGCTTTAAGAGAGGTGAGACTGTAACGGTAGACTTTTGTGTCCCATTTCGGATTCTCTAGAAGCAACCAAAATATGCTCATCTGCGGGAAATGATCAAGACGTGGGATGAAAAGAAGAGAAGGTTGAACAAGAAGGTTTTTTTGCTGTACGCCATGATCTCTAAAGCTGTGACCGGTGCACTGAAGATGTTTTTTTTTTTTAAACAAGGATAGTGATACACTAAAAATATCAAAATGAGTTTATCATTTTCTTTCTTATGTTTGATTTCATCTAGTAAATATTTACCAGAGCACGAGACTCAGAAAAGTGCTTGAAAATGGCTTTTGTGCTTTGAAGCTCTATTACCAATGGAGGGTCAGGGGTCAGCCATACATGCAACAGTGCCCTTGGCTTGGCAGCAAACTCCAAATGATATTCACATTCCTCATGCCAAACAAGTTAATGAGCAACAGAAGAGCAGGATAGAAAACTATTACATAAAAAATAGATAAGTTCAAACTAACCTGAAAAGAACATTCACAGGAAACAAAGTGCAGCAACGAAACGCCACCTTCTGATGAAGAATTCAAAAAAAAAGCAAAAAAAACACACTGTCTGCCCAATGTCTGCTCAGAATCTAAAATGTAAAGTTAAAATGCAAAGATGTGACAAAACAAATATGAAGTGTGTTCACAGACAAATAAAATACGATAAAAATAAAGAAAGAAGCTATGTACAGAAAGTCACTGTCCATGAGTGAGGGGGGAGGCGATTAGAGCGATTAGTCGGGGGGAGTACTTTTCTTCTGCCAACAGTGTGGACATAGGATGCCCCCTGTTGACTCAGCCAGAGCTGTGCTCATTGCATCCTGCAGCAAACACTGAGGCTGTTTTAGGTGTTTGTGTAGGTTTTAAAACTACCAAAAACTAACTTTTCAATCTGAAGGAACAATGCAGCCCCCACTTAGGTTACAAAGGCACAACACAGCAACAAAGTTATTTTATTTTTTGTTTTGTTTTATATTAAGACCCCAGGTCTTATTTTTCATTTTTAAAAAAAGGGGGTAAAAACTGTTCTGCAAGTTAATTCCACTCTTCAGCAGATTTTCCTTGTTTTAGGAATTTTCTGTTTTTCAGCAACACTGAGAAGAAAAGATAAGCGTATAGTTTTAAATTCTTTAGACTCTTTGATTTTGAGCAAAGCATTTGGCAGGAGGAAGTACAAGCTCATTTGCCAGAGACTAGAGTCTAAATCTTTACCACCATCATCCCTGGGCCCAATGTAAAAATGCATTATTTTAAACAGCATTTTTTTAAAGAATGATTTTGGTCATTGTCTAAATTAACCGTATTGTCCACAATCACCATGCAGACTCCAAAACCACCAATCAACCTTCTCTACTCATGTTTAGTCTCCGTCGCTCTTTAATGCCGCTCCTCTGGGTGCTATATTCCTTTATTCTAAAAAGTGGGAATTTTTTAACAAATGCTAAGAATAAACATTTGTACATGTACAGACATTGTGTAATAAATAAATATGCTAACCAGTGAAGCGATGTGATGTGTTTTCAATCATTTTTGATTAGCAGTGGCACAGGTGAACAAGCTAATACAGGTTGCAGACTGACTGAGTCTAGAAAGAGTTTATTCCTTGTTGATTTTAGAATCTCTATGGTGATTGTGGACAATATGATTCATTTAGAATCTGCCCAAAAATGATCCTCTATTTCCTGGCTGCAGCCTTTCTAGTTTCCTCTCACAGCCCAAACACATCCCTGTTAGGTTCATTGGACCGTAGGTGTAAATGTGAGTGGCAATGGTCGTCCTGAATAGAATAAGCAATTAAGATAATAGATAGATGGGATGGATGGATGGATTTTACTGTTCCAGGACACAGTATAGTTCCACAAGCACCAATATGAAGCACAAGACCTCCAAGCTGCCCAACTCTAAAATGTTGTGGGTTTGATGTTAAAAATTATTTAATCTGGTGCAAGACATTTGAATGTTTTCCACTACTAGTCCACTTGTACAAAGCTAAGGTTTGTGCAGTTTTTGAATGGTTCCAAGTGGGTTTAAAAGTAATTGCATTTAAGTTGAAAAGTGTAATGAAACCGAGAAAGTACTTCAGTTGTATAGAAATCCTGAATACTAAGAATTTAGAGGTTTTGCAACTTCTTCCTTACTGCAAGTTGACTGTGAGGAACAAAGAGGAAGTAGAACCTCCTCGACATATGGAAAGAGAAAAAAGGAACTTCAATATTGCACTACAGAGATAGCAGCCATACCAAGTTATTTCTGATTTGCTCATGACAACAATACTCAGCTGGGGGTTAAAGTGGTGGAGGTAACGCTTAATTTTATGAAGACTACTTTCCTTTTCCCTGAATTTCAACAAATGAAATTTGTTGAAATTTTATAATAAAAAGGAAAATGGAAACTGCCTTATAAAACTAAGTATGGATTTGGCTTTTTTTGTTTGTTTGGTTCAAGGATGTTTCAAGGTAACAAATCAATAATCAAAACTGATTTCCTTTGCATGGTCTAATTAACTGAGTAGCCATTTCAGGACTACACCGAGTTAGAAATATGAAGGAAAAGCACCACATAAAAAGCACTGGCGCACACACATCCAAAGAACTGCAGAAAAGATGCAATTGAAACAGCCACTAGGTGGTGATAGTTAAATTAAGTGACTAGTAAAAATATCAGCGACTGAGAACGCTACATGAGCTACTTTATGGATCCCTGAGCTTCTTCACATCTAAAAATAGAAATCAGATGGTTTTATATATGATGTGGAAGGCTTTTTTATTTTTATCTGATCATGCCAGGGGGAGAAAGCAAATCCCTGTTAGCTGCAGATGGATCAAATTATACTGTATCTATGGCTTCCCCCAGCATCTGCTGTGCTCACCAGCTATCTTATAATGCTGCGAGCGGAAGCACAGCACAAGTGCAGAAAGCACCTAAGCTGACTAAATCCTCCATCCAATTCAGGCTCCAAATCTTCAGGCACAATTCTCTGACCTTAGTGATTATGAGGACAGTTATTTCTGCCTTAGTCATCTGGTGACAACATGCTGCTATTTTGCTAGTGACAGTTCGGAGTGTGTGTGTGAGATTGGAGGTTGAAGGGTGCATGTGATCTTTTAATGAAAGGTAGTTGACATAATTGAAGTTCCGCTTATTATCTCATAACCAAAAGAGACAAGTGCGTAAGCTGTGTACAGTATGAAGGTGAGACAGGCACGAGCTCAATCCAGGCCCGGTGTGCTTTGTCATACACACACACGCAAATGTGCAAAAAAACAAGTGTGCACACTCACATTCAGCAGAGTGTTCCCTGCCGATGTTTCCTTGTGAGATGTCATTACGCGATAAAGAGGAAACCATCAGGAAACCGCTTAAGCACTACTTCCTGTCTGTTGCCACGGTGATGGACCTCATTCTGCAGTTGCAAAATTTACATTGACTTTACTTTGGCTAATTTTCGCACAGAAGGGCTGAGTGGGAGGCAAAACAAAGAGGCAGGTGTGTTCCAGTCTCCAGTGCACTCTGGTGGGCTTGTATCCGGTCCGGGCACTCCTAGGTCCAGCTGGGTCGCTCTAAGAGTCGCCTTTGACCCGGACACCTGAAAACAATTACAGTTTGACGCGTCTTTTTGAATGACCTGAGCCTCAGCCAGCAGCCCTTCAGCACAGCTGGTTACCATTCAGATAAACACGTAACTTTAGAATCAGGGGACACTTCCTGATTCTAAATGAATCGTTGCACTCATAACTCATGCTGGCAGACATGTTTGCCGTAGACGACATGACTTATAGCTCTGCTGTTAACAGTGCCAGGCTGATTATTGGTTACTGGGGGTTATGACCCAAATATTATCGTCATCTGCATTTATATTTCACTCACTCAGATAAGACTTTAAAAGGTTTATGGCAACCAGCTCAAACATTGCTTCATTCATGAGCTTGATAATGGCCTTCAGATTTTTATTAGCTTGCGCTGTGAAAATCCAAAAGGGAATTATTGTTTTTTTTAACTATGATTAATTATTTAGGAAAAACAAAGTGCACAAAATGACCTATTGTGACGTAAATGAGCCCTCTAAATGTGATTCAGCCATGAATAAGACACAGGCCGCAGTGACAGGAGCCACATTCCAGTGCAGGTGGACACAAAACAGGAGTTAAGCTGCTCCCCTTTCAATTGGCTGCATCGCTGGATTTTTGCTAAATTCTTTTCACTTGTCAGAACAAGCAGAGCCACAGCGTCAGCAAAACAGAGACGAGCACGGCTAGAGGCCGACACTTTCAGAGAGTGTCAAAGTGCGATGAGTAAGGGCACCACAGAAATATGGTGGTTTTAAAGAGTTTGAATTTGAATTTCAGAGGGAAAGACAAGATAGGCTGGTTAGAGAGAGGGGAAGTTAGAGAGAGAGAGAGAGACAGACAAACACACACACACACACACACACACACACACACACAGGCTGAGGGGTGTGTCATAGCAATTTAGTTCCTCAAGGAAGTGCAGCGCAACATTATCTTAAGACAGCTTGGCAAGACAGAAGCGCTGCAGGAGGGCTGTTTTCGCGGGGGGGTTTGATACTGCTTATGATGAACATGAAGGGATCTCGTTAAAATCAACCGGCCGGCACTGTCATCCTGAGACACACAGAGAGAGAGAGAGAGAGAGAGAGAGAAAGAGAGAGAGACAGAGAGCGCGCAAGAGATTTCCAACAGACAAGGAGGGAGGGGGACTCACACAGGTAAGACACTTTAGCTTTGTTCATATGCCAGTAAAATAAGAATTCTTACAGGCCTAGATTTGACTTGTGCCTCACTTCTTTGTTTTTGTAAAAAAAACTTGATTCTCTTTTCGTATTTCTTGTTGGTGTGGAGGGGAGGTATGACTGAAATTGGGTGACTCTCCATTTCCCCATCTTGAGTGTGAGTTGGGAGACATGCATGTACATTAACAGTCATGCTGCAACAAGCACAGGGACATGCACAGATGTAGAGCTCACATTTGTTTGCGCAGGCTGGGGAGTTGCTCAACTCAAATCTCGAGGCACTGGACTTTCCCTTCTTCACTGGCCCACTTTGATTTGAAGCACGCTAGGCCAGAGCCAAAGACTGTGAAAGGTTGCGATGTCACTTGAACCGTGGTGCAGATACAGGGGACAGGAGCTGTGGCCTTCTGCTAGTGACACCCTGCCGTTTAGCCAGCTGTTGCCTGTTTCGCTTCCTTTTTGAGGCATTGCAGAAGGTGGCAGGCTTGTGCAATTATAATTATGTAGAGTTGTGCAATATGGCAGGACTGCAATGTGTGCTTTTTGGACATTTCAAAATGCTTCCTGGTCTTCTTTGTTAAATATAGAACATTTAATCTAATATGGAGCCAAATTAATCTTTACACATAAAAACATAAAAACACAATGTGCCCTAGTAGTAGAAAATAACATTTTAAAAGCCACACAAGAAGTTACACATCTCAACATCTAGCCTTTTTGTCACCAGTTAAAAACACAACGGAAGCGACATTTCATGCTGGTACACAACCAGTCATATACAGGAAGTTGCTGTGTAAGAACATTTAAATGCTGCAGTTAATGTTTATCATCTTTGGTTAATCACCAGGAAAAAAAAAAAGCTTCTACAGTTCAATAAAACCAAAGCTCAGTGATGATGTTGTTGATTATCACAACCGACCAAGTTTTCAACTGACTGATGTGTATAGTGATTATAAATGCTCCCTCCCCTGTAATTTCTTGTTGTTTAATCTGATCAAAGGCTGAAGTGACCTAACCCTTTCCCCTCACCGACTATGAGTCAACCCAAGCCCACACCTAGCAATGACAGTCAGATAGGATGCCTATTTGTCGAGCTCACAGTAACAAGGCCCTAATAACAGTGAAATGCATGTTTGCATTGATTGTGTCAAAAGAAAACTGAGCCATGTGACTTTACCCCATATACACACACACACACACAAAAGCAGAAAATTGAGTACAAATACACACAAAAAGTAACATTCCATTTTAACCAAATATCTGAATGCAAAACAAGGAGAAACTAATTTTACAAACATAAATGCACCTCTATCTACACGTGCACAAGTAGATACATGAAAACAGAAACTGGGGCCAAACACTGGAGTCATCTGAGGAATCCTAAATATTTAGCTCCGCCGCCTGCCTGGACGGCTCCACCCATGATCACTCTCTCTTTGACTGTCCATTAACCTAATGTTTTAAGGTTCCTCACTGCCTGGCTGTTACTGCAACTCTGACACAAAAACACAGAAAAGAAATAATTCTCTAATACTACCACCTCTGCTCTAGTATTTTTCATTTTGCTCTCCCGAGTGCAGTAGTTGTCGTCACAGAATAGAGGTGCTTTTCAACTCCAGCAGGTATTTGGAAGAGAAAAACACTTGAGCGTATAAAGAAGTCACTACCTGGTGGTGTCAACAACAAACCAATACTTAAAGGCCCCCTTCAACCCACGTGTACCTGGATGTGACCGACTGAGCAACGTGGGTCTTCGTGGCATATCTGCTGCTGTAATACAGACAGCTGTCAGTGGATTCCAAACAGCCTCAACCCCAAATACATCTGCATAACGTAAACAAAGCAGATGGACAGAAAGCCGAGCAGTGAACAGTTTGCAGCTGCAGGAGTTACATGTGGAATTCTAGCTAATGACTACACTGTGCACGTCCCTCAAATCCCTGTAGACTTTTTAGCTAATAAATGAGATTGAAGCATGAATCTGAAATAGCTATCATGCTGCTCCACTTCCATTATCACCGTTAAGGGAAATTAATCTAATGAATGTTCTTTAATTCCCCACAGGGAACCTGAAGCTTTTGTAACAAAGCGAGCTATTACAAATGTGACACTTGTTCAAAATGAATGGCTGTGCAAGTTAAATTGTTCCTAGTGAGATACTATGAAGTTTGCTGGTTATGAATGTTGCAGCTGGGATTGTAGTCTATATGCCAGGGATGGGAGGTGTCACAGCGACTACTGCCTATTGGCCTCATGTGATCATGTTAATGCAACTGGAATATTTTTTCCCATTTATTATTGAGGCATGGAGTCTTTTATTTAGTGTGACGAACGCCAGTAAAGCTGGGTGAAAACATCATTTGAGTCACAAAGTCTAATTAGCACAAGCAGGGAAGAAATGCATTAAAGCCTCCTTCAGGCAGTAGTTTACAGTAACTGACAGCTTACAGACAATATGCTGTTGCTAATGCACAGAGTGTTTCAATAAATGAGCTGCTGCTGTTTTAACCAAGGGTAGACCCCGGTTAATTAACACAGGGAGCACCCGGGACTCAACAGCTTTCTGCTCTTGCCCCACCACTGATGTAATCTAGCAACAGCAGGCATGGACCTGCCTCAGCTATGCAGCCAACTTGCTCCTTCTAACACTTGCCCACACAGGCCAGAAGTGGGATTCGTGTGGAAATTTTCAGGAACTGTTTTAGTTTAGGCCTGGACTTGTGCGTGAACATATTGTATGGCAAAATGACACAGGACGCAGAAAATGATACACAGCTAATCCATGCTAAAGATACTTTGTCTTGGACATTAGTCATCATAGATACTTTGGATTAAGTTGATGGCAGTTAAGTATTTCAAAGACCTAAAGTTAATCCTTATGTGTCTGTAGGATTGAAGATCGGGATAGGGCTTATCAACTTTATCAGGTTCTGCAGGGACACTTATGCTCCATCTAATTAAGTTTCCTCAGTCTAATCCTTTCAATCTTTGTTATTCTGATGCACAAATTTAACCTTTGTTTGTCCAGCTTTTATACGTTTCTCTAAGCAGAATATCAGTGCAATAAATGACAATATTGTTTTTCTTTGGTTCCAACTCTGTTTTTTTCATAGAGGAACTGTGGGAAACTAAAGAGCATTAAAAGTGAATAAATTCAAAGTGTGTGGACAATCAAAGATAAACCATGGACTTCTGTTACAGCGAGCTGTATTCATGCCGATGACCTCCCAGGGGGGGTCTCTGTGATGGATGTTGTGTGTGGTAAAAATCTCAGTGGAGAAATTAAAAGACTTTGTGGAGTCCCTTCCATGGTGCTTTTCCCTTTTGGTATCATGTGTGCACGTCAGATACAAAAACAAACACGGTGCATAGCACATAAAGTGTTTGTTTGGAACAGTACTGGTAATTTCCTTTAACCACTGTCAACTAATTAGGCTTTTCCTTTAGGAAATGAATGTTAAAATGGACATCACTAATATGTAAGTAGAAGTATCCAAATACTTGGCAATTTGAAGGTTAGAGTCACAATAATTACTGACGGTTTGCCTGTTTAAATCCCCAGAAGATCTGAAGTAGAAATCTGGATATACTCCATAATAACCTCTAGCTCCACTGGAGCTAGTTATGGTTTGTCAGTAAAAGACAAACTGTGTTGACAGCCAATCGGGTCTGAAAATAATCTTCCTCTTCTTTTCAGTGGTGGCTATTAATATCTAAATGTTTTGTGCTAAATGCAATTCTTGCACTTTTTTCTTACATAGAAGAGGGAAGCAGTGGATGTATTTCTGATTTCTGCCCAGAGGTTTTAGATTAGCCCTCACCAGGGTGATATTTCGAGAAGGATTAATAAACCCTGAGGTTAAACCTGGCATGACAATGCCACCATTTTAATTCAGTGCTGTTAGATTAATGCAGATTTATCTTTTAACAAGAGGCAAAGCTTAAAGATGAGTCAATAAATGTAAAAGTAAAAAATAAAATCTGATGCGTGAAAGAGAAAGAGATGATGCGTTATCTTGCTGGAAGTAGCCATCGGATGATGAATAAACTGTGCATTCAGAGATGCTCTTCTCCATATCTCACGTTTAACAAGTTGTTGTTTCAGTTATTATTGCCTTACTCTCAGCTGATCCAGTCGGGTCATTCTCCTCAGACATTAATCAGCACTTTTACCCCGAGAACTGCTGTTCACCGAATACTTTCTTCTCCTCAGACCTTTCTCTGTAAACCCTAGAGGTGGTCCTGTGTAAAAACCCCAGCACTTTCCAAAATAATGACTGTCTCGCTGAAAGTCTGATGCTTGGTTTGAACTTCAGCAGATCATCATGACTGTGTCTACATGCTTAAAAACATTGAGTTGCTGCCATGTGATTGGCGGATTAGACATTCACACAGGATTACAAACAGTTGTCTCACCCACAGAGTTGCAGAATTGGAAAAACAGACCGTAAACAGAACAGATTTTATTCCAAGAAATCTGATTGCAGTAAAGATCTAATAGGGTACTTAAAAGGATTTTAATCCTGGTCTCCCAAACTAAACTTCTGAAAATAAATGCAGCTTTAAATGAGGAAATGATACGTGTCAGGCCGCATCTTTGGACTCCAACAAGCCAACAAGCAGGTTAGGTTAGTAATGTAACTGACTAAACATTTAAGTCATCCCCGACTCTGAAACTGAATACCCAGTTTCCCTCAACTCAGGGTGAACAAACCTCAGGTGTTCACTAAACCCACTTCGTAAAAAGCCACACAGGTGTTCGAGAGGATTTGAGTGAAATACCGCGATGTATATGTGAGCACTCAATCAAGTCCTAACGTTTCACTTCTCAATACTGCTGCACACTAATTGATGCTTTTAATTATTCAACTGTTCTATAAATGAGAAGCAAAATGTCTATTAGCATAAACTGTTAAATGGCACTAATTTTACTTTAAAATTCTCCCTTTAACATTGTCAATATAGTGCTGAATATTTATTTATTTTTTTTATAATACACTTCAGGCAACCATGGATGCCTTCAGCGCCAAGGAAATGGCCATGAAGGCACAGAAGAAGATTCTCAGCACAATGGCCACCAAAAGCTCTGTGCAAATGTTCATTGACGACACCACCAGCGAGATCCTGGATGAGCTATACCGTGTCTCCAGGGAGTACTCTGGAAATAAAGCAGAAGCTCAGAAAGTCATCAAAAACCTGATAAAGATCGCAGTAAAGATCGGCGTGCTTTTCAGAAACAACCGCTTCAACGCAGAAGAGATGGTAGTTGCCCAGGAATTTAAGAAAAAGCTGCATCAGGGGGCCATGACTGCCATCAGCTTCTATGAGGTTAGTTTTCACACATTTACTTTTCAGAATATATGCAAGGCTTAAAAATACAGATGCTAGACTTTGTAACAAATACAATTTAGTCTCGGAATAATATTTCTTTCCAGCGTAAAGGAGATAAACAAAGAGCAATAAGCCAATTTTCTAACTCAAATGCGTCCCCTGCATGATACAGGTGGACTTCACCTTTGACAAAGCAGTGATGGAAGAACTCCTGACCAGCTGCAGGGATCTGCTGCTGAAGCTGGTCAACTCCCACCTCACCCCTAAATCCCATGGACGGATCAACCATGTATTCAACCATTACTCTGACCCAGAGCTCCTGACTAAACTGTATGAACCCAGTGGCCCCTTCCGACCCCACCTCACCAAGATCTGCAAAGGACTCAACAAACTTGTGGAGGATGGGACAATATGACATAAAAAGAAAAATATTTTACAGGGAGAAATTGGGAGATCTACACGCAGAATTACATAAGACTGATGGACAAAATTCATCTTACTGCTGCAAAGGACTGGCAATGTAAGACAAGCAATTTGACAATACTGCTTCTCCATTGTTCTCAAAGAACACTGAAAATTACAAATAAAGGAGGTTGATTCATTCTTACAATTTTTAAAAAATTAGAAGTGATATACTGTGTAACTGTGGTATAAACCCATATTTGCAGACAAAGTTCTGGACAAAGTTCTGAAAAAACTCGAGTATGATATGAATTATACAATTATACCATATCCACTGTTTAATTACACTATGAAATGTCACCCAGTGTTTAATATTTGAGAACTTGTGGACAGGAAAAGTTCAACAGCCAAACACCTTGCATAAGTACAGTCAGGGACCAATGGCACTGCAATACAGCACTGCCATCTGGTGGGTCAACATGAACCTACAGCAGCTCAGTGTATCATATTTACTGAAGCCTCCAGAAGACAAAGGTGTCGATAATAAAGCAAAGAACTGAAAAGAATACAAGTCACCGGCCGACATTAGGGCAAGTATTATTCTTTGGATTTACAGTATTAAAATGCATAGCAACAGACAAGGGAAACTCGTGGCTGGACATGTAATTATTGTAAGTTAGCTTTTAGCTGCAAACATTTTTTTTTTCCTTTTGGTTTTTTGACTAAGCAACAATGTGAAGAAAGTCCCCTAAACTATTTTTAAAGTTAAAGTGTCAATGATGCTCAGTTTTCACAATTACCCCTCTGAGGGCCAAAGAACTAATTCTCTCCCAAATAAAGGATTTACACCTGAACCTAGAGATGATACTAAAACATTCTTAGGGTTAAAATGAAGCTATACAAAACTTAAAACCATTTCTACAACCAACAGAACAAATACTGCTGTCAAAATATTCCAAAAAGCATCGTTTTGGACCCATTTTGGCTACAGACTTAAATTCTTTAGCAGTAAAGCAATTTATATTAAAAAAAATGTTACATAACCTTGTTAATCCAGTTGTGGCCAGAACATTTGACCAGCTTTGCGATATCAGACTGCCAGGTAGCACTGCACACAAACTACATATTAGTTGGACCAAATGAAGTTCTACAAGTAAAACAACATGTGACTGCAATTCTTTTTTTTTTAACCTCTTATTTCCTGCACCTGAAACCAAAACACACACATATGGGCCATATAAAAATATTACAAAATAAAACCTACACTATGTCTCCATAAATAAATACAAAGCCTACAAAAGTGCAATATTCATTTCAAAAAAAGCTCTTGGTAAAAGGTATTTCAACTTCCCATCGCAAGTTCTACATTAGATGGCATTGATGAAAGACTTTTAAGGTTCAAGTCCACACAACTGCAAAGAGATGAGCAGGATCCTTTATCAGTACTGCTCCATTATACAAGTCAGACCCTGCAACATGAATTGATGTGAAAGCTGCTTTAATAATCGGAGTGAGACAGCAGAAACAAGTCACAGCTCAAAGATCTCATCTTCTCGGTCTCTCAAGTCATTTGTGAATTTGATGATAGTGAGTGGTACTCCACCACGTGCTGCCTGCTGCTGCTGCAGTTTGGAAGATGAAATGACACTCTGTGACCTTGTAAGAGGCCTTTCTGACATCCTGCTGCAAGCTGCTTCAAGGGCACCGACCCTGTTAAGAAAACAGTAAAGGATTTAAGTCTCACACAACCAGCTTCAACCGGTTCATGCAGCATCTTATACTGGCAAGGCCGGCATCAAAATTTTACTACTTCACCAAATGAGCAAACAGTTAATCCTCAGGGTTTTTTTTTTTTGTCATTTCAGCTTATGTAGTGAATTCAGGGTTGCCACTGTAGATCATTTGTCCGCATGTTGATTTGGCACAGTTTTTAACGCAGGATCCCCTTCCTGACGCAACCCTCCTCAATTTCTACCGGGCTTGGGACCGGCACTGCGCGGCTAGGGATTGGGATGGGCTGTTGGGGGTTCAGAGTCTTGCTCAGGGACACTTTGGCATGTCAAACCAATTACACTGAAAGTGTCTTTGGTTATGTTGTAAAGCAGATTGTATATGAACCAAATTTAAAGCACATATAACTTGTAAACAAAAGGTGAAAGGCTCGGGGGCTTTATGCTTGCTAAGCATATTTATTTTCAGTATACTATTAGAGCCTGGTGAAACAGCCATAACCAGCTTGTTGATTATTGGGAGTGAAGATTAAACGTTCTACATAAAAACACCCTTGTGCAGAGAGAGAGTGACAAACTGCAAGACAGATATCTATATCTATATCTATATCTATCTATCTATCTATATATATATATATATATATATGCGCCTATGTGTAAAACATATTTTGGGAGCATCAGTTTCAGTATTCAGCCACATGTTTTTTATGGGCACTTGAAAAGAGCCTTGAGTGAGCTTAGCTAACTTGAAAGTATAGTTGTGGTGTTCATGCTGCAGTCTGCCCCCTCTGTCTGCTTCCTGTGTGCGAGGACAAAGCTCATCTGCACACAGCAAACAGGATGATAGCCAGAGGGGGCTCAGGTGGGTTGAGACTTCACAAACATTAATTTATAACTGTATGTCGGAACACTTTACTGTCCTCGCAACAGTGCAAAGAAGCAAGTAAAAAGCCAACAAAAACAGTTTACCTTCATGTACAAACGTTAGTACAGCCTTATTTTAAAGTGGCAAAAAGAATACCACTATTTATTTCATCAACATAATATTTAGCTATTAACAAAGGTTTCTTTATCCAAAACTTAAGTTAAATTTGATTAATTTATCAAGGAGGATGCAAACTTTTGATTGCTTGTGCCCTCATGGCATTGCATTAGCACACAGCTAAATGCTCTGGACAAGCAAACTGCCAAACCTTCTGCTTTTATAGAGGTCTGCAAGCCTTCTGATGATCAATTAATTTAAGATTTTGATATGTTTTTACCCAAAACATAGAATAAAATGTGGTACTAACTTTTGTAAATGACTGTATGCCAGTCTAACCTAACACTCCTACATAATGGCTATTTCATGAAGGTGATATTTTTAGTTTTTTTTACTGTTTCAGATGAGTTGATTCAACTGTATGATCATTATGGAAGATGCTGCTGTTGAACTGTACCACATTATACAAAGAGGTGTTTCTGTACAAGCCAAGCTTCATTAATACAGATGTGGTAAAATAAATAAATCCTGTCACTATATTGTAACACATTTCAACACCAAATACTGAAGCCTCCAAAATATTAATACAACGGAATAAGTACATATGAAAGTTAAAAAACAAACAACTGTATATTGGAGCCTTTATGAAGCGCAATATCGGGTGCTTGTCATTTTGCTGCTGGAACACTGGAAAATCACTCTCCCAGCCATTGAAAAACCCATATTAATTGACAACTATTATTCATCTCACTGGAGACCTGAACACTCTTATGAGTAGGTTGATGTTCACCTTCATGTAGAACACGTTTTGCGATAGCAATAAACATCCTTAACTGATGAGAATCCTTGTTGGAACAACAAATGTAAACAAGGGTGCCGTGACGGCCACCTGTGGTCATGTGGTCATACCTCTTCTCTGCTTCCTGGCATCCTTTCATTGCAGCCTGCTTCGACTGACTTATCAAGTCATCCAACCTTTTCAAAAAATCCACCGGTGTAAGGTCTGACACCCCTTTTTTACAATCATCTTGGTTCTCCTCGGGGGAGATTACTGCGTGTCCATTTTGAAAAGAAGCACAGACTGCATTGTCTTTTCCCCCGTCATCTTCAGCCAAATCTACCCCGTTACTGCAGTCATCCAAGTCTGACAGTACAGGGATGAACAAGGATGACTTCAAGAATATTGAGTCATTGGTGTACAGCCGGTTTGCTCTTTTGATTTGCTCCATCTGTAATACAGAATTACCTTGTCAGACTTCCGTGAACCTTTTTTAAAGCGTGTCAGACTTAATTCTAAAAAGTGTTGCTTAGCTTTACAACCCCACTTCCAAAAAAGTTCTGACAGTGTGTAAAATATAAAAACAGAATGCAATGATTAGCAAATCTCATCAAACCACATTTTATTCACAGGAGAACATAAACATTTTTTTACATTTAGTCATTTAGCAGACGCTTTTATCCAAAGCGACTTACAAGTGAGGTACAAGGTACAATAAACAAGATATCAGATGTTGAAACATTTTACCATTTCATGGAAGATATTAGCTCCTTTTGAATTTGATGGCAGCAAAGGCTGGAATAGTAATTTGATGCAAATAACAAAAACAAATGGAGGAGCATTTGACAACTGGCAGTAAAAAGGAGCGTTTCAGAGAGGCAGAGCCTCTAAAATGTATAAACAGGCAGAGGTTCACCAATCTGTGAAAAATCAAACCGATGATCCCACCATTTACAGTCCCCATACATATATATATATATATATGGGGATAAAAAAAAATGGGGATGTCTAAAAATGGGGACACTAGATGTGACTGTAGGACATAGCAAAACAAAAACAAAACAAAAAGCTAATTACTTGGCGGTAAAGCTTGTTGTTCATACTTACAGACACTTCATATTTCAGGGCCAGGCCTTGTAGGGTCTCTCCTGGCTGGAGTTTGTGTTCAATTCGTCTCTGGTGAACCGGGGACAGCGGAGACCGGACCAAAGTGCCGTAAGACCTGTTGCGGCTACAGCGCAGTAGGCCGTTGCCAGAGTCCGGTAACGCCGTTCGCTCACCTGACATAGCCGTGATTCACTTAGATAGTGTTAAATTGGTAACCGACCAACACGGTCAGCCACAAACCTGCGTGTTGTCGATAACTTGGAAACGCATCTTTATCCGCTCACGAATGTGTAAAAGTGACATAAACTTTAAACTAAGCTAGCAGCTTCGTTAGCCTGTAAGCTAACATTAGCCAAGTTATCAACGTCACTTCAACGCTCGTCGTCTTCTTCAGAGCGTAATACTATGACAGTACGTTGCAGTCAATAATCGTCGAGCTCTGCCACAGGTAAAGACAACAACTTTCTTAACAATAAGTTTGAACCTACCTCCTGTCTCAAACAAACGCCTGAAACGTTGATGAGAAAGTTAGTATATTTAATGTTTTGACGTCTCCCGTAGTCAGCTGCCTGCAGCCATATGTTGCCATGGCTGCCGTGTAAATCCCATGATTAGTCTCTGGTGCTGCGTTCGAAACTATGGGAATTACCTAACGATTCGAAGCCTTAAATGGACTAGACACTATGGTTTGAAATTGAATTAGCAAATAAAATACAGAGATTAAAAATCTGTGTTTCATTCTAATTACATGGTATATAGCGCATTTAGACATTTGTTTAAAAAAAATACACTGGAACGAATGTGCTGTACGTCTAATATCCAGAACAAGCAACTGTGAAATAAAATAGCAAGAAGCTGATGACCAGGTCGTGTAAAATTTGGAAATTAAGAAAAAACAGTTGAAAACCCGTCCCGAAATGTGATGTAATAAAACTCTGCCACAAACTAAAGCCTAAAGGCTGAGTTGACGGTCAGTTAAAAAACACAAAGTTCATATTTCCAAGTTCTCCGTTTGACTGTAAACATTGCTAAACATCGCTAGCATGCACGGCTAGCTAGTCGTAGTGAAGAGTGTAGCCAGTTAGCGAGCGTTTTACCAACATCTCCGTTAAGACTGTCAACCCCGCTGATTATGTCTTTTAAAAGAGAAGGTGATGACAAGAGCCAGCTAAACATCCTGAAGGTAACAGTATGTTTTAGCTTTTTTTGACTGTATGCATCGCTGTCGTTAGCATTATGCTAGCTCACAGCGAGCTGCAGTGTTGCCTCTTTGAAGTAGAAACGTCAGCTAAAAAAGTATAATATGCATCACTGTTCCTTCATTTACTTCATATCTTCATTTGTTTTAGAAACGGCGTGTGGCAGATCTTTTGTCCAATTTCATTCCAGAAGACGAAGCCGCTCTTATGAAAAATGGAAGGTGAACGCAGCTTGTCTCGTAACTCGGTGCTGTTGGGTTTTGTTGACACATTATAACCGTGGACATTACGTTGAACTCAATCCCATTTCCCGTTTGGTTCCTAGATACACCTGCCTTGTCTGCAACTTTCGTCCTGTGTTTGATACCGTGGATATGCTGACGGTCCACAGAAAGGGGAAAAGGCATCTAGAAGGTGAACCTTGGAATGCAAGGAGCCAGTGGTGTTTGTCATGTTTAGTTTAATTTAAGAGTTATTTTGTGAAGGCAGCTATTTGTTTCTTAATATTTTGCCTGAGGGAACCTGGCCTCTATTCTGAAAAGGGAAATGGATAAAGTTTGTAACACAATATACTTGATGAGTTAAACAGCTGCTCCTAGAAAGGTCCTTAAGTCAGAGCCTAAAATAATTTTTGATTTAGCCCCGTTATTTTTGCTCTCTAGTGCAAATTAATATATTTTTTAAGTAGCTGCTACATGGAGCTGCAAATAGTTATTATTATTATTATTATTATTATTATTATTATTATTATTATTATTATTGTGTGTCTTGATTTTCTTGATTAATGAAAGCGATATTTGGTGTTTAAGAAGGAAAATGTCCACCTCAGTTTCACAGAGCCCTTGAATGTTGTGTCTAACCAACAGTCTAAAAACATTGTTTTTGCTTTAATAGAAGACCAAGGAAACCGCATAATAATCTTTCCTAAATACACCGGGATGTAAAAGACTATAGAGACAAACATCAGCTTGAATGTATTCCACTATAAATCTGTTAATTCATATAATTTTCAGCAGTGTTGTTACTCATTGATATTTTCTATCTCTACGAGTGGGGAATATGGCTAAAATGCTCACAGTAGAATGCATGTGTTTGTTTTATCATTACCATTGTATGCATGGCTTTGATTATGATGAATTTAATTCTTGTTTGGCAAAGAAACATTCTTTTCTTTTTCTTCAGGACTGAAAGCATTCTATGGCAAGAAAGCACGGCTGAAGAATGAAATAACAAAAAGACAACATGAAAACTACGTCCAGGCTGAAGAACCTACACTATGTCTCCATAAATAAATACAAAGCCTACAAAAGTGCAATATTCATTTCAAAAAAAGCTCTTGGTAAAAGGTATTTCAACTTCCCATCGCAAGTTCTACATTAGATGGCATTGATGAAAGACTTTTAAGGTTCAAGTCCACACAACTGCAAAGAGATGAGCAGGATCCTTTATCAGTACTGCTCCATTATACAAGTCAGACCCTGCAACATGAATTGATGTGAAAGCTGCTTTAATAATCGGAGTGAGACAGCAGAAACAAGTCACAGCTCAAAGATCTCATCTTCTCGGTCTCTCAAGTCATTTGTGAATTTGATGATAGTGAGTGGTACTCCACCACGTGCTGCCTGCTGCTGCTGCAGTTTGGAAGATGAAATGACACTCTGTGACCTTGTAAGAGGCCTTTCTGACATCCTGCTGCAAGCTGCTTCAAGGGCACCGACCCTGTTAAGAAAACAGTAAAGGATTTAAGTCTCACACAACCAGCTTCAACCGGTTCATGCAGCATCTTATACTGGCAAGGCGGCATCAAAATTTTACTACTTCACCAAATGAGCAAACAGTTAATCCTCAGGGTTTTTTTGTCATTTCAGCTTATGTAGTGAATTCAGGGTTGCCACTGTAGATCATTTGTCCGCATGTTGATTTGGCACAGTTTTTAACGCAGGATCCCCTTCCTGACGCAACCCTCCTCAATTTCTACCGGGCTTGGGACCGGCACTGCGCGGCTAGGGATTGGGATGGGCTGTTGGGGGTTCAGAGTCTTGCTCAGGGACACTTTGGCATGTCAAACCAATTACACTGAAAGTGTCTTTGGTTATGTTGTAAAGCAGATTGTATATGAACCAAATTTAAAGCACATATAACTTGTAAACAAAAGGTGAAAGGCTCGGGGGCTTTATGCTTGCTAAGCATATTTATTTTCAGTATACTATTAGAGCCTGGTGAAACAGCCATAACCAGCTTGTTGATTATTGGGAGTGAAGATTAAACGTTCTACATAAAAACACCCTTGTGCGAGTGACAAACTGCAAGACAGATATCTATATATCTATATCTATATATAGATATAGATATAGATATAGATATAGATATGCGCCTATGTGTAAAACATATTTTGGGAGCATCAGTTTCAGTATTCAGCCACATGTTTTTTATGGGCACTTGAAAAGAGCCTTGAGTGAGCTTAGCTAACTTGAAAGTATAGTTGTGGTGTTCATGCTGCAGTCTGCCCCCTCTGTCTGCTTCCTGTGAGCGAGGACAAAGCTCAGCTGCACACAGCAAACAGGATGATAGCCAGAGGGGGCTCAGGTGGGTTGAGACTTCACAAACATTAATTTATAACTGTATGTCGGAACACTTTACTGTCCTCGCAACAGTGCAAAGAAGCAAGTAAAAAGCCAAGAAAAACAGTTTACCTTCATGTACAAACGTTAGTACAGCCTTATTTTAAAGTGGCAAAAAGAATACCACTATTTATTTCATCAACATAATATTTAGCTATTAACAAAGGTTTCTTTATCCAAAACTTAAGTTAAATTTGATTAATTTATCAAGGAGGATGCAAACTTTTGATTGCTTGTGCCCTCATGGCATTGCATTAGCACACAGCTAAATGCTCTGGACAAGCAAACTGCCAAACCTTCTGCTTTTATAGAGGTCTGCAAGCCTTCTGATGATCAATTAATTTAAGATTTTTGATATGTTTTTACCCAAAACATAGAATAAAATGTGGTACTAACTTTTGTAAATGACTGTATGCCAGTCTAACCTAACACTCCTACATAATGGCTATTTCATGAAGGTGATATTTTTAGTTTTTTTTACTGTTTCAGATGAGTTGATTCAACTGTATGATCATTATGGAAGATGCTGCTGTTGAACTGTACCACATTATACAAAGAGGTGTTTCTGTACAAGCCAAGCTTCATTAATACAGATGTGGTAAAATAAATAAATCCTGTCACTATATTGTAACACATTTCAACACCAAATACTGAAGCCTCCAAAATATTAATACAACGGAATAAGTACATATGAAAGTTAAAAAACAAACAACTGTATATTGGAGCCTTTATGAAGCGCAATATCGGGTGCTTGTCATTTTGCTGCTGGAACACTGGAAAATCACTCTCCCAGCCATTGAAAAACCCATATTAATTGACAACTATTATTCATCTCACTGGAGACCTGAACACTCTTATGAGTAGGTTGATGTTCACCTTCATGTAGAACACGTTTTGCGATAGCAATAAACATCCTTAACTGATGAGAATCCTTGTTGGAACAACAAATGTAAACAAGGGTGCCGTGACGGCCACCTGTGGTCATGTGGTCATACCTCTTCTCTGCTTCCTGGCATCCTTTCATTGCAGCCTGCTTCGACTGACTTATCAAGTCATCCAACCTTTTCAAAAAATCCACCGGTGTAAGGTCTGACACCCCTTTTTTACAATCATCTTGGTTCTCCTCGGGGGAGATTACTGCGTGTCCATTTTGAAAAGAAGCACAGACTGCATTGTCTTTTCCCCCGTCATCTTCAGCCAAATCTACCCCGTTACTGCAGTCATCCAAGTCTGACAGTACAGGGATGAACAAGGATGACTTCAAGAATATTGAGTCATTGGTGTACAGCCGGTTTGCTCTTTTGATTTGCTCCATCTGTAATACAGAATTACCTTGTCAGACTTCCGTGAACCTTTTTTAAAGCGTGTCAGACTTAATTCTAAAAAGTGTTGCTTAGCTTTACAACCCCACTTCCAAAAAAGTTCTGACAGTGTGTAAAATATAAAAACAGAATGCAATGATTAGCAAATCTCATCAAACCACATTTTATTCACAGGAGAACATAAACATTTTTTTACATTTAGTCATTTAGCAGACGCTTTTATCCAAAGCGACTTACAAGTGAGGTACAAGGTACAATAAACAAGATATCAGATGTTGAAACATTTTACCATTTCATGGAAGATATTAGCTCCTTTTGAATTTGATGGCAGCAAAAGGCTGGAATAGTAATTTGATGCAAATAACAAAAAACAAATGGAGGAGCATTTGACAACTGGCAGTAAAAAGGAGCGTTTCAGAGAGGCAGAGCCTCTAAAATGTATAAACAGGCAGAGGTTCACCAATCTGTGAAAAATCAAACCGATGATCCCACCATTTACAGTCCCCATATATATATATATATATATGGGGATAAAAAAATGGGGATGTCTAAAAATGGGGACACTAGATGTGACTGTAGGACATAGCAAAAACAAAAAAACAAAAACAAAAAAGCAAATTACTTGGCGGTAAAGCTTGTTGTTCATACTTACAGACACTTCATATTTCAGGGCCAGGCCTTGTAGGGTCTCTCCTGGCTGGAGTTTGTGTTCAATTCGTCTCTGGTGAACCGGGGACAGCGGAGACCGGACCAAAGTGCCGTAAGACCTGTTGCGGCTACAGCGCAGTAGGCCGTTGCCAGAGTCCGGTAACGCCGTTCGCTCACCTGACATAGCCGTGATTCACTTAGATAGTGTTAAATTGGTAACCGACCAACACGGTCAGCCACAAACCTGCGTGTTGTCGATAACTTGGAAACGCATCTTTATCCGCTCACGAATGTGTAAAAGTGACATAAACTTTAAACTAAGCTAGCAGCTTCGTTAGCCTGTAAGCTAACATTAGCCAAGTTATCAACGTCACTTCAACGCTCGTCGTCTTCTTCAGAGCGTAATACTATGACAGTACGTTGCAGTCAATAATCGTCGAGCTCTGCCACAGGTAAAGACAACAACTTTCTTAACAATAAGTTTGAACCTAGCTCCTGTCTCAAACAAACGCCTGAAACGTTGATGAGAAAGTTAGTATATTTAATGTTTTGACGTCTCCCGTAGTCAGCTGCCTGCAGCCATATGTTGCCATGGCTGCCGTGTAAATCCCATGATTAGTCTCTGGTGCTGCGTTCGAAACTATGGGAATTACCTAACGATTCGAAGCCTTAAATGGACTAGACACTATGGTTTGAAATTGAATTAGCAAATAAAATACTGAGATTGAAAATCTGTGTTTCATTCTAATTACATGGTATATAGCGCATTTAGACATTTGTTTAAAAAAAATACACTGGAACGAATGTGCTGTACCTCTAATATCCAGAACAAGCAACTGTGAAATAAAATAGCAAGAAGCTGATGACCAGGTCGTGTAAAATTTGGAAATTAAGAAAAAACAGTTGAAAACCCGTCCCGAAATGTGATGTAATAAAACTCTGCCACAAACTAAAGCCTAAAGGCTGAGTTGACGGTCAGTTAAAAAACACAAAGTTCATATTTCCAAGTTCTCCGTTTGACTGTAAACATTGCTAAACATCGCTAGCATGCACGGCTAGCTAGTCGTAGTGAAGAGTGTAGCCAGTTAGCGAGCGTTTTACCAACATCTCCGTTAAGACTGTCAACCCCGCTGATTATGTCTTTTAAAAGAGAAGGTGATGACAAGAGCCAGCTAAACATCCTGAAGGTAACAGTATGTTTTAGCTTTTTTTGACTGTATGCATCGCTGTCGTTAGCATTATGCTAGCTCACAGCGAGCTGCAGTGTTGCCTCTTTGAAGTAGAAACGTCAGCTAAAAAATATAATATGCATCACTGTTCCTTCATTTACTTCATATCTTCATTTGTTTTAGAAACGGCGTGTGGCAGATCTTTTGTCCAATTTCATTCCAGAAGACGAAGCCGCTCTTATGAAAAATGGAAGGTGAACGCAGCTTGTCTCGTAACTCGGTGCTGTTGGGTTTTGTTGACACATTATAACCGTGGACATTACGTTGAACTCAATCCCATTTCCCGTTTGGTTCCTAGATACACCTGCCTTGTCTGCAACTTTCGTCCTGTGTTTGATACCGTGGATATGCTGACGGTCCACAGAAAGGGGAAAAGGCATCTAGAAGGTGAACCTTGGAATGCAAGGAGCCAGTGGTGTTTGTCATGTTTAGTTTAATTTAAGAGTTATTTTGTGAAGGCAGCTATTTGTTTCTTAATATTTTGCCTGAGGGAACCTGGCCTCTATTCTGAAAAGGGAAATGGATAAAGTTTGTAACACAATATACTTGATGAGTTAAACAGCTGCTCCTAGAAAGGTCCTTAAGTCAGAGCCTAAAATAATTTTTGATTTAGCCCCGTTATTTTTGCTCTCTAGTGCAAATTAATATATTTTTTAAGTAGCTGCTACATGGAGCTGCAAATAGTTATTATTATTATTATTATTATTATTATTATTATTATTATTATTATTATTGTGTGTCTTGATTTTCTTGATTAATGAAAGCGATATTTGGTGTTTAAGAAGGAAAATGTCCACCTCAGTTTCACAGAGCCCTTGAATGTTGTGTCTAACCAACAGTCTAAAAACATTGTTTTGCTTTAATAGAAGACCAAGGAAACCGCATAATAATCTTTCCTAAATACACCGGGATGTAAAAGACTATAGAGACAAACATCAGCTTGAATGTATTCCACTATAAATCTGTTAATTCATATAATTTTCAGCAGTGTTGTTACTCATTGATATTTTCTATCTCTACGAGTGGGGAATATGGCTAAAATGCTCACAGTAGAATGCATGTGTTTGTTTTATCATTACCATTGTATGCATGGCTTTGATTATGATGAATTTAATTCTTGTTTGGCAAAGAAACATTCTTTTCTTTTTCTTCAGGACTGAAAGCATTCTATGGCAAGAAAGCACGGCTGAAGAATGAAATAACAAAAAGACAACATGAAAACTACGTCCAGGCTGAAGACACAAGACAGGTTGGATACCGAAACGCTTAATGAGTACTGGGTGTGTCTGCTCCCAAGTTGTGGTTTAGTTGAAAAAACCTGAGCTGAACAAACCGAACCTCTTTAACAAATTGAAACACTGACCCCGGACACATTACACCCTGGTTGTTGTTTTGTGTGGAGAAAAGTTGGTAGGGGTCATCGTTGAATGAGTTTCCAGTTGCTATAATTTCCACAATTCCAAGTACACACATGAAGTTTGTTGTTGTGTTTTTAGGAACCGTCAAGCTCGGCACCTTTAATCACACAAACACGAAAGCTTACGCACCACGCGCTTTTGAAGACGGTACCGTACAACAGTTGCCATAGAAAAACCAGGTGAGTGTGTTGGTTATGTAATATTTATGGCTCATATTTATTTGTCATAAACCTAATAAAGGGAAAACTAAAAGTTAACATAAATGTGTTTTTGTTTTTTAGCACAAAATCGGAGAAGGGATCAGTCGGCATTGGCTCAAATCCAAAGAGCAATGCGGACGAGCAAGAAAAGATCTGTTGGAAAACTGATGTTTCCAATAATGTACTGCCATGCAGTCGGAGCGGTGACACAGCAGGTTGAATCGGTCATAGGAATTATTTTATTTTTGGATTTAGAGTTGAAGAAAACCCAGGCCTGACCATAACTCCTGGCTGTTTTGTCTTCTGTAGCCAATAAAGAGTCCGATTCAGCGACAAACATTCCACGATTACAACCTGCCGTGACGCAGGACGCAGAGCCTATAACACCCCAGAGAAGGAGAGAGCTTGAGCACTACCTCAGACTGAAAAGGCATGGAACTGTAATGTTTAGGACAGCAATGTAACATTATTGACCAATGTTTTGTTTGATCAAAAGTGAGTTTTCTGTCATTGCCTCCTGTCCTCAGTACTTTTACATCTTGTTTTCAGTAATGGGTGGATACAAGACCGAAGTGGCCAGTGGATTAAAGATGACAATGTGGAGTTTGATTCAGATGAGGAGGAGCCTCCTTTGCTCTCCCCCTAAACTACAAGCCATCGAGAGAACTAAGAATTGTGGGGGAGCACAGATGAACTAGTACACAGTGTTACATTCAGAAGCCACCATGCTTTTGAAACACCTGGAGCTGCTTGTGCAAGCACTGTTCAACGGATTTATACCATGCACCATATTTCAAGTGAATGTCACGTCTTTTTTTTAATGTGCTGATTCTCCAACATCGGTCTAAATTTTGGAATCACTGACTGCCGTTACGTGCACTGGCAAAGACTGAAGACAGTGAAGACAGCAGTGTGGAGGGTTTGATGAAAGAGTTCATACTTAAAACAAATGCGACTTCAAGTGAAATAAACACAGTGGCCTGCAGAGGTCCAAAAAAATCCACTTTCACCAAGTATTTGTTGCATTATGATCCGTTAACTTGGTTACTTTGTTGAGTCCCTCCAGATGATTTTTCTGTCGTGATTTGGTGCTATAGAAATTAATGTCTGACTGCACATCTTTCTTGCCTCAGACTTTTTTAAATCTCATCAACCTTGTTCTTCGATGCTTCCACAGAGCAGCAGTGAGAGCAAAACTAACACCGTACGTTTCCTAATGACTGTTGCCACCTACTGCACAGAAGGAGTGAGACTATTTTCATTACTCTTTGTCATCTCTTCAACTCCTTTCTATTGAGTTTAGTCACCTCTATCAGGTAGGACTAATCCTCAGTCATCGGAACTGTAAATCAGCTAGAGGAAGGCAGCTTTGGTGCTAATGTGGTTGGTGTTCTTCACAGTGTGGTCATTGAGTGCTTCACTCAGCACAGTTGGTATAAATTGGATAACACCACCAGGGTCAGCAGGAGGGGACATAGGGACTTATCATGGGTTAGTTTCTGATGACATTGCTAATATGAGCATGCTCACTTCATTATTTTGAAACTTAGTCCGTCACCACTGCATGGGGAGGCACTTAATATGTTGAAGATCTTTCTCACTCATGTTGGAGACTTGCAGTATGAAACACCTGTTGAATATATTTTTCTTTAAATTTTCATGACCTTCAGTATCACATTTGAACTTTTAGTGTAATAACTTACAAAAGGCCTCAGAATGCAATATGTGCGTATGCCTGTTACAGGACACACACTGTGTTTTACTGTGAAACAATGATCAAACTAAGATTGCAACAAGCCACTGTGACTTTACGTCGTTTTAAGATGCCAAATTGTCAGCAGATCCGGCATGGTTTTAAAATGTGACCTCTGAGAAGACTAAAAATGAGTTTTCATCTTATTGTCACACTTGACATTAAATCGGCACCTTAAGAAATGAAGAAACAGATTAAAGGAAAGGATGGTGAGGCAGAACCGCAAGCAATGCTGTCAGAATCCTTAGAGGTTAACAGCTGTTTGTGTTCGTAAATCACGGGTGCACATGGGTGCAGCCCTCTTAAAATTGGTCCTTATATTTGGAACCAGGTAACTGAAGCCTGATGGACTAAGTTATGTTTCCAGCCAGGGTTGGTCTGAAAGGGGGCTGCAAAAATAACTTGAGTGTTTGGGGGAAGTCAGGAGATCAGTGGAGACTTTAAGAGATTAAACTGCTGTGATTCTTTACAAGACGATTCGTCTTTAAAATGCTGCAGAGTGTCAAACTTAAGAGAACACTATCAATGTTTATTATAAAGGGGATGCAGTTTTTGATAATGTTGAGAAGAGTTTTTAATTTTGCTACAAATGTGATGTCATATTGTAAAGATTTCATTTTTGGAGGGATGCCCTGCCTATCAAGTAACCATGACATAATTCAGACCAATATTTCTGCAGTGACATTATGAGTCTGAAGCATTAGTTTCACAGAATAAAAGCGTTTCGTAAATAAATCTTCCAGCTTTTCCTGGAAATTAGTTTAAGCCGTAGATAATGATATTTAGCAAATTACATGCTGCTTTGACACATTTCCACCAATATTTATTGATCATATTCATCTGCCCAATAAAAAATATGTATGTTTAAATACAATATAGAGACCATTTAAAACTGACAAATTGAACTTGCCAAATCTTTACAGAAACATTTGAATATATATTTTTATTTAAATTATTTACAGCTTATTTTCTCTTCACAGGTGGCACCACATTTAAACAGTTGAATGAATGAATGAAAATGAGTTAACCTTTTGTTTGGGATGATATTGGCATGGCACAAGCTAAAAGTGAAAAAAAGAGGTCACATTCAGCTTGTGAACTGTACATGCCTTTATGATAAATTGAGCAGTCTACAAAAAGCTGCCTGTGTTAAATGACATGTTAGGACATGGATGTTGCGTTGGATAAATACATGCTGACTCAGCCTGACGTGAGAATATTCACTCAGCTCTGGTGCAACACACGTAAAAAGCTGGCACGAGGTTGTGCAGCGTTGAAATGGTTGTTCTTCCGTTTGCTTCTTGTTGTTTTCATCTTAATCTCTGCTGGCGAACTGTAATAGGCAGAAACCAAAGGAAACTATGTGAGTTGTCAGAGATCACACAAAGTATTGGTATGTACAACCCCAATTCCAAAAAAGTTGGGACGATGTCTAAAACGCAAATAAAACGCAACGCAATGATTTGCAAATCTCATCAACCCATATATTATTGACAATAGAACATAAACAACATGTCAGATGCCTTTCCTGACAGACATTGTCTGGATGGGAGCATATGTTGCTCTAAAACCTCTATGTACTTCTCAGCATTGATGGAGCCTTTCCAGAGGTGTAAGCTGCACACACCATACTCCCTGATGCCCCCACACACCATCAGAACTGTCCCCTAATAACAAGCTGGATGGTCCCTCTCCTCTTTGTTCCACAGGACATGACGTCCATGGTTTCCAAAAACAATATCAAATGTTGATTCATCTGAACACAGAACGGTTTTTCATTTTACCTCAGACCATTTTAAATGAGCTTTGGTCCAGAGAACATTGTGGTGTTTCTGGATCCTGTTCACACCTGGCTTCTTCTTTGCATGATACAGCTTTAACTTACATTTGTGGATTGAACAGTGGTTTCTGGAAGTTTTCCTGAGCCCATGCAGTGATGTCCAGTAGAGAATCAGGCCTGTTTGTAATGCAGTGCTGCCTGATCACATGCATCCAGTTTGGACCTTCAGCCTTGTCCCTTGCTCACAGAGATTCCTCCTGATTCTCTTAATGTTTTGATGATATTATATACTGCAGATGGTGGGATCTTCAAAATTTACATTGTGAAACATTTTTGTTTGAAATTGTTCCACAAGTTTTTGGCACAATTAGTCATAGATTGATGAACCTCTGTCCATCTTCACATTCGAGAGGCTCTGTCTCTCTGAAATGCTCCTTTTATACCCAGTCATGTTACTGACCTGTTGTCAATTAACCTAATTAGTTGTCAAATGCTCCTACTATTGTTTTTGACTTGTGGCGATTACTTTTCCTCCTGTTCCAACTTTTTTGAGATGTGTTGCTGCCATAAAATTCAAAATGTATTTTCCATGAAATGTTAAAATTTCTCAGTTTCTACATTCAATATATTGTTTATGTTCTATTGTGAATAAAATATGGCTTGATGAGATTTGCAAATCATTGCATTCAATTCTTATTTATGTTTTACACATCATCACAACTTTTTGGGAATTGGGTTGTAGGTAATGCTGTACATGTAGACATTTATATGTGAGAATAGATGCATATTGAGTGAAAGGAAGAGGTAACTGGCTTTTTTTGGAGAAGGAGAAGGGAGGGGGGTGATGAATCATCTGATTGTTCAGAGAACTTGAAGCCCTTATGGTGAAGTACAATCCTTTTACAGAGTTAGTTATTCTATTAAAAAAGTGATCATTACTTTTTCTTTAATGCTGTTATTTTACGTTTTATATGTTTCTTGCTTTACATGTTTATTATGTTTTATTCTTGGTTTTAATCTGCCTGTGTAGCACTTTAAGATTTGTTAACAAATGTAAAGTGCTTTATAAATAAAATTCATTATTATTATTATTATTATTATTATGCCAATTATTAGTCAAAAAGATAGTTAGAGCTGGTCAAGATTTCTACAGCCACTCTTCCTCTCACTGTAATCTCGGCTCAATTTTACACTCTAAGCATGTCAGGTCCACTTTTCATTTTTACTCCTAGTGTTGCATTAAGTCAAATTCACATCAGAGCATGCAGTCATAACGTTTCTCACTCATGTCGTTGTTTCTTGTAATGGCCATGGCGGCTCTAGCGCGGGGACCCTGTTGGGTGAAGTGGTAGCCGAACCTGAGGATGCTGGAGTTGTTCTCCAACATGGAGGCTATCTCCATCTCAACTGAGTCACCCAACTTCTGCCTCTGTGCCAGTGAAGAAAGAAGCATTTTATTCACCTTACCAGTTGTTGGTATTACATACTAGGGTTTCATATATTAAATATACAGCACATTATATCTGCAGGTTAGTGACACTGTAAATTTTAGGTTTCAGACCTGATTGTCGATCTTGAGCTCAACCAGTGTGGCATTGTTGGCCATGGCTTTGATGATCGCCATCATGCCGTCTGAAGTGATGAAGTTAGACTCAATATTAAGACTCTGCAAGCTGGTGTTCTCCTGAAGCATCTCAGCACATGCCTGAAACACACATTTGTACACAGTAAAGTCATTTTACCTTCAGGGATAAAGCTTTTTCCGTTAGTTGGTCTTAATCCAGTGAAACGAAAATCTGTTTAGGTGTCCCTCAGGGATCAATCCTAGAGCCATTACACCTCAGTCTATATATGCTGCCACATGGCAGAATTATCATATCTTCCATACACTGTTGACACACTGTTATATGTTTCCCTTTCCTCTGAAGATCGAAACCCCACAATCTTGTAAATTGTATTAACAATATGAAGAGTTAGATGCCTACAAACATTGTACAGCTCAATATGAAAAAAATAATACAGTGAGCCGCTCGAGAAACACACAGTCATTCACAGAAGTGCAGATTATAGCTGTGCTTGCAGGAACAAAATGTACGACATAAATTTAGGAAACAATAACTATACACAGTATTTATTGGCTCCCCAAAGGGGCCATGTACTCACGTAGGCCACTGGGTCATTGCTACGGGTTGCTGCGATGCTCAGAAACTCCACACTGGAGTTTCCCTTCATTGCCTCAAAGATCTCTTTCAGCGTTGGGATGGGAATGTCCTGCAGATAAAGGGAAGTCACGTTCATGAGCTCTAGACCTCAAAAACAAGGGCTGTTAGAACTCACAAGGATTTGAGGCAATTATGTCCAGATCTTTTTAAATATAATTTTTCTTAAATAAAATATTGTCCTGTCATGTTGGACTGGGCTGACCATGATGTTGTTGAGGTTGACTTCTGTCAGACTGCTGTCGTTGTTGTGGATTCTTTCCAGAGTTTCCTCCACATTGGTGGGGTTGGGTGGCTCATCGGGAAAGATCTTAAAAGGATCTTCTTTCACCACACCTGAAGTCACAAATAAACATGTTCGGTCACAACATTTATCTAAAGTGGAGGAGTTTTTTCCATTAATGGCCACAGAAGTGGAATTGAAAAAAGGCAAATATATGAATAAAAAAAGAAACAAGCAAAAATGATCAGTCCAGCAACACTTTTACTATTTTCCTAATATTATCAATGATAGCTCATACAATTAGTTCAATTAACCTAGATATGTGTTCGTGTCTCACGTACTGTTGATGCCTTCTGTGTTGGCGATAACTCCCGTGGTGCCCAGAGCATCGTAGTACTGCTTGTTGCTCATCAGCGTGTACATTCCAAGGACAGCTATAAATTCAGGATGTCATTATGACATTGGGGAAGCAATGCAGATATTTCATATTTCACTGATATTTCAACAATATCACATGTCATAGTTTTGGGATCTTGTCATGCTTGTTTTCACAGTTCCAATTAATATCCCCAAGACAAACTCATGTCCACTCGTTTGCTGCACTGGCAAACAAGATGTGTCCGATTTGGATCTAGTTCCAAAACAACAAGGGGCCCAGTTAGAGCCTCTGTGTCTCTGCTTAGTGTGTCTGCTTCACGAGATAACGACATTACAGAAAACTGTTGACACTGGTTGCAGTCTCACACCTTCCACATTTGACAAGTTTCAGGGTGTCTCTCACTTTCTCAGGGTTATTCTAGTTTATATTGAGTCAGTGTTTAAGGGCCACACACACAATGTCCAAATGCTGTTTAGACTGAAAAGACGTTATGATGCTGTGCAGAGCTGTGAGCTTGTCACTACAAGCAAACATTTTAATATTATACACAGTAACTTTATTCCTTGTCAATATAAAATATAATTTTATATTGACAAGGAAAAATATACAATGTAAAAGTTATTCTCAGTGTGTTAAGTGCTGATGTATTGTGATAATGGAGCTATAGCATTATATTTTTTAGGCTGATCATATCTTTTATATGTAGAAACTCCCTATTCTGATGATCTCCTGTCATATAAGAGAACAACAACTCACTTTACACTTTCTACAATGTAGTAAGGAGGAAGTGGAAAAATTGTAAAACGTACCAAACATTATTATTATTTTACTTTACACTAAAGCAATCTGCCAGTAAGAGTCAGAATGTATCCGTAAAAAGTACAATTTATACATTTATGAGTCAACTGTTGCTGAACTCATCTGATGTTGTTACGGTCTGTGACCAGGAGGGGGCAGACCTGCTGGTTGTAACCTGCCAGCAACTGTGTCACAAGCAAACTGCTGTGACAGCAGGCCCCCCTGCACCTCCATCCTTACTCCACCTTTCCACCCACTAGCCTCCGCTCCGGGTGTGGGGAACGAAGGGCCTTGTGGGGAGAGGCCCGCCAGAGAGACAGCTGCCTGCTCAGTGGGGGGAGAGGAGGGTGTAACTGGTCATAAACACCCTCACGTCATCTGAATTGAGCCTGAGAATATCCAACGGCAGCTTTACAGCACAAACTAGATGGCAGTTAACTACAAAGCTCAATATAGCAACAGGTTAATATCACAAATACAATGTGAAAATTAAGTCTCCACGGTGACTTGTTGGCCCCCGTTTCCCTCTGAGCTCATGGAGCAGGTCGGGCTATTCATCCCATTTTAGTCTGTTTGCCAAAAAAGCTCAAACAAAAGAGCGACAGAGGCTAACTGAGGTTTAATCCTCATCTGGACTCTGTCCAGGGTTAAAACAGCGGTTTCTATCTGACAGGCTGATGGAGTTGGACAAACAGCCTCCCCTGCTCTCCCTTTCCGGATGCCTGTTTGGTCTGTCACAAGAGTGTGGTCAGGTTGTAACACAAACACGAAAAACTGCCTCTGTTAAAACAGTGACTTCCTACTTGTCTGTTTTAAACAGATACCGTATAATGGCCCCCCACCATCCTCATGTCCACTCCACCCTTCCTTTGGTGGCTTGGGGGCTGGCTCATATATTTTTGTGTTGCTGACTGTGGGGAATTGGACCCGTGGCATGTTTGTCCCTGTCTGTTAGCCTGGGGCTACTGCTGTGTCTCACAATATGAAGCCAAAGGCAGAAAGGCAAATATGTCTGTATAGCAGAACTATGTGGGTCAGAGCCACTGTGATGAAAACACTGGGGTCACGCGGCGCCGTGAGTGTAACAATGAGTTCATTTGCACCCGCTGCTTGGAAACAGCATGAGGGCGAGTCGAAGTTTTTCCACACTGACAGGAGGGAAATCAGAGGTGTAACTGATAAAATTAGGAACTGTAGTCCATTTAGGTGAGCGAGGAGTGTTCCCTGCCTGAAAAGCGTCTACAGTCCATCAAACCATGGTCTGCACCAGTTTGTGAACCACTGAAGTGTAGAAATGGTGGCATTTGGCTCCAGCCTTTGCAACCCAAACATGATAAGTCATATACAGAGGGTGACACCTCTGCTAGCAGTACTGTTCATTGTGTTGGTGTTTGTCTAACCTGCAAGGTCGCACATCTCAGCGTCGGTGGCGTTTTTCAGAGCCTCCTCCAGCTCAGGCTCTAGGATCACCTGCTCATGCTTGGGAATCTCTGGTGCTTTCTGGGGCACAAAGGCCTTTCCTGGAGACAGGAACAATGCATGTAAATCTCTTAAATGGGGTTCTGCAGTCTGAATGTGTCAAACAAGTGTTTCCCAAAATACAAACAAGCCAGGGCTTGTTCACTCAGTTAGTTTATGAGACGCAGTGGACAGAAACCACAGCATTCTCAGTCAGGTGTAAGTCGGGACATGTCCACCTGTGAGACAATGATGTGAGTAAGCTGGGGAAACCAGACACAGACCTGAAACTAAGATCCTCAGCTTAGTGCCATATGACTAATTCGTGATACAGTCATTTCGAGGGTGATTTCTGTGACACTTTAATTGTGAGTGTTCTGAGCTTTTTTCCAGCTCTCTTGACCTATTATCAGTGTCTTATTCCTAAAATATTGCTGTTAGTGAGGCAGCTTCAACCCATCATTTATGTGTATATGTATATAGTTAATTAGTCCACAGAAATGGACGGGGAGGAAATAATAACTTTTACTTTTTAATATGTTAAGTTAAATATAAATCATGTATTAACTTACTTTTACTTGAAGGGCAACTCTACTAATTCAAGTAGAAATGTCAATGGTACTTATACCTTTGCTAAAGTACAGTTTTGTTAGTCTATTTGTACCTGTACTTAATTACAGTTGCTGAGTACAGTAATCTGCAAAACACACTTAACTATTCTATCGGATTTGTAATTTTTTTGTCAATGTGGACAGTAATGTCTGTGTTTAAGCAAAATTCTGGATTTTTCTTTCAAGTTTCAGTTCATCTTTTTTGGAACTTCTAGTGAATGTGTAGTGTCGGGCATTTTACACGTGGGAAACTGTGGGGGTTTTGTTTGTTATTCATAAAATTCCCACTTAACTCAAAATCTTTATGGAAAATTCAGTGACTTTTATAAAAGTATTTTGTGAGAGTGTATCTAGAAAGACTTTCACACATAACGCCTGCCCTCCCACCTTTTTTCTCCCCAGTGAAGGGCACCAGGTCCTCCCTGTCCTGGTGCTCCATGGCCTGCTTCTCCAGGTGCTGCAGCAGGGCGTCACGGTCAAACGGGCCGGTCGGGCCCTTCTTCGTCTGATCACGCTGCCGGAAGCCAGCAGGCAGCAGGGCATTCTGGGAGAACAGGTCAAATGTCATGTTAAGACTTAAAACCAGTGATCATATATTTAAATATCCATATTTTTAGTTAACTGGTACACAAAGTTATGCAAAACTATGGACATGAAACGTACAACTGACTACATTTACTGACAAACTACACCTGCTGTGAGCTACTTAAAGAAAACACTGGCTTGCCACCAGGGGGGACAAAATCCTGCGCATGTCACGGCCAAGTCCTTGTGGCATTGCTAAAGTGATGAGTAGAGAACCACCTAGCAGGTTAAGACGAACCAAGCGCTCCTCAGTACCTCAGGGTCCATCTCCTGCAGCTCATAATCCAACATATCCAGCTCCTCTGCACTGAGGCCCCTGAGGATGGCATCCTCGTCGATGTCCCTGGGATCCGACATGGCTCCGGAAGCTCTGGCTCACATGCACACACACTCACTCATGCACACCCCCTGGGTGAGAGGTCCCTGAGGACGGGGGGGGAAGAAAAAGGGGTAAATAACAATGCGTTTTCATCATGTGTGTCATCCCCGCCCATTAAGTGCATCTCTGTGTGTCCTTGTATTGTTCATAATTCATGGGCTTTGCTCTGTATCCCATACTATGTTATATCTCATTGAATTATGCATTAAGTTTCTCATAGTATCTGCCAGTGCCTCAGTCAGAGCCTCAGTTGTGTCTGTTCATGTTTGCTGTTTAAATGGGCTCAGTTAAAGGGACAAAATCAATACAAAGAGATGCACAACAACCATAAAATGACTCGAAAAGGCGGAACAAATGCAGAGAGTATCATATCAGAAATAGAAAAAGGAAGATAAAAAGCCAAATCCTGCAGACCCACTTTTAAATATTCTTGCTTTTGGAGGAAATGACGTGGATCAGCCACAACATTAACACTCACATTGTGATGGACACTAATCAGTTGTGACACCTGTTGATCGTGGGCAGCATTAACTTTCTCCCTGGTCGGTGTATAAAGCACCCAGTCCTTACATTCCCTGGGGACCCCGTGGAGCCCTGGCAAAGGGCCACAGGGTATTCTCTGAACCACTGTCCTTCATGAGATTATCGGCTGCCTCATCCAAAGAACTTCAGTCATGTGATGCCGATAATAATAGATGCATTTCCAGTAATACATCTGCAGTACTTAGGACGGTGGAGTCTGTATAAATATGCTGCAGCAGGCATCAGATCACACTGTTACATAAGCTTTATTTTCACCTCAAAACACAGAGTTAAACAACCAGCCACTGATGCCCTGCAGCTTGAGAGGGGGAAGAGTGAGGCAGAGAAGTGAAGAAAGAGAGAGAGAGAGAGGGAGAACGAGGTCTTTGTAATTCTAAACCCTTAGCTCACCCACAGAAACTAAGAATAGCAGAATGGAGAAAGGGTGTAAAGTACAATCCTTCATTTATCATTGTTGGACACTCGTTCAAATAGTAGTGGACCCACCCGAAACATACCCACGCCCACCAGTGATGAAAGGCTGCAGACACGCAAACACACAGCAGCCTCCGATACAACAAAAAGCACCAAGCTCACAAACTACACGACCTCAGCGTAGGAAATACCACAGTGATAACAAACTGTATGTATACTGTACCTCTGGTATGCCTGACTGATTCGGCTATCAGATTTGTGAGGTCCACTGTTTTCATTTTCAGTCCAGATTTCATCCCAACTTGGCCAGAGAATGAAACCCATCACAGTTCAGGTCACACAATGTGGTTTGGTTCAGCCAGTCTGCTTGTATGTCAGCATGCATTAACATCTGTGATCTGTGATGGCAACAAGAGTTCAAGTGTTTCACAGAACACGGCTTTCTGCATCAGCTTTTAATCGTGGGCCTGCTCAAGAATTAAAGGGACATCTAGCATTTAGACATTTAGCGCCTAATGAACTTGTACTTGTAGGAACTGCATTGAAATGCAGTAACATTTAGAGAGATGTAATGGCAGAAATTGAATAAAGTTTTCTTTTACTTGCTGTGTAATTATTGGAAAAACCAACTGCTGCATTTTATTTATCTCAGTGGGCCCATTTCGCTGAGGCGGCCATGTTGCACCGCCATGTTTCTACAGTAGCTCAGAAAGGACAAACCAAACACTGGCTCTGGAGATGGAACTGAGGGAATGTTGAAGTAGAGGAAATTGGTAAAGCACAGATCTGCTACAATTAGATGCAAGATTTACCATGGCCTTATTTTGAAATGTCAAAAATCAATTAATTACTGTAGTAATTACTTTATTAAGAGGTATGAAAAGTTTTGCACCAATACAATTTTTATTATTTTACTAAAATTTTTTTAGATCATTTTGGTTACTTCTGATGATGTACGAGCTGAATGTGCATTTACACCCCTGTCTAGGGGTCACACGTGCAACCTACAAGAACAAATAAGGCTGTTCGCTACTCGGCCACAAAACCAAAGTCCAGATTCCAAAATTTGCAATTGAGTGTGTAATTTCTTACTACAACTAAGAGAGGATGATACACAAATGAAGGACTATAACTAAGGGGGGAGGGGCGGCAGCGCCAAAACAACAAGCAAAAGAATCTATTTCCCGAAAGAAAGTCCTAACTAGCAACTAAGAAAGGGACAAACAAAAAGACATTCACTAAGCCTAACTCCCTAATGTGAAAAACAAGAGAAAACAGTAGAAAGAAAATGGCGGCCCACCCCTAAAGCTAATTAAATAACACCAGTTAATACTACTTACTAAATATACAGTGAATACACAAGACTATGGCACAAGGCCCAACAATCCAATAATGCCACGAAAAACAATATAAACATTCACAACAATGTTCACGAGGGTTTGGAGGCTGAGGCCAGAGAAACCAGTCTAACTGATGGGAACCAGACTTTTCAAACTTCAGGAAGTGTAAGATGGACCAATCAGCTTCCGGCACTGCCCCCCAATTCAGCCAATCAGACAAGGCACCTACATCTCAGACACAAATCCCCACAAACAACGAGCACTCTCTCAAAAACATTCACACAAAACACAATTTAAAAGGAACAGTTTTATTATCATGTTAGATTTAGGGTTAAGTTTGCGTCAAGAGACTCATAGTCTGTCAGTAAACACGAATGGCTATGGGAGACTTTCCACTCAAATTAAGACCACAACAACATTCTCTTTTTCTCTTGAACACTGTTTTGTTTGATTTTTCTCTTGAGGTTTGTAAAGTTTGTTGTTGCACGACAAGATTTTGGATATTTACGAATGGGGTTTTTTTCATGGTTCTTCCATCATCTAAGATGGTGAAATTAAAGGCCCAACTGTGGTTGTTTGTGGTTTTACTGGTTAAAGTGCAACATCTTGAACTAATGAAATAGAGAAACCACATCTTAATAAACAGGTTTTCATTGACAACAATTCAGAAGCTCGTTCTTCATAGAAATGAAACTTGATAAACTTCTTGCAGGACTTGCTGTGACTTTGCATCAACCACAGAAAAGCAAAACTTAACAGGGATGTAAAAACAGCTCCCACTTTGACGCTGGGTGACTCTAATGCGTAAAGCCAGTGACACAAACACTGGATCACAAGGCTGAGTGTCAAGAAAGATGGAGGAGATTTAAAGGATGAGGTGTGAGGAGGCTGCAGCTCACAGGGCGACGTGGAAGATAAACTTTTTATCAGGGATGAAAGGTTCTACCGGCTTTTACCACCAGCAAGCTAAGAAAAACTGTTTGATTTCCCTTTAGTACATGAATCTATCCTGTGTCACATTTATTGGTATGAACATGTTCAAAATGGACATAACCTTTAAATCTCTTTTTCGATACCGTATTTTATACAGAGCACAGCCTCTGACGTCACAAAGTGAATGTGACCCAGGGCTCTGTTTCAAACAAGGTTCGTGTGATTTGCCTGCAGTGAAGCCTTTAAGCCTCACTTATTATTGAGTTAAATACACGGCTGTTTGCAGATATCTGAGCTAAGAGTGAGGGCTCAGAAAACTGTGCCAGCAGCCCCAATGGAGAATATAATAATTTTATATTCTGTAAGGCCACCGTGTTTCATCCTTTGTTGGATATAATACTTTTAATTTGGCCCATTAGATGTTGCAGGAATCTGCTGACCACAGTGGAAACAAGCATCTGCCCCTAGCAGTCCCAGTAGAGGAGGGGGGAGCGTCTATACGAACCAAAACAAGCTGGGAATGGAGGCGAGTCCAAGCTGTCACCTGCCACCGTCAGCTGGCTTCAGGCATGTCATTTTTTCCCGGTTTCAACCTCAGCCGTCTCCTGATCATGCAACTGCTGTCTTAATAAGGAGCCATGACATGAGCGGAGACTCCTCATAAAGACGTGTCTGTGCTTTATTGACAGCTTCCGAACATTGTCTCTGCACTGTTGCGCTTTGTCCACGTTCACACTGCTGCTGAGTGGTGTGTTAGCACCACAGTTCTGAAATGACCTACTAGTCTTTCAGAATCTCTCATCAGTACAACAACAGTGAGTAAATGTTTTTCACATTGTACTGAGACGAATGTCATAATTACAACTAGGCACAAAAAAGGACAGACAACCAAACCAAACAACCAATTATGATTTAATTAGAAGCCAAACTAATTGAAAACACAAGTGGACAGCTGAGACACATGTCTTCAAGGTATCAAGCGGATCACTTTTGCTCACATTTGGTTAGTGCTGCGTCACTTCTGCACAGTAATTGAATCCATAAAGCAGAGAAGCAGCAGATTTCTATCACACAAGCTAATGCAAAACTGTTTTTAAATGTATTTGTGTGCTCTCACCCAAATGACAAGTCCTGCATTGATGACCTGTATTCCTGTAACAGGGACACATCAGAAAGTGCTACTTTGCTAAAGCTACGCTGTCCCAGACCATCACAGCAACTGGTTGATGTGATTGGATCATAATCCATCTCTGTGGTCTATACGTGTATTTAAAGCTGTGCTGTGATCACCAGTATGCATTTGTAACCCAGCACAGATGGACATGGACAACTTAGCTTGCAAACGGGGCGAGAGTTTAATTCATCGCTTTTGAATTTTGGACCAAATCCACCTGATGCTGCAACGAATGCAACTTAAACTTAATTTTCAACTTGCTTCAAAATTACTATGAACGTCATTTTAACACTTTTCCCAAAAAGTGCTGCCTGTGGCCTCTTCACTACTTTTTGCCAACGATGTCAATAACTGCAAAAATGACTGTCATGAGACCCCACAGCCAGTCAGTGTGTGGGTGACACCAAATGCAGATCTCAGCCTCCTGATGAGTGAAAGCGACCCCCTGAGTGTGTGTTACACCGAGAGGGTCTAATCAAGCAGAAGAACTGAAAGCAGCAGCAGTGGCTGTGCAGGGCCTCTGATGTCCTGCATGGTTTGCCTTACATTCCCGATGTGCGCGTTGCACAGTGGTGGATAATTAAATATCGATTACAGCGATTCAAATTCGAAAGAAAATGTCTAAACACGGCTCTTCACTCTTGGCTCACTGAGTCAAAGTTGAATTTAGATTCTGACCTGCGAACACCGAAGCAGAAAACACATTTGTCCACTGTGCAGGCAACCTGAGAAGTGAACGACAGGTGGGGGGGGGGATATTCAGGGACAGGACTCATAACATACCTCAGCTGTGGAGGTAAGAACAGGGCTACATGGAAAAAAAACACTGCCTAACTTCACTAATGTCTCATGGCATCCAAAGCAGCTGCTCCAGCTTCCCCAACCACTACTGGCCTTCTGTCTGCAGCCACGACTTGAGCTTCTACAAGCACAGAGACTTCTCAGCTTGTGAGTCAGTAACTCCGATGTCTTGATTGTGTTGCGGAGGTGGGTTTGTGATTGTAGAAAAAAATGGAGATAGATGAAACTATGATTCACTGCATGGGACTTTGCAGAGTTTCTTGTTACTCTTAATGTGACGCCGCTCCCGAAACTCTATCTGCAAAGTGCTGCACTGAGGCAGACGGCAGAGGAGTTACTGTGAGTTCTGTAAGTCAGATTCCATATGAGGGTGTAGATTTCACCGTGGCCAAGGTTACGTACTCATTTGTGCACCAAAACGACTCAAAGAATATTCCTAAAATGACGAAAATGTAAAGTAATTTCGTTTGGTTTGGGATTCGAGAAACCTTTTACAACAATCAGATAAATGAGTCTCCTTTCTGCCACCGACAGCTCAGAAGATTTGTCACCTCCTCCACGTCTTACCGCCCAAGTGTAACATTCCAAATCAGCCCTCAGCTTAATTTTAGCTTCACAAGTCAGCTAGACACACACACACACACACACACACACACACACACACACACACACACACATGGCTTGGGTTGCTTCGTGAGAATGTGTCAAAGCACCATTTCACCATTTTGAGCCCGAGACAAAAATCTGGTTGATCAGGTTTTGCTCCACAATGTAAGTCAGAACCTGTTTCCAAGTGGTGCAGATAATGAGACAATAGTGTAGCACTCACTTTATCTCCCACCACAATGAGGCCCCTGGACTCGCAAATATAATGTGTCAGATCTAAAAATGTCAGACAGTAATGAATCTTAACTGGAGGAGGGTGCAGGCAGAGGACAAACTGGACCCTCCTTCCCTGAGTTTAGACTCCACAGACCCCTGAGACTGCATAAAGCTGGATTTGAATGAAAGTGGTTCTGCTTTCTGCAGAAGCTGTGAATCTCAGCCTGAAAATGAACCCAAATCAAATCAAATCAAATCAAATCAAATCAAATCAAATCAAATCAATAGAGCATCAAGACATCAAACTTCCGAAGAGAAACAATTTTTCACCCATTTCCACCATTTGTCCTGCAGTTTTGTGCTGTTCCCAGACCCCCGAGTCTCACACTCATACGAGACGCTCACTAACTCAGAAAAACACTCACCCCAACAAGCTGGCGTGATGACCCCCACACACACACACACACACACACACAGACAATGACAGAGACAGACAGAACCAGACCGACACTTACCTTCACAGAAGCGCAGTGCTGAAGCCCCTCAGTGAAGCAGAGCCTGCAGTTAGAAACCAGAGAAAGTTTCCTTTTTTTCCCCTTAACCCCCTCCTCTCTCTCTCTCTTACACACCCTCCCCCCCTGCTATGCTGAGACAGGCATATTGATGCTACTTTGAGAAGTCAGCATTTTATTATTTTGGCTGAGCGAGAGAGAGGGAGAGAAGTGGGGCATGAACTCATCAGTGAGTTAATTAAAGGGTGAAGTCCGACAGGAAGAGAAGAGCTGACATCTAGTGGTTTGACCCCAAGTTGTGCATGGAATCGAGACCCTCCTCAAACTTTCTGCTCCGTGTCTTTAATAAAATCCAACTTTATTTTGCATGTATCCTTATATTAAATAACAATCGGTTTCAGCCCATTTAATATTTCTATAAAGCTATTTTGTAGGAAAACAATCGACGGTTGAAAGCAGATGTTCACATACACTGTTTAAAAGGACACATAACCTTTTTGTTCTCACTGTCTGACATTAAATCAGACTTAACCTGTTTTAGGTCAGTTCATTTTTTTAAAAATGATTTCTATTTGCTAAATGCCAGAATAATATATAATAAATAATCATTTTTTAGAGATTGTTTTATCATCAGCCAGGCAGCAATTGGGATAATGACCCTAAGCAAACTGCAAAATGAGTTACAAAGTGGCTCAAGGACAACAAAGTCAAGGTTTTGCAGGGGCCATCACAAAGCCCTGATCTTAATCCTGTAGAAAACTTGTGGGCAGAGTTGAAAAGGTTACAAAACCTGACGCAGTTACACCAGTTCTGTCGACAGGGAAACATTTCAGCAAACTATTGTGAGAAGCTTGTGGACGGATACACGAAACGTTTGTCATACAGTTCAAAGGTGATGCTACCAAATACTGAGGAAGTGGATGGAAAGTTCTGACTTTGTTTTGTGTGTGTTTTGCTGCAGTCAAACAAAGTTCCCCTCATCCCACCCGAACACATGAGATATCAGTGGAAAGGCCAGGATGTCCTTTATTGAGCACAATGTGGATATAGTACGGTGAGCCAAATGAGCCAGAAGATATAGATCAAAAACCACGACATAAATGAATAGGCTGAGTCTCAGGACGAGATCATTCTTGATGTTTTTAATTTTAAAATACAGGCTTTCATTTAATAATTTTATCGTCTTTAATTGTATAGTTTCATTTTTAACTGAACCTTTATTTCCTTTTATATACGTGTTTTGCATCCAATTCTATGTTTCAACACGCTCTTATTTTGATATCTCATGATCACTCGAGCAACATCCTTTAGTCCCAGTGAATGGGACTGAAGCAGGATTAACAGGTGGTTGCATAGGGGACTTACCTGGTGGCTCCACCTGGACAAGGTAAGTGCTAAAGTCGCAGTGTGTTCAGCTTGCTGTGGAGCTCTACTGCCCACTACAGGCCGAAGCAATAACTTTTTGCAGGTCTGGAGGCAAGTTTAAAGTTTGGAGTTTCTGGGATTTTCTGTGTCTGTCTCTCTACGTCAACACTTCATCCGCACTGAAGATGGCAGAATTGTATTTTGGAGCAGTGCAAAGGCTGCAACGAAGTGGCACCAATGCCATAACCCAACCTAACACCTACTTCCTTTCCTCCTCCTTTCGCATGCTGAATTGCCAGTTCCCCTGTTGTATTTTACACGGCTAACCTCAAACAGTTTGCCACACACAGACTGGTTCTTCTGCAGAAATTTGTTTTAATGAAAACTGTACTTACTTCCTGCGTAGCTGAAAACCACAGTTGAAATAGGCCACGGCCTCAAAGCACATGACCTGGAGCTGCTGAGCATGAACACATTTTCCACTGTCCACACTAAAGCCTTAAATACTGACTGCTCAAGTCACGTTATTCAGATAAAAATACAAGTGACTAAATATTTACATGACACTAAAAGGTCTTTAGTGGCTGATGGTGCAGCCATCATGGATTTATGAATAACTTGGTTTCCTTCATTTCCAACTCAAAGTCTTTCTCTCTGTCTTCACCACTCAGTTCTTCCTTCTATGTAAAGTTCCACCTCTTCCTCATTCAGTTCCAGTAAACTTTCACAATGATTTACTTTTAATTTTTAGTGCTTTGTTCATATTTCTTTCAACACTTCCTCTTTTTTGACAACTTCTTCCTTCAGTCTCTTATGTTTCACTTCATTCCTTTGTATTTTTATGACTAAAGCTGTTCTCTGATTACAGCAGAGCCACTATTTACAGTACTTCCCAGGTCTGTGATTTATTAAGGTGTGATAAAAGATTCCACCAAATCACTGATATTCCCCTGTTTTCCATAATAACCCTTCAGTAAGCGCATCTATTAGCATTTCTCATAGGAATCATCTTCTGTTCACACAGCGCAGCTTCTCTCACCAGATGGCAGCATTCAGACATTCACAATGTGAATCCAGTCGCTTTATAGCTCTTATGAAGTCATTGGCTGACACAAGCAACCCAGTGTGTTCGGGTGCACAATGCCCTCCAGTGTTTAGCACTGTGGCTCTGAATGAGCAAAAGGGCTGCACGAGTAAAACAAGTCATGCAACCAGCAATAGTGAGCTGATTATTAGAGAAATTTAAATTTAAAATTCTTTTTGATTAATTGGCTTTTTCTGGCACAAATTAGTTTCAACTTGCTTTGAGCATGTTAATGACATCTCTAAAGTGCTCTCTCATCCTTTTGTTATAAACCAAATATTCCATTCATCCTGAAAATGTGAAAGATCATTGTCATAAGTCAGTGCTGCCCGACCACATTCTCTCACCGCTGTCAGCGAAACAAAAGTGGTTTCAGCATTTTTTCCATTTTTGTTTTCCAATCCATATAATCTAAAGGGAGTGGATTACAGCCTACGTGTTCTGCAAGTCCACTCCTTCCTGTTCAGTTTCCCTGATTTGGTCTCAGGACCTTGTGGTCACTTTGTGTCTGTTTTTAATCATTTTTGTCTGTGATTATGTGTATTTTTGGTCCTTTGTCTGTGATTATGTGTATTTTTGGTCCTTTGTCTGTGATTATGTGTATTTTTGGTCCTTTGTCTCTTTTGACTTTGCAACTTTCAAACAAGAAATATGAACACTCACTTTGCGCAGAGGCCTCGTGAAAAGTGGCCTGTGTCCAGTTCAGTTGTGCATCCATGCACCATAGTAACCAATAAAAAGTTTCAGAAAAGACAAACATGTTTTTTTTAAGCCTATTTTCAGTTTGACACACTTCAGACGTGATCTTCTCAAACTGTTTCACAAAACCAAACAAATCTGCACCTGTTTATAAGTTATAAAAAGATTTTTGTGACTGTGCTTTTTTGACTGGACTGGTCTTTAAACCAGTAAATTTAGGCTGAAGTTTTGTGGAACTATGGTGACTAACACAATAAGTCACCAGACCTGCATTATTATTCAGATCTAAATATATATATACATCTTTTCAATAAAGCCTGAAATGAACTCAGAGAAAATGAAGTTTCTTCCATAAAACAATCTCTAAAAAATGATCTCCTATTATTCTGGCATTTAGCAAATAGAAATCATTTTTTAAAAAATGAACTGACCTAAAACAGGAAAGGTTAAGTCTGATTTAATGTCAGACAGTGAGAACAAAAAGGTTATGTGTCCTTTTAAACAGTGTATGTGAACATCTGCTTTCAACCGTAGATCAATTCTTGAAATTTCCAGAACCAACTTTCATACAAGTGGGATTTTTAAACATCACATGTGGATATGCTGTATGTGTGTGTGTGTGTTTGCGTAAGCGTGTCGTAGTGAGTGGGTGTTTCCAGTTAATGACTCTGGAGCCAGAAGGGGTGTGACGATATGAGCGTAGACAGGAAGGACCACAAAAAAGAGACAGAACAGTATTAAGCATAATAAATGGACAGGTGTTTAGGCACGTCCTTTGACACCACCCAGACGACGTGGTCCAACTAGCTTTTAATAAAAGGTAATACTGTATGTTAAAAAATGAGTATCTTCTGGGGAAACTGAAAGTAGGTTTTACTGTAGAAGCAGGACAAAGTGGCATCTGACTGAGCATGAGATGAACAGATGAATCTATTCATTGTGACTGGTCCACACACACGGTAGCACAAAAAACAACATGAGGTACAGTAGAACGACACTTCCTGCTACAAATAAATGTCAAATAATTTGGCACACTATCACAAATATATCCAATATTTACTTGGTGAGGAAATATGTCAGTGCTTGTCTGAGCCTGTACTGAGCTGCATCTGACTCATCTGTTGCAGGAATCCAGCGGTTTGTTGTTTTGGTTAAAACACCAAATCTACTCACTTTTTCCTACACGAGCAGATGTCACAGGTCTGTGTGGCTGAAGGGTAAATTTGAATTTAGAGAGTAGAGGAGGCGAGGCGGGGCTCCCCCATCTTAACAGGAAGCCCGGGGGTGCTCTCCCTAACTCACTCCTGGGAAAAAAGTCAATCAACAACGAAGCCATTCTGTGCTCTCGTTCTCGGTCTCGTTCTAACTCATCGAAAATATCAACAGTCCTGTTTTGCCTTCGTCCTTCTGCTTTTTTTTCCCCCCCGCAGTCACACACACACACTTCCTCATTGCTTCAAGACCCACTAGATGGTGCTGTGGGTGACATTTTCCAACCAGCAGACAAAAGCTGTGTGTGTGTGTGTGTGTGTGTGTGTGTGCTACGTGCTAAGCGTGCTGGCAGCAGAACTCTGTACTGTGCTGACTTCACTTTTTCTACTTCATGTTTTCATCGACTTCAGCACCAAACAATGAATGAATATCAAATAAACCACATGAAAAACATTCCACTGTCTGACTGTACAGAGACTGGCCCTAACATGTACTTTAGAGCAGAGTGTGTCAGAGGTATGTCATACACCTGTGTGCCATCTGGCAGTGAAACACGGTCCTAAGCAAGGTGCTCTGCATTGTTGTATAGTCATTTGTATGAGGAACTGCTGCTTACTCATCTGCAATTAGACAGCTGATTGATGGGAGGTTTTAAAATGGAAGAGCTGGTTTGTCACTGTCAACTCATTTAGTACATCCAGGCTATAAACCAATAGATTAAACGTAAACGTGGCAAAGGAATGTAGCCTCAGGTGATTAGATACTGTATCAGGGTGTGGCTACAGCAGGGATTGGTCAAAGAGCAGAGTCGGCGGCGTTTGTATCAGATAAGTGGTGGTAAAACAAGTACTCAGACCTTTAAATTATGGATCATTCGATCAAATGATGCTCATAATAACAAACCTGCAGAAAAATTATAATTCAATGTTAAAGTTAACATGCTCCTGTACATAAGGGCAGTCCATTGTACATAAGTCCTTATGATTTAGAGCAAAGTGGCCTTAAACCGTTTGGATTATTCATCAATAAAACAATTGCATATATAATATAATAATACAATAAGGAGTTTTCAGAGTTTATTAATATAGAATTTAAATCTGCAAATGTAGTAACAACAGCTGTTAGGTAAAAATCAAGTAGCTAAAATGCAACACATGTGTTAATGTTCCTTTCTAATTGTTAAAGGGAACAAAGGACTGCAGCCACAAATACATCATAGTTGCAGCAAAGTGGTTGGGTTCAAAGTTAGTCAGATCCTGGTTACACCCAGTGTTGCTGTAAGATCCTATAATGTATGTGAAGGGCCTGTAAACACACCTAACAATGACGTCCCAGTAACATGTGTTGGTCTGGACCAACAGAATTCAACTGATGCTATCAGGACTATATACAACGATAAAACATAGGTGACAAGTAAAACCAGAGAGTTATTTTAGAACACACTGAGAGTTTGTTGCAATAGATCCTTGTCCAACAGACGTTACTGAAACCGTAAAATGCAGTTGTTCCACACAGTTATTCCCTGTTTTGATGTTGGTGGCAGACAGCAAATCCAAGGCTTGAAACCACCTTCCGACCGTATGGAGTTTGGAGGCCATCCCAGTGCTTTCATGGGTTTCCTCCCAGAGTCCAAAGTCAAGCATGTTTGGTTAACTGGTGACTCCCAATTCTTTCTGTGTTGGCCCTGAGATAGACTGGAGAGCTGTTCAGGGTGGACCCCGCCCCTCTCCCTATGACAGCTGACTCTTTAGAATGTCCCACAATACCAGTGCAACAGAACACTATTCTTAAACATCTTTTAGGTTTGTCAGTCCACAGTCTTTACTGAGAGCTGTTTGCAGCAAACAGTGTATTTGTTTCACACTATCATGAGTGTTCAGCGAATTCTAATCGACAGATAAGTGAATTATGTTGCCAGGCTGATTGGAGGAGTTTTGTTTAAAGTACTCACAGAGAAACCAGATAACATTGGAATGAAATGAATTCAAGCTAAAGGTCCAAACTTTTGACTTTTTACAGCCATTCTGATACTTTTAAACATTAGTGGATGAAATCCTGAAAGATCGTAAAAGATTAAAAGACGTAAAAGACAATTAAACAAAATATGAATATAGTAATACATCAAGCATTTTGATCATCAGGCCCTTTGTTTTGGATTGACTATAAACCTGCTAGACATTTGGTGAAAAGGAAAAAAATGCTGCATTACTCAAATACCCGTGGACACGTGAGCAGCCCCTCTGGTGAGGGTGTGATCCTGACATGTAAAGGTGAACACAACCTCTCAGACATGTTGGGGCAAACATTGTTCTTGATGATGCCCCACTTTGTTGCCATAACCATTTCCTCTGTTCACTGCATTACTAAGAAGCTTGTGTGAGGCTTCCTAGTAGTGGGCAATGATGTCAACAGGTAGCTGAGTTTGTCAGCCAGCTGTTTCAACAACATCCGGTCTCATTAGTAATTATTTCCGTGTTTTCTTTTTTTCCTCTTAGCTATCTAGTCTGTCAACTAGCTGTCAGTTAGCTTGGCCTACTGTACAACATGTCTGGCTTCATAGGTCTTTTTGATTATCTGAACTCTGCTTGACTGACCTGGATTCTGCATTGTGTTTCTCTCTGGCCTGACTCAGAACTCTGAATTCATTATTGACTCTGTTTCTTGGATTGTGGACTCTTTACTGGATCTATACCTGAGTTTTCTGAACCTGACCCTGAACCTAAACCTTCCCCTTGTGTCTGTGCTTCTGGTTTCTATTCACTATACTCATTACGCACAATCTGGCCACACATGGACCCCACAGAACTTAACTAGGACCCCAAGACGTGCTGGAAACGCTTCAGAGGTAGTTAAATTCTGGTTAGATTTTAGAGCAATATTATTTTAAGGGTCTAAGACGCAAAATCAAGTCTAAAACTCAAATTATCAGCATGCCTCAGCCTCTAACCTTAACTTTCCTGTTAATCACCTGTCAGCTCCCAGTCCAGACCCACAGCACTCCATTAATGTTGCTGAGGTTCCTGTTTTAGTTTCTGTCTCTGATAGCCAGTCCACCAGCACAAACGCGGACCCTCTTCCTCTGCCTGTATCTGACAACCAGCCTGTTCCTGAATCTTCCCCAGAGTTTGCTGATGCTCCCCCTGACCCCTCTTCTTCTCTCACTCCTGTTCCTGGTTCAAAAGATTCTCCATCAGCTTCTGAGACCTGTCCCTTATTAAATAGCACACCCAAGAAAAGGCCAACTCGCGGTCAAAAGCAGCATGCCACTAGCTCCCCTGGACCTCAATCCTGCAGGAATCCTAACACCCTTCCCAGTGTCACTGCAGGAACTCATTTCTATTCACCATCACCAACTGAATCTGCTTTGGATCAAAGACAACAACAACAGTGCTCAGTAATCAATCAGTTACTGCTGTTTCTGTTCCTATCTGCGGGTCGGCCAACGCCTGTCCTGGTTCGGATCCTGTTCCTGTCTCTGGGTCGTCTGACGCCTGTCCTAGTTCCGGTCCTGATCCTGTTCCAGATCTAGATCCTGATCCTGATCCTGTTCCTGTCTCCGTGTCGCCGACGCCTGTCCTGGATCTGATCCTGATCCTGATCCTGTTTCTGTCTTCGGGCCGACCAACGCCTCGCTTGGTTCTGGCTATGTTTCTGATCGTGTCTCCAGCAAGTGGGTCGATGCCACCACTGGTTTAAAAACTGAGCCCAAATGGCGGTAGTTTCTATCTCGTGTTTTGGCAGAACTGTTGACACTGCACCACCTTTGACAATATGGCCGTTCCTTAAAACAGAGCCAAAATAGCGCTAGGTTCAAACACATTTTTTGGGTTTTAAACCTCAAATATGTGGGATTAAAAATGTGCAGACACATCAGTTTGGTGAAATAAATAACAACTAAAATGTCACGGTCTGCCATAAAAATGTCTACTTCCTTAGCAGCATCGCATGTGTGACGCTACATTAGGGATGTACAGATTTCACAAATAAGAGTTGTCTCACACTGGACTAAACCCCAGAGTACTGTGGGAAAGTCCTGTGAACTGTCCACCACTCAAACCTTCTCCTTCACAAACTTTGAAAGCTCTAAAGGTTATGACATCTTGTCACATTCACTTTTTTTGTCTCATATTTCACATGAGGACAGTCTCCTACTGTAAGTACTGATTGTTCTACACTCTGTCGAAGCTTCTTGGCAAAATGGACCATGTTGGCTCTCAAGTTGAACTGAAAAAATGTATTACAGCAATTCCGCTAAAACGGAATTCCACCTAAATATTTCACAATTAGAAATGCAGCTCAGGGCATCTTGGACTCTGTATGCAATACTGAGAAAGCTTGTGAAATGACTTTAATGGATAACCAGCATAGACTACAGGACATCTTGTCCAACCCAGCTGGTTTTTAATGTTTTACGCTAAACAAAGACTCTATAGTGATTTCGGCTTTAACAGAAACATGTACTGAGAACAGCTCAACCCACGACAATCAACCAACACAGGCTGTTTGTTTTCCTAACAGGTGTTACTCTTGTGTCTAACATCACATCATGACCCGGACAGTGGAAAAATGTGAGTCTAGTAAACAATCTGTGGAACATTAGGTCAGTTCATGTCATGGTTATGAATTCAGAAATGATCTAAACTTGAAGAGACAAACACATTTATTGACATCTTGTTGATAATAAAAGTTCATTCAATATACATTTCATGTTCAATCTAATTCAATTAAACTTTATTTATATAGCACCAATTCACAACAAAGTCATCTTAAGGTACTTTACAGAATAAAGTCAAGATTATAAAGATGTATAGAGAGAACCCAACAATTTCCCCTTGAACAAGCCATAGGCAACAGTGGAGAGGAAAAACTCCCTTTAACGGAAGAAACCTCCAGCAGAACCAGGCTCAGGGTGGACGGCCATCTGCCTCGACCGGTTGGGGTGAGTGGAAAGTGGAGAGAGAAAAGAAAAAGAGCAACAAAGCAGCAACTAAACATCGGGCAGATTGGTAGGACCAGTAGCTGCATGCTGGAAAACACACAGCTTCAAACCCAGGGACACCTGCAGAAAGGGACAGAGAAGGACAAGGACAACTACAGGAGAAAACACATCCTGAAAGTAGGGAATTACAGTAGTCCAACCTAGAATTAACAAATGCATGGACCAGTTTTTCAGCATCACTTTGAGACAGGATGCTCCTAATTTTGTCAATGTTCCGTAGGTGGAAGAAGGCTGTTGTGGAGATTTGTTTTATATGTGAGTTAAAGGACAAATCCTGATCAAAAATAACTCCAAGGTTCCTTGCAGTAGCACTGGAGGACAACGTTATGCCATCTAGGGTAACAATATGGTTGGACATCATATTTCAGAGATTTGTGGGCCCAAATACTTTGACTTCAGTTTTATCTGAGTTTAGAAGTAATAAATTGTGGGACATCTAGATCTTTATGTTTTGTAGGCTCCTTTAATCCCAATTTCATGTTCCAGTCTCTGTAATAAAATGTTGTGATCAATAGTGTCGAATGCGGGACTAAGATCTAACTGAAGAAGTATAGAGACGAGTCCATTATCTGATGCCATGAGAAGATTGTTGGTGACTTTTACCAGTGCTGTTTCTGTACTATGATGAACCTTAAATCCTGACTGAAAGTCTTCATACAAATTATTTCTGTACAGGTGGCCACATAATTACTTTGCAACTACTTTTAGAAGGATTTTAGAAATGAAGGGGAGGTTAGATATTGGTCTGTAATCGACACCTGGGTCAAGACAGGGTTTTTTAAGTAGTGGTTTGATTACAGCTACCTTATAGGCCTGTGGTACATATCCTGTTTCTAAAGATAGAGGATGATGATAGAGAGAAGATATCTACGAACGTGTCTTTTAGGGGTAAAGCTTCCTTGAGCAGTCTAGTTGGAATAGGGTCTAGCAACCAGGTTTTTAGTTTAGATGAGGTAATGTGTTTTTTCAGGCTAAATGAGATTCTTCTAAGTTTCTGGAAAGCCACTTCCTTTCTAACTTTAGTCATCTTGCTATTCTAAAATGAATAGAATGATAAACTGGTTTTCCCACATTTAGCAACAATAAGTTCAAAATCAGATTCAAGTTTTTTATCATTTAAGTTTCATCGCTTAAGATCTGTAAATTGACTTATGCTAAAGAACAGAAGTTGGCCTTTTACAGTTTATCAGTTTTTAGTTTTGTCTTAATGCTAATATGAACATGGCAAAATGTTATGAAGATTTCTCAGTGTGATAGTTTTCCAGTCTGTTGTTTTGCTCTTTGGTTGTTTGTATTATTCAGTCCAGAAGCCAGAACAGTGACCTTCCCAGCAGGAAAAAACAATGCAAATCTAATAACATGGAAGTGCCCTTTAATAACCAATCAGAAAAAGGCAGCTAGGCAAACAAAAGGGTGGTTTCACGCCAGCAACGGAAAGAGGGTCTAGTTCAAACAAAAAGCATCACTGACAACAAAAGCCACAAACAACCCCAGCATGCATACACACACACACACACACACACACACACACCTACACACAAACAAAAGGCTGAACTCAAAGACCCTGAAAACTCCCACGACTAACTCAACAAACAAAACAATGAGATTAAAAAAACTAAAAAAAAAACACACAGATCACAAAATACTGTAAATGAATAATTCCAAGTGCTTGTTGTGGCAGTTGGGCCCTGATAAAGTTGAATGGGAGAAAAGCTGAATGGAGCCAGACAGCGGGAGGCATGCGTGGCGTTCACGGTCACATGGTGGATCGCGTTTCCTTTGTCTCTGGACCCCACGGCTCGCTTTGTTTGAAAGGGGGATCAGATTTCCACTCGCCTTTGATTCCTCCTCCTCCCATGCTTGCATAGCTCCTCTTTCTGCAGCCTTCATTCTCTAGCCCCACCCCCCCAAACCAAGCCAGACATCCCTCCCACGCAGCCACACTCATAACACACACATATATAAGGTCTTGTCTTCAGCTTACTGGAAACCTGACACAAGGCTGCATCTGGAGCTGAGCCCACTGCCAGAATAGCTCATCGAATGACTGCATGTGGAAAAACTTCAGGATGAAGTATTCACCAGGCTTAAAACTAAAACTGGAGACGCCATCAGCTTCATGTTCAAAGTACTGTAAATTAACCCTTGCAGAATATTACTTGTGATAAAAATAATGCAAACATGCAAGTACAATAGACTTGCATACAATAGAGCAAGAGATCTGTTGAATACTGTCACTATGAAAAGGCCAAATGTTGCATTTTAATCCTCATTTACTGTTGCATGCACCTTCGTCCTGCACAGTGGAATAATAATTTTCTTTCTCAAAGTATCAAAAAATCACAATAAACAGTCTTACAATCCCAACCAGTCTTTCTCCAGTTTTGGTAAGGTTGAACCAAAGGTCATCTCTACTGTTTATAAGAACGAGCACACAAACCGCCTTGTAAGGGGAAAAGCAGTTAGAGGCATAAACCACTGAGAACTGAGAACTCCCAGTATTAGACTGTAATGAATGTGCATTATTTATATGAAGTGTCTGCTTGTACATTACGTTGCACAAACATTAGACGTTTCTTTCATCAGTGCTGAAGCTCCCTGACACCTCAGCTCTCAGATAACCGTTGCCCACACAGCGCGATTAAATAATCAGGGCTGCTGTGTTGAGTTCATGGAAAGTACCTTGAATAAATAAAATAGGCAGGAGTCCCATAATTGTTTTAACCGTTTCCAGGCACATTTGTTCCTTTGGTATCTCAGCTCCAAGCTCAACTTTGAAGGAGTCCTGTTAGTATAAAAAGTTACATGAACATGAATACATAACATCTATTTACTTAAAATGAGACCCTTCATTTGAAGCAACATCAAAAGCATCACGCTACAATACATATAACAGATACAAAGCATCTCAAAGTTCCCAACTGAAACTTTATTCTGGCTCTTCGAACAACTGTCCAAATGTATGACAATTGTCCAAGAATAGTTTATTGTTGAATGGGTTAGTAGCTACTGGTTATGCCCTACACCCTTCTTTGAAACAAGGCAACAGGTTATTAGTGTGCGGTTGGTTCCTTAAGTCATTAATATAACTGTCCGCATCCCTGGCTTCAACTTCCTCCCTCAGGACTATTATTTTGTAGTCTCTTCCTGTTTTTTTGGTCCCGTCACATTGTTCCCAGAACTTACTTCAGGTCCACCTGCAGCCTTCCTCCTTCCCATCAGAAGAGGCAAAAGTGACTTACGTCATTGCCCTGCTCACTGGCCACGCCCATCTATGCGGAACAGCTGCGTGGTCTCAGCAAGAAACTTGTTCCACCTTCAAGACTTTCGGGACTGAGCTCTCATGAATTTTTGACCCCGCTAGCCCAGAGGTGGAAGCCGCACTCAGCCTCTCCAATGCGCCCCATTATGGATTATATTATAGACTTTCGGACACTGGCTGCAGACATTGAATGGAATGATGCAGCGCTGTACGACACATTCTATAAAGGCCTGGTGGATCAGCTCAAGGATGCTCTGGTTAAGCAACCCAAATCCAAGGACCCCCCAAGACCTCACTGAGGCCGCTACTCGTCTTGATAACCGCCATAGGGAACGCCTCCTGGAGAAAGCCCACGCCCATCACACTTACAAGTGAGGTACAAGGCAGCAAAAATCTAAGTCAAGGAGAAAACATCAAAGCAAAGTCCTATTGGTAAAGTGTTTACATTTCACAAGATGCAAGTGCAAGAGAGCAGAAAGGATTTTTTTAAGAGATTTAAGTGCATAGGAAGAGTTCAGTTTTCAGCAGAGAGTCAGCTGAGCGTGCAGAGTTTGGTAGCTCGTTCCACCATCGTGGGATCATTGCGCTAAACAGTTTTGCTTGGTGTCTTCTGTGCGGTGCTGGGACCACCAGACGTCGTTCGTTGGCAGACAGCAGTGGGCGGGAAGGATTGTAGACTTGAATGAGTGAGTTGAGGTAAGCATGAGCTGTCGAGTTAACCACCCTGTAAGCAAGAGACAGAGCTTTGAACCTGATGCGAGCAGCTACAGGAAGCCAGTGTAGAGATCTAAAAAGTGGTGTTACATGGGTCCTTTTTGGCTGATTAAAAATGAGGCGAGCTGCTGCATTTTGGATCATCTGCAAGGGTTTGATTGTGGATATCGGTAACCCCATCAACAAAGCGTTCAAGTAATCAAGACGAGATGTGACCAGCGCCTGTACAATGAGTTGGGTTGTATATTCCGTGATGTAGGGTCTGATCTTCCTGATGTTGTAGAGAGCAAATCTGCAGGCACTAGAGACTGAGGAGATGTGGTCCTTAAACCTCAGTTGGTCGTCGATGATGACCCCCAGATTTTTGGCCGATTTAGTGGAGACAATCACTGTAGATCCAATGTTGATGCTCATGTTGTGTTGCATCGAAGGTCTGGCTGGGAAGACAAGGACTTCGGTCTTGGAGAGGTTGAGCTGAAGGTGTCTCTCACTCATCCAGGCTGAGATGTCTGAGAGACAGGCAGAAATGCGCGATGAGACAGTGGAGTCGTCCGGTGGAAAGGACAGGAAGAGCTGTGTGCCATCAGCGTAGCAGTGATAGGAAAGACCATGTGAGTGAATGATGGCACCTAGGGATGAAGTATAGATAGAAAAGAGGAGAGGACCAAGAACTGAGCCCTGCGGCACACCGGTAGAGAGGCTATGAGAGTGAGAAAGATGCCCCCGCCAGGATACCTTGAAGGTTCGTCCCGATAGGTAAGAACAAAGCCAGTCTAGAGCTGATCCAGAGATGCCCAAGTCAAAGAGTGTGGACAAGAGGATCTGATGGTTCACAGTGTCAAAGGCTGACGATAGATCAAGTAGAATTAAGACAGATGATTGACCTGTGGCTTTTGCAGCTCGAAGATATTCCACAACAGTCAGGAGTGCCGTTTCTGTGGAGTGACCCCTCTTGAAGCCAGACTGGTTGACATCGAGGAGGTTGTTCTTGGAAAGGAAGTCTGAGAGTTGGTTGAAGACTGCTCGTTTCATTGTCTTGGCCAGAAAAGTAAGGAGGGAGACAGGTCTGTAGTTCTCCACTACAGAGGGATCAAGAGCAGTGGGGTAATCAAGGCCTGCTTGAAAGAGGTTGGAAAAGTCCCTGTTTTGAGAGATGTGTTGATGACTTGTGTAATAGCTGGAATTAGTGCAGGTGCAACTGCTTGAAGAAGAGTGGAAGGGATTGGATCCAGAGTGCAGGTGGTCGGATGATTAGAGAGGAGGAGGGTGGATACGTCATCCTCAGTCAGAATTGCAAATGATGAGAGCAATGCAGTGTTGGAAGAGGTTAGACGGATGTCATCATCTGGAGGAGAGAACTGTGAGCTGATGGCTGCCACCTTGTTGGTAAAAAAGTCGGCAAAGTTGTCAGCAGTGAGAGAGGTAGATGGCGGTGGTGAAGGTGGGTAGATGAGTGACCATCACCATGCTCCTCATGCTTTTCACCCCAAACCCCCACTGCTGCACACCAATCTCCCGATGCCAAGTAGTCTTCCCAGACCTGTTCCCACACCTTTGCCCCAATCACTCCAGGTCCATTCGCTTAACAACCAACTAAACAAGGTACAGTTTAAAACCAAGCCGGTTCCCCTAGCAATAGACAATCATTTAGAAAGCCTGGTGTTCAGCGTCATCGATTCCCCTCTGCATCCCTTGGTCCTCGGCATACCATGGTTAGAGACACATAACCCCCACATTGACCGGTGAACCGGCAAGATTCTGGGGTGGAGTACCCCATCTCATGGTGGCGTGACCACCATATGACTGTGCCATTGACCTACTGCCCGGTACCATGCCCCCTAGAGGCCGCCTTTTTTCACTGTCCAACCTGGAACATCAAGACATGCAAAAATACATCACAGAGTCACTGGCCGCTGGCATCATTCGCCCGTCATCTTCACCAGCCAGAGCAGGTTTTTTCTTCGTGGGCAAGAAAGATGGTGGACTGCCTGACTCCCGACGACAGCTCCAAAGATTCTTAGGATTTGCCGATTTTTACCGCCACTTCATCAAGGGCTACCGCAGCCCCCATACTCACCTTGCCCAACCCTGACCTCCGATTCATTGTGGAGGTTGATGCCTGGTTGGAGGGAGCCAAACAGCCCTTTCTGGTTCTTACAGACCACAAAAACCTAGAATACCTCCGCTCTGCCAAACAGTTGAACCCTCATCAGGCCAGGTGGGCCCTCTTCTTTGGTGGATGCCTTATCCCGCATCCCAGCAGATGCCTTATCCCACATACACGACCCGGATGACCAGCTCCAGGACCCTGACTACAATTTACCCTCTTCTGTTTGTCTCATTCAGGCCCTGGCCCAAGCACCACCACCCTGTCGTCCTCATCTCCTCTATGTTCCCAAGGATCTACGCTCCAGGGTCATTCACTGGTGCCACGCCTCTAAATTAACCCGTCACCCTGGGGTCTCTAGAACCCTTTTTGTCATCCGGCAACGCTTTTGGTGGCCCTCCATGCCCAAGGATGTTAAGGAGTATGTGGCCACATGTCCTGAGTGTGCGCAGGCCAAGACTCCCAGACATTCCCCCAGAGGTCTTCTCCGCCATTTACCTGTCCCAAAGAGACCCTGGTCCCACATATCCATGGACTTTGTCACTGGACTTCCCCCCTCAAACGGCATGACCACCATCCTCACAGTTGTTGACCACTTCTCTAAGATGGCTCACTTCGTACCCCTTCCCAAGCTGCCCGCCTCCAAGGAAACTGCTGACTCCCTCCTCACCCATGTCTTCCGCCTTCATGGCCCTCCCCGTGACATCATTTCTGATCGAGGACCCCAGTTCACAGCCAAGTGTTGGGCAGAGTTCTGTCGTCTGCTGGGGATCTCGGTCAGCCTTTCCTCCGGTCAATCCGAGAGACTTAACTAAGAACTGGAGTGGAGCATGCACACAACTCCCTTCCATCTACAGCCACGGGGCTCACTTCCTTCCAAGTGGTCTATGGCTACCAACCACCTTTGTTCTCTTTCCAAGACTCTGATGCCATGATCCCATTGGCCACTGCTGCGGTTCGACGTTGTCACCTTGCCTGGCAAAGAGCACTCCAGACCCTTATCAAATCAGTGTCTAGTTACGAGAAGTGGGCCAAATAGCGGCACTCTCCTGCTCCACAGTATGACCCAGGCCAAAGGGTCTGACTTTCCACCGCGGACCTTCCCCTTCGGGTGGAGAGCAGGAAGCTTGTGCCTCGCTTTGTTTGAAATCAAGGTTCATCACGGACCCTCGTAACCATGCCATCACGATGAGAATGTTTTCCATACCGCATCCATGTTTGATTCACGCCATGCATAAGTGTTTGTCACTCCATGTGATTTCCTACCTGTGAAGTTCAGACGAATGTTTGACTACGTGCCCATGAGTAACTCTAATTATTGAACCAAGCATCATCGACTTCTTCAGTGTTACTAAGTGTATATGTTCCCTGAAAGGGATTTTGGACTTTCGTATATTAAATATTGGATATTGTGTCACTAAGAGACTTTTTTGGAGTTTTTTTCACGTCAAGGATTGGAGACCCACCACGACTACATTCCACACACACACTGCCAGGACCATAATCCACTCCTCCCCTTAAGATCCTTACCTCCCCTCCAGACTCAGCTCGTCTCCCCTCACACTGTAACTGGAGATCAGCGCCACCTAGCGAGTCGGAGGGCTAACCACATCGCCAGCCTGCTTTGCCAACAATAACATTCTTTAATAAATTTAATTAAAACTGAGAAGTTTTAATGAGCCTGCACCTTTTGGGTCCAACCCTAAAAACTAGCTCTTTAAAATAACCGCTGTTATAACTGAGTCCTTGCCAAGAACCTTGGCATGTCGTGGCTTCCTCTGTTTTTAGGAAATGGGTTGTGACGCACCAAGTCGATCATTGGCCATCGGCTGCTTCGCTTAGTGAATCGGGGCATGAGGGGAGATGGAAATGGAAGTGATGAAAGTAACAAAGCGACAAAGTTAAGAAACATCTGAGGTTCTTCTCATTGTTCTTTTTCCCCTCATCGAAACTTTTTATTTGACAATGTTTTCACAAGGCGATCTGGAATACAGAAATTGAAGACCGACTGATGAGCATTATTTAGAAAAGCCCGGCTCGTTACGACATTACATCACAGGAATGTTTGTGTATTAAATGTCTTAGTAAACTAGCTGGTAGGAATAATTATTTCCTCTCATGCAGGTGCAGAACCAACATACTAGCTGGCCGTAGGCTCAAGTCTCTGCCGTGTGTTCAAATGCTCTTTTTTTAGTCGCAAATGGAGGCGACAATCAGCCTTCCTCGCTCCTAGTTGGTATAGCCAACCGTAATACGAGAGGTGCTAGTATTGGCTTCGTGGACTTCATCTGGTGCCCTCATTGTTTCAAATTTAGTTTATGATCAAGCACATTAGCATTTAACCCAAAACATCAAGTGGCTCAAGTGTTCAAGTACCAGGCTGTTCTCATTGCCAAGGCTTGAAAAAGCGCTGCTTTGTCTAGTTACATGGGTTACATGCTGTCATCGATCGATGCTCTGAGCTTTCAGTGTAGTGGAAAGCCTGAAGCTTCAATATTTGGTACCTAAAGCAATGACTTAATATATAAAGTTAAAAAGTCTCACTGGGAGATGGACGGGTGTTGGATGGTACAACAGGACACAGAACTTTTCCACAGGAGACCAGGGTTCAACTCTAGTGTGAGACATTGTGGATTTCAATGATGAACGGAACACAATGTGGTGCATGTGGTTACTATAGAAAGGAAGAACAGCAACGTTTGATGCCTTGGGAAGTGCCATCATCTGACACTGTGGGATGAGAATTTGTCAGATGACAAGGTCACAAAGCTGCTAGAATGACAGAGCCATTACATAGAGCCATAAATCAAATCTAATTCCCGATATCAATTAGGTGGGAATTGTAAAAACTGTGCTCAGTAAAGATGAAATAACACACAGTTAAGAAACTCTATCCACTATCTATTAGCTCGCTAAGAGTTTGAAAACGTTTGGTAAAGTAGCCTATGAGGCTTCAGTTGCTTCCGTTATGCTTTGCAATTTTGCAAAGCATAATATTTAGATTCAGCAAGTGACCTAGATTTCCATATGGCCCAGGGTTAATCCATCTTAACGATCGCTGGGCGTCTTTGTACAATTGATACAGCAAAACAACACATGCTATGTGAAGCATCCCTTTGATTGCTTTGTTGCGCTGACATCTGCTGTCAGAAAGAGTGGGGCCCCTACCTTGCTCGGGTCCACCAGCCAGACTACCGAGGTCAGGGGGCCTCTTCCCGCACATAGCTTAAAGATGGCGTCCTTCCTGCTGCCAGGCTGATGTCAGGGCACAGGAATGTTCAAAAAAAGAGCACACTGGGGGGGCCTTGTTCTCCAACACTGAATAGTCCTTGGCGGCAATCCAAACCACATGCCACACAGAGCTCGAGATGGAGTGAGGGGGCAGGGAGAGCGAGGACTGGAGGGAGCAAGGAGAAAAAACAGATAAAATGAACAAAGCTGGGAGATGTGTGGAATTTGACATAAAGATTTGGTTTGACGGATGGCTTGAGGTGATAAGGTCTGAAATATGCAAGACACGAGTTTGGACATGCAGTCTTTGTACAGTAAAAGCCTCACATGAAACTGAATTTTACATTTGAGATTTTCATTTTGAATCGATTAAAGTAAAACCTTCCCTCCCCTGGTCGTAGGAAAACCTTTTCCTGTTTTGATAAAACACAGAAAGTGAGCAGGTATCTGACTTTATCAGATGTCTTTATACGTGGATTTCTATGAGTCTGGCTTTAAAGGAGACGCTGAAAGCAAAAACACATACTGTTGCTCAGGCACAGGAGACATTTTTAAGAGGTCAAACTGATTAAACTTTCTCGATGTGCAGTGCCGTGAGCTGCCAGGGCCCCCGTAGATACAGTATATGTACATTGTATACACAGTGTTGGATTGCAGTCTGGGTTCTTTATTTATTTTCTACCTTTACTTTTAAATTCTACTTTGGAACTTATATAAATGTAGAAACAAGCATTTCACTACATGTCAAACATAGTTGTGTATGTGACAAATACAATTTTATTTTAAAAGGAAATGCAAAACACTTCTTCTAACCCTAATCCAAACCTAATTCTAAAGCCTGAAAACAAGACTCAAAGCCTCTATCAGCACTGTGAAGATGTGAGGACCGGCCAAAAAGTGTAATAAAGACTCATACACACAGCATTCACTGTGGCTGCTAGCAGTATTTTGTACATTTTTAGATTGTCGGTGATTTCCGAGTACAACATTTAGCCGAAAATAAAAAGTAAAAAGCTCACAGTCGACAGAGTCCCCACGATGACATTATCTGTTTACAGAGTGAACAGCAAATGAGGGGAAGGGGGTGATTTACAACAGGCGAAACACGATCTCTGTCAGATTATACGAAGGAGGTTGATTCAGAGTGAAAGAGAAAGTGTGGATAAAATGTGAAGGGAAACGTTTAAAGAGTGACAAAGTCCAGTAAATTACAGGCTTGACAGGAAAACGCTCTCGATCCACTTGTTCAGGCTGGAACAGAGCAGGAGTCAGACATGTTTTGGTGGGATTCATGGTGTATGTGATGGGCAATGGCCAACAAATCAAAGGAAAAGATAAAGGAGGGAAGACATACTGTATGTAGATAAGTCATGTAAAGTAGACAAAACAGACGAACATGAAACAGAGGCAGAAGCTGATGATGTGATATCACATCAGGAGGAATGAAAAGCAGCCATCCACGCACCCACCCACCCACCTCCATAACACACACTAAAACAGAACACTGAGTCACTGTTCAGACTAAAGTTTGACACCTAACAACCAGAGAGAATCCAAATAAAAACATGATGTAATTCTCCTCCTGTAATGGAGATGTTGTCTTTTCATCATCTGATCAAACAGACTCACAGACATCTCAGCCCATCTGGGACATGATGTTCAGGTGAATTACTAACAGCCCACACCTAGTTTGACGTGCAAAAAAAAAAAAAGGTCACCAAACATCTACATGATGAGATTCTCCACAATTGATGGCGTATTTGATTTATTTTTACATAGGAAAAAAAGGTTTGAAGTCAGTTTTCAATTTGGCCCTAATTATTCTTAAAACTAGACGTTTACTTTGCCTCTGGTTCCTTCACCCACTGTTTTTTAAAAAATGTTTTCATAGAAACAGATTAGAGGGAAACTTTGGCAGCATCTATTTTAGAGAGTCTTCTTACATCATCACCACAGAAGAAAACTGAATGTTTATCTTTCTGTTTCAGCTCACATACCTTGTTCAATGCAGGAACGGGGGATGGGCCAATTACACATAATTTCAACCACACCACGGTCTAAAATATTCTGTCATGGACGTGGGACACGCCACAAAACTGCGCTAACCAATGGCCCAACATAGACCAACTTGATGTGCACTAACCCTTTTTAATTGCGAATGCAAACACAGAGATTTGGTTGGCATTAGGTACAAAGACACATTTAGTCATTCAGTTTAGGTTTAGCCACTAAATAAACATGGTTAGGTTTAGCTAAAATATCATGAACACGTTTAAACTCACTGCTTCCTTAGGGTTTTACAACGTATGTCATGTATTTCGAGTGGCACCACAAATGTAACGTCGATTACATAACATCCATCCAATTCAGTGCCTTGAAGGGCGACTACACCAATTTTCAACTTGCTTTTTATGGCTTTAGTTTAGGATGTAATAAAGCCAGAGTGGTTTTTCATCATTAGGACTTCAGGTAATATCATTGTGGGAGTAGTGTGAGCAGGATAACAGAATCTGAACTGAAGGTTCCTCCAAGTGATGTCATCTAGAGGCGTTTTTCTGCTAGAAGGAGAGAGATGTTTTAATGTAGAGAAGACAGACGGAAGTTTGATGCCATTTATTATGTACCAACCAGAACTAGGCCCAAAAGAAGCATGTTCAATGTCAGTGACACTCTCCTTTAACACTGACTTAAATAACCAGGTTACGATCGAAAACCTGCGCCTCTGAAAACCGGGCTCCTGTGGAGAAGTCTTCTTGCACCGTCCAACTACACTCATTGCTTTAGGTGTCAAATGTTGAAGCTCCAGAGTTTCCATTGTACTCAGGCGACAGCCCCGTGCATCTCTTAGTGATGCAAAGGGCAATGCAGCAGTTTTTGACACCTTGGCAATAAAAACAGACGTGTAGTATTTGCATCGAATAATGACTGCGGCTCAGTTGGTAAAGCAGTCATCAGTCATCCACAGGGTCAATGGTTTGATTCCCGCTCCCTTGAAGTCGGATACTAAAAAAGACACAGAAGCTGTCCGTGACAAGTTCTCCATGGACTCAACAATCCAACAATAAAAATGGTAAAAATGGACCGAATGGGATTTTGCTGACATACAAACACACTGACATACAGTACATACAAAACACATAGATCCTGGCTACAGTAAACAGCATTTGTAATGATGCAGTTTGACTCAAGCTGTGTGTGCTTGATGTGAAAATGCCCAGCAGCACCTCTTCAGATCTCCTCGTGCAGCTGTTGCTGTGCTGTGACATCACTTTGGAGCTTGGAGTCGGGCCAGCGTCTGACCTCCCCTAATGAGCCTCCCATGTTATTGTAAGGCCCAGTCACGTCTGGGACATTTTCCTCTTATGTAAGGCTCAGCATGTCCAGACATGCAGTTTTAACCAGTTATTTCAGCCCAGTGCAGGAATCTGCCTTACCCCTGCAGCTCAGAACAAGATGTTCCCAACTGCTAATGCAGCATTTATGTGGAATGTCAAGCAGCATGAAAACAACCACACGTCTGCTGAGTTTCCCTCAGCACACGAGGCAGAGTTAACCATTTAAAGGCCGAACTGTGGTCTGTAAAACATTTTTGTGAGGCTTCAGAGTGTCAACACACTATGCAAGGACATTGGTACCAAAATTACTCCTGTTAGATATTTTGCACAGGGCTCCCAGAGGATCAATCCTAAGACATTTGAATGAAATACCTCAAACATATGGGGCACAAGGAAATTGAATACTTGCAATCCTGGTCCCTTGTGGATTCAGTGTTCCCCCAGAACTATGATCCAGTCCCACTTTGCTAAGTGCAGCCTCACAAAGCTGCACGAATGGCTGTTTACCTTAAATCTTGTTTATGTGAGACTTTTTGTTGCTTTGATTCATATTTATGTGGAGGTTTTACCAGATGCCATGTAATGACTGTGCCCTTTATACAGTTGTAATAAGTATCTTAAAGTTCATCTGGTCTTATTCATCAGCTGGTGACACCATCTGCCTGCTATGGGACAACTCATCACAGACAATAGAGGCCCATAGATTGTCCAACACTGTTCATTTAGATAACAAAAGTAGGCCAACACTGTTTTAAAGGCTTATACCCTTAAAGACGTTCTGGTTCCACTTGACTGATGCAATACTATTATATACAGCTTACAGCCTGAGATGTCTACTGTTAAAAATGCATGTAAACAGCACTTAAGGGTATGTCACGTCTGCGGGCTTTGTGATTGGTTGATGCAACAGGAGCTCTTTAGTGGTTAGTGGCTCATTTTTATTTCACTGAAATCCAAGAGAAATCCCCTCCATAATCCAGCAGACTCCCCAGAGACATTCAACAACTGTAGAGAGGAATATAAAAAAAGAAGAAAAAAAACACACCCGCCCACAGGCTTTTGATTCTATTGAAAGTGTTGAAGAGGTCATAGAAAAAAAAATCATAGCTTTAAGATGTGAGGAGGGAATTAAAAGGAGTGAACATGCGTATGAAGTGTACAACACAGTGGATGGTGTTAAAGTCGGGATAAATCCCTATTTGCATTTGTATAGATACATCCATGAGAACAAAGAGACAAAGAGTTTCATTCCAGAATGAGACATCCACCTACACAGATGTGAAATTAAAGGAACAATGTGTGAAGCAAACATTAGAGGCGTCCTGACAGAAATCTGCTGTCATCACTAAACACTGAGACAAAGATAAAAAACTCTACTGAAGCTATTAAGATTTGGAAAGTTTGTGTTTATACATTTAAATATGAAAGAAAAAGAGGGAGGTTAGTTTCTCCAACGCTGATATTTATTGATGTAAAGGGGCTGAACAAAACAATAGAAACACACTGAAACACAAACTTCAGCCTCCAAAATAAGTGCAATAATATTCAGCAAAAAAAAAAAATAAATATGGCAAAGTGAACAATGTATATTATGTCTCTGTCTATATAAGTAGGTAGTGAGAGAGATAGAAATATAAATATAAAAGTGTTGATTTCTGAACTGCAACTTTACTTCATTCACAATGTACAAAGAGATTAGTTTTAGTGTCTTCATATCACTACAAAAGTGCAAATGCATGTGTTTGTTATTTTAAAGCATTGGGTGGTGAAATGTTGTGTTCTTAACATAGAGCTGAGAGTGGCACAGACGGCAGGTCACAGTGACCTTTGACCACCAAAATTAAATCAGTTGATTCTTTGACATTTGTGCCACATGTGAAGAAATGTGTGATCAGCCAGATGGACAACCTGAAAACATAACCCACATACATTTGTTTACTTTACTTATGACTGATGATATTGAGTCATGCAGAGAGTTTTCAGTTCTGAGATGTTTGTTTTTGAAACTGCTAATACTGAAGGTGCTTTTTACACAGTAAGAGGGGGGAAGATAAAGGGCAATATACCAAAGTGCACGCTTGCTCAAAAATCCCTGAAAAGAACTTTGTCCCATCATTTGCATATCGCTTTAAAATGTCAATGTCTTCGTCCACGTGGGGATGGAAGATGTAGTGGTTCCAGTGATGAGTCTTGTAGATGACTGGTCCTCACATTACACCACAGGAACTACAAAAATCAGGAAACAAAGATTGTTATTATTCTTCACAGCACAATGCAAAAATGAAACCAGAATATCTGTAGAACTGTGGTTTAACGGGTTAAATCTTGAACTTGAATTGGTGGTTGAATGTTTCTGCACACCAGTGAAGTTGCAGTTTGCATGCATCATTTCAGACACACCGAGTACCATTGGGTATTTTTGCAGATGTAATGAAATTATAGAAGTGTTCCAGAGATATTGTGAGTTAATATCAACCACCAAAATCATCTCAGTTCATCCTGGACTCCAGGTGGATGTTTGTGCCACTTTCCAAGAATTTCCCTGCAGGTGTTTCTGAGGCGGCGCTTTCACAGTGGCTATTGTTTTTGGCATTTCAGGCGTGATTATATCTTTATTACTGTTTGTAGTTTGTGTTTAAGGCGTCACAACAATAAATGATTTACCAAAATCAAGACCGATAAGATGTGGTGTGTTTTCCTAAAAAAGAATGGCACTGTTTCATAAAACCACGCTGAAAATATTAACGCCTGGACTGGACTTGTAAACATCCGGGTTTCAAGCACTTGACTGATAATAACACTGTCAGTATGTTAAAAAAAAAAATCCTTTCGGTTTGTCAGCTCCTCAGGAAGGAATGGGTGTGCTGCACACTTATGACTTCCAGTCAACAATTCCAAGCTTTCAGACTGTTCCAAATGCAGATTGCACTTGGCGTGGTCATTGTTTGAAATGTTGTTTTAGCTTTGTGTGTACGTGTGTGTGTGTGTGTGTGTGTGTCTGGGGGTCGTGATCTGACACCCAGCTGCAAACAACATCCTTAAAACCTGGATCAAAATAAACAGTGCAATTCCAAAGAACCACCTGGAGTTGGCATTTCTTAGCACCAACGTAAAAATACACACAAGACTTGATTCTACTTGCAACATGTAACTGACACACCTAGACAGGAAAATCATTCCACATGCATACAAAGCATTTAGTGGTACAAAGGGCACAGTATCACAAATACAGTAGAAAGCCGCTCCCATGAATCGGCTTTCAACCACTTTTAATGCTGGTGGTGTCCACTTGAGGACCATGCATGTTCGAATCCCTCACCAGATACTCCATCAACACGGGTATCCGTGCAGCATCCACTCCGCTGACGTATGCACAGTGTGTGCAATAAATTGCGTGCACACATTTGTGCTCTTGTCTTGGCAGAAGCTGCCATTGCTTTCTGGAAATGTAATCCGCACAGAGGACAACCCTGTAAGAGCCAGATCAACACAATAAAAAAGTCTGGGAGGGTGTGTCTGTAGGGTGCACGTCGACCACTAAGTCTGCCAAAATTAGTTAGAGGATGTTTGTCGGTGCATTGCTGAAATTCTCTGGTTACAAACATGCTCCTCTTGCTTTTAAAAGTGAATCTTTCTGCACTGCTGTTCACAGAAGCCTCTGACAGAACCTCCCCAATCCAAGTTTCGTTCTAGTGCACATCCAGGAAAAACACACACTGGATCTTTAAGCTCTGCACACTCGGGTCCCTGCCTGTCTCTAATGCGCGGCAGCTTCTGCCAAGACACATCACTCACGGGCGGCGTTTTGGGACCAACTACAGACAGTATTTGCTGTGTGGGCTAAATGTGAATTTAATAAGTTCCAGAAAGAAGCAAACAAAGTCAACGAAACCTCATCTTTCTCATCTAAATATAGGTTAAAGGGATGTGAGATTACAGCCGGTAATTCACACAAGTGGTCTTTAACTTGTTGTGCAGTCCCAGTCACTCAAGGTGATGTGAAGTATTTATTTAGGGAGCATGTTGTCATCCAGCTTTTCCGAGCCTTGATCCTCACTCAGCTGTTGGGCTCCGCTGCAGTGACACAGCGGGGGAGTTTAAAATAACTGCCTTTTTGATACCTGTGAGTAGGACTGACACTGACTACACTACAAGGAATTAGTGTAGTCATGATTATTTACTTTGGAAAGACTTGTCTCCACAGGTCCCTATAGCCCTTCAGATGATTAATACAAATTGTGGTGTTTAAGATGTCTTAATTCCAGCTTGATGATGTGCACTGGCTGTGGCTGCATATTGCATGCTCTTCCATTGGGTACAAGATGCATTTTTGCAATTTAGAACCTGTTTTGGGAAAATAAAGGGTTTTCACTAGTGATGACTGTGCTGGGGATTTTTACTGTATAGTGATGAAAAATAATGATGATCGGTAAATCTGCTAATAAACAGAAAGTTATAAGTTGTGTCAAGTTGAATAAACGTCCAAATAAAACCACCGAAGAAGGAGGTGGATTTCACGCTGCATACACTGACTACTGATTGATTGGCGGAAACTTTTGGCAGGTCCACTGCAGAAACACAGCACAAAGAATACTTTCAAAGAAGACTTTCAGCTTTCGTCTGAAAAACTCAGACGAAAGCAAAATTCAAGGATACTTTTTTATAGACTTTTTCTTCATGGTTTCTTATGTTGCACTGGTGAGAAAGGAAAATATCTCTCGAGAGTGTAGATTAATGTGTTTCAGTGAGACGTGGCTGCAGGACAGTATGCCCGACACATGCATCAGTATTGACGGCTTCAGTACAATGCGGGTGGATGGGAGGAGAGAGGAAAGTGGAAAGGAGGTTCTCACACGGCATATTGATCGCAGTCTATATTCTCTTGTTTCATTTTTACTGGTGTGTCTCATTCCTGAGTCAATGTGAATTGACTAATGGATTGAGACACACCACTGATAATAGGTTCTGACACAGCCAACTAAAGCTTCCAGGCCACAGCTGCAACCTTCTCAACAACTGGAGTCATTCGGTCGAATTTATCAGTAAACCAAGATTAGAATAGGTCAACAGTTTTGTCTTTTTGCAGTGTTCTGTGCATCGGTTTTTATAACTGGCAACAACATTTAGGTACTTTCCTCTAAACCGAAAAAACACCAGCTGACACTGTATGGGCCAGTAACCAGCCAGGCGCTCCACCCCAACACTTTCTGCAGCACTTCAGTCAAAATATATAACAGAACAACAGACTCAGACACAGTTTCTTAAACAACAAGGATTTGATGTTAATTCTGCACATTTAAAAGCCTCATATATTTTATGCCATTCTAAGTCCATTAACATTCACTACTGGGGTTGTTGCTGCTGCTAACAGTCTTTCTAGAATCAGCTTACCCGTTCCAACATACTGGTTACATCATGCAAGGTGGTTTTTGCACAAAAAAAGAGGGAAAGAAAAGACTAATGACTGGGTCCCTCCCTCTGTTTTGTTGGGATTAGTGTTGGAACACGGGGTACAAACACTGTGATATTCACCATTAGTCCATGTAGAGAAAAGCTAAGATATAATTTGTGGTTTTCATGCATCTCAGCACACCCAAGGAGGGGAGTGTTGACGTCAGGCCTGTTGCATATGCCGATGATGTAGCTCTATTGCTTTAATTCAGCTGCTATCGCCGGCTTGCATTGCGGTGGTTTGCAAGCAGGTGTGAAGCGCTACAGAGTCAGCAGAGATGCTGGTGGCGGTGTGGCCCTAGGGAGGAGGCCTAAAAAAAGAACCAAAACCTATTCTTGGTAGCGCAAAATGGGTCTGAATTGTACAAATATTCAAATATTTAGTGGTTGAAACCAACCTACAAAGATGTCTAGAGGATACTTTGTGTTAGTTTCATTTTTAGTTGGACTTGCGTAATATTAAAATGTTCCCTGCGGTCAAGCTAAATAAAAGGACTCTGCTTTGAATTATTAACATAAAAACATTTTTCCTTTTGCTTGTTGAAAATTTCCTAAATGCACATCAAGTTTTTTTTTTTTTCTCTTCTCACTGAGAAAAACCTTTGTATTATGTAAATATTTCTCAAGTTTATCAGGTCAAAACAAAATGTCTCCTATTTCACCATGACAACTATTCTCTTTTATGCGCTGCAAGCTAAAATTCAGCATATTAAACAATTCTACGTTGCTTAGTAAACTGGCATGAGCCTCCAAGAAATGGGCTGATATGTGCATTTAATTAAACTTTAAAATAAGAAAAACATTACAGTATTTTAATGGACAGGGGCTTAAATATAAAGGACCTTTCAGCCAGCTGCTCAGTGACACACAGCCTGCTCTTACAAATATACTATGTGTTGACTATATGGACACATATACAAGACATCAGAGGAATTTAGCCATGGTCCCTTAGCACGACTGCAGAAAACAGGTTTTGTGTTTGCACTGCCTTTAAGTAACAGCTGGTTACATAAGTGCCCCCATTGCTTTCCTAATGTTATGTATTTCCTGTTCAAACAGGATGCACACAACGGATTTGTGTTTTTGTGCTGACCTTTCTTTTTACACTGATTTAAAGTTGGTGGAGCTTCACTGGAAAGATGTCAACATCACTTACACCAGAGGTTTGCAAGATTAGTTTACATTAATTTAAAAATGTGTGACATGAGGATATTTTACTAACCATTGCATCATTTAAATTAAAGTGATAAAATATGTTGTGTTTTGTGCATATCATTTTTGCTTCTATGTAATTGTTTTCTGTGGTTTTGGGATTAAATAAACCAGCTGAACAGAGAGCGAGTGTTGAAAGAGGAGTCAGTGTCAGTGGGAAATGTGTGGGTTTCCACGGTGTGAGAATTCCTCTCTAAGTTCCCACCAGTATTTAACTGTTGACATGTACACCTTTCTTAATACCTGCAAAAGTCATGTTAAGTCACACACTAAGCTCAAACTCAATTATAATATTGCTCTAACTGCTGTATGAAGCTATTCATTAAAACCATTTTAAATTCTGTGCAGCTTTTTCTCTTTTTGTTAAGTTTTCTGGGCAGTCATCCAGGTGAGGTTATCTGCAAATTATTTCTGGTTAGTTTGGATGTGTGTGGAAGTTAAATGTCTCTTTGGTGCACCTGCTCACAGCTCATAGACACACAGTAGATTGTAGCAGATTGCTAACAGATGTTAAGTCCCAGTGTTTCCTGGCATTCCCTGGGATGTTTACTTTCTTTGAGCTGCCATACACCTTCACATTTGGCGACATCGTTTATCTCAGCAGTGTTGACATGTTTAAGGGACTTATCTTGCTGAGAAATGCGTGGGAATAAAATTAATTGGTTCTGTTGCTTCACATTGCAAACACACCTCCTGTGTAGCCAAAACAAAAGAGAAACCAGAAAAACCTCTGAGAAGAGCAGGTTAGGTCTTGACTTAATGGTGATGGCAGTTGATTGATTGGTAACTTTTAGGACAAGGTTTAGGGTAGTGCTAAAGCCAAGGCTTGAATCAATTGCCGCCAAAGTATAGACGCTTCCTGTTGAACCAGGTTTTACATATTCTGCATACAAACACACAGTCCTCCTTTACATCCAGACACACCCTCCCTGGACGGAAGCCATTGCTCATTCGTCTCAAACTGCAGCCTTTCAGCTCGTTCAATAAAATACTGTCCAAAAAAAAAGATGTGTACATGTAAAAAAAGACGGAATGAAAGGCTGACATGCAACGAGTATATGACTTTGTCAACGTCAGCCTGCTTGTGTGAGTTTTCAAATGCACCGCAGAGTAAATTTACTTTAGGAGGAAGCAAATACAGTCAAATACAGATAGTGGAGCTGGGAACATGGGACAGTGAGGGAATAAACAGATGCTTTGAAGGACAACCTGTTGCACAAAGGGCACGGAGGCTTTAACAGATTAACAGTTTGTGGCTGAAATAAAAGAAGGATTCAGGCAGGAAGATGTTGGCAGCGTGTTCAAAGGTTTGCGCTGTTGTGGAACTGTAAAAACAGATCATGACATGGCAGAGCAAAGGTCACTTTAAGGAAGCAGACGTTAATCTTAAAGGTCTGTCAACTCTCCAGCTTTGGACAATATTGGGAAGGTAAAGAATAAAAGACATCAAAGTCACTGTGACGTGTGACTGAGGTTAGTGCGTGATCAGACACACAATATGGAACACGAAGTCCCAGCAGAGCAGGAACAGCAGACCACTGAGATGACATTGTCATGAGGTCATCCATTTCCTGTGCAGACTAAACTTCCAGCTGCGTGATTCTGGTTCTTCATAATGTGATTTGCTGAAAGAGGGAGGTGGAGAGAAAGTGTGGCCAAAGTTCAATGACCCCGGCATTAAACCAATCCAACTGAATAACCAGACCACGGGACACGAGTGTGGAATTTTAGTTACCGGAAGCGGGTTGCAGGTCACAAGGACGTCACATGACTGAGCCCATTAGAGTGACTCATTACTTTAATCCAAAAAAACACTCATTCCCTATGAGAGTGGGAACAGTTAGGATTGATTCCTATTCCTTTTGTAAAGTTTTTATGGTGGAAACAAAGCCAACGAAAGTCAGTTCAGTCTTCAGCTCGTCCACTGTCTGACAAAAAGCCCAGACTTTGCCTTGTCAGGTTAGAGTCGAGCATTATAGTCGACACAGCAGAAAGAAAAAGAAAGCAGTGAATTTAGACATATTTCCACAGCAGCCTTTTAACTTTGTATTTTCATATCTTTTGTTCCAAATAAAAGTAAAATTAATACAGGCTAAAGCAATTAAAGTGGCAATTTACATACATAGGCTGCATGCAGGTTGGTTTTCTTATGATGATGGTGTGATGACAAGGTACGAGTCAGGAGGACTAAAATGGGGGATTAAAAAAAAAAAATCAAGAAATTATGTAAAGATGACATACAGAGGAAAGATGATGATGAAAAGACGTTGATGAAATATGCAAGGAGGATAAGACAAGACATGGGGCTAACTAGATGTCCAACAACAATGCAGTTGGTGCGATCTGTTGTCCACTTTGACAGCAACAAGCTCCAGGAATTGACAACTGTAGTTGCAGACAGTAGCGTTGCACCACGGACACTTATTGAACAGACGCCTGCGCCTGGTGCGCAGCAGGCCTGTTCCGGGGAGAAGTCAGAAGCCACAGCCTCTAATGCTACTGCTCATAATTTGTGTTTGACAGAGCTCAGTTAAAAGACCCAAAATGAGCAGAAAGAGATGCACGTCAACCACAAAGAGTTAAAAAAAGTCGAAACTGATTAACACCGACCTGAAATTCTTAAAAGCAGTAGCAAAATGCCCCCAAAAAAAACGCTGCACCTAATTGTTGAAATAGACCAAAAATGACTAAAAAGTGACACAAAATAGACAAGAAGACACTAATTAATAAATCCTTGTCTGTGCCCAGGGGCCCATTTTCTCATGATCTACCCATGCAGTACATTTGTTCTGCATTTCACACACTGTCCATCTGTTGTCCACTTTTATTCTGAAGGGTTTAAAATAAACATGAAGAAACTCCATTAAAAAAAAACTAAAACTAAACACTTTAGAGAGGCGCTTCAAGCAAAAAAGCAAACTGAATTTGGGTAGAATATCTCTTTAAAACAGCTGCTCTTATCACCAAAGACCGAAACCCGTGTAGGAGTGTCATGAAATGTGAGTAGCGTGGGCGGCATGGGGAGAGAAAGACAAACACTGCCTCGCAACACAGAGACGTGTATTTCCCCCTTCCACAGATTCCAGCGTCAGGGCCTCTGATCAAGTCAAGAAATGTGTGTGGGAGGCAGAAGTTGGCCATTTTGCCCTCAAAACACTGAAGGTGTGAAATTTTTGCAGGTGAAGCAGGGAAATTTTTATGTGGGGGCTGCAAAAGTACATGGTCTTTCAGAAAAGCTGTCAAAAAGCAAATGCTTTTCTGGATCTGACATGAAGCCACAAAGAGGAAATGACACTAAAGGGAGACAAAATATATCCAGACAGGTAAACACATCATCTTAAGTGGGTTGTATTTACATGTTAGGAGCCTGGGGCACATACTTATGCCTAAAATGAGGTTTGGATGCAGCCTGTGATATTTGATGGGTGTTATCTGCCCAACCACAGGAATGATGTTTAGAAAAACCAGTAAACACCAGAGGGAATAAATGTTCTTTCAGACAACAAAAAGGACTCATTTTCATTCCGTCGCTGGGTTATGTGCAAGCATATCATTGCTGTTCCATAATTCTGGTACAGGATACTGTGGTGTCTTGTCAGATTCAGGCCACGCACTTATGGTTTTCTAGGTTTGGATCTTTTTCATGAGATTTTTTTTTCAAAGACACACTGCATTTCTGTCAGCTTCTGCAGACTGTGTTGGTGTTGTTAAGCCCCTCCTGGCTCCGGTTAAGAACGCTCTGCATTCCTTTGCGCATAGCTCTTGTTTTTCTGGCCTCACAGGAGGCATGACTGGCTGTTAGTGGAGCCTGACAGACCTTGGATCACTGAGCTAATGCTAACACAGTTTGTGTGCACCCTGCATGTGACCACTTGAGCTTGTCAGGTGAAGTTCAGGCCACATAAATGTGACTGGTCAACACACGTGCACGGCTGGCAGGCAGCTCTGTCCTCATGGATCAGATTTCCAGAAGGAGGAAAATTGCTGCAGGAACAATGCAACTGCAGCAAGCTGTAAATGCTACTTCAGCAAAGGTGCAAAGGTAAATGCAGCACACTGCATTAATGCTGAAACTATGAGTAGATAAACAGAACGTGGTGCTCAGGTTTCCTTCCACAGTCCAAAGACATGCACGGTAGGTAAACCGGTGACTCTAATTTCCTGTATAATATTTGTTGGGTGCAAACAAAAGTTCTAGACAAAGTGAATTTATACCTAATCATTTCACAAAATCAGACTTTGAGGGAGCCCCACGTGGTGTCAGTGTCCTGAGATCTCTATTATTCATCATTGCATTACACCATGTCGACATGTGGGACCGTTCTCACAGGAACCAGTTTTCCCGTCTTTCTCACGCTTATCGCTTATCGGTTTCCAGGCTAAATAACCATATAAGTTGCTTCTTCTAACCCTTACATATGACCAATGGCAGTGACTCTTGAAATAGCGCCCTTGTGGTGGCACGTGCCCAGATCTTCGTTGTCATGGAAACAATCAAAAACACACAATTACGTGTGTTTGACATTGAGGCATAAAAGAAAAACTTGATTAAGTTTAGCAAGAAAAATCCTAGTTTGGATTAGAATAACTGCCTGTGTGTCGCCATGGTTACAATAATGAGCGCTTCACATCTGGTTCACCTTGGGAAAGTCCTGGGTTTTCTGACCTGACCATCAAACCCATAACTGCAGAGTTTAACAACCGTCTGCACAAACAACATATGGACTGGGTCTGTTTGCAGATGGGTTGAATTACATGAGATAGTGTCAACAAGACTGCGATTACTGGCAGTTTCCAACAGAAAATGAGGAGATAAGTCAAGAAATATGGAGATACTGGGAAACATCCAAAGCTGATAAAGAAATAAGTCGTTTGTGACAACGTTTGTGTCAGTGTATCAATATCCTGCATCTCAAAATGAGATACTTTGTACTTCCTACTGAGATATAATATTGAGAAAGTATCTCATTATTTTGAGTTAATAAGTACATATTTTAAGATACAACATATTGACATCTTTCCCCCAAGTGGTGAAAACGGGCTTCCAAAGAATCGAATGGAGCAATTTATAATAACGAAGAGTCCAGTCCACATCACGGGACCAGCATTTCCACTTGTGGCCACTGCAGAAGAATGGCCTCCAAACCAAGCACCACTAAGGACTTGGAACTTATAAACCGCTGCCATTTGTCTTTGATGCCCTAATTTTTTACCTTCATCTCAAAAAAAAAAAAAAAAAAAAGAAAAGTCATGTTAGATAAAATTGACACTGCTGGTCGCTTAAAATATGTCTTGACAGCTCATGTTTCTTGTCCCTCTCATCACCATGAGCGATTTAGCTACAGTATCACACTTATCAACTACTGTAGTGAGCACAATGTTATCGCCACTGCCAGAAATGATGGCCACAGGTAACAGAAAGGCATAATCCCTGAAGACCCTAACCATAATATTTCATTTCCAATTAGCTCTAACAAGATGAATTTGTAACAGCTGTAACAGGCCCTTTGTTCTGATCGCTCATCAAAATGCAACAGCTGAAGAACCAATGATTCATGTGCTCATAGAGTTTATTTAGAAGAAAACAAAATGCTGCATGCAGCACTTTCAAGATCAGAAACAGAACAGCAGCTTATTCTCACAGAGCTTAGATAACCTATCCCAGATTTATCAGAGGAATCTGCTTTCAGTCAGCAGCCTCTGAGGTCACAGGGCACACTGCATTACAACTTTATCATGAACAAATGATTTTACCACAAAGTTGCAGCAGATGACTAATAACACAGCCAGTATTAAAACGTGTGTTATCATCTCCTATTGTACCATATGTGGTTGGCAAGTTGCTCAACAGTTCCGGTTCAGGGTTTAAATTTGATCATAAACTGTTTAAAACAGTCGAACTGAATTCAGGAATGACATCACTCAGCTAGAGGTGACATTCCCTTTGTCCTTGTCACTAAATGCCAGTCACTCTGAGTACCTTACCCTTCAACGTATGAGTAGAGGTGAACAGGACTGTTTATGTAGGTGCTGACATGAGTGGGACGCTGTTGGTTTATAGCCTAATTCTGACGTGCACTTTAACCACGAAATACGCCGTTTCCTGTCTCAGTGTCACATAGTTGTAAAGTCTGTGATACTGTCACTAAGTGTCACTTTTAAACTAAAACTTTAGTTTAAAAGTGACACTTATTTAGTTAACTTTAGTTTAAAAGTGACACTAGTGACAGTATCACTTAGTGTCACTTTTAAACTAAAACTTTACTTTAAAAATTACACTTATTTAGTTAACTAAAGATTAAAAGTGACACTAGTGACAGTGTCACTTAGTGACAGTATCAACTTTATCACAAGTGTCACTTAGTGACAGTGTCACTAGTGTCACTTTTAAACTAAAACTTTAGTTTAAAAGTGACACTTATTTAGTTAACTTTAGTTTAAAAGTGACACTAGTGACAGTGTCACTTAGTGACTTTATCACTAGTGTCAGTGACAGTATCACTAAGTTTCACTTTTAAACTAAAACTTTAGTTTAAAAGTGACACTTATTTAGTTAACTTTAGTTTAAAAGTGACACTAGTGACAGTGTCACTTAGTGACTTTATCACTAGTGTCACTTTTAATCTTTAGTTAACTAAATAAGTGTAATTTTGAAAGTAAAGTTTTAGTTTAAAAGTGACACTAGTGACAGTGTCACTTAGTGACAGTATCACTTAATGACTTTATCACTAGTGTCACTTAGTGATAAAGTCAGAAAATGACACTGTCACTAGTGTCACTTAGTGATAAAGTCAGAAAATGACACTGTCACTAGTGTCACTGGTGTCACGTTTAAACTAAACGTGACACTTTTAAACTAAAACTTTACTTTCAAAATTACACTTATTTAGTTAACTAAAGATTAAAAGTGACACTAGTGACACTGTCACTAAGTGTCACTTCGTGACAGTATCACTTAGTGACTTTATCACTAGTGTCACTTTTAATCTTTAGTTAACTTTGATAAAGTTCAGTTTAAGTGACACTAGTACAGTGTCACTTAGTGACAGTATCACTTAATGACTTTATCACTAGTGTCACTTAGTAATAAAGTCAGAAAATGACACTGTCACTAGTGTCACTGGTGTCACGTTTAAACTAAACGTGACACCAGTGACACTGTCACTAAGTGACACTAGTGATAAAGTCATTAAGTGATACTGTCACTAAGTGACACTGTCACTAGTGTCACTTTTAAACTAAAACTTTACTTTCAAAATTACACTTATTTAGTTAACTAAAGATTAAAAGTGACACTAGTGACACTGTCACTAAGTGTCACTAGTGTCACTGGTGTCACGTTTAAACTAAACGTGACACCAGTGACACTGTCACTAAGTGACACTAGTGATAAAGTCATTAAGTGATACTGTCACTAGTGTCACTTTTAAACTAAAACTTTACTTTCAAAATTACACTTATTTAGTTAACTAAAGATTAAAAGTGACACTAGTGACACTGTCACTAAGTGTCACTTAGTGACAGTATCACTTAGTGACTTCGTCACGTTTCGTGGTTCAAGTGCACGTCAGAATTAGGCTATAAACTAACAGCATTCCACTCATGTCAGCACCCACATAAACAGTCCTGTTCACCTCTACTCACACGTTAAAGGGTAAGGTAGTCAGTGGAACTGGGATTTAGTGACAAGGACAAAGGGAATGTCACCTCTAGGTGAGGAGTGCATTCACTTAGTGACAGTATCACTAAGTGAATGCTACTTGTAGAACTGCAGCAAACATAAATATTCACCACAGATGCAGAAGCTTGCTTAGTCCAGAATGAACAAAATCCAACTATCAGCATAAGTCTCAAAAGCTCACTCATGCGTTCTAGTTCTGTGGTGAAAAAACAGAAGACAAACAAGCCTGTGGCCTCTATTGGGTGCCTGCCAACTTCATGGTGACTCCAGGAAGTCACTGCATCCGGCAGAAAAATATTTTGATATTCATACTGTAGCTCATTTCATTTCTACCAGAGGGCTGGAGCCAGCTTTGGCTGTGTGGACTATCTTTGTCTTTACATTGTAGACAAACTGGGCCTCTGTTACGCATTTAACCATTTCATTCCATTGAAATGTTTTCTGTAGACAGGACTGTGTGTGCTACATTTTTTTTTATTTCACTGACCACCTAGTTCCTCGAGGTGACGTGGTCTATGGCGACATTAAGTTTGTGCATCAGTAATGACGCTAAATAAACAAATTTTACAGAGCAGGATGTGCTTAAAGTTGAATTAGCAAATCACACAGCTCCGGTCAGCACATAATGAACTGGTTCTGTGGAGACACAGATATGAAATGTGTTTGCTTATGCTGAGTATGCTGCTAGACTCACTCTAACTCACTTTTTAGGCACGCAAACAGTGAACTGCAAACAAAAACTCCTGCGCAAACACACTAGGATCAGATGACATACTGTATGGCCCATGGCAAACACTCTGGATGCATATATGCACATTTCATGCGGAACAATCGTTGTTTGTTAACTACACAGTGGAAATGAACAGGTGAGATACTTCTAATCCATACAAACTTTTTTCATGCTTAAACACCGGCAACGGGACTCCATGCTTGGAGTCTGCAGCCAGATCTAAAAGCCCCAATGCTCACTAAAAACATTCAATTAAATTGACATTTCTGAGAACGGTTTGCGCATCAGAAAATAGATGGACTTAACGAAAGCTGAAGACAAACACCAAAACAAACACGAATCAAAGAAGCATGTCGACGAGCTAGTTCAGATCCATCATAACACAGCACCCACGCAGTCTTCTCTCAGGGAGTTTGATCCCACAATTTCCATTGAGGTGATTTACAGTCTTGATAAGCTTTTGCTATGTTTACAAAAATAGTAGCATAAAGATGTAGTTTCCTGCTAACACCATGTTTGTGCACCGTCACACCTAATGTGCATTGATGCAAACGTAAATGCACCATAGGCCGCGTTTTATGTTTTCACAGTTAATGCAATTTAGAGAATAAATTGTGATTTGTCTTAATAACATGCTGCTAACTGTGTGCAATCTGTTGACTGGTCTCATTGACAGCAAAGGTCTAAGAAGGAGGAAATTACAACATTATGAATCATTAACTCTTATTTCTTTTGAGCTTAATTGTCCTATGATTCTACAATAAAACAATAAACTGTTGTTATTGCTGCTATTTGTTTTGTATTGTTCTCCCAAAAACAGAAAACAATTTAAAACTGGTAGCTGTGTGTATCATGCTTCCTACATTTGTGTTCATTTCAATTCTGCTGTGCGTTTCTTACTCTAATTCAATTCAACAAGAATGAATTACTCGTGTATTTGATTTGATCAGGTGTCAAATGGATGCACTTTCGCATTTTCTGAGTGTGTAACTTCCTCAAACAGCTGGACGCTTTAGTTTTTAGCAAATGTTCAAGGTCGAGGTACATTTTATTATCCACATGGGGCAATTTGTGCAACCACAAAACCACACACACCACACACAAACCACAATAAAAACATAATAAAACAACACAAACAGGTTGAAGGAGTCATGTAGTGCTATTCGGGAGGGCGATGAAAGCTGGGACAAATGAATTCTTAAATCTAGTTGTCCTACATTTTACCAGATGGCAGCGGCTTATATTCTGCAGAAACTGGAAAACTGTGCTTTTGTATTGAGTGGCAAGTTGATCAAGATTAGTGCACAACCACATGATGTTCTCCAACCTTAAAGAGACCTGAAATGTTAAAACTGCACCATTCACTATGATGTCACTGAGAAGCGACACTATCTGACTCAATATTGGACACGGTGTTACTCAAACTGGACTAAACTGTGCAATTGTCAGTGATGCGCCGATACACATTTGGTGATCTAGTGAGTATTTCTGGCAGCAAGTGTATGTGGGGGGGATGTCAAAATAAACTGTGTGTTGGACGACAACAGAAGAGCTCGATGGTACAGGCCAATAAAATACTGCTTACACAAGTGACAGTTCACCTAATTGTTGGTTATTCCAAGGGATTTGTTGAAAAACTAAAAGACATGGAGTAGAACCAGTGTCATCCTTTGTCCAAGATGTTGTTCAAAAGGTCTCCAAATAGGACACTGTGTTTTTATGGACACATCTGAGCAATTACTAAACTGCTAAACCTCTTTGGAGATTTAAAGAACTTTGAATTCTAGTGCAGCAGGATTTAGATACGCAAACACTGGATTAAGCCACTGACAGTGAGAACAAAAACTATCACAAATATTTTGAATTCTTCAGTTCTATCCATGTCAGAATTTGAGTGGATTATATATCCAAATTGTCATAACACACAGAGCAACCTTTTCTTTGTCTCTGTGAAATGGCAGCTCTCTTTCTGGCTGTGTGATGGTGACAGGCTGGCGCTGGCAGGACACTTTGTGTCTTTGGTTCTAAGCTGAGTGCTTATTTTGTCTGTGCTGTAATCCCTTCTAACGCCAGCCATGGGGGAGGATCAAATACTTACGCCCCAGATTTAAATTCCCAGAAAGGCCTTGGGAGACAAAACAAAAGCAAAACTCACAGGAAAAAACCCTAATTGTCATTTGTTCTGTTTTGTTTTTGTTGCATAGGTGTGAAGGTAACGACGGGGGAAACTACTGGAGTAATTTCATCTGCTTAGTAAAACATTGATCAGAGTCTGGGCAGCACCTAAGATTCTGACACCAGGTAATTTTTATGGTCTGAAGATTACACCCACACAGCTGGGACAGTCTCTACTGGGTATCACTTCAGTGAAATGGGTCTGGATCTGGAGCAGCATGATCAAATCTGGGCAACAAAGTGAACCAGTATTGCTTTCGCTATTCATCACGTACTGCCGATGTGCCCCTGAGCAAGACACCTGACCCCATAAAATCCCAAGTAGTGGGTAATGTCCAGCACTGTGGTTTGACTCAGGGGTTATCAATCCTGGTCCTTGAGGACCCCTGCTCTGCTGGTTGTCCCACTGTCCCTACACTAACCACTGCTCATTATCTGGATCAGGTGTTTCCAGGAAATGAGATGCTGAAAAATTCCAGCGTCTCCCCAGTTGACTTCGTCTTCCCTCACTCCTTCCTCATCCAACATGGTATCTTCCATCTTCTGATTGACCAAACACACCTGATCCAGGTGATCAGCAGCGGGTGGAGCAGGGCAGAGGATAGTGGGAAAACTGAAGACCCGTTGTTTTATTGGTCAGCTCACAGTGTGTACAGAGGTGGGAAGTAACTAAGTACATTTACCCAAGATCTGTACTTAAGTTCAATTTAGAGTTTGTGTACTTTACTGGAGTATTCTATTTTAGCTATAATTTTAGTCCACTTCAATTCAGAGGAAAACATGTAGCTTTCATTCCACTACGTTTATTTTACAGCTTTAGTTACTGGTTATTTTAACTAATAATTGATGACGCGTTTTTATGAATTAAAATGTGCTTGAACTTTACCCGTTGTGCCATTTTTACACAAAGTCACTGGGTAACTTTGGTACTTATTTTTAAAATAACCCGAGGTCATATATCTTCTCGTTATTTATCTTTGAGAATCTGTGGAATTAATCATTGTACATTGATGTTAACAAAATAATCAAGTACTTTCTTTTGCTTTTACTTGTACTTCCGTACTTTAAATGTTTTTTAAAGCATGCACATTTGTACTTCGACTCGAGTAAAGAATTTGAAGCAATACTTCTGCTTGCACTTTTACTTTAGTTCGTGTATACTTCCACCGCCTCTGTGAATGTGTGAATGTGAAGCAGGATGTTGCTGAAAATGAGTTTATGATGGTTTCAAAACACAGCCACCTGAAATACCAGAAACCAAGGAGGAGTTCAAGTGAGAAAAGTATCGATGTCTTACAGATATGATAAAGTTATAACGCACAGCAGTTTCTTATGTAACAATAAGAACGAGTCCAGGAGGTGAAAGTTGGCGTCAGCTTCCCAAGTTCTATTTGTCCTGTCAACGTCAGTGTATGTTACATTATACAGGATCTGCACCTGTTTTACACACAAAACTGTGTTCACAAGACTCAAGTAATAATCTATAATAATAACAACAGCAGCATAAAGTCTGTAGTCATTCCAGAAGGAGCTGAGTGAAGTGAGAAAAGACCTCAGTTGGTCTCACTTGAGTCAGCATCATCTGGGGCTTACAACTACAAGTTTGAACCTCGAAGTGTTGAGTCAGGAAGATACGAGTTTGCCAGACCTCTGCAGACCACGCTAAATTAGAATACACACCCAAATCCCTGACTAAGTACTGTTGGTAGTCACACTGCATTGTGGTGCTAGGTAAGTATGGAGAATCCAAAGCAGCCACAAACAATAGAACAAACAGTGAAAAGAGATGAAGAACTCACAAACAATGATGAGTCCAGGCACTTTCTATAGTCTGCCAGTAAGCAAATATGGGCAACTTTCTAATCCTATGAAATAAAAAAGAGAACACGATGTAAACACAAAATAATCACATCTAAAGACGAAAACAACAGCCCATTATTAAAACTTGTGTTGACAAAGATTTCATTTCCATTGTGCTTCATTCATGTGAACTTTAAAGCACACAAATGGAAACAAAAGGAACAAAGTCAAATCTTCAGCTCCGACTCAGGTCAAACAAAACAAACCGAAGGTGTGATCACACAAAAATTTATAGGATGTAATTTTCTGTGTGTACTGTCTCTAATGTGCTCTATAGGAATGAAAGCACTCATTACATAGATCATTTCAAACGAAATGCGAGATCTACACGCAACTGTAGATCTGACTGATTAGGTCAGGTTAAGTTGAACTAATCTTGAAATACCGCTGGTCCCACTTAGACATGATGAACGAAGCAGCTGCACTTCACAATTTAAGGCTCCAACATAAGCAGTGAAACTGAACATAGATTTATGCAATAAGTAAAAACCTCAATTCTGGTTTGAGCCCTAAATATTGTAAATATTGTATGCTCACGTACGCAGGTGAGTGTTGGGGTTTTCTCTTTCCATTAAACTCTATAAACATTGCTGGCATGCTGTAACTTTCTGGTTTCTATCTAAAAACCATCTCTGCAGATACGTTTGGGAAATTGTGACATTCGCCTGCATTTGCTACATTAACCTCTTAAAGTTTTGTTTCAGTGATGGACGTTTCCCCCAGTTAGACAACTTCAGCCAATGGAACCTTTTGTGTAGAGGATTGGGAATAGAGACTTCACGTACATGCCACACCCTGAATTCAAGTCATACAAAAATGGCAACAAGTAAATATGCTGCAGTGAACTTTAGGTTACAACAATGGATGAATGAGACAATGGGTTTGTGTGGGCTTCAGTCACCAGCAAGGCAAATGTCATCAAAGAATTCAAGTTTCAAAACTGACTCTGGAAAACTGTACATATTTGTGTTGGCAGGGGAAACAGCAGAAGTACAGCATTGACATCACAAAGTAATCTACCAGGAATGTGTGCATCCATGCACGTGATTGCAATGTTGTTGGGTAATATCAGGATGTGGCAAAAACTGAGTGAGAGTCAACTTTATTATCCTGTGTTCTAGAAGTGGCTCAGTCCAGTTTGGTCACGATGTCCAAACCACAGACATCAAGTACATGTGCACAGCGATAATTTGTTTCGCATGAGTTCATTTTTTTGCTGACAAAAGTCCTAAACACAGCACAGATGAGGGAAGAACAAGGGGTCTGTAATGGACCCGATGGGAATGAGTTTATCTCTTGAACTTGAGTCATCAAATTTAAAAAAGGGTTTTAACAAACTCATTCATTCTACAGGTTCCAAGAAGGCAGTTTGCGGTTTGTTTGCGGTGAGGAAATCAGTCATATGTATTACGCACAGCCACATGCTGAACTTCTCCAAATGACCACATAAATGGATGATCCCCAGCAGCACAATGACTTCATTCAGATGAGTTCAATGCCCTTTAAAACTGAGCTCCACAGATTGTTGTGCAGAGAATGTTGGAGGCCACAGGCGACAACAAATCATCACAAGACTGCACAGCAAACAAGTTGGGGCTGAAGCTGTAACTGAACCCATCCTTCTGACCCTCCATCCACCTGATGATTTATCCAGACATAACAACTTCCCACCTTGGAGCATTTGGGTCAAACAAGCCCAGGCCTGTTTGACCCTGAAATCCCAGAAGTCAATGGAAAGAGGTGCCTTGCAGCTTAGTGCTTTTGCTCCTTGGGTCCCAGTTCATACAGGTCCAACAGCTACCAAAGAAATGGCTGACCTACTTTTCATGTTTGTCACCCATTGTTAATGTTTTGTAGTATCATCAATAAAAGAAGAAATCCTGTTATTGGAAGGAATCAGGTGTAAAGCAGGAAATCACAATTGTTTTATCAGCACTGCAGTAACCTCTGGCCACATACAGCTGGTAAAGAGGTTGTGCCAAGAACATATTGTAAACTGCAGGTTTGCTGTAACCTTAAGGGAGCTTGATAAGTTTGATTCTAAAGGTGAAATCAAAGAACTAACTACTGTTGTGCCACCTCACGTGGCCTTCGGTTTGGCCAAAAGGACAACTTGAGCACAGAGTAAAGTCTATAGCCAACGGCAGCTACCACATCTGCGCATGTGTAATAGCAATTAACTCTCCATACCAACATGTAATCTGTATTTTCTATTCAAAAAAAAGGAAGGCAAAAAGATAGAAATGTGGAACAACGCATTTTCCGCCTGAGTCTGCCTCTTCTGAATCATTCTAATCAGTTGATCTTTAGTTCCTGTATTTCAGATGTTCTGAAAATATTCTTGTACTGGAATGTGTATGGCCAGTGGCCGAGCCGTGTTGTGTTGTGTCAATGGAATTAAGACATTTTTATCCTTTGGGTTGGTACGTTTCACCTGGTAACACAGTAAGACATCAGTGTAGAGGCGATCTTACTCGAAACTGATGAGATCGCTGTATGACGAACACTGAACATTTATTGTACTTGCTTCTCAACTTAGCCGATGACGGGTCAGTTGTACAAACAAGTTTAAGTACAGTAATCTCACAAGCATGTTCGCAAACAGCTTCATCAAACAAGTTTCTCAAAGTCTGCCTGAACTCACTGAACTCGGTGGCCTCCACAGCTACACACTGAACCTTTGTTGCGGTCCGAACCGCCTTGTGGTCAGTTCCTCAGCTCCAGCTACCGTGTCACATCTGCACCCTTCAGTAGCTGAGGCTGAGCTGAACTCTCTTGTAAAAAATCATTGCTATCCTTTGTTTCCTTGACGACCGGACAACAAACTTAAAAGGCAACCATCAAAGGCAAACTATCAAAGCTATATGATGTCACTAATGACATCATTAGTAAACAAATACATAACTCCACACAATACAGTACAGTTCACAATACACAATACATGCTACAAAAAACAAACTAAAACTGAACTTAAAACTGAAGAAACCCTTGGTTGGTTCATACAGTCAGGATGGGTGAGAGTTGAAGTTCTTTATCATGGAAATGCAAACCTGCAAATAGTGTGATAAAGTTATTTGGACTACTTAGTTTTAGGTTCATATTGATGGACTGGATTCTGTCTTTCCTTCAGCTGCTCAGTTATCTGGCTGAATTGCCAAATGGGCATGATGGGCGACTGTTGGGTCATTCTATACTTATAGGGGGTCCCTAAAGTCTTGACTACACTGCCGATCAGTTGGCTTTGGTTATTTGTTTATTACCACCCAAATGGCAAATATCCATGAAAAATGCAAGTCCTGCTGTACTGTAGCTAATGTGTACTGGAATAGGTGTTAAACGTTTAACTTATGTGTAACTTAAATAAGTGGCATTCAATGAAATGACAACAAAATAATTTAAGTATGCCACATTCCTGTTAGCTGTTCCAGAGTCCAGATGACATTTAAGGCGATGTTTTTTGGTAACTAAATAGTTTTATCCCGATGTCCTTGCGGACAAAGTCCCTGCAAAATAAAGAGTAAAGAATGATTTTACCATTTGCCATCTGGAGTATCAAATAAAAGGAAGAACAAAAAAGAACACTGGCAAGTTCCATCTTGATTGGGTGGGAAAAGACTTGAACATGGGCCAGTTTAGGAGCGCCATATGTACACTGCTGGGGCCTGGTAGTTATTCTTAGACCAAACGTTCCGCTACTTCCTTCCTGTCTGCAACAGGCTGGGAATTTTACTGGGAGGATCACGCCCCTTCCAAAATGAATGCTTGCCTTGTTACTTAACTGATGCTTCTTCAGGGAATAAAACAAACATCGGAAAGCGTGGCATGACATAAAGTGGGGTCAACGACCTGCTCTAAAATACACCGAGTGCTGAGAAAGAGCAGATGGTCGGAACAAATTCTGCCTGAGCAAAGAAAACAAACATGTTGCTGCCGTCTCACAGCAGCCAGAGTTACTTAACAAGAGAGTGCGCTGCCATATAATTAGGCATATTCATAAATACAAAGGACCAACTCACCAGAGGAGGACAAATACACCCACACAAAGTACAATTAAGATGCACCAGAAATGACCCTCTAAACAGCTTTTCACCACCTCACAACATAATGCAAGTATATAAATAGTTGCTTATATAGCGCTTTTTTTTTTTAGGATCAAGGATCAAACCACTGACCCTGTGGTCCATGGTCAACTGCCTTACCAACTGAGCTACAGCCGCCCAAGTATATGTTTGGCTTTTGAATTATTGGGAAGATGAGAAAACAACTAATTTAAAGGAGGTAGCATCAATCTTTTGGCATTTTTGTAATGAAATAATGCTTAGACGCAGCCTTAGACTTTCCATACGAGCTTCTAAAAGCTGATGCATAATCACCTATGCATGCACTTCCTGGGTAACTGAGCAGGAGTTCTGCAGCTCTGGAATCACTTGAATCCTAAACTTGCACTGTGCTTTTATATTTGGACGTTGTTTGCAGTCATGGACACATTTTTCATGCTGGACCACATACATGGCTCTTATTTATAAAATCCCAGCTGGCAGTCATTTGTGCATGAAAAGATTCTGGAGAAGCACTAAAGCTCAGTTTAGCTTAGTATCTCTCCAACTGTATGATCATGGTTATAACACATAAAGAGAAAATAATGTTTCTGATCACAGCAACTGGAGGACACAGTCAGGAGTGATAGTGGGGAGTCTGTGTATGCAAATAAGTTGTCTAATATTGCAATACTGTCATCAATCAAAGAATAAAGTTTCAAAAGGACAAGACGACTCCACTCAGAAAGGAACCCGACACGTCAAGCAGTGTATTAAATTTGACTCATGACAAAGAACTTAGTGTTCAGAGTCCAGGTCGAGGTGCAGATGAGTTGAGGCCTATGATGCATAAAAACCTAATTTTATGCTGAATCCATATAAGAATAACCACCCACTAAAAAACAACAAGGACTCTGATTCATTCACTCTGATTGCTCAGACTATAATAAGAAGCACCTTTCTTATTTGCTTTTTTAATTTAATTGCTGTTCCTTAATTGCTTTTTTAATATACTTTTAACTGCACCAACCAACATTTATATCTAAACACCAACTTTCAACGGGGCCGGGGATCAAACCACTCACCCTGTGGTCTGTGGACGACTGCCTTTACCAACAGAGCCGCCCCACCTAAACACCAACTTTCAACAAACATGTTATTTCAGTGCAATCAGGTTTACTGTACGTGTGCATGGATGATGCACAGTGGCTCTTCAATTTAACCCCCTATAAGGTGTCATCTGTAAATAGCCTCAACGTAGGAGCTTATCAACTCAAAAGCTGCTTTGGAGCCTTCAAAAGGAAGTTACTGTGACCAGGGGATGCGCGTTTGCTTTACATCGCAGATGACACTGCAGAATTTGTTGACATCCATAGATAGATAAGTGTAGGAATAACTGTGCATAATTCAGAAAAGCAGTTTGGAACCAGAGAAACTGCATATGCATATTTCTGTATTTTGCATAAAGCTTTATGAAAGTGGCATTTGGTGTCTGACAGGTGTTATAATACAAGCATTGAGTTTTGGAGTGGTTGCCGATGAATTAAAGTGCACCACCGAGTCAAAACACAGTAAGTGGCAAGTGATCTCTAGGAAGTGTAGCAAAGAGGCACAACAGCAGTACGTGATTAGCAAGCAAAGAATGGTGTGCTGCTTGTTTTTAACCGTACAGCAATGGCAGACTGTGCTAACATTTAATTAAAGCCATGAGACGAACTGAGTCTCTAATTCTCGTCTAGTGAAGCAGCTCTAAAAGCCCTTGTGATGTTGAAGTACTTTTTTTTTTTTCTTGCTGGCTAAAACTAGTAGGAACCTTATCAGCTTTACTTAAACAAACTGACTCATGCTCTTACACAGCTTTAGTTCAAACTCCACCACACTTTGCATTATCTTTGCATCTCAGGATCAGAATTCTTAGTATTCACAGCTTCTAAGTAACTAGCTGAATACTCCTGTCAAAGATAAACTTTGTGCGTCAGCCGACTTCCGAGAAACTGCTGCTTTTTTTAAATTGAAGGGGCGGGCTGTTGCTATGGGGAAGTTACAGGGCTGTTTCAGCCAGTGCTGTGACCGTTTTACCAGGCTGTTCCTCATAGCTCAGGTTACCAAACTGCAAATAAAAAGATAGTTGCTTAGTGTGGAATGCTTCTCTGTGGAGCAACTTCTGAGCAGTAAAACATGATGAAATGGTCTTTATCCAATTCTGAAATATTTAGTTCTCTAAAATGTAGTGTCAAAAACATTTGAAGAAAAAGTTCCAAATTAGAGCCACTTAAAAAAAACAAAAAAAACAAAACAAAAAAGAGGCCTTAAAAAGACCCACATCCTTAAAAAAAAAAAAAAGTTACCTGAACACCAGACAAGTCACGTTCTGAATACTGGTTTAGGCTTTGTGCATTCCCAAAGGTGAGCCAAGCTCAAAATAATCAATACTCCTCACAGTAACTGAATGTTAAATATGTGAACTGCTCATAGTTTCATAAACCACTCCTTAGAACCATCCCATGAGGGGAATGTGTTCACCTGCTGAAAGGTTTCCTCGAACTTTCCACCTCACAGCTGCACTCATACACTCAGTGTTGAGCGAGTGTGTTCAACTACAACAGATCACTCAGATTTTTAAGCAAAAGTGCTGCTGAAATTTTACTTAGCAGCATGTGTTAAATAAGGTTTCCTCTTCACGATGAACATTACTGTGACCCTCTAACCTTAGTGTGCTTAACCAAAGTAGGAGACTTCTAACACAAAAAATTTTAATTCTTTGTTAACTTCCCTCTTGTCGTATCCAACCGCAACCGTTTCATTTTCATTTCTGACGCTGATTATTTAGGTCAGTAAAAATATGTAAATGTGCATAAATGAATGTAAATTTAGGTGGCACACAAATACATTACTATGGATTCTTTAGTTTACTTTGTGTAGTTTTACATAATTTTTGTTATTTACATATTTTGCCTGTCATGGATACACAATCTTAATCTAACAATCTTCCAGATATACAGAATATTTAAACATATTAAGTCCAAACATAGTCCAGCATTTACATTCTACTTAGGAGACCATATAAATACCATAATGTTATGTACACATTTAAATCATGTATAGCTCTAATAAAATGGTTACCAACACAAGGTCTGTTCAAAGTCTCTTCCACTTTCCATATTCAGCCCCAAGACACAACAGTGCTCCATTTGCTACACCCTCAACCCACTTGTGTATTGTGCAAGCTGCTCTATGAAATTGCCTCAGCCTCCAAATGCCTATTGTGTATCAGCCTGTTCTTCACAATGAACTGTGCCAGGGTAACCAGGCTAGTAGCCAACATCATGGGCCGCAGGAGATAATTAAGGGAGGTCTTCTGTGGACCATCACCATGGAGAGGCTCTACCCAATTTCCTCCTAGGACCTCAGTGAATGTTCCATTTGTCCTGTAACTTGAGACAACAGAAGGATCTGAACAAAAAAAAAAAAAGCACCACACATCATCAAGGATTCCCCTACTTGAGGCTAGATATGGTCCACACTCAGATTCAGGATTTTAGAGGACATTTCGCATAAACACATTCCTGGTTTCTCACTTTAATTGTAAGCATCAGGAAAGTAGATCCAAGTGGAGCTTTTACAGTTTGGAAAAGTCTAGAAAACCTTTCTGACTACAGCCAGATCACAGGTTTGTCTGGCTGTAATGTTGACACAGACCATTAAAAATACAAACACTGTAAACATCCAAGTAGCCAATCAGAAGGGACCATTTTCTGGGTAGCTAAAGGAGACTTTCCAACCCAGGAAGTAGACACTGTTATGCAATTTTGAGGATGTTGTGAACCATTTAACCCAGTTTCACAATATAGCTAGTGTTAATGCATTCAGCTCTTTTGCACCAGCTTCTTGCAGATAACACCCCATTGCTGCAACTCGCAAAACCTGCGGATGCAGCTGAGCGCTTGAGGCGACGAAGGCGCTGCTACAGTCAAACTTCTAGGAAACGACAGCCATTGCTGTACCTTGGGTTGTGGTGTGATAAACATCAAAGGCTGTGTCGATGTTAAACTTAGTTTAGTGTGAGGTGGTTCTTTTCAGCACAACAGAAAGAGTGAGTGATGCCTTCTACGTTTGCGAGATTGCTCAGACAATTTCAAAAAGGTTAAACGATGTTAATAACATTTTATTTGAGCTACATTTATTAGCTTACAGCTGGAACTGCAATAAGTCTCTAATTGAAAAACATACGCTTACATTCCTTCCACCAATCACCAGCACCCTTTCAGCTCATTTCACAGCACAAACTATCTTTCTCTCATTTGGGCCATCAGACAACATCAATTTCCACGCTGCTGTACAACAAAGAGTTTTGCATGTGGCTCCTCCTAGTGCAGTTCAAAATTTTCATAAGCTGGCAGGGCTACGATCATGCAAAGCCACCCTGACTCCCTTCAAATGGTTGAACTGTCCACACAAAAGCCTTCATTGAAACTTGCGTTCCATAGCTGCTTTGAATTGGGCCCTGCTTACAAACACCACTGTTGTTCAAGAATAAAGAAAAAAAAAAAAAAAAAAAAGACAGTTCCACTGTGCTTATATAAAGCATACAATTTTGCATAGTCATTGACATTATTTAGAAAAATAAATTTCTTTTTTAATTAAATACCCTAACTTTTGGAAGGCTGACTGGTGAGTGTAATGTCCCTTTACATGAACAGCAGGATGTGTGGGGGTGGAAGGGAGTCAGAGAAAGATGACTGGATGACTGTTTACAAGTTCCATTTCAATCCTCATTTCAGTCCGTAATAAGGGAAATGTAGCCAAATCCAGCATATTACATGTCTGTGTCCAAATTCACCTGGTCAACAGGGCCAGTGTTGCCCCGATACCAAAAACTCCAGCAAAGGCCATGAGTGTGTTCCTCATTGAAGACTCTGGGTCTGTCACTCGAAAGAATTCTACAAAGCCATCCTGGAGAAAAAAGAAAGAAAAGATTAGAAATCATGCTGAAATCTGAGGGTGACACACTGGGACAAAGGTGTGTATGTTCATTGGACACGTAACCATAATTGCCCAAAGAAACCAGTTACACAAGCAGGTCTTTTTGTTTTTTGCTTCATACGGTCTTTCAGCCATAATTCATTGCTTACCCAATTGTTGTTTTTGGCCAGCCAGTCCCGCTGTTTGGAGATCAGGTATGTGGTGATCTCCTCCGACACTAGCTCCACACAGTTCTCCCTGCCTTTGTCCTTTAGGTGCTTACAGACAGTTGCACCGAAAGCCACCAGACTGACAACGCGACCCCAGTTTGTTGTCCCATCTGAAAAGAGGTTTGTGGCCACTGCAGTGACAAAGCTCACGTCATCCCCTCTGTCATCCAGTGACAGTTTGTTGATCATACCTGGACAAATGAAAATCTTGGTCAGAAACTCTTGACATTGACAAAATACTGTTTGACATTTCTCTGAGGCCTGCACCTAAATATAGCACTCAATTCTACTGGAATATGGTTAAGCTGTTAGCTAAACTCAAATTGAATACATGCGGTTATTACTGCAGATTAAAATGGCTCCTGCTAGTGCAACACACTAGTTCTAAACATGGAGTCGGTTGTAAGGAACCAACTGACGCGAGCAGACTGTAGCAGCTGCATCAGTACTTACCATTGTAAGTGTATCTGTGTTTATCCAGAACACTCTCCACAACTCGTCTCATCGTTGCATGTGCTTTGCTCTCATTCCACCGAGGGCCAGAAAGTCCAGAATATTCTTTCAGAAACTGGCTCAACAGTTGCCTCGTGTCGTTCTCTAAGACTTCGTCCCCTGCTGGACAACTGGAGACATCGTTTTCACTGTCCAACGACTGCTCCGGGGTGCACGGCAACGATCCGTCCTCGATTTCTTCAGGGTCTTCCCGGTGGTTTTTTGCTGCGTAGCCGTTTGTGGGGTTGACTTCCAGGCTCATGGGCCGTTTGGAGCTTCCGTTTCCGTTGAGAGAGTCTATGGAGGAGCCCATAACAATCTGCGAGGAAGAAACTCCGGAGGCATAGTGCTTGGCTCCCTCCGCGACTCCATTTTGAGGAAGAATGAAACAGCCCATTATTCCGTTAATAGTTGGCCGTCTCGTCGAAAGGGCACTCATTTCTGTAATTTACTTGACGCTTTTGGTAAGATGAGTATGGAAAAGCGCAAAGCTGCTAGATCTTTGCCTTGTATATATAGAGAAAAAAGAAGAAGCTAGCCTTCCGCTTGGCTGTTAACATTACTCATCGTCCTTCTCGACGTTGCAGTGAAACGGAAGTGAAGCATACGGGGATCGCCTAGATATAGGCCACTTACGTCAGCACGTTCGGGAGCGCCCCCATTACAACAACTTCCGTTTCCATTCCATTCCGTTTAGTGTTATTTACTATAGTGACCACCATATAAAGACAGAAACAAATAAACACGCAATTGATTAAGGGGTTATTCTGGTATTTTTCCATAACCTAAAAAAAATCTGACACACATGGTATTAAAGATAATAGTGGCAACAGCAAATTATTATATTATATACCTGTAAAACCATATACATTAAAATTTATATAAACTTAATATTTTTTTTCCCTTTTACAACAAGACTGCAGTTAAACTGCATATATACTGATGTAATTAAAGTGCTTGGCTCTGTTTTGAGAAATGGCTGATAACATTGATAACTTACTCTGGCACTGATCATAGACTAATCAAGAGAAGGCAGCCCTAGCTGTAGCTTGCAAAGCCATGTCATTCACTCTGTGGACTGCTCACATTTTTTTTTTTTTTTGTCCTTTCGGCTTATCCCGTGAGTTCAGAGTCGCCACAGCGGATCATTCTCCGCATGTTGATTTGGCACAGTTTTTACGCCGGATGCCCTTCATGACGCAACCCTCCCCAATTTCTACCGGGCTTGGACCGGCACTGCTCACATGAATAGATCTTAAATGTTCTACAACATCAAAGGTGATAAGTATATTTAATTAAATACTGTACTGGATGACAATTTGGAGGCACTATTACCATTATATGTTACTTTCAGTCCAATATAATTGAGAGGGAAACATTTTATAGCCTTAGTTACTAATCATTATTTTTTCAGATTAGATTCAACTTTATTGTCATTACACATGTACAATTACAAGGCAATGAAATACTAATAAAAGATTCTTATAAATAATATAGAAATACTGATGTATCGTTATGATGAATGAGCTGTCATTACATAGTGGTTAAAATCCCCTCCACTTTTACCAGAGCTGTTTTTGTGGGTTTTGTTTCTAGGTTACCAAGATCTTAGAGCTTTATCATTATGCATCAAATTCAAGACCGTTTAAAATACACATTTCTTAGCAAATCACTTGTACTTTAAGTATATTTGAGAAAATGATTTATATTGGCATTTTTTGCGAGTATGCAATTCACTGTATGTTACTGCAAACTAGGTTAATCATCTGAAAAGCTGTATAGTAAGATTTAAAATTGTCCCTAGATAATTTTAATAAAGTTAATGCCACCTTTTTAGAGTATGGAGGTATTGTAAGAATCCATTAGTGCTTTAAGTCCAGGTGAGTCCCGTTAACAAGATAACAGAAGAGAGACATTATACACACACAAAATAACCTCTATTGTCATATGACGTTATGGTGACACCTTCCCTCATACTTAAAAGCGGGTCTAGTCATCACAGTATTTGATTCACTTTACCCTATAGGTCCCCACACACCTAGAAATGTCCACTGGTTGTGACTGGTAAGGCTAGAAACAAGCAGAAATTTCTAAGGCTTTCTAAGGCCACATGTTAAAGGACTGTGCCTCCCCCTAGTGGTCTGCAGGAGGTTGTGCCATCTTCCACAGCCCTCATTACGAGTTAAGATGAGTCGAACATTAAACAAAAAAATTGGGAAAAAAAAAACGTGTTATTAATGTAAAAGTTTATTTCAAATACTGACAAAAATCCTCTCACCTACTCCCACACAACTGAAACATTCCAAGTACTCCTGTACTTTCCTAAGTCTTAAAATCATTCCTGTGTTCTCCAGTTATGCTCATTATTACGTAAACCCTTATTCGATTTTTCTTGGAAGCAAGGGTGCCTCTAATTTCCCTGCAGTTATATTGGGCCAGGATGAAATATACTAATTATGCATAACAAAACACAAGAAAAAAAAATTACTTGCAAAAACAACAACAGTTAAGGTAAAAGCAGCACAAAACGTACTTCAGAGCACACAGCCTGTCATTTCTTTATACATTCTGGCACGTTTATCATAGCTGAACGAGAGACACCCTGTGTGTTGGGTTTGAATCATACCCTGTTATTTCCTCTCGACTTGCTCTGTGCAAAGCCAAACGTCACGTAGCATTCAAAAACTCTGGTTTCCCCCCCACACAACACTTTGCAGCTTATTCACCCATTTCTTGTAGAAATCTTCTTATAATGAGGTTTAAACACAATAGGATGATAATTTGTCTGGGCTTGTCGACCAAAGTGTGATAAAGAATACCAGATGAAAAGCTGGATTCAATTTCAAATTTAGCAGCCGAATTTGAATTGAAGCCGAATTGACTTTGCCACAGGAGCTATAGGAATCTGAAACAGAGATACTTGGGGAGAAGAGAGTTGAACTGGTAGAATCAAGAGGATAAGTGTACTTTACAGGGTATCATCTCTTAGATTTGTCTTTGAATCAGCAGCATTTACACATATTTTCATATGATACAAATTCACATACCCTCTGCAATACACTAATATAGAGCAGAAGTAGTGTTAAACTGAAAGGAGAAAGGAACCATTGAATCAGAAATAGCTCAGGCTATTAAAGAGGGAAAAGCAGGTAGGACAAGTCCCTTCCTGTTGAAGTCTATTTACAATGGCTGGAACAGAGAGAAGCTGTGCATTCATACACCATGAGCACATACGTACAGGTCAGTTCTCTTTCACCCACTGCAAATTTGACACTTTTTAAAGTCTCAATGAAAAACAAGTGAGGTTGAGAATGTGATGGTGCATGCACCTTATCGTGTAGACTATGTGGTGGAGTGTGCATTTGTGAAGGTTCCCTGAAGCAGTATCATACACGGAGGCTGATTATCGGTGAGCGCCAGCATCAAGTTTAGATTCTTCAATGTGTAGTGGGTACACATTCAAAGTCAGTAGATTTGGTGATCGCTCATTTGGCATGTTTCAGATCGGAACAGGTGGGACTTGAGCGCGAAGTACAGTCACACTTTCCCCCCTTAATATATGTTACAAAATCTCTGTGCTTTACCAACTGTTGAGCAAGTGCTTCCTGCAGGTCCCACAGCAAGTTTGCAATGATGATCTTGGGACCTGCACTGACCCCGGTTATCAGGTTGCCAACAGTTTACACTGTGACACCCCTGAGACCAAAAACCAGTCTGTGTAGTGTGTTCATTTAAATAAAAGTAACATTGATCTAAAAGGGGCTAGTAGAGTGGGTCTCTAAGCCAGCTAAAGTTTATGTAACCAGTAATAGTAATCTTTCACTAAAGTTAGTGTTTCACAAAGTTAATTGGCAAAGAGGGCGAGATGGGAACCACTACAACTGTCGTATATATTTTGAAACACAAAGAAATCCATGAACAAAAACTAGCTCGATTGCATCAAAGAGAAGTCAACATCCCCCTTTTTTTGCTTAAACAATCAGCTGTAATAAGTTTGGTAGGTCCCAAATGTCTGAAGACTATTTGTATTGCACGTGTCATTGCAAAGCTATCACTGTAGTTTCTATTTGATACGACTTTTGTGAAGGGATACAGACATCAATTATCTGTGTTTCATAAATCGTGGCTTTAAAGATCATGGGAGAGTATTATGTCCAACAGTGATTACATCTGAGATCCAAAAACTGTGTGAGACACCACAGCTTGGGCTTCATCACAGTGTGAGTCAGATGATTAGACTGTCACATTGGAATAAGTATATCCCCAGTTGGTGAGCCTGATAGGTACAGTAGGTAATTTGGCCCTGCTGGTAAAAAAACAAACAAACAAAAAAACAGATTTTTAAAGTCTGAAATCCCAGGATCCCAAGGGAATGGATTTAGCAGTGCCATTCTGACCCTCGAAGCACTTATCACAATATACGCAGAGTATTACTTGCAGAATATGTACTTTGCAAAGTGCAGGAAAGTCCCTCACAAATGTTTCAAACACACATATCTCTATGCAATTTACCAACACCAATTAAACAAGTCAGAATGGCAGGGTTCCAAGTCTTTCAAATTCATACATGAACAATCCCAGCTGACGCTGGGCTGCAGACAAGAGCATGTGTAAATGATTTGTCAGGACAGCTAAATAAATGAAAGGAGGAAGGAAGTGTGACTGTGGGCCTTATGTGTTTGTGTGGATACTTCCTATAATTACGCAGATGCTCCACTCCCGTTATAAACATGTAAGGTTTTTTTTTTTGTTACGTTACAATCATGCAGCATATTAACATTAACAGAGAGAAAAAAAAAAGTGGTATTTTAAATCTGTATAACTTCTGCAGCATGACCCCTGGCTTTGTTTGATGAAAAGTGACTGAAGGATGAGATGAACGGAAGCCTCCTTTTCTCCATTTCCTCTATTCCCCAGTATGGTGTCAGTGAATGCTAAAGAACTCTGCCCCTCACAAATTTGGTATGCAAGCAATTATTCACATACATCTTCCAACCCCTCCCATCAAAGCCAGCCACCAGCATAGAAAGGGGACGCAGAGAAAACGCTGCAACCATGGTTCCTAACTCCCTTGCACACATTAATTTGGTGTCATTCAGGATGCAAAAAGAGAACAAAACATACTATATAGAATACAAAGTGCATTAACTCAACCCATCCAACCCCTGTCCGATGACACACACCTACTAATGCATCTTGGAACACCGAAAACCAAGACATAAGGAAGGCAGCAGAGCAGAGTGCGCAGAGGGGGCAGAGATGTGCGTGGTGGGAAGACAGAGAAGGTTGTGACCTTGTGGGCTGCCAAACCCTTCGTCCCTCCCACCCCGCCCCACCCACATACAAGCTAATGGAGTTTGAACTTATACAACTCTGCCCGATATGTTAAAGCCAGTGATGCCTGGAGATGAAAAGGGTGGGGGGATGGAGTGGAAATTTCAGGGACATGGTTGAAGAAGAGGAAGAGGGATGCTTGCTGGGTGTCCCAGGAGGGGCTGAGGGTGCTTCTAGGTTGATAAAGGCTAGCCGGCTAGCTTGCTGGTCACCAAGGAGGACTTCCTCTGGGGCAGATCCTGCGGCGTGGGAATGTGGTCACCGGTCACCAGGTTCTTGTCAGGCCCCGCCACAGGAAGCTGCTTGTTCTTCATCTTGGCCTTGGCCATGTTGTAGTCGCCCGAGTCAAAGTATTTTTGCTGTGAGAAAAAAGATCAGAGGTCAGTACTTTAGGTAAATGACTTTATTTATGAAAGTTTGAGAGACTTAAATGTCTCTGCAATTGCTGCTCCTGTTTACTGGTCCTGTGAAGTGCTGTTTGTAATGCAATCTCAACATAAGAAATGGGGGGGAAAAAAAAGAAAAAAAGAAAACACAGTCCTTCTATATAAAAGTCCCAATGCTCAGTTAAAGTTATTATGCAGTTTAATGGTCTTTGTTACTGACACTTCAGTTTTCTTCAACTTTGGAAGTGCTGTGTGCATGCTGTACCCTTCAGCATGAGAGCAATGGCACCTAGGTTAAGTTCAAAACAATTTCTAACAATTTTATAGAATATTTAATTATAGCACTATGCCATTTTAATTACCTGAACCAAAAAGTATCATCATATCCTCAATCTGTGCATGTTTATTCTGAGAGTTATCTTATGATGAAGCACTGCGGTTTTCTTTTTGGCGTTACCCTCAATCCGCCTCGGCTACACTTACTCTTAGTCAGTGATTTCCCACAGTGACTTTCAACCATCTCCAGAGGTGGCTGTTCTTTGTAGAATATACAGTATTGTGTAGGTGGAGAGAGAAACAATTTTTCTAGTCAAGGAAAAAAATGAGGGAAAAGAGAGAGAAATGCCTGTATTGTCTTTTCTGATGGTCAACTTACAAATAAAAGAATTGGCTGAACAGTCTATTTAGCATGCTACGAATATGGCTAGGTGGTTTTCTTGTTCACTGAGTAAAGAAATACGTTTTCTATCTGCTTTAACAGATTTAACCCTGTAGGATTTTAGAAGAGAACACAAAAGTGCACATCTACATAGAAACCATAACTGTTTCGTTGTGAACCACATATGATGTCTACATGAGATTATTTAACTATAGGACTAAGTAAAACAAACACAGAGGTATCTTGTGCCTGCTTTTAACAATGTTTAGAGATGTCAATTTTTCAGCGAAAGTGATGCACTGGAGCTCAACTCATCAAGTACATCAGCTGGACCAAAAACACACATTATATATTGTGCGAGCACGTACAGGTTCAGGGGATTGCTGAAGAACATGCTGCGATGGAGGTGGGTGCAGGCACAATCCTATTTCACCACTGTACTGTCTCTGAACATGTCCCAGACAAACTGCAGTCACCTACCCCTTTCTGTAATCTCTTCATGAGAAAGTCTGAGCCGCCAGGCTTCTGGCCCAGGCCAGGGTACTTGGCCTTTAGCTTGGCCTCTTCAGCCTTCACCGGGTTTGCATTCTTCTCTTGGGAGTCCTGTGGAGGCAAGTACAAATACATAAAAAGACTTCACAGAAAACAGGAACCTTTGAAAGTGTCAGCTGGCACATCTTTAGGAAAGTCAAAGCACAACAGGAACAGCTGGTTGTTTGACAAGCGCTCATTTATGTTTACCTAACAACTCTTACAAGACTTAAGCTAAATTGTTAAGTAACTTTATGTTCTACTATGGGGAACTCCCTTCCAAGGAAGACAGGCAATCAGGGTGTTGTTAGCAGCTAAACAGTTTCTTTTATTTTTAGGTAATATGGTAATAACAAAACGTGTTGGTCTTTGCTACCTCTAGGAGTCATTCTTTTGCTGCCATAAGTAAAAACATTTACAGTAAATCTCATGAACCATTTATTGGTTGTGTAGTTATGTATGATTTTTTTAAAGAAAAATTCTAATGATTGAGGTCAGGAAACAATTCTTAATACTTAACAATACTTCTTCAGGTTCAGGTTCTTGTGACATCTGAAGATGGTCACAAAAGCCTGAGGTGGCAATGATTAACACTAGCCAAACTGGTCCAATACAAACCAGTTGTTTTTTTTTTGTTTTTTTTTACAAGTTTCAATTTTCTCGTAGGTAGATATTGAGACTGGCAAATGAGGACACATCCTGAGAAGGTCCACAGTATGAATCAGGTGTTTTGACTAATGTTAAAACTATCACTCCCTGCATGCACGCATGCATACCTGGAGCAGGCAACATACAGAGTAGACCTACTTCCACTATGCAGACAAGATAGGCACTCAGCTTGCAAAGCTTGCTGGGGCAGGGATAAAATGTGACTCAGGACACAGAAGCCGATGAACAGATTCCCTCAGGAGGAGAGGGCAATTTGTGGCACCAAGTGTGCTGATTCACTTGGGTCCATGAAAAGAAATTTATGAGCTACTATATTCATCCCCAATGCAGGGAACTGCAGAATCCAACAACACAGACTTTGTACACTCTCTAGAACAGGTTTAAAATTCCATGTGAAAAACTGTAAATTCTGCTTAGGTAGATACATGCACACACAGTGTATCTGCTTGTTCTAGTGCCTCACTAAAGCTCTATAACCCTCAGGACTGCTTAAAAAGTGAAACCAATAGATATCTAATGGATGGCGTTACAATTGTTTATGATCCATCTGTTATCTTTACCATGTGCAATCCTAATGAAAAGGCAAAAAAAAGTTATGTGGATAAAATTATTGGGACAGTGGGTTAGAGATAGTCCTGAATTGTACCTTTTTTCACACAGAATTCTGAATTTCTGAAGTGATAAGATTATCATAAAAAGCACTGTCAAAAACACAATTGCCTTGCATTGCAAAAATTATGATTAGAAATATGTGTAAATTATGCACAGAACCAAGGTGATTTACCAAAAGTCTGAGTTTGCAACTCCCACTCTGCTGTTTGCAGCCAATCATTAGCTTGTAGGACATGGGCAATATGTCAATATTTATCAATAATCGACTACGAGTACATTTCTTGTGTAAAGTTTTTTAAAACAACAGATCTACTAGGCCACTCCTACATTCTTTCTGAAAGGGTGGCTAAACCTTCAGTTTGCATCTCAATAATTGTACATTATCATGGGACGACTGCAAAGTTCTTATAAATTCTCAGAAATGTTAATTTGCGTTAACACGAAAAAGGTCTTGTACCTATGTTTGTATATCTTACCCTTTAGTTTTCTGTTAGTTTAATCCGTTGCACTGCATTAAAACCTAAGCAGAAGACACCACCTAAAGACATAATTTGACCAAAACATGTATCCACAACTGATGTTTGATAATGCATTGATCCAGATGTGCACATCACTGCCGGCGCTGTAGCAGTGTGTGGATACGCGGAAGCACTACCACACTGCAGTTGCTACCACTGTTAGGAATCTAAAGTCATGTGCCATTTTTTAGGCAACCGGTTTCGCTCAATTCTGTCTTTATTTAGAGGCTGTGGACCTGCCATGGAACGTTGTGATATCCCCCAGGAAAAGCTAATGAGGCCAGAGCTGTGCACTCGCCAGCCAATGACACAAGGTAAGGGACAAAACAAAGTGACACATTGCAAAGATGGCCTGCATGGAGGCTCAGTTAGGGTGACAACATCTCCACCCTGCGTCCTCCACGGCTTTGGTGCAGCGCTGAGCATATTCAGAGCACTTGACTTGTGCTATATGATGTTAGCCACTTCTAGCTAGCATGCACAGTGGTTAGCTGACAACACCAACACAGCAGTCAGAAACCCACCTGTTTTTCGTCCTCGTAGTCCACTTGAGTATCCGAATCCAGATTTTCTGACGACATTGTGCGAGCGTGATGGACAAACAAGTGTCCTGATAGTGTCAGACAACTCAAAGAGATGAGTATACGAGGTACTGTTTGATGTACCTGTACTGAATCTAATCCTTCTTTTCTGAACACGACTGCGCCCCAACAAAAATGGCGTAACGAGGTGTGACATCACCAATGTAGGGGAAGAGTCCTTCTTGCGATTGACATAATACAGTCACCAATAGAGGAGCAGTAGTTCACCGCGTCAAGCCAATGAGATGCCGCAAATGGCGCTGTTCTTTGTGATGGACAGCCTATTGGCCAATCATTTTACAAACTGGAGACTGGGGGGGCGATGCGGAGGCCGCACTGCATCAACACAAATAACCGAAACAAAGCAAACAATATATAATCTGTGCAGTGTGTTCGATTTTAATGTACTATACACAGTGTCATATTTATGAAGAAATGCACGTCAATTTGTTTAACGGCAGCCATCGTGGTCGTTAACATTTGTCTTTGTATGGCACTTTTGACAAGGTAACTGCCCTGTGATTGGTCGCTGTGTGGCTGCCCGTCAATCAAACAATTAGCGGGAAGGCTTGTTTTCTGTTAATGTGTAAGTAAAAGTTATTGTGTCTTTTGTGAGATATTTCCTGCTTTTATTACAGCCATGTGAGTACAAGATGTCAACAGATTAGGTTAGAAACTGTGCAAAGAGAAAACTCCAACTAAAGGGATATTTGGCTAGTCAGAATAGTAGGAAATTAATAATGCAACATTAGCATTAGCTATAAAGGTGGCTAAGGCAGTGTGAAAGTGTGTTTTTTGGTCCTCTTCTCATCATGTTTTCCCTATGCAGATATTTGGTTTGTGGCCTCTCACCAAGGCTATGGCTTGTGTACAACAAGTTAGAAGTTCACAGGTAATTACATTTAAAGTACGTTTAGACTTTAAACCAGCTAGCTACTATGGATTTGCTGTGTTGTGCTTCAACAGACACAGCTAGCAGACAGTGATTGGTTTAGCTGGTCAGTGTTTATTTTACAATTCAAATGACTGAAGCTAAGTAGTCACTGTACGTACGTGTACCAGTCCCACATCTCAGTACTTCTTCACATGTAAGGGGTGCAGCACTTTAAAATGTGTACGTTAGCTGTCAAAAATTCACTTAAGAGTGAGAAATACACATTTATTTAACTTAACTTTTAAAAAGGCGATGTTGCATCACATTTAGCAATAACGATTAACTTAGCAGTGAAACTAGCATTTCATCTGGGATATGCTTTTAAATGCACCGTTTTGCTCTTCAGATTTCCAGTGTTTGTGTTAACTGTTCAAAGTACGAAGTACGGTAAGAAGTAGGTGATTCATGTGTCACCCATGCAGGATACACAGCTGTTGCCTAACCAGGTTCTCTCAGAGCAGCAGTCTTTGGTTGTTGTGAAGAAGCTCCTGGCGATCGCAGTGTCAGGCATTACATACCTCCGGGGTCTTTTCCCAGAGAAAGCCTATGGGAACAAATATGTAGAAGGTTTGAGGGTGACATCACTCAGACTATCAAATTATGCTTACTATTTGGACATATCTTTTAAAAGATTATTTCCTTCCCATTACTTTTTTCTTCCCACAGATCAGAAAGTCATGATTCTTAGAGAGGAGCGTAGCTGTCCTGGTGCCAGTCAGATTGTTCAGTGGTAAATTGAAAGGAAAAAAAAAAACTTGTAATGTACAACGTAATGTAATGTACAATGTTGTTACAATTAGCATTTGATAATAAACAATGGAAATAACAGAGGGAATATAGAATAATAATATAATAATATAGAATTAGTGATATCAACATTACTGCTAGATTTGTGTCATCATCATCCTAACAATTAGTTAAAAAAAATTAAATTCCATTATTTCCACCTAAAAATATTCATTTAACAATACTGATTATAGTAATTTTATCAACTACAGTCATTGATTTAAAAAACAAAAAGCGTAAAAGATTACTGTTGGGTCAAACTGATTACATCTTAAATCAGGTATTTGACTCATAATAATACATCCGCATTTATTAATTTATAAAATAAAATTTTAAACCACCAGGTGGTATTAATGTTGTGGCTGATCATTATTTATATTAAAGTACAAGAAGACTTCGATCATTTAGACATATTTAAATTCCTTCAGGATGCAGGGTTGCTTTGAGGCCATCCAGAAGAAGTATGTAAGTCATATTCAGTCTTGGTCAGACATCAGAAATGAACCATAAATGTAATTCACATTTTTTATTGTATCTCAGTATGTAACATGCTGACAGCAATTTTTTTCCCACCAGCTACGGACGGTCATTATGTCTGTGAGTACATTTCAAATCTATAACTACTTATGTTTGATCCTTTTGAATGTTCGATTGAAGGAAATTCGTCATGGTTGGGAATCTGCTTGGGCCAGTTACGGTAGCAAAAAGACATATAGGCAAATGCTAGGAACTGTAATTACAAAATAGTATTTGAGACTAATTATAAAAAGGATCGGGATGCTAATGTTTTCTCCATTTGGTTTTAGATCTATACTGACGCAGATAACCCCCAGGTATTGGGCAAATTGCCTTCTTGTCCATGTTCAACACTGTTCAGCTATTGTACAGATAACTAGGTTTTTATATCGTTATTTCTTATCTCCCATACAACACCTGTCATATCTTCTCTTTCAGAAAGTGACAGAGTTTTACAAGTTTAAGATCCACTACTCTGCAAAAGGAACACGGATGGATTTTGAAAGGTAAGTCCATTAGAGTAAATCTGATGTAGTGCAGTAAAAACAAGTATGACACATTGTTTTCTGTTTTCCTTTTGGGAGTCTTTTCTGTTTAAACCGTTTACATAAGGGTTGCCTGGAAAAATGGCTAAGATGGCAGAAATGTTTAAGGAGCAGTGGGCAGATGATTACTGCTTGTTTCTCATCCTGCTTCTTTTTTGTATCAGCAACAACGACACGTTTATGAGTAGTTCATATGGCAACACTAAGAAGGCCAGCATCCTGCTGGTGAGGAAGCTCTACACTCTGATGCAGAGCCTGGGTCCTCTGCCAGACAATGTGTGCCTCAACATGAAGCTGGCCTACTACGATGATGGTAGCACACAAACGCACCCAAGCCCACAAAAATGTTTAAACTAAATTGCATAAAAGATTTGAAAGCTTTGCATTTTAAATATTCCAACAACTAGACTTGTGTTTTACAAAAGTGTCATCATGAGCTGCATTTAGAGAGATTTAGCAGCAACTCATGACTGAAGACAGGGCAATATGTCAGGACAGGTGGGAAAACTATTAACGAAATACACAAACGACTCACACTGTGTAGAAATACAAACCAGGCACTTAATTTTAAGGCCTTTCATATTTGCAGAATATTAAAATCTATTGTGATTTGCAACTATTGCCTGTTTTTATAATATAATATAAGAAAACAAGCTTGTTAAACTGGAAATGAAATGTTTGTCATTTGTTATGATTTCAATGTGTTGTTATATTTAGCTGTATTTTGTGTAAAACACCTGTCATATGGTTTACTGTCAATTATTATTTGAAACTGCTCTGGTTAAATATTGTGATCTGCCTGGGAGAGTCATAAAACTGATCTGCATAGTTATTTACCTCAACCTATAGTATTTGACATGTTGGGACGCAAAAATTTCAGTCTACAAGTATCACATGTTTTCAAAACATGTGGTTGCTAATATTTCTTGAGCCATGACTTTTGAATTTGACATTTGATGCTCTGTACTGTTGTTTTCAGTTACCCCTCAGGACTACCAGCCACCAGGCTTTAAGGAGGCTGATAGTGACACCATGGAGTTTGAGAGGGAGCCAGTGAAGCTGACCATGGGTGAAGTGGTCACCCCCTTCCACACTCTGAAGTTGGATATGGCCACGGAAAAGCATAGACTGGAGCAGGTGAAGGACATGACGCACGGACAGATGATAACAAAAAAATGATGGAAAATTTGGTTAACTATGTCAGAGCTATTTAACTTCTAATTCTTCGTATTTGTCATATTAATATTTAGTCAGCAAGTTAACCAGATAACGTCACTGAAACAGCTGATTATTGATGCTCAGTAACGCATTTTGCTAAATGTCTGCAGATGGAGGAAAGTTTTTCAGTGACGGAGAAGTGGGTGCTAAAGATGGAGGAGGATGGCATCCTGTCACAGGTCAGCACACAACTCAGATTTCAAGTGTGTTAACAGCAATGGCAATACACTGAACTCATGCTTTTAACATTTACCATTTTAACTTCAAACATTTTAAAGTATTCATTAAAAACACCATAGATACAGAAAATGGAACAATAAACCCATCTCCACCTTGACAACATTTTATTTCTATTTCTAGGATATGTGCTCTGTATAAACCTCTTTAGGATCAGGGCCATATTTACATCATAGTTTTCAGATGCCTCATTGACATGTCCCTCAGAATTATTGGATGTTCAGAGTGTCATGAACAACACTTAGTTGGGGAAATACTTAAATTGCAGATGCTAGCAAGACTGCACGTTAGATGTGTGAGTCTGTCTGCTGTTGTATTCAGTGTGCTCAATTGTGGTGCTCAGATAATTCTGTGGATACATGTTTTTATCTTCAGAGCCATGTGATTGAAGACGTGGAGAAGCCTGACAATGAGAGCACAGACTCAGATAAGACCGGTAAATCCTCCCACTTGTTTTATGAAATTCTGTTGTAGAGGTTATGAAGTGGATTTAAAATTACTGTACATAGATTTTTGATTTTCAAGCTATTTTACAGAATTTGTGTGTGATTTATGGAGATCATGCAATGTGTGTGTTTTTTATTTAAATAGAAATCCAGATGAGCTGTCATGAGAAGATTGAAAGCTGCAAGAAAGTCACTGAGGTATGTGTGATATTATCTCTAACATCCCCAACACATTTTGAGCAAGTGACACATAGGACAGATAGGACAACAAACTAACCCATTAATACACCGATCAAATTAGTTTGATTCATTGTTGTTCACTGTCAAGTGAAAATCCGTGGTGAAGAGTGAAAACAAAATAATAATAATAATCCTAATCAAAAACTAGGTTCAGAAGTGAAAGTACAACTACTGTCTGCCATTCATCCCTTTTTTTTTCTTTAGCAGCAAAAAAACATGAGGTTTGGTGGGATCAGAAATGTAGATTAAATGTGAAGGAAGTCTTTTTATAGCTGCTCTAACTATTTGTTTATTTTAATTCAAGACACTATTTTCTTTTAAAAAAAAAAAAAAGAAAATATTGGAAGGGGTCCTCAGCTGTCTGGAAATGCAGAATGATTTAAGGTTCTCAGTCAACATGAACAAAAAGCCACTGTGAGTGCACTTAAGGGCTTTGGCATTATGGACCATCTGTCCCCTCTCAGATGGAAACTCTGGTGAAGAAGACCTCTGACATGGAGGTGGGCTTGAAGAGGACCAGAAGTGGACGGATCATCAGGTCCCCTGCGGTCAGTCAGCCAACCTTTAAAGTCAAATCTTTCATTAAACTATTACAGCTAGATGACTTGAGAAAGGCCACATTGCCATGTGATGCCATATTCACATTTCCACTTTTGAGACCCTTCGCTCTGTTAAGCAGTCAACAGAAATCCATGATTGAGCCATTTATTATTCACAAGTCTGCAGTGCAAAAGTATGAAGAGTTACATTTCGGTGTGTGTGGTACCACATTAGAGAGAGAGAGAGCTACGTTTAAATAAAGAGTGGAACAGGTGAAAACAATCAGAACGAGTTAGGCGTGTAAAGCAACCAAAAGGACAGACAGGAAATTGATCTGAGGTTCTACAAAAAAATAGTACAAAACAGGAAGCAAGAAGTGAAAAAGAGAGTCAAACCTGCGACCTTATGGCTGTAGGTTAGCAGCACTAACCACTCTACCACCATGTTGTCCCACATCTGCCAATGCTGATGTAGGTGTGGCCGACCACTACTACAGAGGCTCTTACAAGCTCACTCAAAGATCATTTATGATGTTGATAGAAAATAATCTACTTCTGTGTTATTGAATATTGTATGTCAATTTATTTAGAAGAAATGGAAGAAGCGAATATCATACTTCAGTACACAATAACTGTGTCACGGGTACATTTTGGTTTTAAGAAAAGGAATTTTATTTTTTAAAACGGGAGAACCAAATAATGAAAATGGTGAAAAATCAAATTAAACAGAGGAGCTCATTGGTATAATGTTAATATTTTTTACTGTGTGTGTGTGTGTGTGTGTGTGTGTGTGTGTGTGTGTGTGTGTGTGTGTGTGTGTGTGGGCAGAAGATAAACCTGACTGTGAGCAACATCAAACCAACAGCTGTGGAAAACAAAGTGGTGAGAAACTTGTCCTTACAGCGTCCATGAATTCAAACAAGATGCCAGTTTGACAGAAAATGTATATATTTATAATTTTTATATTAATATAAAGCTCTAAATTAAGATGGGACCCAGAATACTTAAATATGCAGCATTTGTGGTTCTAGTTAGTCTGGAAATGTATTAAATTTACCGTGTTCACCGGTAATGGTGGGTGGTAAAATGTCACACATGACAAACAACTAAATTTCGAGAGAAATACTGATTTGAAAAAATGGCTGCACTTTTACATAAAAACATGTCTATTGTAGATTGAGGATGAATTTCGAAGTGGAAAATGTGTAGGAACCCTGTCAGTTCAGAAATGAGTCAGCGGCGATCACTTTGGTTTCGCAGAGTGGGATGTTTGTCAGGAGGAACATGAAATAGTGTTGCTGATGTTCGTCAACTGCGTGTTTGTTGCATTGTTTTCAGGTTTCTCAGTATGACATCTCCAACAGCCAGGAAACGCCATCCAACTCTGCATCAAAGAAAAAACGCAAATTCAGTGAACCCAAAGAACACTACTGACCTCACATGGGCCTGCAAACACATTTGACATTTCACTACAAGTGAGCTAGTTGTTTTTTTCACACCTGCAAAGGAAAATTGCACTATATTGCAATATTTTAAGGTTGCAATGTAACACATCTAAATACAGTTCTAAAACATTTTGCTATATTTTAATAACCATTACCCATGAAGTCGAAATACAAATTGAAGTAACAATTTATGTTCCCTTGAGGTGTTTAGGGTTGTTTGGCTGTTAGAGTTCTGTGTTACCTGTGTACAAAGCAGGTTTTGTGAATAAAATACTAAAATAAAGGTTTTCGAGTTCACTTAAGCAAGTGTCAACGTTATGTATTTTTTAATGTTTAATATCAGAGTGTAAAAAAGACTTGTCTGTCAGTAAGTGGAATAAACCAATGACCAGAGCACAGGCAGTCCGTGAGGATACTATGATGCATGCCAGGATTTTCTGAGTCATATTTGTATTAGCTGTTAGCCGTCTTTGAGGGAACCATGTTGGTAGGATGTCTAACTTTAAATATGATCTCTCTTCTGCAGGAGTGTGCTTTTACAGTGTCGGATTAGCTGGTGATAATCATGTGCTCGTAATCTGAAACTATATTTTCTAGTTTGGCTCACTGATCCGGATCAAAGTGAAATGGAGTTCTGGAGGCCGTGTGGTCATAATGCTCAGCATCTGCTTCCATCAGTACTAGGACACCTGTGCTTCCTTAGTGGGTTGCAAAAGGAAATGTAGACCCCCTCTACACTTTAGAGATTTAACTGGTTCCGTTTCCTGACAGTGAAAACCTCCAGCTCACTCTCTCTGCCTCTTGAGAAAAAGAACCGTCTATCTTTAAATAGAGCCTAAAATGCCACCATTTGCATGTGAGGCGCCTTAAATGAAGCTGTTAAGTGAAAGTGGATTATATCTGTACACAGTGACCTTTGGGCCCAGATAAGGGCCCATCAGCAGCCTCCCGCCTGCCAAGCTGTGTGTTTTTAATCTTCTATTGTTTTTCCCAGAGAGAGGCACATTTGCTGATAGACTGCCTAACCCACTGCAGATCAATACGGCAGGAAGCCTTTGTGATGCATATCCAAGCAGCCCCCCCCCTTCTCCGTGTCTGCAGCAGGCCAGAGGGGTGACGAGAGAGCGGGACTCCATCAAATAAGTCCTCACTTCCTAACACGGGCATTGTCTTGGCCACCACATTTATTTCATTGTCTGTGTTTTTATGGGCATTTCTGATAACAGTGAAGCATAAAGCAGAATGGGCTGGGAAATCCATGGTGGACAATACACACAGCGCCGGCACATTGACGCTCTTTATGAGCTGTGAAATGAATCAGGGTTACCTAACCTCACAGCCGGACTCCGGTGGCATTTTTCAACACTTTTTATTTATTTGACAGCAGGGGGTTCTCTGAGTATTGATATATGATGAAATGCAATGACAGTAAAGGCACCTTTGCAGGTCTGGTCATGTATTGTAGATAACCAATATCTCTGCTATAGGCATTATAACAACACTACATCACAGAAATGAACCAATAAATAGAACCCAAAAGGCAAATTGTATCCAATGGCTTGGAAACATAAGAAGAAACACACTGAAAAATACACACATTTCGCGTGTCTCAAGTGGCATATTGCCTCATCTGGCATCTGGCCTTGAAGATCAAACACTTGAATGCACAAAGACTTGAATACGTACCACTTAGTTGAAAATGAAACCGCGTAGGACCAAGTTTTATCGGTAGACCAGCGTTGTTGCTAAGCCCATTCCAAGTATATAACAATACAGGGGTAAAGGAATCTAAATTGCAATTTGATTTTTACCTCCACCCTCAATCCTTCACTTGGATCCTGGGACGCTATATCATTTCTGTACGCACACATCTCCCAGAAATGAATTCTGAAATTAAATTCAGGGACACACGTCCAGCAGCCAGTGTTAACAGATCAATCAGCTGCTCAAACAGCAGGAAGGGCCCGCCGGACGCCTCTGTAGACCAATCGGAAATCTGGGTTCAGTTTGTCTGAGTCGATAGCTTGGGCCCAGGCCTGCGCGTGTACAGTCCAGGCAACACACACCGACAGACTGATGGACAGAAAGGCGCAGTCCATCCCAGGGTACCACATAGATTAAAGTCAGCTTCTGTGAGCCTATAGTCGCTGTGCGGTGATTGTGCCTACAGGGCCTATAGGCCCCAAGGGGGGGCAGGGCTTTACAGCAGGAGGGGGAGGATCGGATGGAGTGGACATCCAGCCCAGAGACCGTGACCCCTTTGACCTTGCCAGAAGGGCAGCAAATGTTTCAGAGCTGATTAGCACTTCCCCAACAGAGTACTGTGCTCACTGTTAACCCTTTGGAATCAGGTAGCGAGCAGAGAGGTTGGAGGTGATCACATAAATATGTCACTCACTCATCTAAAGCACAGTCAGGTTAAAACGGGCATTGAGTGAATTTAGATATTTTAGGATGGAACATTCTTATGCAGTTTGATTCATTCACATCAAATAGCAACACACTTTATGTTCCCAGACAATAAATTCCTAACAGCGAATTTAAGGTCAGCTTCAGGTACTTTTACTTACTTGCTTGCTTTTCCTGCTGTGCCTCTCTGCTTCAATCCACTGCATTTGGATCCAAATACTGTATATTTTAGAGCTGAATTACTCAGCTTTGTTTAGGCTCATTGCTTTGTACTGAAAAAAAAATGCCATAATGTCACAGTTCTCCAGTATTATAATGTAAAACACAGTATTTTAGCATCCTGCATTTTCATTCTTCATATTTTTATACAGATGTACATTTTGCTGTTAAGCAAATAAGACATCTTAATTTCTTTCTACATTTACAACAAAGAGCCAGCGCAAAGTGATGCATGTCATACAAAATATTATGAAACAACTTACAGTTCACAGTATAGTTCAAAATATGAATACGGCATTGGACTGTAGTTGCATAGGATTTTGATCAAAAGTAATAGCATTAAGAAAAGTTGAACGTCTTGATTCAACTGAGAGTTGCAGCAGGTTAAGGCCTCGGTGTATTCAGGTAAAGCTTTGAATGTAGGATTTTCTGTATGTGTATGTCCACTTTTACCTAAGTAGGGATCGAAATACTTTTTCTGACATTCTGTGTCGACTTGTTTCTTTGGTTTGGGCAGGTTAACTTCACTTTGACTTCTCTATACTAAAAGATCTCTTTAATTCTACCTAACAAAAGCCTCCAGATGACATCACTTGGGGGAACCTCGTTGTCATCTCGTTGCTCACACTATGGAGTTTGTAATAATCATGGTCAACCTGTTCTTCCAGTGCTCACCTCATCTGAACTGCCAATGATGAAAAACTCCTCTGGGTGACGTTTTTCAGCTACAAGCAGAGACATATGGAAATATAGCGAAGTGAGAGGAAAGTTTAAAATCTTTAATGTACTTTTACACCCTAAACTAAAGCCAAAGGAAGCAAGCTGAAAATTGGTAAAGTCCCCCTTTAACAACAGGATAACAACAGCAATTTAATATCCAGGACAAACACTAGGGGGCGATAAGTAGCCATACAATGATTTGAAGGATGAGGCCCCTATACATTACTTTTCCTGCCTTGAGTCATGACAGAAAGGCATCGTCTCTCCCGTGCATGCCTTAATCAGCTCATGCAGCTGGCCTTCACACTGTAGACAATTTAAAAAGCATGCGATGTTACTAAAAAGCCAACACGAGGCTGTTCAACTTGTCTTTTGAGAGACACTGCAGTGGAGTCAACAGTATTGATCCGAAGGAATGATAGAAGAAGGGGGAGGCTGAGAGCAGGTGGTAGTGGGCCAGCAGATTCAGGGATTTAGTTGCTCACCGGGTACGTATGGTCAGCTCTGCTGAGCAGTGAGGGGAGCAATACCTACTCGAAACAGATGCTCAAAGCAATGGGATGTGCCCCCATACTGATCAGAATGGACAGCTGAATTGTTTACCACCAAAGGGCCCTTTTCTTTAGCGGCAGGCCCACGCACAATGGGGCCCCCCACCACAGTGACACACTGAGGATTTCTGCAGGGGGAAGCAGTGGGAGAGTGGGGTGGGGGGGTGCGTGTGTATCGAGGGACAGGGGTTTGGCAGGGTGAGCCTCTGTCCGTACCCCCTTTTTTCTTTCTTTGTGCTCAGATAGACCTCTTTGCAGCCCCCGTCTCCTCCACAAAGCCCCCCTAAAGCTACTGGAGGGCAGGGGTTTAAATGTCACGCTTGGCCATCAGAGCACCCAGCCCCTGGCTCGTGTCTCCTAGGGGAGGAACGCCAAGAGACAGGGAGAAGGAGAGAGGAAAGCTGAGGGGAGGGAGACACTTGCCCTTGCCCCATTGTCCATTACGATAGGCATGAGGTGCTAACTGACTCCAAATCAAGTATATCCTCTCGCCACGCGCCCTATCCCTGCTCCTGCTCAAACACAAAGGCCCACTGTGTTTCTATTTTTTCAACCATCCACAGGGTGTGAATAGTAGCTTTGGTCATGGTATGTTTGACAGAGCAGCTTAAAGGAGGCTGCAGAGCCTAAATTCAGCTGGCCACCGGGCGGAATGATAAACACAGATTGTCATCCTGAGACGCTCAGGATCCGTCCACATTGCACTCCGGTGAGCTCTTACATGAGAAAAATCAATGCGAACTTTTTGCGTTCAGTCACATAAGAGGGACTCCAAAACATTAAAAGCAAGTGGAGTGGCGAGAAAGATGGGGGATGAGATGTGGGGTGACAAAGTGTCAAGCTGAAATACAAGTACAGGACGAAATATATGAGCTGCCGGCCAACTTTATCCCAGCCCAAGGTCCTGGCCCATACCTTACCCACCCACAAGATTGAGTGTTTTATGTATCTATTTGTTCTAAATAGTGGCACACTTGACCTTGATGCAAGATGTGTGTGCTTGCAGTCTGGCCCGGGAATCATCCCTTCTGTCAAGAATGGGAGGGAGTGACCTTGAACCACAAAGGCGCAGGCGTAGCTGAGTGCACAAACTCATTTAACTCCTGGGTTTGTTATCGACATGCTGTAATCGTTAACATTATGGATGATGAATAACTACAGATTGCCGCATACCTGCGCAATACGTTGCCATGCCACGCGGACATGAGCCGGCCAAGGGCCCATGATGGCAGACACGCCGTACTGATGGTCAGGTGACTGGAGGGCCACATCACTTAGACTTGTTTTTCCACCCTATCACAGCAACAACTCATCAAGAGTGCCAGCGAAGCACACTGAGGTGCTTAAGGACATAGATCACTTCTGTGCTTTACACTTTTTTTGAGCACATATACCTCTAGGTGTACTCAGGAACACTTAACCTCCAGCATCAGCTGCTCAGGCATCTGCAGTGGAACAGTTGTTTTTTTTTTCCCCGACTCTGTATTGATTGTTGTAAATTGGTGAATTTACCTTAGTTCCTGAAAAACACAGAAAAAGGACGAAGAAATTATTATTGTCAGCATTGCCAGAGCTCCAGGCATGACTTTAAAATGTTTAGTTATTAGCACTAAAGCGAGTGAGTGAGGCGTCAGGTATTAATGAAGACATTTTTAAGGGGGGCACAGGATAAACACTATAACGTAAGTACGGAAATGTATTAGCTTATCCTTGTTACACCCAGTGCTTTGTGATCACTTTTCCTCTATTTTAGTTGTCTTTTAACTAGAAGTACGTTCAGAAACCAACTAAATTAGTAACCAACTAAACTCGGTTGTATTATCTTGCGTCTTGATTAGGGAAATTAGCATAATACCAAATTCTATCACAGTTACTGAGGTGAATGAGAACTTGTATTTATTTTTAATATTAATAGAACTTTTTAACAACAAGTAATACTTAACAACCCAAATCAATTGTTTATCATGCTGATTCTCCACATTTCCGTTATAGGTGCTTATAAGTATTAAAAGTTAATTTAACATGGATGTACAGTATGACAGAAAATGAATAAGACACTTAAGTGTCTCAATCCCTGACTATGGAAAGTGTGTGAGAAATAATTGACAATGTGATATTTCACAATGTGCTGTTTTGCGATACGGTGTCGTATGCAAAAATGCATATTGTCATACGTTGTCTGTAGGAAACGAAGGCTTTGCTACAGTTTTATCTTCTGCAACAACCTCATTAATATTATGAGCATCCGGGCTCAAATACTAGTTGCTATTCAGGCTCCATTTAAAGCAGAAAGCAAGATTTTGAAAATGTTAAGAATATGAATTATTGATTAATAATGCCCTGTATAGAAAAGTCATTGTTATCATTGGCAAAATCATGTTGCGTGAGTAATGTGGTTACCAGCCCTATTAATCCCTGCTGGTTGGTGTTTGGTCCACACAACATACAACCAATTAAACATGATTACACATTCCACTATAAGTAAAACTGTTCACATGCATGCAAAACACCAAAGCAGGTCAGAGTACTGCCTTTCACAACCTGCCCAGAAGTTTGAAAGTTTAAATATACATTCCGTATACAGTAACTCAGAGCTTCCAAACCAGACCCACAGTTTGACCACATACACATTCTGCCGGAGGGTAGAAGAAAAAGTTTGGTAGATTTTTCTCTCTCTTTTTCTATTGGCCTTGGGAGTTTGACTTCTGCCCTGCCAGTGTTTTCCTCCTCTCCAGGCTTTGAGGGCTTTTCATCTCGCCAAGGTGCAAGGGCAGCCACTTCTTTCCTCTCCCAGCCCCTTCCTCCCATCCAGCATGCACATGCAGCGAACATGTGGATTTCCATTTCGGCTATAGCTCTGGATTAGCACCTCCACCACCCCAAGGCTGGCTTAAGACAGGAGGGCAGACATTCAGCATTGTTGGTGGGATGCATGTGGGGGAGTAGATCCCCCAAGACTTGTTTGAGGCTGTTTCGGATTCTATGGATGAATCCTCAACGTGGTTGTTTAGGGTGAGCAGAGTTGTTAAGTTTCAAATTTTTGTCAACTTAATGACCGCACATACAGTACAGCCAGCCCTGCACTACATGGGAAAAAACACAACAGAAATGTTCACACTGGCACACTTTCAGTAAAATGTGATATTTTTATAACTTGGATTTGGTTTTAACTTATTCATAATCGCTACACTACATGTGACTAGATTTAGAGGGTTTACCTTTCTGTTATTTATTTATTTATTTAGTTAGTTAGTTAGTTAGTTATTTAGTTATTTATTTATTTGTTTGTTTATTTAATGGACTGGAAGTGAACACACGTTTTTTTCATTCAGGTGAAAAAACAAAACTCAATGGAAGAGATTTCATAAACTTCTTTGTTCCATGTCTTTGGTGGCACTGCTTTCAAATCCATTCGTCCAGATTTAAAGATATTCGACTTGGAGATTTCCGTTTATGTTCGGACACGGTGGAGCTGCTGCTCTATAAGCACAGAAAACGTACATTCTTAAGCAACGTGTCAAACGTTTTGATGGGACTATTTCTTCACTAGTTTTCACTGTAAACCAGGACTTATCTTTCTTTTTCTGCAGAGCACAGAAACAGAGGAACGTGGCACTGTTCTACCTAAATATATAAAATAATCCCTAACTATATATTATTCTGAAAAGCTCCTTGACTCAGAGATCAAAAGGCTTAACTGCAGGCTTACATTAGTCAAACCATAATGGTCAGACATGAGGCCATTTTACCACAAGCCCGTCAGACCTACGAGGCATCCAGTGGCAACAGCGCCCGTTACATCTGACCCGACCCAACTACACCTAAATTGTGGCTGAATTATTGATACACTGGCGTTGGCCGCTTTGCAAGTGGGGGCATGAAAGGGAGCCAACATGGGAATGGTCTGCTAATTTTATATGGGAGCCTCAGGGCACATTCCTCGCAGTGAAGACCAAACATATTGACATATATGTGTAGGGGGAGAGACTGTAATATCAGCCTGAAGGAAGAGAAAAATGGACAATGTAGCAATCTATATAGACTCAACCTCCTTCTACATGTGTTTTTTATAAACGTGTTATACAGTCACTGGCATGATGCATGTACAGAGAACTTGGCGGTGTTAAGATGGGATGTGTGCAATATCCTACTCCTTTTTTGTTTTCTTGCTTTTTAGATTGCTTCCCTGGAATCATTGCAGCTTAACTGCCTGTTTCACATTCATTTGTCAGTGTAATATCAATACTGTAGGGGAAATGGTGAGATGAATTGTGATGTATGGGATCAAGTCATTTAGAAGGGCAGACCAGGGAGGTGGGGACTGTTTGTAGCTAAGCCGACATCGCTGACCATCAGTGAGCTGGCCGGCTAAGTTCTCCAGAAGTGTCCAAAAGCCTTTGTGTCCTCGGTGCACTTTTATTTCCACCTCTCTTGGAATTGTGATGACCGTGCCTCGGGGCGACAGAGACACCTTGAGGAGCACCCACCTTTAAATCCGCTGCTCCATGATTTCAACCATGACCCCTCGCTGGAGGGATCCCTCAGGCGAGATTTAAACGAGCTCCCCCAGGTCCGCAGTGGTTCCTTTATTCAGCACACTTTAAAAGACATGAATTGGCCCTCTCTGATGGCTAATTGTAAAATGTATTTGAATAAAAAAAAAGAGACGATTTGGATAAACTGATATAAAAATGTACATGTGTGGGTAAATGTCCGTGACATGTATGTGTAAAGCGTGTGCCAGAAAGAAGAAAAGGGCTCATTTTTGGAATGATTGTGACAGACAGACAGGAGATTTGTCGAGGGCCCCTGCAACCTCTGTTCCCTTTTCTTTCTTTTCCCTCCTGGAGCTCGAAATACAAAAAAGAACTTTATTATATTTACATGTTATCACACTCCAGGCATTTTTCTTTCAATTTCATCAGCTCTTTCCTTTCAAATCCTCTTCTCTGATATGTAATCCTATCACTTACATTTTTACAATTCCATTCTTTCTTTCTCCCTGCTGCTGTTATGGAGGACGAATGGCGAGAAAAGCATACAATATACAGGCTATTGATCCACGCCCATCACTGCAGAAAAAAAGTTGGTTCAGGGGGTGGGGGAACAGAGGGGGACTGGACACAGCGATCGATAACCTACTCTATCAGCTGTTTCCATGGCAACGGGCCGAGCAAGGACAGAGGGTTGCCATGCATTTTGCACCTGTCTATTTCATATACCTATTGTGATAATGAAACTGTCAGGGAAACAAATGTGAAGGTGACGTGGGGCTCCAGCCCCCCGTCAACTTCCACAATTAAAGAAATTACATAAAGGTTAATAGCTTGCTGGAAAAGAGAGGTAAATAATGGCAGTGAGGGCCAGGGTTCTGGGGAGATTTCGGTGACCTCCTCCTTCCCTGATGTGGGTTGAAGGACACATGAAGGCAAACTAGGTTGCAGCAAGTCGGGTGCAAATCCAGGTTTCTAGGCTCTGAATTACCTTTTGAAAAAAACATGAACAGGTGACAGTTTGAACCTGGCAGTTGTTTCCTGAGAGTGGAGAGAATGGGCCTTGTTTGTGGTTGATCCCAATTTGGAGGTCAAGCAGGCATGATCAATGTGCTGGCCATTAGCTCACCCTGAGTAACTGTAGGCGTAAGAGCAGAAATATAGCAGGGTTGATACAGAAAAGGAGTGAGAAATGAAGGCAGTCAGGAGGGAGGGAGTGGCGCTGTCGGTTGAAGGTTAGCCGAAGCTTTCTTCAGATCAAAACCCAGCAGGCTGAGCCAGACAGACTGTCAGGAGAACTTGACACCCAGACGATCACTGGGCATTGAACTTCCAACCTCCTTTGAACCGGAGCCTCGTAGGCTCCAGCGCCATCGCCCTGAAGTTGGTGGGACCTAAGTGAAAGGGATGGATATGGTGATCTGGGGCCCATGTTGATCATGTGCCATATTGATTGCAAATTGAAACTACTGTTGAAAACATAAAATTGGGAGGGAGAGAGCGAGTGGAAAGGGAAGGGAACCAGTTGTGGCTTCTCACTAGAGCCACGTAGCCTTCTTTTCACGGTGCTGTGGTTGGCAACATTGCTGCAGAGAAGGTAATGGCAGTTTCGAAGTGCCATGCAAACAGTCTGCATTCATTTGTTTGAGGGTTCCCTTGCTGTACTAGTATATCATGGGGTTGTTGTTGATGCAGCAGTCATGAATGACAAATTACAGACCGCAGTGAATTTGCTTGAATGACGGCGGAGTGAAACTCGAGCATGAACGCAGCATGTCGGTGTGTAGCATGCTGCTCCACTGTGGACCACACAGCAGTTGTCCTCTAGCACCAGAGGCACTGTGTGTTTTGTGAGCTGTGACAGCAAGCTATTGACAGGCACGTGGCGCTGCAGTGTTGTTCAGGGGGCCGCTGGCCACTGCACTGACCTTTGACACCCCATCCATGCACCAGCCTTCATTGTTAGGGGAGAAGGAAGAAGAAAGAGGAGCAAGAGGAAGAGGGGGTAAAGGGGAGATAGATGACCCACGGTCTCCTTGCGTTTGGATTCTCCCTCCCCCACAGCCTCACCCCATCTTCCCCCACTCCACCTTATGCCGATCAATGGCAGTTTCATGTGGCTTCTCTGGGCCCGCAGTGACGTGTGTCCTATTGATTTATCGACATTACTCCAGGCAAGCGAACCCAGAAGCCCCCTCTCACAGTAGGCAGCCAGGCTCCAGCCCAGCAGAGGCATACCTCCCCCTGTGCCGGGTGGGCTCATGCCAAGTCATCCAACTGTACCAGGTTCTCTGGAAGCAACAGCGCATTTGCTGCACACAACTGAACACTATTTTCGTGTGGATGCTTGTGTGCGTATGTCACTGAGAATGCTTTTAGGCATCACCCCCCTCCCTCTGTTCATTTAGTTTCAGCTTGCCCCCTTCTTTCCTGCACTCCATGGGACATATAATGGGGACAATGAGTGAGACACCCTGGCACTCACAAACACATTTACTGTCGCCTCCGATTTCCAGAGGCGACTATTCCACTTTTATGGTTAAAAGGTTCTTTTCTTTCGTCCATGTCAATGTCATGCCTCTGTGGCTATGGCTCATCCTCGTGGCTATTGCTCTCAGCTGCCCTTCTTCCTTTTACTGGGGTGTTGGGACAGCCAATCCTTTTACACTCTGCCCCTACCCCCTCGGGCTCTCCTGTGTCCAGTGAAAGGCCAGTGGATTCAGGGAGGGGAGGGGAGGAGGGCAGCTGGACACTCCCTATGGCCTGGCTATCTGCTAATGTGGGGGTTGTAGAGGGGGGCAATTCAACACTATTAGGATAGAACTGCAGCGATGGCAGCTGGCCCTAAAAAAGGAGGAGGAGGAGGGGGATCAGGGGAGGCTCAGAGATCAGTGACCTGGCCATAGTGTCCAGCTGGGGGGTCATTTCACGGCCCACCTCTGGCCACGTGCTGAGTGACCATCTGGGGATCTGGCAAACCCCACAACAGAGGTAAAACCATCTTCTTAGTTGCAGGGATGGACAACAACAAAAGTCAAGAAATCTGTCGGCCTAATCTAGAGAGAGGTGGGAGGAGGCACTGCAGCTGTATGTTGTTTGACAGCAAGTATGGTGCGCATCTGCTGTTTAATGCAACGCAATGCAATGAAGTCTTTTTACCCCAAAAGTGCTCAGATTTTTTTTTAAATTTATTTCAGATACACACAATTTCTCTTTTATTGTAGATTTAGTTTGGGCTGTAGATGGTAATTTTCAATTACAATTCTTTCCAACTTATGTGGTCTGTAAAATTAAATAGTGACAGGAGTACAACAAGACATTTTCAGGTTGCTATTTTGGTACAGCCCATAGTTGAAATGTTGAAGTGCATATAATGTTAATACAACTATTTAAAACAGAAAATGCTGAAAAGCCTTTATAACCGTATTATTTTAGCATTTTTACTTCATGAATCTCTTTGCTGATTAATGGTTTTTGTCAAAATTTGACATACTGGAATATCGATTAATCTTTGTGGCACTACAGTTGACTCTTTGGGTCTATTTACCGAAAATGACTAAGTACGTTTCTTTTCAATTTAAATATCTATAGGACTGTGCTACTAAAGTAGAATCCCTGAAAGATTAGCGATACATTTAAATCGAACTCCCCTTTTTTTAGAAGAGCCCAAGGCAGGCAGTAGCCCAGATGGGCCACCAAATTCTCTTTGAGCTGAGCCGTTTAGCTTGATAGCTCTGAATAGAGAAAGGATTAGCACTAGCTTGTTGTGAGTGCTAACCTTATCGCTCCACCTTCTTCTCCTCCTCTTCCTTCTCCACCCTCTGTCTTGACCCATTCTGTCCCCATCCTTTCCTCTTCCCCAAGCCTTCTGTCTTAAACAGTTTAAGGTGATCAAATTTTGCCCATCGTCTCAATCGGAGGAAGGGATCAAAGGTTGCTGACCCCACCCTGAATGTAAAGGTTGTGGAGGCGAATCCTTATAATAAAAAGAGGTCCTGCTAACTAGATCTGACCTTCTAGATGTTTCTACAAGCTTAAAAATATATTTGTCTGTATTTTGGGGGATCCTGTAATCCCCTTAACTTTTATAATTCTTCCGCTAATGAAAGTGATCTTTGTGTTCATGTCTGATAGGTTTCTAATTAGATTCACATAGACCCATGTGGAAATGATCCAAAGCATGAGCCAGGGGAGGATTGGAGTGGTGGACTTATTGCTCTGAGAAACATCGGCGTGCTCTAGCGTGCTGAAAGGAATTCATAAATGTGGTGGAGGGGTGGAGTGGGCAGCAATTGTGCACTCGTGTAATCTTTGGTCAGCACTTCTTCATGGCAGGTACAGTGATAGGCAAGAAATCCTCTTCTGAAATTTGATTAATTGTTGTCTCTCCGCCTCTCAATCCAAACATTGGTGGAAATGGAGGCCAGTTGACAGGACAGATACATCAGCCTCGGGAGCTGCAAGCCCCTGGCAAGCAGAGGCATTTCTTATCCTGTAACAGGATATCCACATACAGTGAGGTGTAGAAAAGTGAGAACTGCATTGTCTTCATTTGGCCATAACAAGGAAGAGGGGGAGTAGGAGTATAAGGAACAGAGAGACAGAGAGAGGAGGAGGGGAGTCAGCCAGCCAGCCAGGCAGCTCGCTAGGTTGGGCCGAGGCGTATCGATTGATTTCCCAATAGCCTCTGGTCCATGAGCGGCGAACCCTGGCCCTGGTTGCTAGGTGACCACACCATCCAAGATGGAGAGCGGCGAGATGAAGGGTGACAGCAGCTCTGAGGGTCAGTGGGGCCACAGGTCATTCTGCAGCCCCTCTGGGACGCTCCGGACGTGCAGATAATGTTATGAAACTGGACCTCAGCTCACACCGAGAGACGGGTGAATATAGAAAGACAATATCACCGCCATCTTTGCGCTGCTCTGCTCTGATCAATGCAAGTCTGAAAATTACGCTGTAGCTGTATGTATTTTTATGTCGTGCAGCATAGCAAAACAAAAGATCAGTTTTATGAAGATCGTTTCAGGTTTCAAGTTAAACATTGTAGCTATGTCTGCAGAAATAGATTCCGTGAAAACTATGGCACCCAAGTGTTTTCAAAAGGGCCATTGACCACATATCATAATATAGATTTAAAAACAAAAGGCTACTCAAATGGTCATTGTCCAAAACATATTGCCTAAATGTGAAGATGAAGGATATTGTTTTTAACCATCACACACTGTTGTTCTCATTGCACAACCAAAGCAATTTCCTGATATGTACCTTCAATTTACAAAACCATTCTGTTAAAAATACATTTTCAGCACCGTAGAATTTCGAGGGTCCATATAGGGATAGAAATAGTACATTTATGTATTTACAAATTAAAATGAAATGGAATGTGCTTTACTCGTTTTAAGAAAGGGATTGTTAGGGTCTGATTTTAGACATCCAAGTCCATTTTACAGCTTTTTATGAAAGCATGACTCATGACAAGACCTCACCTCATAAAAAAATCATATTTTTACTTTTACAGTCTTACAGTGAAACCCTTCAGTCTTAGAGCAGAATAAATACTCAGCCTAATAAACCTTTTGTGATCCGAACAGTACAAAAGAAAAATACTGTAAACATGAACTGGCTATAATCTATATCACATATTCCACAATGATACATGATACCGTAGTGCTTTTCTACATATCGATTGTGCCACTGTGCAAGTGAAAAATGATACGTAGGGCAAAAGAGAAGAAGAAGCAGAAGGAGGAGGAGGAGGAAAAGAAGAAGAAGGGAGGGTGGTGGATATAAACTGGGAGACAAATGTAAAAGGATCTACACCACATTGTAAGCTCGGCACTGAAAGACAAGTTACCAGAAGGCAAAAAAGCAGCACAGAGGGGGGTGGGAGGCTTGTGTGTGTGTGTGTGTGTGTGTGCGCGTGTACGTGCGTGCGTGTGTGTGTCGGGTTGAGGGTCATGGGGAGGAACCCATCCAGTCGGCCCTGAAAGGCCACCTTGCATTCGGGCTGTTGCCTGTGTTCTTCCTGTATGAAGGATTTCCCTTCATCCTGTGCCATGCCTCTCATGTCCTCCTCAGAAGGAGCCTGAGCGTTTTCATGTCTGTTGGAGTTCCATATCCTGAGGAGGGAGGACTTATGTGTCTCTGTGTGCGCTTGTGTATTTTCTTCCCTCCTATCTATTAATAATATTGGGGAGAGCGAGAGACAGGGAGATAGAAGTGGATGTTTGCTTTGGTACAAGGCAAAATGTTTCTGTGTTTGCAGCCCTAAGCTGTGCGAGCATTCAGCGCTTAAATATTCCCTTCCCTTGTGGCTTCAAACTATCTCGTGCCCTAAAGGGCTGCGTGGACCTCCCTGGCCAAATATCCACATACCTTTAACAGCAATTGGCAACTGAAAATTTCAGATGGGAGGAGTTAGGGTGTCAGTAGCTAGAGAAAGCGTCGAGGAGGTGAAATATGGAAAAGGGGGGAAGAGGAACCGTGTAAACCAAACCACAGGGGAAATGGTCATTTATTTCAAGAGACTGTAAATGTTTGACTCGCAAGACTTCAATAACTAATTATCATGACAAATTAGCTGAGCATATTTAGGCCTTTTGCCAAAAAATGTGGTGTCACTTTTAGTTCTGATATGAGCTTTGAGAAGGAAACCAGTTTGACTGCTATTTTGTCCAGCTGTCCATTAAAAAGAGACATCCTGTAGTGGTCACTCTTCACTGGCTGTCACTCTGTGGTACCCAACCTTTTTTGCACCATGGACCAGTTTCATGTAAGACATCATTTCACAGCCCGGCAGAGGGGCTTAAAATAAAATTATACAATTCAATTCAATCTATAAGTGCTTTACAACAGACAAGCAGAATATCCTAAGCAAGCAAATACAGAAAACATAAATGCATCACATTTTAGTTGGATAAAAAACAATGATGAAGTGATGTGATTAAAATAATTTATAAAAATTAAAAGTGTATAGGTTAAAAAAAAAATGAAATAGTTTAAAAACATATGGGGCGGCCATCCTCAGTGGGTAAGGCAGTCCTCCACGGATCACAGGGTCAGTGGTTCGATCCACACTCCTGGCTACGTGTCGAACTGTCCTTGGGCGAGACACTGAACCCCAAGTTGCTGGGGTCAGGTGAGCACCTCCATGGCAGCCACCGCCATCGGTGTGTGAGTGTGTGTGTGAATGGGTGAAAGAGAAGGAACAGTGTAAAGTGCTGTGGATAAAAGCGATCTAACGTGGCCAGTTAGATACAAAATATGTCCTCACCACTAAGAATCAAAAGCCATTTTGAACAGAAGCGTCTTCATCTTGGCTTTAAAACATGGCCACCTTTCACACCAGATGTCCGAAGTGCTCGTGTCCTGTTTGCAAAGAACTATTCCTTTACTAAGTAGCGTGGGGCTAAAAACAAACAATACCGCTTTAAAATCAATTTCTAAAACCTACTGGAAGCCAGTGGAAAGAGTTACATGTTCACGCTTGGGGTATTGGCTAAAAGTCGAGCAGCAGCATTTCGAGACATTTATAGGAGAGATAGTGAAGACTACAACCAGCCTACCAACAAACACAAAGTGCATGAAAACAGCACTCACCCATAATGGAACCTGTGAAATATTTTGAACTGTGGCCTCTCCAAAGAGTTCATGGCCAACGCCCTTAGCAGCCGGCAGGATCAGCTCTTCACCGACGGTGAAAGGAGTCCTGGCCTTAGCAATACAGTGTGATGAAGCATGATGCTCATCACACTCACACTGGTTGATGTGGTGGCCTTCAATAATTGCTTCTGTTCTTCTAGTTCCAGTTCTGTCCTTCTAGGGTGCTTGGTTTACTGGTCTTTAAAGTCTTCCTTTGAGATGTTACCTTACAAATAACCAAATCTCCTCTGGGACGTTTGAGGCTGAACACATTTGTAACCATCCAATGACAAACCATTACTTTGTCCTGTGATTTATGTGACTAGCATCTGATCTGTTGGCATAAAACTACTAGTTAAGGATATTAAAGGTTTGCATGTTCTCCCCGTGTTAGCGTAGGTTTCCTCCGGGTGCTCGGGTTTCCCTATTGCTAAAAACATGTGTGCTAGGGACCAGGTCAGGTTGGTCCTTAGTGGCGGCGCTCTCAGTCTCAGCGGCTCAGGACTAACCCTCCATCATCTGTGGTAAACCTTGTACGTATACTGAGGAATAAAGCACTTTACCTTCACATCCACTGTCAATGTCAAAATCTCACAATTCGTTAAACCACAAAAGCATTACTTCTATATCTGCTTCAGATAAACAAAAACCACGATTAAGATGGAAACACGAGATCTTTGTAGACTTTGGAACAAACAGCCTGTGCTGCTGTGTCCGTTGAGCACAGAGCTAAAGATAAATGCAAAGAGAATCGAGTCTTTGGACAGAGGAAAGGCCTCTGTATTAATGTTAGCAGTGCCCCCACGGTTTAAAGCCCTGCCTCAAAGGCTCTTTTCATTCATTGGCATTTGGACTTGCATCACAAGCTTCTACCAGTGTGTGTGTGTGTGTGTGTGTGTGTGTGTACTCTTTTCTCAGATGGCTGATTTTTATCTTTGCCTTGAAAATTGTGGAAAATTGCGCGACCACACTGCTCATCCCTGCTGTTTTAGATGTGCCTTTGAAATAAAGTGACTTGACTAAATTACAGCTAAGACGAGTCCTCCAGCTGTATGTTTGTGTGTGTCACTGTGAGTGTGTTTAGCAGCAGAGAGCAAAGGGGTGGGGGGGAGGTGGTTGGGTGGATGGAGATGGTATCAATCGCCAAGCCAGGCCATTGAATGTATTGATTAGTTACCTTTCTTATTAACATGCTGATTAAAGAGAGAGAGAGAGAGAGAGGGAGTGAAAGAGAGGCGGACGAGGCGGCACACACAACACACTTCTCAGCTCGCCTCGAACGGACGGAGAGGAAGCAGCAGCCGTGGCCGAGAGAGAGAAAAGGATGCAAAGTGGATTTAACAGCCGAGCAGGGAAGGAAAATCAGGGAATAATTGGGAGAAGGAGGAGAAAGGGAAGCGAGGAGCGGATGCAAGAGAAGAGGAGGAGGAGGAGCGGGAGGATGAGGAGGAAGAGGAGGAGGATGATGAGGAGAAGGGGGGGGGGGAGTGGATCTAAAGCAGGTGGTGGGGGGGGGCAACCTGACTGGAAATCCAAGGAAAGAAAAGGAGAGAAAAACCCTGCTGCCTTTGATCCCCCACCAAGTTACACTGACTGGCTGAAGAGACAGATACACACTTTTCGGCTGTGAGACAAACACATTTACACCCACACACACACACACACACTGAAACACACACTCACTCTATGAGGCTGACAGGCCAAGGCAAAAAGCATGCATTACTGTAGCAGAAAATAGCTCAGAGTGAGCCTCTGATCAATATGTTGATGCTTTTTAAACAGTGTTGTTATCAGCAGGTGACCGCGCAAAACAGCGTGCGGCGAACGGATCCTTAAGATGCAAGCCAAGGCTTTCCCAGATAGATGCAGTTTATTTAGAGACAGACCGGAAGATGTGGAGAGCAAGATGGAGGGAAGGAATTAAGGAAGGGAAGGAGGGAGGGGATGCAGGAGGATTCAGATGTGTCTGTGTGTTTGTTTGTGTCCGAGCTTTTCCGTGGGTGTGTCTGCATGTTTGTCAGGCTGTTTGCATGGAAGAGGAGGAGGCAGCAGCCTCGGATGCTGAAACTGACATATAAACGGCGTCTTATCGGAGATGAAACAGTGACTGGGAGCTTGTGCAGTTTGCTGTGGAAATTGTTGGCAGCTACAGGATGTGGCTGCAGGAGGCCCCTGCCTGCATGTGTGCAACGCCTCGGTTTTTCTTCACTTGTGTTTTTAATGTGACGCATACTTTCAAATCTCGACCTACTAAATGCATTTAGTCAGTCGTCAGACGCTGTTATCCAAAGTCATATTTCCATACGTTTCAATTGGAAATGAAAAATCTTGCAGAATGACCTAGAAAAGACTTTCTATTGTAGAACTGCTGAATCAAACTGTGAAACTCTAATGTCAGGGATCCACTAATCTCTGACAAAATAAAACAGATGCTAATAAATCACTGGACTTTTTTAAATATCAAAATACTGCATGTTAAACAAATCTAAACTATTCATATAGGCTCAACAGGCTGTAAACTTAGAGCAAATTTTAAACTGAGGCTGTGACTTTTTCATATTTAAATTCCCTTTTATTTAATGTTTGCAAAATGTGTAGGTCCAGGACTTCAGCTCAGTCCTCTTGCTGGACATCACTCATTGTTTAACTTTTAAAAACTTGTAATAAGCACTGACTCATAGGACAAAAAGAAAGAAATAAGTAATAATCTAAAAAAACAAACAGGGGAGAAAAGAAAAGAAATAAACTCAAACAAGTTGCTACTTATCGACCTTTACACCCCCTTAAGCTCCATTTTGCATGAATTAACCACTTTTCCTTCCTCCCTGCGCTGTTTGGGCCACCAGATAATTTCATTTGCATAAAGAATGTGGAGCCAATTACAGAGGGAGATATTTACATTTTATATGAAAAATAGTTGTAGGGCAAATAGGAAGCTGTTTAAAATGCATAGATCGATACTGGCTTCACGCACACACACACACACACACACACACACACGCATTCTTCCTTCAATCTCTAAATGAAAATCTTGAAAATAAATGCTTTTATTTTTGTTTAAACAAACTGTCCCTGCAGCAATATTGTGGACAATTTGATTTAATATATTCCAAAGAAAACTATTATAAAAAGCTGAAGAAGCCAAAAGAAATCTAAATATTTCAACATACCCCCCCGATGTAATGTTTCATTGTTGCAGGTGAAACTACTTTTTTGTAACCCCCATCCCCACCCCAGTATTTGCTGCTTGTAGCGCATTATTGGCTCCTCCGCACATGAGGCGAATCCAGTGAATTAAACGAGCGAATTTGCATTAGTCCAGTTATGATCGATAATAACATTATTCACGCCGCGAAGTCAAGTTCCACGTGACGGTGAACACGATTATTACTGCAACTAAAAGCGCAAATACAAATGATGTGATTATCATTTGTCCGCTTGCTCAAAGTTTCCAGTGCTTTGCATTTTCGACCTGGTGGAGGCAGATTGATTCTCCTGAGTGTGAAAAGTCTGGATTTTTATTTTTGTTTATTTCAATTTATTTTGCATTTAAAGTTTTTGAATTGTGGTCTAATGTTGCTTATTTTACATATTGTGTTTACAGTAGGTTCTATTTCAAAAAATTATAACTGTCAATCATTAGTGGAACAATTCAGAGATTATAAAATGTGTTTAGCCTTTTTTAAATTTAATATAACGTGTGAAGCAAAAAGCCCATTAATTTTAAAATGCAGGTAAAGGTGTGTTTGTGTGCTCGTGTAGCAGGCCACAAACCGTTAATGCAGATCAACATATAGGCCTGCAGGTTAAAGGCTACTTCCTTTGTTTTTAACAAAGTGTTCATGAAAAGGAGATTTTCAAAATGATCTAATACATTTTACGTTGCATAACAACATAAAAATTCAATGTTCTTTTGCAACTTCATAGTCATTAGTATTTATGTTAATCAGTGGCTTCAGGTTTACTAAAGGTGTTAGTCAATATCAGCTAATGGTTCTACATTAATGCTAATTTCTACCATTATTATTGCTATTACTATTTTGTTCTTTTTTAATTATTTTCCCCTTCAAATTAATTCAGCTATTGATTATTCACATTGTGATCTGTGTAACGCCAGGTCTCGTGGTAATAATTGATTTTATCGATTGGTTAGAGATGGGAGAGAAATAAAAAGGGAGTTGACAACAACAAAACGTAAGAGGGAAACAGAGCAGTGTCATTTAGTGGTCGCAAATATGAACAAGCTGATTCTGTTTGAAATTATTTTACTGACAATTAAGTGTTTCAATTACACGTTTATAAAGATATTATTTATGTCCTACAAATACATTCTGCCACATATTAAATTAATGAAAACCGGTTTTCACAAGTAAATAATAAATACACTATTTTATAAGAATGAAAAGTCGACTTAAATTCTGAGCCACTTACGACACTGTGTTCTGAAGAAGTAAAAAAAAATAAAATAACAGCTATTGTAACAGTGTCACTAACAAATGAAGGCTTAAGAAAATTTTTGAAGCTCAGCTCATATTCGCAGAGTTTACTTTCACGCAACAAGAACATTTTAATTTCAATCTTTAAAGTTTTACTTTGCTGTTGTAATGTCCTAACTCCAAAAACTCTAAAAAAAAAAAAAAGAAAAAAAGACTTTCAAAAACAAATAAGTGCTGCAACAAAGTGTAGGTTCATTTTTAAAAATATGAATGTATGTATATTTCTCTATAAGTATATTTTTATTTGTTTATTTGTTAATGTTTATATATAAACATATCGTCTATTCAATCTCACATTGGCTGTTTAAAATTTTGGAGAAATACAAATTAGTGGCAGGTCAAGAAATGTACTTTTAGCCATTTTGGTCAACTTTGTGAATCTGCACCTGAAAGAAAGAAAGTTTTGCGCAAACCTAGTTCGAGGAAAATAGAAACAAATGTCCGGAGTTTGTGTTTGCTGTTTGCCCCATATTGACTTTTCCTGTTTGTTTTGCATCACTAATAAACCGGAAATGCCTCCCCGCTCTCCACTACGGTTGTTTCAAATTAATTTCAAAAAAAAAAAAAAAAAGATTAAAATTTGTGATGCTCAGAATTTACTTGTGGTGCTTTTTAAGAGGCTGTTAACAGGCAGCGAGGTCAAAGTGACTTTAATAAGAACTACATTAATGTGGAAACATGATCACTTGTAATGTGGGATTCACTGCACCATCTGTTTAGCGTGTGTATTGGTTTTTTATTTAATTGTGTCACAAATTTTTGAATGACTTTTTATCTTTTCTGCAGCTGTAATTTATATTTCCCTTTCAATATAAGAGCCGAACATACCAACTATCCAAAGACTGTATGATGTACATTATTATGTGCTCTAATAAATAACTAAGAACATCAGTTTGTGTTTTATGTGAATGTACTTCATGTACCCACTGTAACTGTGGGTCGTACTGAACCCTGCAGATGAGAGTAAATGCGTGTAGTTTTAAATGTCATTAGCAGACATTACAATATATGTGTGTGTGTGTTGTGTGTGTGTGTGTGTGTGTGTGTGTGTGTGTGATTAAATAATGCACGGGATGTGTAAATGAAAACGACCCATTTGACGTGTGCAGAAGCGGAAACAATAACACCAATGTCCCTGAAATCACAGCATGACCATTATCATATTTTAGAAATTAAAAACAAAACAATGCAAGGATTAAAACTGCAGCTTTTCCTTCAACGCGTAAAAACACTCTCGAATCACAAATAGAAGCAGCGTTTGCTCTTTTAATCCTTCACATGATGGACGCTGCGTAAAAACCGCCATTTAGATTTATTTTTTTTATTATTTTTTTTTCGCTGCTGCAAACAAGGAGTCAATATCTCCTTCAACACCGTAACCCCGCGCCTGCTCTCCATCCATTATCATTTACCAATAAGTGATCACGTTTACTCGGCGATTAAACAGCAGGTTTGGGGGACGAGTGTAAAACACAGGATGAATAATGTTGCACTGGATTTGTTTTTCTTTTCTGTTCTTTCTTCCTCTTCTCTCCTGCAGCAGTGGGCATGTTTGCAGGCCTTCGGGTCAGCATGCACAGCACGTCCATGGCTGCAGAAAACACCACTCTTCTGCTTATTTTTTCCTCTACTAATAAAATATGAATTTATGAATCTTGACAAGTCATTCATCCCGCGCACAACGGAAACCCATTTGTCCTCCTCCTTGCCCACTTTCACTGCAGCTCCAGAGAAGAAAAACCATTTGCTGCCTCCGATTATTTTTTAGCACACGCATGGTCATTTTAAGGTCACAGCATCGTCCTCTGACCCTTGACCCCCTCGGTATTGGCTTGTCGTAATATTGGCGATGCGGCCACACACGTCCCTCAGGATAAAAGCTGCAGCTAAATGGTTAAAACACGCTCGATATTGGCTTTAGATTAAAAGCTTATTCTACACCCACCGTATCTAAAGCCACTTTGGATAAGAGCTGCAGCTAAATGGCCAAAATCGGAGTATCCCCCATTTTATTTATTGCCTGTATTGGTAATGGGGAGTTTGAAGCTTCCACCGATGCTCTCACTGTAAATGGTGAAAATGTAAATGTTTTGGCTGTAATGTTGCTGATCTGACTGCGAGGAAAGTGGCTGTGGATGGGAGCATCAGCTAAATGCTTCAAATGAAAATTGCCTTGTGGCTTAGAGCTCGGAAGCTGCACTGTACCAGCTGAGATGGATGTGAATATATGTTTCCTCCTAAATCCCTGCATTATACAGGAAGAGATTATTACATCATAGTGGCCGATCGCAGGCCCTGGTTTCAGTTTCCCTCTGGGCAGGGAGTGTAAAAAAGTTGGGGGGCTTTGGAGCTCGGGTGTCACCCTGACTTCTCGGGTTTTCCAGTCCCAGAAGGTGAACTTTCACCCCGACCTCCAGAAGGACCCTTTATGCGCGCTCTGTAGCCGTTGACCATTTTTACCTCCAGCTACTGCCCATCCTTGCACGCATCCGTGTTGGCTGCGCGCAGGGCGGATCGATAGGGCAGCATCTGCTCCGGGAAGCCGGCGGTCCCACACCGCGCACCGCTCCGCTGTTTCCAAACGCCAGAACTGCTCATCTCTGAAAATTAAACTGACAGACAGATATGATTAGTATGCGCTCTGCCTCCCTGCTTCTCTGTTTTTCTCCGTGTTTCTCTCTCTGAGGCTGGCGCGCGCACAAACACGCACGCGCAGGCCCCATCCACGCAGAGCAGATGTTTATTTATGCTTCGTATGCGCACACACGCGCCAGCTCACGTAAATGGACGCTGATCTCGTGCGAAGCGCGCGCACAGAGCCTTGCATGCACGCACATACGCGCGTTCATCTCACACATGCAATTCCAAACGAGCATGTTGTCTTCCACGTTACGGTTTCGCTAAATGACATTGCACGTGCGCAAACCGCACACGCGCTCCCAGCAGGCCTGCGTGTGTCTGCTCGGTGCAGCAGCAGCAGCGGCAGCAGGTCGAGGGTCTTCTGGAAAAAGGGGTCGCGGGGGACTTTTCAGACTCAAGTGTTGGCGCTGTGAGTGAATGGAGCCGCGTGCTGAGTGCTGATTAAGAGCTGGGCTGAGCACGAGCGTCACTTGACAGCTTTTATTCCTGAAAGGTGGGATTTACATTTGTCTCAAACCAACGAGACGAGTCAGGAGAAATGAAGAAATACAGGAACCTTGTGGCAGACATGGCACTGAAAAGAAAAATGCACGTGCTGGAGATGCGGGCCTGGTGTGAAGATGGCCCACCGCAGAGGGTCTTTCAGTAGTCAATAAGTTGGTGAAGCGACACAGATATGCAATATATTTACCCTTAATCCCCAGCGTTTTAATCATGGCAGGGCTGAAGCAGCCGCGCACTGATCTTTGAAACGACAATCAAACTTATTATTTCCTTAAAACAAACAGTAAATGCAACTAAATAATGGCCTACGCGTGTGATAGCGCGTTCAATCCCCAAATTAGTGATCCTGTTTTTGTGGTGACAGTTTCAGCAAACACGTCACTCGTTACATAAAGAAGAACACAACCACATTAGCTGCGTGCAGCCTGTGAAAATCCATGGACGCAATGAAGAGCCGAGCGCAGCAGAATAACCAGGATGTGCGCACATATTCATAGGCCTGAGTTGTGCATGCGATCAGCAGAAGAAGGCTTAACCTGTGGGGTTATGAGAAGGGGAGCATCTCCACCTCCGCACCTCCCCGCCCTGCCATCCCCCCCCCCCCGGAGAGAAAGGGTTAATTGGAGTAGGAATTTCATCGCACATCTGTCAGATTTTTAAGGCCGTGACGCACTGAAAGCAGAGTCAATGTGAGCAAGGGGGGAGGAGGAGGAGGAGAAGGAGAAAGAGTTGGTGGTGAGATCGATGAAGTGGCAGGCAGAGGGAAGAAGAGGAGGAGGAAAATCTCACGAGATAATGAAAGAAAAAGGGGAGAGCTGCTAGAGCGCAGAGCAAAAACGAGGCTAGACCCGGAGATTTTTTTTCCCTTGGAGCGGAAAACAAAGCCTGGTAAAAGGGGGAACGGGGAGAGCGAGCGAGGGTCGTCGCTATAACCGCAGATGGTTTTTTTGCGCGCTGGTTTTGGTGAATGTTGCACCCCGGGGCGCAGCGGACCAATTGTGTGAGTCTGCGGGGCTGTTCGGCGACACAATCGGAGAGATGCACAGGACAGACAACAGCCGCGGACACGTTCTGAGAAGTGGATAAGCAAAGAGAAAAGGTAAGATTTCGGAAGCTTTATTAATCCGCGCGCGTTGGACATTTAGTCTCTGAATCCGAATCGTGTCCGATAGTTGCTTAACGCATCATTCAGCTACGTTGCGTGTGGTGTAAATATGTAATGTTCAGCGCTTCGCACGCGCGCTGCCTCCTTATTCATAACTTTGCATAAGAACGAAGCCACTCTTTTTTTTGCTAAATCTGATGTTTTCTTTTGTTTTCCGCCGGAAGTGCGAGAGAACAAGTGACACCGATGCTTACTGTTTTTAATATTATTGATGCGCGAGCGTGAATGAGTGTCCGAGGCGGAGGAAACAAACCGTATCCGGCTGTTTCCTTTGCCTGCGAAGATGAAAGTTTAACATCAGCCCCTGTCTTGTCTCACTCAGGCACAAAAGTGAGGCTTCAGCCGAGCTGAGCATCAAAAGGGGGAAGGACAGAACCAAATCTCAGCTGAAGCTCCTGCTGCTGTCACAAACTCATTTTCTGGGAGTTTGAAGACAGTACTTAACATTATCAGATAATTAATTAGACACCGCATAAGCCCTGAAATCAATTCATCCACAAATCAATAAATCCATAGTCTGGTGTAACGAGAGACCTTCCAGACTGTTAGCCTGGCTGTTGGACAACAAAACAAGAGAAGAGCAACAACACACACACACACGGGCTGAGAAATACTCATTTATTTGTTGAAACTGAAGATGGATGGGAGCCTAGGGGAGATGTCCCTCCACAGCCACGCAGACCTGGTTCACAGCCAGGACGGCAGGGCCATGTTGCACTCGCGGGACCTTTCAGCTGCTTTCCCCAGGCCCTCCCTCGGGGGTCCCTCCGTGTCTCTGGAGCCCGAGCCCCGTCCACCGGGCTTCGACCACTCCATGTCGGCGCTGGGCTACAGCGGCGACTCTCCGTCCAGCTCCGGCAGCACCTACACCACCCTGACCCCCCTGCAGCCTTTTGACGACAAGTTCCACCACCACCACCATCACCACCACCCTTGCCTGCCTGTCAGTAATGTCATCGGCAGCTTCACCCTCATGCGTGAGGACCGAGGCCTCAGCACCAACTTCTACAACCCTTACAGCAAGGACCTGGCCATGTCCCAAAGCCTGTCTCCCCCCTCCACAGGTTCGGGACTGGGCTCCTCCATGCATGGCTATGGCAGCCTTGGCAACAGCCCCAACAGCAACGCAGGCCAGATGCTTCACAGCAGCTACGACGTCCACGGGGGAAGCCTCTTCTGCCGGACGTCAGATTTTGGCCGTGAGATGTCGCCACCGGGCTTAGGAGGAGGCGACGTGTCAGTGGGGCATCAGTTGAACAAAATGGAGGCTCACCAGCACCCCCCAGGCCACCACCCTCACATCTACAGCCAACACTACCAGTCCCACCATCACCCGAGCCAGCAGGCCTCTAAGATCGGTGAGCACCTGCACTCCTCGTTGTCGGCCTCGTCCTCACCAGGCGAGGGCATGCTGCCGGGCTCACAGGGCAGCGGAGGCAGCGGCGGGGAGGAGATCAACACCAGGGACGTGGCCCAGAGGATCATCACCGAACTGAAGAGATACAGCATTCCGCAGGCCATCTTCGCCGAGAGGGTTCTGTGTAGGTCACAGGGCACGCTGTCTGACCTCCTGAGGAACCCCAAGCCCTGGGGCAAGCTCAAGTCTGGCCGCGAGACCTTTAAGAGGATGTCCCGCTGGCTCCAGGAGCCCGAGTTTCAAAGAATGGCCTCACTTCGGCTGGAGGGTAAGATCTGGCTTTGCTCTCTATCCTTCTCACACAGACACACACACTCACACTCACGCAGATACCACAACAACAAACAGACACACTCTCTCCTCTTGTTTTCCCCAAACACCTTCCTCCTCCATGTCTTCCTAAAAAATTCTCCTCTCCAGCAATCAGTATGCAGCTCAGGCTGAGACACGAGGAAAAGCAAAGGCATCATACTGATGTCTCCCGTCTTCACACCGCTGTGCACGTACCACTGGTTTGTCCATTGTCTCAACAGCCTGGGTAATAAGAACTTAGCAGCACGTTGATGACAGTTTGTGCAAGAAAAGGGCCATATGTGCCCTTCCTTTGTTTACTTTGCTTCCCAACAGCCCCTATTGATTTGTACAGTAGCAACAAAAAAAAAAAAGGGGGAAAAAAAAGCCACAGACATTTGCCCTCCTCTTAAATGAACCATGAAGATCAGCGTGAGCAGCAGTTGGCAATTTAATCGCTTTTGAGCCCACAAAATAATTTGTGCAGATATGCCATGCTGGAGCGATTGATTAATACGAGCAGTGATTTATATCTGCTCAGCGGCTGAAGTTGAGTTGGCAAGGTAGCTGATGCAAATTAGACTTGAGCTTTTGCCAGACATCTTTTATCAACGTCGTCACTGAGGCAATTACTGTGAGGTTAAATACAGATGTTGTTCTGCTCTGAGGCAGCAACCTGCAGGTTTGTGAGACTCCACATATTTGGAAAGTCTTTCGTGCAAATGACGCATAACCAATGAGCTACTTTGGTAATTGGTTAATAAAAAAAGCACCTATCAGGCAAAAGTGCTAAACATTAGCTGGTTCAACAACTGCTTGAAATGCGAGAGTGTGTTTTCATATTTTACTATTTTTGACATTTGATAAACCGAAAAATAATTGGAATCAATAGTCAACAAATCACTGGTTGCAGTATTTATTCAAATTTCATGGGGCTAAAGATTTTTCTTTTTTTGAAAGGCACATTGTAATCTGCTGCTTGACATTTAATATTCTTTGGGGACGTGGACTGAAGACACGACAGCACGCTGTACAGTGCCGTGTTACAGTGTTGTCCCTCCGCAGGGACTGAGGGCCCATCTGATACACGGTGCACAGAAAGATATCCAAGTGAACACGGAAATATGAGACGAGCATAGGTGTGTGTGTGTGTGTGTGTGTGTGTCTCCAAGTGGTCTACACACTGCAGGGGTCTGTGAGTAGTACGTGTGTGTGAGCCTCCCCAGTTGATCACTGCTTTTCGCTCTCTGTCAGCAGCTCGACTGATTAAGCCCAACAACACAATGGGGTTCATAGGTAATGATTGTGCACTCTTGCAATCCCTTCACAATTATTGATCTTTGATTGTTCGGCTCCGAGAGCACATGTGTACATCCTCCATTCAGCAAAGCGTTGCCACAATCACGCCCCAAAACCTCTTACCTAATGATTGGTTATCTGTGGGTTTGTTCTGTAATTCGACGTAATTGTTGTGTGATCGCCTTGTATGCAAAACACCTGTTCCTGTCCCACAATCATCTAATCTCCCGGATGATTAAAGAGCTCTTTGTTCCTTTGAGCAGATTTTCCTGAAACCACCAATCATCCTCTGTATTTGCAGAATCCTAGTTTCCCCGTCTTTACAAACACAAAACATTATTTTAACGAGTCAGTCCTCCAAGTCTGAGTAGTTGATCAATCGGACTCATAAAAAATTAAAGTCCCTGTCCAGAGAGCTGTGCTAATGTTTGACAATGCACCTCTCTCTGCTCCCACACACTCTGAAATTGCATATTTAGTTCTTGGCAAAGCCACAATTTGGACAGCTCCGCACTTTTCTACATAACCTACTTTCCGAAGGGGGTTGTTGTGTTTTTTCCCCCCCTGGCCAACCCCCTTTTGTTTAATTACAAGCCTCTATTGATTTTCATGGGAAAGAGCAGCACGCCTTGCCCACACACACCTCGGCTGCATCGGCGAATCGAGACTGGAATTAGAATGCACGGTGCCCTGTGCTCCCCAGTCTGAAGATAGCTCAAGTGCTCTCTGATTCACGCCTCAAGTTTTAGGATGATCCTCCTTAATGCAGCACTCGCGTAAATACATAAAAGGCCCTTCAGATGCAGCGAGCTGCACTGTGTTACTTCCATAATTATGTCTCCTATACATGAGCCTGTATGCACAGTAATTATCGGATGTACTTCCTGCCATTTTGTCTTTTCAAATAATCGTCTTTCGGCAGAGATGTTTCGCTAAACATGGAGGTGGTGGATTTATCTGCAGTATCTTGTGTGTGTGTGTGTGTGTGTGTGTGTGTGTGTATACGTGCTGTATGGATTATTGTGCTGTATATGAGATGCATCTCCAGTCCAACCTCGGGCTGTGGAGGAGGCAATCAGGATTTAGTCAGAGAAGAAGGCAGGATAAAGACCACACAGCCGTGCCCTGACACTTAAAGTCGAGGAGGGGATCACACACTATAACTTTAAAGATGATGGCCGAAGCCCTTGACTGAAGGTCTGAATGAATAAGAAAGGTCAATGCGGTTTACGTGTCGGCTCCAGTGCCTGCACCACCCCCACAGTAATGAAAGCCACAAAGACTCGTCCAGTTCTCGCTGCGTACAGTTCACATTTGGCTAGCTGGCTCAAAGGTCAACGCTGATTCCATTTGCATATCAGGAAATGTGAGCGGGTCGACATCAAACAAACAGGGCTGCTGTTTTTGTTGTTGTTGTTTTTCATCTGGCTATTGCAGCTCCCCCCACGTCAGTGCTGAAGGGGTTAACCAGCCTCTGTGGGTCGAGGAGTCTGAGCTGCACAGATTTAATCAATAATTTCTATCAGCCCCTGGCCCAAGAAATCAGCAGGGGGTGGGCTGGGGCTGGGGCTGGGGGGGGCTGGGGGGGGGGAGAGAGAGGGAGAGGACCGGGAGGGGAGGGTGTGGGGGGGGCACTCTGGCTGGGGGGGGTGTAGGTTGGGACGCCGGGGGGTAGGGAAAGGGCTTTCGATCACGTTTCCGCAACACGAGACAGGGGCATACATCATGATTAGGGGCTGTTCCCACGATCATAAGAAGCCTATAGGGGAATATTTATGTCTTCAGGAGTAGCCCCAGCGTAGGGGATTTATAGCATGGTAATTGTGAGCCTTTTACACATGATTACAGCATAAGGAAGCATTTACTTAATGGCCAGTGTTATGATAGCCAGTAAGGGAGAGAGCCGAAGATGGGATGGAGGCGAGGAGGAGAGCAGCAGGACACCCCGACTCCTCCAACAAGCCATAAATCCACAGTACAAGCCAGCACTATCATGTCATTCCTTTCATTACTACATGAGCCGAGAGTGCACCACTGTATATATACATACACACACACACCTTCTATAGCTGCAGCCCACTTTCCAACCCCCAAGCCAGAAATATTGATGGTGGTGATGGTGTAATGTCTGCAGAATTGTAGCATTTGGAGAAGAAAATAAAAAAAAATGATTTCACGTGTAATGATAATATCGTGCTGTTGACACCTCGGCCTGCTTGGATTTTAATGAGACGCGGTTCGATAAGTCTCAGAAATGCAAACGAGCTCTTGATGTCTTAAAAACTAGCGTTCCCCTGTAATCTCGAGTTCACAAGTCAGAAATTTTGCTTCAGATAATGATTTTGGAGGAGGGCACTTGCAGAGGATTCGCAGCAGGATAAATACTCAAATGGATGTGACTGGATGTTTGTTGTCGGAGCCATCAAAGCTTGATTGGTCCCGACTCTGATGGCACTCGTGTGGAAAAGACGACGGTAAGGTCGCACCTATTCATCAGAAGCTCCACTAATGAGAGAAATTTGCGGCTGTGAGTTGGAGCAGCGAAGAGTCGCTCGTACAGTAAACAGCAGCAGCAGCTCTTGCTCTGCGAGATGCCTCTCAATGGGAAGATGTAAGCCAATCAATTGAATGTGTCAGTGCTGCTTTGACGAAGGCAGCATCTGTATTTTATGTGTGTGTTAAGGGTTGAAACAGAGGATTTCAAGGGTTGTTGCCGGCTGATATCTCCATCTAATCAGGTCATTTTTTATCAATAGGACTTCCATAAATGTTGTTGTCTGAAAACAAGTGAAGACATCTGGCAGTGCAGCAGTGTTTCAACTAGTTTTCACTATAGGAAGCAGCCTGTTTTAGGAATTTTTCAGAATAAAGTGCCATTTGTCCTCATTTTAGCACTGAAACCTGCCTCCTCTGGTCTTGTTTGTAGACACTTTAAACAACATATTTATCAAATTCTCAAAATAATTATAAAGAGGATGAAAATATCCCAGTTTGAGCTGGCATCTTATTGTGAAAATATTTAGGACAGTTTACAGAGTAGACTGTTGCCATGCTAAAAATAATCAACGAATTATTGTTATCCGCAATTTATTTATTTATTTTTTATGGCAAAAGAGCCTCTGAAACCTAATTTAGCTGTGCACTGATGGTTTTATTTGGAAAAATACTATTGCACAGTCAAATCAATGAGCATAAAGAACAAGAGACTGTGCGTTTGTCCACCAGCGGCCCCAGTCCACTGGCTCGCCCTCAGTGTGCATGTGCATTTATTTGTGTGCTTGTGCGTCGCCCTGTTGTGTTGCGTGCGCACACACCAATGCTTACACTTAGAAAAGCATTTGATGCCATCAGCAAAACAGTCGCTCAACTGCACAGTGCTGATTGAAACCTCTTAAAAGTGTGCATTTAGGTAATTGCACAACTCCCCCTAAATATGTTTTAGTCCACTTAAGGCTTCTAAACACCCTGGGCTCTGCCGACTCGGCTTGTTTCACTCACCCCTGACGTAACCCACCTTTAATAGAAAATAAATTAGTTCCCCCTAAAGTGATTATTACTCACTCAGTGCCGCCACATGTAAATGACTTTTATGAGAAACTAATGATGTTGAAGTGTCCACTAAGGGAAAGGGAAAAGAGTAAGTGGAAGGAGATGGACAGAGAGAGAGAGAGAGAGAGAGAGAGACGGGGAGGGGAAGTTGGCTCGGTACACAAAGGCAGAGGTTGGTGTTGTGTTTCCTGTAAATACAGAATTACAGCTTGTTAGAGGTGAAAGGTTCAGCGATGGATATGCAGAGGAACATGCAGCCTGAATTCAAAATGCTCGTCTGATTCTCAAAATGGATCTAAGCTCAACCCACACACACCAGGCTATTTTTCCTCCTCGCTGAACAAAACTGCCTTTTTTAATATTCGATTTATTTTTGCCTTTTTTTTTTTTCTTTTTTTTTTTTTAACTTCAGACTTTTTTCTGAGGAAATATTGATTATATAATTGGGTGGGCTGCCGGTGGTACAGTGGTGTTTAACCCAGACCCTGAGTTTGTAGTTTGTGGTTGATGTGAGCACGACTTACATTAAAAACATCAAATTACCAAAATACTTTTTCACCCCATCAGTGCCTACAAAGCAGGCAGATGGCTTTGACACAGCTAATTCCAGAACACGTAGTGGCTGGTTTAAAAAAACAAAACAACTTAATTTAAATGCACATACGAGATTTTAAAAAATCTGATTGCTTAAAATACTGTGAGTGGTCCTGAATCCTGAAAAGTTAAAATCATTTTTCTTGTTTCCTACATGCCTCTAATTGTATATTAGATAACATAAAACATACACAAAGTAAAAATTTGTACCAATAAGTCCTGTAATATTTGTATTTTCCAATTTATGACAAATAGGGTGCAGCAATCATAGTTTAGCTAAAGAAAATGAGGGAATTTAGGCTGAAAATTGTTCCTGTTTGGTTCTTTGGCAAAATGATAATAACATTGTGCATCTATGTGATTAATTTTTCAAATTAATTTGTCAGCGGATGACAACACCGGATAGATTTGTGAAAATATTGCCTGTCTTTCTAAAGTAGGGTGGAGAACATAGTAAAAACCATGAAGGAAAACCTGAGAGTTTTGTCCTGGATGCAGTTTTATCCCAGCAGCCTCACAGCAGCTCACTGGCAATAAGATGTGATGGCTTGAACATCTTGATTCCTTTACTGCACAATGAAACAAGCTGCTGATTCATCTCTTTTAACTAATTAAAGTTGCTTAGCTAATCTGTTTTCTTTCAACAAATCCACTTTCTTCCTGCTTAATCCATTTGTACTAGTTAGCCAGCCAGTCTTTTTGCTGATCTGCTTCCCCTTTGCTTTTTTAAAAATGTATCTTTTATCCATCTGCCTGCAGCCTGCAAGCGGAAAGAGCAAGAGCAGAACAAGCTGGAGCGCAACCAGGGCCCAAAGCGCACCAGACTGGTGTTCACGGACCTGCAGCGGCGCACCCTCATGGCCATCTTCAGGGAGAACCACCGCCCGACCAAAGAGCTGCAGGTCACCATCTCCCAGCAGCTAGGCCTGGAGCTCTCCACTGTCAGCAACTTCTTCATGAACGCCCGCCGACGCAACCTCAACAAGTGGGCCGACGAGGGCCGCCCCTCCTCCACGGGTTCCTCTGGCTCCAGTGTTTCCTCCTCCGCGGTGTCTTGCAGCACGGCGTGATGACGGACCACCGAGGAGGCGCGGCGGGGAGGGCGCTGAGGGAGCAAGGGGGCACATAGACTGGTCTAGGCAGAGATCAGCCGTAATAAATGTCCTCATCGTTATCAGACGGAGCGACGGAGCCAGCGATTAAAGTTGATTTTATCAAGATGAAGCATTTTTTCCCAAACCAAAGTTGATCACTCCCTTGAAATGGAAGGGAGCGATACCCTGAGTGATACGATCGCAGGAAGTGAGTTCCTGCTTGTATAGTCAAGGGTGCAAAAATGATTTGACTCAAACAAGAGTCACACCCTTACTTAGACGCCATCTCATTGCATTATTTTGATTATGTAGATTAGAGATAATGAGGGTATTACAAATCAGGAGGAAACATATTTTGGTGTACCTTCAGATCTATTGTCATCTCTCCAAATGTGAAGAATCAAGAGGTGCCATTTGCTCATATCTGGAGAGCTCCATTGTGTAACTCCTTAATCAAAAGTGTTCATCCAAAGACGTTAATCCTCCCTTATTGTTCCTACAGTCTTGTTTTTCCTCGAGAATCAAGGTGAAAGAGGAAGAAAAAGCAATTTTTTTATGGTTTAATTTTTTTTTTTCATTTCCCTTCTTAGCATGCGTTTCCATGGTGACGGTTCCCTGGTACTGTATGGCGTTGTTCCAAGTTCAGAGCCGGGGATTATTAGGAGAGTTCTGTAGCATCCATAACTCCCAGCTGTCAATCATAAACCATCAACAGGAGCCTGTCCTGTATTTTGTGAAGATCATCCCTCCTTGAATGAATCAGAGTTTTCAAGTGGGAATCGCGGTGCATCGTGTGGTACGGCAGGACAAAAATCAATAAACACAAGCAGGACGCAGAAACAGACTTGTTGGTGTTAACGTCTAGCTTTAAGACTCTCACCGAGCTTCCAAATGAAAGCTCCACAGCCATTTTTTGACTCATAAATCAAGCCAAAAAAAAAGGAAGAAAAAAAAGGAAAACCTTGAAAATAAAGGTTCTATGGAGAAGAGGTACACCTGACACAATGTATAGTGACATTGTAGTATTTTTTCCACTCATTTCCAAACTGTACACACCTCTGCTCCATTATGATTTTTTTTTTCTGTTGTTTTTTTTTTTTTTTTTTTTTACAGATGTCTAGAAAATGGAGGAATGTGATTCTTTCAGCCCTTTTTGTACAGATTTCAAGCACATCGCTCTATTTATAGAAACACGTTGGAAGTGCGGGGCAGTTTGTTTCAGCCCTGCTGACGTACAAGGTCATTTTTTTGGTCCACAAAGGAAAGGCTTTAACGTGCCTCCTTATAGCCAATAGTTGAATCGAACCACGAACATTTCAAATGCAATTGCTGATCTGATCGACGTATTTATTACTGCATTTGTGTATTTATTGTTTTTCCTTTTACTTTCCTCTCTCTATTTATTTGGTTATTTATTTATGCTATCTATATACTGTAAGTATTTATTTAAACAGTGTTCTGTATGTCTGTGTGAAACTGAAGACTTTTTCTGATGGGCACTTTTAGCTGTAGATTCCCATCGTAATACCAAAGATTAACATTGCCTCCCTGAATGTACGGCCTGAATCCCTAAACCCCGTACCTGATCCCAACCCGATCCAGCCCCTCCACCCAGTGATGTTATGTATCTCTCTCTATCTTTAAGGCCTGGCCTTTGTTTTTGTTTCAATTTTTTGTAGAAAAATGGGGATTTCTTTACTCTTGCAAATGTCTCTGCGGTCAGCTCTTAATGCCAAGGCCAAAGCTTGTTTGAATGTTGTGATAAGATTTATAATTAATAATACTATGAATAGTAACAATAATAATAATCATCCCATAGGTTCACTGGTTGCTTGTAAAGTTGTGTTCAGACCAATGCCATCTGGAGAGTGTGTAACAATTCTGGAGACCCGCTCAAAGTGCTGACTGAAGGCCCTATAGAGTGCGAGTCCTTCAGGATCTCGTGCAACCACGCGTACTATGTGTCTGCCTGGGGATAGTTACAAACCACCCGTTCCAGTCTCCCTCACCTGCCACCCCCCCCGGTGCAGACACTTGTGTCTATGTCCAACTCAGTGTATGATCTCACCATCCTCCACATGCCAAGCCCTTCTGACAGTTCTCTCAGTTCCAACAGGGTTTACTTATGGGTTTTGAGGGTTTTGGGGTTTACTCCTGTTCCTAGGGTTTTGAAGGTCTTAGGATTTGTTGCTGGACTTTCAGAGTCTCCTAAGGTATATTCTGGATCTGCTGGGGATCTTGGGTTTTGTTCCTGTTCCTAGGGTACTTAAGGTTTTTGGACTTGTTGCTGTACTTTTCTTTTAAGAGTATGTTTCTAAACCTTTGCAGATCATGGATTTACCTGAATGGCATTCTGAATGAAATTATTCCTGGCTTTGGATTTTTCCCTGTTAAGGTTAGGGTTAGTACAGCAAGAGATCTTCTTGTTTGTTACTAATCTTCTGAAAAGTTCTGATTTGGTTACAAGGCCTCAATTCCTGTTCCTGAATTTCTTATGGTCTTTGAGTTTATTTGTCTTTGTGTAGGAACTTCTGATTTCTTTAAGGGTTATGGGGCTTGTAGGAAATGTCCGTGTCCCTTCAAGAGCCTCCAGGTTCATCTGGATCATCTAGGCATCTTAAAGCTTGTTCCAGGTCATCTAAAGGTCATAGAGTTTCCCCTGCACCATGCACAAGTTTGCGTTTCCAGCATTCTGCTTGGTGAAATCACGAGAAAATCACCTACGATCTGATTCTCTGACCCCTGTGTAAATGTGTCATGGATAGCTTGGCCATTTTTCACCCTCAGTCTCTTTTTCTCTCTCTTTTTTTCTGTCTTTAACGTTGGAAGGGGAGGATTGCAGGGGCCCCCTTCACAGCGTGCACTTGAAAGACAGGCGGTCATGAAAGAGGCCATCGACTTTTTCTCTGACTTCAAAGGGAAGGTTTTTTTCAACTCATCTCCTCTCTGGGTATCTGGTCTGGGGTCCGCTCTTGGCCAGACCTGTGGGCTTTAGGGGGCATTCAAAGAGGGCGGAGGGAGATCAGAGAGAAGGCTGAATCATCCAGAATGAGGATAGTGGTAGTGGTGTGTGTGTGTGTGTGTGTGTGTGTGTGTGTGTGTGAGAGGTGGGAGGGGGTTGTTTGAGGAACAGGAGGTGTTGGAGTAGTGGGGCATAGAGCTGAATTAAACTTTAATGAGCAACAATTGTAAGCATGCTGAGAGTGGAAGGAGGCGGTGGACGGTTGTGTAGTTGAGTCTATACTGGGGGGGATACAAAAAATAAAAGAGCTTGTAGGCTCCTCTGCCGACCCCTGCTTGCTACTGTCATTGTATCAAAGCTGAGGTGACACCTTTCAGGTTCCCCTTTGTCTCTCTGACTGGAAGACCTAAATGGAGATGCAGCTTTTTGTACCAAGCCACCTTCTGTTCTGTGTCAAGTAGGGAAGCTCTTTCCTTTATGTTCACAAGAGAGAGAAGGGAGGTGTAAATTCAGCTGGCTGCTGCAGGTGATCCGCAATGCCATCTTAGTCTGTGGCTCCCCCTAGTGGCTCTTCTAAAAACTTGACCCTGAAACGAGGCTGGTACATGAGGCCATTGCAGAGAGCAAATAATGAACTAGCAGAACTTAAGGCTAATATATACTTTCAGGAAAAAAAAAAAGACCAAAAAAAGTATTTTTTGATAACGTTTAAACCAAAAATAACAACCAAAGATTGATGGGTAACTGCTGAATCATTATGTATCATGGGTGGTTTTAGCAGTTCCCTATCAGAGCTACCGTAGCACTCAGAGGATTCAAAAAAGCACCAGTGGGGTTCCATGTGCTGATTATTTATGTTGCATAAAACAGTATTATGTTGATCTGGAACTGAGAAACTGACATGAGGCAGTGTCTTCAGATGGAAGTCTTTTGACTCTGTCACTCCTAGTGTCCCCTTGTCTGTCCCTGTCCTCTCCCCTGTGTGTATCTGAAGACTTTACCCATCTACCTCAACTGTGTGAGATGTTGTGTGGCAAAGATATTCCTTAACCAAAGAACTCATCCTGTCAGGGTGTCTCTGTCTATCTATCTGTCTTATCTGTCCATCCACCTCTTCTTCATGACTTGTACTCCAAACCAAATGTGCTGGAATCAATCCGTAACAGGAGGCAAACGAGGCCCCTGTCCAGCCAAAGCTAAAGGCCAGTATGCTAGGGTGTCCCATTGATCCATGATCTGTATATAAACAAAACCATTCAAGACCAAAAAAATAAAGGAGGTGACAATCCAAGCAAGGAGGATCTTGCTGTAATCAACGTTGCCTATTCCTTGTTTTCCCGAAAACTAGAACCATGTGACTTGCTGTTAACGTGAAAAAGCCCAAGAATCAAGCGCTCATCCCAAAATCAAATTTAAAAAAAGCGTCAGGAGACAGAAGCTATTTTTCCACATTTGTAAGCCACCTCCCACCTGTTCTTTTTCCAAAATGTTTAGTGTAGTTGAAACACTGTTCGATCCCACTGTTGTAAGTAGGAATTAATGAAATCCACACAAAGCTTTAAACGGGGAAGAGCTGAGGGAAACATTACATTTGAGTCCGAGTTTCCTCAGCTTGGACTCGACCCACCATGCTTTATCGTGCCATTCTTGTCCATGTGTTAGACTTACTAATGAATGTGGCTAACCAACCAAAGGCTTTAAAAAACAAGATACACAACACTTTAAACGTCAATCATGGTGGGACATTTTGTATCAACAACTAAAGAAAATCCCTTTGAATACCTCATGTGAAAATTGTTTGTTGTGATGTTGCACTAAAAAAATAAAAATGACTCATTTGTAACCCAACCCTGCACTCGGATGACTTTATTCTGACCTTGTTGGAGGTGTCAGCAGGGGAGCTTCTGGGTTTTTATAGGCCACCACTGACAGATAGTTTTTAAAAACACTGCTAAACCGTATTATATTTGTCCAACATAAATGTATGTAATCACACTAGTTAACTCTGATGTAGTTAACTAGTTAACTAGTTTCTATCTTCTGTTTTGCACTTTAATGAAGCCATTTGTGTCCTTGTTTAATGCCAGTAATTTGGAAATGATGCTCATATTATTTCACACTACATTCCCCTCAATTTCAGCCTCCCATCGCATGTTTTTGAAATCAATGGGTTTCTGATGCTAGTTAAGTTGGGTGTATTTAATAATAAATGTGGTTCGGTTTGATGTTTTTTGCAGACGAGAACATTGAAATTGTATATAGTAGATGACATTCATGGGTTTGCAGCCTATGGATTATTTTGGGAAAAGGTTTATTGCTCAGAATCTTCATACAAGAACTGAACATAGTGAAGGTAAAAAAATAAATGTAAACCACCAAAAACTCTACATTCTGAGAAATAATTTTATGGTGAATCTTCAGCTTTACTACAAGGTTTTATTGCAGAAACCTACAGAGAGTTCCTTCATAGCTGGGCTTGTCTCAACGTGCAGAGTGAATTATGGCTCCTGTGCACACTTGTCTTTCTAAAGCACGTCCAAGTTCAATTGGCCACAGGTGGACTTCAGTCAAGCTCTGCACATATCACAGGAGTAATAAAGCAAACAGGACACACCTGACCACAGTCTGTCACTCCAAGGGCTCTGAATACTTCTCCAGTTTGGGATTTTAAAGTAAAAATAACACATTTTATCTTTGTCATTTTAGTTCATCGAACTTAGCCTGATCCGAACATTTGATCCACTGAAAATGAAACCTACAACTCAACAAAGCGACTTCTGATTCCAGTCTTTCAGTAAAGACTCCACATGCAGCTCAGTTACTTTTTAAGCCTTGGTTACAGTCAGAAAGGACATGTCCCAACTTTGTCCAGAGGTTTAAAAATATTGAACAAGTCTTTACAACTTGCAATTTGTATATTTAGATTTTTTCTGGATTATACAAATGACATAACCAATGACTGTGGCTCTGGAGGTAGAGCAGCCCTCCACTAATCCCACGGTTGTTAGTTCAACTCCCAGCTCTTCCTGTCACGTTAAAGTGTCCTTGAATTTAACACTTTGGGTACCAAAAGATCATTTACCAATTAGATGCTAGTGGACAGATCTTTCTCCCTTCTTTATTCTAAGCTGATGCCACAGCTTTTATACAGCTGCACCAAACGCTTACAGAGGGAAAAGATTCTGCTGATACAGCCGAGTATTGAGAAGTTGTGATCTTTGTCATCTGATAAGTGATGAGATAAGTGGCTCCTCCTTTATTGTTGCACGCAAATAAAACTAACTTTTTGCCATTTAACTTTAGTGTTTAGCGAGAGTCCTGCAACTGTGCTGATGTAAAAAAAAAATAGCAAACTTACAACAGAATGTTGCTCTTGGTACAGATGTTTGTCTTTATTAAAAGTTCAAACACACATACAGTCAGACACAAACGTACAGTGAAAGAAGTGGAGAGAAAGTTACCACTCAAATTTACAATTTAAAAAAAACACTTGTGTTAAACCTCAGTCTTTAAAATTTGACAATTGTAGCTTTGAAGCTAAAATACTATGAATTAAAAGTTTAAAATACACATAAAAGAAAAGATTATATCAAATTAATTTCCTCTGTAGCTAGATGAGGGGATAACAACCATACAGAGCAATACCACACTGGTTGCCCTTGTTGCGCGACATCCTGATGTAGCCGCCGTCTCCAAAAGAAGTTCCCCAGCTGGAGAAATGAGATGGAAAAAAGGAAAACCACACAATTAGTTAATATGACACAGAATACTCACAATATCTGATTTTCTGAGTTTCCATAGAAAGGAGAGGCCATGGACAAGGGGAGACTGTGCCATTAAAGAAACAAAATCACCGTGTAGTAATAAAGATGTAGTTGTTTATCTGATAAAGTTCCAGCCCAGCTTCAGCTGGTTCACTGGATCAAACAGCTGTTCTGATACAGTCCAAATGCCTCACCTGTTCTTCACCAGCCAGTAGTCCTGTGTGCTCTGAGTGCCGTAGCCCACAGCAAGAACACCATGGTTTATAACCTCGCTGCAGGTCGGGTCATCATACACTCCTGAAATGAAATGGGTTCAAATTATTTGAAATAGATCTGATCATATTCAGTTATTATTATATTATTATTATTATTATTATTATTATTATTATAAGAAGAAGAATCTCTAAAGTGTTCAATATTAAATGCATATATACATAATTAAACAATAATTACATTGATCATTTGATAATGTAGTAATGTATATTTACATCATAATTTGCAAAACAATTTAAGAATCTATTAAACTTAAAATTGTTTTAAACTATTTTAAAACATTGTGTATATTTGTATTTCATAATAGATATTTCTGTTTAAAAAATATTTATATTTCACCATTTTTCTTAAATATAAACATAGAAAAATTTTATATTTAACTATATTTTAAATGTTCTTCTTATTTCACAATAACATTTCTGCCAAACGTTTAATCTCACAACATGTTGTGTTTCATTATGCAACTTCTATGTCACTTTTAATCATCTCACCTCCATAGCCAATATTTCCTCCCCCTCCTTAGCAGCAGCTACCAGATCTACTGTGTCTATTGATAAATGCAGTAATTGTCTAATTGTAGATAATGACTACAATTCTGTTTAAATCATCGATAATCTGATCAAAAAATAAAATGCTATAAGCTGTATTATTATACTAATGAATGATTAAAAAAAAAAAAAAACTTAGTTAAGCTTGAAACATCTCATTAAATATCTCACAGATTGATGCAGATGCTCAATTTATATATTTTAATAATCTGTTCATCTGAAGTCTCTAGTTTATTTTGAACAGTTTGGTATTTCATATCTTAGATGCTGATGGTGTGTTACATACCACTCCTGTAGAAAGTAAACGTCGGTCGTGTGGCATCAATCGCTACTGAAATGGGTCCAATGGTTGCAATTGCCTCCTTCAGAGCCTCCTCATCTCTTTCAGGCAGAAAGTGGTACTGGGAGCAATTGGCAGCACGGTGTTCAGGGTTGTAGTGACACTGTTGATCCTGAATTAAAGGAAAGACTGTGGTTAAAAATGCTTCAAAAAAGATGGTGTGTAAAATATTCCTTAGTACCATCAGATTCTATGGCAGTACATAGAATTTACAAATATTACGCTTTCATTTAATAGTTTTGAATTCCAGAACTTTTTTAGCTTTAATCACCTGAAAGCTGCCCAGTACGGCCTTACTCAAGGAAACCAGTGGTGTTGATGAGGGAGGGGAAAGCTCTGCCCTTTCACTTTTCTGTCTGTCAGTTGGCAAAACTTCCATCACAAGTTTTATTCTCAAATCTTAAAGACCACTACATACAGCATTGATCGACTTAGAACCATGAATGTCTGTAGCCAATTTTATGCCATTTCATTTAATGCATATTGAGATATTTTACATAAAATTATAAACTTTAGCAGGATATATTCTCTGGAGACCACAAGTGTGTTTACATTTTTTCAGCAATTCATCAAATAGTATCATTGTGCTCATTAAAACAAAATTTCAAACCACTGGTAGTTTCTATTCTTTTTTCAGTCAAATTAGATATTTCAAATGTGTGAGGCTGGAGCCATTGGATCTGCTCACAACTGCCCTCCTCCTCCACACGAACACGAGCAAGAGTGAACCAGATGAAGCCTGCAGGACAAACATGTTGTCTGTCCAATTCATTTGTTGTTGTTTCAAAGAGACATTACCAGCAGACCACAGACAAGCCAGAAGAGCAGTTGTCTACAGCCTGAAGGCTCAGATTTAACTTCTTGTACTCCCGCACTGTTGTCTTGTACACAAATTTGTTAAGTGTGAATTAGATTTTGCATAAAATATAGAAATATGCTCCTAACAGCATTTTGTGCATTGTAAGTTTTTGGTGTCCCAATATGTTGTTGGGATATATTGTGTAACATGTAATGGCAAATACACTTTACTGGCTTTAGGTTTAGAAAAATAAAAGAAATCAAATGGTAAAGCCATAATGAAAAAATAAATAAAAACTTCGCTTGACTCGTGTTTTAGCCAATTACAGACCAATCTCCAATGTCCCCTTTATTTCTGAAATTCGTAAGAGTAGTTGCAAAGCAATTATGTGACCACCTGCAAAGCAATAGCTCCGAAGATCTCAGTCAGGATTTAGATTCCAGAAACAGCACCAGTGAAAAGACTTTTCTCCATACTCATCCTGATAGATATCAGTGCTGCATTTGACATCATTGACCACATTTTACTGGAACATGTCATTGTGGTGAAGGAACTGCACTAGGTTGGTTTAACTCTTGTCTTTCATGTTAATGATGAAACTTCCATGCACACAAAACTTTCTGTTCTAGGATTAATAGTTTCTACATGTCTCTCCTAGGGAACATTTTTAAGAAGCATTCCATAAATTGAAGGACACCTTTGCTGATTTTGAACTTGCTTTTTTGGTTCTAGTTTGGGTAGGACATGTACATAAATGACATTTAACTTCTCTATGACTATATTTAAGAAATTCTTTCAATTTCTAGCTGCAAAATGCCTCCAGATGACATCACTTGGAGGAACCCACAGTTCAGATTATGTCATCTCGTTGCTCACATGTTTGTAATCATGGTCAGCCTGTTTTTCCAGAGTTCCACCAGATGACATCATCTAAACTCCTAATGATGAAAAACTACTCCAGCTGATGTCATGTGGAGGCATTTTGCAGCTAGAAGCAGAGAAATATTTTAATATAGGGAAGTCAGAGGGAAGTTTAAAGACATTAATGTATATTTACACCCTAAACAAAAGCCTACTTGTGGTTGCCAAAATTTCCAAAGGTAGAATGGGAGGCAGAGCCTTTAGCTATCAAGCTCCTCTCTTGTGGAACCAGCTGCCAGTTGCCTGGTTTTGCGGCAGTCGCAGGAAATGGACTTCATCAACACCACTCACTCATGGTGAATTTTCTAGTACTACCTCCTTTATTTACAAATGACCTCAGATGGAGATAATCCGAACTTTGCACTATGGAGCTGGCTGGTAAAATCTGATTAATGTCAGGGAAAGTCTGGAAAACGTCTGAATTCCAGCGCATGTGTGAAAGGGTTTAAGAAAGTGACTGATCAGACTGCTGGGAGAACCCAGATACACTGAGCTCCTTCCTCTGCCCTCCTGCTTCTCTTTCTATACATTTATTCGTCACCACTGTATGACATTAACTCTGTGTCTTGATTCTCCTGTAGTTGTCTTTGTCCTTCTCTGTCCCCGGCTTTGGAGCTGTGTGTTTTCCAGTGCACAGCTGCTGGTCCTACCAACCTGCCCGATGCTTTCTGTTGCTTTTTTCAATTTGGAGTTAAATTCAAAACCTCGCTTGAATTTCAGCACATCAGGTACTTGTAGGTCACTGCTGCATAAAATGTGCATATCAGCAGTTTTGTATTTGAATGAAGTGATCAAATTTGCATCCAAAGGTTTCTGACATGACACAGACTCACTATAGTCCAAGTTTAATGTTTTTTGTATATTTGATGAGCAGGTTCTAACCAGTTACTCACCAGTCCTATGTAGGGGTATGAAGCTTCAGATTCGATGCCCTGGTTTTCGATGATGTACTGGAAAGCATTGGTCATAAAGCCTCCATCGCAGCCGCGGTTTCCATATTTGCCACTGCAGTCCACCAGGTTTTGGGGGCTGAGGTCCACTAGCTGTCCTGTCGTCTTTGCCAACTGGCCCTCCAGGGCCCCTACAGCACTAAAGGCCCAGCAGGAGCCACAGGAACCCTGGATTTAAAAGACTCTAGTTACTGTAATGTCATGAACACAATGCTAGTGGCTATAAAGTGAGATCAAACACGGTTCTGCACAACTTATCAACACTACATATACAATGTATGACATCACCAGTCCAATATTGTTTCCTGCAGCTTCAGCATTACGAAAAATGTCTTGTGCATCACTTCATGCACATTTGACACAACAGCATGAGTTTGTAAAGATGGAGCAGGTGGAGGGTCCAGCAGATTCGAAGAGGTTAAAGAACTACACTGACTCTTTGGCAAATGTTCTTCTTTGTCAATTATATTTAACATGTTGCAGAGAACAGAAAGAATTCCAAAATCAATATCTGAGTGTCTCTGGTTGAATGATATTCATCTGGCCACCACCAGTTTTACCCCCTCAAGACACAGCAAGTAATTTGTGAATATGATGATATTTTTCACTTCTTTGCAGTGAAACTCAATATTAATGAATTTTTTTTTTAAATTACTGACTTTTCACAACAACATATTACAAATCTCTCTCCCTGTTCTGCATTTGTAAAGAAAAAAATTTATAACTCAATACTTTAAATACATTTTACAGAACATAATAATTAAAAAAATAATAATGTTGCTTTTAAAAAATTTGTTAAATGTTGGTAAAAGCTCCTGATACATTTAAATAACATATCTTCAGGTCAAGGATGCAAACACTGGAAAAACTGGAAAATATTTCTGAAAACCTCAAGACAAAATTATAAAAACATTTAAAACATGTAAGTACAATAGAGCCTGAGTGCAACTATTGCAATGTCTGTACATATAAAAACTATCAAATTGTGTGCATATATTAATAGGAAATTATCAATATTATTTCCAACTGTTTATATAAGTTTTAAAATATTAAATCCAAGAAGCCAAAAATGCACAAAAGTTTTTAAATCCAGGAACAATACTGGATTTACAAAGTTATATTCTTTTTGTCCTTTCAGCTTATCCTGTAAGTTCAGTATTTAGAAAGTTTTATAATTTTTACATAATTTTCAAAGCTCAGATGCTTTAGTAATAAAAAGTGACAGTTTTTAAACGGTAAGTGGGACATTTTGGTGCTGATGTGCAACAGGCAGTCTTCACCAACAACAGATTGTGGCAATGATTTGCAAAACTGGTGTTTATGTGACAACTCTCTTTGTGAACACCAATCGTTCTGAATAAAAAGGAACTGCAGGAATGTGGGAAATAACAGGTTGATGACATTGTTGATTGCATCACAAGACAATGAAAACAGAATTACATAGTTTGGTTTTTACCTGATTCTTGACGCTGGTGACACAGCCCGCGTCTCTCCAGTCCATGGTGTCTGGTACAGCTGCACCTGATCTCCTGGTAAACGGCGACCTGTGGACGTCAGTTGGAGGACGGAGCGTGGCATAAGACTTTAGGATCTCGTCTGGTGTCTGTTAGCAATGAGACCACAAAAAAGTAAATAAGCAGCACCGAGCTTGGTCCCATATCCACTTGGCAGGTTTTGAATTTTTACATTTAGTCATTTGTCAGACGCTTTTATCCAAAGTGACTTACAGGTGAGATACAAGGCAGCAAAAATATAAGTCAAGGAGAAAACATCAAAGCAAAGTCCTATCAGAAAAGTGTCTACATTTCATGAGATGCCAGTGCAAGAAAGAGCAGAAAGGACGTTTTTTAAAAAAAATATTTTTTAATATTTTGTTTATTATACATTTAAAAATTAGTATTTGTGAATATTATAATATTTTTCTTTTTTATATTACTTTGCTTTTGCTGTGGATTAGGCATCATTTCAGCATCTTTCAGCTCCAAGTTTTGGTAGTTTGTTTCAGTTGTACTGCACTTATCAGGATTTCATGTTTACAGTAACCATAACAAAAAAGTACATGGAGCTTTCATTTCAGTTAAAGTGGACTCTCACCAAGTGTAGAAGTGGTATAATGCATCATAATGAGGGATAATAATTAGCTCATAAATTGAGAACCTTCATATCAAACTTTTCTGAGCAGACATTTTATTGCCTGAGATAACACTCCTACACTGAGAAATATCAATTAGGTCAAGCAGATGAATATGTTTTAGTTAAAGTATTAGCTTTCTGCCCTCCAAAATAAGTGAGGGCCCGGTTTACTTTGCAGGAATCCGTAAATAAAGATCAACGGAGTGGACCAAAATTTAATTTGAATATTGCCCAACAAAGCCTGGTAGATTTTGAAGCAACATAGGTTAAAGGACACAAGCCAAAACAGCACTTAGTTAATATTCCAGTAAGCAGTCTGAGTACTTTGGTCATTCATTAAGTCAGACCCAGGACATACCGTAGGCTACTGACCATATATGTGGACAACAAATTGTAGTGAGCTTGATCGGTGAACAAGCTCAGAGCGGAAATCATCTCATTACTCCAGTAAAATCTCAAAGGCCGAAGCCAAGAAACTCAAGCTAGTTTCCCAAGCAAAGTGAAGTTGGGCCAGTTGAAGAGCCAAAGGCTAGAAAGACAAAGTGCTCACATTCTATGTGAGGTTAAAACAAACTTAGTGGAATTTATTTTTGCATTATTTCAAGTTCTCCTCACGTGACTAATGCTGAACTTAATGACATCACTGTTAGAAGCTGAATAAATTAATGCCTTTTATTGGTGGCGGCTGAAACTAAATGGTTTTGGAGCCTTAAAAATGAAAAATAACAAATCCAAAGGCCAAGCCTGTCTGTTATTTTTAGTCTCAAGCCCACTGGTTGGTGCTTTAATGTTTTACTTTGAATTAAAAAAAAGTCATTACATGAAGCAAATCTCACTTCACACTATTCACTATTTTGATGCAGATTGAAACAAACAGTAGAATCAATTCAGTCTGCCCTTAAATCAATGTGTCTTCTTCTATACAAATGTTGTACCTGCAAAGTATTTCAAGTGCACATAAACCACTTAAGAAACTTGACTGATATCTGACAAAACCTGCTGAGGAAGTACAAGTAGTTTTCTGAACAGTGATTAACCTGAGAGGCGGTACCCAGGGCAAACCCACAAACTCAAAAACAGCTAAAAGCACCAAGATAAGAACTTCTTTGCAGTAGGTGAATATTCTTTACACAGACTTTAGTGCGAAAATCAGTCTGAAGCGATAAAACCGAGACGATTTTGTAATGGAAATATTATTTGAGCTGCTGAACTTCAGGGTTCAGATTAGTCAGGTTGTATCCATGCATCTACAGTATCTGAGTCCTGCTCCCTTCAAGCATTAAATAATAATCATAAATCATAAATTGAGTGCCTCACCATGTCTCCCATGTGGTTCATGCCCAGTTCGTAGGTGTGAATCCCCATAGAGGCTTCCAAGTTGTGCATGGAAATAAACTTTAGATTCTTCTCCCACAAGTCCCTGCGGTGTGCATCCTCCACCTTAACACAGACAGAGAGAAAAAGGGCGTGAGGTCAAACACCGTATAAAGAAAAACGCTAAATCTTACATATGGATTTTGCTCCTACAAACACTAATTTATTTAGTTAATAATTTCAGATGAAGGAAAAAAACATGTTCTCAATGACAGAACCTACAGTATATGTAAATTCCACCTTTTAAATAAATCCTTTACCTCATTCTGGTATATTTTGTCGTGTGTCTTCTTCCACAGCTCCCAGTGAAGGTTCAAACTGCTGTCAAACGTGGCCGGTGCCCCATCCCACAGGGAAACGAGCAGCAAGCTCCAGAACATCAGGCCTGTGGACACAGAGACATGGACAACATGAGAAGACAGGATATCATCTGACATTTAGTGAGAAGGACCCTGCCTAACAGCCTAAGGAAACAATCCGCCTTCTAGAGGTTCATCCTCCAAGAGACTAATGGTTTTAAAAGTGTGTTAGTGTCAGAGGTTGCATTTAATGTGCAAAGAACGGGCTGGGAATTCTTATATGGATTAACTGAACCGCCCCAAGAAAGCTACCACCTAATAGAACAAATAAGTACAAAGCATGTCACACATGTCAAGAAACTTTAGGTTTACAGTGTTTTGGTTAAGTCTGCCACATACATGTAGCATTTAAAACAACTTTGAAAGTAAATGGTATTTTAACTGCTTTTGTTGTTTTCAGTTTTATGTTTTCTACTTTTTAGAATTCAAAACTTTGTCCTTTTTTTATTTTATGGCACAAGGACGCTGTGCTTTAGGTTTCATTTTTAACATACTTGGCTTCACTATGTGTGCATCCACAGCAGCTCTGCCTCCAAGAAATATTCTTAGAAAAGAAAAATGTTTTAAGAAAATCTGAATTACTGCATAAGGAACAAAACTTTTTAATGAATAAAATATTAACATGTTTTTAAAATAAATTTAAATGTGCAGATTTAATTTTTTGATGTCCTTTTTAGTGCCATTCTAGGTAAAAACAATAAGGAGAAGTTTTGAAATTTAGCCTGTAGCCAAAGGCTTTAATTCTTAATTAATCCTGTCACATTAATGAGGACTTAATGTGATGTGTAATGTTAATGTAATGTTAAAATTGGTGAAAAGTTAAAACTTTCACTTGCCTTGAACAGTCGGACTCATCGCTGCTTCTCTCTTCAACCCCTTCGCTCCTGTCTGCGTTTTCCTGCTGGTTATTTATGAAGAGAAATTTGTGTCACAATGTGTTACAATTCTTCCTCTTTAGAAACAGAAAGCTGCGCTATGGAATAACCTGCAGCCGAGCAGAGCAGCGCAGCGCACGGATGTTACACAAAAGTCATGTACTTCTCATAATTCAGATAGCAAACTCTCAAAACTGAACCAAACAATCATTGCTCGTATTTCTGAGGGCAGAAAAAAGAATGTGGCATGGTATTAGGCCACCAAAACCACTAAAATAAGGTTAAAGTGTAATATTTTAAGGTCTGACACCTGAACAATGCCCCCTTTTGGGTACCAATAGGGTAGAAAAGTGCAGATCATTTACCAATTAGATGCTGGTGGACAGAACTTTCACTTTCTCGCTTCTTCTAAGCTGAGCTGAGCAGCTGGTGACACTATGCAACTTCCCAAACAGTTGTACTATTCCTTTACAGGATTCTCTTGGATTTTTAGTCAAATAGCCAAATGTTTCATGAGAAGGTCAGTAGAAAATGTAAAAAACTCATAAGGCTTTTCTTCCTGTATAAAACAATGCCACTTACCAATGGGCACTAGCATGAAGTCCCAGGTATTGATTTGGGTAACATGTAAAAGCTGAATTGTCCAACTCATAAGTTGATCTAAACTTTAGTGTATATTATTGTGACTGTGAGTCTTGGAACTGATAATGGTCTTTATTACAAATTCAAAACACACATAGAGTCAGACACAAACATACAGTGAAAGAAGTTCAATAATTACACGTGTAGACAAAAATTATCACTCAAATTTACAATTGTTAAAAGAACACCACCAAGTACTTGTGTTAAACCTTAGTATTTTAGATCTTCCCTTTGCAGCTATAAAAATACTATGAATTAAAAGTTTAAAATATACAGTCATGGCCAAAAACATCGACACCCTTGTAATTCTGTGAGAATGTCAGGGTTTTGGTTAGAGGATGGACCCAAGAGAGGAGACAGTGCAAGGTTTGCTGTACCAAAAGGGCTTTTAAACTTACAGACTAAGACGACTAACCACCGGACCAGCACACAAGGGGAGTTAACTTAAGGAAAAGTAAAAGACAACAGAAACGAACATCGACAACAAGAGAAGAACTTAATTGGCCAAAATAAACACAAGACTCGAAAATAAACAAGACCGGAAAATCTAATAACTTAAATGACCACACGGGGAAGAAAACGGGGAAACAGAGAAAACGAAGCACATCAACCTCAGATAACAAAAGCTATTAAAACAGGAGAGAAACTAAACAACTAGGCACAGAGATCAATAACTACTAAACAGGGGAGACAGAATTAACCAATGAGACATGGATAACAATGACTACAGGACTAGAATTTAACACTTGGGACACCACAAGAAAACTAATAAAAGAGGGAACATGTCAAACTAAACAGGACACGGGTATGAAAATAAGCTACTAAAACAATGAACCAACGGGAAAAACACTAAGAAACAAATCAAACCCCAAACCTCAGACCAAAGGGAAAAGCTGCACAGGGTCCAGAAAACAAAAGTCCAAGAGCAACTAGAGTCCCGAATGCAAAAGTCCATGAAACACACATCTAGCTTTTACCTAGGGTTGGTGAGGGTAATAACAACGACACTGAAGACAGGAACCACGATGGCAGCGACCACATTAACAACGACGAGGATCTGGCAGGGGAGTGAAGGGAAGACAGAACTTAAATAGAGAAGGAAACAGGTGCAATGAGTAACAACGAGGGTAAAGCTGGGTAAAAAGAACCAGGGACAGGAAGTAAGGAGAAGGGGCCACAAAATAAAAGTCCAGGAACAGGAAGTGCAACGAGATCCTGACAGAGAAAAGGCAACGCTTCTCTCAGACAATAGTTCCAACTGCAAATGTTTTGGTGTTCGCATTTATTTTTTTGTTTGTTTGCACTGGAACAACACACACACACAAAAAAAAAAAAAAAAAAAAACAGAAGTAAAATCTGATACAATTCCACACAGAACCCAAAAAATGCACAGGACAAAGTTATTGGTACCTTAACTTAATATTTGGTCCCCTTTGGAAAAAATAAGAGAAATCAGTTGTCTCCTGTAACCATGAATGAGTTTATTCCGCCTCTCCACTGGAATTATGGCCCACTCTTCTTTTACAAACTGCTCCAGGTCATTCAGATTCGAAGGAGGCCTTCTCCCATGTGATTCAGATGTGGCCTCATTGCCACATCTGAATCATTTTGAATTGTGTTTCAGGTCATTGTCCTGCTGGAATGATCTCTTGTGGAGATGCAGCATTATGACACTGGCCACTACGTTGCACCCCACAATTCTTTGGTGATCATCATATTTCATGATACGGCTTCCACAGTCAAGGCATCCAGTGCCAGAAGCAGCAAAGCAACCCCAAAACATCTTTGAACCTCCACTGACTGTAGGGACTGTGTTCTTTTCTTTGAAGACCTCATTTCTTTTTCTGTAAACAGTGCCATGATGTCCTTTACCAAAAATCTCTACTTTTGTCTCATCTGTCCGAGGATTGTGGTTCTTTATCCACCATTCGAACAATCCTTTGTTGTAGTATTTCATTATTTTTGCTATTCCGTCCACATCCAAGGAGGTTAGCTACAGTGCCATGGGCTGTAAACCTCTTGATGATATTGTGCACAGTGGACACAGGAACACCTACATCTCGGGAGATTGTCCCTGTTTTTCCACAAATCCACACTCACAGACAATCCTCTTTACACTTTTCCTTTTCTCCATGGTCTGCAATTTTTATCAAGTCTGACTTTTCTTATGTTGTGTTGTTCCAGTGCAAACAAACACAATAAGCACGTGAATACCAGAAATTGGAATTGCAATTGGAACAGTTTTCTGAAAGAATCCATGACTGTACATAAAAGAAAAGGTTATATAATTTTTCACAGATTCATTTTAGTTTCCTCTGTAGTCAGATGAGGGAATAGCAGCCATACAGAGCAATACCACACTGGTTGTTCTTGACTGGACACATAGAACAAGTTCTCGGTAGAGGTTTATGTTTTGTGATGCAAAAAACCTCTTCTACATCAGCAATTTTAAATTGAAAATTGGTTTACTTGAATCACCTCTAAAATAACAGAAACAAAAATGTTTTTTATGTAATTGACCCAACATGCCAATATAAAGCTGCACCAAACACTTACAGAGGAAAAAGATTAGGCTGAAACAGTCGCATATTGAGAAGCTGTGATGTTCTTCATCTGATAAGTGATTTATTGTTGTATGCAAATAAAACAAACTTTTTGCTATTTAATTTTCTTGTTTAGCGAGAGGTGGGTGATTGTGAAACGACCACTGTGCTCATGTCAGGAAAATACGCAAACAGAATGTTGTAAGCTTCAGTTTGTCTTTCCTTGGCAGCTGTAGCCAAGGAAGTGGTAAGTGGGATAAGAGCTGGTCTCAGTTGGTCATCCATGGACCACAGGGTCTGTGGTTCGATCCCCGGTCCAGCAATTAAGGCGATGTACGATGGTAAAAGGCTTCCCCTGGCTAAGCAGCTTCTACTGGCAGTCCCGGCCTGTATTAAAGATACAGTATGAGCCATTACTGGTCTATTCCTTTCAAAATTAAACTCTCCACCAAAGGTTTTTCCAGTTCCCCAGTTTATTTCTACTGCTTTGCCACTCGTCATCACCGCTCTTAATTGTTTTCACCTATTTATTTTTTATACCAAGCTTTCCCTCGTTCCTGGTCGGATCATCGTCTTTTATTTGTCGTGTTTGTTACCTGTGCAACACCCCGTCTCCAAGTTTCCACGTCTTGGCTCATCTTTGTTATACATGCTTCACCCTGTCTTCAAGCTTTCCCTGGCTCATGGTTTTTGGACTCCTGAATTTTGTTTGTATAGACTTCTGTTACCTGCTTTGGTCTGAGGTGGGAGGGATTAGTCATGAAACCCTCTGAGGTAGTTGAGTTTTGGCAAAGATATAGAGAGCAGATTGATAACCGTAGTTATTTTTCAGTGATCCCTGATCATTCGTTTACTGAGCAGCAAATTGACCCCTATTTCTGTCTCTGAGCGGGTCGATGGCGCTACCCATCCCGGTCCCTGTCTTCAGCTTGGCTGTCGCCAGCCCAGCTCCTGACTCAGATCCTGCTCTGGTACCTGCCTCCAGGTTGGTCAACGCTCCGCCTGGCCCCTACTCAGATCCTGCTCCGGCACCTGCCTCTGGGTGGCTTGACACCTCACCCGGCCTCGACTCAGATCCTGCTCCTAATCAGCCCAGGTTTTCCTCCAAAACATTTCCAATTATCTATGTAGCCCACATCATATGCTGGACACCACTTAGACAGCGGTTGAATGATGACATGCGGCCGTACATGTCGTCACTGGTCAGATTTGGCAGAAGTCCAGAGTAAACTACGGAGTCCCACATTGTTTTGGCAAAGTTACACACCGATTCAACGTTCATTTTAGTGACCTCCAAATTGCGTAATCAGGCGTCATTAACCTCCGTGTTAATAATAATCTTACTGTATTTACATTTATCTTTAGCCATGAGTTTCAAATATGATTCAACGTCGCCCGCTCTGGCCCCAGGAAGACATTTGACTACGGCTGCTGGAGTCTGTAACTTGACGATTCTGACTATAGAGCTGCCAATGACCAGAGTTGGTTTCTCAGTCGCTAAGTGTGGAAAATCGATTTGAAACATGAACTAGTGGTAAAACTCTGTTTAGAATTAGATCTCTTACGAACAGTCACCCAGCAGGACTGGCTTCCTGGCTGCATGAGAACTGCTGGGGAACAGCTAACACGGGACTGTGTTGGCCATTGTTAGCCATTGCTAATGGATAATTGTCAAGATAGCAGATCTAAGACAGGTTCAATTTGGAATTAGTAAATGTTAGCTAGTTATTTTTTAGAAGAGCAGGTCCATGTGTAATACAAGCGTATGTCACGTCTTATGTAGAAATTCTTTTGTAGAGAAAATAACTTATTAACTTTTTATTAAGTAAAAAAAGAGCTGCAATTAATCAGTGAACAGTCTTTTGGCAGAAACAGTTTAAAAGAGATGAGAAATGCGGCTCCTCCTTTATTGTTGCATGCAGATAAAACTAACTTTGTTATTCAAGTTTATTGTTAACGAGAGGTGGGTGATTGGGAAACGACAACTGTGCTCAGGAAAATACACAAACTTACAAAAGAATGTTATAAGTTTGCTTTAGGTTTTAAGTTTGATGCGGTGTGGTGACCCTGAACTCAACCCAAAAAGACAAACAAAAAAAAAGTTAGTGAGAGGTGATTGTGAAACAACAACTGTGACAACTTACAACATCCTGTTGACCCGTTCTGACCCATTTTGTTGTAAGTTACAACAGCCCAGCTCCTGACTCAGATCCTGCTCTGGTACCTGCCTCCTCCTGGTCAGAAGTTTTGTAAATTTCTTACAACAGAATGGGGGACTGGTCTGGTAGGACTGGTCTTCTCATTAATGATACTTGGAAGTTTTCCCCAACAGCACCCCTCAGCAATCTGTCATCTCTGGAATATCCTGCCGTTAGGATCACAGCACCAATTGGAGTCCAGGTGATTGTGATATATTGACCACCGGGCCAGCTGGGAAACTTCTGCGATTAACTGGACATGTTGCTGTACCACTTCCTAGAAGATGGCACTCCTCTCATCGTCATAGGAGACCTGAACATCCACCTGGACAAACCACATGCAGCTGACGTGTTTGCTCTTCTAAACACGTTTGACCTGAGTCTGGTCTCCACTCCTCCAACCCACAAAGCTGGCAACAACCTCGACCTCATCCTCACCCGGAACTGCACCACAGACAACATCTTGGACTCTCCTCTGCATGTATCAGATCATTTCTTCATTCAACTCACAGTCTTTATCCCTAGACCTTCGCAAGCTCCCACCACACTTGTAACATTCCAGCGTAACCTCAGGTCTCTCAACCCAGATCGATTCTCCTCACTGGTCTCTGCAACTCTGCCCCCATCACAGGACCTCTCCATCCTCAATGCAGATGCAGCCACAGACAGCCTCTGCAATACACTTTCATCGCATCTGGATTGTCTCTGTCCCATGTCTGCTCGTCCCTCAGGTTCTAATCCGTGGCTCACTGAGGAGATCCGTGAACAACGCACCATGCTCAGGAGTGCTGAGAGGAAGTGGCGCAAATCCAAGACTCCATCTGCCCTTGCTGAGTATCAGGATCTACTTGCACCTTTTTCTCACAGTGTCACCAGGGCAAAGATAGATTACTACCAGAAGAAGCTCAGCAACACCTCGGACACCAGAAAGCTGTTCCCCACTTTCAAATCACTCATCTACCCACCTTCACCACCGCCATCTACCTCTCTCACTGCCGACGACTTTGCCGACTTCTTTACCAAAAAGGTGGCAGCCATCAGCTCACAGTTCTCTCCTCCAGATGATGACATCCGTCTAACTTCTCCCAACACTGCATTGCTCTCATCATTTGCAATTCTGACTGAGGATGACGTATCCACCCTCCTCTTCTCTAATCATCCGACCACCTCCATTCTGGATCCAATCCCTTCCACTCTTCTCCAAGCAGCTGCACCAGCTCTAATGCTAACTATTACACATGTCATCAACACATCTCTCAAAACAGGGACTTTTCCAACCTCTTTCAAGCAGGCCTTGATTACCCCACTGCTCTTGATCCCTCTGTAGTGGAGAACTACAGACCTGTCTCCCTCCCTCCTTTTCTGGCCAAGAGCAGTCTTCAACCAACTCCCAGAGTTCCTTTTCAAAAACAGCTTCCTCGATGTCAACCAGTCTGGCTTCAAGAGGGGTCACTCCACGGAAACGGCACTCCTGACTGTTGTGGAATATCTTTGAGCTGCAAAAGCCACAGGTCAGTCTTCTGTCTTAATTCTACTTGATCTATCGTCAGCCTTTGACACTGTGAACCATCAGATCCTTTTGTCCACACTATCTGACTTAGGCATCTCTGGATCAGCTCTAGACTGGCTTCGTTCTTACCTATCGGGACGAACCTTCAAGGTATCCTGGTGGGGGCATCTTTCTCACTCTCTACCGGTGTGCCACAGGGCTCAGTTGTTGGTCCTCTTCTTTTTTCTATCTATACTTCATCCCTAGGTGCCATCATTCACTCACATGGTCTTTCCTATCACTGCTACGCTGATGACACACAGCTCTTCCCCTCCTTTCCACCGGACGACTCCACTGTCTCATCACGCATTTCTGCTTGTCTCTCAGCCATCTCAGCCTGGATGAGGGAGAGACATCTTCAACTCAACCTCTCCAAGACCAAAGTCCTTGTCTTCCCAGCCACACCTTTGACACAACACAACATCAGCATCAACATTGGATCTACAGTGATTGTCTCCACTAAATCGGCCAAAAATCTGGGGGTCATCATCGACGACCAACTGAGCGGACCACATCTCCTCAGTCTTTAGGCCTTGCAGATTTGCCCTCAACAACATCAGGAAGATCAGACTCTACATCACAGAATATACAACCCAACTCATTGTACAGGCGCTGGTCATATCTCGTCTTGATTATTGCAACGCTTTGTTGATGGGGTTACCGATATCCACAATCAAACCCTTGCAGATGATCCAAAACGCAGCAGCTCGCCTTATTTTTAATCAGCCATAAAGGACCCATGTCACACCACTTTTTAGATCTCTACACTGGCTTCCTGTAGCTGTCTACAATCCTTCCTGCCCGCTGCTGTCTGCCAACGAACGACATCTGGTGGTCCCAGGACCGCGCAGAAGACACCAAGCAAAACTTTTTAGCGCAATGATCCCACGATGGTGGAACGAGCTACCAAACTCTGCAGGCTTAGCTGACTCTCTCTTTTTTTTTCTTATTCCTCTGTAGTTGCCACAGCTCTGCACATCTCCTTTGTTCTTAAAAATGGGCACCAGTACACTCTCACTCTCCAAGATCTTGTTAAACAAACTAGTCAGAAACTCTACTGCCACCTCTCCTAGACACTTCCATACCTCCACAGGTTTGTCATCAGGACCAACTGCCTTTCCACTCTTCATCCTCTTCAACATCCTCCTCACTTCACTCTTACTAATCTTTGCTACTTCCTGCTCCACACCAGTCACCTCTTCTACTCTTCGTTCCCTTTCATTTTCCTCATTCATCAACTCTTCAAAGTTCTCCTTCCATCTTCCCATCAGACTCCTGGCACCTGTCAATACATTTCCATCATTATCTTTAATCATTCTAACCTGCTGCACATCCTTCCCATCTCTATCTCTTTGTCTGGCCAACCTGTACAAATCCACCTCTCCCTCTTTAGTGTCCAACTTAGCATACAAGTCCTCATATGCTCTTTGTTTGGCCTTTGTCACCTCTACCTTCACCTTACGCTGCATCTCTCTGTACTCCTGTCTACTCTCTTCAGTCCTCTCAGTGTCCCACTTCTTCTTAGCTAACCTCTTTCTCTGTATACACTCTTGAACTTCCTTGTCCACTTTCCTCTTTCCAGATGACACACCAAGTACCTTCCTACCTGTCTCCCTGATCACATTAGCTGTAGTGGTCCAGTCATCTGGAAGCACCTCCAAACCACCCAGAGTCTGTCTCAGCTCCTCCCTCTTCTGGAAGAAAGTGTTCACTACAGCATTTCCATCCTCTTTGCTAAGTCTACCACCATCTGTCCTTCTGTGTTCCTGTCCTGAAGACCAAATCTGCCCATTACATTCTCATCACCACTGTTCCCTTCACCTACATGTCCATTGAAATCTGCATCAATCACCACTCTCTCACCTCTGGGGACGCTCTGCATCACTTCATCTAACTCACTCCAGAATTCCTCCTTCTCTTCTAACTCACATCCTACGTGTGTTTCATAACCACTCACAACATTGAACATCACGCCTTCAATTTCTAGCTTCAGACTCATCAACCTGTCTGATACTCTTTTCACCTCTAGAACATTCCTCACAAACTCCTCTTTCAGGATAACTGCTACTTCATTTCTCTTCCTATCTGACCCATGGTAGAACAACTTGAACCCTGCTCCTAAGCTTCCAGCCTTGCTACCTTTCCACCTGGTCTCCTGGACACACAGCATATCCACCTTCCTTCTCTGCATCATGTCAACCAACTCTCTAACCTTCCCTGTCATAGTCCCAACATTCAAAATCCCTACTGTCAGTCCTACATTCTCAGCTTTCATCTTCTCTCTCTGCCTACGACTGTGGTTCAGGAGGTAGAGCAGCCCTCCACTAACCCCACTGAGGTTAGTTCAATTCCCAGGTCTTCCTGTCACGTTAAAGTGACACTTTGGGTACCAATAGGGTAGTAAAGTGCAGATCATTTACCAATTAGATGCTAGTGGACAGATCTTTCTCCCTTCTTTATTCTATGCTGATGCCACAGCTTTTATACAGCTGCACCAAACACTTGCAGAGGAAAAAGATTCTGCTGAAACAGCCGAGTATTGAGAAGTTGTGATCTTCTTCATCTGATAAGTGATGAGAAATGTGGCTCCTCCTTTATTGTCGCACGCAAATAAAACTAACTTTTTGCCATTTAACTTTAGTGTTTAGTGAGAGGCCTGCAACTGTTCTGATGTCAAAAAAATAGCAAACTTACAACAGAATGTTGCTCTTGGTACAGATGTTTGTCTTTATTAAAAGTTCAAACACACATAAAGTCAAACACAAACGTACAGTGAAAGAAGCGAAGAGAAAGTTACCACTCAAATTAACAATTTTTAAAAGACACCACTTGCGTTAAACCTGTCTTTAAAATTTGCCAAATGTAAGTTTGAAGTTAATACTATGAATTAAAAGTTTAAAGAAAAGAAAAGATTATATCATATTAATGTCCTCTGTAGCTAGATGAGGGGAAAACAAGCATACAGAGCAATACCACACTGGTTGCCCTTGTTACGCGACATCCGGATGTAGCCATCTTCTCCAAAATAAGTTCCCCAGCTGGAGAAACGAGGTGGAAAAAAGGAAAACAACACAATTAGTTAATATGACACAGAATACTCACAATATCTGATTTTCTGAGTTTACATAGAAAGGAGAGGCCATGGACAATGGAAGACTGTGCCATTAAAGAAACAAAATCACCGTGTAGTAATAAAGATGTAGTTGTTTATCTGATAAAGTTCCAGCCCAGCTTCAGCTGGTTCACTGGATCAAACAGCTGTTCTGATACAGTCCAAATGCCTCACCTGTTCTTCACCACCCAGTAGTCCTGTGTGAACTCAGCACCGTAGCCCACAGCAAGAACAGCATGGTTTATAAGATCGCTGCAGGTCGGGTCGTCATACACTCCTGAAATGAAATGGGTTCAAATTATTTTAAATAGATCTGGTCATATTCAGTTATTATTATATTTTTATTATTATTATTAGAAAACATTTCAGATGCATAGTCTATCATCTTAGTTTGAATATCTAAATTGTTCAATATTAAATGCATAATTATATTAAACAGAAAAAAACTGTGCCAAATCAATATGATCTGCTGTGGCAAACCTGAACTCATGGGATAAAAATAATAATAATAATAATAATTAAACAATAAATAACTAAATTGATCATTTGATAATGTAGTAATGTATATTTACATCATAATTTGTAAAATAATTGAATCTATAAAACCTAAAATTGTTTTAAACTACTTTATAACATTGTGTATAATTTTTGTATTTCATTCCAACATTTTGTCTCTTTAAAAATATTTTTTCACCGTTTTTCTTCAAAGTAATATAGTTAAGAACATTTTTCTATTTCTATATTTATCTATATTTTAAATGACTGATTTCACAATTTCATTTTTGCCAAACGTTTAACAACATGTTGTTTTTCATTATGCAACTTCTATGTCACATTTAATCATCTCACCTTTATAGCCAATAATATTTCCTCCCCCTCTTATGCAACAGCTACCAGATCTACTGTGTCTATTGATAAATGCTGTAATTGTCTTAGCAATTAATGTAGATAATGACTGACTGACTAATTCTGTTTAAATCATCGATAATCTAATCAAAAAATAAAATCCTATAAGCTGTGTTATCTTAATGAACTAATGAATATTTGAGCTTGAAACATTTCCGTAAATATCTCACAGATTGTTGCTAAATTTATATATTTTAACAATTTGTTCATCTGAAGTCTCTAATTTATTTTGAACAGTTTGGTATTTCATATATTAGATGCTGATGATGTGTTACATACCACTCCTGTAGAAAGTAAACGTTGGTTTTGAGGCATCAATCGCTACCGAAATGGGTCCAATGGTTGCAATTGCCTCCTTCAGAATGTCCTCATCCCCTTCAGGCAGAAAGTGGTACTGGGAGCAATTAGCAGCACTGTAGTCAGGGTGGTAGTGGCACCGTTGTTCCTGAATTAAAGGAAAGACTGCAGTTAAAATGCTTCAAACAAGATGTGTGTAAAATATTCCTTAGTACCATCAGATTCTATGGCAGTACATAGAATTTACAAATATTACTCTCATTTAATAGTTTTGAATTCAAGAACTTTTTTAGCTTTAATCACCTGAAAGCTGCCCAGTACGGCCTTACTCAAGGAAACCACAGTGGTGTTGATGAGGGAGGGGAAAGCTCTGCCCTTTCACTTTTCTGTCTGTCAGTTGGCAAAACTTCCATCACAAGTTTTATTCTCGAATCTTAAAGACCACTACATACAGCATTGATCGACTTAGAACCATGAATGTCTGTTGCCAATTTTACGCCATTTCATTTAATGCATATTGAGATATTGTACATAAAATTATAAACCTTAGCAGGATATATTCTCTGGAGACCACAAGTGTGTTTACATTTTTTCAGCAATTCATCAACTAGTATATGAGATACAGTATTTCAGTTTGGACCAAAGTTAAAAACCAACGGACTGACTAAGCCATGTCACAATTCTCCCATCTTCATCTTCAGCAAAGTCATTGTGCTCATTAAAACAAAATTTCAAACCACTTGTAGTTTCTATTCTTTTTTCAGTCAAATTAGATCTTTCACATCTGTGAGGCTGGAGCCATTGGATCTGCTCACAACTGCCCTCCTCCTCCACAAGAACACGAGCAAGAGTGAACCAGATGAAGATTGCAGGACAGACATGTCTGTCCAATTCTTTTATTGTTGTAAGTAGAAAAATAAAAGAAATCAAATGGTAAAGCCATAATGAAAAAATAAATAAAAACTTTGCTTGACTCGTGTTTTAGCCAATTACAGACCAATCTCCAATGTCCCCTTTATTTCTGAAATTCTTAAAAGTAGTTGCAAAGCAATTATGTGACCACCTGCAAAGCAATAGCTTTGAAGATCTCAGTCAGGATTTAGATTCCAGAAACAGCACCAGTGAAAAGACTTTTCTCCATACTCATCCTGATAGATATCAGTGCTGCATTTGACATCATTGACCACATTTTATGACAGATACTGGAACATGTCATTGTGGTGAAGGAACTGCACTATGTTGGTTTAACTCTTATTTATCAGATAAATTCCATTGTTTTCATGCTAATGATGAAACTTCCAAGCACACAAAACATTCTGTTCTAGGACCAATAGTTTCTACATGTCTCTCCTAGGGAACATTTTTAAGAAGCATTCCATAAATTAAAGGACGCCTTTGCTAATTTTGAACTTGCTTATTTGGTTCTAGTTTGGGTAGGACATGTACATAAATGACATTTAACTTCTCTCTGACTATATTTAAGAAATTCTTTCAATTTCTAGCTGCAAAATGCCTCCAGATCACTTGGAGGAACCTACAGTTCAGATTATGTTGTCATCTAAACTCCTAATGATGAAAAACTACTCCAGCTGATGTCATGTGGAGGAATTTTTCAGATAGAAGCAGAGAAATATTTTAATATAGAGAAGTCAGAGGGAAGTTTAAAGACATTATGTATATGTATATTTACACCCTAAAGGGGCGACTGTGGCGCGGGAAGGTAGAGCGGTTGTCCACCAATCTCACAGTTGTTGGTTCAATCCCCAGCTCCTCTGGTCACATGTCGAAGTGTCCTTGAGCAAGACACTGAACCCCAACTTAGTTGCTCCCGGTGAGTGTTGGCCAGCTGCATAGCAGCTCCCCCATCGGTGTATGAATGTGTGTGTGATTGTGATTGTGAATGGGTAAATAAGAAGCAGTGTAAAGCGCTTTGAGTGCCAATAGGTAGAAAAGCGCTATATAAGTGCAGACCATTTACCATTTACCATTTAAAGTAAAGCCATAGAAAGCAAGTTGGAAATTGGTGAAGTCGCCCTTTACTGGTCATGCTCCATCATATCTAAAAGACCTCATAGCACCATATCATCCCAGTAGACCACTTTGATTTCAGAATGCTTCTTATGGTTCCCAGAATTTCCAAAGGTAGAATGGGAGGCAGAGCTTTTACCTATCAAGCTCCTCTCCTGTGGAACCAGCTACCAGTTGCCTGGTTTTGTGGCAGTCGCAACACCACTCACTCTTGGTGAAAGGAGTACTACCTCCTTTATTTACAAATGACCTCAGATGGAGATAATCCGAACTTTGCTTCCAAATGTTTCTGACATGACACAGACTCCCTATAGTCCAAGTTTAATGATTTTTGTATTTTTGACAAGCAGGTTGTAACCAGTTACTCACCAGACCTATGTAGGGGTATGAAGATTCAGATTCGATGCCCTGGTTGTCGATGACGTACTGGAAAGCACTGCTCATATAGCCTCCATTGCAGCCGTGATTACCATATCTGCCACTGCAGTCCACCAGGTTTTGGGGGCTGAGGTCCACTAGCTGTCCTGTCGTAATTGCCAACTGGCCCTCCAGGGCCCCTACAGCACTAAAGGCCCAGCAGGAGCCACAGTAACCCTGGATTTAAAAGACTCTAGTTACTGTAATGTCATGAACACAATGCTAGTGGCTATAAAGTGAGATCAAACACGGTTCTGCACAACTTATCAACACTACATATACAATGTACGACATCACCAGTTTTGTTCCTGCAGCTTCAGCATTACGAAAAATGTCTTGTGCATGCACATTTCCACATTTGGCAGAACAGCATGAGTTTGTAAAGATGGAGCAGGTGGAGGGTCCAGCAGATTCGAAGAGGTTAAAGAACTACACTGACTCTTTAGCAAATGTTCTTCTTTGTCAATTATATTTAACATGTTGCAGAGAACAGAAGGAATTCCAAAATCAATATCTGAGTGTCTCTGGTTGAATGATACTCATCTGGCCACCACCAGTTTTACCCCCTCAAGACACAGCAAGTAATTTGTGAATATGATGATATTTTTAACTTCTTTGCAGTGAAACTCAATATTATTGAATTTTAAATGAAAAAAAAAAAACCCTACACATTTTTTAAAATTACTGACTTTTCACAACAACATATTACAAATCTCTCTCTCTGTTCTGCATTTGTAAAGAAAAAAAATTATAACTCAATATTTTAAATACATTTTACAGAACATAATAATAATTAAAAAAAATAATAATAATGTTGATTTTTAAAACTATGTTAAATGTTGGTAAAAGCTCCTGATACATTTAAATAACATATCTTCAGGTCAAGGATGCAAACACTGGAAAAACTGGAAAATATTTCTGAAAGCCTCAAGACAAAACTATAAAAACATTTAAAGCATGTAAGTACAATAGAGCCTGAGTGCAACTATTGCAATGTCTGTACATATAAAAACTGTCAAATTGTGTGCATATTTTAATAGGAAATTATCAATATTGTTTCCAACTGTTTATATAAGTTTTAAAATATTAAATCCAAGAAGCCAAAAATGCACAAAAGTTTTTAAATCCAGGAACAATACTGGATTTACAAAGTTATATTCTTTTTGTCCTTTCAGCTTATCTCATGAGTTCAGGGTCGCCAGAGATTTAGAAAGTTTTATAATTTTTACATAATAAAGCTCAGATACTTGAGTAATAAAAATTGCAAGTGACAGTTTTTAAACGGTAAGTGGGACGTTTTGGTGCTGATGTGCAACAGGCAGTCTTCACCAACAACAGATTGTGGCAATGATTTGCAAAACTGGTGTTTATGTGACAACTCTCTTTGTGAACACCAATCGTTCTGAATAAAAAGGAACTGCAGGAATGTGGGAAATAACAGGTTGATGACATTGTTGATTGCATCACAAGACAATGAAAACAGAATTACATAGTTTGGTTTTTACCTGATTCTTGACGCTGGTGACACAGCCCAAGTCTCTCCAGTCCATGGCATCTGGTGCAGCTACACCTGATTTCCTGGTAAACGGTGACCTGTGGACGTCAGTTGGAGGACGGAGCGTGGCATAAGTCTTCAGGATCTCCTCTTGAGTCTGTGAGCAATCACACCACAAAAAAGTAAATGAGCAGCACCGAGCTTGGTGCCATATCCACTTAGCAGGTTTTGAATTTTTACATTTACATTAGTCATTTGTCAGACGCTTTTATCCAAAGCGACTTACAAGTGAGATACAAGGCAGCAAAAATCTAAGTCAAGGAGAAAACATCAAAGCAAAGTCCTATCAGAAAAGTGTCTACATTTCATGAGATGCCAGTGCAAGAAAGAGCAGAAAGGACGTTTTTTTTTAAAGATTTTTTTTTAAAAATATTTAGTTAAATATACATTTAAAATTAGTATTTGTGAATATTATAATATTTAGCTCGTTTAGCTCGTAAATTGAGAACTTTCATATCAAACTTTTCTGAGCAGACATTTTATTGCCTGAGATAACACTCCTACACTGAGAAATATCAATTAGGTCAACCAGATGAATATGTTTTAGTTAAAGTATTAGCTTTCTGCCCTCCAAAATAAGTGAGGGCCCGGTTTACTTTGCAGGAATCTGTAAATAAAGATCAACGGAGTGGACCAAAATTTAATTTGAATATTGCCCAACAAAGCCTGGTAGATTTTGAAGCAACATAGGTTAAAGGACACAAGCCAAAACAGCACTTAATTAATATTCCAGTAAGCAGTCTGAGTACTTTGGTCATTCATTAAGTCAGACCCAGGACATACCGTAGGCTACTGACCATATATGTGGACAACAAATTGTAGTGAGCTTGATCGGTGAACAAGCTCAGAGCGGAAATCATCTCATTACTCCAGTAAAATCTCAAAGGCCGAAGCCAAGAAACTCAAGCTAGTTTCCCAAGCAAAGTGAAGTTGGGCCAGTTGAAGAGCCAAAGGCTAGAAAGACAAAGTGCTCACATTCTATGTGAGGTTAAAACAAACTTAGTGGAATTTATTTTTCGCATTATTTCAAGTTCTCCTCACATGACTAATGCTGAACTTAATGACATCACTGTTAGAAGCTGAATAAATTAATGCCTTTTATTGGTGGCGGCTGAAACTAAATGGTTTTGGAGCCTTAAAAATGAAAAATAACAAATCCAAAGGCCAAGCCTGTCTGTTATTTTTAGTCTCAAGCCCACTGGTTGGTGCTTTAATGTTTTACTTTGAATTAAAAAAAAGTCATTACATGAAGCAAATCTCACTTCACACTATTCACTATTTTGATGCAGATTGAAACAAACTGTAGAATCAATTCAATCTCCTGTTAAATCAATGTGTCTTCTTCTATACAAATGTTGTACCTGCACAGTATTTCAAGTACACATAAACTACCTTAAAAAAGTTGACTGATATCTGACAAAACCTGCTGAGGAAGTACAAGTACTTTTCTGAACAGTGATTAACCTGAGAGGCGGTACCGAGGGCAAACCCACAAACTCAAAAACAGCTAAAAGCACCAAGATAAGAACTTCTTTGCAGTAGGTGAATATTCTTTACACAGACTTTAGTGCGAAAATCAGTCTGAAGCGATAAAACCGAGACAATTTTGTGATGGAAATATTATTTGAGCTGCTGAACTTCAGGGTTCAGATTAGTCAGGTTGTATCCATGCATCTACAGTATCTGAGTCCTGCTCCCGTCAAGCATTAAATAATAATCATAAATCATAAATTGAGTGCCTCACCAAGTCTCCCATTTGGTTCATGCCCAGTTCGTAGGTGTGAATCCCCATAGAGGCTTCCAAGTTGTGCGTGGAAATAAACTTTAAATTCTTCTCCCACAAGTCCCTGCGGTGTGCATCCTCCACCTTAACACAGACAGAGAGAAAAAGGGCGTGAGGTCAAACACTGTATAAAGAAAAACGCTAAATCTTACATATGGATTTTGCTCCTACAAACACTAATTTATTTAGTTAATAATTTCAGATGAAGGAAAAAAACATGTTCTCAATGACAGAACCTACAGTATATGTAAATTCCACCTTTAAATAAATCATTTACCTCATTCTGGTACATTTTGTTGTGTGTCTTCTTCCACATCTCCCAGTGAAGGTTCAAACCGCTGTCAAACGTGGCTGGTGCCCCATCCCACAGGGAAACGAGCAGCAAGCTCCAGAACATCAGGCCTGTGGACACAGAGACATGGACAATACGAGAAGACAGGATATCATCTGACCTTTAGTGAGAAGGACCCTGCCTAACAGCCTAAGGAAACAAACCGCCTTCTAGAGGTTCGTCCTCCAAAAGAGACTAATGGTTTAAAAAAAAAAAAAGTGTGTTTTGTCAGAGGTTGCATTTAATGTCAAATAGTTTGTAAAGAAGACTAAACCAAGAAGAAAGGTTAAAATCTAAATACAGTAGCACATAAACAATACCTCGTTTGTTCCCAACAACCTGGACAAGAGAAACAAGAGAAACCTCTGGAGATTTTTCTTAAATTCCAACATGTTCTCATCCTACAGCGTCAGATATTGACACTTTCTAAGGCGTCAAATTGTGCCGCTTTGTACGTCCTTTAGCGTATTGTATTGCTGCCACAGGTATTGATGCTCCAGGAGGGCCTGGGAACAACTGTGTCTGGTATTGATGCTGCAGCTGCACATTTGCATCAGGATTGGACGCTCCATGAGCAGCAACTTATGGAACCGCAAGAATGACTTTAAATATAAAAAAAAACTAAATTAGGGTTAGAGAAAACAACTTCAGGGCAATCTTACACCTTGATTTAGAAAATGTAACATGTACGAGAGAAACAAGAGTTCCTAACGTTTCAAATTGTGCCGCTTTGTACGTCCTTTAGCGTATCGTATTGCTGCCACAGGCATTGGATGCTCCAGGAGGGCCACTATTTGATGCCCTGGGAACAACTGCATCCGGCATTGACGCTGCAGCTGCACATTGGCGTCAGGATTGGACGCTCCATGAGCGTCAACTTACGGAACTGCAAGAATGATTTTTTTATATATATATATATATATATATATAAAATACATTAGGGCTAGAACAAATTTAGCCTGCAACCAAAAGACCAAAAAAAGCCAAATCTTAATTAATCCTGTCACGTTAAAGAGGACCTGGATGAAAAGTTCAAGACTTTCGCTCACCTTGAAAAGTCGGACTCATCGCTGCTTCTCTCTTCAACCTGTTCCCTCCTGTTTTCTTATTGCTGCTGGTTATTTATATAGAGACATTTCACATCATGTGTCACAATTCTTTTTCTTCAGAGGTGGTTGGTCTGAAACCACCTGCACACGGAAGTTACAGCAAATTCATGCAAACTCTTAAAGAAAATTGAGCAATGATTCTTTGGTTCAGTTTTGAGAGTTTTTGAGAAAAGAATATGGCATCATGTTAGGCCCCCAAAACCATTAAAATGGTAATATTTTGAACAATGCATGTTTTTCCGCATATTTAGTCAAATAGCCAAAAGTTTGATGAGAAGGTGAATAGAAAATGTAAAAAAACCAATAATGCATTTCTTCTTGTATAAAACAATGTCACTTATCTATGGGCACTAGCATGTGCATAGGACAGGAAAAAAAAAAATACTATGAATTAAAAGTTTCAAATATACAGTCATGGTCAGAAAATGCAACCCTTCTCTCAGAAAAACGTTCCAACTGCAAATGTTTTGGTATTCACACAAAGAAACTGAAAAAAGTCAAAGCTGACACAATTCCACACAGAACTCAAAAAAATGCACAGGATAAAGTGATTGGCACGCTTAACTTAGAATTTGGTAGCACCCACTTTGGAAAAAATAACTGAAATCAGTTGCCTCCTGTAACCATGAATGAGTTTCTTAAACCTCTCTACTGGAATTTGGGCCCACTCTTCTTTTGCAATACCTTTCGCGATACCGTTCACACAGTCAAGGCATCCAGTGCCAGAAGCAGCAAATCAACCCCAAAACATCTTTGAACCTCCACCATGTTTGACTGTAGGAACTGTGTTCTTTACTTGGAGGGTCTAATTTTTTTTTTGTAAACAGTGCCATGATGTCCTTTACCAAAAGCTCTACTTTTGTTTCATCTGAACACAGTATGTTCTCCCAGAAGGATTGTGGTTCTTTACAGAAAAACTGTGGTTTCCTGAGTTGTCGTGAACCCTAGACCCAAACAGTTATAACTCATTTGAGAGCCTTCCACTGAGCCTTTCACAGCCAAACTGGAAAACTCATAAACCACTATTATTTGTTATCGTGTACCATCCTCCAGTCCCTCATTCAGAGTTTTTGACTGAATTTTCTGATTTTCTATCTGATTTAGTGCTTAGTACAGATAAAGTCATTATAGTGGGTGACTTTAACATTCATGTAGATGCTGACAGTAACTGCCTGAGCACTGCGTTTAATTCATTATTAGATTCAATAGTTTTTCCCAAAATGTAAATAAACCCACTCACTGTTTTAGTCACAGCTTAGACCTTGTCCTTACATATGGAATTGAAGCAGATAATTTAACAGTATTTCCTCACAACTCACTTCTGTCTGAGCATTTTCTAATAACATTTGAGTTTAGAAAACAATTCCACTACAGCAGATGCTTAAGTGAAAAAGCTGCAAACAAATTTAAAGAAAGGATTATTTCCATTGTATTGACACATGGTGAAGCAATGATGAAAGTAGCCACCTTAAGGTTACTCCTGCACAAGTAGATTATCTTGTTGACAATTCTGCAGCCTCACTACGTACAATACTCGATAGTGTTGCCCCTCTGAAAAATAAGGCAGTAAACCAGAAGAGGAAACACGCAATTTAAAACAGCCAAAACGAAAGTTAGAAAGGTGATGCCAGAACAGCATATTATTGATCATTAATAGAAGAAAACAAGAACAACCCCCGGTTTCTGTTCAGCACTGTAGCCAGGCTGACTAAGAGCTTAACTCTGAGCAGCAACGACTTCATGACTTTCTTTATGAATAAAATTGTAGCTATTAGAGAAATAATTCACCAGATTCTCCCCCCAAATATTACAGATAGATCTTCATGTAAAACAGTGCTAGAATCATCAATAAGGCCCCAAACCCTCTGCTTTTTACTGATATATCTCACTGAGGTATGTAAACCACTACTTTAAAAACCCTGTCTTGAGCCAATTACAGACCAATATTCAATCTCCCACTTATTTTCTAAAATCCTTAAATATTACCTGCAAAGCAGTTATGTGACCACCTGTACAGGAATAATTAGTATGAAGACTTTCAGTCAGGATTTAGAGTTCATCATAGTACAGAAACAGCACTGGTAAAAGTCACCAACGATCTTCTCTTGGCTTGAGATAATGGACTCATCTCTATACTTGTTCTGTTAGATTTTAGTGCTGAATTCGATACCATTGATCACAACATTTTATTACAGACACTGGAACATGAAATTGGGATTAAAGGAACAGCACTAGGTTGGTTTAAATCATATCTATCTGATAGATTTCAATTTGTTCATGTTAATGATGAATCCTCCATGCGCACAAAGGTTAGTTATGGAGTTCCACAAGGCTCTGTGTTAGGACCAATACTTTTTACTTGAGAGTGTCCTTTTGGTAAAATTATTAGAAAACACTCCATAAATTTCCACTGCTATGCTGATGATACCCAGCTATATTTATCTATGGAACCAGATGAAACAAATCAGTCAATCAAGCTTCAAAGATGCTTTGACCAGGATTTGTCCTTTACCTCACATATAAAACAAATCTCTAGAACAGCCTTCTTCCACCTACGGAACATTGCCAAAATTAGGAGCATCCTGTCTCAAAGTGATGCCGGAAAACTAGTCCATGCATTTCTTACTTCTAGGTTGGACTACTGTAATTCCCTACTTTCAGGATGTGTTTTCTCCTGTAGTTGTCCTTGTCCTTCTCTGTCCCTTTCTGCAGGTGTCCCTGGGATTGAAGCTGTGTGTTTTCCAGCATGCAGCTACTGGTCCTACCAATCTGCCCGATGTTTAGTTGTTGCTTTGTTGCTCTTTTTCTTTTCTTACTTCACTTTCCACTCACCCCAACCGGTCAAGGCAGATGGCCGCACACCGTAAGCCTGGTTCTGCTGGAGGTTTCTTCCATTTAAGGGAGTTTTTCTTCTCCACTGTTGCCTAGGGCTTGCTCCAGGGAGAATTGTTGGGTTTTCTTTATACAGCTTTTTAGTCTTTACTCTCTAAAGAGAGGACTTGGGGCTATATAAATAAAGTTGAACTGAATTGAATTTATTCACCATTCGAACAATCCTTGGATGTAATTTTTCATTAATTTTGCTCTTCCATCCACGTCCAGGGAGGTTAGCTACAGTGCCATGGGCTGTAAACCTTTTGATGATATTGTGCACAGTGGACACAGGAAAATTAAGATCTCTGGAGATGAACTTGTAGCCTTGAGATTGTCCATGTTTTTCCGCATTTTTTTCTCTCAAATCCACCTCTTCACACTTTTTTCTTTTCTCCATGCTCAGTGTGACACACAACACAAAGGTTGAATCAATTTTTCTCCATTTTAACTGGTTTGCAAGTGTGATTACTATATTGCCCACATCTGTTTCTTGCCACAGGTGTGTCTAAATACAAATTACAGGAGCAATAACCCTCCTGTATAAAAGAAAAGATTATATAATGTTTTACAGATTCATTTAAGTTTCCTCTGTAGTCAGATGAGGGAATAGCAGTCATACAGAGTAATACCACACTGGTTGTTCTTGATTGGACACAGAACAAGTTCTCAGTAAAGGTTTATGTGTTGTGATGCAAATATATACAAAACCTTTTCTAGATCAACAATTTTAAATTGAAAATTGGTTTACTTGAATCGCCTCTAAAATAACAGAAACAAAAATGTTTTTTATGTAATTGACCCAACATGCCACAGCTTTTATAAAGCTGCACCAAACACTTACAGAGGAAAAAGATTAGGCTGAAACAATCGAGTATTGAGAAGTTGTGATATCTGATGAGTGATCATAAGTGATTTATTTTTGCATGCAAATAAAACTTTTTGCTATTTAATTTTCTTGTTTAGTGAGAGGTGGGTGATTGTGAAACGACGACTGTGCTCATGTCAGGAAAAATACGCAAACTTACAACATTCTGTTGTAAGTTTCTTACAACAGAATGTCGTAAGCTTTATTTGGTCTTTGCTTGATGAAATTGTGTATTTCAAAGACACTGACTTCCTTGTTTTACATCCTGTTTGTTCTTCACTGCAGCCAAATTTATGAGGAGCATACATGTAAGCAATGTATGTGCTAATGGATTTGATGAGAACAGTGAACATGTCTCACCTGTTCTTCACCAGCCAGTAGTCCTCTCCGCCCAGGGTGCCATAACCTATGGCTAACACCCCATAGTTCACAGCCTGGGAGCAGGTTGGATCATTGTAAACTCCTGAGAAGTTAAAACACAGTTTTCTCGTGCATGTGCAGCTGATCATGATAGTCAGTGACAACTTACAACTCCTGTAGAAAGCAAATGTGGGACTTGTGGCATCATTGCCCCTGAAATGAGTCAGATGGTGGAGAGAGCCTCCTTGTCCCCTCTGGGCAAGAAGTGGTACTCGGAGCAGTTGGCGGAAAGGTACTTGGGGTCCTAGTGGCACTGTTATGTCTGATGGAAAACGTGGGTTTGAAACCAATCATTTACACAGGATTTGTGTGAAATATACTATTAACAACCCGCAGAATAGCAATGCCATAAAGGTAGTTTATAAAATTTTGCTGTGTTGGACATTTGTCTTCAGAACCACCACTAATTAAGTAAAATATTAACTGTGTTTCACTTCAACTGGTGTGTGAAAACAAAATGTGAAGGAGCTCCAACTAACATTCAGCTGAATAAAGTCTGTTGGCATCTTCAATTTGACAAAGTGTCAAAAAGGCTGTTGATGGGACGCGTCCTACACCACAGCCACAAATAGTACTGTCCTTGTTCTTTAACCAAAAATAACAACCAAAGATTGATGAGTAACTGAATCATTATGTATCATGGGTGGTTTTAGCAGTTCCCTATCAGAGCTACCGTAGCACTCAGAGGGTTCAAAAAAGCACCAGTGGGGTTCCATGTGCTGATTATTTATGTTGCATAAAACAGTATTATGTTGATCTGGAACTGAGAAACTGACATGAGGCAGTGTCTTCAGGTGGAAGTCTTTTGACTCTGTCACTCCTAGTGTCCCCTTGTCTGTTCTTGCCCTCTCCCCTGTGTGTATCTGAAGACTTTACCCATCTACCTCAACTGTGTGAGATGTTGTGTGGCAAAGATATTCCTTAACCAAAGAACTCGGATGAGTTCCCCTGTGTGTATCTGAAGAATTTACATTTAGTCATTTAGCAGACGCTTTTATCCAAAGCGACTTACAAGTGAGATAAAAGGCACCAAAAATTTAAGTCAAAGAGAAAACATCAAAGCAAAGTCCTATCAAAAAAGGTGTTTACATTTCATGTAAGTGCAACAAAGAGCAGAAAGGAAGTTAAAAAATAAATCTGAGTGCATAGGAAGATGCAGAAGAGTTCTGTTTTCAGCAGTTTTTTGAATATTGGGAGTCAGTTTGCTGAGCGTGCAGTGTTTGGTAGCTCGTTCCACCATCGTGAGATCAATGAGCTGAAGAGTTTTTTGCTTGGTGTGTTCTGTGCGATGCTGGGACCACCAGACGTCGTTCGTGGGCAGACCGCAGCGTACGGGAGGGATTGTAGACCTGAATGAGGGAGTTGAGGTAAGCAGAAGCTGTTGAGGTGATCACCCTGTAGAAAAGAGAAAAAAGCTTTGAACCTGATGCGAACAGCTACAGGAAGCCAGTGTAGGGATCTGAAGAGTGGTGTGACATGAGTCTTTTTTGGCTGATTAAAAATTAAGTTTGCTGCCACATTTTGGATCATTTGCAAGTGTTTGATTCTGCAGACCAGTAACCCCAGACCAGTAACCCCATTACATTACTGCAACCCCATTGCAGTAATGAAGACGACATATGACCGGCGCCTGCAGAAGGAGTGCGGATGTATTTCCGTGAGGTAGGGTCTGATCTTTCTGATTTTGTAGAGGGCAAATCTGCATGCCCTAGAGAATGAGGAGATGTGGTCATTAAAGCTCACTTGGTCGTCAATGATGACCCCCAGATTTTTGGCCGGCTTAGTGGGGACAACCTCTGTAGATCCAATGTTGATGCTGATGTTGTGTTGCGTCAAAGACAAGACCCTCAGTCTCGGAGAGGTTGGGCTGAAGATGTCTCTCTCTCTCTCATCCAAGCACAGATGTCTGAGAGAGAGGCAGAAATGCGTGATTACACCATGGAGTCGTCCGGTGGAAAGACAGGAAGAGCTGTGTGTCATCAGCATAGCAGTGATAGGAAAGACAATGTGAGCGAATGATAGAACCCAGGGATGTAGTATAGACGGAAAAAAAGAGAGAACCAAGAACTAAACCCTGTGGCACACCGGTAGAGAGGCTGTGAGAGTGAGAAACATGCCACTGCCAGGATACCTTGAAGATTCATTGTGATAAGACTGAAGCCAGGCTAGAGCTGATCCAGAGATGCCCAACTCAGAGAGTGTGGAAGAGAGGATCTGACAGTTTAGTGTCAAAGGCTGCAGATAGATCGAGTAGGATTAAGGCAGAAGACTGACCTGTGGCTTTTGCAGCTTGAAGAGATTCCACGACAGTCAGGAGTGTTGTTTCTGTGGAGTCACCACTCTTGAAGCCAGACTAGTTGACATTGAGGAAGTTGTTCTTGGAAAGGAAGTCTGAGAGGATATTGAAGACTGCTTGTTCCATTGTCTTGGCCAGAAATGGAGGAATAGCGACAGGTCCGTAATTCTCTACAAGGGAGGGATCAAGAGAAGGCTTCTTGAGCATTGGGGTAATCTGGGCCTCCTTGAATGACGTCGGAAAAGTCCCTGTTGTGAGAGATGTGTTAATGATTTGTATAATAGCTGGCATTAGTGTGGGTGCAACTGCTTGAAGGAGAGTGGAAGGGATCAGATTCAGGGAGAAGGAGGTCGGATAGTTAGAGAGGAGAAGGGTGGATACCTCGTCCTCAGCCAAAATTGAAAATGAAGACAGTGATGCAATGTTGGAAGAATTAGCAGGGCGAGCTGACACATGCCACCTTGTTAGTAAAGAAGCTGGCAAAGTCGTTGGTAGTTAGAGACATGGCGGAGGTGGAGGTGGGTAGATGAGTGAATTGAAAGTGGAGAACAGCTTTCTGGTGTCCATGGTGTTGCTGAGCTTCTCCTGGTAGTATTCAGACACAAGTAGACCCTGGTACTCGGCATATTAGAACAAATTGAAATCTATCAGATAAGATTTAAACCAACCTAGTGCAGTTCCTTTAATCCCAATTTCATGGTCCAGTCTCTGTAATTAAATGTTGTGATCAGTGGTATTGAATTCAGCACTAAGATTTAACAGAACAAGTATAGAGACAAGTCCATTATCCGATGCCATGAGAAGATCGTTGGTGACTTTTACCAGTGCTGTTTCTGTACTATGATGAACTCTAAATGCTGACTGAAAGTCGTAGTGAGGCTGCAAAACTATTAACAGGATAATCAACTTGTGCAGGAGTAAAGTTAAGGTGGCTACGCATGACACATTGTGAAGCACGTGAAAGATTCATTTCTTTAAATTCGCTAAAAGTTTTATTTGCAATTCTCAGCTTTTTCACTCAAGCATCTGCTGTAGTTGAATTGTTTTCTAACTGTTGTATAGTCCATCTTTTTAAAATTTAAATGTTATTAGAAAATGCTCAGACAGAAAAGAGTTATAAGAAAATATTGTTAAATTATCCGTTTCAATGCCATATGTAAGGACAAGGTCTAAGATGTGACTAAAACAATACGTGGGTTTATTTACCTTTTGGGAAAAAACTATTGAATCTAATAATGAATTAAACACAGTGTTGAGACAGTTACTGTCAGCATCTACATGAATGTTAAAGTCACCCACTATAATGACTTTATCTGTACTAAGCACTAAGTCAAAGAGAAAATCCCAAAATTCTATCAACAACTCTGAATAAGGGACTGGAGGACGGTACATGATAACAAATAGTGGTTTGAGTTTTCCAGTTTGGTTGTAAATAGCTAAGAGTAATAGTACTAACAAAGATTTAGAAGAGAGAGTTCTGATATGTAATAATCCACATTTAATGGTTTTGGGGTTTTGTCTGTAAGAGGAGTAGTCTTCATTTTTTTTAGGTTATCATGATTAACTATCCTTGTGGTCGTTTTTGATTTATGTAATTTAGTCAGTCAGGGAACAGTCTCTAAAAGGTATTTGGGAGTTGTGGGGGGGTGAGGGTGGTACAGACACATGTAGAAAAACATGTAGGACTAGGTCTGTAGACATGCGGCTGTACATGTCATCACTGGTCTGATTTGGCAGGGGTCTAGAGAAAACTACGACATTGTTTTGGCAAAATTACACACCAATTCAACGTTATATTTAGTGACCACCGAATTGCGTAATCGGGCGTCATTAACCCCTGTGTGAATAATAATCTTACTGTATTTACATTTATTTTTACCCATGAGTTTCAAATATGATTCAACGGAAGAAGAACATTTGACTATGGCTGCTGGAGTCTCTAACTTCACGACTCTGACTACAGAGCTGCCAATGACCAGAGTTTCTCAGTCGCTGAGTGTGGAATATCGATTTGAAACATGAACTAGTGGTAAAACTCTGTTTAGTATTAAATCTCTTACGAACAGTCAACCAGCAGGACTGGCTTCCCGGCTGCACGAGAACTGGTGGGGGACAGCTAACACGGGATATGCTGTGTTGGCCCATTGTTAGCCATTGCTAACGGATAACTGCTAAGCTAGCAGAGCTAAGTTAGGTTCAATTGGGAATTAGTAAATGTTAGCTAGTTATGTTTTAGAAGAACAGGTCCATGTGTAATACAAGCGTATGTCACGTCTTAAGTAGAAATTCTTTTGTAGAGAAAATAACTTATTAACTTTTTTTTAAGTAAAATAAGAGCTGCAATTAATCAGTGAACAGTCTTTTGGCAGAAACAGTTTAAAAGTGATGAGAAATGCGGCTCCTCCTTTATTGTTGCATGCAGATAAAACTAAATTTGCTATTTAAGTTTATTGTTAACGAGAGGTGGGTGATTGTGAAACGACAACTGTGCTCAAGAAAATACACAAACTTACAAAAGAATGTTGTAAGTTTGCTGTAGGTTTCAACTTACAACAAACTTACAACAGAATTTTGTAAGTTTCTTACAAAAGAATGTTGTAAGCTTCAGTTGGTCTTTGCTTGGTGAAACTGTGTATTTCAAAGACACTGACTTCCTTGTTTTACATCCCGTTTGTCCTTGAGTGCAGCCAGTGAACATGTCTCACCTGTTCACCAGCCAGTAGTCTTCTCCGCCCAGGGTGCCATGAGCTATGGCTAACACCCCATAGTTCACGATAGTCGGTGACAACTTACTACTCCTGTCTCCTCTGGGCAAGAAGTGCTACTGGGAGCAGTTGGTGGCAAGGTACTTGGGGTCCTAGTGGCACTGTTGTTTCTGATGGAAAACGTGGGTTTGAAACCAATAATTTACACAGGATTTTTGTGAAATATACTATTAACAACCCACAGAATAGCAATGCCATAAAGGTAGTTTATAGACTTTTGCTGTGTTGGACATTTGTCTTCAGAACCACCACTAATTAAGTAAAATATGAACTGTGTTTCACTTCAACTGGTGTGTGAAAACAAAATGTGAAGGAGCTCCAACTAATTTTGGGATATAAGTACAAAAGTTTATGTTATGCCCCTGGTCTAGGGGAACCTAGACATAACATGATGTGTGCCACCACTGCTTGCATTCCCAATCAAGACCAGACCAAGTGTTGTAATATGTAGCTATTTTATTCACTTCGGACGTGAGCAATGCACAAAACAACAAACAAAAACTCTAACACCATCCCTGTCTGACCTAAACAACCAAATAAATACAAACCAAATGACAGGGTGCCTATCCTGAACTCCTAGCCCAAAACAGGAGAAAAGGTAGTAACAAAAAGGGCTTCTCACTCCTACTGTGGCTACTTGGTGCTCAATAATTTACAGTGTGTTCTATTTACAATTATTACAGAAAATTACAAAACAAAGTGCGAAGCTCCCTGTAAGTCCAGTAGTCGTGTACAAAATGCTGGGTTGGTTGGGAGTGGCAGAGGTCGGGCCGCTGGGCTGCTGTCATCTGTTATAAATGGAGAAGGACGCTCCATCCTGTCCAATCAGGTGGCGACATTGAGTTTGAATGGACCAATGGACCACCTGTGGCTCATCCTCACCCCCTCAGACACACCCACATAAAAACACACCCACACAAAAACACAGGAGGAGGAGAAAAAGACAACATAACAATAACACATGTAATGACTTGGGTCATAACATTTAAATGTAACATTCAGCTGAATAAAGTCTGTTGGAGTCTTCAACAAAGTGTCAAAAAGGCTCTTGATGGGACGCCTCCTACACCCCAGCCACAGACAGTAGTGTCCTTGTTCTTTAAAAATAACAACCAAAGATCAATGAGTAACTGAATCATTATGTATCATGGGTGGTTTTTCGCAGTTCCCTATCAGAGCTACCGTAGCACCAATATCAGCAGCATGTGCTGATTATTTATGTTGATCTGGAACTGAGAAACTGACATGAGGCAGTGTCTTCAGATGGAAGTCTTTTGACTCTGACTCCTAGTGTCCCCTTGTCCGTCCCTGAAGACTTTACCCATCTATCTCAACTGTGTGAGATGTTGTGTGGCAAAGATATTCCTTAACCAAAGAACTCATCCTGTCAGGGTGTCTCTGTCTATCTATCTGTCTTATCTGTCCATCCACCTCTTCTTCATGCCTTGTACTCCACACCAAATGTGCTGGAATCAATCTGTAACAGGAGGCAAACGAGGCCCCTGTCCAGCCAAAGCTAAAGGCCAGTATGCTAGGGTGTCCCATTGATCCATGATCTGAATATAAACAAAACCATTCAAGACCAAAAAAATAAAGGAGGTGACAATCCAAGCAAGGAGGATCTTGCTGTAATCAACGTTGCCTATTCCTTGTTTTCCCGAAAACTAGAACCATGTGACTTGCTGTTAACGTGAAAAAGCCCAAGAATCAAGCGCTCATCCCAAAATCAAATTTAAAAAAAGCGTCAGGAGACAGAAGCTATTTTTCCACATTTGTAAGCCACCTCCCACCTGTTCTTTTTCCAAAATGTTTAGTGTAGTTGAAACACTGTTTAACACTGTTGTAAGTAGGAATTAATGAAATCCACACAAAGCTTTAAACGGGGAAGAGCTGAGGGAAACATTACATTTGAGTCCGAGTTTCCTCAGCTTGGACTCGACCCACCATGCTTTATCGTGCCATTCTTGTCCATGTGTTAGACTTACTAATGAATGTGGCTAACCAACCAAAGGCTTTAAAAAACAAGATACACAACACTTTAAACGTCAATCATGGTGGGACATTTTGTATCAACAACTAAAGAAAATCCCTTTGGATACCTCATGTGAAAATTGTTTGTTGTGATGTTGCACTAAAAAAATAAAAATGACTCATTTGTAACCCAACCCTGCACTCGGATGACTTTATTCTGACCTTGTTGGAGGTGTCAGCAGGGGAGCTTCTGGGTTTTTAAAGGCCACCACTGACAGATAGTTTTTAAAAACACTGCTAAACTGTATTATATTTGTCCAACAAAAATGTATGTAATCACACTAGTTAACTCTGATGTTAACTAGTTTGTAGCTTTAGTTGCATTTTGGATGCATCCTCTGTTTTGCACTTTAATGAAGCCATTTGTGTCCTTGTTTAATACCAGTAATTTGGAAATGATGCTCATATTATTTCACACTACATTCTCCTCAATTTCAGCCTCCCATCGCGTGTTTTTGAAATCAATGGGTTTCTGATGCTAGTTAAGTTGGGTGTATTTAATAATAAATGTGATCTGGTTTGATGTTTTTTGCAGACGAGAACATTGAAATTGTATATAGTAGATGACATTCATGGGTTTGCAGCCTATGGATTAGTATTTGGACATTTTGGGAAAAGGTTTATTGCTCAGAATCTTCATACAATAACTGAACATAGTGAAGGTAAAAAAATAAATACATGTAAAACCACCAAAAACTCTACATTCTGAGAGTAATAATTTTATGGTGAATCTTCAGCCTAATGTTTTACTACAAGGTTTTATTGCAGAAACCTACAGAGAGTTCCTTCATAGCTGGGCTTGTCTCAACCTGCAGAGTGAATTGTGGCTCCTGTGCACACTTGTCTTTCTAAAGCACGTCCAATAAGTTCAATTGGCCACAGATGGACTTCAGTCAAGCTCTGCACACATCACAGGAGTAATAAAGCAAACAGGACACACCTGACCACAGTCTGTCACTCCAAGGGCTCTGAATACTTCTCTAGTTTTGGATTTTAAAGTAAAAATAACACATTTTCTCTTTGTCATTTTAGTTCATCGAACTTAGGCTGATCCGAACATTTGATCCACTGAAAATGAAACCTACAACTCAACAAAGCGACTTCTGATTCCACTCTTTCAGTAAAGACTCCACATGCAGCTCAGTTACTTTTTAAGCCTTGGTTACAGTCAGAAAGGACATGTCCCAACTTTGTCCAGAGGTTTAAAAGGAGCCTGTCTGTAAAATATTGAACAAGTCTGTAAAACCACAATTGCAATTTGTATATTTAGATTTTTTTCTGGATTATACAAATGACATAACTGATGACTGTGGCTCTGGAGACAGAGCAGCCCTCCACTAATCCCACGGTTGTTAGCTCAACTCCCAGCTCTTCCTTTCACGTTAAAGTGTCCTTGAATTTAACACTTTGGGTACCAAAAGATCATTTACCAATTAGATGCTGGTGGAGAGATCTTTCACAATTGCCTTTCTTTATTCTAAGATGAGCTCAGCAGCTGGTGACACTATGCAACTTCCCAAACAGTTGTACTATTGCTTTACAGGATTCTCCTGGCTTTTTAGTCAAATAGCGAAATGTTTGATGAGAAGGTCAGTAGAAGAAAAGAAAAAACAAATTTTCTCTCTATATAAACCAATGTCACTTACCTATGGGCACTACCATGTACATACAACAGGGCGAAGTCACAGGTATCGATTTAAGTGTTCCCATTATCATAACATGTAAAAGCTACATTGACCAACGAACCAACTTACCTGTTGTTGGCAGTTATCAAGGCAACTTTAACTGTAAAATCAAAACTTCACCTCCATCACATCTAAGCCACAGAGCACAGATGGGATTTTTAGTGAAAGGTCAAATGTGGATCTGCAAACTCCTAAGTTGATCTAAACTTTAGTGTTTATTACTGTGACTGTGAGTCTTGGTACGGATATGTCTTTATCTATATTTGTCTTTATTACAAATTCAAACACACATACAGTCAGACACAAACGTACAGTAAAAGAAGTTCAATAATTACATGTATAGAGAAAATTACCACTCAAATTTAAAATAAAAAAAAAAAACACCCCTTGTGTTAAACCTCAGTCTTTAAAATTTGTGAATTGTAGCTTTGAAGTTAAAATACTATGAATTGAAAGTTTAAAATACACATAAAACAAAAGACTATATCATTTTAATTTCCGCTGTAGCTAGATGAGGGGATAACAACCATACAGAGCAATACCACACTGGTCGTTCTTGTTGCGCGACATCCGGATGTAGCCGCCATCTCCAAAAGAAGTTCCCCAACTGGAGAAATGAGATGGAAAAAAGGAAAACCACACAATTAGTTAATATGACACAGAATAATCACAATATCTGATTTTCTGAGTTTCCATAGAAAGGAGAGGCCATGGACAATGGGAGACTGTGCCATTAAAGAAACAAAATCACCGTGTAGTAATAAAGATGTAGTTGTTTATCTGATAAAGTTCCAGCCCAGCTTCAGCTGGTTCACTGGATCAAACAGCTGTTCTGATACAGTCCAAATGCCTCACCTGTTCTTCACCAGCCAGTAGTCCTGTGTGCTCAAAGTGCCGTAGCCCACAGCAAGAACAGCATGGTTTATAACCTGGCTGCAGGTCGGGTCATCATACACTCCTGAAATGAAATGGGTTCAAATTATTTGAAATAGATCTGATCATATTCAGTTATTATTATTATTATTATTATTATAAAACATTTTGGATAAATAGTCCTTCATCTTAGTTTGAATCTCTAAAGTGTTCAATATTAAATACATATATACAGTGCCTTGCGAAAGTATTCAGGCCCCTTGAACTTTGCGACCTTTTGCCACATTTCAGGCTTCAAACATAAAGACATAAAACTGTAATTTTTTGTGAAGAATCAACAACAAGTGGGACACAATCATGAAGTGGAACGAAATTTATTGGATATTTCAAACTTTTTTAAAAAATAAAAAACTGAAAACTTGGGCGTGCAAAATTATTCAGCCTCCTTAAGTTAATACTTTGTAGTGCCACATTTTGCTGCGATTACAGCTGTAAGTCGCTTGGGGTATGTCTCTATCAGTTTTGCACATCGAGAGACTGAAATTTTTGCCCATTCCTCCTTGCAAAACATCTCGAGCTCAGTGAGGTTGGATGGAGAGCATTTGTGAACAGCAGTTTTCAGTTCTTTCCACAGATTCTCGATTGGATTCAGGTCTGGACTTTGACTTGGCCATTCTAACACCTGGATATGTTTATTTGTGAACCATTCCATTGTAGATTTTGCTTTATGTTTTGGATCATTGTCTTGTTGGAAGACAAATCTCCGTCCCAGTCTCAGGTCTTTTGCAGACTCCATCAGGTTTTCTTCCAGAATGGTCCCAAATACAATAAATAATTACATTGATCATTTGATAATGTAGTAATGTATATTTACATCATAATTTGTAAAACAATTTAAGAATCTATTAAACTAAAATTGTTTTAAACTATTTTATAAGATTGTGTATATTATTTGTATTTCATAAGAACATTTTTCTATGTTTATATTTAACTATATTTAAAATGTGAATAACATTTTTGCCAAATGTTAAATCAAATGGTTTCATTATGCAACTTCTATGTCACTTTTAATCATCTCACCTCCATAGCCAATAATATTTCCTCCCCCTCCTTAGCAGCAGCTACCAGATCTACTGTGTCTATTGATAAATGCAGTAATTGTCTATAATTGTAGATAATGACTGACTGACTGAGTAATTCTGTTTAAATAATCGATAATCTGATCAAAAAATAAAATGCTATAAGCTGTGTTATTATACTAATGAATGATTTAAAAAAAAACTTAGTTGAGCTTGAAACATCTCATTAAATATCTCACAGGTTGATGTAGATGCTCAATTTATATATTTTAATAATCTGTTCATCTGAAGTCTCTAGTTTATTTTGAACGGTTTGGTATTTCATATCTTAGATGCTGATGGTGTGTTACATACCACTCCTGTAGAAAGTAAACGTCGGTCGTGTGGCATCAATCGCTACTGAAATGGGTCCAATGGTTGCAATTGCCTCCTTCAGAGCCTCCTCATCCCCTTCAGGCAGAAAGTGGTACTGGGAGCAATTGGCAGCACGGTGTTCAGGGTTGTAGTGGCACTGTTGATCCTGAATTAAAGGAAAGACTGTGGTTAAAAATGCTTCAAACAAGATGTGTGTAAAATATTCCTTAGTACCAGAAGATGCTATGGCAGTACATAGAATTTACAACGATTATTCTCTTATTTAATAGTTTTGAATTCCAGAACTTTTTTTAGCTTTAATCACCTGAAAGCTGCCCAGTACGGCCTTACTCAAGGAAACCACAGTGGTGTTGATGAGGGAGGGGAAAGCTCTGCCCTTTCACTTTTCTGTCTGTCAGTTGGCAAAACTTCCATCACAAGTTTTATTCTCGAATCTTAAAGGCCACTACATACAGCATTGATCATCTTAGAACCATGAATGTCGGTAGCCAATTTTACGCCATTTCATTTAATGCATATTGACATATTGTACATAAAATTATAAACTTTAGCAGGATATATTCTCTGGAGACCACAAGTGTGTTTACATTTTTTCAGCAATTCATCAAATAGTATATGAGATACAGTATTTTAGTTTGGACCAAAGTTAAAAACCCAAGGACTGACTAAGCCATGTCACAATTCTCACATCTTCATCTTCAGCATAGTTATTGTGCTCATTAAAACAAAATTTCAAACCACTTGTAGTTTCTATTCTTTTTTCAGTCAAATTAGATATTTCACATCTGTGAGGCTGGAGCCATTGGATCTGCTCACAACTGCCCTCCTCCTCCACAAGAACACGAGCAAGAGTGAACCAGATGAAGCCTGCAGGACAGACATGTCTGTCCAATTCTTTTATTGTTGTAAGTAGAAAAATAAAAGAAATCAAATGGTAAAGCCATAATGAAAAAATAAATAAAAACTTTGCTTGACTCGTGTTTTAGCCAATTACAGACCAATCTCCAATGTCCCCTTTATTTCTGAAATTCTTAAAAGTAGTTGCAAAGCAATTATGTGACCACCTGCAAAGCAATAGCTCTGAAGATCTCAGTCAGGATTTAGATTCCAGAAACAGCACCAGTGAAAGTCACTTTCACATAACAGACTTTTCTCCATACTCATCCTGATAGATATCAGTGCTGCATTTGACATCATTGACCACATTTTACTGGAACATGTCATTGTGGTGAAGGAACTGCACTAGGTTGGTTTAACTCTTGTTTAAATCTTGTCTTTCATGTTAACGATGAAACTTCCACGCACACAAAACTTTCTGTTCTAGGACCAATACTTTATACAAGTCTCTCCTAGGGAACATTTTTAAGAAGCATTCCATAAATTAAAGGACGCCTTCACTGATTTTGAACTTGCTTTTTTGGTTCTAGTTTGGGTAGGACATGTACATAAATGACATTTAACTTCTCTCTGACTACATTTAAGAAATACTCTATACTTCTAGCTGAAAAATGCTTCCAGATGACATCACTTGGAGGAACCTAGAGTTCAGATTATGTCATCTCTTTGCTCACACTATGGAGTTTGTAATCATGGTCAGCCTGTTTTTCCAGAGTTCCCCCCAGATGACATCATGTAAACTCCTAATGATGAAAAACTACTCCAGGTGATGTCATCTGGAGTAGTACACCACAAGTCTTACACGAAAAACTACAGCCATAGAAAGCAAGTTGAAAATTGGTGAAGTCGCCCTTTAATGGTCAGGCTTCATCATTTCTAAAAGACCTCATAGTTCCATATCATCCCAGTAGAACACTTCGATCTCAGAATGCAGGCCTACTTGTGGTTCCCAGAATTTCCAAAGGTAGAATGAGAGGCAGAGCCTTTAGCTATCAAGCTCCTCTCCTGTGGAACCAGCTCCCAGTTGCCCGGTTTTGTGGCATTCGCAGGAATTCACCATGAGTGAGTGGGCGTGTGGATGACCCACACGCCCACTCACTCATGGTGAATTCTCTAGTATTACCTTCTTTATTTACAAGTGAGCTCAGATGGAGATAATCTGGACTTTGCTCTATGGAGCTGGCTGGTAAAATCTGAGTAATGTCAGGGCCAACAGACTTGGGCGTTTGCATTCACACATACACCCACCACAGAGAAAGTCTGGAAAATATCTGAATTCCATTGCATGTGTGAAATAGGCTTCAGAAAGTTTTCTCTACAAGTCTATATAATCTTTCCTGTATCAGTTAAATTGCTTTGAGATTACTTTGTTGTTACTTAGCGCTATATAAATAAAGTGAATTGAATGGAATTGTATAGTTAGAATATTTGTATTTTTGGCAGGGCTTTAGCAGTTCAATTCAAAAACTCGCTTGAATTTCAGGTAGTTGTAGATCACTTTTGCATAAAATATGCATATCAGCAGTTTTGTATTTAAGTGAAGTGATCAAATTGGCTTCCAAATGTTTCTGACATGACACAGACTCCCTATTGTCCAAGATTAATGTTTTTTTTTTTCAAAACAATCAATGCATTTTTGACGAGCAGGTTCTAACCAGTTACTCACCAGTCCTGTGTAGGGGTATGAAGCATCAGAGTCGATGCCCTGGTTGTCAATCACATACTGAAAGGCTTTGTGTATGTAGCCTCCATTGCAGCCTTGGTTGCCATATTTGCCACTACAGTCCACCAGGTTTTGGGGGCTGAGGTCCACTAGCTTTCCTGTCGTCTTTGCCAACTGGCCCTCCAGGGCCCCTGCAGCGCTAAAGGCCCAGCAGGAGCCACAGGCACCCTGGATTTAAAAGACTCTAGTTACTGTAATGTCATGAACACAATGCTAGTGGCTATAAAGTGAGATCAAACACGGTTCTGTACAACATATCAACACTACATATACAATGTACAACATCACCAGTTTTGTTCCTGCAGCTTCAGCATTACAAAAAATGTCTTGTGCATCACTTCATGCACATTTCCACATTTGGCAGAACAGCATGAGTTTGTAAAGATGGAGCAGGTGGAGGGTCCAGCAGATTCGAAGAGGTTAAAGAACTACACTGATTCCTTGGCAAATGTTCTTGTTTGTCAATTATATTTAAGATATTGCAGAGAACAGAAGGAATTCCAAAATCAATATCTGAGTGTCTCTGGTTGAATGATATTCATCTGGCCACCACCAGTTTTACCCCCTCAAGACACAGCAAGTAATTTGTGAATATGATGATATTTTTCACTTCTTTGCAGTGAAACTCAATATTAATGAATTTTAAATTTAAAAAAACCTATACTTTTTAAAATTACTGACTTTTCACAACATATTACAAATCTCTCTCTCTGTTCTGTATTTGTAACTCAATATTGTAAAGACATTTTACAGAAAATAATAAAAAAATAATATTGTTGATTATTAATGTTAATGTTAACTTTTTATAAACGCTTCAAGACAAAAGTATTTAAAAAAAACATGTAAGTGCAATAGAGCCTGAGTGCAACTAATCCAATGTCTGTACATATAAAAACTGTCAAATTGTGTGAATATATTGATAGGAAAATATGAATACTATTCCCCCTTTTTATATAAAAAAGTTTTAAAATATTAAATCCAAGAAGCCAAAAATGCACAAACGTTTTTAAACCCAGCAATAGTACTTTACAGAAAATGTGGATTTATAAAGTTTTATAATTTTATCATAATTTTCAAAGCTCAGATACTTGGAAGTGACAGTTTTTAAACGGCAATTGGGACTTTTTGGTGCTGATGTGTACCAGGCAGTCTTCACCAACAACAGATTGTGGCAATGATTTGCATTTGGTGTTTATGTGACAACTTTGTGACAATCTTTGTGAACACCAACCGTTCTGAATAAAAAGGAACTGCAGGGATGTGGGAAATAACAGATTGATGACATTACTGATTGCATCAGAAGACAATGAAAACAGAATTACATAGTTTGGTTTTTACCTGCATCTTGACTCTGGTAACAACGCCCTTGTCTCTCCAGTCCATGGTGTCTGGTACAGTTGCGCCTGATGTCCTAGTAAAGGGAGATGGCGCCCTCTGGATGTCAGTTGGAGGACGGAGCGTGGCATAAGACTTCTGGATTTCCTCTGGTGTCTGTGAGCAATCAGACCACAAAAAAGTAAATAAGCAGCACTGAGCTCGGTCCCATATCCACTTAGCAGGTTTGGACTTTTTAAAGGGGTAAACAGTAATGTCATGCTTTAATATTTAGTCTTAATATACATTTAAAATGTGTATTTGTTAATATTATAATATTTTCCTTTTTTATGTTACTTTGCTTTCAGCTCAGAGTTTTGGTTTGAAATCCCACAATTTGACTGTTTGTGTCTGTTTTACTGCACTTATCAGGATTTCATGTTTACAGTACTAAAAAAAAAAAAAAAAAAAAGTACATGGAGCTTTCATTTCAGTTGAAGTGGACCAAGTGTAGGAGTGGTATAAAGCATCATAATCAAGGATAATAACTAGCTTCGTCATGGTCCATGTTGGCACTGGGGGTGGCCAATGAAGGGCTGTTCTCCACTGTGGGACCACTCCAATCTATTTGGAGGGGTGGTTGAGAGTGGGATGAGGAGTCCCTCACTGCTTCATCCCGTGTCCATTTCCCAATATTGGCTTGGCTCTGGCAAAGGGACATGGGGACGCGGGGACGCGGGGACTTAAAGCCTCATCCAGTGAGCTCTGTGTGGACAGGCAGACGTATTGATGATGCCGCTCTGGTGCAAGCCCCCCATGGGAGGTGTGGAGCCTCAGCCAAGCAAAGTGATGTTGGGCCAGTGGAAGAGCCAAAGGCTAGAAAAACAAAGTGCTCTCCTTCTGCGTGAGGTAAAAACAAACTTAGTGGGATTGGTTTTCCTCATTATTTCAAGTTCTCCTTAAGTGACTAACGCTGAAACAATGACTTCAGTCAAGTGTCCACCATTTGTAACGAGTGCTTTTTAAAATTTCACATCACAAACCTATAAAACAGCTAAAAGCACCAAGATAAGAACTTCTTTGCAGTAGGTGAATATTCTTTACACAGACTTTCAGTCTGAAGCGATAAAACCAAGACGATTTTGTGATGGAAATATTATTTGAGCCGCTGATCTTCAGGGTTCAGATTAGTCAGGTTGTATCCATGCATCTACAGTATCTGTGTCCTGCTCCCTTCAAGCATTAAATAATAATCATAAATCATAAATTGAGTGCCTCACCATGTCTCCCATGTGGTTCATGCCCAGTTCGTAGGTGTGAATCCCCATAGAGGCTTCCAAGTTGTGCGTGGAAATAAACTTTAAATTCTTCTCCCACAAGTCCCTGCGGTGTGCATCCTCCACCTTAACACAGACAGAGAGAAAAAGGGCGTGAGGTCAAACACTGTATAAAGAAAAACGCTAAATCTTACATATGGATTTTCCTCCTACAAACACTGATTTATTTAGTTAATAATTTCAGATGAAGGAAAAAAACATGTTCTCAATGACAGAACCTACAGTATATGTAAATTCCACCTTTAAATAAATCATTTACCTCATTCTGGTACATTTTGTCGTGTGTCTTCTTCCACATCTCCCAGTGAAGGTTCAAACTGCTGTCAAACGTGGCTGGTGCCCCATCCCACAGGGAAACGAGCAGCAAGCTCCAGAACATCAGGCCTGTGGACACAGAGACATGGACAACATGAGAAGACAGGATATCATCTGACCTTTAGTGAGAAGGACCCTGCCTAACAGCCTAAGGAAACAAACCGCCTTCTAGAGGTTCATCCTCCAAAAGAGACTAATGGTTTTAAAAGTGTGTTAGTGTCAGAGGTTGCATTTAATGTCAAAAGGTTTGTAAAGAAGACTAAACCCAGAAGAAAGGTTAAAATCTAAATACAGTAGCACATAAACAATACCTCGTTTGTTCCCAACAACCTGGACAAGAGAAACAAGAGAAACCTCTGGAGATTTTTCTTAAATTCCAACATGTTCTCATCCTACAGCGTCAGATATTGACACTTTCTAAGGCGTCAAATTGTGCCGCTTTGTACGTCCTTTAGCGTATTGTATTGCTGCCACAGGTATTGATGCTCCAGGAGGGCCTGGGAACAACTGTGTCTGGTATTGATGCTGCAGCTGCACATTTGCATCAGGATTGGACGCTCCATGAGCAGCAACTTATGGAACCGAATGACTTTAAATATAAAAAAAAACTAAATTAGGGTTAGAGAAAACAACTTCAGGGCAATATCATGTTCAGAATCAACAACGGTTGGGGTTGGGCACAAAAACATCAGGGTAAGGTTTAGTTACAAAAGCTGAACCCTGGTCTCTTGTGGAAAAGTCCTGCATCTTGTTGTACCGTCCACCACCCCGTCCACCTCCCTATGAGACTTTTTCTCTTCATATTTTACGTTATTGCTTTAGGCACCATGTAACCATGTAACCCAGAAGGGTGCAAAGTGTCTGTGGCTTTCTGATGCCTCTGGAATGAGAATGGGCTGGGAATTCTTATATGGATTAACTGAACTGCCCCAAGAATCCCAAAGCTAGAAAGCTACCACCTAATATAACAAATTCGTACAAAGCATGTCACACATGTCAAGAAACTGTAGGTTTACACAGTTTTTTGGTTAAGTCTGCCACATACATGTAGCATTTAAAATAACTTTGAAATTAAATGGTATTTTTAGCTGCTTTTGTTATTTTCAGTGTCATGTTTTCTACTTTTTAGAATTTAAAACTTTTTCCTTTATTTTATGGCACAATAGTTAATAAAGGACGCTGTGCTTTAGGTTTCATTTTTTACAGCAACTCTGCCTCCAAGAAATATTCTTAGAAAAGAAAAATATTTTAAGAAAATCTGAATTACTGAATAGGGAACAAAACTTTGAAACAAATAAAATATAGCCTTTAAAATAAAATAAAATCTGCAGATTAATTTCACTTTGATGTTCTTTTTAGAGCCATTGTAGGTAAAAACAACGAGGGGAAGTTTTAAATCCTAACATATTTACCATGTAGTTACTAATATAGGGAAGTAGAAAAAGAAAACATCAGCAAACTGAAAGTTATTTGTCTAGAACATTTTGTGACTGATGGTTTTGGCCCCAAATGACATTTGTAGGCTTCCTACTAAACTGCTGGACAGGAAGTGACAGGAATGAGGGGGTAAAATGGTCGTAGCCAGCTCTGGGCAAACGTGTTTTCATTGACGGGTCTGCATGAACTGACCTGCTTTCAGAGACTCACAGTGACTCCTGAGGGGTCCTGGATATTTCCAGGACTATTAAAATAACATTTCCTGGCTACGCCTCAGACCTGAGAAACTGCCCTGTTTGCCTGTTGGCCTCTTGCACAATGACGCACTGTGGCAAAAATCCCAGACTTATCATTTCCTCCTATGACCTTCCAAGTAAAAATTGATTGTTAAGCTGTATTCAAACAGGATTAAGATTTGCGTTGCAATAGAGAAACATAACACACATACATTATTGTACAGTACACAAAATAAGAATTCATTTACCAACCATATACATCACATACACAAACATTCAATACTTCATGACTGTTTAGCAGGTCAAGGCTCATATGAAAACACAGGTGTGCTCATACTGACGCGGTGACATCAGACATTTTCATACAACTCACAGTAATGAAGTCATGACCAAATTCCTAAGGATCTTTACATTTGCACCGAATCAAGTGAATCTCCATCAGGAGCAAGGATAGGATCAGGAACATGAGAGCTCTTGTGAAATACAGTTTGTCTTTTTGAAGTGGTTGAAAAACGAGACTAAAGCATTAAAAAAAAAAAAGAAAATCAACAAAATGTTATATTGTCTAAAGCTTTTTTACTAAACGTTTATTGTAAAATGTTCACGGTGAACAATTTAGGATTAAGGGTTTGGTGGATGATGTTAAAGTGTATGTTTCAGATGAATGCATGGCTCCAAATTGTGATGTTGGGAAAACAAAAAGCGTAAAACTCTAATGTGCGTGAAGCTGTGTGCCAATTCTTTAAAGCTAATAGGCACCAATTTATGAGGAATGAGCTATTACAACCCGCCTCTCTGACATAAACCGCTGGCTTTGTACCTCAGCAAAGATGCTGATGAAGCTCTGGTTATTTACGAGCTTGTGTTTGGCACTGTTTTTATTTTTAATCTCATTACAGTGACTTTTATTCAAGTTACTTACATTTATCAAGTGGAACAGGCTTCTCAAGAAGTCTGGGTGTTAGAGACAAATGCGTGATAAGTGACAGCAGCCTGTGGGGAAGTGATACTTCTCGCATATCAAACTACCCTGTAAAGACATCTCACAATGAGCCAACGATCACAAGAACGGAACCAAAACTAATGAACCAGCAAGAAATTTGACCAGTGCATCAGGGTCACCAGGCATCTGGTAATGTAACAGATGAAAATCTGAAGAGAATCAACATGTAATAAAGGACGTACAAAGAAAAGCAGTGGATTCTGTGACCTGTGGCATGTAGATGTACCAGTTTTACTCGATCTGCTGAAGGAGGAAGATCTCATAGGCACAAACAGCTACAAGAAGTCATCAGTAGATTTGCTCAGCATGAACAATCAATTTTTAGGATTATGTTTCACCTATAAAGATTAATACCGGACTTGTCATAAGCTAAAACTCTCTTTAGTGACCCACTGAAGAAGTTGAGCATCTTGAAGGCCAAAACTTGATCCATAGAAGTTTGATCTCATAACCCACTGCACACATGATAATAAGAAAGAGAAACATATCACCACCTTCTTTTTTTTATTTTATTTTTTATTTTTTGTCCTTTCGGCTTATCCCGTGAGTTCAGGGTCGACACAGCGGATCATTGTCCGCATGTTGATTTGGCACAGTTTTTTTTTTTTTTTTTTTTACGACGGATGCCCTTCCTGACGCAACCCTCCCCAATTTCTACCTGGAACTGCACAGCTGGGGAGGGGACTGGGCTGTTAGGGGTTCAGTGTGTTGCCCAGGGACACTTCGACATGTAGCCAGGATGATCGAACCACTCACTCTGTGTTCGGTGGACCACTGCCGCCCCCCAACTGAGCTACTGCCGCCCCCCAACTGAGCTACAGCCCAAACCTATTACCACCTTAATAAACGTTATCATAGCTGATCTTGAGCGGTTATCACAGCATATTTCCCTGGACGATCAGCAAACATTAACAAATGATCACACCAGTCATGAAGGCACATTTCAGGTCTTGTGTTATAGAGGTTTTCCGTACAGTTTCTACAAGAAAGAAGCTCCCAGTGAAGCCTCAAAACGAAAGTAAAAGCCGAAGAAAGACTTAAAGCCAAACGCTTTAATTCTCAATTAATCCTGTCGCGTTAATGAGGACTTGGATAAAAAAGTAAAAGACTTTCACTTGCCTTGTACAGTCGGACTCATCGCTGCTTCTCTCGTGTCTGCGTTTTCCTGCTGGTTATTTATGAAGACAAATATCACATGATGTGTCGCTTCTTCCTCTTCAGAAACACGAAGCTGCGCTCTGAAACCACCTGCAGTCGAGAAGAGCAGCACACGGAAGTTACAGTCATGTACTTCCCATGATTCAGGCCACAAACTGTCGAATTGAACCAAACAAGAGTTACTCGTTTTTCTGAGGGCAGAGAAAAGAATGTGGAATCGCGTTAGGCCTCCAAAGATATTAAAATAAGGCTAAAATGTAATATTTTAAGGTCTGAAACCTGAACAACGCCCCTTTACACCAAAGATTGGATGGACAGATGGATCCCCCATCCCAAAAAATTACTGCAAATATATACACAATGTTTGTGCAAGAATACATACCACATAATAGTTGTATTTGACAGTACTTGAAGTTTATTAATAAATATCAAGTTTCATATAAGTCTAGAAACTACATTGAGGAAATGTAATTAAACAAATGAGAGAAACATGGACGCTGGTTCATTCTTTTATTAAAATGAAGATGTTTTTACCATGTATTATAATCATTTTACCCAAAGTTCTACAAACAATACCTCATAATGACAATGTAAAAGTTTGTTTGAACGTATTAAAAAAATAAGTCACATGTACATAAGTATTCATGGCCTTTGCCATTACGCTCAAAATTTCCACAGATCATCCTTGAGATGTTTCTACTAATTGATTGGAGTCCTCCTGTGGAACATTCAGTTGATTTCACATGATTTAGAAAAGCATACATCTGTCTATATAAGGACCCACTTAACAGTGTTTTCAAGTCCAAGGAAATGTCTGTAGACCTAATAGACAGGATTGTATCAAGGCACAGATCTGGGGAAGGGTATAGAAAGATTTCTGCAGCACTGAAGGTCCCAATGAGCACAGTGGCCTCCATCATCTGTAAATGGAAGAACATTGGAACCACTCTTCCTAGAATCGGCCGCCCACACTGAGCGAACGAGAGAGAAGGGCCTTAGTCAGGGAGGTGACCAAGAACCAGATGGTCACTCTGAAAGAGCTCCAGGGTTTCTCTGTGGAGAGAGGAGAACCTTCCAGAAGAACAAGCATCACTGCAGCACTCCACCAATCAGGCCTGTATGATAGAGTGCGCAGACTAGATGCAGACGGAAACCACTCCTCAGTAAAAGGCACATGACAGCCCACCTGAAGGACTTTCAGACCATGAGAAACAAAATTCTGATCTGGTCTGATGAAACAAAGATTGAACGCTTTAGCCTGGATTCAAGTCTCATGTCTGGAGGAAACCAGGCACCGCTCACCATCACCAATACCGTAAAGTATGGCAGTGGCAGCATCAGGCTTCGGGGATGTTTTTCATCGGCAGGATCGAGGTAAAGAGGAATGTGTCTGTTCCAGAGTGCTCTGGACCTCAGACTGGGTCAACAGTTCATCTTTCAACAGGACAGTTACCCTAAGCCCACAGCCAAGATGACAAAGGAGTGGCTGGTGGTGCCAGCACAACACGGAGGACATCAAGCCAAACTCTTCAGCTCATTGATCCCACCATGATTCCCACGAGCTACCAAACTCTGCACGCTCAGCAAACTGACTCCCAATGGTCAAAAAAACTGCTGAACTCTACCGCACCTTCCTATGCACTTCAATCTATTTTTTTTAAATAACAAATGTCCCCTTTGCTCTTTCTCGCACTTGCATCTGATGAAATGTGAACACTTTTCTGACAGGACTTTGCTTTGATGTTTTCTCCTTGACTTCGATTTTTGCTGCCTTGTACCTCACTTTGCTTTGGATAAAAGCCCAGACTTGAACCCGGTTGAACATCTCTGGAGAGATCTGAAAATGGCTGTCCACTGATGCTCCCTATCCAGCCTGATGGAGCTTGAGAGGTGCTGCAAAGAAGAACGGGAGAAACCGCCTAAAGAAGTGCTGGGAAAACTTTCTGGGTGCACTTTAGTATAGAATTAGTAAAAACTCATCCAAAGGTTTAAACAAGGAAATACATCAACTTTTGTCCTTATTTGACAAACTTGGTTGACTCATGTACAACCCCCAATCCCAAAAACAGAATGTAAGGATTTGCAAATCTCATCAACCCACATTTATTTCACAATAGAACATAAAAAACATCAAAATGTTTAAACTAAGACATTTTAACATTTCATGGAAAATATGAGCTCATTTTGAATTTGATGGCAGCAACACATCTCAGTAAAGTTGGAACAGGGTGATGTTTACCATTGTGCATCCTCTTTTCTTTTAACAACTATCTGTAAATGTCTGGGAAGTGAAGAGACCAGTTGCTGAAGTTTAAGATTCTCTGAATCTTTTTTATGATATTATAAACTGTAGATGTGAGATCTTCAAAGTCTTTGCAATTTTTTGTTGAGGATTTTTTTTTTTTTGGGAAACCGTTCCACAATTCTTAGACACAGTTTTTCACAGATTGATGAACCTCTGTCCATCTTTACATTTCAGAGGCTCTGTCTCTCTGAAATGCTCCTTTTTATACCCAGTCATGTTACTGACCTGTTGTCAGTTAACCTAATTAGTTGTTAAATGATCCTCCATTTGTGTTTGATTTGTGGCGATTACGTTTCCATCCTTTTGTTGCCCCATTCCAACTTTTTTCAGAGGTGTTGTGTTAAAATGAGCTAATATTTTCCATGATGTGGTAAAATGTCTCAGTTTCAACAGCTTATATGTTGTTTATATATTATTGTGAATAAAATATGGGTTGATGAGATTTGCAAATCATTGCATTCTAGTTTTATTTAAATTTTACACATCGTCCCAACTTTTTTGTGTAAAAACAAAAAAGGATTCTGCACAAGTGAAGACAAATCGTTTTCATCTCAGAATTTCTGGTGCTGGCTTTTTAGTAACTTTTAATGAAAAACTCCAAATGATGCATTCAAATTCAATAAGAAATCTTTATTCCATTTCTTAGAAAACATTGATTTACAGTTTAATCATTAGAAAAGTGCTGAACAGAACAACCAAAGTCGACACAATGAAGAGAAAAAAAAAGTTATGATTTTAAAGGAATTCTGCATTTACAGGGAAAGGGGATCTATCATTACTTAAATATCTACCACAACGAAACATTGAACTTTGAAACTTTGTTAGTCTTCACACAAACTGTAATTAAACCTGGAGAATGAAAATGTCTCATCCTGCACAATTTTAGTCTGGTGGGTTTGTAGATTAAACTTGGCACTTTGGCACAAAACCAGTCTGTGTTCTGGATTAGCGTTACTAACACCATGCCCTGGAGGTAGGCTAAAAAAGAAAAGAAAATCAGTTTCTTCGTGGAGCCAGCCACAATGGAGGTCTGCTACTTTCGAGATAAAACTGAAAGGAAGGACTTCATATAACTCAAATGTCATCAGCAGACATTTTTAAGGATGCTTGTGTCTGTAACGCTTTTATTGCAAAAGGCAGTAAGGCCTCAATTTAAATCTTTGATTCATTGTGTTGAAAATACAAACATATTTGCTGAAATAATCTCTTTGTAGTGGATCTTAAAACTAAAAATGACCTCTGTGTCCAAATGTGTGTTTTGTGTGGACATGTAGTAGTCAAAGTAAAGCCCCTTTTGTCTTCCCTCATTGTCCTCTGAGCTCCACACGTGTCTCCTCACATGATGGGGTAGCTGGCCAGGTTGGCGATGCCGCAGAGGTTGCCACGGTTGCGTGCCATCAGGATGTAGCCCTTGTTGCCCCAGTTCTCACTCCAGCTGTCAGGGAAAGACAAACGTCAGTGGCGCAGATGGAAGGAAAGAGATATTAGAGGTGGTGAGCATCGCCAGGAGTCAAACAGCATTTTATGTCATCTGTTTGTCTCCGGCAAAGCTGACAGAATGTGTCAAATCAACTCTGCAACGACAAATGACCTGCCGTTTCATTGCTGTGGCCCTATGAGCCACCTGGTGCCTTTCAGACAGGTGATGTGTCCCACCTGTTCTTGACAATCCAGTACTTCTTCCCCTTGGTGTTCACTCCGTAGCCCACTGCCAGTACGGCGTGATTGATGTCTTCTTTGTTACAGTTGGGGTCGTAGTAAATACCTGGGCACGAGACAGACAGGCAGAGTGAGCATCATTTAAACAAATGTACTACTTCGTGTAAATTCTGTCAGATATTGCTAAGAGAAGTGTTGGGGGTGTGGAGATCCCCACTTTCACCCATAACAAGTGCCCCTGCATTTGCATGAAATCTGTCCGTTAACAGAAAAGTGACGTCTGAGTGGTTCCCTAACCTCTTTGGTAGAACTGGAAGGTGCTCTGCATGGCGTCAATGCCCACAGATACCGGACCCACTTTGTACAGCGCGACTGCCAGGGCATGCTCATCGCCCACTGGGACCTCTTTGTAGCCTTTGCACTGGGCTGCCATGCCTGTCGAATTGTAGCGGCAAGGCTGGTCCTGCAGACAAGACAAAGGATGGAAAAGTGCTGAAAATCCGAATTTCTAACTCAATTCAATTCAACTTTATTCATATAGCATCAACTCACAACAAAGTCATCTTAAGGTCCTTTACATAACAGGGTAAGATCATGAGACTAAACAAATATGTAGATGAAACCCAAGAATTCCCCGCTGAGCAAGCCCTAGGCAACAGTGGAGAGGAGAAACTCCTCTATTGCTAAGAGCAAAACCTCCAGCAGAACCAGGCTCGGGGTTGGCGGCCATCTGCTTTGAGCGGTTTCTGATTTCTTTATTATCGCTGGAAAAAGTGCAAAGAGGAGCTGCACATACTTCAGTTATTCAACAATGTGCTGGTTTATAAACCACATCAGCAATTAGTCAACTAGTCACCTTAAATAACTTTCACGTGCACATTTAACTTGTCATGTGGCTGATCACTGCTTCTTTTTATGGAGGCAGTGAGACAGCAGTTTTTCTTCCTCCTCACACCAACAGATGACTAAAGAGGAAACTATGAGTGTGAGAATATCATCGATTCTCGTTAACCCGAACCTTTGTGTCAAATTTCTGCTGCTGTTTTAAATTCAAAAGGGAATGGTTGGTATGACATGTGATCAGTCTGTCACAGGTTAACCAATGAAAGACACATCAGCTACTTTAGTTTCAATCTGTGTCTGCGGCTCTGCTGAGGTAAACTATGACATTTCTGGAAGTTGTCGTTACTTTGACTGTCGAATGATATTTTTAAATGCCACCAGCCTGAAGGATGATTTCAAAGTCTAGGGGGGAAATTAGATTATTTTCTTTCTTTCTGAGGATTTGATGAGAGGATTGATAACCGGAACTTTAGCTTAGCTTAGCAGAAATACTGGAAACAGAGGGAGCAGCTAGTCAGGCTCTGACCAAAGGTAACAAAAGCAGCAGTATTACACTTTGAGTTTTGGATGAATTGAAACAATGTACATAATGGTTATTAGCATGGATGGATTAGTAAATGAACCTACAGGGCACAGGCCCAGGGGTCCAAGACTTCACAGGGGGCCCTTGGTTAGAGACTTTGTATTTAGCAAGTTTTAGTATCTGTTGTGTGAAGTCAAATAACTCAAACAAAAAGATGCATCACTTAGACACATTAGACCAGTTTGACTGAAAGAATTCAACCCACTAAAGTTAATAAATGTTTCTGCGGCTTTTCTTACCTGTCCGACGTATGGGTAGGCCTCCTCAGAGTCGATGCCTCCATTTTCGTTCACATACTGGAAGGCAGTGGTCATGTATCCTCCTCCACAGCCATCATTCTCCTTGACGCAGTCCACCAGGTTCTGAGGACTGAGGTAGAGCAGCTGACCTGTCTTCTTGGCCAGCTGGCCCTCCAGGGCCCCGGCTGAGCTGAAGGCCCAGCATGAACCACAGGAACCCTGTCAGGAGTGAAGAGTGAGGGGTTTCATTTGGTTGTGCTTGGTTTTAGAGACGACAGATGATGATAACAGAATTAACAAAACATTGTTCTGGTTTTGGACAGATTCTGATGAGTCCGCACACAGGATACAGCTGTGGGATGCCTGCTTCGAACTGTCCACTGGGAACCAGACCCACACAACTTTGGTTTAAAAGACATTTGTGTGAATTGGCCCCTTGATTTGTGATTTGGAATGAGATTATTTGTATCACAGTATATTCACATTATTAATATATGTTTACTACCTAAAGAACTATAAAGAGCTACAGTCTGACTCTTCTTTAGAAAAACCTTGTGACAGGCAGCTGATCTGAGAAGCTTTAATTAAAACCTTTGTAAATGTGTAATCACTTCAGCTCGCTGGGCGACGTCCTGAACGTGGCTTTGTGCTTTGGTTGTAGCTGCAATTTGCATCAAGGAAACAAAATTGAGACGACATAAAGGGGCTGTGGGGGAAGCAGCAGGGTCGTTAGTATGCAGAGAGCACAGTCAGGCTGAATATTTAACAGCAATGAATCCTGTGTTATAACTGCAGTTTGATTTTCAGCCACCAGAGGGAGACAACGTCCTTCACATCAGCTGACAACATTTGTAGGAATGATTCTTATATTATTACTGGTATTTTCTCTGCTTACACTAAACTGCTAAAAGACAGAGTTAAAGTGAATAAATTCATGATTTAAAAAGAAAAAAATATCTGAAAATCAAACTTATTTTAGGCTTATTTGATTTATTCCGTTGTTTTCAATTCTCTCTGGCAGGTTAGGTCCTCTAAGTGGGACTGGGGCTCACATCCTTTCTCATTTGTGGATCTGAAAGAGTTCATGTTTTCCTGAAATGCTATGCCTTTGATTCAGCAAAAAAAAAAAAAAAAATTCACAACATCCTCTGAGTCATATTTGGCCTTATTAAGCCTTTTTTAAAACCACATGCTGCTGCAATAAGTTGGAGAACGTTTCCAACTCAAAGTATCAATTGATAAGAACGTGCACTTCTGGCACTTCTAGATATGTAGATAGAATCATAAAATGAGTAGGGTAAAAAAAAAAAATCAACCTGCTGATCTAATTGTAGATTTTCCCTTGAACATTTCTGTAAATGCAGATTTTACTTTCACAGAACTCAGTTGAGTTTTTTCTTATCTGGAAACAGCCTTGGGGACTTTTTCTTACTCTTCCTCACTTTTCCCAACACCATCACATGCCACCAGAACCCACCATCTGTAGATTACTACATTGTACTAGGGTTAACAGGAATATGTTAGTTTCCTTCAACATGAGAATTCTTTGAGCATGATCTCATTGTGTCTCAGCTGATTTTTTATTTGTTCATTGTCACATGTCCTTGAACTGGTTCCAAAGATAAAACGCCTGCCAAGAATTTAGTCAGCCAACAGGTTTTTTTTTTTTTTTTACCTCCCTGCCTATGACTGAACCTGAGCTTCCATCTTAGCAGCCAACCTGTGGGATTTGCCTGCCAAAGTCCCTGCTTCATCAAGGTGTATTAATTCATTCATTTGCTCCCTTCATTCACTGGTTTCCTCAGCTATCATGACTCAAATGACTAATCCCTTATTCTATTTAAACCTGCAATAATGAATGATTTGACTATATTTGACAGCTAATCCTGTTTAGGTGGGCTGGAGCCTATCCCAGCTGACATTGGGTGTGTGTCTTTGGACGGTGGGAGGAAGCCGGAGGAAACCCAGGCAAACACAGGGAGAACATGCTAACCACTCCACCACCATGCTGCCTTCTGTTGAAACCACACCCTTTATATTTTCACCCTAAACACTCAAAACTGAAGGATTACTTCTGAGCAAATACAAATGCATCCTGGTTAGGTTCGATTTGGTTAAGGTACTAAATAATAATGGCTGCCTGTTTTTAAAATGTTCACTTCACGTGACCTGTTCCAACAAAACCACAAACAATTGTAGCACATGGGACTTAAACTCTGGTCTCCTGTAGAAAGGTCCTGTGCTCTGTTGACCCACCCATCCACCTCAACAACAACATCACACACGTACTTCCTTACTGTATTAACAACGTTGTATTACGATCATCATTAAAACGCACAACATCTTACTCTAGAGCCTCCTGTTTCTTGTTGTATCATCCAGCATCACTTTGTCGTCGCCACCACTTTTTCACCTCACGCACTACATCATTGCATTGTGCATTAAATATTGAAGCATGAGGGTCTCTGTTGTACTTCACTGAAAGCTCCGAGTGTCGATCACTGACACATACAGGTACCCTAAGCGTCAGCATGTAACACTAAAGGACTCGACAAAGTGGCACTTTTTGACACCTCGGGAAAAAGAACGTCCTCGAATCGACCTACATTAAAGTTAAAAACTTTAAAGTTGTAGACTTTAAATAGACACTAAACTATTTCATCTAATACATAATAATAATAATCAATTTATGTGCTGTGAAAGATTTTACAGTCATAACTGACAAATAAGACCATCTTGGTTGTCTGACCTGGTCCCTCACTGGAGTCACCATGCCCTTCTTGCGGTAGTCAACAGATTTTGGAATCTTGGACACTTTGTCGTCTAGAGCCATAGTGAAGCTGCGCTCATGGTTCTCGGGGACGAGCAGGCCGGTCATCTTCTCAGATACTTCTTCTGATGTCTGCATGAACAGAGACACAGTTAATGTTGCATTAAAAAAAAAAAAGCTGTGTCAGGTCTTTGGTTCTTATTGTCACAGGTAAGAAAGAGTTTCTAAATTGGTTGCAACACCTGACAATAGACAGCATAAAACTGCCCTTTGTTCCTGGAATAATGTTGTGAGATTTAAAAGAAAAAAGAGCAAGAGAAGGAGACAGAGAGGATTTATTTTTAGACTCAAGATGAGAACAAGTAAGTAAGATATGGAAGAGCGAGAACTTGATTGAGCGGAGACACTGGGGATGAAGTATTTCATGAAGAGATGGATTTAAAGGGAAATATCATTTTTTTCCTGCACTTTACAAATGTCAAAAACAGACACCAGCACTGATATAACAGTGTGAATCCAAAAAAATAATACATGAAAAACAATGGCTTTAAAAAAAGAGCAAGAGCAAAAGAGGAAATAAAGTGACTTCTGTACTGGGTGTCACAGTGAAACTGCTGGTTATGTGATATGTAGCAATTATCTAAGAAACTTGTGCCATTAAATATAATGACAATTTCCCAGTGCTTCATTTACACACCAGGCTGTAAGTTGATTAATGGAAGAAACACACACATCTGTTAATGTCTTTCATTTTACTTAAGTGCTTCAAAACAAAAATGGAAACACATCCTTCATCTCTTCTCCACCTGTTCCTGTACATAAACGTGAAATTGGCCATAACTCCAGAATTTGGATATGTGTGCAATAAATGAGCCTGAGCCCTGACATGCTGCCTTTTTTTTTCTTTCAGCTGGCGTCTTCATGCAAAGACAACCAGTAGTCCTGACCTGTGCTGACACCAACCTCACCCTGCACCACCTCACGGCAGCTACAGATCAGAACTGCTGGCAGCTGAGCTGAGCCAAATGAAAAATGGTTGTAATGACTGGATTGACAACTGTGCTTTTGCATTTGAACTAAAAACAAGGTGGAAATAAATGCAAACAAATTTATCACAGCCATTATTACTCGTAGTGAGACATAGCATATGGTTTTCTAGAGCAAATATACAAAGGTGAGCGGACAGGAGAGGCCAGAAATAGATGTTTCGGGGTGGAATTCTCAACAAAGAGGGTATCTGAAGCTTCTCAAAGACTGTCAAAGTGAGGGAGGGGGGCAACAGACTGTCACGGCCTTGTGAGAGACCATGACACACTACACAAAATAAAACCTGCTATTTGATGTGCACTCGGATATTTTGGGGATGTTTGTATAGTTTGGCACAGGAGGGGGACAGTTAGAACGTCTCATAGGCGACTGCCTCAGACTCACCATGTCTCCCAGGTGGTTCATCCCCAGCTCGTAGGTGTGCATGCCCAGAGCTGCCTCCTGGTTGTGGGCTTCGATCATACGCATGTTCTTCTCCCAGATGGCCCTACGGATCCCCTGTTCATCCTGAGAAAGGAAGAAGGATGCATCACTTTGAGCCAAGTCCACAATTATACAAAGTAAAAGCAAACACTCTTTAGTTTCTGTCGCAGAGATTTTAAAAATTTTTCTGGCTGCTGAAGAAGAAGAAGAAGAAGAAGAAGAAGAAGAAGAAGAAGAAGAAGAAGAGAGCTTAAAACAACAAGTAACAAAAGAAGCAATTTGATTGGCTCTTTACTCAATTCCTACAGCCTATAATGTGTATCGAGGAATTTGGGGGGTGTAGATACAAAATAATGACTAAAACCAATGTGTATGAAATGGAAAATGCACGTTGGAATTAAATCCCATAGCTGATCGATTACATACCACAGAGATCTGAGCTGAAATGATTTGATTGAAATCGTAAGTCTAAATACTTTTTCTCAATCTCAGTTATAAATATAGATGTTATTAGATTTTTAAACTTCATTTGTTAGAACAACATACAGTTCCTCTTCCACTCGTTTAGTTTTTTCTGCATGCTTAATTAAGGTGGGGTTCATTAATTAGAATTTACAGCACAGATATGTGAACAGTTGGGGGCCCAGTACCTGTTAGATGCTAGTTATAGACTCACAAGCTGCTTCTTCTTTTTAAGGAGGTCATAGCATGTGCACGTGTTCTTCTCTCACCTATATTTCAAATGGAAGTTCTGCCTCCCTCCTTCATTAGCACCTGACAGCTGCAGGATATTAATCTGGTCAAATGGGCCAAACTTCCATTTTAATTAGCGAACAGTGAAAGCTCGTCTTTGTCTCAGCCCAATTCCATTATTAAGGACAATTAACCACCGCACATTCACAAATGTATCTTCCCTCGTAACAGCTTGTGTAGTTACCAACCTGTCATTTGTGTGTGAATATTCCAGTTTTAATACACGTCATCAGCTGTATGTGTGTTACGAGCTAATGTCAGTGCTGCCGAGTCAAAATGTGATTAGCACCTAACACATGCTCACACACTGTATGTGCACTACTGTAGATACATGCATCTAAACACACACACACACACTCCAGAGCTGTGGAGCGTTAAACTCTGGCTCGAGGTGAAGAATGAGGGGATAACAGATGCTCAGCGAGCACTCAGGAAGATACTTGCACTTATTTCTGGTTTGACACAAGCTAAATGACATTTCCTGTGTTCTGCACAGACAAGAACTAGAAGTGAGAAAAAGAAGGGAAACTGGGAAATTTAGTGACAGTGAACAGTGAACAGGTAAAACCACGTGGGTGGAATTTGCCCTTTTGGGAAGTTGATAGAAAAATGCACGGAACTTGTTTAAAATCCTGTATTTGCCCGATTCATTCTTCAAACTAGAAACTTCCAAATCAAAGTAGTTTTTGGCCCACAGCCTTCTGGAAATTAACTCATCTGAATACTGAGGAAGGGCAGGAAAGCCTGAAGTTAATTCTCATGTGCATGTCCTACTTTAGTTTTGCTTCTGTTTTCTACTCTAACTCCATCTGTATTGTTTCGAACGTGGGCCAAAAACACGGAAGTAGAGTAGCCAGTGCTACTCTCACACACTCCCCAAGATTTACAGTGAGTGGTGTTACATAAAACTTTATTTTCTCAAAGGCGAAGCTACAAAAAAGAATATTCTAAACATAGAATACAAAGCACTTTACAGTGCTTCTTATTAACCCAATCACACACACACACACACACACACACACACACACACACACACACACAGATGGTTCAGTGTCTTGCTCAAGGACACTTTAACATGTGACCGGAGGAGCCAGGGATTGAACCAACAATCCTAAAGTGCTGATACAAACATCTGCAAAACCTTGAGCTCAGTTTTTAGACCTTAAATTTTACAGTTATGTTATATATTATATAAAAATCCTCCTTTTGCCAGTTTTGCCTCTGCAATACACAAAAACACAGGTTTTTGCCATACGTACCAAAAAATGCAAAAATCTATAATATTTTGATGACATTGTATTTTTCACTCAGGCGCCTTGGATGAATGTACAAGCTAAATATTTGGTGGCCCAGAAGCACAAAATACTTAAAAACATCTCTTACAAATGTAACAAATGTTTGAGCTGCTCTTTATCAAAAGGTTAATGCCACGTATGAACAACAATGTAACTCATAAACATACAAAGTAACAAATGCTGAACAAACCGAACGATGTTGACAGTGAGATGGAGGCTAAAACATCTCAAAGGAAATTCTGCTCTGTTTAATGTATCTTCTCACATCACGTCACATACATCAGACTGGTGCCGGCTGAGAGAGAAGTGGCCTCCACTGAACTGACTGGCTGTTACTTTGAGTCAGACATAAACCGACCGTGAGTTAAACACAAAGATGTCCACGTGTTGAGCAACTCACTGGTCATAACATGCTCGAAGAAGTCGAGACAAGAGAAAACCAGACGGTGTCTTTATGTTTCTGTAATAAAATAGGTGAAGTGACTGACATTGTTCTAATAAAGAACTAAGGAAGGAAAATGCTCAGTAAACACAACTGAGCTGCACATTTTCTTCTGGAGCGACTGAGGCTCTGGTTTAATGAAAATTTGACATCCTTTCCCATTAATGTCACTCTGATGGATTCCTCTGTCACTCTGTGGCCCCACTTCTTCCCCTTTGTCCTGACTACTTCTAACACTTCTGAAAGAATAATCAGAGCTCGGTGCATTTCTCAAGGATTTGTGCAACTTTGCAGTTCATTGAAGGATGCAGCTTATGAATGAGTTCGTGATGTTTTGTAAGAGCTTTTTTTCTGAGCATCAGTTGTGCAAGTCATGTGAGGCCGTCATCACCGGAAAAACAAGTTGCCGGTGTAGAACAGTCATTTTTTTAGACAGCAGTGGAAAAGCTAATGTGGTTATAACAACTTCGTAGAATTTCCTAGGATTGTGTCCATGACAAAAATTGTTTAGACATCTTCAAACACACTGTGCACTTTGTCTCTTTGTGTTGGAAACACAAGCAGACTCTTACCAGGCCATTGTACTCTTTCTTGTATGTGATCTTCCACTGCTCCCACTGTGCATCCAGAGTGGCTTCGTCCAAGTGGCCCAGAGCCGAGGCTGCCAGCAGCAACACACAGAGACACGACAACATCCTGCAAGACCAGTAACACACAAACGGAATCACCTTTTATCAGTAGGTGGGTGTTGGCTGCAGTTCCCACCTGCATTAGTTACTAAAAGGAAATGAAATTTTCAGGTAACATCGATTTGCTGGGTGTTTCCCAGTTTGGCATGTGAAGCATCAGACTGTAACATGCTTGTTCCACACTGTTTTGTCAGTAGTTATAAAAATATTAGTTACAGCTGTAATGACCAACACGGATACCAGAGCATGGAAACCAATACAGAGGTTCTGTCGTGTGACATTCAGAACCAAAAAGGACGCTGCTGTAGTTTCTGTGGAAATTCTCAAAGAGCAGAATTAGAGGAAAAACCTACAGCTGTTCAGAGATCAGCAGCAGAATAACAGCTTCTATGAAATGGAAAATGCTGAGCTTGTGTCATTTTTGCTGATTATTTTGCAGCTTCATGCCAAACACACGAGTCCACTCACCTGAACTGGTTAACTGTTAGTTGTTGTACTGATTCTTCCTCTTTGTATTTTTAATTCACTGACGTGTGAACTTTTTTTTTTTTACCATCTCCGCCTCTCTCTGCTTCTTGGCTGCTGTTTTATGGCGTCCTGTCTTTAATCTGCATTCCTGCACATTGTTTCCAGTGAAGGCCACTGACGCGTTGAGTTTAACTTAAGTAAACGCAGAAAACAGTGAACTGCTCTACACTCTCTGCTTCCTACACACAGTTGGTGAATCTGCCACGGCTTCACCCTTGGGGGACTGGATGGAACTGCAATGATTTACATAGCAGAGTCTCATGATCTCTATGCAAATGAGTTTACAGTTTACTGGAACATGGCTGTGTAGCCATCTGAGAATTCTCCTGGTGGCCGTTTCTTTAGATTTTTTATATTAAATAATACTTTACACAAAGCATTAATATTAATGATGTTTATGTCTCCTATATAATTTCTACAAATATGTTGCAATAACTTTGCCGAAGGCCACAGCTCTGTAGCTCTGATTTCCCAAAAAAATCATCCTGGTGCAACTGGGTCAAAAATCATTCTCTTATCCTAATGGTATTAAGGCTAATTAGTTTCTTAGCTGGAAAAACTACGTATGAATTTATCTCAGCCTGAATTCAAAAGGATGAAGTCTTCAGAGTGAAACTCAGAGTCTGCTCAGGGAAGTTATTGTCTGCTCTGACATTTTAGCTCAGTGCTGCTCACACATGCATGACTCCTTTTAGCTTTAGCATAAAACCACGGTGAATTCTCTACCAGGGAATGAATTCACAATACTGAAAGTAAAACTTTGTATCAGGAAATCAGTGAACATTAAACTTTACCTCAAGTCCAGTAGTTAAAGCCTTTGCTGAAGCAGTCAGAGTCTTGTTCCTCTGTTATTGAAGTAGGTCAGAGTGTGTGTGTTTATATCAGTGAGATTTAGAGGAAGTACAATGGGAGCTCCAAGACTGGGGAGGAGTTTTTTTCTCTCCAGGTGGGGAATCACATCTGGTTTTTCTCAAATAACAAAGATCCCCAGCCAGATGATGTCACGTGTTGGATTACATGTCTGAAAACTTCAGAGGTTGGAAATAAACTCTATGCTCTGCTGCTGTCAGATTTCAAAAGGTGCAGAAGGCTCCTAAATTTTTAATAAAAACACCTGGACCTTTATTCTAACATTAAACATCATATATATTATTTATCAGGTCACTGTTAAACATGTGCACCTGCTTTGTTCTTAGCTGTAAAGGACACGAATCGACGACAAGACAAGACAAGACTGTAAAACATGCAGTGCAACAATGAGTTTTTTTGCTTCTCTAATGTCATGTGATTTCATTCTATGCCTTGTATCTATATAATTAACATTTCATAAAAACAGAAACAAAAACAAAGCTAAAAATATCAGTTTAGGATCTTTAGGATGTGACTGAAATAACCCAGCAGCTGTCACCAGATTCTGATTCACATGTTAAGTAGAGAAAAACAGTCCTAATTTGCTGTGAAGCTGCAGAACTGTCAGATTTCACTGACTTTTCATTCAATTCGCCATGATGTACTTTGATTTCCTCAAAAAACTTCATACATCTTGGTTTAAGCCGTTTGTTTAGACTTGTGAAAATCCAACGATGACCAATGGAAAAGAAAAGTCATGTCGAAATTATAGAAATTACACCAAAGGCCCTGTTGATGCTACAGGGCAAGACATGAGTGTTTGAACTGGAGTCCACAGTAAATACTGACAGGAGCAGACACCAGCAGGGCGTCACATCTGTGTCACATCTGAACATACTTAGAGCTTTTTCAGCCTGCCACACAGAACTGCACATCGACATGTTGAAGCAGAAGACATTTTAATGTCTCACACACACAATACCATCACTTGTGACTGGACTCAGTTTAGTCCAGGCCCAGAGTATTTGTGTTGCTCGTGCCAATTCCCTGACGTGGCGTAGTGCCACAACAACATGGAATGAAGAAGCCTGATAAAGGCACAAGGGTAAAAAGCGCTGTTGTGTTTCAGACCAAGCCAGAGATTCACACCGGATTCCTGTAGAAACTTTCCAAAGGAATTTCTTATTTGCCTGTAATAAACACAACACTGCACGCAGTCAACTTGGAGGTTTCAGATATTTTTGCAGAAACCTTTTCTGAAAGTCTGATGTGTTCATGCACTGAATAAAGAGCATCTTTCCATTACAGACACTGTTGGTAAAAAACAGAAATGTGGATGCTGCCACTTGGACAGGACACGGAGAGAACAAGCTTTAACTAAACATTCAAACGACACCTTCACATTTATATCACATTTATAACAAAAACGTTTTAGCAACTGAAGGTTGACAGTCAGTCATGTTGCTTATTTTCAGAAAAGGAGCTAAATGTGCATCAACATATCAAATGTGATCACAAAAATCAAGACATTCAAATAAAATTCCCACCCCGGGACCAAAATACCTTTACCATATTTATTTTCTGTGCTATGTCGTCTGGTCTTTGGTGGACACACACTTCCTCCTGCTCTTAGTCAACAGTCTAATGTGTCAGGTCTGTGTGTATATATGAACACGTCGTGTGACTCGTAGAGCAGTGCAGCACATGTAGTCATTCAGCTAAATATAAGAGCATCCCGTGTGGCTCATATGTCCATCGATGCATAGCTGTGTGACTCATGCGTGTAATGAGCTCTGTGCTGAACAGCAGCTTAACTGAAGACCCTTCCACATATTAGCACTGCTGATAATAACAATAATCGGCCCCTTGTTACACATTTCAACAAATGGTGTAAGTTACAAATAGAAGATCACTGTTTACTGTTCTTGTCATTTTTTCTACTTATTGTTACACGATAAATGATCCTTGCATATTAATGATACGTGCTTTATTCATTTGATAGAAATGTTTAGTGGTTTGAGATGATGATATTGTTTTAGACTAACTTTTGCATTAGTTGCCTGGTTTTGGCTTTAGGAAGCCGAAATGAAGCCTTTGTTAGCACATGGATATTGATGTTGACTTGGTGTGTGTCTCTCCTCATAACTAATGTTGTAGTTTTTGTGCCTAAACGTAAAGTTGAACTGTTTTTGTAGCAAATGTAATAAAGTATAGATTATGTTTCCGATGCAACATATTTTGTGAATGGTGCAAATAGTGCTTTTAATAAGGGAAGTGGGTTTGGAGGGTGGTGGGTGTAAAAAGCACTACACTGTCAAGCCAAAGTGTCTTGTTAGGATCAAGCAAGAAAACCACGGATGTTAGCATCAAAAGGTGATGCTCCTGGAGAGTCCAATACCGAGGACAAAGTGAACCTGTAGTGTCAGTACTGGACCCTGTTGTTCCCTGGGCATCAAACAGTGTCTCTCCTGGAGCGTCCGATTGTAAAGACAAAGAGAAAAGTCCCATCCCACCAGGTGTGTCCCCGCCCGGCCATCTGAGCCTGGATAAAATGGGAGGGCAAATCGTGCGGAACACGTTGTCGTGTGATGACTCCTGAAGGGACCAGACGGAGGCCGATGATCTTGATCTGAAACTGTGGGATGAGAACGTGTTGAAAATGCTGCATTTTCCTGTATTACACAAGCCGCCGATCTGATCCTACCCGCACAATAATGTTCCCTAAGTCGATGTTTCACCTACAGCTGGTTGTTCTTGGCTTGGAAATGACCAGCTGTGGTTAGAATGTTTGCCGTGTCAATACATTGCTGTGCATGTACAAGATGCATTGTTAGGCTCCACACCTGCTCTTTTGTTAATAGTGGCCTGACTGGTTCACGTCATTCCACAACAGGGGTGAAAGAAATCAGCTATCAACTGAAGAATGTTGAAGGAACTCCAGCTCCAATTCACAGTCGTTTTCATGATCCTGGACTTTAGTGTCTTCGTTTTACGAGATTTACTTCCTGGTTTCAGCCTTTATTTTGTAGTTCCTCAGTTCTGTTTCCTGCCCAGTGATTTCGACCACCTTCATCGCTCTCCATCAGCCCTGATTAGTTTTACCTGTTCCCCTTTCTCTGATCACACACCTCACTCTCCTTATCACTCTACCTATGCTGCCACACTGTGAGGTCTATGGTTTTCCCCGGTAAATTCTGGTTTGGCTCCCTGTCAGTTGGTTTTCTGTTCAGTTACTCATTTATCTTGTCAGGCTCTTTTAACCAACTCAGTTTGGTCATGTGTTCATTCCTGTCAGTGCATTGTTAGTTTTTTCTGATCGACTCGAGTGTTATAATTAGGTTCCTTAGTTTTCCTAATATTTCTGTTTTCACTATTTAGTTCCTATTTCCCGTTTGCCTAGTTTGTGCTTTTGTTAGTGTACGTTTACCTGTCCTCCCTTTGGTTTTCGTTCATTAATAAATCCCTGTTACGATACCTCCAATCGCCGTCATCTCATGTGGTGATTATTGATCATTATTAACACACAATCCTTTACAGTAGTGATGTACAGCTAAACCCAGGTCCCTGGGTTGTGCAGACTGGGGGACACGATACTGAAGTGACACCTCTGTGGAACTTAATGAGAATATGGTCATTGTTCGGTTTAGATTGTTAGTCAGCCAGGTTTTCTTATCCGAAGATTGAATTATGTCAACTGGACGTGTTTCTTCTTGGTTAGATATGTTTCACTACTCATCCAAGCAGCTTCTTCAGTCTGAAGGAAAACGGGCCACTTATATCCTCCAGATTAGGCCTTGTTTCACACCTGGTCTGCACAGGCTCTTGACGTGTATAATAGGGTCGTTATCCTTACACCTTGATGACTCCACCCTGTCCTCACCTCCCCCAACAGCCCTAATTGGTTGAGTAGCGAAACATTTCTAACAAGAAAGAAAGAAATGCAGGTGTCATGATTCCATTTCAATTTTTGGAACAGCAGAAGGGAACTTCATGGAGAAGGCCTCAGAAGAAGAAGAACCCAGCGCTGCTCCTCACCCTGACGTGGACATTGCACATACCTTTGCATGTAACGGGCCTAAAGTGGAACAAACTTAAAAAAAAAAAATGAACATGCACATAGAGAAGGAAATCTTACTCAGGCACCACGTAAGCAAAAAGAACCGTGAATCATGCAAATGTATGTTCCTTGTTTCCTTTTTGACAGTACTGAGTACTGAGTACTAAGTACTGAGTACTGGTCCAATCCCCCTTCAAATGTGAATGTAATAAAACTGCTACAGAAACCTTCCTCACATGTAAGTAACTGTAAAAATGCAGGCGGTGTGAGCTGAGGAGTGTTTCACATAAATGCAGCAATGTCTCCTGAGATCACAGCTTCACTGCCACTCAAGGTCACAAACGAACACTCTGTGGTGCAGTGGCAGCATCAGCATTGCCCCTAAGATCTGTGGTGTGTTAAGAGCATCCTGGCTGAGCAGCTTCTCAGCACTGACAGCTCACTATATACAGTATGTGATCGATGTGCGTTTTGTCTGTGGCCACTTTACATAATGAGACTCATGGATGACAGCGTCCCAATTGATCTTCCATCTGCAACAAACATAGGCAGCAGGTGTAAATGTATCTGTGTTAATGGGAGCAGCTACAGATAGTGATGCATTTACAAGCAATAGCTTTAATTTTATCTTTAGTGTTGGAAAATCTATTATTATCTACATATACGGTGCTGGTGAGAAGGCATTTCTGATCTGAGCATTGTATTGTTGTGATTGATTTTCTGTTCTCTTCTCTTTGTTGTGTAAGATGAAATGTGACCTCAGGCCTGAAGTTTGACAGTGAATTTCTGTTTTCCTCCCTGTATTAGGCCACATCTGTTTCTCGTTTCAGCAAAAAAAAAAGCAACTGAAAACTGGAGACAGCTCAGCCCCCAGGATCCTCCACTCCGGTCATATGATCAACTGGTTGACTCAGACGGGATCTTGGCGTCTTGCAATCGCAGAGCTAAGTTGGCTCAGTAATGGAAAAGAAGTGGCAGAGAAAATCACATAACATCCTATTTCCTATATGTGTCCCCGATACATACGACTCGCTGAGGGACAGATTACGTAAGACTAAAGCTGCTTCCTTTAAAAATCAATTGTGTTTAAGGCCTCATTCTGATTCGTACTCCTGCCAATGTACTGAGGTGGTCTGAGAAGCTTTAAATCCCCGTCTGAACTGTGTGCACTTTTTACTGACCAGTTCAGAGATTAGTGCAGCAGACACCAAAGAGGTTTTAAAGGCTTGTTTCAACTCCAACAGATTAGACTGTGTTTGTCTTTTTTTTTATTCTAAGCTCAAATTGTTTGTCGAGGGGAAAATTCATCTTGGTTAAAATAATAAATATGGTTGTTTGAGCCACGGTTTTCTTGGTTTCATGTTTTTCTGCACGTTTGAAATGTCAGATATTGGACGAACTGGAGCTGCAGTTAACTGCTTCATCCGGACCTGTTGAGGTGAGGATCATTACTGAAAGCTGGTTAAATCGGTTAATTCCAGATGCCGCTCTACAACTAGTGGAGCGCACTTGCTTCAGGCACGACAGAAGCATCGCATCCGGTAAGAGCAGAGGGGGGCGACTGTGTATTTACATCCACAATGACACAGTGGTTGCTTGTCGCTGCTGCCCAGATCTTGAGGCCCTCTCACTCCTGTGCAGACGTTTCTATTTACCCCAGGAGCTGAGTGTTATCACCATCACAGCTGTTTACATCCCTCCTGATGCTAATGTTAGCATAGCCCTGAGCCTCTTGCTACCCATTGTAAACAAGCTGCAGAGCCCCCCCGCTTTCGTTCCAGGCTTATTTACATCTAGTGTTGTACAGAGTGTCACCGTGGAAAAGTGCATTCGTAGGTTTTCTAATCAGAAAGCCTGGATGACAGGAGAAGCAGCTGTGAAGAGAGGCACAAAGGAACCTACGGAGGCCTACAGACTACGAATCGAGGATCAGCTAACACACAGTAATCCCCATAGTGTCTGGCTAAGGTTACAGGGATTGACAAACTATAAGGGCAGGACTGACGGCACTGTGTTCAAGGATGAACCACTGGCTGAGGAGCTAAACCGCTTTTTGACAGGTTTAAGGTCCAAGCAAAACCCACCACTTCCCTTGAACCAAGAACTACATCCAAGTTGGTCTTTCATCACATTAAAGGAACCCTTCCTCCCTCCTTTGACCTATACCAGTTTGCCTACAGGGCCAATAGGTCAACTCAAACTGCAGGATTTAGGAATAGCACCATCCATGTGGATGCAGCTGGACTAAGCACTTCCTCACAGACTTCTCCTCTACCAACCCTCTCAGTACCAGCTCAGCACAGGACTCTTGTACTCTCTGTACACATATGACTGCCCACCAATTTTCTTTATTTTATTATTTTATGTCCTATCAGCTTATCGCCACAGCGGCTGCTTTTGTCAACATGTTGATTTGGCACAGTTTTTACGCCAGATGCCCTTCCTGAGACCGGGACCACTGGGGATGGGCTGTTGCAGACGACACTAAAATCGGAAATGAGTAAGCACACAGGGACGAGGTACAGAGGGTGTCGAAACGGTGCTCAGCTAACAGTCCGACAACCAAGACAAAGGAGAGTATTGTGGACTTCAAGAGGAGGCTTAACATGGATCTGCATAAATCAAGACAAAACCGGTAATCTTCTGGGTGTCCACATTTCAGAGGACATCTCATGGCCACCCAACACCGCAGCAACTGTAAAGAGAGCACGCCAGAGTCTACACTTCCTCAGAGTGCTCCAGGAAAAACACGGACAGGAAGCTGCTGTTGTCTATCAGGTGACTACTGCATTACAGTGTGTGTGCAGGCTGCACTGCTGCAGATAAGAGTCATAATGTGTGCGGCTAAAATTATTGGCTGGAACTGGCCATGTCACACTACCTCAGCGGAGCAAAGAACATCACTAAGGACTCATCGCACCCAGGCCTGCACCTTGTTTAACTATTGCCATCAGGCAGACGACACAGGGCTGCTAAAACACCCAGCCCCAGACTCAAAGACACTTTCTATCTCATCTATTCTTTTTAATGTCCAATGCAGCAACTAAGAGCCCGAGTACAATGACAATCAAAACCTCTGCTTGTGATTCTGGTAATAAAGTCTTAAATCAGAGCAACTAAATGCACAAATATAAAGGAAGAAAGAAATTATATAATTAATAAAAGCAAAAAGAAAGTCTTGAAGCTAATGTTTGACATTTTCTTAAACCTTTATTGCCTTATTGTCAGACCTTAGATAAGAACATTGATAGCACTCTCCCATCTGTTAACATTCAAAGATTCATTGTTCCCAGATAAGAAATAAGAGTTCTTTGGTTAACCACATATTCTCAGATTTATTTCTACGGGTTCAAGTTATTATTAGCAGTTTCCCCGTTTTGTGTCTTTATGCTAAGCTAAGCTAAGCTAAGCTAAGCTAGCCCACTGCTGGCTGCAGCCTCATAGGACAGCTAATACAAACATGAGCTATAAGTCATATTAGCGGGGCATTGACCTTTTTAATGAAATCCCCCTCCCCAAGAAAGAGAATAAAAAGTTCAGGTAAATGATGAACACGTGTTATAAATGTATTTAGAGACAATTTATCTATTGTATTTCTGTAAGACTGGTAGTTTGTCGATGCCACCTGGTGGCTACAGATGCACACAACTAGTACTAGTCCTCAAAATTAAATATAAAAGACCAGAAGAGCTGGAAACTGATAGAACGTGCAGCATTTTAAGTATCTAAAAAGGATGAAAAATGAATATAAGAATGTTAAAAAGAAAAGAAGAAAAAATAACATTGAATCGAAAATGTCCAAATTTGATTGGACCTTTTTTTTTTTATTCAGGCCAGTGAAACAGGTGGTGCTTTTTTTTTTTTTTGCTTTTTTAGCTTTGCTAAGAGCCGGGGCCTCACTAATGCTGTCACAGCTGAAATTGAGCACATAAAAGAAAACGGTTCCAAAATCTTGTGGAAACCTTCCAAGATGAACTGGGGACGTTACAGCAGCAGGTTGATCTCTGTAGATTTGGAATGAGATTATTTGTATTACAGTATATTAATATATGTTTACTACATAAAGAACTATAAAGAGCCACAGTCTGACTCTTCTTTAGAAAAACCTTGTGACAGGCAGCTGATCTGAGAAGCTTTAATTAAAATCTTTGTAAATGTGTAATCACTTCAGCTCGCTGGGCGACGTCCCGAACGTGGCTTTGTGCTTTGGTTGTAGCTGCAATTTGCATCAAGGAAACAAAACATCAAAACACAATTGAGACGACATAAAGGGGCTGTGGGGGAAGCAGCAGGGTCGTTAGTATGCAGAGAGCACAGTCAGGCTGAATAATTCATCAACAGCAATAAATCCTGTGTTATAACTGCAGTTTGATTTACAGCCACCAGAGGGAGACAACGTCCTTCACGTCAGCTGACAATATTTGTAGGAATGATTCTTATATCATTACTGGTATTTTCTCTGCTTACACTAAACTGCTAAAAGACAGAGTTAAAGTGAATAAATTCATGATTTAAAAAGAAACGTTTATCTTAAAATCAACAATTTTCCAGAGTAATAACATCTATCTATAGACTTATAGTTTTTGCACCCAAAAGACAAACCGCATAACCCGTTTTATGACTTTTATTCATTTATTGTTGTGCAAAAATAAAGAAACAAAATGTATTTTTTACAAATTCAAAGTTAAAAACATTTTTTGTGTTTTTTTAAAGGTAACTGAATATGTCAAATTATAATTAAAACTAAAAACACATGAAATTAATTGAGGGATAAAAAAAACGACATTTGTAACAAACTTTTAACTCTGGCAGGTCTGATGTTCATTAGATAAAATAACAACATAACATCATTGTGTGGATAATCTGGCTGTTAGCAAACAGCACAGATGGAGACTCTGTGCACTTCCTGTTCAGCCCAAGCCTTGTTTACACAGAGAAGACCGGGCTGTTTCGATCTACTCCTAATGACTAATTACATTACACAATCAGATTTATTCCGTTGTTTTCAATTCTCTTTGGCAGGTTAGGTCCTCTGAGTGGGATTGGGGCTTTGTGGATCTGAAAAAGGGAGAAAGAAAATGTGAATGTTTTTATGTTTTCCTGGAAACCTCTGTGCTTAATTCAGCAAAAAAACAAAAGCACATTCACCACATCCTCTGAGTCATATTTGGTCTTATGAAAGCCTTTAAAGCCACACGCTGCTGTTTTGAAGGGTTTTCAGTCAAATTATCGATAAATGAGAAGCCCGTGCACGTCTAGACATTTGTATAGATTCATAAGACCCATCAGGAAAAAAAAAACAACTCAACCTGCTTATCTAATAGCAGAGGTTCCCTTGAATGACTCTGTAAATGCATGTTTTACTTTACGTAAACTTATTTCAGCTGATCTTATTTGACATGTCACTTTTCGTTTTATATGAGCCTCAGTTGTTGCCAGTATTTTGTTTTGCCTCCAGCAGCTCCATTTTTCTTATCTGGAAGCTTTTTCTTAGTTTTCTTCACTTTTCCTATAAAAACAGGAGCCACCATCTTGGGAATTCTTTGAGCATGATCTCACTGCATCCATCATCCTCAGCTGATTGCTCGTCAGCTGTTTGTTCGTTGAAGTGCAGTGAAACTTGTCCAGCAACAAGATAAAACCTCAGCCAAACAATTTAGTCGGAGACATATTATTGTTCATTTAAAGTCCTATTGTGGACACGTCTTTGGTGTTGAAGTCACATCCTTTTTATTTCAAGCTATTTGCGCCTAAACACAAAATGCTGGATTAACACTAGGGTTGGGCACAAATGCATCCGTGTTAGGTTAGAATAGGTCAATGGACTAAATTGACATGGTCTGTGTATATATATATATATATATATATAATCTTAAATAATAAATAAAGCCATCTTTGTTGCCTGACCTGTCACAGAGAGAAGTTGAAATGTCCGTCTTTCATTTTGGATGATTGGGCCTTTTGCCGTCTTTAGGAACGCAGAGTCCCCCGCAACACACTTCTTCTGGTTTCTGCATGAATAGAGACACAGTTAATGCTGCATTTCTTAGGTTCCTATTCTAACATGTAAAACAACAAGAAAACTTGAGTTTCTAAATAGTTGCAGCACACTGACAACAGACAGCTTGAAATTTCCCATTGTTCCTTGAGTAATGTGAGATAAAAAAAAACGTTTTAGGACAAGATCAGGAGAAGGAGACAGAGAGGATTTATTTTTAGATTTAAGATGAGGACAAGTAGGTAAGATATGGGTATGTGAGAAGTTGATTGAGCGGAGAGACTGGGGATGAACAGTATTTCATGAAGAGATGGGTTTAATACTCTTTACTCCAAAGGGAAATATCTTTCTCTTTTTTTTTGCTCTTTACTAATGTGAATCCAAAAAACAATACATGAAAAACAATGACTTTTAAAAAAAGAGCAAAAAGAACCATGAAAAGCAAAAGAGGAAATAAAGTGACTTCTGTACTGGGTGTCACAGTGAAACTGCTGGTTATGTGATATGTAGCAATTATCTAAGAAACTTGTGCCATTAAATATAATGACAATTTCCCAGTGCTTCATTTACACACCAGGCTGTAAGTTGATTAATGGAAGAAACACACACATCTGTTAATGTCTTTCATTTTACTTAAGTGCTTCAAAACAAAAATGGAAACACATCCTTCATCTCTTCTCCACCTGTTCCTGTACATAAACGTGAAATTGGCCATAACTCCAGAATTTGGATATGTGTGCAATAAATGAGCCTGAGCCCTGACATGCTGCCTTTTTTTTTCTTTCAGCTGGCGTCTTCATGCAAAGACAACCAGTAGTCCTGACCTGTGCTGACACCAACCTCACCCTGCACCACCTCACGAGGCTGCATCATGCATGGGTGAAAAAAAAAAGACAACAGCAGGAACCAATATTCAAAATGGGATATAAGCTCAGACCTAAATGGCCTGGACGCTACATGTCCTGTGGCAGTTGGACATTGTTTTAGCTCATCAACCTGAGAACACTGGCAGAGCTGAGCTGGTTAACTGGTATAACTGGTTCGGTATTTCGGGGGAGGGACGTCTCAGTTCCTTCCCAACTGTGCTGCTCTATTTGTCGTGTGCTCAATGGTGGTTTCTGAATCTCAAAGATTGTTGGAGAGAAAAGAAGTCGAACATGGAAGTCTTTCTGTCACGGTCTTTGATCCTCCATGTGCACTCAGATATTTTGGGGATGAATGTGTATTAATGTGTTACACAAGCTGAGATATACAGTTATTGTATATTATATGGGCCTTAGTCTCACCAGGTCTCCCAGGTGGTTCATCCCCATCGTAAAGGTGTGTTTTCCCAGCGCTGCCTCCTTGTTGTGGGCTACGATGCGGCGCATTGACTCCTCCCAGATAGCCCTGCGTTCCGCCTCTTCTTCCTGAGAATAAAGATATGAAGAAATACAAATTAGACACACAAAGTGCAAAAACATAAAAGGTGATTTTGCAACAGAAACTAAAGAGTTTGTTTTTCTTTGCACCCAGCTGAAGGAAATTGAGATGCAAACTATTGTGCTATGTGCAGTGTGGTGGGTATTTTACTGTCCGTATCTGAAGCAGAGCTGTTTTATGATGCGTATCAGACTCTAGGATCACCACTGCTTATTCCTGTCTGCAGTTTGAGCTACAGTGTATTAGATTCCAGACAAGCGTGTCCCTTTTTGAACCCACTGTGCCACTTTTGGCCAGACACACCAGACATTTCAGAAGCAAAAGAAAACCATGCAGCGTCTGTATGTTCACATTTAATATATCGAATACTGTAAATCTTCTAAAGAACTTAGCACTAAGAAAGGAAATTGAGGTGCACATATTTCTGGAACAACTGAGGCTCTGGTTTAATGAAAATTTGACATCCTTTCCCATTAATGTCACTATTGATCTATTCCACTGTCACTCTGCAGCCCCACTTCTTCCCCTAAGTGCCGAGAAAAGAAATTACCAGAGCTCGGTGCGAGATTTTGTATTGAGCACAAAGTTGGAATTTATTAAAATGTTTAGAAAATGATTTGCTCGGTGCAGATACCTTCTTTGGTTCAGGCTGGTCTGGTACTAAAATATGAAATTAACCACACGTTCATTAAAGGACGCAGCTTGTAAATGAGTTCATGGTGTTTTTTGTTTTTGCTTCTACTGTATCTTTTTCTCTAAAACCCTGTTTTTCTTTTTGATTCCTCCAGTGATTCGCACTTCGCACTTTGTCTCTTTATGTTGGAAACACTCTTACCGGGCTATTGTACTTTTTCTTGTATGTGATTTTCCACTGCTCCCACTGTGCATCCAGACTGGCTTCATCCAAGTGGCCCAGATCAGAGTCTTCCATCACTGACACACAGAAACCTGAGAACATTCAGCAAGATCAGTAACAAACACCGTCCAACACTCGATCAGAGACAAAATATGCTGCAATAACACGTAATCAAGAGTCAGGTTTTGGCTGCAGTTCTTTCAAACACACGTTAATTATTAAAAAGAGAAGTTTCTAGGTAACACTGATTTGCTGAAAGTCTCCCAATTTGGCATTTGAAGCATCAGCCTGTACCAATATTTCATACAAGTTTGTTACACACTATTTTGTCAATCGTTGTAAAGATAGAAATTACAGCTCTAATGACTTTGTATGTTGGTTTCAATTCCAGAGTTTCTTTCATGACATTCAAAGATTCAAAGATTCAAAGTGTTTATTGTCATATGCACAGACAGAAAGCATGTTTCCCTGCACAGTGAAATTCTTACTTTGCCGTCCACACTAAATGTCATACAGTAAGTAAAATAAAAATAAGAAAAATAGAAATAAAATAAAATACATATAAATTAAAAAAATAAGAGCAAAAATCTGAAAGAATGAATGTGCAAATGCAAAATGTGATTCAGAGTAAACAGTTGTGTTGTGTTCATGGTTGCAAACTCCTGTCGGCTGTTTAGGAGTCTGATGGCAGAGGGAAAGAAAGAGTCAGACATATTCAGAACCAAAAAGATGCTGCTGGAGCTTATGTTTCTCTGGAAATTCTTTGTATTTTAAATCCAGACTTTAGAAAAATCAATGTTTGAACTATTTGCTTCTTCTTCTTCTTTTTTTTTTTTATACATTAACTTAATACATAAAGCATTAATATTAATGATGTTTATGTCTCCTATATAATTTCTACAAATATGTTGCAATAACTTTGCCGAAGGCCACAGCTCTGTAGCTCTGATTTCCCAAAAAAATCATCCTGGTGCAACTGGGTCAAAAATCATTCTCTAATCCTAATCCTATTAAGGCTAATTAGTTTCTTAGCTGGAAAAACTGCGTATGAATTTATCTCAGCCTGAATTCAAAAGGATGAAGTCTTCAGAGTGAAACTCAGAGTCTGCTCAGGGAAGTTATTGTCTGCTCTGACATTTTAGCTCAGTGCTGCTCACACATGCATGACTCCTTTTAGCTTTAGCATAAAACCACGGTGAATTCTCTACCAGGGAATGAATTCACAATACTGAAAGTAAAACTGTGTATCAGGAAATCAGTGAACATTAAACTTTACCTCAAGTCCAGTAGTTAAAGCCTTTGCTGAAGCAGTCAGAGTCCTGTTCCTCTGTTATTGAAGTAGGTCAGAGTGTGTGTGTTTATATCAGTGAGATTTAGAGGAAGTACAATGGGAGCTCCAAGTCTGGGGAGGAGTTTTTTTCTCTCCAGGCGGGGAAAAGCCAGAATCCCTAAACCCGATGATGTCAATTGTTTTCATGTCTGAAAACTTCACAGAGGTTGGAAATAAACTCTATGCTCTGCTGCTGTCAGATTTCAAAAGGTGCAGAAGGCTCCTAAATTTTTAATAAAAACACCTGGACCTTTATTCTAACATTAAACATCATATATATTATTTATCAGGTCACTGTTAAACATGTGCACCTGCTTTGTTCTTAGCTGTAAAGGACACGAATCGACGACAAGACAAGACAAGACTGTAAAACATGTAGTGCAACAATGAGGTTTTCTAATTCTTTTTCTAGTTCTCTAATGTCATGTGATTTCATTCTATGCCTTGTATCTATATAATTAACATTTCATAAAAACAGAAACAAAAACAAAGCTAAAAATATCAGTTTAGGATCTTTAGGATGTGACTGAAATAACCCAGCAGCTGTCACCAGATTCTGATTCACATGTTAAACTTTGGTAGAGAAAAAAAAAAAAAAAGCAACAACAGTCCTAATTTTTCAACCAGAACTACAGATCATGTTGTCATGGTCATGTTGAAGCTGAACCATCTACCAGCAGAGATTTAAATGTCTTCTTCTTCTTTTCCTTTGGGCTGTTTCCTTTCAGGGGTCTTCACAGTGAATCATGTGTCTCCATCTAACTCTGTCCTCTGCATCCTCTTCTCTCACACCAACTAACTTCATGTCCTCTCTCACTACATCCATAAATCTCCTCTTTGCTCTTCCTCTAGACCTCCTGCCTGGCAGCTCCAACCTCAGCATCCTTCTACTGATATATTCACAGTTTCTCCTCTGAACATGTCCAAACCACCTCAATCTGTCCTCTCTGACTTTATCTCCAACACATCTAACATGATCTGTCCCTCTGATGTCCTCATTCCTGATCCTGTCCATCCTCGTCCCTCCCAAAGAGAACCTCAACATCTTAAGCTCTGCTACCTCCAGCTCTGCCTCCTGTCTTTTCTTCAGTGCCACTGTCTCTAAGCCGAACAACATCTCTGGTCTCACCACCGTCTTGAACACCTTTCCTTTCATTCTCGCTGATACTCTTATCACACAACACACCTGACACTTTTCTCCACCCGTTCCAACCTGCCTGCACTCGCCTCTTCACCTCTTTTCCACACTCTCCGTTGCTCTGAACCGTTGACCCTAAGTACTTAAAGTCCTGCACCTTCTTCACCTCTGCTCCCTGTAACCTCACTGTTCCACCTGAGTCCCTCTCATTCACACACATGTATTCTGTCTTACTGCAGCTAAACTTCATTCCTCTTCCACGTCCTCCTCACTTCACTCTTACTAATCTTTGCTACTTCCTGCTCCACACCAGTCACCTCTTCTACTCTTCGTTCCCTTTCATTTTCCTCATTCATCAACTCTTCAAAGTTCTCCTTCCATCTTCCCATCACACTCCTGGCACCTGTCAATACATTTCCATCCTTATCTTTAATCACACCAACCTGCTGCACATCCTTTCCATCTCTATCTCTTTGTCTCACCAACCTGTACAAATCCACGTCTCCCTCTTTAGTGTCCAACCTAGCATACAAGTCCTCATATGCTCTTTGTTTGGCCTTTGCCACCTCTATCTTCACCTTACGCTGCATCTCCCTGTACTCCTGTCTACTCTCTTCAGTCCTCTCAGTGTCCCACTTCTTCTTAGCTAACCTCTTTCTCTGTATACACTCCTGAACTTCCAGATAAGCCAGGCTGAAGCTGATGGTCAGAGAGTGTGGACAGGAAGATCTGATGGTTCACAGTGTCAAAGGCTGCAGATAGATCGAGTAGGATTAAGACAGAAGACTGACGTGCAGCTTTTGCAGCCCGCAGGGATTCCACAACCGTCAGGAGTGCTGTTTCCAGAGAGCAGGTGGTCGGATGGTTAGATAGGAGGGCGGACACATCGTCCCGAGTAAGAGTTGAAAATCAGGAGATTACTGCACTGTTGAATGAAGTTGGCAGGTTGTCATAATCTACAGGAGAGAGCTGGGAGCTGATGGCTGCCACCTTGTTTTTTCAGGAGAGACAGATCATCTGTAAAATAAGTGAGGTAGTGAGGTACTGGTCTATTTGTGGTGACATGCGATTCTAGTAAATAACTGTATAAACAAGCAGACAGTTTGAACTGAAGAATGTTTCCCATTGATGAAACTCATAAATCTGTCTCCTGAGATCACAGCTTCACTGCTACTCAAGGTCACAAACAAACAATCTGTGGTGCAGTGGCAGCATCACTACATGACTAAGATCTGTGCTGTGTAAAGTGCATCCTGGGTGATGGATGGGTGATTTTTGCTTTTCTCGTTGGATTCACCAGGCAGCACAGTGCATCCTAAGCTCCTTTAGGACTCTTCCTCCAGGTTTGTCTGTGGCCACTTTAGATAATGAGACTCATGGATGACAGCGTCCCAATTGATCTTCCATCGGAGACAAACATAGGCAGCAGGTCATGACCTGTGTGTAAATGAAAGTGTGTTAATGAAAATGGGAGCAGCTACAGGTAGTGATGGATTTACAATCGAATATACCTCAGTGCAGTGGTTAGCAAGCAGTCAATAGCTCCATTTTTATCTTTAGTGTTGGAAAATCTATTATTATCTACATATACGGTGCTGGTGAGAAGGCATTTCTGATCTGAGCATTGTATTGTTGTGATTGATTTTCTGCTCTGTTCTCTTTGTTGTGTAAGATGAAATGTGACCTCAGGCCTGAAGTTTGACAGTGAATTTCTGTTTTTCCTCCCTGTATTAGGCCACATCTGTTTCTTGTTTCAGCAAAACCACAAGAAAACCGGAAGCATCTCAGCTGCCCGGATCCTCTTCTCCAGTCATACGATCAACCATATGACCGGAGAAGGTTGACGGTTGACCATCACAGGATCTTGGCATGTTGCAATCGCAGAGCTAAGTTGGCTCAGTAATGGAAAAGAAGTGGCAGAGAAAATCACATAACATCCTATTTCCTATATGTGTCCCCGATACATACGACTCGCTGAGGGACAGATTACGTAAGACTAAAGCTGCTTCCTTTAAAAATCAATTGTGTTTAAGGCCTCATTCTGATTCGTACTCCTGCCAATGTACTGAGGTGGTCTGAGAAGCTTTAAATCCCCGTCTGAACTGTGTGCACTTTTTACTGACCAGTTCAGAGATTAGTGCAGCAGACACCAAAGAGGTTTTAAAGGCTTGTTTCAACTCCAACAGATTAGACTGTGTTTGTCTTTTTTTTTATTCTAAGCTCAAATTGTTTGTCGAGGGGAAAATTCATCTTGGTTAAAATAATAAATATGGTTGTTTGAGCCACGGTTTTCCAGACTTTTGTTGTTTTGATGTTTGAATCATAGATTTCCTCAGAAAGTGATGAGAAAAACTAATGTATCTGTCACACACACAGCTGTCATCAATTGTTGCTTTAGTACATTGCAAAATATAAAAATGGTGAGTAGAACAACACAGATAAAAGAAAGAAAGAGACAAAGAATCGAAATTTTAACAGTTAGCAAAGAGTTAATAATAACTTCACTCTGCAATATTTTGTTATTTTCATTTTTAAGTGCAATATGAACAGACTGTTGACTCAGTCTTACTCACTAAAATGCATATGTTGGCACTAAGTGTGTGGTTTTAGATCATTGGTATGTTGAGATACAGGTATGTGATACATGCATTTTATTTTTAGACTTATTTATTGTATTAAATTTGAGTCTCTACGTGAAAGTGCATCTAATTTTCATTCTATATCCTTGGACAATGACAAAGTATCTAATATACAACCCAATTCCCAAAAAGTTGGGATGATGTGTAAAACGTAAATAAGAACATAATGCAGTGATTTGCAAATCTCATCAACCTACATTTTATTCACAATGGAACATAAACAACATATCAGATGTTAAAACTGAGACATTTTACCATCCAATGGAAAATATTAGCTCATTTTAAATTTGATGGCAGCAACACAAGAACATTCCCGTGTTGCACGGGCAACAAAAGGCTGGAAAAGTAATTGTCACAAATCAAAAAGAAAAATTGACAACTAATTAGGTTAATTGGCAGCAGGTCAGTAACATGACTGGGTATAAAAGGAGCATTTCACAAAGGCAGAGCCTCTCGAATGTATAGACGGACAGAGGTTCACTAATTTTTGACTAATTGTGCCAAAAACTTGTGGAACAATTTCAAACAAAATGTTCCTCAATGTAAAACTGACTTTGAAGATCCCACCATCTGCAGTATATAATATCATCAAAAGCATCATAAAACAGCATGTTCTGTTCTTTGTAGCCGTCACGTGAACTAGTCAGACACAAAGCCTTTAATACTTGTATTCATCCAAATAGATTAGATTTTCTGTTTTAATACTGAAGTTGCTGTTTGCAAATACAAAGAAAAAAAAAAACTGACCAGATTTTTCAGCTCTAAAATAACATTCAGAGACTTATTCAGCCCTCCCACCAGGTAAATCAAGGTCCAAGAAAAATCTTTTTAAAATAAAAGTAAAAACATACGATTAATGTTCAATAAACGACAATTCTGTATTTATATAATGAGGATTAAGAGGGAGAGAAAAACTCCATCAGAATGTATTATGAGGCTGAACTAACGAGACCGTGTTCACTAGGTTAATTAGAGGCAGCTGAATCAGCCTCCGGGAGACTCGGGCGTCGTACTGACCATAAAGTCAGTGTGGAACAAAACAGGCAGAACAAACAACCAAACACGAAAAACAAGGTCACACAAGAGACAATATACAGGAGGACTCACAGGTGCATCCACTGAGATTAACCTTCCTTTGGACTGAAATTAACCGCGTTTCCTGCAGCAGCAGTCCCTCAAACCGACTCCATACTGTCTGTCCATCACCAAATGGCAGCTGGTGTTCAGCTGAAACAGAAAGCAGCAGGATTTGCATTTGCAACAGTTTGTGGAAACTGAGCCAGAATATTTTACCAAAATACATGAATCAAACCACTGCTGCTTCTTGTCTGCTGAATGCATATGTAGGCACTTATTATAGCATCAAAGATGACTATATACTGTGGCAGCTAAATCTCTTGCTCAAGGACACACCTGGTGCATGGACTTTTGAACGGACTGATGCTTTATCCATTGAACCACCTGGCCGCTATTATCACCGTCTGCATATACTTCAAGTGCAATATGAACATACTACTTGTACTAAATATCAGTCTGTCCAGGACTTTGCAATGACAATTCTTAATTAAACCAATTCCCCCCAAATTTTGCACGACGTCCTATTTAAAATATTTTACAAAAGCTGTTGTAAAATCAGACAAGGTTTTAACTGTTTATTGCTTCTGTGATGCTCTGGATGAGATTTATCTAGATGCTTCCTGAGCTTATAACCCCCTCAGTAGAGCCAGAGCTACTCGCCGCTTATTAAATGTGAATGTTGATGTGAAGCCAACATTCATGCATGACAAAATATTACTACAAGAAGAAAATTAAGTTTCCTAATTCATGCAGCGTTGTCGAAGCAAGGATGCAGAACCCAACACTGTTGTTTGAACCAACGGCTTCAAGCTAAATGTGGGATGATTTCTCAGCAAGAGCTACAAGGTTCCATTTCATATGGTTTGTGTTCTGTCATTTATTTCAACAAAATATATTATAAATATGTAATACAAGCTTCAGAGACAGCAGGATACAACAAACAACATGCAGGTAGTGTTTAGGGCCAGCACCACATTAATTAGACTGTTTTCCTTCCTATCATTTATGCCTCAGGGGGTCCGTGTATCCATGTTCTGCCTCCAGTATGTTTCCCTTGTTCTACACTGAGATTCCTCTGTGCCAAAACATTCACAAACAATGATTCCTCTACTTACGGGGAATGTTGGGTGTCAGCTGGCTTAGCAGAGGCAGATTTAGGGATGAGGCACAGGGCAGCAGGTTTTTATTAAAAGGACAATGTCTAAAGCCTGTTTAACATATGAATTCTAGACTACGTCATGAGACATCAGCCTTGGTCCCTGTTCCAAGTTGTGTTTCACACACGGCGGGAGATTGTCCGAGTGAGAACTTTCCTCACAGGAGAAACTTGATGTTAATGAGGGGTCAGCGCACACAGGAGGCACAAGATGCCTCAGTGTTTTGTTTATTGCACATTGAATCCATGCATCTACAAAAAAAAAAAAAAATCAACACGCCCACTTGCTTGCTTTAAATCCGCGTGTCGATTTGGGAGATAGCAGCATGCTGCTCGCGCCATCTCACGCACATAATACCGACATTGTACTAGGAGGCCTATGGGATAAAGTCGAGAGGTCGGAAGAGTCTCATTGGGAAATCTGCGTTCTCATATACACACACCCCCCCCCATCTGGGCAAAATCAGGAGATTCAAAGTAAAATGTCTCAGAATTCAGAATCACAATTCCAGTGCATGTGTGAAAGTGGCTTTAGTAACTCCAGAGTTTAAATCAGTCTCCCTAGTCAGTCAAACAGAGCCCAGGTGTTAAAGTAAGTCAGACCTTAGATCGTTTATTAGAACGACCAGAAGGCCGGTAAATACAGGGAAAAACATGGGCTGGATACAGAAACTAAAAACACCTCACAGAGAGGGATAATGCTAACAAACACAGGAGGCCAGAGCGTAAGCAGTTCAGATCTGAGTACTTGCAGAGGGCAAAAGATAAACTAGACGGGTGATCTAGACTCCGGAGCAGGCAGAGGAATTCCAAAGACAAACCAACGCAGACCGAGCTCCAAGGCAGGTTTAAAAGGTTCCTACCAATCAGCAGCAAGTGCAGGCAGCTGTGCTTCCCTCCACAACACCGGTCTGGGGTGAGGCAACCACAGGGAAGCAGGGCGGCCACTCTGCACAGAGGGAGACAGGGTTAGAACAACGGCAAGCAAAGCACAGGACCCCTGGGTCTTGATATAAGGAAGTGTTCTGGATGAGAGCTGATACATTTTCTGCAAACTAATAGAGTCCAACTCATACTGAATTTTCTGGGATAACAATGACGTACATGATTGCAAATTGAACTCAGAACCATCACGTGCTGCTTCTGTGGCCTATATGCTGCAGGCCTAACCCTCGAATGTTATAAACTGTAATGTGCATGGATTTCTGAACTGATGCTTGAACATCCCAGCATTAGGATGGAATGTGCCCACTAAGAAATTCACTATAAACCCCCCAAAACTCGATGGTAAAAAACCCTCCACTCCCACCCCGAGCTGTCAGAGGTTTGGGGAGTTTCCCTCTTCACCGTTGCCTCAAGCCTGATTTGTTGGGTTTCCTCTGTAAATCTGAAGGATACGATCATAATGCGTGAAGCATTTTGATTCTATCAAAATAAAGTTGCATTACACAATAAACAATAATGTCACCGTGTGTGCACTATATCTGTGTCTTTGTCACGTGCAGAGGAATAAAATTATCAACGAACCCCGTCAGAAACTGGCAGCAAAACAAAGTCATTCATAATTTCTGGCATCTAATCTCTTTATGCGACCCGGCTGCTGTGTGTCTGGGCCTTCCACAGATGCATACATGTGCTGTGGCGTTTAAGGGATTAGTATTTATTCTAAGCAGAGAGAGAAAACCCCTCATATCACGCATACTGAAATCAAAGCCTGTTTTCACAAACACGGGCAGCCGGCTCACATTCATAATTTTCCCAGTGGTTGATCTGTCGTGTGCTAATCCATCTCCAAGTTCACTCTTTAGGGATTAGCCGTCAATGCAAGCTTTTAAAGTGCTGCACTGCCTTACGTTTGTGTCCTTTAATTCACATTTGTAGATGAGGGGTTACACAGAAATTGCTGACACGTGAAATTTAAATGAGCCCAAGGCTTGTAGATTAAATTACACCGTTTATAGCAGTGCCAAGATTTTAACCCTGAAGAATACTTGAGCACTCGGCATTAGCCAGACCCTCATTGGAGGAGACAACAGCTGAGGCCTCAACATGGATTTAAAAGTCTAAAGGTCTATTTGTGCTTGTATGCTTTGGTCTGTGGAAACGCATTAGTACAAACTCTTACAACAAGTAGACTGTCCAGCAAAGCACAGCTTCCACTGATAAAAGATGTACAAACACATACGTGCATTTATCAGAGTTTCATTGTCAGCAGCTTCGAGGCATCGGAGAAGAGCTGTGTTGGGAAATGTTTATTAGAGAAATATGAACCTTTGTTTTTTTTTATTAATAAGATTATTAAAAAAAACATGATTTATTTGCCGAGCAGATTAAACTTGGTGTCCAGGGAATAACGTGTTTACAAAAGGTGTTTGCAGACACAGACTCTGAAGTTCTTCCAGGTCAGAGCAGACATTTTTAAAGACGTCCCAGTCTGTAGAAGTAAGCAGTTTAAGCAATTGAACAGATTTTTCCAACCAGAACTTTTTTTTTTTTGTCTGTTTTGATTGAATGTTTGTGAGGGTAACTGTAGGAAGGGGAATCTTAAGCCTCTGACGCATGCTGCCACTGACTTACACCAATCGGCTTGGATGCCCAGCTCATTGGTGGTCATCAACAAAACTTTAAAATAAAGGGTAAACAAATGAGTAAAATCTGCTGCTTGTTGGCATTACCAGGAGGCTCCATCCAGATGATCTCCGAGGTTGCTGTGCTATACCTGGCATCAAGCCAAAAGTGATCCAGAGGTGGGGCCTCAATAGATTGGCCTTGTTTTTTCAGCACTTTGCTTGATCGATGCTCGATTGGTTTGAGATCTAGAGAGTCTGGAGGCCAAGTGAACATCTCAAACTCATGGCCATCTCTCCAATCAACAATATTCGCTTCACCTGTCAGTGGTCATAATGTTATGGCCGATCAGTGTAACTATACTGTGCATTGTTTGGTGACATCTGGTCATCCGGTGGCCTGTAAATGGCAGCAGGATGATCGGGTTTCACTGATAGCAATTATAACAAGGATAAGCACTTGAGAAGCCTCATTTGTCCTCGTCATCCCTTTTCCTTCTCTAACACACTTCCTGCAGGCTGATTGTGATCAGGTGCATGCTGGAAAGAAGCCAGTGTTGCTCTGTCAATGCAGAGATTACATTTAGGACCAAATCAGCCAGGTCAGCATAATGGAAAAGAGCTGTCTCATACTTTAGCAGATACACTTGGCATGATAGGTAACATTGGATCTCCGGATTCACGTTAATGTTATTTGTCAGAGTGTAGTGGAAAATCTGAGGCCACCCCACAGTCCTGATGCTAGTTTTAATTAGCATGGCAACAGATTTTCAAATTCTTTTTCACTTGAAATTACTTTTTTTGTGTTGCAGTTTTACAGTAATGATTTGGGAATTGGCAAATAAATTTTAAAAACTGTTTGCATATCTAAACACAAATCCATGATTTTAAGGAAAGGGCAGAACAGAACCCGTATGTACTGGTGTTTTCTAAGGTACCGTTGAAAATTTTCCAACCATCTTCTGCCAGTACAATGGGAAAAAAGCAGAAATCTGTCACAAAGAAAAAAAGAATACAGCTTTTCTTATATTTGCTTAATTATTGTCCATCTGACATCAGGGGTGGCTGTAGTTCACTTGGTCAGTGGTTTGATCCCCGGGACCGGGGATCAGCTCATTCCAGTACCGGTCCAAGCCCGGTAGAAATTGGGGAGGGTTGAAATTGGAGGAGGGTTTAATCAACATGCAGACAATGATCCGCTGGGGCGACCCTGAACTAAAGGGATAAGCTGAAAAGACAAAAAAATAAATAAAAAAAATGTCCAATCTGACATCACATTTTCAAAACAGTTCACACACACTGGTCTAAACAGAAGATGACCGACACATTTTGTTTGCAAAATGTTCCACCACAAGCCAAACAATAAAAAATATGACTCGGTTGTGTCAGTTCTTCATCGAAACCATCAATATTTTTCTTAGATCACATCCCAACTAGACTGCTCAGAGACGCTTTACCCTTAACATACACATCCATATTTGATTTGATCAATTTATCAATATCACACTGTGGTTTTACTAGATATAACAAATGCGCCTGTTCCATACAGTTGAGCTAATAGAGTCTTGAGTCTTTAAATGACATTTATGTATAACATTTGTAAAACACATCTGAAAGAGTGTTCACACATTTGCAGAAGAAAACTACTGTTCCAAGAAAGTGGTGATGAAGATCAAGTGCCTCCAGATGACATCACTTGGAGCAACCTTCCATTCAGATTATGTCATCTCTTGTTCCTCACACTATGGAAGTTGTAATAGTCATCATAGTCAACCTGCTTTTACAGAGCTCTTCCAGATGACATCCTCTGAACTCCTAATGATGGAGAAACCACTCTGTGTGATGTCATCTGGAGGAGTTTTTCAGCTAGAAGCAGAGAAATACTTCAATATAGGGAATTTAGAGGGAAGTATAAATGTACATTAACACCGTAAACTAAAGCCATAGAAAGCAAGTAGAAAATGGGTGAAGTCGCCCTTTAAACACATCTTAGGCATTGAGAAAGTTTACGTTCACGTGTGTGTTTTGGAGGAGAATGATCATCACGGCCTAAAGTCTTAACAGTGACTTTTTTTCATGGACTGTAAAGCTACAACCTAGCAAACCCACCTAGTTACACATCCAGCTGATACAGAGCAACATTAACATTCATTTATTAACTTTCGGTGTCTGCTGCATGATGAAAAGAAATCAGGATTATCACTGGCCGAGCAGAAAGTCAGTAACACAGAGTGGGGGATGTTATTGCAGTGTTGTGGATTTGAATCTCATCCCCCTTCAAATTAGTCATCGCTTCCTCGTTTGCATTGTCAAATGAAGCAGAAACGACACTGAAAGTTACACAAGTGTTTCCCGACAGACTGACAGGAAAACAGAAGAGAGCAATTGGAGGTAACCAACCCTGTAAATTATTCTCCTCACATGCATATGGACACAATAGACATCAGGTGTTTATTTTTGTCTACACAAGTGGCCACATGCTGTTGAGAATCTGGTCACGTCTTTGCCTAATCGTGTAGAAAGCTCTCGCTACAAACGACTTTACACATTCCAAACATTTGACATTGGAGCAAATTAGGTCCACGGGTCCATTTTAATACTACAGAACTGCTGCACAGTTTTAAAACAGATTCTTCTTGTGTTTTCCTAATTACACTGCTTCGAATGTACAAACAGGGCTTCATGGATCCATCATGAATCTTTCTCCGTCACTGCTGCTGTTGGTTTTAGAAATTTGACAGGAGCTCCTCCTGGGGGCCAAAGGTCAAGCTTTAATATTTCTCCCTCCTAATTGGTTTCATTAATTTCAGGCAGTGCTGACCTTTTTTGAGTGATCGGATATAATTAAAACCCTCCGGAAATTATACCGACCTGCCAAAACACTGATGGATGAAGCATCACACGTAGATTTCCTGTTTACCTCCAGGCTACACTGCGCACACAGCTACTGATTAGCCCTCTTCTTCACATCTTGCTATGTCTAGAAAACCTCAAGAAAGAAACCAGCAACAAGTGCTGCAACTTAATTTGATGTTATAGCAACTTCATGTCACATCTGCTTATGGACAGTTTGAACAACAAGCTGAACAATGACTTAAAATGCTTTTACTGTTTGGAATAAATCTTTTAGAAAGAGCAGTGATAAAACAAACCTCTCTGTTATGAGGTGAATATATTTGAAATTCTGTTCAAGACAGCCTCAGTTTTGGATGTCTGCTCTCACCTCGGTCTTTGTTTGTCTTTTTTTTAGGTTCACCCACCTGTTCAGTACTTGAACTCTGATGGGCTAACATGCTAACATCTAAAGGGAAGGTCTCTTTGAATGGATGACTTTACATTTTAGGCAACAGAGGAAGTCTTGAATAGCTTGGCATAGTTCAGCAACCGACTTTGGGGTACGTTCGGTCCCATTTGGGGGTGTTGGGACTGAAAACCAGCGCAGCATGGGACAAATAATTTGTATTTGTTTATTTGTTGGTGAGCTAATTGAGAACATATTCTCATTTACAATAACACTTGGCCAAGAGGCAGCATGAAGGACTGATACAAAACCGGGATTTAAAAGAAAACATTTTAACAAATCAAACAAATTCAAACATTCATAATGACAGTGCAGCATATATGCAGTGACATACATTAAAAAATGGTTCAACGATCTTGGAGTATGGAGCAGAATAAAAGAGCTGAGCTTTAGAGTTTGTTGCAAATGATTCCAGTCCTTTGGTGCTGAAAACTGAAAGGAGGCTTTTGGAATATGGAGGTTAATTAAACTACTGGAACAAAAACTACAACTAGGGTTATGAATTGCCAATATGCCATTGAGCATAAGTATGACCGTGTTTTCTCAATGAGCAGAACCAGTGAGTCTGTCTGCAGGAATGGAGTGAAGGCCAATTCACCAATAAACACAAGCTGCAGTGGTGAGTATTAAAGTGGTAAATGACACCGAGCTTATGTAGGAGGGTTTTTGAAGCCGACCTATAGACAACATTGTAGTAGTCTAAAATAGGGAGAACTGTCAGTTTGACCAATGGAGCAGCAACGTAGAAAAGCACAGTGTAGTGAATGACCTTTAACGCACCATGTAACAGAAAAAAACACAAAAACAGACTGAGATTTATGGACTGGTGCGTTCATTCAACATGTTCAGTAACACTTTGTCTTTAAAAGTTCTGATCCCACAGTGTCAGATAATAGGTGAGTTAAAGTGCTTTATTTGTCATTATACGGCTAAATTGTGTCGGAGGGTTTGTCCTGAGCCTCTGTGACTGAGCGTGTCACCGCTATGGGCCAACGTGAGCTGCTCCCTAACACACGGTTTTAGCGGTAGGGGAAACCGGAGCCGCCAGAGGAAGGAGAACATGCTCATCCTGTTTGGGAATCAAACCCAGGACTGTGCTGCAGTCTACCACACTTTATACTTTATACAAATACTATTTGACGTTTATTTTGTTCTCTGTCATCTCATTTGGATGCTTCAGGCCCCCTTTTGCGTTACTCTTGTGATGCCATGGGAACGACTGTGCCCTTCTGTGGGACCCCTCGTCATCAAGTGCTCTGTTACCATTTTGGAAACATTAATGTGTTTTTGACTTTACACATAAAGTTAAAAACATAAAACACACACAGTGAAAACACGAACTTCGTTATAAACATGTGGGTAACGTAGTAGAAGGATCATCACTGAAGCGCACAGCATTTCGCACTGCAGTCAAACCACTGTCTCCTGTGGGAAAGGCCTGTGTCTTGTGGACCCCCTTGTTAGGTCTTCTGGCTTTTCATTATATGTCACTGCTTTAGGAGGCAAACACTGACACCCTGGGGCTTCTACTACTATTGTGCATTTCATACTGACACAAGCTGGTACCGTGGACAACAGGCTGACATAATAACATGCGTGTTGTCTTTTCACTCTTGTAGTAGAAGTGACTCCGCGGCAACAACATCTGAACATGGACAGGTGTGAACGGTGATGTGTCTCAGTTGTCCACTTGTGTCACTGACAGGGCTACGTCTGTCACTGTGTACAATAGCAGCTGAGTGACTAAGATCAAGGAAAAACTGTCTCCGGGTCCAAAACAGACTCTATTTGTACATTTGGAGGTGGTTTACTTTCTTTATTTACAGCCATTCCCAACGGCTGTAAATGCTTCTGCTGTTTTACTTGGTTAGTGTGTGTGTGTGTGTGTGTGTGTGTGTGTGTGTGTAACGTGAGCTCCATGTTAAGCAGGTGAGTTTTCAGCATGCAGTAGGAGACATCTCTGTTGTTCTGACCGGACGGGAAAGGTCAGCCCACCAGGGGGAAGCTAAAGAAGACAACAAGGAGAAAGAACCACTTTGTTCTGGATGACTCCGGATTTTCAGCATCGTCATGCAGACCTACACAAATACAGCTGTGCGCTCATCAGTCCATGCATATTTCAGTCTGAGCCGGAAAAATCTGTCTGTTTGACCATAATGATGATCCTAGTTTAACAGCTTTTGCTCTGAGTTGAACTGAGGACTGTCACCAGCGCCATCAATGTTATAAATCAAAGAATTTGGGACTAGCACATTCATTAATAGGCAGTGTTTGTGAGAAACAGAGGGAGGGTATTCCTCGCCTCTACTACAGGGTCGGTGTCTGCTCATCCTCATCCCATCCAGCTGTTGTTCAATCCAGAGATTAGTCTGACCCGTGCGTATCTGCCCATCTCTCCCTCCAAGCTGTGATAGTAATGTACTGTCCTGGAAACATGCCAGCACTCACTCAGTGTGAGGGATAAAAAAAATAAATCACAAATCCCCTCAGAGCTGACAGCTTGGGGATTTTGCCACCCATGTTATTATTTGCACGTCTCTCCAGCACCCTGGATGTGTCCTAAGAGTTACTTTGTTGACAAAAATCTGCTTTTATGTGCATCAGCTAGTTGGAATTGCAGCTGGGTTCTGTTCTCACTAATACTAGTAGACAAAGAACCTTTATCTTATAGCTTGTATTTGGCACATTTTACCTAAAAAAAAAAAAAAAAAAAAAGCACCATATAACCCACTTAGGATGTAAAAACACCAATTCTAAATGATCACCAAATATGCACCAGTTGGCTAAGGTCATCCATAGACCACAGGGTCAGTGGTTCTACTCCAAGTGTCCTTGGGCAACACGCTGAACTGAAAACATCGCTGCTGTCATGGGTGTTTGAGTGCATGAATGGGTGAATGGGAAGCAACACTGTGAAGAACATTTACTCAGTGGGTGGAGCATTGGGTTGGGATGCAGAAGGCCGCTGGGTTGAATCGCACTCCACCAAGTGTGGCCCCGCCCGGCCACCAAGGGCTACGATGGTGTAGAACTGTCAAGCAGAACTGGCCAAATCTGAGGCCGAAATAAAATACTCTGATGATAAATAAATAAAATATTGGCCTGAGAGCTCACAGTACTGCAAATAGACAAAACACAAGCAAATTAAAAACACATCATTGATTTGACAACACAAGTGCAGCATTAAGAAAATGGCTGCAAACGCTACAAAACAAACCAAATGTCTCCGGGAGCAACTAAAAACACATTTACAAATCTAAATGTTGTTAATATTACGTTAATATGTTGCGTCGCCTAACTATGCCAGTTGTCTACAACAGTTCCAGGGGACACAAAAAATTGATAGATATTTACCATTTGTCAAATGTATTTTTAGTTGCTCCCGGAGAAATTTCCATTGTTTTGTAGCTTTTTGCAGCGCTTTTTGTCAATTGGTGACTTTGTTGTGGCTTTTCTTAATGCTGCCTGTGTTGTCAAATTATTTTGACATTTTTTAAAAATTTGCTAGTGTTTTCTAAAATTGCAGTGGGGCCACCTTAGATTTTCCCTCCGACTTCCCACCTAAAACTGGTGGACTACATGAAATACATAAGTTACACATTTGCCATTAAAGGCACAAAACGATACAATATAATGAATATGCAGCTTATGACATGCAAACATTTCCACTGGCCACAATCTAGATCCACCTCTGTTTGCTCCAACCGCAGCCTAACGCGCACATTCTTCGTTACATTACTTCTTAATTGCGGCTCTGAGGCTTTATCCAGCTCTAAACCTGTGGGACTTCGCCTTCAGCTGAGGGGAGGGACGGAGACGCGGAGGGCGCAGCATCAGCAGCAACGCGGTCAGAGCGCAGCGGCTTCTCCACAGCATCGCCGACACGCACGCACACACACACGTACACACACACACACACACAGAGTCGACCTGAATTATTTTAGCAGCGCAATTATCCCAAACTCCCCGAGGTGTTCGGCAGCGAAATTAATGAAGAAGGAGGGCGAAGTAAATTGCGCGACCCTGATGTGACAGATGTTGGATGGAAAACTCTGGTTGACTGAAGGCAGACGAGGAAGAAGAAGGAAAGTGTCCTGAGCAGAGATGGTTTTCTGCTGGAGACGGACGATGACTGCGGAATAGGTGGCGGCTTGGATGTGATGTTTCCCCCCACAGAGACCTGCTGAGACTCTGTCCCCTCCCTGAATCACTGACCAGGTTTTTAAGAGTTTTGCCTACTTGTTGGAGAACCTGAGTTACTGTGATGCTGAGGTTTCCTTAAGTGGCTGTGGTTCAAGTCGGAGCTTAAGCTGCAGGTTGGTGCGTTTGATTTTCAATTTTTGCTTCTTTAATATCATCACTTTAAATAGATCAGGATTCATTGAGACTGTTCTTTGTAGTGTTTTTTACCGGGTGGAAGTTTTCTGTTTCTTTGTAGTTGGTTGATATTTCTGTTGTTCTGCTGCTTTTTGCTTTTGTCTGGATAAGATCAGATGTTGGGGTCGTGACCCATTTTGATGGTTTTGTTGTTGTTGTCGTGGTCATATTTTAAACTAAAAGCCCCTAATGCTGCTCTTCAAATTCTATATCACAGCCTTGTGTTGGGACACTAGTGTAGGGTCAGTGTTGACCTATATTAATACTGTTATTAGTCGTTTTGTTTCATCTAATTTGATGAAACAGTCTGTTCTGGAAACCTAGAAATGATATGCAGTTATGACTTTGATATTGTTGCTGAGTTGTTGCTTTTGTAAATGTGTGTTTTTACTGCTGCTGCTGTTTGTGGTGGAGCTGCACTGTGTCCGTGTGAACAGTAATCCTCAGCATAGTTTGTTCCATAAACCTAAAAAGGGCCACAGCAGACTGTGTTTTAACTGTGTTCCAGCAGGATTACAGAAAGCAGTAACTGCAGCCTCATTCCCCCTTCTGGGACACTGTGTGTGTGTGTGTGTGTGTGTGTGTGTGTGTGTGTGTGTGTGTTTCACTCCGACAGCAGCTCACAGTTTGTCACCCCAAAAATCGGTATTGTTTCCAAGCTTGGCTCATGTTCCGTTTGATTCCCATCTCACCTGCTGTGTGATATAAGCCAGGATCAGCATTTGCAGTAAAGGGCAGTGTGAGGTGAAGTTAGACCAGCAGCAAACTCTTCATCATCCTCCTCCTCCTCCTCCTCCTCCTGCTTTAATGAGGACACACACATCCTTACACAGCTCAGGAGGAGCAGATCACCATCAAGGGAGAACCGAGGGTTTTCGCTTGGGATTCTGCCAAATGGGCAATTTAATCAGAGGGCATTTTATTCACAGGAAGTATGTCAGTCTCCTTGTTAGGAGATGATTTATCTGTGCTGTTATACTGGGCAGCTGTTCCTGACTTCAAATGATTTCAGCCTCAGGCAACAAAGTATAACTACTTCCTGTGACTGTACGGCCTCAGTGGTAGAACATGCATTAAGGCTCTTTGTAGCTATTAAATGCATATTGGCTGACACTAACATAGATGTTTGTCAGTTTATTTCTCTGCATTGTTGTGCCTGCGAGTACGAAAACCAACATTTCTCATCTTTTAAAATTTTAGGAGCATTTTTGCTTCGTTGCAACTACTAATATAGTGTTTTGAGGAGTTGGAATATAAAATTCAATTACCCCTCATTTACCCTTCAAGAAGTAGTTTCTTGTTCTCAGAAAAGAACAATTTTCCAAACATATTTAAAAGCAATATTGTGCCCTTGGGTTTTTCCCAACAGTAATAGTTGTGACGCTTCTGGATTAAAGAGCTGTCAAGACGTTTTCCAGGACAGAAACAATATCCTCTGTTGACTCTAGCTGAAAAATAACATTTTAGAAACATAAAAAAACTCATTGTGCTGTTTGAAGAAGTCAGAAAACTGGGTCTCAGCAACTGCAGCCCTTGGAGAGAAGGCGTATCTGAGCTTGGAACAATCCACCGGCACATCCACCTGCCACATTTTCCATTCTTAATAGCTATGAGATCGACATCATTACGTCCAGTACTTTGCTTGTTTTTTCCAATGGAGACATTTGTCAGTTTTCATATGGGCTCTGTAAGTTTTTTGTCTTTTCTGAATCTCAACCAGACCTGCTTTTGAGGGGGTTGCACACGAAAACATCTATGTAGGGCAGAGTCTGTGGGGCCTTTTGAATTCATCATGCACACCAACACTATTCAAGCGACATCATTTGAAGTCCTTTTGTAGACGAATATAAAGATGTAATATTCACGGCCAGTAGAGAAATGTAGCCAGGCCATGAATGGAGAGCTGAATGCCATTTGCCTGGAGCTTGTGTCAGCAGCAGCCTTGTTAAAAACAATCTTTATATTGGTTAGGTTCTCTTATGCTTCATGTTTTCTTTCATGTAGTGTTGTGTCTTTCCATTTAGATTTTCTGAGCTTCCTGCCTGACACAAGTGTCTTGGCAACAAAAATCGAATTTCGAGCTAATTTAATTTGGAAAGTACGGAAACAGTTGGCCTATTTTGTGCAGTCCTTCCCAGATAAAAGCTTTGCAATACATCCATCAACTCAATTTAACCACCTGACCTGACTCAGGCTATCTGGTTAAGATGACAGCTCTGAGGAAACTTGGATGTATTAGGGAGAAAAAGGAGCAAAACCGTTCCCCTCACCGTTCTCAGTTTTTTTAAATATACGTGTGCATGCCTGGTTTGGGTCGATTTTCCACGGGTGTGTTTTGAATACAATTTGTAATGAGATTTACCATAGGACTATATGTTAATAAAGCAATATTTTAGACCTATTGGAAAATATGGACCTGCTCCCCCTTTACACTGAACCACATAGTGAGACAGACCAGCTTGTTCACATTATCAGAAGATACAGCAGCTCCTTTACTTTCTGGACAATGTGGCCTAATTGGTTAATTTTCCCAGCCCTGTTTTTAAGGAGTTAAACTAATCACTAAAATGATGGCATTCATTTCCCCAGTAACCGTTTCCCACGAAGCCGTAGCCTCACTGCCATCACTGCCCCCTTTGGCCAGAGAGCATAAGTCATCCACTGCAACTACGCTCGATAAAACTGCCTTTGTAGCTAATGTTTTTTCTTGTAAATGACCAGTAGAGGTCAGCAATAAGCTCACTGCACGTTGGACACGTTGCACAGCTATAAGATATTGTCTTCACTGGGAATGTTTTTCAACCAAATGCAGTAAATATGAGAAGAAATGTGTGTGTACAAATAAGTGAAATGCCACAAATGTCTCTGAGGACAAAGATTACAAAAATGCATCTTTATCCATATTTGTACGTTTCACTGCACCAAGGTTGCAGCTGTAAAAACCATTCAGCCTTTAGATATTCTCAAGCATATAAACCTCCTTAGCAACCCACGCATGATCAGCTCTCACTAGTATTAGAATCATCACTTCCTGTCCAGAAAAGGAGCTGACAACGGAAATAAAGATATAGTAGTGACAGGAGGAAGTTGGGACCTCTCTGTCTGTCCATTTTCTACACCCATTTAGCCGAGGGAGGGTTGGAGCCTGTTTAGCTCTCAGCGGCCAAGAAGACTTCTTGTGGTGGGCAGTTCTTCACAGGGCTTCAATAAGAAATAATGCTGGCAGGCAGAGGTCCGTATAATCAGTGGCGGCACCAGAAAATGTTGGCCGAGGAAGTTGGGGGGAGCTTCATTAGTACTAGGACCTAAATAAGACGTCAACAGACATCAGTCTTCCTACCAATGCCACTTATACTGTCCTATAGTAAATGTGTATGAACTCATTGTGGAAAAGGCTGCTGTTTCACTGTGGATCTTTTATACGGCAGCTGTCAGTTTATAAAACTGCAGCGAGGGCACAGTGGCACAGCCTAAGATATAACAGGTAACAGAGTCGCATAGCTTCTCTGCTGCTGCTGTTCTGTTCTGCACTGTGATGCCGAAGGAAACAAAGCAGACACATTAACCTCTGCTGTCAGACAGAGAGGGCTCACACCGCACTAACCAAAAGCATATAGCTTATTATCTATTATTCTGAATATGGCTGGGGGCGTGGCCCTGACATTTGATTGGCCCCCTTAGGTGCCTGAAGCTGAAATACATCACAAATAGACAGAAGTTTATTATTTCATACATTTAAGGTGGTTTTATATATTTCAAATTTTGTAGCAGTTGCAAATGTTTATTATTATTCGCTCATGATACATATTTGTCATTTGTGACACTTAACTCACACTATTAGCTTATTAATACACAGTTTATTATTTTCAACAAGGTTTTTATTTTGAGCCCTATTTTGAGCATGTGCCCCAGTTGGGTCACCACAGTAAAAATATTCATACCACATATACAGTATGTTGGTATAGTAGTGGTCAAAAAGAAACCACATAAGCTGGAACACGTGAACCATTACAGTGGGCGGTTTAAAAAACGTACCGTACGCACTAGTTACAGACACAATAGTCTCTGTTGTTTTTTTCTTTGCAAATAATCTAAATCTCTCTTCCTCTGATTTTCCCTGTTTCCACTGCTGCTCACCTCCACTTTCCTCTCAGCTGTAGGCCACAGTTTTCCATGGGACTGTATTCATGGAAACATTTACTATCACAGTGAATTTCCAGCGTCTCTTGTTTTATCGGAACAATAAACCGATCCATAACACAGCCGTGTTAAACTACTTGTTTCCATTCTGCTAACACACACAGGTGTGTGACGCATGATGCATCGAGCAACCCAACAAAACGCAGACACAACTCAGTTGGGGTTGATTCTGCTTTAAATGAATACAAATCTGGGTTTGCTGTAATTACAGGCCCCACCCACATTCTTTTTTTCTTATGAACTGGAGTTAACCTGACTTGATTAAATAGGAGTCAGGGTGGAGTCGTGTTCTGTCCCCTATACTGTACGAACCAAATACTTTTAGTTACTTTAAACACATCATTGCTGTGCAGGATTTGGAACAGCTATGTAAGTTTGCGCGTGTAAAATATCCAAGTGTTTAAAGAGAGTAAGTCACTGCGGTAACTTGATGTTTTATATGGAAAATATTGAATCCAAAAGGCCTCTGACTGTGCCTGAGCATGTCACCCTCAGGGTGTGCACGTCTGAATAAGGGTAAAATGCCTGGGCCTTCTGCCTCTGAGTTCTACTTTACTAGATAATGTTATGTTACTTTTGCAGTCGTGTAAAAAAAAAAAACTGCAAACCTTTATGTTGGAACTTTAATGTCTGCTTTAAATTAGGACAACAAATGGAGGAGAGCAGTTCAGAAACTGCTCAAAGACACTAACTCTGGCTCAGTCTGGAAGCAGGTGGGTTTGTGGATTGGCTGTCTCAGATTAGCAAGCCGGGTCGATAAGTGTGCCAGAGAGGCAAAGCTCCACCTGCTCACCAGTGAGACCAGATTATGGAGCTGATCACATTTCTGTCAAATTACAGAAGTGATTTCTACTTTTTTTCCTCTGTGATGCTCCTGTTTCATCTTGTATCACTTACTGCTTCTTTTCTCCTCTTTTAAACAATTTTACCATGTACCTTTCATTTCCCTCCGTTATCTTCTTCTTACGTTACCTTTCTATTCCTCACCGTCTCTCTCTCTCTTTATTGCTTTTCTTCCAACTTTATTTTTTCCATCGCTGTCTTTATGTCCCTTTTCACCTTCTTTGTTTTCTCCTCTTTTTTCTCTAAATCGTTTTTCTTCTGTTTCTCATTATACCCCCCACCCTCCCTTTTCACCTCATTGCGCTCATTGTTCCTTTCAGTGGTCTGAAAAATCAACTCTACCTTTGTTTTTTCATCCTGTCTCCTGGCTAAACTGCAAAAGCAAATGTGTTTTTGCAAAAATGGAATCACTGCTGTAGCTCACTTGGTGAGGCATGAACCACGGGGTCAGTGGTGAAAGTGTCCTTGGGCAAGACACTGAAGTTGCTCGCGGTGGATCAGGTGAGCACCTTACATGGAAGCCGTTTTAATTGATGTGTGAGTGTGAATAATAATAATAATAATAATAATAATAATACATTTTATTTATAGGCACCTTTCTCAACACTCAAGGTCACCATACAAGGTCACCTTATAAGATAAAGCAACAAACAGATTAGTGATAGTAGCATATAACAAGAACCAACATAAATAAAACAGTTGAAAAAGAAGAATGTTTTGGTGGAATAGGCAAGATTTTTAGTTTTCAGATGAGATTTGCACATGGGGAGAGAGTCTATGGATCAAAGGTCTGATGGGAGGGAATTCCAGAGATGAGGGGTAGAGTGACTGAACGCTTTAGTCCCCATAGAAGACAGACGACAGGACTTGAACGTGAGAAGTAAAATCTTATAGTTAATGTGGAGATGGACCGGGAGCCAATGTAGTTGTCTGAGGATGGGGGTAGGATGAGCTCTATTGAGAATACGAGCAGCCAAATTCTGGACCAGCTGAAGTTTATGGACGGATTTCTGAGGCAAACCAAACGAGAGAATTATAACAATCTAAACGGGATATAACTAAAGCATGGACGAGAGTGGCTGTACTGTGGGGAGTAAGTGACGGTCGGAGACGGTTAATATTACGCAGATGGAAGTAGGCAGATTGTGCTATATTACTGACGTGGGCAGAAAATGAGAGGGTACTGTCCAGGATGACACCCAGACTCTTAACCTGAGGGTGGAGGGTGGGATGTTGGAAGAGTCAAATATACTGAGAAACTATTGGAAACTATTGGTTTCTCAGTATATCCTTATATATATATACCCTGAGAAGCAACATTGCGAAGCGCTTTAGATAAAAGTGCTATATAAGCAGCTATTTACCAACTGATGATGCTTTTACTTGTTTCTTTTTACTTTTCTTTTAACATCCAACAACAAGTGTGCTGTCTCACATTTTTGTCGATTACAGTTGTCTACACCGTGCAGTTGTGTTGTTGCCTGGAGTTGGTTTGATCAGTGCTTTGATCAAACTAAATCTGTTCCAGTTTGGAAACCCTGTATCATTGGTGATCTCACTTTTAAATCCATGACTCCCCATCATCCCTCAGATGGACACTGATGGACCCAGTCCATTATTTCTGTATGCTGAGACGACCTCCTTTGTCACATCACATACTGTAGGCGCTGCACTAATTCCCTTTTCTCATTTATTTGTGCTATTATTAATATTGCAGACGGCGCAGTTTGCACGATGTCGAGCAGAATCTTAACTCTCGTTACCCGACACAGAGAGGAGCAGGACTGATGGGAGTGGATCTGTCACCGTGACCCACTTCCACTAGTGGGTCATGACAGAACTCATGAAAAGGGTGAAAACATTTCAAAACGGAGCCGTAAAAAAAGTGCAATATACAACTCGATTCCAAAAAAAGTTGGGACGATGGGTAAAATGTAAATAAAAACAATGCTTATCTCATCAACCCATATTTTATTCACAACAGAACACAAAAACACATCAGATGTTGAAACTGAGACATGTTACCATTTCATGGAAAATATTAGCTCATTTTGAATTTGATGGCAGCAACACATCTCAAAAAAGTTGGAACACGGTGATGTTTACCATTGTGTAGCAGCATCTTTTAACAACTGTCTGTAAATGTCTGGGAAGTGAGGAGACCAGTTGCTGGAGTTTTATGAGAGGAATGTTGTCCCATTCTTGTCTGATGCAGGATTCTAGCTGCTTAACAGCTCTGTGCTTTTGTTGCATGATTTTTTGTTTTATGATGCACCAAATGTTTTCTATTGGTGAAACGTCTGGACTGCAGGCAACACATTGATTCATCTGACCACAGAAGAGTTTTTCATTTGCCTCAGTCCATTTTAAATGAGCTCTGACACAGAGAATACGGCAGCGTTTCTGGATCGTGTTCACATGTGGCTTCTTCTTTGCATCATACAGCTTTAACTTACAAGTCTTTACAATTTTACATTGAGGAGCATTTTTCCATCTATAAATTCCAGAGGCTCTGTCTCCCTGAAATTCTCTTTTTATACCCAGTCATGTTACTGACCTGTTGCCAATTAACCTAATTAGTTGTGAAATGCTCCTTTTTGAGAGGTGTTGCTGCCATTAAATTCAAAATGAGCTCATATTTTCCATGAAATGGTAAAATGTCTCAGTTTCAAGTTGTTTATGTTTTATTGTGAATAAAATATGTGTTGATGAGATTTGCAAATCATTGCATTCTGTTTTTTTGTAGGTTTCACACATTGTCACACAACTTCTTTGCTATTGGGTTGTACTGTATTTCAAGACAACCTTATAATAAATATTATGCCACTGTCACAGGGGGTCATCAAATCCGTCCCCATAGACTTTTTTTTTTTTTACCTTCACTCTGTCTGAAAATTAAGTGTAAAGATTACTTAATGTGGATATGAATTATGTAGACCTTATACTAGTCCACCACAGACTGCATTATGTGATAACAACTGATGCTCACTTTTTACCTGCTCGCCCATCTCCACATACAGACACTACCAAACTGTTTATTACTGCAAATGGGATCATGGTCACAGTTTGTAAAATGAAAAAAGCACAACATTTACTAATGCAACTGAGTCATAATGAAGTAATGGGGTTGACAGTAGGTGTAGAAAGTGAGTTGCAGACTCCAGACAGTCTGGCAAGAAAATCACTTGGATTAAGCTTAGGTAAGGTGATTTGGTTGAATGTAAATGAGTATATGAGTATGAGTATAAAACCAGATTGTTTCCTAACCTTTACCACAAAAGCTTTAACAAAGTTATACACCTAACTCACCTGTAGGTGTCAATGTGAGTGTGAATGGTCTCTCTAATTGTGTGGCTCTGTCCAATGACAGCTGGGAGCTAATCCCAGCTTCCCTAAACAGGATGAGCAGTATAGATAATGGATGGTTGGAGAATCTGCTCATTGTTATTAATTCATTAATAATTATTCTGAGTCCAAAATTGTTTTTTTACTGCGGTAAATTAGTCAAATACAAATGTCATATTTTTGGGACACAGGGTTGAAGAACGAGTTTTTAATTTAATTGTATGATTATCTTAGACAATATGACCTCTGCACTGTTTGCCACAGTATAACAGTAATGATAACTCACAAATGCTTAAACAATCTCAATAAAATAAAAACAATGAAGCCTTTATGCATTTTTGTGATGTTAACAGTATTTTGACCAGTTCAGATTACATTACATTTAGTCATTTGGCAGACACTTTTATCCAAAGCGACTTACAAGTGAGGCACAAGGCACCATGACGCTAAGTTAAGGAGAAAAGCATTTCTAGAGATGAAAGTGCAAGAAAGAACAGATTTAAAAAAAAAAAGATTTATATGCATAGGAAGTTAAAGAAGGGTTTTGTTTTCTGCACTTTTTTTAATACTGGGGGGTGGAAGAATCTGGAGGGGTTAGATTGTGCATGTTGGTAACCGCCGTCAACAGGACATTAGCAGTTTGCTAATTAATTAACAAGACTAATTATATTATTTAAACAAACAATACAATGATTATAAATTCTATTATTTGCAATAATTATTGTACAATCTGTGGATTTAAAAAAGAGCAGATTATACAAAATCATTACCATTAGAGAAACCATGTGTCTCTTTACTGCAGATGCTGTTCTGTTTGTAATTTACTGTGAAAGGTGACGTGAATTACAGTAGTCGACCTTACTAACATTACCACTCATCCCCACTAGAAAGATGATGTCAACTCCTGCTGAATCATTTTGTCTTCACCTTGCAATACAGAAGGGTGTATTGCTGTATTATTGACTCCGGCCTGAGTTGTTACTCCTCACCGTGACGCTCACTAACTCCTTTTGTGAAACGAAAACTTCGTATTTCTTTATTTAACCTAGATGCAGCTCTTGACATGAACTTGTTTACAAATCCTTCCCCAGACAAACCCACGGGGGGAAAGACCAGGAGACTTTTGTTTTCCTGCTCCGCTTCTGCCAGCAAACCTTTTAATATTTGCTGCTTGCATGCAGGAGGTCTCAGGGGCTGTCACACTGCAGCAGGTGCCAGAAGCACAGAAAACACAAACTCACCAGCACCATCAGCACCACACAACAAAAATCACTCACAAAAGTGCAGAGACACAAGCTCCACGCTCGGTGATCCCTGCACTGTTGTTTTGTTCCAGCCGCTCTAATTGGGGATTTGAGCCAGGCTCTTGTCTTCCTCACAGTGACAAGCTAAAAATAGCACTTTGACGAGTGTCGGAAAACCCAGCTGGGCTCAGACTGTGCATTCTCTGTCAGATGGACCGTTTGGCACGGACACGTATGCTTGGGGCATCCAAACTCAGAAGGAAACAGAGTGTCATAACGTGGCCCGTATGAGGTCGTGTTCCTGTTTAATGCACCTGTTGCAACGGATGAGTTCACCTCAAGTCTCCAGCTCAGAAGCTGCACACACACACACTGTCTGTCTCAGTTCACATTTTGCTGCAGGCACAAGTCGAGTGTTGAGGAGGCGAAACTTAAAGAGCTGAGCTTAGACAGGAGTCTAATGAAGTCATGACACGAGTGAGAAGGAGAGTTCACACAAAAAAATTCTTTCCTCCTCTTTGCTTCAGGCCACATAGCAGCAGGATAATGGTGTTCATTATCGTTCAGTGTGGGACTAAAGTTGGGTTTGATTCTGCTCTTGTTAGCGGTTTAGTGAATAAGACGAATGTTAAAAATGTCCCAACTTGAGCGGAGTTGATGAATCGAGTATTTGGGGTTAAGAATCATAAAGAGCAAACGCATGCAACACAACTGGAAAGACTAAATCTGCAGCTGTGTTCGCTCACCGAAGAAAGTCCTAATTTTAACACAGGGTGGCAACTGGCCACAGATTGATGTAAGGCGATAAGGACCCGGGTGGAGAGACTTGATGAGTTTTGTGTGATGACAGAGCAGAGAGGGCAAACTGAGCACAGTCAGGGGGAGATGACTTGTTTCAATGAATTAAGCGACAGTAGGGACTAGGTCCAAAAAGACTGCTTCAGTTCTGCCAGAGGATTGTCTGAGGAGAGGTTACATCCCACTGGCTCTCAAATTGTTTGCATTTTGTTATAGACGGTCATTAGCTTGGCTTGAGGAGGGTGAATGCTTTTGTCTGACATTAAATGGTAGGTACATATTGGTCAATCACATTCTCCAGACTCTCGGTCAGACTTGGACTAAGGAAGCAAATCCGACCAGATGGAGAGACCTTCCTGTACTTTATTACTAAATGGAATTAGAATTGATCACTGAAATTGATGCATGATATAAAAGAAGCAGGAAGTAGAATTTAACTTCTATTAAAAACTAAAGTGGTGCAGCATTGCGCAATTATATAGTACATTTTGATAGAAACTATTATCACAAGAAATCTGCTCTATACATTGTTAGTCAGTGTATTGTTGGGTTAAAATACACAAACAACATTGTCTATCAATATCAAAGGGAACAGAAACTTCTTCCTATAATCACTTTGTAGAATATGGGCCGTAACATACCAAGCTGGTAGTCTGCGCCATAGTACAGACCTAGTTTTTGCTGTGTCTCCTATATCGTTGGCAGATTTTCTCTTTCCTCTCCTTTCATGTAGGCACACAATGTACAGGCTAGTTGACCTGTGGCTAGAAGCTTTTGCGGTGTGTTCAAGTGCCTCTTTTTTGGACAGACCCAAAACTATGAGCAGATAAAGATATAACAGATATGATAACACTCAAATCGTCATCGTATTTGAAAATAGAACTATTATTATCTCAACATTATCATATTAAGAAGTGTTTATATTTTCGTGTTTTATTTTTCTTCCTTTTTTGCTTGATATTTTTTGGTCTAATTTCTGATTTATTTTGGAATTTCAAGCCTGTAATTTAAATCCTGTTTGAAAACCTATGTATCATAGTGGAAGCTACATTGGCAGTAATTGCAAAAAGATGGTTATAATAACCAATAACCAATGAGTCTGATCTGTATTATGCTCCCAGAGGGGTCACGCGTTCTGTTTTTCCGTGACTGACTGTTGTTCACTCCCATTTCAAACTGCGTCATTAATAGGAACAACAAGTGGCTGTGCCTAACAGAAAATAGTTACCATAATTAACACTGTAAGGTGACACTCACGCGGCTACAACTCACGCAGGGTGAGAAATAGATGCCCAAACTACAAATGCATACATTTCCTGATTTTGCAATTTGACAGACAGCATCTATCGTGGCCGTGACTCTAGGGTTGCGACCTTTGGCTGTGGACTGTAGCTTTATGATGCGTTCGGAGACACAGAGGAGGAGTGATCCTGACCCCTGATTGGCTGGAAGGGCTCAGCAACTGACAGCTCACCCGGCTGAGATAACACACACCTGCCATTCTCTGTCTCTCACAAGAAGGTTCACGGGGGAGAGGAGGGGTCAGCATATTTAAATGGTGTACCCCACCCATGTTTTACGCAAAGGTTAGGGTCTTCCAGTGCTAAACAGCTGAGATTTGTTGCAGATGGTCACTTTGTTTATTTGTGATTGATTTTTTATCCTATACGGAGTCTAAGAAGTCTAATAGAGACATGAGACCAAAGAGGAACAATAAAAGTCAACAATATCTAAGATCAATACATTAAAATGAAGTACTGTAAGTATTGTTTTACTAAACCTACGGTAAAACGTCCCACTAGTTGCAGCCAAACATTTGATAAAAGCCCTGTTTGGTGTGTGCATGGCGTGTCTGCTCTCTGAGATTTCAGTCTAGCACGAGTCCTGGGAATCTTAAAGCACAAGTGTTGGGTCGTGACTCAGCGCTCCCAGTCAGCCAGCCAGTATAAGAGCAGGCATGAGACAAAGTCTGTGTAGCTCTGGGACTGTCGACAGCTCTGCCACTCAGAGACGAGGCTGCAGCGAGGACGCGTCCACACTCTGGAAACTGTCTGATGGTGGAGAGCATAAAGCTGCTGCTGCTGCTGCTGCTGCTGCTGCAGGTTACACTCACTCCAGCATTTGGTAAATTTTTTTGGATAGTTTTTGCTGGGTTTTTTGAAGTACATGTACCTTAGCATATCTGCATGATATGGAACTTTGCTGTGCGAGTGCTGTCAGTTAAGTCTTCTGTGCATTTGTGGGAAATCGTACGTGTTGCATTAAGAATAAGTGTTGCTTTTCTGGGTTCAGTAGCTTTGTTGCATGTACAAGCAGACCTGAGTGGAAGTTGTTGGAGAGGAAATACATAATTTATTTCACAGACTTTCTCACCATTGGCAAGGCCAGACACTGGTAGGATAATGTAATTATGCGATATTTCACTGTGCAGTGTTTTACATCAGTGGGCCTCTTTTCATCCACAACAAGTTGCTTGTAAACTTCAGTATTATCATCAATAATGTTGCATAATGTCAGATTCATGCTTTAGAGTTTAAAGTCATTTTGAACATATTTTTTTACTTAGTGGCATCGACTTTTTTGTTAATTTCACATTACCCTAATTCTAAATGTCCATTAGTCACAATCATTTTAATATTTTGTATTTGAATCTAAAACACTATACAGGCTATATGTCTCGGACATTGACACTATAGATGAAATACAGCAAGTGTTTAATAAGCTGGTCAGTCATGATTTTCAGATGTATAATTTCCCAAAATGCCTTGCATTCTTGTCTGGAATTAAGACGATAAGCTTTCATTTTGTTAGATTTGTAAACATATCCTAGATAAAATGCATGGATTCTTTTGGAAGGGTTAGAAACGATTATACAGATTCTGTTTCTGGACTGTGTCATTGCCCTAAAACTCTACACACAAAAATAATGATAAATTTATGACGCAGTAAATTTCAGGGCCAAATGCTTACAGGCTGCACAGACTACAACAATCCATCTGTAGATGTGCGATTTGAAAAAAAATATATTAAACAGCATAAAACACAGAATAAATAAATAATCAATGGATTTACTGAACCAAAAAAACCAAAAAAACAAACAAACAAAAAACTATTCACCCCCTGGATGTTTTCTTTAAAAGAAAACTTTGACTATAATTTAATAAACAAATTGCAATGGAAGACGAAGTAACACGATTAGTTAAATGGAAATCACCTGAGTGCAGTGAATTAATAAGTGTAGTATAAATACACCTGTAGCTAGAAGATCCAGTCACAGGCGTAACAATATCGTGGACCAAACCTACATCATGAAAACATAAAGACAACTCAGTGAAAACGTTATTGAAGTCAGGGGAAGGTTACAACCTGATCGCTGGTGCCAGTGATGGTTTAGGAGAGTTTCTTTATATTTAATGTTGTTTTTTTTTTTTATATTCTCACATCAATTACAAGTTTACTGTGATTCATACAGTAATTCAGAGGAAGGAAGGAAGTAAAGAGAGGAAAACGTTATCTACATTTACATTTCTGATATTATGTATAGTTTTAAAGACATAATGAATGATTTGGTTTATAAACCTGTGTTATTCGCCTGTTGCTGGCAGACTCTATTTGGCAGGCCTAAATCGAGATGCCTGACGAAGTTCCTATGCCACAGAGGCCTTGTCGGCACTATCAGAGCATCGCACAGGAGGCTCGACGCGCTCATTTTGCTTTTCACATCAGATGTGTACACGTCCATGGGTGTTAAAGTGCTGCTAACGGTGCCTTTCCAGCTGTTAGACGGATGAAATGTGCAGATAAAAAGTTACACATATTCTTCGATAATCTAAACCTAAGTAGGGATTTAGTTGTCTGGGACACAGACATGCAGGCTGAACTTAGCAGCTGCGACGTCTGCCTCATGCTGACACACACTCTTGAGCAAAATGTGCATTTTTTGTTGTGTTCACATATCAAATAATAAACCTAAAGGGAGCATGTAAAATGACACATGACAGGTGTAGAATAAGTGTGACTGAGTCATCAGAGACTAGAAAACCTTTGTCTCGCCTTAATTTAAATGCCACATTTGTACTCTGGTCATTGTCCTTCCTGAGACCAGCTGCTACAAATTAATAATTTAAAATGCAGAGCAGGAGACTGTGTTCAGAAAGTTTTATTTGTTCTGGTTTTCAGTTGCTATGCCCTGGTTTCCTGTTAGCAGGGACACTTAAAAGTTGGAGGATGAACTAGTTTAACAATTTTCTTATGTTTGTTCCAGTGTGGGGAAGCTGTTGGACTGACAGCACACAGGCTCATTCAGTTCAGTTTGTGGTATGACAATGCGCAAAGTTGTTAAGACTTGTTTTTCTGCTTCTCTGTTAAACCCAGGCCACTTTAAAGAGCATGTTACTGACAGAGCCACATCTCTACAGAGGACTTAACTCGAATCTGATTCCAACTTGACTGCCACTGGGTATGAAAATCTGCACTCTGAGACTGAAATGGTGAGTTTAAACTAAAAAACTGGAAATTGAAAATGTCTCGGTTTTGGGATTTAACTGTACATTTCTTGGAAAAACATTAATATATTTCTGGGTCTGAGCTAATGTTTTTATGCATGCGTCTCTTCTCAGCCTGGAGGTAAGATGTATGTGGAGTCAGTCGTCCGATGGGGGGCGTGGAGCATCGTGCTCCAGGTTGGACTGGGAGTTTCTGCGGGAAGCTGTCCTCCACGCTGTGTCTGTCGACCGGAGGTGAAAGAAGTGATCTGCTCTGGCAAACATTTGAACTCGGTGCCGGAGGGCTTTTCCGGTGATGCCAGGCGTTTGGATTTATCGCAAAATAAGATTAAGACAGTGGGCCGCCGCCAGTTCTCAGGCCTCCCGCAACTTCAAGAGTTGGATCTCAGTGATAATATAATCTCCATGATTGAGGTGGAGGCTTTCCAGGGGCTACAGAGTCTCCGGACACTTCGGATTAAAAATAACCGTCTCAAGATTATGCCAGTTGGGGTGTTTTCTGGCCTTTCCAGTCTACGCTTTCTGGATTTAAGTCAGAATGAGATTCTAGTCTTCCTGGACTATACATTCAAAGAAATGGTAAACCTGCAAGTGCTGGAAGCTGGGGAGAATGACTTGGTGTTCATCTCACAGAGAGCTTTCTTCGGTCTTCAGAATCTGCAAGAGCTCAACTTAGATCGCAGCAACCTGACCTCAATTCCCTCTGAGGCACTGTCCCAGCTCCAGAGCCTCACTCGTCTTCGCATACTGCGCCTCACCACAATTTCTACACTGCCCAACAATGCTTTCCGACGACTCCACCGTCTGCGCAGCCTCCTGATTGCAAACTGGCGATCACTAGACACTGTGGCAAGCAACAGCCTGATTGGTCTTAATCTGACCTCCCTAGTTATCAGCAACTGCAACCTAAGTGTAGTTCCTTACTCAGCACTTCGCCACCTGGTCTATCTGCGCTTCCTGGACCTGTCCTACAACCCCATTACTGTTATCCAAAGTAATCTGCTTGGGGACCTCTTGAGACTCCAAGAGTTACACCTAGCAGGGGGGAGCCTGCTACGAATAGAGCCCGGGGCCTTTAGGGGCCTGGCCTTCTTTCGCATGCTCAATGTGACATCTAATCAGCTCGCCACGCTGGAGGAGAGTGTCTTCCACTCAGTGGGGAACCTTCAGGTGTTGCGATTGGATGGGAATCCCCTAGCATGTGACTGCCGGCTTCTCTGGGTTGTTCGCCGCAGACTGCGTTTGAACTTTGATGGACGTCAGCCCACTTGTTTGTCTCCTGATGCAGTGAGGCAGCGTGAATTCAGAGACTTTTCTGAGAAGGAGCTCCCAAGGCTGTTTACCTGCCGCCCAGCTCGCGTGAAAGACAGTAGGCCACAGGAGGCAAGAGTAGAAGAGGGCACAACCGTTCTCTTCTCTTGTGAAGCTGATGGGGATCCATTGCCATCCATCACCTGGATCTCATCTCATAAGAATGTGGTTTCTCCAACCGGACGAGTCCGAATTTTGCCAAATGGCACTCTAGAAGTGCGTTATGCCCAAATTCAGGACAGTGGTACATATCAATGCTTGGCGGGTAATGCAGCTGGCAATGACAGTCGGACTGTCGGACTGTATGTGAAGGGACTCCCACATAATCGAACTATGCCTTTCTTCTCAGAGAAGGGCTGGGTAGAGCCTTCAAACACCCAAGCTGCCAACTCCTCAGCTCAAATGGCCAAGCCATATCCATTTGACGCAAAGACTCTGATCATCGCCACCACCATGGGCTTCTTGTCTTTTCTCAGCTCAGTGGCCATCTGTTTTGTCTTCATGTTTTTCTGGAGTCAGAGCAAAGGTCAGATAAAGCACACAGCAACTATTGACTTTGTTCCCCGGTCTTCAATGGGTGGAGGTGGAGGAGATGGTGGTGACGGTGGCAGGTTCACCATGAAACTTATCTAAAGCCAAGGAAAAGGTCAAAGAGGTCTTCATATTGACTGTGAGTTATTCTGCAATGTGGCAACGCCCATTGGGACACTCAAGGACAGAGACCTCAATTTAAAGGCCCCTTGAGAGGCCTAATTAGTGCCAGTTTGTTGGGCTTGTGCTAGTCCTCTTCTAATTTTAGAGCTGCACATTACATCTCAGCACCCACTTGGCTGTGTTATCTAACTAATGAATATCTCATGATCCCGGAATAGAAAGATGTTAACAGATTGTAGGCAGAGCTGTCTCGTGGTTGCTGTGCATTTGTTTTCAACACCTTGTAATTTTAAACAGGCAATGGCCACTTACCTAGCAAAGGTTTCATTTTGTAAATTGATAGTGGTAAATCAGATTTGGGGATTAACACACAACGGCACTTGGAATTTAACACAATTTTCTGCTTTGTCAAAACATAGGAGGTGCTTGTTTCTTCACCCATGTTGTAAAATGTGCTCAGCTTTATGTCTTCACTTGCCAATACACGCCAAGTAAACACTTGTCCCTCGGGGTTGCTATTTATGCTCACATAGAGGATCACATCGAGGAGTTTATTTCCGCAATGGTTTTAAAATATTTAACATGTGGATATGTGACTATGAAGCTTTTGGTAATTGCAACTCATGTAAGGAACTGACCGGCCAAATAATGTCTCAACCCTATGATTAAGGTTAGAAGATCTGGGAATTTTGTAGCATGTCTCAGGTGTGCTGAACTGGAAATGTGCTTTCTGCCACTGTCTGAGTAGTGCTTCTCTTAAATGTAGCGGTGATAGCATATCATACTGTACATAGGGCTGTGTCTTTTCCCATTTCATACTTAAAGCAAGCTGTCAGGTTCAAATTGGATCACTTTTTTTTTTTTTGTACTTTAGCATGTAATTACATTAGAATACTCTAGTTTCACCAGATGCAATGATTTCTCCTTTTTTATATTTAAGAAACATTGTTTTTTATTTTTATTTTTTATCCACACAATATACTGAAAAGTACGTGCCTCAGTAACATTCTCACCGTCGACAGAGAGAATGCTCACCTGATCACCGTTATTATGTAAAGATTTAGGTCAAGGACGTTTGTGTGCATAGGGTTTATTCTATCATTTTTTCTTGTTCTGCGGATTAGCGTCACTCAAATATGCCACTCTTGTGTACAGTACAAACTTAACTTCGTGCCCAGCGTGCACATGCTTTATTACACCGGGAAAAGTATCAATGTAATTCATGCACACTTACAGCATCGACAGGTTTTATTTTTTTTCATTGTATGTCATTAAATGCCTATATTTAAATCTGTCTTGTGTGGATGCAATTTCTTGAGTCGTTTCATGTAAAATATTTTGGAATGTCATCAAGTGGGGGGGGACCTAAATCCAATCATCTTAAAACCAAATCTCTCAGTGGGTCTTCATCCAAAATGACTATTGTTGGAGAAATTGGCAAGAGAGGGAAACATTTGCTTGCATAACCAAAGCACTTAATCTCTGTGTCGTGAGTCTATTGAGGACTTTGGGTTTTAAATTGAGGGGAAAAGTGGCATTGTCGTCTCTTTGTAAGACAAAAAAGTTACAGCTGGCAGACAAGTACACACATATAGTATCTTTTATGATTCTGTGCAAACGAAGGCTCGTGTGTTCACAGGAAATACCAACGTGGCTGCATTCACTTACTGGCAGTACCTTTTCCCACGCTGCATATTCTTCGCTGCTGACTCCAAGACAGAATATAGCACTTGAGCATGATGAGCCGAACATTAACCACAGAATTGCCCTCGCTTCACCTTAGTACAGTTAAGAGACTTTCAGTGCTCTGAGTGGATTTACTGGACGGCAACCCATTTTGTCCGTCTCATGCTGTTGCCGAGAATAACCCAGAAATAAAGAAAAAAAAAAACTGATAATCACGTGTATGAGCAGAGAGTTAAACCCTTGTGGATTACCTCTGCATGTCTCAATCTGTTATATAGGTCTTTCTGGCGAGTGCTACCCTCCGGCCCAGCTTGGCCTGTCATATCCATTTTAATACAACTATTTGCTCCCTTTGGACCAAAAAACCAAAGGGGCAGATTAAAGTGGTGTTTGTACAGCCACTCCTCGTGCACTGGCATGCACACGTGGTGTGTGCATGCCAATCATGTTCAAGAACCACATGGTCATCATTGCTTATGCTGTCAGGTTAGTTTCAGGCTCCTCAAAGAAAGAGACATACAACACATTTTCTGCTGAAGTCGCCACAGCGGATCATTTGTCAGCAAGTTAATTTGGCACAGTTTTTACGCCGGATTTCCTTCCTGATGCAACCCTCCCCAATTTGTACCGGGCTTGGGACCGGCACTGCACGGGAAGGGCAGTTGGGGATTTGGGACAGGGACACTTCAACATGTGGTCTGGAAGAGCGGGGCACGAACCCCCGACCCTATGGCCCACAAACTGAGCCACTGGCTGAGAGTGTTAATCATAGGCGTAAATGATTAGATCAATTCAACTACCTGCTGCTAAGAGACAAAGTGACAAAGCTGAATCTCCATTGGATCTTGAAACAACCCCGTCTCCTATAAATGATGTTCCTATACAACTGCACACACGATTACATTTTCCTGAGAAAAGTATATTCAACCAAATTATGTTTCCTGTGAACATTATAAGAATATGTTGATACTGATTATATATCTATTAATCTGGTTGGTTTTCTTTGAAATCAACTCTATAAAAGATGTGCATGTTAACTGCTTTGGTTGGTTAGGAGTTTAGTACCAAGCAGTTTTATGGTTGCCGCTCTGCTGCTATTGACCTGGACTGGACGGAGGTTTTCCCTACAGCACTTCAGCAAGGAAATCTGCAGTAAAAAAAGGTTCTTGGGAAGAAAAGAGCAAAGATATAATACTTGACTCGTGTTCAGAAAGATTTCTAATCACACTTCTGGGGAGACAGAATTTTTCATGTAATCAGACTTTGAGAATCCACTGTTCAATACCTAACTTTTATTTTCTGAGATTTCCACTATTTATGGTTGAAAAAACTTCAGTTTTAGCTACATTATGGTGTCAGAGAAACTATGGCTGTCTTCCCTTTTATTAAAGGGTTTATTCTGTGAAAAGTGGCCTTTGTAGACATTTCAGACTCACCTTGTTAATGTTAGGTGGAGTTGCACATTGTGAAACCTGTTGGTTTAACCCTGTCTTCTGTGAATTACTAAATTTAACTGAAGCTGTGCTGGATTCACAGAGAGTTGGCTGGTGTGAATGCTGGACATCTAAAGCCTGGGTCAGGACACCAAGGTTCACATTCAGAATTCCACCTGGGCTTATGTTTAGCACCACACAGTACGGTTAAGGAAGGATTCTGGTTAAATGCTGAATACATACATAGTTTTTCTGATGTTTGCTGTGTCTTTCACTGTGTTGATTGGTAGGATTTTGTGCATTTAGTTCCTGTTAAGTTATGGTTAAGTTATGGTGTGGTCAGTTGTTCACTCAGGGATTGTGACAACGATTGTGATACTGTGTGTTACAGTTGGAAATGTGGACCTTCCCTAAGAAAACAAATCTGGGAATCCCAAAAAATAATAAGTTTTAATCCCCTAGATTAGAAACACATTTTAGGGAAATTCAACATGGCTTTTAAGACCCTTCACTCTGGACCAATGCGCTTGATTGACATTGTCATACTTTTGATGTGTTGATGTTTCTAAGCCCTGTGGGACTTAAGCCTCGTCTGCCAAGTTCACAAAACGTAGGTATTCACAGTTCTAGGTCTGTGTTTCACGTCACATATGTCCTCCTGTCCTGTCCCTTGTTTTAAAAACTGATTTCTACCTGCAAATATTCTGAGGCCTTTTCAGGTGCAAGTTGAGTCCTAAGAACTACTCATCCAGTCTTCAGTAGTGTAAACACAAGTAGTGCAAGTAGTGCATGTAGAGTAAAAACAACAAATTAAAGGGATTCATTACATTTAACAAGCATGTGCTAATTTGCATATAAATGGTTTGTAACTTTTGCCTAGTGATGGCTCGATTTGGATAAAAGGGGAAAGGCTTTATAAAGCCATTAGAAGGAACAGGATAGTGACTGCACACACACACACTTTAATTATTTTTAATTTTAATTTATAAGACAGTTTTTTTAGGTTTTATTAGAATTTCAAGCCTGACATCTAGTCATGGTGTCCCAGTAATTGCTTTATTCGTTTTTTATTTCTCTGTAGTTATAAATTATTCCATTAGTTCTGGTGAGAGATGTGTTATGGCCCAACTCACGCCAATGCATTCAATTTATTTACAAAGCTAAACACTACAAATCATAACTTCTGCCTAATCCGCACCCTCAAATATGAAAACATTTGTTTAGATTTAGGTGATGGTTTTGTGAGCTTACAAATGTTAAAAGACTTTAACAGCACATGAGAATTAGCTGACTAAAGTTTCAACCCTGAGTTGTTAATTTCAATCCTTGAGCAAATGTTAAATTTCACAATACATTTTCTAGTTGATTTGTTTTCACTGTTAATAGATGTTGACAATTTGAAATATTTACGAGCAAATCCATCTTGTTTTCCGGTTGATGGTTAATTGATTCGGACCACTTAATTAAATGACCGTCCTCTCCATCCTCTGAAATGTTAACCTTTGAGGGCAAAGACCACACTGGGTGACTTCACTAACAAACCTTCTGCCAGAGACAGCTAATCACTAGTCTGAGCTGCTGAAGGACATGTGGGAACTGTGCTGTAGTGATTCATGAGGCAAACTCATGAGCCTGCAGTGCAAATCCTGCTTTTTGCTGCCATCTAGTGGTTCAAAGTTTCACCCTTAAGCATTGTGAAAATGACATCAGTGTTGATTGAGGTAATGCTCATGGACGGATTATGAGAAAATGGGCCCCTGGGCACAGACAGGTGAAGGGCCCCTCTCCTTTTTCTTTGTTTTCCTTAAGACTCTGGAAATTTTACATTTGTCTTTGGAAAGTGTATGTTTGTTTTTGTGATTTTCGTCATTTGTACCTGTTTTGGATACATTCAAGTCTAGTTCTCAGGACAGGGGACCCCTAAACCTGTGCCAGTTATGCCAATTCAGTAATCTATCCATGTTAATAACTTGAGGTATCATCATCATTTAGGTGATGTTAAACTGCACCAACAAGCAGGCTGGGGAGGAGAGGAAGAAGGTAAAATGGGTAATGAAATCACTTAGCTAACAGTAATAGAACTGATCGTCCACACTGAAAGCAGACAAATACACATGTTTATTAGTAATGTAGTAGTAGTTTATCCAGTCATCATCACACTATCTCTGTGTTAAAATGTATCCTATGAACAAGAGTTAGAAGCTCATACTAGTCATGATTGGTGTGTGTAAGTTTGAAGAATGAACCCACTAAAATGAGATCTAGTACGAGGTGAAATCCCTGACTGAACTCAAAGGTCTTGATTTAAGGAGCAACAAAAAGAGATGATTGAGGCATTGAGGTCTTGAAAGGGGGGAAATTGCCCCCTTAGTACTTGGGTTGTTACAGGTTTGCTTCCATCGCCTGTATGTGGCATATACATAGCAATATCTAATCTGTTCAGCATAGACTCATGCTGATATTTCCCTGCAAGCAGCTCGGCTCCCAAACGCCCCTTAGAAACCAGATGACGCTCTAAATGTGAGGAGAGCAATTTCGTGAAAATATCAGGCATTCACCATTTACTGTAGAGTGGCCCAATTTTTCCAATTTCAGTCAATTAACTTGCAACAAATGCGAGCACAGCAGAGCCAAGCTGCTGCTTCATTCACATCCACACACTCAGGCACTATTGACACATATTGATTCAACATGACGGTACAAGCAGTTGCTGAGGCAATGGCGTTACAGGCTGTTGGTGTGTGTGTGTGTGTGTGTGTGTGTGTGTGGGGGCAAAACATAACATGGCCCTGAAAATATATTTTACGCTCACACATCATCTAATTTCACGTAGTAACTATTGCACATGTAACTGTTCATGAAAATAGTGAATATCACTCAGTGTGTAAACTGGTGTGAACTGACAACAAGACGAATGTGGTGATTTTAAAGGGGCAGTGGGATTCAGAGGCATCTGTAAAAAAAAACAAAAAAAAAAACATCTTTCACTGGCAGCAACAGGTCTGACGCGAAAATCTAAATCACTCGCGTCGACATTGTAGAATTTTTTTAATTTGTTTGCATTTTTGTATTTGTTTGCTGCTCCACTCTTCATTCCTGCGCCCCCGCTGAGAGGCTCCACTCCCCCACATGCCTTTTTCCTAGGTGGAGCCTGATGCCCCGACTTCTCCAAACTGAACTGCCGGCGAAACACACGGACGAGATTGGACCGGGACCAGCAGTCGGTGGCACAGATCTGGGACGCAGCAGATCTTAGAGGGACTAAAAGCAGAAAGGAGCTTTTTTTTCTTTCTGGCGGGGAGGGACGCTTCAGTTCGGCTGTGCAAAGCTTCAAGAAAGATGAATTCGTTCGTCCTGATGTCGCTTTTTGTCACCGTGATCGCCGGAAAGTCACCTCGGCTCAAATTTGTTGTGCACGGTGAGCAGCTGCTGTATTCTTTGAATATTGTTTGGTTTTTTATCACAAGTCATTCAACCAAATATGTACCCATGTTGTATTAATCCGTGGTATGGATGTAGTAGGCAGGGAATGAATACATGAATGAGTGAATGGGTGGATGACTGTCGGAGTGGAGTCATGAGGTGATGTAGCCGGCTATTTTCCATTTCTTCTAATTTAACCGATGTGGCACTGTGCTTTGCCAAAGATGCGCCAACAGTAGGCTTCCGATAAAGCCATATTGGCGATGCTAACCCCAGATTCATCTCTTAACACCGCCCTCCCTCCACCGACCGAGTAGTAAATTACGCTCTACACCACCCGGGCCCCGCACACATGTTCACGAGCTCTGCTCTGGACGAACAGTAGGATCTCAGTGATAGTAATAAGGGATCTTTTTTTTTTAAATATGAAAAGTGGTGTCTTTGTGTGTTTATTTGTCTCTTAAATGTCTCAGTTGCTTTGTTTGGACACATGCACAAAAGTGATCCACCTGGATCCGATCCTCGCATTGCCGCTCGCCTTTTTTGGCAACTTCTGTGGTTGTGCTCTGTTCGGTTGTTCTCCAAGTTCACTGCGTGCTTGTTTTCAGATGCACCATGGCTGCTTGTTTGTCAGTTCACGGTGCCCAGGCTCTAATTGGTGACACGTCCCCCCCTCCCGCTCCCGCTTCCTCCAGACGCACCGAGCGCAATAAAAGCAGAAGCGCTCAAAAACAACCTCTGCTCTGGAACATGGCGCCCGTTCGACCTCAACACGCCGCGGAAGCTGTGGCCTTTACACACCCGCCCGCAAAGCATCATTACTATGAAATATGACTCTTTAGAGGTTGACACAGTCATTGTAGCTCCGCGTCCTGGCGGAGCTGCAATGCGGGACACGGCAGCTGCTTCACACTGCAGCAGAGTGGTCGTGCGTCTGCTACCCAGCTTTGGTGTAGCAGACGGCTTAAATGCACATATACATGTATCTAAACACAGAACGGCAAAGGGGGAGAAGGGAACGGGAGCGCGATGAATGGAAATTTCCAAAGCAACTCCTAGTTATCAATTCCAGTCACGCCTTTTTACACCTCACACACTCCTCTAATGGATTCAGCAATCAATGGGGATGGGGGCTGTGTGTCAAGGCATCTGTATCTGTATCTCCCTCCTCCCCACAGATGAGCACAGTACAAAATGCACAAAATGACGGGCCGGACGTGCGTGTCATATTAATCACATTCATTATGCAATTCCAGGGCTGGCTGTAAATATGTATTGTTAGTGCACGCGCACACAGATTGTTCGGGTACAAGATGGTCAGAGGTCATTCGGCAAAGACGCAGGGGGAGCCTGAAAAGACAGAGGAAGTAGGACAAACAGAGTGTGATAAACTATCAGACGTACAGAGAACCATGAGAGACATCGAGTTTGACAGGATCAAGGAGAGACAACACATTAGCTCACAGCTAATTTGCTACAGCTGGATCCTAATATCTGAACATTTTTAAAGTTCCGAGATGCTTTCAGCTGACATTTAGCTGGAGGCCTAAACACATCAATTCAAAACCCTCGTGGTCCATATGTAAATAAAAGCTGAGGAATTGGTTGGTGCCAAACCAAACAGACCAGACAGGCTTCAAAAACTTCTAAATTAAAAACCTTAAACTTCCCTTCTGCTATTCTTTCCAATCTCCATAATGTTTTATTCATGTAGAATTGGAAACTATACCCCCAAAACAACATCTGTGCATTACTCCGTTTTTTCATTAGCACAGTTCTTAGTGCAATTAGGAATTTGTTTCTTTCAAAGTGGCTGTTTAAACTTCATTTAAAGAAATGCATGTTCTTTTGAGAGTAAGGTAACTATCCAAGCCTTGAGTTTAATGAAGCCTTAAAAAATGTAGCCCAAAAACGAGGCTGTGGTTCTTTGTTCCTGAGAAGCTGACCTTTTAAAAATTCAAGAATTTCACTCTGCAGCAACGATGGAACGAGGAAAAAGAGTAAGGAGCACAAACACTGACAAGTTGGGATTTCAAACTACAACTGTCACCGTCTGAAGTTTCACTTCCGCCTCTGGACTTCTGAAGAACTCTTTGTTCCCTCTGCCATCAGACTCCTAAACAGCTGACAGGAGTTTGCAACCATGAACATAACATAACATAACATAACTGTTACACAGACACAACTGCTCACGAATTACATTTTGTATTTGCACACAAATTGTCTTGAATTGCACTACCGCACTGAGAACGGCACTACCTCACTTTATTGCCTACTCAGAACTGCACTACCTCACTTATCGCCTTTTTTTTTAAGAACTGCACTACCTTATTGCTCTTATTTGCTTGCTCTTATTTTTTTACTTTTTTTAATTTCATTTGTATTTTATTTTATTTCTATTTTTTGTATATTCTCATCTTCTTTACTGTGTGACATTCAGAGTGGAGGGCAAAGTAAGAATTTCATTGTACAGGGAAACATGCGTTCTATCTGTGCATATGACAATAAACACTTTGAATCTTTTGTTTTGAAATTATTACTTCCTGTTCTACCCTTCTACAGTGCCCCCAGCTGTACCGTCATTATCAGTTTAATTGCTTTCACCTGTGTCTCCCTCTCTCTATTTAAGCAGCCCAGATTCTTTCTCTGATTGCCAGATCACTTTGTGTTCACGCGCACACTTTTGCTGGGATCGAACCACAGACCCTATAGTCTGTGAACGACTGCCTTACCAATTGAGCTACGGTCGCCCCAATGTGACACTTGAAAATATTTAAGGGACAGAATAAGAAACCGTTTAAACGATTGTACGTTCTGTTCGGGCTGGGCGCTTTTGGTGGGTTAAAGAGGTGGGACGACACCTAAACACGAGGAAAAGGTCAGGAATAAAACGGGGAGGAGCTTAACTCAATCGATTATTTTAAATGTCCTTTGCAGAGTTGTCTTAAACTAATTTCTGTGAAACAGCGTGTTGCCCGGCAAAACCTTTTTATATTTTATATATTTACATTTTTTTAAACCGTTTTCTCAATCACCTTCCATCACACCCAAAAAGATTGCTCATGCTCAGATTTACACTGTCGGCGTGCTCTGATTTCCTGTGCTCCACCTCAAACCCTTCTCCTTGCTCTCAGGTGCTGCTACACCCCTGTAAAACTTCTGCTCTTAAATCTCTGTGCTAACATTTAGTTGGCTTTTGTTTTTTTGGCAAATTACCTTAGATGACCCTATGTTGACCACTCGTGTAACAGAGGGTGGGCAGAAAGCAACAAGGAGGAAGAATCTTCTGTCTGGTGTTATCATGTAGCATTGTCCTGTTTAGCTACAATGAGTGAACACAGAGAAGCTCATGGCTGCTGTTTTACGTTACCAGAATTCGACCATGACCCTTAAGGAGAGTCAAACACATGATATCACATCTGGGCTAGCCACTGATTCATTAGCACCAGCAACTAAATGCAACCACCCATTAAACATTTCCTTCATGGTTCTTCACGTTCTCCAAGATTTCCTGTGTCATGATTTATTATTTTTTTGTAAGCCAATCCCACAGTTCACAATTTCTCTGCTTCCCTCATCAAAGTCCAGTTTGTTTCTTGGCTTTTGGATTGTGGCAGAAAGTAAGCTCTTTGATAAATGAAAGTATGTAATGAGATGTGTTTAACAAAATAATCTTCACAGATGAACACCACTTGTATCAAGTTGAAGATTGAATACACTAAACCCCTAAACCTCCAATTTGTAATTTGACTTTGCACGCCAACCTCTTTCCTGTTAGCGGGACCTGATCTAGCTTGAGATTATCAGTTACCACAACAGCCTCAAAGTTTAGCATTATGATGCATAATGTTTGTGACAACCTCTGTAGTCGCATTTACGCCTTGTTAGCAATTGCTTTTTTAAGACATGAATATAATAAAATGTGAATCCTTAGTTAAGCATCCAACTAAAAGTTGGAGTTCAAGTTCTACGTGATCATAGCATAGTTTCATCCATAAAACTCACCAACACTCTCTTCTTTCAACATCCCAGCTGGTATCTTTGTTTTCTAAAGACTGCTGCAGAGTTCAGCCCTCTCTGTCCCGCTGTTATTCCAGACATGTCTGAACTTGCTCGGCGTAATCTTCTTTAAAGGCCACTATAAATAAATACTGGATGAAATATTGGACAAAACGAGGTTATTAGATATTTTTTTTAAAACTTAAACAACAAACAACAATACAGCTTTTCAGGGCAGAGTTTTATCAATGATCTGGAAGTTTGGGTTTTACTTTACTTTTTTCTTTGGTAGGTGGGGTATCAGACCTTTGTGGTTATAGAAATAATAACAACACATATGGTAACAACTAAAGCTGCTATTATGGAATTGCCTAACGTTGGTTTAATTGCCAAAAAAGATCCTGGTTTGTGTTAAAATAAGTGCATCCTGAAGCTTACAGGATCTTTGTCATCATGGTTATAGTGGCAATCACATGGCTATGGGACAGTAACGGATGTGAAACAGCGTGTCACTGAAATCCTGCTCTTGTAGGAACATCAATGTACAATAGCTGTAAACCTTTATACACTGAGTACATTAAGTGGAATACTAAGAGACATTATGATGTTGATGTATGATGAAATATGAGCATTCGACTCCACAGTTATGTCAAGCATTGTATCACAATGACCACAGACGTCAGTAAAGTTCACGCATGAGAAAACAGAAATATTTAGAAACCAGTATCTAACCAAAATTATTTCAACTTTATTTTTAATGGTCATACAAATAATTGTCACCTTGTGTCTATGAAGTGTTTTGTGTGGTGGTCCTAAGAGCTCACATCACTGCAAATCGAGAAAACATATGCAAGTAGCCAAAACACCAGCTAATTAAAAAAAAAAAAAAACCCGCTAACTGTCCGTCAGCTTTTAGTGGCCCCTGGAGGCATTGCTATGACAGTCGCGTACAATGGTTCCGCGGCACACTAAAAGTGACGGACACACCTGAGTTACCCTTTTTGCCAAAGTTTCTGACACAAATTTGCCGCAGCGGACTCTCCCTCTGTGTGTTGGGAAATTCGCTGAGTAACAGTAAGTTTTTTTTTTGTTTTGTTTTGTTTTTTTAGATTTTTTTCTAACCTATATTGCTGATGAATATTGTTAACCTAGTATTAGCGTTTTGCTAATTATGCTAACGAAACGTATGTGCACCGTTGACAGGTGCTTTTTAGTTGCACATTTCTGTTGTCGTCTGTGCTCCGTGCAGCGCGTTTCTCAGTTTGGTTGTGTCGTAGCTTTTTGCAGTACGTTTCTTAATGTGCACCTGTCTTGTTTTTTGATTTGCTTTTCTAATTTAGTTATAGAAAATTACTTTTCAATTTGCAGTCTTTTGAGCTCTCATGGCCACCATACATCTAGTTTAACAAACCGCGCTTTCGATCGTCTTACAATAAAACTAGAAAACAAACGTTATCATAAGCTCTTTAGCCGAAGTAACACCCTACACTATTTTCTATTCAGCTTCTGACATTCTTTGAGCTCGATGTGGGTCTGTCAAACAGAAGATTAACCTTGCCTCTGTCGGCTGGCTCAGCAGAGGCTGTGAAGCGGTGAACATCTGCCGCTTAACTTCCAAAGCAAATACTCATAGCAGTGTCTCAATGTGCTTTTCCAGCTACAGGTTGTTCCACTGTCAAGCCATGAAAAGGAAGATGCACATTCTTACATTAGTCATCAGCAACATTGGCCTTTCTTGCACATTATTCACTTCCTTGTGAAGTATAAGCCTCATCAATTAGATTCCCACCAATAAGAGAGACCCCTGTTTCCATAGAAACGTAGATGGTTGGCTAGCAACCTGTATCACTGATCACCACCACCACTTCATCCTGGTTTTGCTTTTTTCTACGTCGGGGCTGATATATTGAAACATATCATTAGTCTTTTTTTATTTGTACTCATAATTATTATTGATAATTATACCTGAAAATAGAAAGAACTTGGAGATTGAAGCTTTTCAATGCCCCCCCCCCATAGCACTCTCTGTAACTATTCCTACACTCATATCATTACTTTTTTTTAATGTTTTATTCACTGCTCCCAAAAATACATAGCATTCATTGTTCAAATCCATACATGATGTATATTTACTGAATGCAACCAAATCATTTAAATAGTAGCTGTAGTTAATGTATTTCTTATCTCAGGAACAGTTGCAGTGTAGGTAAGTGTGAGTCTGATTGGACGTGTGATTCTATCCGAATGTACTTTTGAGCCTTCTGGAGGTGTCTGGAGTGTAATTCAACCAAGCATCTGTGATGGGATTTGCCCACATGATTATGTCAGTGGTATTTTTGCTTCCAACCAAATGCCCTTTTCCTCCACCAGCCAAGCCATGCTTCTGTAATGGCTTCCTGTTTTAACTAAAACCACAAAGAGCAGTGATGTTGGATCAGGTGTTTTGGTAAATGAAACCACTTCATAGCCAGGACTCCTCATGTCGGCTCCTGCATTGACTACAGATTAAATGGAGATTAAAAAAAGAGGGGTTTGACTCTTCTATCAGGGCTTCTAGTCTTGATTTGATCTGCCCGAGGAGCTTAGGCTGGCTAAATCTGAATCATCTTTTGAAATGACTTTGTAAAACCCAATTTTAATTTCATGCATAGACCTTTTGTTATTGTATTTGACCTGTAGGATTTTTTTTCTTTGTTTATTTGCTTTATTTGACATATTCTTAATTACAGTAATTATTTTTAGCAGCAGAAGTATTGTTAGGTTTATAAAATCTGAAAAGGTGGGTGCTGTTGGCTGTTTGTTGAATAAACCAATGTGAGTTTGGTTCATTTACATGAATTAAACTTTATTGCCACAGAGCATATTTTAATTGCAGAAGTTCAAGCATATATTTTAAAAATAAACAACTCCCGGAAATCTCTTGTCTGCTAGTCCTAATTTACTTTTTTCTGACCCACAGAGAGCTCCAGGTTTCATTTCAGCAAACCTGAGAACTACATCAGCATGTACCATCCGGAAGGCACTAACAAGCTGTATGTGGGTGGCCAGGCGATGGTCTACGTGTTGACTTTTACTGACAGAGGGGTCCATGACGAGCAGGTACACTTTTCTTTTTGCTGATTTTGTTCTAATGGGATGCTTGGGGCGATTGAATCTGTCAGCTTCAGGCTGTCTTATTGGGGGAACCACTCTGCTGCCAAGTAGAAAGGAGTTACACGAGATCACTCACCAATGACCAGCTAAATACTGCCAAGTCTTTAAGTCAGTCCACTTTAAAAGCCATTTTGGCAGCTTACTAGGGTTTGTAGGTGCTGTTGGTACAGAAAGATGAGGCTGATTGGTAAAATGAGCATTAGGGACCTGGAGGTTGAGGAGTCAGACCTGTAGACTGTTAAGTCATTTTTTTAAATACAGCCCAAAAATGGTAATTTGCTCTAAGATTTGCTGCATTGATTTTTCAGAAGCGCACTGCATATAGAATGAAATTCTTTCAGTGTTATGCTGGTTGTTAAATGCGGAGCTGGGAGGAAACAGCTAGCCTGGCTCTCGCTAACTGTTTAGTAACAATCAACCATTTATCCATTGACCCAGTTCTCCACAGGTCACCCAGACCATGGGAAGTTATTTCACTTGTTTTTGCCAGAAATCCACACACAAGTCACCATAAGACCACAACTGGAGTTTTGAAATTTGTCAAACATTTTAATTAATGAGCTTTGGACGTGCACAAAGATGTGTTTTCCGTCTCCTAAGTGAAATGCATTGTGATTTAAATAAGTGAACAATTAAATAAGTTGCGGTAGGCAAATAAAAAAATATATATTCCCCCACCACTACCCCCACATTTCCATGGCTGTTTTTTTTAGAGCTGTGGGATGAAAACAAATATAGTTCCTCGTCCCGCTGTGTGGGTGACACAGTGAGCTGGAGAGGGCAGCCAGAGCTCTGAGACCGCCGACCTGCTGCTGACCCAATTTAGCAACTGAGATTCAGTGAAGGCCCAGGAAGTTGGGTCATGCATACATTAATGAGGAAACACTTATCACTCTCTCTGTGAGCAGACAAAAACCATAATGTCAGCATAGGCTTAAGATTCCACAGTACGTGGGCTACAGTGTCAGCAACGACAAACCCAACAAATTGAAGAGACTATAAGCTCAGTGTTTCATCCAAATACGATGTTTCAGAATGTTTGCAGGCTCACTGTTGGATTCTCTTCAGTGAAGACGTATAAGCAGGTGGAAAAACTGCAAGCGGTGATGTGTTTGACAGTGATGGAGTTTATTTTTTTAATCCTGGATGGTTTGTTGTTTCTTACTCACACAGCAAGGTGACATTTTGTCAGCTTGGGTTATTTTGACTGCAGGTTAGTGTAGTGGAGCCTAACGGTGGCAAAATAAAAAATTTCAAATGTAAAAAAGCTGTGCGAGTAAATGTCAAATCTTGGTGTTTGCCACACAGAATGAAAGACTGGACAATTGTAGAGAGCGAAAGTTATCAAGGGGTCAGTATTCTCTGACATCTCATTTGCAATTGAGAGAAAAAGGGTTGTTAAAATAAGGAATCCAATGCTCAGAATACTGTGAGAATAATTAGATTCTGCCTCTCTTTCAATGCCCATCACCGCCTTCACATACACGGAGTAAGTTTTGTGTTGCAAGGAATTGTGGGAAAATGTGGAGGCGGGTTGAGTGAAATGAAGTAAAGAACGTAAAGCGCAGATGTAACAACAAAAGGATGCAGTGAACATCAGCACTTCTGGCTGACGAGGTGGATGTTTTCTGTGAGGCGTGTGTGTTAAGCAGCTGCAGAAGGGTCAGTGTTTTCATGCTGGAAAACAGAGCAGCGTGAAAGGACTTGGCACAAACTAAACACTTCTTCCTCCCACAGATCCCAGTGGCATCTGATCTGACTGCAATTGATACCTGCAAGGCGAAGCCGGCATCACTCGAGGTAGAATTACATCGACCCTGTCAGCACCTCTGCCATTGCTGTGCACCTTTTCCCTCGACTATGGGTGTATTATTATCAGTATCATCTTGTTTCCCGTCATCATCATCATCATCATCATCATCATGTGTAGTTCCACTACAATATGGTTAGTGCTACAACGTTCAGTTTTATTTAATTGTGTAGTTGGGTTAAATTTTTGCAATCACACAAAAAGAAATAAAATGCTAGTTTATGTAGAGCAAATACACCAAACCATGCACAGATGAGTGAGACGGTGCTAATTGCAGTGAATAATTCTATGCTATTCTGTCGAGTCTGAAAAGATGCAGGATTTTATTGATAGCGATACATACAACTTACAAAATGGGTCCAAGAACGTAGCAACACTTCAACTGAGAGTTTAAATAGTTAATGCTGGTAGAATCTGCTAAATTAAATTAGCTGCTTGTCATTGAAAATAAGAAAGTCGAGTTGTTTTCAGCTTTTATTTATGCTGTATGTAGTTTTATAAACTTATGTACTTATATGATTACAATTATTGTTTAAACTTTTCTAGCCATGAACAAATTTTATGTTTGACAGCAAAAAGGGAATTATTGAACATTTATCTGCTTGGTCAACTGTAATAATCCACTGGAAGTGTTGATTGTGGCCACATGATTTATGTATGGATCAATTCCACTCAGCAAGTGAACATACCAGTATTTCAACTAGTCCTCCAACCTAAACAACTTCCCTGTCATACACCACAAGGCCAGCCCACAGTCAAAATGTTGAAATTTGACCCCTTTGGCTCCAGGCAACAAAATGGTGGCTGCCATCTCTTGCAATGGCAGCAAAATTGTGTCTAGCATAAACATGTTTATCGTCTTTAACATTCCAAAATGCTGGAGTGCAACTACTGTATGCACACATGGCTGATTGCTTGGGTTTAGGCACAAAGACACGGTTGTTATGTCAAAGTTAGGCTTAAAAAAAATAACCCATCGCATAAAACCAACAAACAACGTTGCATAGAGGGAATTTCTGCTAGAAATAAAAGCTTTTTATTTACCTGCCACAAATAAAAATGTAGCTTGGAACATTTCACAAAGGGCAAGGATGGTCAGTTTACAGGCTAAATACAACAAACACCCTTTGCACTAGGACAATAGATTGTTGACTGGTGTTTTCCTTTATCCATCAGCCCTAGAACTATAGGCTATAAGACATTTAATAATAGTGTCTTTGTAAAGCAATTATTCCCACGTTGAAAATGCGTTTTATATCTCTGTGCCATGTACAGCAGCTCCTGTAACACACAGTCTCTACATGTTTTGTGACACGAAAAAATATGTTGATTTAATCACAAACATTATTATTTTAACACAATTTATGAGAGTATATTTTTTTTTATTAAAAAGTGTCTTAAATCAGTAAGTTTTATCTTGGAAATGTGCATTTAAGTACGTGGTGGCACAGCTCCCCCAAATTACTTTTTAGACAAAAGATCAATTGCTTTGTGGCAAAGCTGACTAGACGTGTATCTGGCATCTTGAAATGACATGTCTCAGGGTGGCTCGTCGGGGACAGTCTGACTCCTGACAAAACCTGTTTGAAAGTGATGTTGATGCAGAATCGGGGCTTTGAAAGCTGCCCTTTCTTTTCCGAACAGATTTGCTATAGTTGCATTGCATCAAAGACCACTTATACCATAACTTCTCACCACCCTTTAGTCTGCAGTCCAGCAGTGTGTGTCAGGTTTAACACAGGCCCCACATGAATGGAGTCTGTGGAACCATTAGCATGTTGTTATTAGGACTTTGGCTAATAATTTCACTATTTATCATTGCCACCCATATTTAAGCTAAGACCTGCCACCATCATGTGCATACATATAAAAACTGTTACTGTAGTTGTGGCAAAAAAATTATAAGGGCAGTGCCTTTCATGAACAAGAGTCCAGAGAATCTGCCAGTGGCAGATGGTGGGAAATGAGAATCTTCAGAGTGATTCTGAGCAGTAAATCTTTTCCAATAAAGTCAATGGTGCTTGGAAGGAGAATAAAGGACAGGAGGCTGGAAGATCCTTCAGGGTTGGCACCCACAGAGTTTGTGGATACCATTACCACGGGTGGCATGAAGCACACCTCATTTCATAGAGATATTCACGGTGTTGTGTGTCTGTTGATGGACAGTTCCAGGGTGAGCCTCAAAAACAGTCACACTAAAATCAAACTTCCTAAATAAAGTTGATCCTGACACACAAGTCATTGTCCTAAAAAAACAAACAATTTTCAACTCTCATTATGCCTCCTTCAAGTTTAGAATAAGTACAGTGAAGTTTGCTAAAAGGGCCCTGCTCTGATTTTAGTAAGCTGGATAATGTCCTTTGTAGCTCTAAAAAGGTTCTAGAGGCTAAAGTGGCTTTTGAAGGGCTCTATTAAATGGAATCGCAATAAGAGACGGCCCCCAGCCCCCCCAAAAACAAACTCTATAGTCTGTGCAAGCAGGCATTGAATATTTACACTGGTGTAATTAGGCAGCCCTGTCTTTACATTATGTTCCTGTGCAAATAAGCTGCAACTGCAAATATCTAGATTTTGCAGAACAACATTCAGTGTGTCTGACTACATGGTTATTGCATCGGTGGTGTTGATGTCTGACGACGTGCACAAATCAACGCAAGCTACACAAAGTCACCATTTTGCATACGCAAACCTGCAGCCTAACAGGTTCCAGACACACAGACGCACTTTCACAGCCTTAATTTAACCCCCGGAGAAATGGGGACATTCTGCGATACCTTTTTGTAGAAAATTGTCTCAACTCAAAGTACTTCTCAAAATAAGAATAAAATAAAATTATACAAAGTATGTACATATACACACTGAAAAAAAAGACTCAGCCTACCCACCCGCCTACTCCTCCACCTACACACATTTGCACAAGCTCTGTTGTTTTGTACAATTAGATGCATTTCTTCCCATTTTCACGTCAGAATTTGTAAGTTACAAATTTTCTGTTAATCGTAATTAGGGCCAGAATTTGCCCCTTCACGTTGCCCACCGTCTTCACTCGCATCCTCCATTTATTAACGTCTTGGGGGGATAGCAGACTATTTTGTGTACTTAATGAATAAGTGATGCATATGGAGTGTTGCAGCGTTGTACTGTAGGGCTAAACCTCCTGTGTGCTGGCTGCCAAAATCATTCAGAGCGTGGATCGCCTCCAGTTCTTCTTTAATCTCTCTCTCTCAGAATCTGTTTTGTGCTGCACTGTACTCACGCTTTGTTCCTCTATCTCTCTGTTCCACCTTCCTCTGTTTGTTTTTCCTCAATCCCTTGGTCTCTTTGTGTCGCCTCTTTCTCTCTAATCACCGTTGCACATACACTGTCTCTGTCTCTCTTTGCATCTTTAATCCCTCTCCCAATCTGTCTCCCCCTCTTGTTTCTGCCTCATTTTTCTGTCTTTTTGTCTCACTCATCGTCTTTCTCTCTCTCTCTCTCCCACAGCTGGAGTGTGATAATTTCATCACCGTCATTCAGAAAGTAAATGACACATTCCTCGTATGTGGGACAAATGCTGGAAGCCCCAGGTGCTGGATGCTGGTAAGAGTCTCTTCAGGCAAAATCCTTAAAATGCTCGAGTCGTAACAATCCCAAGATCAATTGCAATTAGCATTCATTTGTTCGGTCTCTTATTTCTTCAACTGGTTAGATGAAGGCCGGAAGTTATTAAATGCCAGGGAGGATGTTTGGACTTGATAATGCATGTGTGCCCCCGCAGATAACATTTCTGAACTCTCAGATGAAACTATAAGGTATAAAATGTGTAATAAACTGGATCTAAACTGCTCTACTTCCACCAGACTTAAGCATCTCCTCCCTCCCTCTGCAGGTTAATGACACAGTGCTGACTGATGTCCAGGGCAGCGGGCAAATAGCGTCAGCCTCCGATATCTCACCGAATTTCCCTTCCCAGAGGTCCATTAGCTTGTCTTCAGGTAATAAATGCAGCGCAAAAAGTACACGTCTGGTTGCAGAGGTACAACCGGGAGCCATTTCATGGGAGGGAAAAGAGAAAGAGACACTTTCACTCATGAATCAACTGAATTTGTTCCAAAATGTTGCAGTCGTACAACGCTGGTACAAAGAGGCTCAAACACAAAGTGCCTAAAGAAATAATGAATAAGGCAACTGAGGAGTAACAAAGAATGCAGCAGCTTTGCTTGATTGATGTCTTACTATGATCCATTTCATAAGAAAAAATGTCACCATTTCAAACATGTCCCTTTTTTTTTTTTTCCCAAGGTGTCACTTTTTCAGATGCCTCTTATTTTGGAACAAAACCAACTTCAGCTCATGAGAGACACTTCTCAGGCTCCCATCAGCAGATCTGTCTCTTATTACCACTCTCTATTCATAACATGCAAATGAGTAGATGCTTTTATCCAAAGTACCTGACGTTATATTTTAAGAGCCAATGCTCCACGAGAGTTGTATTAGCAGATTTTAATCAATCGTGTAGTACCTTTGAAACATATGTTCTGCCTAGAGCACAAATGAAAATCTGTTTCTTTTTCATCGAGTACATTTTAGGATTGAAATGTATGCATCACATAGTTCTTCAAAGGAATAAGCCCAGTTACAAACACACAGTCTGTGTGAGTTGAGACTTTACAATAAAACAAGCCTCTTGAATGATATCGAGCGAGCAATGCACCTCACTACACAACTGAGTCAAAGCTTTATCCTACAGCAGGACAGCAAACTTAAAAATCACCGAAAATCAAAGGGCTTGACAGCGTTTACACACCCCTGACGCTTCATCCACGTGAAAACAGACTGATCTAACGCACAGAAACCACAGATAGGGCCTACATGACCTCGGAAAAATTGGCCTGAAGGTCGGATTAAGCTGACAAAGGCTTTAAAAGAGGATCTATCTGTCTTTATCTGACACTCAGGCCACGGACGGTTTGAAAGACAATGGCCCCCCCCCTCGGCCCAAACAGGACAAGGGCCCCCGCACACTGCTTCTATGTGTTTTTAGTGATTTTATGTCTAATTTTAGAATTTATTTTTAGTGATTTGTGTCATTTTTTTTTGTCATTTTGCAGCATTTATTTATCATGTCTGTTTTAATTGTTTTGTGTGTATTTTGTAAGGTTTTATTCGATTTTATAGTTGTTTTTGTGCCTCTGTTGGTCGGTTTTGGTAATTTATAATTTTTGCACCTTTTTGTGGTAGTGAATGTCATTTTGTGTCTTTTATCTGAGCTGTATCAAACAAGAAAATTACCAGGAACCTCAGAGGCTCTAGTCTACAGGTCATACGACCTCTTAGCACATTAAGTGAAAAGAGTTGCTTGAAATTAAACAAAGCTTTTTCCGTAGTTACAGTTCGTGATGAGCGATTGACAAATAGTCTGTTTTAGAAATCCACTAATGCAAATCCCTCGTTTGTAGAGGCACTCAGAAATTAGCGAGAGGTTAGTTTTGCGCCGCAGGACGCTCTTCCAGCTGGGAATCGATTGTTGAGGCAACGAGCCGACCCTCAGCCTGCTAAAATACCAATCAGGCTTAATTAGGATGTTAGTGCCACAGTTTCAAATGCTTCGCCCTCTGTGTTGCTATGGAGAAAGAGATCTAAGTGGGTTTTAAAGAACGAAGTGATTGGTAGTTGCTCATTGGTGCAGTCAGCTACTATGCCTTGATGTCTTCTTTGCTCTTGCACTCCATTTCCTCCTGTGTTTTCATTCTGTCTGGGCCTCATGGGCTTGGTTTCTTTTCTGTCTTCACTCTCCCTCTCTGTGTTTAATGTTTTCTCTCTGTGTCTTCCTCTTCTCCTGCACCAGTCAGTTCCCTTCTGTGCTGCTCCTATCTCCCTTCCTTTCTCTCTGAACCTTGTACCCATCCATCACAGTCACATCTTCCTTTTCTCTTTTTTTTACCCACTGTTCTCAATCTCCTTTTTCCCTCCTTGCTGTCTCAGATGGGAGTCTTTATTCTGCTATGTCGTCGGTGGGAGGTCACGCCGGCTCGATCCGCCGTACGTTTGGCTCCCAGAAACTCCTGAAGACAGAGAACATTTGGCTGCTGAGTGAGTAGGAGGAATGGAGTCATGCAGAAACTGTAAAGATTTAGACTAACAAATATGTAGATGGTGGGTGGTAAATCATCCACTATCATTCCCATGGGAAAAATTGCATGTGGGTGTTTTTATGTCTTGGGTCATGATTTTTAACAGCAGTGAGATCAGCCATTTAATCTTCTCACAATATCATTTTAATGTACAGTTTAACATTAGCACTACAGTATTTCTTTAAATATAGTGATGTCATCATGAAGTAATCCTACAGTTGCAGATAATATTGCTTATTGCTTAGTGTGTCTACAGACATAATGTATTTATATCTCATTGCCAGATCCACAGTTTGCGGGTGCTGCCATAATCCCATCTTTGCAAAAGTTCAAGGAGGAGATCTACTTCTTCTTCAGTGAGATCAACAAAACGGCCAGAGTGGATGAGGAGCCATACAGGGCCCGCATAGGTCGAATCTGCACGGTAAAAAAATCCCATTTAATTTTCCTGCACGGTGTTGCAAATCCAGATTTTTGCATGAGTTCAAGCTTCTTAACGTCTCAAATTGTGGCGCTTTTTACATAATTTTGACACCGCGATATAGATGCCAGGGTTATGTTTCGCTAAGAGAAAACTTGTTAAAAGATAAATTACATAAAAGCAAACCAGTGCACACCCTGAAAATGGCACATATGTTTCTTCCTTACTCTAATAACCACAGGCGCTAATTTGTGTTACGATCATAGTTAAAGAGCACAACGACTCACACTAGATTCAAACCCCGGTCTCCTGTGGGAAAATCCTGTGTCTTGATGTACGAAGCTTTTTCACTTTACATAGTACGTACTTTGTTTGAGGTATCAAATACTGAAGCATCAGGGTTTCCATTGAACTTCACTTCTATTGAATCACACCCCCTACTCACTCATCCCCTCCTCCATATGTAATGTACACTAAGTAGTTCAGCCAATAGTGAGCAGACCATTTACATTTACTAACTGTTGTCATGTTGCTTCATCACAACAGATGTTTTGAGTTGTGCAACAGCAATTTTCCCCTCTAAAATGGAGAGCATCGCTTTGTGTGATTGTTACCAGAAGGTGTTCGACTTTTATTGTTGCACCGTGGGACACTTTGAGTGCACAAAACAGTGGATAGATTTACACACTCGACATGGTTTCGGACACAGTCAGAGGTTCATTTTTACTATGTTTTCAATTCTGGAAAGTCAGACAAAGCATAAAATGATATTTAGTTTGCTGCTCTGCTGATCTTCTAAGCATCTAGTATTTCCTAACGCTGTCATCTCAAAGCAGGTGTATCCAATCAACTGTCAGCGGTAAACAGCCGCTGCCCTGGGTGACTGATTACTAAAGATGTAGAATAAAGGCATCAAATCAAGCTTTTGTGTAGCTAAGATACTCGTGGAGTTTCTTGATTAGCTGTTTAAATAGATATTTCAGTTTTGTTACTTAATGCTGTGCTTGCTGGAGGAGTTCAATAAAAAAAAAATAAAAAATTCTGTATAAGTATATATTCTGAAGTGCATTAGAAGTCCTGGTCAAATATGCAGAAAAATGCTGATCTGACTGCCTGGTGGTTCTTGCTTCATGCAGACATGAAAGTAGTTTAATGTTGTCATCAAGTCTCAACAGGAAACCAAATGTGCAATGAATATTTCCCCAAAACACCGAAGTTCAGGCCTTGTTTAGCCAGGAAATTGTTAGCCTCAGAGATATTGTCTTAGCTTCAGTCAAAAAATCAAAAGAACACACCTGACATCCAAGAAAGGGGTTTTTACAGTAACAGGACCTTTTCTGCTTTTCTTTGCTTCGGATTTGTTTCTTATTTTTGTGGAAAAAATGTTGTTTGAGGGACCTGGCACAGTGAGGCTTTCTACTTTTGTTTTTCTGTTAAGTTTCTTTCGTTAATTAAATGCGCTGTGCTGTATATGCCAACTTGTCTTGGGTTCTACCTTGAAAAACAAACAATGTGCTTTGAAATTGCTGCAGGGCATCAACTGTGTAACAAACCCAGACGTGCTGATTCCGCCGTTCTACAGATTTTGTTCTACACTGAGCTACAAATATCTTGTAGCTGCACTGAAACCTCAGAGACAGAAAAGCTCTATTAGTTTTCCCAGGGTTATGGGTCGGGTTCTTATGTTTTCAGAGGACAGTAAATACATTTTAAAATGGAACAATCTGGCTGCACTTTAGTTGTCAAAGCTCTCGTATGTTACTTGCAGGTGGATGAAGGAGGAATTAAAGCCCTGCTGGCCGACTCGTGGACCACATTCATGAAGGCCCGGGTGATGTGTGGTGCAGGCAACACTCAGCAGCAGTACAACAACATGAAGCAGGCGGTGGTGCTGACGGCACAGGACAAGAGGGGGGTCCTGTATGGCTTATTTTCCAACGCTTGGTGAGCTGGACCACCCTAATGTCTAACTGCACGGTGTAACTGGCTGAAAAGTAAAGAATACAAAACAGTGACTGACACTAATCCACCCACACAGCAGCACACACCACATACCAGCAGCACCTCCTGACACCCACACACCCACACACAAGTTTCTCAGGTCCAATTTAGCATTGTTACATTAGTTTATATTTCATTTAACTGAAGCAGTTGTTGGAGCAACCCACCAAATAATTGTCACAAAGTTAGCGAGACACAGATACACAACAGACTGGGATTTTCTGCAGGAGGATGCTGCCAACACTTTTGCCAAATGCATTACTTGTTAAATCTTTTCAAATTTTAAGCAAAAGTCATACTGAGTGCGGCAGTTTGAGAAATTTAAGATACACAAACGGGACCATACTGTAATGGTATGGAAGATATGATAGTTTGTCTCACTGCAGAACAATAGAAACACAGGAAACTGGATTATCATTCATTTCATTTCCACTTTACACAACACATTTCTTTTGTTGAACTATCACATTTGCGTTTTTCCTGAAGTTCATCGCAATAGTGCACAAAAAACAGATAATTTAAAAACGGATTGCACAAATTAGTGAAAGGTAGACGTTACTGTGTAGCGTAAGAATAAGAATCCTAGTCCTCTTTCTTCCTTCTTCCTGATGTTGCAGCTTTACTTTGCTCTTTGTGCTTTGCCGCAAACTGCACAGCCTTTCAGGTAATAGTTATTATAAAATTATGACAAATGAGAAGGTTCCAACACTTTCTAATCAAGAAGAAACTAAGTGAATTGTCTGACTGTTTAGAGGAGTGACCCTCATTTAAAAGCCGGTACAAGCCAAAACTGAAAATGGTGAGGAGCAGTAATTGAAGAGGCAGTAAGTAAAGTACGTTGCATTTACAATAATGACTTCCGAGAAGTTAAATTAGCAAGTAGTTGTTTCATGCTAAAATTGGTTGCGGGTATAAAGCTATTAAATAGTCATCTTGCTTCATTCTGCTGAATTGACTGTTACTGATTTGCCCCAAAAACTGCCACTGCACCTAATGCACTGACTTTAGCTTTGAGCTACTGACTGTGTCGGATAATGTGGTAAAATGATTTTTTTAAAAAACGCTTATAAAGTGCTTTATAATGTTGCTTCTCAATCATCCATTCACACAAACACTCACACACCGATGGCGGTGGCTGCCATGGAAGGTGCTCACCTGACCCACCGTGAGCAACTTGGGGGTTTAGTGTCAAGGACACATTTTCTCCTGCCTCTGCTTGTCTACTGTGCATACATTTAAAGTAGCTTCATGAAGTGCTGGGATACCAAATTTATGGCTCAAATTATGTCATTGTAAACAAAATCCTCCTATTATATGTTTTTGCAATTTCACTGTCTTCAAAATTTGCTTTGGTGTCTGACTGAACACCGAATAATGTGGTTATGCTTGCTGGGGATTATAGTTATTTACTGCTTTAGGGCCCTGAGTCATCTTCGAATTTCTAGCTTTGCCCCTGCATGTGCTGTTGTGGATGTAATTACTCCCTTATCTACCCTTGTCCAGGGGGAGAACAGTCATCTGTGCCTACTCAATTGAAGATATTGACCAGGCCTTCTCCACATCTAAACTAAAGGGCTACAGCAGTCAATTCGGAGGCAGCCGCCCTGGATTGGTAAGACAAGGCATCACATTTATCTTTTTTATAAAATTGAATCTGAAAAAACATCACCAAGAAAATAAAGAGATTGCATGACTTCGCACATCTTTTTTACAAGACGTGCTCACAACGGAGAGGTCATTATGAAGTCTGTGTCCAAGTGCTTTTTATTTATTCAAGTTGCCCGCCTGGTCCAAATCGACTACATCACCATCTCTTCACAGTGCGTCCGCAGAAACTCGACAGCAGGAGGTCACAACGATGTCAAGAACCTGGGGGTAATCAGATACCACCCAGAAATTGAGGATGTGATCCGGCCAGTGGGTGTGGCTCCACTTGACCTCCCCAGAGATGACCAAATCACACACACTGTGGCGGACATCGTGCTGGCGGTCAACGACGAGCACTACAGCGTCCTGTACCTTGGAACAGGTGTGTGTGCACGTACTGTACGTGTGTTGGAGTGTCTGTGTGAAGCAACAGGTTTCTAATGATTCTCCCACAGTCTACGGACCAATAACAGCTCTCGTGACCTGCAGGTGGTACATCCACAGCTGCAACCCCTCAGTACACAACCTTAAACCAGGTTTTTAAAGGTTTAAAGCATTAAGACGGTAAGATAAACCAACTGTGCAAAAAATAAAATGTGCATCTGACAGACATTTTCAAATTCCACATTTAAACTCGGCCCAGCAGTGAGTAAGGAAAACTGTCACAAGGTCCAAATCTATTTTGCTTAAAATCTGTTCAAATGATTTCTGGCCTTCACAAGACTGTTTCTATTTGATCATAGACACATTGCTGAGGCGCTGCTATTGCCCGTAGCAGTTACTTCAAAATTTGCCTTGCGCCTCAGGGAGATTACCATGGCAACCACCATAACTCATACACTCGTGTGTGCGCGTATCTAAAGTTCTCCAAAAGATGAGCGAGTGTTATCTCTCTGAGCACAGTTTTCCGTCGCTGAGGTGGATATGTGCTTGTCATTCACCGGGCATTTTTTGGGTTGGTTCTAATTTTAGTACCCAAAAAAACAATGTAGTGTGAAAGAAGACAGGATGATGGCCTCTCGCTGTGGGCTTTAAGTGTGTCACTAACAGGAGAGAAAGGATGGAGAGCTGTGAACAGTCTTGGCTCTCTGTGATGACCTAAAAAGAAACTAGAGCAGTTTGAGTTGCACTGGTACCTGAGGCCAAAGGAACAGGTTTTAATGGAGATTCACACTGACTATTCCCTGAGTTGTGTTTTTTCCCACTGGCACGTGAAGCATCATATGTTGTCTGTTACTCCCGAATGTTTCTGCAGCTTGGACCGAATATGAGTTTGAATCCATTCAAATCTCTCTTTTCTCCTGTTCACTGTTACACCGGCTGTAAATATTCACAGGCCCGCAACAAGCCAAGCTCATCAATCTGCATAATTGACACCCAACCATGTCTGTGTATCGCTGCATATGATAGTGAGAAGCTGCCTTCGTGAAAGAATCCAATATTTAGTGAGTGACGCAGACGGACAAACAGCTCAGCTTGATAGATAGCTGCATTTGAACCAATCAGGTTGAGAGGGAACAGAAAGTTGGAAGCCAGTGTCCACCTGGAGACCAGATACACAGCTCGAAGCACATTCATCTTGGTTAGCGCTAAGATATTAGTCTTCCCCGGTGATGGAAATTCCAATAAATACGCTCCACAAAGTTGAGGCCGGAGACGCAAACCACCCAGTTAATCTTGTGCAAGAAAAAAGCTGCGGCTGATATTAGTGAGGTACCCCCCAGAGAGGAAATATCAGTCTGAGTGTTAAACAATAAATGTCTATGAAGAGGATGAGCTCACTCTCGGTTAACGAGTAGTTAAACGCTGCATTCACATCTGCTCTTTTTAAAGCACTTTCGATCAAACAGCCTCAGAAAAATGTGATATTTGCATGCACGAAAATACAACGGCTAAACCAAATGATGTATTAGCCTGGACAGTAAAATGAATACATTTTAAAAAATATGACAGTCTTCTTTTGTTCAACGATGCATTTTCAGGGGTTAAAATGCATTTTCAACAGCGAATAATGCTTGTAAGCACAAGAGCACATGTTCTCAGTTAGGAGTTAGGAGACCAAACCATTGTTTAGCTTCTGTTTAGCTGGGGGGGCGTCGTCTTATATTCTCTTTACTTCATGACAGCCATTTACACTATTATCTGATTTTATTTTCCAGCTGTTATATGTGTGAAAATAGTGTGTTGCATTGGAGATCAACCGCTGACCAATCAGAACTCCTGCTGCTGCTCCACATACTGGACCTGATACCATACTGCTTGTGCATTTTTAACTAGAAGAACAGGAAAATTGTACACATTGAGGCAAGAGATGCATAAATTATGATTTCCTACAACACTGTCATATTACTCAGTCGAACCATAAATATGATCTTTTTAATTCCACACATTTCTCCTTCCTTAAAGAACGTGGTGCCTAAACTACCCCTCAATGCAACTCCTCTCCACCACTGTCCAACAGAAAATAATTAAATCAATTGATTGACATATGATCTTTTAATTTAGGGCTTTAGAATATTTAGCAATTGATCCATTTAGTCTAGTTATTAAATGCATTTGATCACTAATCGACTGGTTGATTGACTGGAATTATTTGCATATACTCTACAGTAGTTCGGATTTTTGTTCTCCACCCTTTTATGTAACCAAAGGCTGTATTTTACTCTTAGAGTATGTGGCGGTTATGGAGCCTTTAGGCTTGACTTTCATTTGTCCCTGTATTTTCTGCATATTTTTGTCTGAACGTATCTCTCTTTGCTACGTATTCCGCTGATCGAAGCTGCTCAACACTTAAAAGCTCAAGTAGTGTGACTAGACTGTGGGTGCCACTCTCAAGGACACCTTAATGGTGGCTGCCATGAAAGTAGAGAACATTACTCATCTAATTTCCTCTCATCTAATTTCCCCACCCACAGTGTTTATTCTAGTCACAGTTGTCTGGCACAGTGATGTATTAGAGGCTAAAGGAATGCACTTTAAAATGTTGACCTAGAACAAATGGACAGGGAGGTACCGTGCAGGCTATAGAGTCCTAATTAGTTAAATGGCTTACTGTATATTCCGGGTTTTTGAACCTATCCTGCTGGTCTCAGTGGGACTATCACGATGAGACATTCTGACAGATTGCTGCAGGATTTGAAAAAAGTGAGTTTCTCTGTCTTTTGATCACCAGCCAGCAAATAATTCAGCAGAACTTATGCGTATCATAACCAGCCATTTCAATCTCTGTTATCTGGAAAATATGGCAGACAGGGCTTTTCACTGCAAGCAGTTGAAAAAGGCGGCAATTTGAATGAAGTTAATGCAGAGGTTCTATTTGACTTTATTTTTCACTTGGTGATAATGTCGATCTGAAACGGGGCGGATTTTACCAAGCCAAGATTGGCCTTAAAGAAAAAAGACATTGTTCCGTTGTTTTGAACTATATGCTAATGTTAGGATGCTAAAACGCTCAATTACTAAAATTATATATATTTTTTACTGAGTAACAGATACAGTTTAAATTGTAGAGACGTAAAATTTTTAATAATAAATATTCTTAAGTAAATTGCAACCAAAAACATCTTTGTTACCTTATTGCCAGTAAATGGTACTTCCACCCCTGAACAATATGAATAATAGCTAATCATAACTACTGTAGATACTGTATTTTATCAGTCGTGAAGTTACTGTCATAGCAAAGCAGAATTTCTGAACCTGAATCCCATCCCATGGGAATCTATCCAGTAAGTGTTATTGAGCAGAAATCTTAAATGCTGTTTTACCAAATTCAGTGTGAGACTTTGGGACATTAAACAAGACGGAGTTTTGAGATCTCAGATTAGAAGCACAAACAGGATTTGTAAGGACCCCCAAATATAAAGGGAGCAGCTTTACGCTGGCATCACACACAAACATCAGCCAATGATCTCCATACACTAACTACAGAATATAACTTAAAATAACAACCAGTGATAAATCTGAGAGCACAGTGAAAAACGGTCTCTATGGCTTTGACACACTCAGCTGAGGTTTGCAAACACACAGTATTACAGTTATCTATAAGTTAAATGCCGCAGATGTCAACTTTCTTCTTGCTACAAAAGAGAAGCAATGCTTGTTAATTAGTCAAAGTAAAAGCTTCAATCTCAGTTTTTAGATGAGGTTGTCAAGATGAGGTCTAAAAGACAGAATCATTAATTCAAACCCCAAGATACTTCAACAAACAGAATTTTCAATTGGTCTTCCTTTAGTCGTTTCAAGTTGCCAATAATTTGAGATGAGGACAACGTACGTTTACTTTTGTCTGCATTTATTGACAGCTTAAGCTCACTGAGCTCTGACTGAATACAATTAAATGCTGTTTGCAGCTTCCCAAGTGCATCATCAGCATGAGCATCATCAACAGTAGGAACTAGAGAATACATGTCTGTGTCATCAGCTTAAAAATTCAAATGTACCTTTCTAACGGTTAGGCTGAGTTCATTAGTATAAATATTAAATAAAAGGGAATAGTTTAGATCCCTGGATCGTGAGGATGATCTTGAACCACACTGCACAAGACTAATCAAAATTCACGCCGTAGATGCTCTGATTGCGCTTAAGAGATTACATGTAACAATCATTTTGATGTCACTGACCTGTTGAAACACTTTGATTATTATAAGCTTGGAATACAGTTTAATAATGTGTCCAGCTGCACTGCTGATAAGTCCTTCACTGCCTTTTAACACTGCTCAGTTGACCCAATGTCTGCTAAAATGTAGCTGCTGAAACCAACATTGCCAGACACATTGCAAAATCTTCATCTGGAGACTGAAGTTCAATAGCCTAAAGGCATGTGACTGTGTGCGTGTTGTGTCAGGGCCCTAAGGAGCCAATTGGAAAAAATAAAGCAGGCGAAGAGGTATGAAAGGTTGTAGGCCACTGAGAGCCAGAGGAGAAACCAAAGCAGTCAGTCTGTGATGTTGGGGACTGTTGGAAATGAAACACACGAATGGGCAGCAGTGGATGTTCTTTTCCCGCTGTAACTTGCTGACAGATTGAAAACCAGAAGAAGGAAAGCTGTTTAGACCATCTCAGTCCTGGAAGCAATAACACAGTAAGCCTCCCTCAGGGATGGAAAAAAAAATGTCAGACATACACTTGTTTCAAGTTGATTTTATGTTTGAGATCAGAAGCTGTTTTCTCTTCACGCAGTTCGAAGTGGCAGTAGCTTAAAGGGTGGAGAGGCAAAACCAAGGTGGGAGGTGGCGTCCAGCTGGGGAAAAATATGAGCTGGGTAAATGCAGGTTAATGTGTACAGGTTGTACATCAGAGAAAAGGGAAATGGACCCTTTTAGCAAAAGAAGGCAACTTCAAATCTGTGGTCCTGCTGGAAAAATGTGTGTATTGGCTGATGGCCGTCTGTCCAACAGTCAATACATCTAGACATGCTGTCTTAAAGTGTTTGGATGGATGAATGTTTCCCTTTCATTGCGCTTTGCTTTCAGTGTCTCTGGACTTATTCACTTGCTTTGGATAAAAGCATGTACCGAATGACCAAATGTTACTGTAAAATGGAGCTGGGGATGAGTTTACTGTCGAAAACAATGTATAGTATGTGCTCAGCAGACTCTCCCTGCTTATATAAAACAACAGATGCTGCATAATTTCAGCATTGTCCCGTTTGTCCCCTCAAAAGGTCTCGCTGCTGTCTTTGTGCTGATGCACTGTTTTGATTTTAAAAAAAAAAATAGCTATAGACAGAATTAAAGAATCGCATAAGAATAAACCGGATAAAAAGGGAAGTGTTACCTGACTACAGAGAAAAACTGTCTTGAAGTTTATGAAAAAGAGACAAGGCGGTTTCAAGACAAAAGAAGTCTAAGTGACAGCAAGAACCTGCCAACCTAATTACAAATGAGAAAGCGCCTCATGGAGGGAGCATTCAGGAAATGAAGATTTTTAGATAAAGATATCACTGTAATCACATTTTCACAGTGGGGGAGGCAAAATAGTGCGAGACGTGGAAAATGACAAAATCAACATTTGTCATTTGAAATGCAATGAGGCAGAAAACACAAATAGTCCAATAAAAATTGCCCCAACACTCAGACTCACAGCTACAAAACATCCCCCTCAACTTTCAAAATCTGCTGCAAGCAGGACGGGATTGTTCAAGTTTTAACAAAGATGTTTGTGAGTAGGCAGCGGTGCTCTGTTCAAAAAATTGGAGAAGCCAAATTATGACGCAGCTCGTAATAAAGTAATGAAGGAGCTAAAGGTCCCAATAATGTGCCTCATGTTTGAATGGCAGGCTGCTAATAAAGCGATGCTTCAGCTAGTTAAATAAATCCTAAAGGTGCCTGTTACGTCAATGTAATATGCGAAAGAACACGAAAAAGCAGCACAGATATTATGTGTCGCCTTCCGACGAGAACATGTTGGAAAATCCTGTCGTGCTGACCCAAGCTCCCAGCATAACCATCTCCATACAAGAGCTTGTCGATCTAAATTCTACCAGTAGTCTGTTGTACGCGTCTTTTGGACAACGCACACTGTTTACGACAGTATTCTGTCCTTTGTTGGTCTGTCCAAGCAGTTAACAGCTCTGTTAGTAACAGCCCAGTGTTTCTGCTGCTAATTTAGAAGCTAAATATAAAAGGCACTTCTCATTCACCTATTCACACTCACAGGCTTTTTTTGATGGAACTTAAAATTGTCTACATACCAAACCCATTTGTGAAAAACTAGCACACACCAGCGGACATAGCTATTGTCCTGAAATCTTCAAGAGCCTAGAAAATGTAGGTTCCTGAGCATTTGTCTGCTTTCCCAGTTGTTAAAAACAGATTTTATAGTATAATACAATGGCCAGATTTTAAAAAGGCTTCATCTTAGTTTCCATTTGTTTGGCATGTCAAACACACTTGTTGTTGCTACCAAGGTCAGAAGAAAAGTTCTAGGACATGATCCAAACTGGTCTGAACTTCTTTACTTCATCTCCCCACGAAGCGCCACCTGCTGATATTGTATTACTGTAGCCAGAACTGTGGTTTGGCTTTATTCATTGAGATTTAAAAAAAATAAAGTAAAATTTCACATTTTCACTTGCCAGAGCAACTGTGTCTTCACAAATGCATGTTCAAAAAAAATTCTAGTCTATATTTTCGCTTTTGGCCTTCCAGCCTAGCTTGAGAGTGGATGGCATCCAAGTCAAACTCATGTACAGTATTTATAAAACACTCTGGGAAGCACAACAAGGGCTGCAACTCAGGCAAGAGAAAGAAAGAAAGAAAGAACCAGAGTTTTGAAATTTATTACCAAGAATCTATGCATTTGTTTGTGTGCAAATTTAATACAAAGAATGTGCGCATCTTTTTTTGTATGTGTGTAGAAAGACCACAGACCTGTGATCCATTACCCCACTCCATTTACAGTGTCTTCTCATTCTTTGTTTCTACAGAACAAGGCAAAGTTCTTAAAGTACTTCACACCAGTGAAGGAGTCTTCATCATATCTCAGTACTCTCTGTTTCACAACGAGGGTCCCGTTCTAAGCATGGCCATCGACTCTCAAAAGGTATGAACACCTCATTAATGTCAAAGTGAAAACGGTTACTACAAAGTAATGTCAATTAAATAAAAATATCTGAGGTGAAAAAGGGGTTTGCATAAATATTCAGGTCAGTATTTGGTAGATGCACCTTTGTGTGCAATCACAAAGGTGCAGGCTTTAGCTCAGCCAGTCCTGAACGTCGACCTTGATGTCGGTAAACCATTTCTTTGTAGCTTTCGATTTATGCTTGGGGTCATTGTCTTGCTGGAAAACAAATCTTTTTCCCAAGCCGTAGTTCTCTTGCATACTAAGTTTGAATAAGACATTCCTCCAGGATTGTCTTATATTTTGCAGCATTCATTTTACCCTCTACCTTTACAAGCCTTCCAGGGCCAGCTGCCAATAAGCATCCCCACAGCATGATGCTGCCACCACCATGTTTCACAGTGGGGATGGTGTCTTTGTGGTTGTGTGCAGTTTTTGGTGTCCGCCAAGCAAAGCGTCTTGTCTGATGGCCAAAACGCACCATTTTGGTCTCATCAGACCAAAGAACCTTCTTCCACTTGACCACGGAGTCTCCCACATGCCTCTGGCGAACTCGAGATGTGATTTAACATGAATTATTTTTTAACAGTTTCTCATAGAGCTTTGACTGGTGAAGAACCAACAGTTGTTGCATGTGCAGTTTCTCCCATCTCAGCTGCTTGTAACGCCCTCGGAGAAATCATCAGTGTGTTGGTGGCCTCTCTCTCTAGTCTCCTCCTTTCATGGTCACTTTGTCAGGACGGCCTTTTCTTGGCACATTTAGACATGTGTCACATTCCTTCCATTTCTTGATGATGGATTTCACTTAACTCCCAGGGATGTTCAGTGCCTTGGAGTTTTTTTTTATATCTATCCCCTGACTTATGCTTGTCAATGACCTGTTCTCTGAGTTGCTGTGAGTGTTGTCTTCATGATCTAATGGTAGCCGGGAATAATGATTAACCAGTGGCTGGACCTTCAAGACACAGGAGTCTTTATACTGCAATCACATGAGAAATATTCACTTCATTCAGATGATCCCCATTTCACTGTGTGAGTACTAGCACCAAAGGGCTCGACCTCTTTTGGATTAGGTCAGGCATTTTAAAGGGGCTGAATATTCATGCAAACCCTTATTTCACTCTCTACATATTTTTATTTAATTGCTGTTACTGTGTAGAAACCTGTTTTTACTTTGACATTAATGAGATATTTTTCTGAAAGATTTTGTTAAAGTCGCCACCTTAAATTGTCCATGATTGATTAAATGTCGATAATAGGTTGACTTATCTAACGGGGTGAATACTTTTTATAGGCACTGTACCTACAAAGCCAGCAGGCTCTAGTCTCCGTTAGTGAAAAGAACATGGAAAAGAATTTGTTTTGTACTTTTAAAACAAATTCAGACATTCAGGGCTTTTCAAAAAAATGAAGGCCTTATGAAAGAATGGTCTCACTCTGTACTTTGGATCATGTTAGATGAGCCAATTTCAAAGTTATGTTTCCAAGAAGAATTATTCAGGGGAACAAATAATGACAAAATTAAAAATGTTCATCCTTTGGCATTTCGTCTTTTATTTCTGTTATTGAATGCACCAAATTAAAAATTTGAATTTCTAACATTAATGGCCATGGGCCTAGTTGCTTAATAAATGAATATGTTAATGAATATGTGAATAAATGGGCTTGTAGGGATGAATGAAGCCCTGTATGAAAGTGTTAAATATTTTTATTCATGATAGAGTAACATAGCATAGTGCATCCTTTCATTCTTAGGGACACCTGTATGTTGGTACAGCAATGGAGATCCAGAGGCTGCCTCTGGCTGACTGCGGTCGCTATGGCGACACGTGCAGAGAGTGCATTCTTTCCCGGGATCCATACTGCGGCTGGGACAAGGCCAGGAGGAAGTGCATCGCCATCCCGCCTGGATACAACGTCACGTCTGAGTATGATTAGAAATTATGTCATTGCTGCAGAGCTATTGGCTGTTTTTACATGAGCTGACAAGATAGGAGAGGCTTTAATAATTACCCCCCCAAAAAAATGTAAATCTGGAAATAAAGAAGCCACGCGTTGCATTCTGACTGATCATTGGCCAGGAGTTGATGAAAATGATCTGCAGCTCAACAAAAAAAACATGATTATGCAACGCATACGTAGCTAATATCAGCTACATGACTACATCTTTCTCATTCAATAAATTGCTCTGGCTCCAACTTCAAGAAAGAATAGGAAAATCAATCATTCGCTGTAATAAGCCTCTGACTCATTTTCCCACTCTGACATTGTTGAATTATTTGTCTTTGCCTGTTTTTAATTTGCGAGTAACAGTAGGTTGATGTGAAGGCTCATAAGCCATTTGTGAAACTATTTAATGCTGCTAATTTGTCCTCTCTATTATTTTCCAACAGGGCAATCGTTCAGAATCTGGACCATTCTAACTCCTCGGTTTGTGGGGAAGCTGCTGGTGAGTCCTTATCTCCTCTCTTCCACTCTCTCTGGATCTTAATTAAACCAAAACAGGAACCTTTCTGAGCAGCTACAGTAAAAAGATGATTATCATATAATTGAGCTGAGTCCAAAAACCCACAGGGAGAGATTTTTTTTCTCCTTTTCTTTTTTCTCATTTCATGTCTTGCCCTGTTTGAAAGCTCACAACCCAGTTATGACCTTAACTAATCATGACAATTACTCCCGTCCAAAGGGAACTATCTCCTTAAGTGATCTGATTTTAACATTACATTTATTTCTGCTCGTGTCCGTGGTGCCACTTGTCCTCACAGTGGATACAGTAATAAGTTTTGGATTATTTTCCTGGAATTTACAGTGATAATGCAACGTGCTTTAACCTTTTGACTGATATCTTGGAGCAAAGGAATAGTAGGCCAGCAATTACACAAAACCCTGCAAAGTTTCTTAATGTAGTTACTGCTTCTATAGCTGCCGAGTTTTCCAGCAATGCTATGTTGTGACGTTCTCACAAGCGACAATCGTTTGGATTCAAACTCGAGACATGAAGGTGAAGATTTTATGAAGGGGAAAATGGCCAAGATGGTGTTACAAAGTTTCCAGGAAGATTAAACTGGTACAACAGGGGGCAGCGGAGGCCTAAAGGTTTAAGAACGTTAAAGGTGCAGCACCAGCCTAAATGACACCAGTGCTCATCGTATACGTCAGCAGTTGTGACATCATATTTGGTGCACAGAATAAACTACATACAGTGCACTTCAAAAGCTAAACACCTGAAATGCACAGCACTGTACAGTAGATGTGATGGCTCCATTATAACTTACTGTGAGGCAAAAGAGGGCAGCACCCTCATCCATTATTGATCCATGCAGAATGGGAACACGGAGCAGCATTGTTCTTGTTCTGCAGTGTAGCTTGCTAGTCTTTGTAATATACTGCAGAGGGGGATTCATGCTAATGCCCATGTAGCCTACACATGTTGAAAGCTGCTATGTTTTGTAAAGGTCGATAAGTAATGATTACGTAGCTGCTATTTGGCAATAGCTTTTTTTGTGTGTGCTATTTTTTTAAGTACTGAGGCTCTACTCTGTAATCTGAGGCTTAATAGTAACAAGTGATGAATATCAGTCTCATTCTATTATTGTACAATTATCACAGCATGGTTTTCAATTCTCAATAATATGGCAAAATAAGGGCAAACCTTTCTTGCATTTTTAATCCGAAAAGAACCATGTAACATTTGTCTTTTATTTTATTTTTATTTTTTTGTCCTTGGCTTATCCCGTCAGTGCAGGGTCGTTGATTTGGCACAGTTTTTACACCGGTTGCTTCCTGACGCAAACCTCCCCAATTTCTTGGGCTTGGGTCGGCGCTGCACAGCTGGAGATGGGGAAACACAACCATGTAACATACAGACCACAAATAAGATTGTTGGGATTAGGAGAAAAACAATTTAAAGTCGTCTGTTCCATCATTTAATGTCAGAGCTGGTTAAACTGAGTGGGTGGTGCAGTAGTGTGGGTTTCGATTTTCTAATGCAAAGTTCTTCTATTTATTATAGCTGACCTAAAAACTTTAAAAACAGCTCAGTGTCACTAATCCTTTTGCAAAAATCACGGGTGAATTACAGCGGTGAGGTGGCCTGAGGCCAAAAATAACAGCCCTGGGAGCCTCACAATTCTAGTTGATAGTATGTTTTACTGGCGCATTTTGCAATTAGATGTATCTAACCAGCTAATAAATAAGGGGAATGAAGGTTTGGAGCCCCGAGGTAGTTGGTAATCCAGCCTTGGAAAAGGTCTACAAAACACCTTGTGTTTCAAGCAGCAAATATAAAAATGACCTGAACATGACTTCAGCAGCCACGGAGAAAGGTGCACTCATTAATTACTGCATTTAATGTTTAAAAATGAATACTGCGCACAGTCAACTTTAATTTCAGTTCCTTGTCAACACTGCGAACTTGAAATGATTAACTTTGGTAATTAATAATTTGTTTGGTGTGTTCATACAGCCCTGAAGCAGCGTCGCACTTCCCCCCAAGAAGTGCTGGTGCAGTCCAACACCACGGTCTTTCTCCCCTGCCCAGTGCGCTCCTTCCACGCCACCTACCGCTGGGAGAAGGATAACTGTGTTAAGAAATACCCCTGCATCTTCTCCGGGGACTTCTGCGTCCTCGGGCCGGTTGTGGATACGCCCCTAAAAGAAGGCATCTTCCGCTGCATGGCCACCGAGGACGGATTCAAGGTGGAGGTTATCTCCTTCCGGCTGAGGAACGACGGCTGGCTCCTGGCCGCCTCCCTGGCCTTCACCCTGGGGCCGTCGCTGCTGCTTGCCGGGGCTACCCTTTGGCTCCATTAACTGCAGCTAATGCTAATGCTAACCCCTCATCCTTACTGGCTTCCAACGACAGAAAAGACGAGGAGCCACTGTTAGGAGGTTAGGTTCGCAGAGCATTGAAGTACATGGTTGCATTGTGAAGATGCTGATTCATATCGATTTTTAGAGTTCATAAAATATTAGTGAATGATGGATTGAGGTTTGTATTTTTAGTGTAACGCAAGAGATCTGCAGCTGCAGCATTCTTAGCAAGATCCGAGCTGGGAAATGCCTACATTATTTTATTCAAACTAAAGTGACTAGGAGTTATTGTCCATGCATTGACCGACCTTGTGAGTTCAAAATTAATTCAACCATAATTATGTGCTTTGCGAACCTTTCTTCTCTGTTAAAAAAAAAAGAAACATATCCTATGTGAAAAGACACCAATACCAGGCCAATTCTTTTTGACATTTCTCTCCCTTTTTTGAAATTGACTTACTTGTGCTTCTTTGTGAGTATGTAAACCTTTAATACCACTCTTACATGACCGTTCATCTTATGAAACTTTGTTGGTATAGCTCATTAGTACTTAGAAAAATGTCTGGTATTGAGATTTAAAAAGCCTTAACACTTCTGGGACATAAACTCCTAAGCACAATTTTGCAGTCGAGGCAGAATACTGCAGACTCGGTTGGACTTGGCGCTATAATTAGTGCAGCTGAGTCTTACAACATCGCTGGGAGGAAGTGTCAGCTTTTTTGACAGGAAGTAGGTGGATGGGCAAGAGCTCATTCTCGAACATCACTGTGTCTCAGCACCTCCTCCTCAGACGGGGCAGTTTCTCGAACATTTTTATCAGATGGTATCAGACATCGTTATTACGCCTTGTTCACAGCTTTGTCCGTTGTTTTTTTTTTTTTTTTTTTAACTCAACATCGTCGTTTCTCCTCCCCAGAGCATTAGATCGAAAGTCTCACACTTACTAGATGTGAAAAAGTCAACATCGCCAACAACTCCTTCGGAAAAAAAGGAGTTGCTTAATGTTAACCGTGAAGACAAAAATGCCTTCAAAAGTTTTCGACAAACGTAAAACCATTAAAATTCATCGATTCAATTCTTCTGTTCCTTGTTCTTTTGTTAGATCGTTTATTGTAAAGTAATGGTGGTTGCAACTTTTTGGCTAATTGTGGGTACGTTGGTGGCATGTCGTTAGCAGAAAAATCCCAGTCACCAATTTTTGTCGACGACAACAAAGAGCCATTTTGCCGCAAATGGCGTCCAATTTCTGACAACCTGACAATGCGTAAAGATGTGAACAAGGTGTTGTGCTATACAAATTCGAATAATCACAAGCTTGCATCACCACAAGGGCAGATGAAGCTGAATGGAACTGCAAAGTAGAACTGCATCTCATAGTTTGCCAGGATTCAAAAAGAAAAAGGCTTGTGTGGATCTGTGAAGTATGTTCTGTATTGCTCTGCAGATGCTGTTTTCTACCATTGCTGCCTACGTACGTGTCAGTTTGTGTTGATGGTTTGGGTTTTTACGCCATAGTTGAAATGTCACATGGATCCATTGACTGCTCTGCCTGTTTCCCCAGGGACATCAGTGCAAGCAGACAAGAAAATAGTTATTTTTCGTACTTGTATATTCATGCTGTGAAACAAGAGGCTTGATTCCACCTAAACGCTTCACTAACGCACAGCAGCAAACACAACCACCAGTTAGAACTCAACTTCAAGTCAATGCTAAAAACGCTTTTATTTCTCCTTTGATGCCACAAAATGAATGAGGAGGTTGAGTAAATGCAAAAAAAGAGAGTTAAACAGCACGGACCTTGTTAAAATCTGTGCCAAAGTGCATGAATTCTGATCAGCTGACTGAATAAACAGGTTTGTGCCAGCCGTGATAAATTATGCAGTGGATTAGCTTGTCCTCCACAGCTTGGAGAATTATCACTCAGTGGTGTTACATAAATCTTGCTCGGTAAGGCTACCGAGTCATTAATAACTAATTAGACGATGGAGATGGCCGGCCATGCTCGGTATAAAGAATTTATTTCACGGCGTCGGGGATCCGAACATTACGCTTGTTCTGGGCCGTGACAATCCTGATCCAGTGTTCCGCTCTCAGCACGGTCGTGTGTTGCTGCTCGGGGATCTGCTTGCTTTCTGCATTGCACTGACGCAGACTGCTGACTGTGCCAAGAAGAGCGAACTAACAAAAAAAAAAAAAAAAACGAAGAAGCTACGTTGAGCCCCCTCATTCGCCTGCTGCCTTTTTATTTTCTCTTGTGTGCATTTGCAAAGCTCCCTCATTCCTTTCTGTGCGTGATGTTTGGTGCCAGATGAGACCTGGGCACACGTATAGCATCAGTCTTCCTCACCATCACAACTCATACTGAAGGTCTAACATGCATTTGTGCCTTTGTGTCACTGTGTTGCCACCAGGGTGGGAAACGAACACCAGCCACCAGCCATGTGCTGGTAAACATTTAGTAGAGGTTGTTAACAAGCTAAATGTTGCCAGAGACTTTTGGCAGGAATTAGTTTGACATGCTCTGAGGAATTCTGCTGTATACTCTCCTTTATACTCCAACTTCTTCTGCTGTGTGTGTGTGTGTGTGTGTGTGTGTGTGTGAGAGAGAGACGTGGTTTGACTCGGAAAAATCTAGTCTGGTCCCCTAAAAAAGGCCTGTGCTATTGAAAACTGTATAATAGGCTTCATCACTGTGTCTATATGATATATTTAGAGACTCCTCAGCAGAAAAACAGTATCGCGCACACGTGGACTGTGAGACATTGGTACTACTGTGGATCGCTGGTGGATGGTTAACATGTGTGAATTTTAACTGGTAGACATTTAGACAAAATACATTGAATTGATGATCTCTTATTAAGTCATTTACTAACAGATTTAGAAGCGAGATCTGATATTCAAAAATCAACATTTAATTGTTTTTGGGGTTTTCTTCTGTAAGAGAAGTAGCCTGGTTATCATGATTAACTCCTCTTATGTTCATTTTATATTTGAAATGAATTCATTTTTGAGACAAGTTGATGAACAAAATGGTTTGGGTATTATGACGTGTAATCAAATGAGAATTTTTTTGGCATTTAAGTAAACTTTTGTGCAGAAAATGTAATGTCAAAACTACTGCTAATGTCCAAAATAAGAAAAACATTTTCCATTACATTTATATTTTTACAATTTGCCCATTGTGTAATTTGGCAGATCTGAAGTTATGTACAAAGTACAGTCTGAGCCACAGTAGATTATGGAAAAGCCGTTTGAGCATATGTGCTACAACTACCCAACAGAAACATATTGAAGGATCTACTGTTGTTAGTGGGGCCACCTCACACCCCATCCAGTTTTTCATTTTTTTATTATATATTAAATGTAATATAAACCGGTGTCCATAAAACCACATTCAAAAATCTACCAATTTAAAAGTAACCATTTGTGTCAGTAAACAATGCAAAGGGCTGTCGGCGAAGTACAATTAAAATTCTGCTGCTTCAATATTTGATGCCAAAGGCGACAATGTAGTATAAGTGAAAAGACCTCGTTGGGAGGTCAACAGTATAACAAGTCACAGGACACCAGAGGTCAACTCCAGTGTTGAAGGGTTGTGCACCTTAATTATGATCATTGCACAATATTATACACCTGTGTATTATAGCCAGGAAGTAAGTCTGTACTGTTTTGTTACATTTCCACATGTGGCATCACGTAGCGGCACTCTGGAGGTGTCCAGCAGTGATCCCAAAGGCTACCTGTGTCATCCAAATGAGACCCCAAAGGACGGCTTTATAGTCTGACACTGTGGGATGTAACCATGTTTGTAATAAGATGGGGTGGATGGGTGGGTACCACGGATGAGAGACACATTGTGTCCCGTTTGACGTTCTGTATTTTAACCAACCCAGCTTGTTTCCCCTAACGTTACCCATCCCAGTCGTCGGGAAACCTAAAGCTAAAGCTCGACTTTTTGTGCTAAAACCAAATGACATGGTGGCACGAAATAAGGCACGATAATGATAATGATACCGAGGCTTTACTGGTGCTGACAATAATAGATGGAACTAATGAATCAAGTGGGTGGGGACAATAGTGTCCGCTACATCACGTTCCAAAATTAATCTCATGCTGAAATTTGACGCTTTATTGTTTTCCAGAACATGCGTGATCACGTGACTAGGCTAGAGCGTGGATTTGTGATGCAGGGTTCTCACCCGGAGAGACCTTGAGAGACCTTGTGTCACGGAGCATTAAACTGGATTTGATTTGTCTGTGCAGAGCTGATGTTGTTTTCCTCCTTCACGAGGAGCATCACTGGTCCACGGGCCCGTAGAATCAGGCTTCCATCATCCTCAATGCACGAGGGCTTTGCTTTATTCTCCGTTTTCCCCCTGCAAAAATAAAGATTTGGCTGCCTTCAAACCACATTTCCTCTCTTTTCAAGTCCTTGCTTTGATATGAATATTCACATCGCTGCTGTATTGGAATTCATTTATCAATGACTCACATTCCTCTGCCAGTCTGATAAAGGCTCTTCTCTTCCAAAACAAGCTCTTGATTCGCCTCCGGGAAACCATTTCTGGTCGATCACACCATCTGCTACAAATGAACTGATGTTGAGTGAAGCGGGTTGCATTTTTTTGCTTGCTCTGGGGTTGTAAGTGTCAAGTACTGTACATGATGTGTGCCCCCAATTCTGTGTCTTGATATATCTAATTTTAAAGTAACATGCCAAACTCTATTATTAAGAAAAGAGGACTTTATATTGGTGCCAGTTTAATGCCATCCCATAACATGTATTTTTAAACAACAGATATCTATAGTGCAATAGATATTCATGTAACAAATCCATATTGACATGTGTTTCCCTGAACATGTGCAGTGAAAATTAATAAAATATTACTACAGTTGAAGATTTGGTTGTCTTTGATTCAAAATGCTGTGATACTGAATCCATTTATTAGGTTAGTAATTCAAACTTTTCTATACATTATAATTCTTCAGTGTCTCCCATTCCTTCATTGAATACATTGTATACTTAAAACTGAAACATACCACATCAAATGTATTTAAATTGGTTATTAATGGCTTATATGCCACTTTTTTTTTTTTTTTTTGAATTATGAAAAACAGCACATGGTGTAGTTTAAGGGGTTTGACGGTTGGTTATCTGGAAGGAACATTCATTTTCTGTATGTTTCTTTAGATGGTAAAAGATCATTTTAAATGAGAAAAAAACAAGATATTAGTGCACTTTGAAATTAATATAACTATAAGAAGTTGCATGTTTTGTCTCTCACGAAGACACACACACACACACACACACACACATTATTGTGGGAATCAGCAAACATTAGATCACAAAATGGTTGACACTCAGTAGGAGGCGCCTTTCAAGACAAGCAGGTTTCATCACCATCTGCTGGCCACTATATGGTTTATTGACTCCAATATTAAAAAGTATACACAGTACAGCCTGTTCATTATTTCAGGTCCACCGACATGAGTCATAAATCCAGTTTACAATGCTTATTACAATCAGCACCAACACAGGCATCTGCTCCAATGTTCACATACTGTATGAAATAACACTATCCAGCACATCGTCTCATTATTATTAGTAGTAGGACTTTTGTATGGATGAATGTTTATTTCTGGGTTTGATGTCTATTTAGGGAGCTGATCACATGCATGCACACTTTAATTAGCTCTGTCACGAAAAAGGAATCTTTACACATGACAATCTTTAGAACGTGTTCGCAAACAGCTCTAATCCCACGGTTTGTAGTTTAGGTTTTGAGAGTCGCTCTCCGGGTTTAATAGCACTACAGTACCTTCTGCCAGAGGTGTAAGCTCTGCTGACAGTGTGAATTATTCAAAGCGTTTCGTGAATCAGGCTGCTTGTCACAGTGCACATCATCTCCTGGTTAACTTCAGGGATTGGAAATAGGAAAGTAGTGCTGGAAACGCTGTGCCTCCACAGATTCTGAGCTGAGGAAACTCCTTTAAAAGACAATGAAATGTGCTGAATGAAAAACGAAAACGTTTTGGATGATAAACATGAGAAGGAAATATTTCTCAGTTATGGCCTGTGGCTGATACAGGAAAGTCTGGTAACAAGTATTTGGCACAATTCCCTGAAACTCTGTGAAGAAAACAGCAACCCCAACATTCTGTGACTGTTGTTACAAAGCCATGTACCCGGATGAGGTTCTGGGAAGTAAGAAATTGGTTCATCGGTTTGTTTTAGGTTTAGGTTCCTTAATTATTCTGACCGGAACTGTTGTTAATTGGACCTGAGGAATAGTAGCAACCACTCTTTGGAAGGTAATAGAGATTAAAATACAGAAAAAGATTTTAAAGTGTCCAGAGCCTCACAAGATGGTGAGAAAAAAAGAGCAAAGTGAAACCTATTGGATGACTAAATACAAACTTGACTCACAGAGTTGAATCAGAATTAACTCACCAAATATGTGTTATTTTAAAATCCATGAAGCTGATTCCAGCAGTCAAATGAGTCATACAAAAAAAAAAAAAAAAAAAAAAACATTCAGCTCAACTACGGGAAGCTTATTGAAACTACTTTTCCATTTGGGGTCAATCGAAAACACAGTGATGTGAACCCTTTACAATTGATGTTCTTGAAATACTGTCCTTGAATTTAAGTTTTGGGCATCTCACCACTTTGAGATATTATTTCCCCAACAGTTTCAATTGTGAATTAAGATTATTCTGCATAATCTGCGTGTAGTGCTCGTGAGCGTACTAAAACACCACAGTAAACTATGCAAAGATATCAGCATGTTACCTGCAACATTATATGTTTGGAAGCATAAAACATGTCTTTGACAAAGTCCTTTGCTGGATTTGCAATAAATTAGCTGTGGCTATTTATAGTTTAAAGACAACGAATTCTAATATTTTGGAATCTTTGTGGTAAAGCTTCACACTTAGATGTGGATTATCAGTAGCTCTTTTGTTATTCGTCTGTGTTCCATTCATGGACCAAGACACAGTTTTTCTATATTTATATGATTGGTTAAAAAAAACTGAGTAAGATTTTAGATTTAAGTTTTTCTATAGGACACTGCAGTGGAGTCAGCACATTCGTCATCCCTCTTTTTGTTTTAGTGAACTCTTGACATTCCTTTAGCACCACCCCCAGAGCAACCTTTTTGTATTTACTGTATTTAACTGAACTTTCCGTTGCTTTCGCTGGCAATCAGCACTTCCTTCCTTCCTTCAGAGATATTATCAACAGGTTGCACAAATGTTGCAGCAGATGACAGATGACAAACTTGCAAAGCTAGAAATGGGCTTCATGGGCTAGTCCTCACAGAATCCAAGCATTTCGGAAACTCGATGTTCCCCTTGTGATTCCCCCAAACCTTTAGCCGTGCACATCACGTCCTGCTGACCCCCAGTGCACCCAAGTCTGTGTGTAATGCTGCAATGCTGAAAATACCCTGCAAAGAGTCTGAGGAAACTACATCACCGAGTGCAGCCTGATCAGAAAACTGCTATGACCGGATCTTTCCCCCACTCAAATACTGTAGATAGTACCCTGCTCTTCATCAGTATTTCCCATGTTCCCTCTGCAGTTGAGGTTATTACTTATGTTATGTTGTGGATATGGTTTTTAAAGGTAACTAGTTTTGATGAAGTTAAAAATACATATGGATTATTTTTATTTTTGTAATCAAATCCCATAGATAGACTAAAACTAATGAGGAATGTCTGTTAATCTAGAACCTGAGTTAACTAAGTCCTCTGTCCCACCGGCCCCCAATTATAAAAAATATAGAAAATATGGCCACTGTAGTTTATCTGTTGTCTGTTGTTGTAAATTATTGCTTTTATTAGTATTATCCATCCATCCATTATCTGTAACCACTTATCCTCTTTAAGGTCGTGGGGGCTGGAGCCTGTCCCAGCTGTTTTGGGCTGAGAGGTTGGGCTCATCTCATCACACTCACATTCACATCTACAGGTAATTTAGAGTCACCAGTTAATCTAACATACATGTTTGTGGACTGTATGGGAGGTCCACAAGGGAAGATCATACAAACATGCAGGACGGTGAACGTCCAACCTTCTAGTTGTGACGCAATAACCAGTCCACCACCATGTTGTACTATTATGATGATGATGATGATGATAATCTGCAAAAGACTCCACACACCGGTTCTGTCCTGACCTGTTCTTTAGCTCGAGCTTCATTAAATGGGTTCCAAGCTGCACAGTCTCAACACATGATGTTCACTCGTGTCTCACCCAGCTCAGAACAACTCATGCATAGCACAGTGAGACTTACGTGAAATTCCAGCCAACTTTTCAACAAGCAGTTGATCTTTACACCTCAGTTAGAAATGTTGCGCAGATTGTTCTTCTCACTGAAGGTCAACAACGGCTTTCAGCTTGTCTCCACAGCAGAACGTGTTCCGCAGGTTGATTTGGTCTGAGTTTTTATGCCGGATGCCCTTCCTACTGAAACCCGTTCCATTTTTATCCGGAGCTCGGGACTGTGGTGGCTGGGTGGGGTGGGGAGGGATTCAACCCACAGCCTTCTGGATCCCAGCCCGATGCTCTAGCACTGAGCCACCAGGCGGTTTTTTTGCTTTAAAATGTCACTTGTTTATATCTGTAGCATAACAAATTAAATTGTATTCAAATTGTATTCAAGCATTTTGGAAGGCAAATCCATATCTCAAAATGTGCATCTGTGAGGCCACATTAAGTTCTTTTTCAGTCAAGGCAAAACTGATATATAAAAAAATAAATCAACGTGGCCTCTGAGGCAGAAAACAATGTTCTAATGCACATTCCTGAGCACACACACACACACACACACACACACACACACACACACACAGTGGGGAGAGAGGGAGAGGAAGAGAGAACAGAGCTGACAGGCTTTACCATAGGCAACTTTCCCAGTGCTGAGTCACTTTTTACCGAGCGTCAAACACATAACACAGGTTTCAAATGGGTTGTGAAAATTCAAACCGAGGAACCGGAGCTGAGTCTGACCGCTGGTGAGGTGAAGGTGAGTTGAAAGATGTTGGTTTCCTCTCTTGTCTCTTTCAAACTTGTTGTTTTGTCTCTGAATCTACAAGTCAGTCAATCAAGTCAAGTGTTTTTGCTGCTTTCATCTGTTGTATTTCTACATTTCACCTTTTTACAGCTGTGACAAAGCACCGGCACTGATAAATCCGACTCTAAACAAAAGCCAATGCATAAGTCATCATCAGTGGCCAAAAATCTGTTTTATATTAAGAGTTCTTAAATAACCTTTCTGAAACGTGGCCAAGAACCTATAACAGCAGCAATTACTCCTGCAAAAATGATGTTTGATGCCAATTCTTTAAAATAACTGGATGGCAAAGTGTTTCTGGGATCCAAACAAACATGAGCTTTTGCTGTTCTGGCCTCTATTTTTAATTACATCTCTTCAGGGACAGAAAATATTTCACCGGCTTACTTTAAGGGTGGAGAGAAAAAAATTGAAAGTGACTGCAGCTTCTATACAGCATGGACAAAGAACTCCGACCCGTAATTTGAACCAATTCCTCTTTTGGTTTAAAGAAGTAAAGTTTTGATTGTAAGCTAACGACTACACCTATAGCTCATTGATATCATTTCCAGCCGACATAAGCTGAGGATACATATCCAATGTTAAATTTGGGGAGAGCTATTTGGTTGTGTCATGCTAAATTCTGTTACATTTTTGTAAAGCACACTCATGTTTTGGTTCAACAACAACAAAAAATGAATGCAACAGTTTGCTGAGTTATTACAATGTCTGGTGAAACGAAGGTGGAAGCGACAAACTACGGTGTGTAGAGCGAATTTGACTTTCTGCTACAAAATAATTGCATCTTTATTTACCATTCACTTAATTACTGACTTTATAAAATGTTGTTAAGTTGACTACTTATCAGTATCAAGTCTTTTCCTATTAGCTTTAAAATCTCTAGCATGCTTTCCCTCCCTGGATGGAGGAGGGGACTTAGAATCCTGTAGTCAAGGTGGAACAAAATTGAGTTGCCAAGTCCATTTTAATTAAGTTAAGTCTCATGAAAGTAAGTTTTTTTTGTGGAGGAAAACAAATGAGGACTGACTTGTTGTTGTGACCATAACTCTTGTCTGTGTGAATAAATACTAATACTACTAGCAAGTGTGTTTTGATAGACAATTATTTAAATGAGTTTGTATAATTAGTAACAGTTGTCTCTAAACGATGTGGTGATCTGAATGAATATTAGCCATGTGCTCAGTTAGCCTTGTTGAGCGGGTCTGAGACATGTTAAAGCATTTAAAATTCACTAATCGATGCAAGTTTATCTACATTTCTGCACTAAAATATCCAAACCAGAAATGAAAAAAGTTTTAATTTCCACCACCAAGCTACACAGGCGACACCTGGAGCTTGGAATGAACATGTTTTATTATATATGTGTAAACGGGAAATATCTTTACTCTGCACTGACAGCAGCTCACGAATGTAATGGAGATTTTCAATCTAACACAGATATTGGACATTAAATACATCTACACCTGAATAAGGTTCTGAATATCTCTTCGAAAGTCAGGTGTGTGCTCTTTCAGTACGGAAACAAATCAGGACAAGTCTGAGCAATGCAAGTCATCCCCTGCCACAATCAGAGTTATTAGTTCAGTGTCATTGGCAGAAATTCCTTCCAAATAAGAGAAATGTTTCTCTTCTATTTGTTGATAAAGCACATGCCTCCTCTGACTTGGGGTAAACTACAGTAACCCAATGCTCCACATTGTGTACACTTGAGCCTTGATCGCCCGTAATGCAGGAGGTACTGGACAAAGCCATGAGCTGACGCTGACCGACGCCAAAATACTGTGAAGAATCTGCTGAAAAGCTCCAACTATGTGGGACACTCCCAACAGCTTGGGGCTTGGTGTGTCCAGTTAATTATTCGTTGTGTTAGTTAACTTTTGTCCCCAACTTCATTTCCTTTGGCGGCAGGTCTGGAGTGACTTCAGCAGAGTTTACAGCAGCATGTTAGTGGCCTTGCTAGTACTCACCCACATCTTCTAGTAACTACTTCAGGACTCATTTTTGGACTATCAGCTTGTGCATCAGGTTTATTTATGTGTTTTGATACCAGGCTCCAGGTTTTCCGTGTTAAGATCCATGTCGGGTAGCGTCACTATGTTATGTAAAGTACTATAGGCCCCATGTAGTCTAGTCATGTTGAGTACTGGTTTCCTTGTACTAGGCCATGTCATAGTATCAGTCTCAAAGAACCATCTTTGTGGTTTTGTACTTGGGTCCTATGTGCTGAACTCCTACGTTGGTGTCTTTACAGCTTCCTCTACAACACTGAGACACACTTACTGAGTTTTTTGTTTTTTGGGGGATGTGGTTGTAGTTTTACACACTTACACACCTTTTTTAGAGTCTTTTACAGCTTGTATTCATGGATGGAACTTCGTTTGTTTTAAACACCAGGGCTGAAGACTTTACAGCGAAAACAAAACACTTTTTCTACCTTCCTTTTTTTATCCTGCGGATCTGGCAGGATGTGTTTCAAACAGTTACTTTGGTTCCACAGAAGTATAATAATACGGCAGCACTTTAACACCTTAAAGACACCGTTTAAAGGTTTATCACAATGCATCTTTGGTCAGATGTACAATTTGAGGTTTATTAGGTACATCTTCTAAAAATAATGCACAAATGTGTACACTGCTCAGCCACACCATTAAGTTCAAAAGCAAATCTCATACATCACCAAATGTTCAGTCAAACAAAAAAACCTCTAAGCTCATTACTGCAGGTTTGTTCACACACTAAATGTACTGTAGACCCCTGGCTTCCATTTCACTTGTCTGGTAACAGTAACTTTTAATTGACTACTCAATTCTAGCTGAAGTCACTCAGTAGGGCACCGGACAATGACACAGACGTTGTTCTTTGTGGAACAATCCCTCCTTTCGGTGGCCATACTGGGCTGTACGTTGTGAAATAAGACTTTTCACATGTTGCGGTGAATCAGAGCACTTTTGCCTTTTTTTTTAACTTTTAACTTAATTATTCTGTGGATAACTTTAGTGAACTGAATCAACTACATGAAGAAGTTAAGTTAAAAAACAACACACAATAGAAGTTTCTCATAGCAGATTTTTAAATGGCAATAACAGGAAAAGCCTGGCTGTAACTAATGACATTAAAATACTGGCTCTGTTGCGGGAAAAACAAGTCTGACACGGTTGCCTTAGTCAGACCTGTGTTTTTCTGCTTTGATGGATCATAAAATGCAAACTATTGCTATTTTATTTTGGCTAGTGGGAAGATGCAGGCAAGGAAAATGTTGATGGCAGCTCCAGGAAGTTCTTGTGACTTCCTTTGTGAAAGATGATTTCATGCACTGTCTGTTCCCTTTCCCAGTGGTCATCAGCTGCTGTTCGCTTTTCACTTTGTATTGTTTGCAGTTATTACATCGCATAGAGCCACTTTCCATTGCTCAACCGATGCCTCTTTTTTTATCTACCCATGCAGGTACATTTGGTTTTATAAGTCAAACATGTTAGATATTTATCTCTCTTGCTGTAAACAGTGTTGCAGAAATTAAACTCCCTTCTCACTATTGCAAAACCTGGGCAAACAACATTACCTGCATGGTTAAATATCACCAGATTTGAGTGGGAAGATGTTTTTCAAATGCCATTTTAGCGAGCAGCTACGGATTTTATTTAGCCACACCGCTGCTTTTAGCCCCTATAGGGCCTCTGTCCTGTAAAAACGCCTGCAAAAGTAAGAAGAAACAGTAAACACTCTGCATCTGTCACTTGAGACACGGAATTTGTTGACCTGGGAGCAGAATGTTCACAGCTCAAGTACGACTGCAGCTGTGTTAGTGTGCAGCACATAAACAGGGAGCATCACTGAACCTCAGCAAAGAGCCCTGCTCAGTTTAATGTCCTGTGCAGGAGCAACTGACACAGTGCTGCCGATACCTGTAAATGAAAGAGCTGTTTGCCACCAACCATCGACTGCTGGGTAAACATTAGGCAGTAATTGAGCTTTGGGCTCAGTGGGCGACGCCATTCATATCAGAGAGATATCATAGTTTAATCAATAAAAGAGCCATTTCTTGTTTGACATTGACTGGCTCCTCAGTGAGAATGCGCCCAAAAAAAACACAACCCCACAATCTTCTGTAGACCGCCCCTCATCTCTGCTTGAGGCCAGCGGCTCAATACCACATCAGCCATTAGATGCACGACACACACAAACCTCATTAGCCGCATGCTGTCATCATCGGCTGCACTTTAAGCATAATGCACGTGATGCATAACTTTAATGTAGTCGCTAAGTGTTAGTAACAGGGCCAGAGCAGGAGCGATTGATCATTTTTATGCAGTGTTTGCATCAACACGGGAGGGACTCCTTTAATTACAAGACAGCTGAAGCGTAGGATTAAGATCTATCATCTGAAAAACGTGGGGCGGAATCGACTTTTTCTGGATTTATTTAAATCTGCTGAAAGAAATGTTTTGAACTCTGTGTCTAATCTGTTTATTAAGTTTAAATAAAGTGGGGTTTTTTTCTAAGGCAGGTTGAACAACAGGACTGCTGTGACAGAAAGCTGCTTTGCAGAGAACTTTTATCAAGGATGTTTTACTGTGAAATGCTCGGCATCGTCCCAGCTAAGCTCGCACAGTCCCAAGGCCACAAAACACAGCAGGGACACTTCTACCAGCATTTGTTTTTAAAATGATCCGAGTGAATTTTTGTCAAATACCCCTGTTTTCCCCCAGGGGCTGGTTTGCTAATGAATTTGTTTTATTACAACCCCGTAGTCTGTAACATAAGGAAAAGGAAACTAGTAGAAAATGTTGTGTTTCACTGCTTGTATTTTGGAGGACATAGAGACTTGGTGTCACGCTGACACATTTCCAGTTATATTGTTCACTTTTCTCACCACACGGCTGCACTGAAGTGTCAGTGTGCATCATTTTGTTGCAGTGCCTCTTCAGCTGGGTCCAAAGATAAAGAACGTCGTTGCCAGGCAGTGCCAGCCCGTGGATCCTACACATTTCAGGATTTGCAAAAGGCAAACCAAATGTTTTCCCAGTTGTCTTCGCAGCTCCTATGAACATGGCAGTGGGCCAAACTACACATGGAACGTATCGACCAGGAGAAAGGCTTTACGATGTGTGTGCACAGTGAGCTGCGTTTCAGTGTGGTGCGAGCAGTTAATACGTTACCATTCAATGAAAAGTGTGTTGACACTGAATTGCAACACCTCTTTTCTGAAGCAGAAGGAAATTATACCCAAGGATGAAACTGAGCACAGCCTGCCAACATATTTGTGCACATTCCTGGCTGCACACCACGGAACACGGAGGTTTTCACAAGCAACAGCCGCACGCACTGTGAGGGTTCATGAAGAAAATCCTGCCAGGCAGGTTAATGTCAAACTATGCCGAGGTCAACTGCACTGACAACTCGGAACATACAGCTATATTGACTTATTACTTAATAGAGAAGGTTTGGCCCAAGAATTCTTTTGACTTTTTTTGACCCACCTCACTAGTTTGGTCTTGCATAACCACAACTTACAGGTGAATTCTGCGTCCACTTGTTTACACTGAGCGCTACCGAAACCCTAAGATCAGGGCTGTGCAGGGAATTTTGTCCAGTGGTGCAAATGCAACTTCCACATTCATCACATGACCTACACTGACCTAGAAGGCTCTTTCACCGGAGCCACTATAACACAGTGAAGCCTTGTGACTTTCTCTTTATTATCATCATGAACTCAGTCCAATACAATTTGGAAAGTCTAGAAAAATAAGATGTGCTGCTGCACATGCTGTATGGGCCCAAAACATGGCAGCGTAGGGATCATCAGGGAAATTGAAAGGCCAGAATCTGGACTTTCACAAGAGTGGATGGACGCCATGTTTCCGGATCCACTTCTAATAATACAGCCATGAGCGTGCTGCCTACCAACACACACGAGCACTACTCACAAACACAGTGTTTCCTTGAGGTCGAACTGATGGATGTATGGATGTAGTTGCATCGTTTACATCTCACTATACAGTTCTGGCACAAGACGATCAGTCGAAATGCATTTTTATTGGTTGTTGGGGCGACTGTGGTCAGGAGGTAGCGGTCGTCCACCAACCTCAGGGTTGTTGGTTCGATCTCTAGTGTCTTTCAGCAAGACACTTAACTCCAACTTTGTTTCTACCTGTGAGCGTTGGCCAGCTGCATAGCAGCTCCACCATCAGTGTGTGAGTGTGTGTGTGCCAATAGTAGAAAAGTGCTATATAAGTGCAGACCATGCTTTTACAGACATACACAGCCAGATTTTTCATGCATGATTACTAGCTTGCAGTCGTCCTTGTCACTGGTTTTGTTGGTGTAATAATGGGTTTGCATTAATGTTACCCATGGCCCTGAGATAGACCAGGGTGGACCCTGCCTCCCACCCAATGACAGCTGGAATGGGCTCCAGCCACCCCCACAACCCTGAACGGGATAGGGAGTTAAAAGGATGGATGCACAACAGACAACAAAACCGTCACAGAGTCACACCCAAACATTTTTGGCAACTTTTGCTTATGATCACAAACTGTTAGTGTCTGAAAGTTTCAATGAGTTGAATTTTTTTGCAGCATAAATAACTGTGACATCACAAGGGGCGGCTCAGTTGGTAAAGGCAGTCGTCCACGGACCACAGGGTCAATGCACATTTTAATTTGCTGGCAAATGTAGAGAGAGACACACTTGCACCTGCTGTTAATAAGTTGATTGAGACTCATTCTTGACTCAAGCATAAAACTGCAGCAAACATCCACGGCAGAAGGCAGAATAGACGCGTTAGAACAGAAAAGGCTTTTGCTGACTGATGCTGCGAAGTGTGAAAAAAATGACTTGTTTCAGCAGTCTGCTGCTTGCGATGCCCAGAGAAACAAAAAGGGCAGGAGCATTAGAAAGGAGCGAGCAGGGAGCAGGTGCCGGGTTGTGTCATGCTGTTCGTCTGAATGTACGTGGGCTGTGTGGGAATATAGAATGTGAATGTCTGCGGAGATTCTCAGCTTGGTGGCATGAGGTTCCTGGTGACATTCCACCTCCTATCTAACAGGTTTCTTCAGTTAAAGCTGACTGGTGGGGAGTCGCAGGCATGTAGTCGCTGAGGCCTGTGATTACTGTGTGCTCCTGGGAACATATTGTACTGTGCTGGCTCTCAGTTCGGTCTGAAACGTATATTAGTTAGACATTGCAATCTAACTTTATGCTTTTTGTGTGGAGGGAAACCTTCCTTTCCCATATCACAAGTGCCCCCATCCAACAGGCCGGCTCCACGTTTAAGTCACGTTTTATCACAGACGTTTCTATGGCATCACAGGTTCCTGGACTTGACTGAACTGTCTAGTGTGTTTGCGTTCTTAACATTAAAATATGAGAAATGTCCTAACTCTGCCTTCGGTCTCCCCAGTTGTTAAAATCTGTTAAGATTTGAGAATAGAAAAGTTAATTGCTGCCGCCACATTTCTAGTCTGTGCATGACGATCTAACACCCTCCACATTAAACAGCTAAATGCAATTCAAAGTTGCCTAAACAACACCTATAAGTGTGGGGGAAAAGGTTTGAGCCGGCTTAGGGACATACATGACGTTATAATGACAGCAGCTACACATTGGGTGTGCAAATTAGGTAAAAGAAGACTAAACTGGGAAACAGGAAGCAAACACTAGTCACGTTTGCCTCATCCTGGCTTCTCCCTCTGTGGCTGTGGTAGCAATTCACACTGTTTACTACTTCACCCATGACGGCCAGAGGTCATTGCTTCTCTAGCTGCTACATGGCTTCACTAGTTGAATTTAAACATGTCGCTTGTGGGCATTTACTGAAAAGCCTGCTGCCATTGTGTTTTTCCTCGGGTGAGTAGTCTCTGGAAACTGATATTGTCCATTTTGTCAAACCCTTGAACCTGCAGGATCAATGCTATGGCACATTGTAGAGGAAATAAATAATAAATAAGATGACAGAAGCCACAGCATCATATTTAATAATTAGGCCTGTGCATGAAAAGTGTCTCAGCCATGTTCTGTGACTCTGTTAATACTGGTTTGAAAGGAAAATGTGTGCACACTGTCTGAATTGATCTTGCTTGTCATGGTTTTCCGTTTCAGTTTGACGAATACACGTAACTGAAGGCCATACGGATGTAGTGAGAGAGGACATGAAGTTAGTTGGTGTGAGAGAAGAGGATGCAGAGGACAGGGTTAGATGGAGGCACATGATTTGCTGTGGGTGACCCCTGAAAGGGAACAGCCCAAAGGAAAAGAAGAAGAAGATGTAACTGACGGTCATAAAACGTCCCTCTGATTTCCCTATATTAAAATATCTAAATGGTAAATGGCCACTTCTATAGCGCAGCACTTCACAATGTTGATTCCCATTCACCCTTTCACACACACTGATGGTGGTGGCTGCCATGCAAGGGGCTCACCTGACCCACCGGGAGCAACTTGGGGTTCACCGTCTTACCCAGGGACCGGGGGATCAAGCCACTGACCCTGTGGTCCGTGGACGACTGCCTTACCATCTGAGTTCCAGCCGCCCTGTGAAACATCTCTCTCCCTCACTCATATCTCTGCATCGTGCTGAAAAATGTCTTGGGTGATTTCATCTGGAGGAGGGTTTTAGCTAGACGTCGAGAAATATTTCAATATGAGAAGTTTAAAAGATTAACGTATATTTGCTAAATTAAAGCCTGAAGCAAGTTGAACATTGCACTTAAAGATCTGAACTAACTCCTTAAAGCCCCTTTTACCTCAAATTGTGTCCATTCACAACATTTGTCATTGCTGAGTGATATTATACCATCATTTTACAACAGTTCCTTTCATGCAAGGGGTTTCACTAAGTCAACATGATTGATGTCCCTCTGATTTACTGTCCATTTCCAGGGACAGCTGTCCTCGATTGACCTGACTAGATGGCCAATGGGTGTTTCTGGTTTCCTTAACGAAGCAGCTGACGGCTTCTGTTTTCCTGCACATGGTTTATGTGAAAAGGAAGATCACGCAGTAAACAAAGGGCGACTTGTGTTTATTCAGAGAATATCGTCTTCATCCACTGATGAACTTGTTAACAGTGAATCACTGAGATGACTTGAGAGGTGTGAGAGTTGCACAATGCGTCTCAATACGACAGTGTTGCTTCATAAGGACGATATTCACCATCTTTCCATACAGATCCAAAGTTTTCCCATCCAAGCTTTCACAGATTAACAGACCATAAACAAATGTAGTATGATGACCTATAACAGCCTAAAATAAATAAGAAAACACTTCCCATATCAGCACAGACATAAATGTTTATTCAACTCACATCACTAGATAACACTGAGACTGTTAGTTGTAAGGGCTGAAACAATGTGTACTCGACCTGCAGTATAAATAAAGGTCGAGGACAAAGCGTGTTTCAAAGAGTCTGCGTTAACAGCTCGAAGCAGGAAACTGGTCCAGTGGGTAAGTGTAGCCCAGTGCACAGTTTTGTGCTGTAAATGTTGTTGTAAATTGGAGGGGCCATGAAAATGTCGGTGTAATATGGATGAGTCTGATGTCTTTTTCGCTGCACGTCGGCCGCCTGAGTGCCCATAATGATTGTGGAGTGATGTGTGCAGCCGCTTGGCTATTGTGCGTCTTGCAAGGTCCACTTATCGTGCAGAATGTAGGTGGTTTTCTCTGAGGTGCATTCAGGATTTGATTGGAAATGGCAGGAAATTGATCAAAGCTTTCCCTTTGTTACGTGTCTCTAATGTCTTGATTTCTTTCCTGTCTCTCAGTTATGTGTTTAACAGCTTGGGGTTTCTTTATCTGACCAGAAAAGAATGATTTCCCCTGTTTCCTATTTTAGGAATAGAAGCTAATGCATTTATTCTGTTTCCCAGTTTCCTTTTTTTTTTCAGGTTTCACTTTAGAATAACGCGTCCACTTCTGGAAACAGTAACTTTCATCTCTTGCGGTGGTCGCACAGATCACGATGTCACATCATTTTCGAAGCAGGTCCTGCACCTGCATCGGCAGCTGTGGCAAGTAAAATGATGGTGATAGTTAATCTTCCGTGTTCCTGTGTTTTACAGATTTATCAGCATGATTTGGAAGTTGATTAATTACAGTGCTCTCCTGCTTGGAGCCCTCACGTCCGAGACTCCATCTTCACCCCTACCCGCTAACTCTGAGGAGCAGCTCTGCCGCATCTACGACTCTGGCCGCTGTGCAGACTGCGTAGGAAGACAGCTCGAACGTGTCCCATGGAGACATTTTCCATCCACGCTTGAAGAGATAGATCTCTCCTCCAATAAACTTCGAGCTGTCCATGCAAATGACTTTGTCCGCCTCCCTCAGCTTCGCACCCTTCGGCTACAGTACAACAACATTTCACACATTGACAATGATGCATTTAAAAACAACAGTGCACTGGAAAATCTTAACATCTTCAATAACTCCCTGCAAGAAATTCCTGCCGCAGCGCTGAGTCCCCTCTTAAATCTCAGAGAGCTCTACATGTCCAATAACCTTTACAAACATGCCACATTGGCTCATAGTTTCTCTAAATTTGCCAAACTCCAGCATCTCTCTATGGGTGGCCCTCTGTTGATTGGCCTGAAGAAAGCAGATTTTCATCCCCTGAAAGCCATCAAGTTAAAAGGTTTTGCTATTAAATGTTCCTCCAATCTAAGTTATTATGAGCCTGGAAGTTTGGAAGCTATTCAGACACAGGACATGAGCTTTGATATGGCCATAGATCAACAGCCTGGTGCCCTCCTTCACATGCTTCATGATCTCGCCAACAAGACCTTCAGATTCATCCAGTTCCGCAACCTCTTTGAGTTTATGTACTACCTGGGAAAGGAGGACATTTTCCAGGGTTTAAAGTACATCACAACCAAACAGCTCATCTTTCACAGAGGTAAATTCAATGAGAATCTCCTAAGGATGGCTTTGATGAACTTGCAAGTTGCCCCTATCAAAAATGTAAGACTTCAGTACATCGACTTTGCTCGTTCGCCCACATTTGTTGATAGCGGAGCAGGTTCCAGCATCACAAACCTGGCACTGGATAAGTTGGATCTGTGGTGAGTATTGTTAAGGCACCGTGTTAAATAATTCAAAGGGAAATTTCTCATGAAACACCGACCTGTTTGTAAAATTAGCGTTGAGCATTTAGTCCCTGCATCAATCTCGATCTCAAACCCATGAATTGTTTCCCAATAAAATTGAAAAACTGTAAAAATAGTTGCCAGTTCAGCCAATTGCTGCTCAGTTTAGAGCAATTTTAGCAGTCAACAAGGCCCCTACCAAGTTTCAACAATGCATTTTGTGCAGCTGCGTGTACTAAGCAGGTTAATGATTTGGATCGAAAAAGAAAGGAATGAAAAAAAAAAAAACATGGTGAACAAAGTTAGGAAATACTTTATGACCAGAACTTGACCATTTTGTTCCACTCATCCTTCAGTAATTGGGAATACAGATCTGTCTGTGCCAGCGTTATGCTACTTTCCACTTCAAGTTTTACTCTACTTCTTCAGTAAATTGTGGTTTGCAACATGCAACACTGTGGATGCCTACACTCGATTGCGAGAGTATAACAAAAACACCTTTGCCAACATCTTTGAATGTAACCTGCATTAGTTTACGTACATGCAGGACGCAGAAGCACAACTTCGCCAGCCTTTGCTCACAGACAGTGCATCACTCGAATCAGGTTCCTTCCACCGACTTTCCACAGAAAAAAGCTTAACTTCTAATCAGGTTTCTTAGGTTTACAGCTAACTTACAATCATAAATATTACCACAGTTGACTGTAAAGTAAGACAGATACTGATGCTAGCCCTCAAATTTCTATTCATTTGCAGGTATATCAGCAACCCTGATGTGCTGCGGTTCGACTGGCGCTTCACCTGGTTTAATCACATTAAGGAACTCTCTATTCAGTTTGTGTATTTCAACTCCGTGCCTTGCGACGCCTGGGTTGAGATGGAAGGTGTGGAGATGCTGGATGTCTCCAACAATCGACTAAAAAATGAGTTCATCCTTAACCAGCGCTGTGATTATAAGGCCGTAATGCCAAATCTTCATACCTTCAACTTGAGCACCAATGACCTGAGCAGCTTGAAAGATTTATCATCACTAACAAGGGAGTTTCAGAAGCTGCAGGTGTTGGATTTAAGCTACAACAATCTGGGATCTGTTGAAAAGAGTCAAGACTGTGCTTGGCAACAAAATATCACCCGGCTAATCGCTCATCACAATCAATTCGTAAGCGAAGCCCTCCTCTGTCTGCCCACTACAGTGCACTTCTTGGACCTGTCTTATTGCGACCTGGACCAGCTGAATATGACATACTTTGAGAAAGCCACTAACCTGCAAGAACTCCTGCTGAGTGGGAATAAGATCAAGTTCATCCCATCTAAGTGGGAAAGTCCATCCTTGCATTTCCTGGCTTTGGATGGGAATTCATTCGGTCTCATTAGCAAGGCATCCTTCCAGGATATGCCTCAGCTGTCTCACATGCGGGCAGGGAACAATCCTTACCATTGTACCTGTGAGCTCCATGCTTTCATTGAGGATACAATTTCCAATGAAAAGATTAACCTCACAGACTGGCCACGGAACTACAGATGTTACCACCCAGAACCCTTTCTAAACAAACTAATCTTTAAATTCATTCCAGGAAAGGTGGCTTGTGATATCCGACTACTTATCATCATCTGTGTTGCGACCACCACAGTTGTGATCTTAATATTAATGCTGATTTGCTATATTTTTGACCTTCCATGGTACACGAAAGCCACATATCAGATCATCAGGGCCAAGTACAGAGCTCACAAGGAAAGAGCAGCAGGCGAACCTGAGGCCTTTACCTATCATGCCTTCATATCATACAGCCACTCTGATGCAGACTGGGTGAGGGACCAGCTCTTGCCATGTCTAGAGGATAACCAAAACCCCTATCGACTTTGTATTCATGAGAGGGACTTCATGCCGGGAAAGTGGATCATTGATAACATCATTGAGAACATCGAAAGCAGTCGTAAGGTACTAAACATGGTTATGTGATAGAAGGCGTTTAAGTCAAAGTGAGGCTCTACTGGTACATACAACAGTTCCACTAGCTTCCAAAACCGCTTGTAGTGTCCCTCTCTCTTTGCCTGCTGCTTGTATGTCTGGTTTTAGTCCGCTTAGGTCAGCCATCGGGAAGTAGCATGCACCGAAATAACTGGACCTCACCCTGTTTAAGTTGCTTCATCTCTAACTTCTTTCTCTTCCTCCCAGGCCACCACCAGCCAGTTTGGTTAGGGTTTTGTTGCTTTCTCTGCCCAACTTTTTTTTTTGAATTTGAACTCTTTACTGTAATTCGAATCTAACCTAATTACTTTTAATTAGCTACGAACCAAATGTAACCTTTATTCACGGGTGATTCCCTTCTTTGTCACTGACTTTAAGCCAGGTTTTAGACACACCTTTTTCTGCAAAGATCTTCGCAATAACATCTGGAATTAGCTGCATGATTACAAATGTGGGCTTATTAAGCAAGGTTAGGAAGCAGCAGTTTAGTGTTGCAGCAAACGTGTGATTTTCCCTTTTCCCCTTTTTTAAGGAAGTTCTTAGTATCGTCTTGCAAGGTGTTTGAGTAATCTGATGCATTCCTAGAAACAAAAGTCAAATGAAAACTCAATGGCACGTTTATAATATTGATTCTTATATGGCTGAGAAAGAAATGTAATTTCTCTTTCTGAATTTCTTTAGAGATCCCAGTGTTTTGTTTCCAGCACATCTGTCGGGTCATTTGCATTTACACATGCAGCTCCTCCAGTTCGTGTCTAGATCAATTTGTTGGTGCAGTGCATGTGTGGAAACAACCAATGCCACGGAGCATAGTGGGATCGAATTGCACTGACAAAAAGATCTCTACAGTTTTCATCAGCGCAAACATTCCCCAATGTTTTCACTTTCACCCTCATCATGCTTAAAGCAAGAGCAATTATAATGCATGTTTTCAATGCTTTCCCTTTTTTTCCCCTCCGTTCTCAGGTAATATTCGTCCTCTCCCGAAACTTTGTTAACAGTGAGTGGTGCAACTACGAGCTGTATTTTGCTCAGCAAAGAGCGATGGGGAAGACCTTCAGTGATGTCATCCTGGTGGTGAAGGAGCCCATTGATCCCAGCTGCCTGCCCAGCAAGTACTGCAAGCTTAAGAAAATGCTGAGCACTAAGACGTACCTGGAGTGGCCTCAGCAGGTCAACCAGCAGGCCTTTTTCTGGGCACAGCTGAAAAGTGTTCTGGGGAAGCCCACAATGACCCGTAGGGGGACGAACAGTCTTAAGAGCAGAACTTCATCTGTGGGTGACACTTCCGTGACCGCGCACCACCAAGAGGATGGAAGGCCAAACACAGAGGAACCTAATGTGGATGAAGAAGCAGAAATTGAGAGGAATAATGACAACCTGTTAAATCAGGGACAAATCCATTTGGTTGCAGTTTGAACAATGATTGTACAATTGCTAATGTTCTTTCAATGTTGTCTCCGTTATGGCCAAACTGTTCTGCTTTGCCTCTGAGCCTCTCAGGCCAGGTGCCCGGCTGACAGGCCCTGAAAAGGCCACAATCTCGATGGCTCAGTGAGCCAAAGTGCAACTCTTTTGTTGCACTTTGAATAATGTGAGGTGCCAGCAAGATGCAGTGACAGGTGCCTCATTGTGAAAAGCCCGTGCTCTGTTACAATCCTGGTGCCAAGTGTTATGAGATCGCAAAGTTTCCAGCTCCCACAGCCAAATCCACAGGTGATACAGCAATGTTTTACATCCTCCACAACAAAACCATAATTATTCTGATTCTAATCTAACAAATACAGTGCTCTTTTCTATACGTTTTGCTTTGAGGAGATTCGACCTGTTGTGACTGTAGGTAGATTATTACATTCAGAACATGCTTAGTGTCATTTCAGCTTATGATAAAATACGAGCACGCAAGTAGAATCACTTGATTAAATTGAATTGGCTCTATCAGCTAAATATGTCAGGTGTTTTAAGTTGACGGCACCTGTCTTAAATGATTACATAGGAATTTAAATCAGTTTGTGAGCACTGTCAAATATCTGTCTTAACTTGATCTGTTTTTGCTCTTTGTCTTAGTCCTGCTGTTTTCTCCAAACCTCTTTCAAAACTCTCATGTCATGAAGATATGCCATGATGTTGTATTCATAAGTGTATTAGAGACAATTTGCCACTAGGGCGCAGAATAACTCCAAAACAGAAGAACCACAAATCATCACCAACTAAAGGCATGTGCTTCCGTACAGGTCCACATCGAGAAGACGTGTTTGTGTCCAGTGTTTACTGTCCTTTATGATCTAGACTGAACTTCCCCTGAGAAAACATCTAGTTCTCTAGTTTATTCAAAACCAAGAGTATGAAGTGAAAATGCTTAAAAACAAAAGGTGGCCAGTGATTCTCAACAGACAGTCATAAGACAATGACTCCTTTATATTCCACAGTGTCAATAGAAATACAGCCTGAACCTGCAGTGATTTGCAGAAGAGTGAATGTGAAAATTTAGAAGGAAGGTTGGGTTCTGATATTTAATGGGGAAATCATGTTTTTCTAAATAACAATCTTGCTTTTTTTCTGTATTATAAAAATTACTATATTTGGGAAAACAATTTTCACATTTTTTAAATTTATTTCAAAGTTATTTTCTTTCATTTCCACATTCAGTATTATGCCAAATTTGCATAGTAGTAACCAAAAAAAAAAAAAGTAGATGAGACCATTGAACTTAACACTTTCTGGTACAGACGGGAAGTAACAAGTAAAACTTCCTCATCACCACAAATACATGTAGAATCCTATGTTCATATCTTCTCTGTACATTATGTCCCTTGTATCACTTGTAAAAAGCAGGACATTTACACACGTCCACCTAAGCAGTATTAATATGTCACCAAATAAATAGTAATGGTATCAGCGGGTTTGTGAATCCTTGCATCATTTTTTTCACCAGACAAGTCGGGAAAAAAACATGTTTTTGTGTCTTATAATTACTTGTTTGCGGTCTGAGAAAATCTTGGGTTTTCTTTAATGCAGCCAAAGGTTGAATTTGGAAGCATCACTTAGTTTCAAGTTAATAAATGTCAAAAAACACTTTTAAAAAAAAAAAACAACTCATTTTGCACTGATGCCGGTGAAACTGCTTTGCCACATTACTGAGACTTTCAAAGTGTGTAGTGTGTGTACATATTTGCTTGTGGGTCCAAAATGAAAAGCTGAAGAGCAACTCATAGCTGCAGTGACCTTTTATTTTATTATTATTTTTGCAGCACTGTAAAATCCCCAGTGCACTTGGACGAATGTTTAACTAGATGCATGCAAATGCCCATAAAACATACACTGGCCACCTGGAGATACTGATGTAAATCAGCCTCTGTGTTTTGCATCACATTTACTGGCCTATTTGTATTGCTTCTCAATTTTGACTGCCACTCAGCCATAATCATCCCTTTAATTGCAAATGATGTTACAGGAAAGCATTAGTCACATCTAATAAGCAAAAGTGATACCAGGTAAATTCCACATAGGCAGCGAACAAGGACTCTTCAGTTTACCAGGATAAATAAAGGAATCCATTCAGCCTTTTTCTTGTGGTTAACAGCACCCGAGATAAATGCCACCGAATCTGACAGGAATTCTTTGTAGGGTTCATGCAAAGCTCCTGAGGATAAAACTAAATGCCCACATGAGAACATGAGGTTCGTGGTGAGAGCTGGGCTGAGCTGGACCTTGGATCGGTTAAAGGTTATTTTTCTGCCCTGAATTGACAAAATCTCAAATTTAGCCAGTGTTTTTTCTTACATTGAAGACATTGCAGAGTTGGTCCTTTTGCAAAGGATCCTGCCATCTTAACCATGACGGGTCACACAAAAGCAAATAATGATCAAATAAATCAGCACATAAGCCTTGTTTGCAAAGAAAATCTACAAAACAGTTTGACATTTCACTTTGACTTTGGAAAAAAGAAACCAGCGCATCTGTCTCCAATTAAGAACGTCATAAACCACATATTAGATTTTTTTGGTGCCAGTTTGAACACACAGCAGAGCCCTAAAGTAGCCCACAGTACTGAAGGGAGATTGTGTAATACCACTTTTTAATTCACTTCTTATCTTTGCTGAAACTTTTGGTGTAAAGGAGCCTGTCAGTCCTACAGCTGACTACACGTACCAAACGGACCCGACAGAGCCGACCCTCCTGGGTCTGAACCTCTGTACAGAGTGTGAATATTTGTTCACAGAGCCAAGGAGATCCACAGGTCAACTCATGTGTTTTAAAAATGACCAACAAGACATATGTGATCAATAGAAATGTCTGTCTGTGCCCAGGGGCCCATTTGCTGCTCGTCCACCTTTGCCTGCACACAGCCTGGAAGAGGAACTTTGCATTTTACCAAAAAGTCTAAACATCGTAGTGAAGAAATACTCTGACACAAGCAAATGTCCTGGATTCAAAGTGTTACTTAAGTAAAAGTGTAGAAGTATTAGCTTTGACAATACTTGAATTGCCCAAAGTAAAAGTACTGCTACTGCAGAGTAGCTCCATTGACATAATTGAATAAGATGTTTTTAAATGATAATCATTGATGCATTCATCTGTTCATCACTTTTATATTGCATGTGTTCAATTTAAATAATTGAAATACTTTATGTATGTTTGGCTACATTGTGAGTATTATAATACTAATAATATTTAAGTAATCTGATTCTATAAAGTAACTATAATTTGAAAATCAATGTAACGGAGTAAAACTGAGATTTCAGATTTAAATCTGAAATGCAGGCTCGTGAAGTCGATGTAACAAAGAACTGCAATACTCAACCAGCAACACCTGATAATTGTACATGAAAGCAGAAGTAAATGGACTTTCCAGCACTGCCTCCCCATAAATGGTCACACTGAGTGTCATTAGATCCAGGTTTGCGTCGCACTAGTGCGAAAGGCCCAAAGCCTCTGCAGCTGCCAGATACCTGGGGGGAGGCTCACCTCTGCAAGTGGGCGGTGTTGCTGCGGTCCGGAGGGGAGGGGCTACCTTGATTGTGATTTATAGGCTCACAGGTGAGCGGGACCCTACTTGAGGAAGGCGCGTCCACTTACGTTCGTGTTGAGGTGAGTTGCTGCTGTTTGTGTGACTCAATCTGCGGAGTGTAGAGAAAAAAAAAAAAAACGGTGAAAGTGATGCCGAGGTTTTCGTGCTTTAGTCTCTGCCTCAGTTAATTAACACCTACTTTGCATTTGACATTCAAAGGCTTTTAATTAGCCTTCTGATCGCGGCGGGAACGGCTGATTAACCGCACTCATCGAGACTAATTAGGGGAATGTGGCACCGCATCATTCAGCGAAGCGATGTCTCTTCTCTAAAACTTCCCTCCTCACACACTCCGTCACACACAGGTACAGAGCAGCTCTGAATTATTGATGGCAGCTCTCTCTCCCTCCTCTTGGAGGCCAGATAAGAATCAGCAGTCTGAATGCTGGAACAGGAACCTCGGGATGTATAAAGTAACGCAAGCCTCAATCTGAATCTAGTTTACATGCAGGGCCAGCAGGGGGTCTGCCTTTGTCCTCCTGTGCTTCATGGAGGCGGGAGTTGGAATGACTCCTCTCAGGTGTCCACAGTGAAGGAAAGGTGTAAGGTTGGCTGTTAGACTCTTTCCCGACCCTCGTGAGTGTTTGTACGAACTCTTACAGAAGGTTAAAATTTAGTTTGATATTTGTGTTTAGAATGTTTCACTATATGGGCCAATGTAAAGTGACTCAGAAGCCCCCCCCCCCCTAACAAATGGCCAGAATCAGACGTCAAACTCCACAGACGGAGACAAAATGTCCCGTAATAAAGGTAAAATGTCTACAGGCCTCAGACTTAAAATGGCTCAATAAAGAGTGAGGGGCTTTTGGTGTGTCCAGGGACCTGTTTGTGTTCACGTGATGGAATATTTTTTTTTATTCTTTAGCTCGTCTTTTATTTAATCCCCCTCCCCCCCAAAGGACAGTTTGTTTGTATTTAAAAGTTCCACTTAGCAGAAACTCTTCACTCAAAATGAAGTAAATGTACCTCAACTGTATTTAATTGCACTCATTGAGTAAATGTACCTGCTCACAACTTGTGTAGTTTGTAACTATACTTTAAAGCAGACATTAAGCCATTTAAAAAAAAAAAAAAAGCTTTATCCTAATCTGAAGGCTCATTTTACATGTTGAAAGGAAATTTGATCTCAGCATTTAACTGGGCGTCTCACTCAGCGTGTGTTTCAAAATGTATTGCTGCTAAAATACAAATAAAACGAACTCTAACTGCTAATGAAAACTACAAACCGTCATCTAAACTGTTCACAATGTTTCTTCAGAAATAAAAGCATCTGACTGAACTCGATGATGACATTTCCTTCAAATAGTGATTCTGCTGCTTTGTCCTCTTTTTTTTAATTTTGTAGGACTGAGAAAATGTGCTCCAACCTGCAAAAAGCTGTGATGGGCCTCATTGAAGTGTTCCACTCCTACTCTGGGAAAGAAGGTGACAAGTACAAACTGAACAAACGGGAACTCAAGTCTCTGTTGAAGGAAGAACTTGGAGACTTCCAGGACGTGAGTGTGTTGGCAGTTTTTTTTTTTTTTTTTTTTTAAGAGCATTTTGATACACACTGCTGTTGCTGTGAGTATTATGGAGATGATATAAAAAAATTAGGTTAACGTCTTAACTGGACTGAATAAGTGACGTTGCTTTAGTGTTTTCTGATTTAAAAACTGTATCAGACCATGTTCCCATAAATGTGCTGGGCCCAGTGACACTGTAGATAACTGGTTTTTACCCTTAAAGAAGCAAAGGGTAAATCCTCAGCAGCCTTATACTGCATCAGCTTAGATTTTGTTACCATGGCCCGGCCCCCCTGGCTTGGGTGGCAACGCCATCTGAAAGCTCTGACCCATTTAATGGCCTAATTATGATAGTAAATGGAGACTCCATTCTAACTTTTAATTAACCTGCAGTAGTAAACTGATATGCTGCTATTGTTGCCAAACAAACCTTCAGGGGAAGTTTTTTTTTTTCCAGCATTAGGAGTTTAGATGAGGTTGTCTGGAGGAGTTCTGGAAAAGCCGGTTGACCACGATTACAAACTTCATAGCGTGAGCAACAAGACGACATAATCTGAACTGAAGTTTCCTTTAGTTTAATGGCATTTATTCAAATGCTGATGCACTGATCAATGCTGACCTTTGTCCTCCATGACGACATTATGACCACCTGTGGTAAACCTGGGGCTGACAGGTGTAAATATGCCAGAGGGTTTAATATTAAGCTTTAAGTTTTTAATCCTGATGCTTCTGTTTCAGGGCAGCAATGACCCCATGGTAGTCGAGAAGATTATGACTGACCTGGATGAAAACCAGGACGGGGAAGTGGACTTCCAGGAGTTTGTCGTTCTCGTGGCTGCACTGACTGTTGCCTGCAACGATTTCTTTGAGGGCTGCGACAAAAGCTCCTAACAAACCCTAAATGACTTTGTACTGTAATGTTTGAGTCATTTCTTGATCACAGCCAATAACAGCTTCTGTCTTCCATCCTAATAAAGATGATGTCCAGTATTCCTGTCTGTTGTTTTAAGAAGCAGGTCTGGTGGCTTAATGTCAAAGCATTTTTAAAGACTCACAGGGGAATTTGTCCCCCTCAGGCAACTTTACGGAGTTGATCTCTTATTTGCCAGCAACCTTGGGCACCACCCAGTGTCTGATGCGGGTAATTCATATCACCACACTAATAATAATCCGACAGCTCTGACTGCACTGGGACGAGACCTTCACAGGATACCCGTCCCAGAGACTGAGACACAAATCATGGCTGCATATAGAAAAAGAACACAGTACTTTAAATGGTGTGAAGAACAGTTCACGAGCGAGGCCCACACAGACATCCGATACAAAGTGTTAATGATAAAATGAGTGTCTGCTGAATAGAAATACTGTAGATGCTGGTACAGGATAACGGCTGCAGTTTAGGGCAGACTTTGAGTAGTCTGTCAGCCAAAGGTGGAGGCGATTAGACCTTTCTAAACCTGAAGGGTAGTGCAGGGTGTGGTGCTGCTCTGGAATTGGGCAGAAACATGGTTAAGAGGTTTTATTGACTTTACTTAGTATCTGTACATAAGGTACTGGTGCCCTGAAAGAACACAAACACCCACTAGTCAAATGTGAATTAAATTGTAATCTACTGTTAGAAGGAAAAACTCTTAACCCTTAATGAAGCTTTTTTTTTTTTTTAAAAGGTTAAATACATATTCAACAGCTGCACATTAACAAAGCAAGTGGAACATCTGAAGGATACAAATTCCCAAAAGCTTTCAGCATCAGCTTGTGACGGCAGACGTTTAGTCTGCCAGGTATTCAAACCAAAGAAGCCAGCTTTGCATAGACAAACACTGTTGATAGTGGATGTAAATTGTGAAGTTATGGAGTCAGTCAACATTAATGAGTGTGCAAATACTGCAGGTGTGGGCACTTGTTTTTCACTTTCCAGACTTGCTGCTGCTGCTGCTGCTTCCTGCACAGTCATTTAAACCCGTTTGATGCACGAACGATGCGGCGAGCAGGATAAAAAACGAGCTCATGAGGTGTCAGTGTTAAGTTCAGAATGCAACACGCTGTCATGGACGCCATCTAATTGTCCTCTGAGTCAGCTGTTTCTGACTGAGAGGCTGTGGTTGACGGGGTCCTGCATAATCAACCACTTCACGTTTTAACCGTTTGGATTATTTCCCACGACAGATAAGTGCACTTGTGTTTTTGTCAGAGCTGTTCTGACAGGTTTGAAACGGGCCTGGCTCTGGCTCAGAAAAAACAGTTTCATTTAAGGCCCCGGGAAACAACGCGGTGTGTCCTGCAGTAAAAACATTTCTACTGTACTTTGTGAAAAACAAGTGTGTTAGAAAGTAGGACTGAACAAGCTGCACGGGTTTGTGTCAGTGAAGCTTAGTAAAACCACACACACAGGCTCAACTGCAGATTAACACAAATATTCTTTTGTTTCCCCAACAAGTCACGGAGACTTAAATTTAGTCAGAAAGAAAGAGGAAAAACAAGCTCCTCCCATTCAGAAGATAAGAAAGGAATCATTGCCTTTGTTTTGTCACGTAGACAAACAAACTGTACACGAGCCTTCGGATCCTTTACCCTCTTTGAACCACGAAGATATCAACTGAAAACCAGATGATACACACCCATTATTCCCCGCGGCAAACTCTCCTCAAATATCTCAAATAAGATGAATACAGTGCTCAAACCTCTTTAATCCTCTAAAACCAATGAGAATAGTTATGTACTCGGTAGTTTCACCTGTTTGGGCTTTTAAATTCCTTCACAGAAACAAAGTATGTCTATTACAATACTTAAGGTCAACGGGCGATAAACTACCTGATACCTTTACCTTTGATTCCACGTAGCCTCAGAGTCCGTAGTGGACTCTGAGGGGAAGGGACACAAAAGATCAATGGCCCCTGATGCACTGTAGATGGTATAGCATTGGGTGCGTTGGACAGTTGGAGCTCTAATAACTGGGCGGGTGGGGTGAAGGGAAAGATGGCATCGCTTGCCAGATTCTATTTTTTATTTTTTATTTTTGTTTGCAGCCTGGGAGCTCAGCAGGTAGAACATCAGGCCCCAGCCTACCCACCAGGCGTGTGGCCTTTAGCCAGACACTCGGCACTAGCTCCCCAGGTGCCCCCTGTGGGCCGATGGGTTAAATGCACACTCACTGGCCACTTTATTAGGTACACCTGTGCCTTCTCTCCTTCATTTTAAATAGGGTGTCCAAAACTTATTATTTACACATGCGCCTACATGAAATCAGCAGCCTGCTTTAATAGCAGCGTCACTCTGCACCTTCGGAGAAATTGATAACAAATATGAGTTGTAATCCTGGCTTTTGCTGGTTGGGCCGTATCAGAAAATGCCGTTTTCTCAGCTGTGATCTCAAAATGTATCTCTTGGAGTTTTACCATGGCTTCTGGTTATGTTGTGGAAAGTTGCTGAAGAAGAATCGCCGTCGTTGCTCGGGGATGATTTAAAATGTCAGACACAAGAGGGCAGACTGAGGCCTAAGTCTGCAAACGTGTGTCTGACATTTTAAACCCTTCAGAAACACACAAACTACACGAGAAAGGATGTGAACGAGGCCATGATGCTGCAGGCAAACAGCAGCTACTGTGGGGTCACCTTACAGCCCCTGGTTTCCCCCTCAGCCAACATCCACATGTGGAGTTGGCCTGTTTAGCTCCTTTAAATATAATAAATGACATGAAATTCCCTTTAAATGGTCCGAGTGGAGGGAGACTGGGAACATGTTTATCTCCTGGAAGCTGTGTGACACAGAGAGAACATTTTGCCTTTCATGGTGAGGATGCCTGTAGCTCACCTGTCATGAGGAAGACATTTATCTGATTCAGACTCATTTTCATAAGAGAAGAGAGCCTATAAAATGGATGTGACGAGAGCTGGAGCCACTCTCTTCTCACATCTACATAACTGTTGTGTGTTGAGTATCAGCGTTCAGGTGAGTTCCTTTCTGTTCAGTTTTTATTTAGATTTTTAATAATCACAGAAAACAAAGTGTATTCCAAATTATTATTATGCTTCAGTTTTTGTACAGATTAAACAGAGAAGAAATGAGGAGCTAAGTGAGTTTTATGTGTGTTCGTAAAACCCACTGTACATGTTGCCTCTGGATTCGAGAGACTGACATCAATCAGCCACAACTTTAAAACCACTGGGTGGTATTAATGTAATGGCTGATTGGTGATTATGTTTTCCTATTAGCCTCATGGGTTGGTGTAAGTAGCAGCTAAATATTTAAATTAACAAGTACTATGTTTCGGAAGAAACATAGTAAACGTGTGTTTTCACACACACACACACACACACACACACACTCTAAACTGAAGGTATGTGCGTCAAGATGGCAAAATCTGAACTGAACATTCCTCCAAGTCACCTGGAGGCATTTTCAGCTGGACGTATAGTTAAACCAGTTTGTTTTGCCACAGTACAGATACTGAACTGTGCACGTCGTCCGACAGATATAAATCATAAAAGCTGAAACTGCTGTAAAGAAGAGTTTACCCGCTATTGTGTTTTACATAATACTGTAATACTGCAAAGTAAAAGCAGAGCATTAGAAGCTTGAGCTCTACAATGGCCCACATGAACAGATGTGGTATTATTGGACTTTAATGTTCCAGTTTCACACTGTTGGATCTGTATTTTGTATTAATCTGATTCTAATCTGAACATAACTAATAATAACCACCACCACAAAGTATCTTTAAATGCAGTATTTTTTTCCCTTCCAAAAGAACAATTTTTATCTTCCAGCACTTGATGGTCTCTTGTGCTGGTTCTGGTCCTCTGTGTCCAGAGCTGATCCCAAGTTGATCTTTCCCTGGTCCTGTTTTGTCCCATGCTGCTTTTCATTGCTCCTCCTTTTACTCGTAGCACTGAGAAAATGAACTCCAACCTGGAAAGAGCTATGGTGAGCCTCATCGCCGTGTTCCACAAATATTCGGGAAAAGAAGGTGACAAGTACAAACTCAGCAAAGGAGAAGTCAAGACCCTGTTGCAGAAAGAACTTGGAGCTTGTCAGCAAGTGAGTAGTGTTTTAAACAGAAAGTTTATACACACTGTTGTTACAAACCCTCATTTTATCCACAAATAACCAGACGTTTGTAGTAATATCAATACCTACCTGTTGTACACAGTCTATTTATTTATTATATCAAGTTGAAAAGAATTAAAAAGAACATTAAAGGCAAACTAGTGGAGGAAGGATGGCTTATAATCTTTGATAATCCTTTCACGTTCTAATAATTATTTGGACAAAGTTTCTTTTTCATTCCACACAGTTGAAGCATGAAGATAAATAATAGCATAACATCAGTACAAGTCATAAATATGCTTTTGTATGTTTCAGCCCAGTTTTAAAAAAGAGGACACAGTAGTTGATGATTTAAGATTCTCAGATCCTCTTGTGACACAGTGAGACTTTGGGATAGTTACTAAGTTCAGATCAGAGCATGAAAGAGGGTGTTTGGGTCGACTTAGAGCAACTATTAGTAGATTCTGCAAAAGAAAAATTTTTTTTTAGCTTTGCTAATATTTCTGAGGTTTGAACTGGTTTGGTTTTCTGCTGCTCGCATCATGTCTCTGTTCACCCTGTCCTCCATGACGTCTGCAGTCTCCTTCTCTGTCTCTCTCTTATCACCCTCAGTCTCTTGCTCTCTCCTCCCCATTTTCCAGCCACCCACAGCTGTTTCTATTTACCTGATTGCTCTTCGCTCCTGCAACCTGTCACCTGTTTCTTGTCTGTTGATTGAGCCTCTGCCCTGTTTTTTTCCCCCTGCCCTGCTTGTGTTTAGTCACTTTGTCCAGTTTTTGTCTGCGTGGGTTTTGACCTCCTCTTATTTTTGAGACCTTTATAAAACCCCATTTACCTTCACTTCCTGTCACTCTCTTACGTTTGTCCTCCTTTTTACCAAACCTGACCACAGCCTGAAATCGGAATTAACAGGTTTTCGTGCAGCCTACTTTATGTTGTTGCTTAGGCTTCCGTGGCTTTGTACCTGCGAGGTCAGATTAGGAGAACCAAAAGAGATGATCTTAGTTTTAAGAAAAAAGTTAAACTTCTGCAACATCCAGAACTGCATGTCGGCTAAACGAGCTGTCATGTCATGTCGGCTTCCCACTGTAGTGACTCTACTACCTTCCCTTCATTTTCTTACACATTAACATTTTTCTCCACTGAAAATATAGTCACACACTTTTCCACTTTAGTAAATACAAGATGGACTTAATACATATTTGTTCTCAGGATTATATTCCGTCCTGACTAAACCTTCTCACAAAAGATGCCACTGCAAAAAACATTTTGCCGAGCCTCAGAAGTTTTCTGAGACGTGCAAAAACATTTGTCACGATGGTGGTCTCACGATAGCGGCACCACTGTGGGCAGCACTGGCTCAGGAGGGTTGTCCACCGATTGCAGGGGCAGCAGATGGTTCCCACAGTTCCTCCTACTAACATCAGTGTCCTTGGACATTTGCTCCAACGGCCTAAAATGGCCACTAGACCATCGTCCTGAATATCTCATCGTGGATCAACAGTAGTTAAATTGTCAAAAATTAGGCTGGATACCTTATCTTAAACCATGTAAATTTCAGCAGCCGCCATATGATTAGATATTTGGTTTCATTATTTAATATATTTGCATGATGATTCTTCTGTTTCAGGCTGGTGATGACTCCAAGGTAGCGGACATTATGAAAAGCCTGGATTTGAACAAGGACGGTGAAATGGACTTCCAGGAGTTTGCCATTCTCGTTGCTGCAGTGACTATTGCCTGCAACGCGTTATCTGGGGGCTGCAACAAAAGGTCCAACAACCATTCAATGACCCTGTCCATCATACATTTTACAGGTTTATCACAAACTCGCAATCAGACACTGGGTGGTGCCGCAGGCTTCAACCTGGGGCACCACCCAGTGTCTGATAGGATTTGTCCGCTGTGAAGACTCTTAAGGCTGCACACGCTTAACGACTGTACGGCTGATTATGAATGGGAGTCAGTCGTGACGACTGGTTGGACCTAGTTGGCCCTGGTCAGTGCTAGTCCGGCTCAGTCTGCAGAGACGAGAAGTGTGTGCTGTCAAAAGATTCTAGTCTGTGGTCTTATGACCCAGTCTCACAATGATCATCTTAAACATGTTTAATATTTACCACCGGGAGCGATGACGTCACCACGGAGGCAGTAAATGCAGCTTCACCTGCTTTATGACGTAATTTTACCTTCAGTTTCCTCCGTAGGCTCTATAGTCCGCGATGTTCTTCGCGATTTTGCTGCTTATTTCGTCTTCTGTTCCTTTAACCACACATTATTAAGTTAAAGTCAAAGTTCCCGGTTGCCGCCATATTTGTTTCGGCGCAAAAACACGGGGGGATTCCTGTTCTCGCGGGATTTAGACGTTACAAGGTCCAGGTGTTCCCGACCTGTCGCTAAGTGCCCCCAGTTTGCTCAGCCGTCAGGTGTGAGCCACTTCCAGCCTGTCAGAGACTGGAAATCTGTGATAGTTGGTTGATAAGTCTTTATCTGTGAACTGTCCAATCTTTGACAGCCACGCTAGTCTTCACGTGTGTCCCCAGCTTAAGTCGTCCAGCTCGTGATTATCCCAGAAGTGCCTTTTCACTGGCACCTGGAGATGCTTGTAGTTGAAAATGCTTCACTTCTCATCATTTCTGACCACCCGGCTGGACAGGCAGGCCTAATTTCCCTGTGGAGTCCTTAGCTCATTATTAGTTTGAAGGTTATATGGGGGTTGTTGTCCTGCCCCATCGTGTGTCCACACAAGTTGTGGGAAGGGATGAAAAAAACATCATTGTGAGTGTTTGATTAATGGTGTCGTCCACTTCCTTTATTGAGAGAGAGTCATTCCTGTCCAGAATGTGGACATTGTTGTCTTCAAAGGAGTGAGCCTTGTCTTTCAGATACAAATAGACTGCTGAGTCTTGTCCTGAGTTGTCCCTTGCATTCGTGAAGTGAACTGATGGGGTTTTTAACTGTGGGTCCTGATATCAGTACAGTCCTCCCTCCCCCAGTCCAGCACCTGACTGTTCATTGGGTCAGAACTATCGCGTGACATCACTGCTAGAGCCACTAAGATTGTCTGATCATCATATCCATTAATGTCGTCACAGTGCACATCGAGTGTGTACATCACACCAATAAGTGTGTACCTGTAGTATTTGTTTGGTAGATTCTGAAAGCTTATGCTGTCCATCATTGACAGCGGTGGAGGAGGTACTCAGATCATTTACTTGAAAATAGTGAAAAAGTAATAGTGCAGAAATACTGTAATACTGTTGAGTAAAAGTTCAGTTCAATTCAACTTTATTTATATAGCGCCAATTCACAACAAAGTCATGTCACGGCATTTTACAGAATAAAGTCAGGACTAAAAGTGCAAAAACATTAGCTCTAGAATGGCTCACACGAATAGATGTGGTATTATTGGACTTTAATGGTTCAGTTTCACACTGGTAAGTCTGAAAAGTAACATAGCTAATATCAATAACCACCTCCACAAAGTAAATTTGGCAACATCATAATTGCAGTATTTTTTTCCCTCCAGCCTCCTGTTGAAAAATAACAATTTGTATCTTCCTGCACTTTGGTTTCCTGTGCTGGTTCTGGTCTGATCCAAGTTGCCTTTTGAAGCTTTTTCTCAGAAGATCAATTGCTTTAAATAACCACTCTCCTGCTTTTGTTATTGGTAGGACTGAGAAAACGTGCACCGACCTGGAAAAAACTATGACGAGCCTCATTGCAGTGTTTTACTCCTATTCTGGAAAAGAAGGGGACAACACCAAACTGAACAAAGGCGAACTCAAGGCTCTGTTGGAGAAAGAACTCGGAGACTTCATTGAAGTGAGTACCTGATGGGTTTTCCAGAGCAAAATAGACATTTTAGCATCGAGCGTTATGAAGATGACATCAAATCAATGTGTGAGGTATTTCTGCTGTATCTAGAATCTTAACAGAAAAATAATTTATAGAACAAAAACATTAAAGTTCACATTCAATAAATAAAAGGGAGAATTCTGATAAACTTTTTACAAACCTTTGCAAAATACTTCACTGTTAGTAATGAATACACAGTTAAATGTGCCAAAAAGTGGGTGAAAAAAGTGGGTCTTTTTTTGAAACTTTTGTCCTATTTCGTCCTCCTCTCCTCTGTTTTGCCTTATCTTGTAAGCTCGGACGTCCCCACGGTCGATCACGGGGTTCAATGGCACAGTCTTTTTGTTTTGTTTGTTTCACGCCGACCTTAAACTTCCCAAATTTTACTTGGCTTGGGACTGACGCTAAGATCTGCTCTGGCTTGCACAATCTTAATGGCTGCAGTTGTGCAGTTTGGGGGTTGGCTGTCTTCTCCGGCGACACCTCGGCACAAAGCCAGGGGACAGGGGGAGTCAGACCATGAAACATGTTGAATAGTGACACCACAAGTACCAGCCCTGGAGCACTTTCACTTTTCATATGCAAATCTTGATCAGTGACTGTTTTGTCTAATTAAGTTTTTGTATCATGATGTTTTGTTTTAGTGCACCGATGACCCTACGAAAGTCGAAAGCATTATGAATGACCTGGACATGAACAAGAACGGTGAAGTGGACTTTGAGGAGTTTGTTCTTTTCGTCGCCATGCTGACTATGCTGTGCCATGAGTTCTTCAAACAGTCCGCCCAGAAATCGTGAGCGGGGGTGGGGGGGCAAGCCCAGCAAGAAATACAACCTGACGTATAATCAACAGCAACAATGTTAATCATGTTTGAGATGTAAAAGTTTGAATCATTCCTTCCTCACCTTGTAATGTCCCTGCTAACAGGTCCTTTACAAGTCGTCCATCTTTAATAAAGCTGTTGTCCTATTGTCACGTCTGTTATTTCAGAAGCAAACTGGATAATATCAGGTCACTTTACAGATAAAGAAATGTGCCTCTTCAGGCTGGTTTGCAGCATTTGAATGGAAAAGTCATCACAGGAACATTGTGAATTTTAATTAGCTGATGATACTTGCAAACCAAGAAGAAACCAAATAAACTAGAATAAGAATTGTATTTGGACAAAATTCTTAGTAAGTGTAGTACACTTACGATTTTGTTAATACAACTAAAACAGTGTACAGTACTTGACAAGTTACTTTAGGTGTACTCATAACTCAGTCCAGAGTCCTTCCCTCAAAAACAACCAGGAAGTGGGTTTTTTCGCCCTGCAATTCCATCTAAGTTGATAGAAACTAGTAACAAGTGGGAATCAAAGTCGAGAAGTTTCATCTGGGAGTTAGTTTCTCACTTCAAAGTAGTATAGTAAATATTTGTACATTCAAATATTGCAGTTTCATGCAGTGTCAACATTGGTAAATTATTTTAAGCCTATTGAACCTGTAACCTCGGACAGAGGTTGATACCTTTCTGTCCCCGCTGTGGATCTGACAGGTTGTGTTGAGGCTTTAACTCTGGTCCCCTGCCTGCAAACCAGACCCCATACACACCCATCTACCACTATATTCCCTCGGGCACAACGTCATGCACAGACACTGAGCGCTGGCACTGGATGTAAGATATGAGCTGTGGAATATTCCACAACATAATATCAAGACAAACTGAGCTGTGTAAAAATGTGGGTCCTGGGTGTGTCTGCACTTTACTGACTTTACAGCCATGTTTGGGGTGTTTCCAGCAGAGCAAGTTCATCTTGTTTAAGTATAATTAATCATAGTAAACAAGCATGAGAACGATCCTCACATGAGGCTCATGTACCTTTTTGATCAGGAGGCTTTGACATTGTCATTAGAGCCTGTTCAAATAATTCATCAAGATCTCGTCTCACACAGGAAACAGCAGCTATTTTCAGCTGTAATTCATTGCTGTTTCATGAAGCTCCAACTCGATTTAGTTACTATGAAGTGAACGCAGCAAACATAGTTGTGGGTGCCCCACCCTTCATTTCCAAACCGCACTAATCCACCTTAAATCCAAAAGCAAACTGAGGAGGTGTTTTACCTGCCCTGGCACCAATCAGCTCCCTAGAAATTCAGAGCTGCCCTCCTTCTGATGCCAACATTGACACAAGTTCAAAATACCCGTATCAGGAGAATCACTTGGTGGATAAAAAAATGTTTTGTCTTCTATTGTAAAATGGTGAAATTCTTTCAGAGAAACAGAAACAGTGGCACCTTCCCCTTGAATGATTTTCTTGTGCACTGAAGTATTGCTTTCCTTCCTTGTGTTTCCTTAAGGGGAACATACGTGATCTTCCTTCACAGACAGCAAAAAATACTGTATGCGTGCATGTGCACGGTGGTGCAGCGGTAAACGCTGTGGACTGAGTGACCGGTGAGACATTTCTGTACACGAAGCACTTTGACTTGGAGCACAAATTGTCTTTTAAATGTGCAAATATCTAAACTCTTCCGAGCAAAATTGACATTTTAGAAAATGACAACATTTCTGTCTTTGATAAATATGTATCCGACAACGCTGCAACAACTTATATGGCGTATATATGTACGGCAAATGGCATTGCTACGTGGTTGACACCCCTCTCTGACACACCTACATTCCTCCTGTGCTTTGATTTGAGTGAACAGGTCTATGTATTTGTGTATTTAGCTGCAATCATTGGCCTATGTTTTCAGTCAGCTGTCAGTAGGAGGCGTCCTGTAGAGGCTATATAACTGATGGGATGAGAGCTGAAGTCACCTGCTCTCCTCCTTCTGTGTTCAGTGTTTGGGTGAAATTAGGTGAGTTTTCTGTATGATTGCATTAGTTTAGAAACCCTGGATGATTAATCTGGTCAAATCGGCCAGGAAGAAGAAAGAATAAGATCAATTCCTCCATATGCTTTAGTGTGACAATTATCTATAAGCTTACAAAGATGACTGCAGCTGTGCTACATACAGATATAGATATAGATGTAAACGTAGGACTCTGCAAACCTGCAAAGAAGAAAAATGTAATGCTATATATATATAAAAGTGCAGTAAAAGTAGCATCTAATAGAATACTCAAGTGAAATACAAGTAGCTCAAACCTCTAGTTAATTACAGTACAGAGTAAATGTACTCAATTATAAAAATGTACCTCACCTGTGGTATTTATAGTTTGTAACTGTACTTTATTGCAGACATTAAGCTATTTCTATAGGCAGTAATGTTTTTTCTGTCAGCCTTTATTATTTTTCACTCGTCTCTGGCTTTTCCATGCACGTGCAGGACTGAGAAAATGAGCTCCAGACTGGAAACTGCGATGGACACCATCATTACCGTGTTCAATGCGTACTCTGGAAAAGAAGGGGACAAGTACAAACTGAACAAAGCGGAACTCACGAACTTGTTTCAGAAAGAACTTGGAGGTTGGCCCAAAGTGAGTATATGCTTTGCCAAGCAAAATATTACACGCTGATTTTAGGAATCCTCATTTTAGCCACAAAAAACCCAAAGCTTTATAATGCTCACAATAAAATAGAAGATTAAATAAAATCCCCACCTATTTGCTGTACCTTGAATCAGCTTATTTATCTTCTCTGGGCTGGATAAAAGTTGTCATTAATCAGACAACATTTACTTTAAATGATTATTCTGTTATAGCACCAAACACGTAATTAACTTCAAATTAATTACATTTAAAAAGTCAAATAAGATGAGAAATTTTGCTGTACAACCTTTATTATATTCGATTGGTCAAAGAAGTTCCATGAGGGCTGATTCAGCGTACGTTGAACTGTGTGCTTACTGCTAGGCAGGAGAGGAAGAGGAAGAGGAAGAGGAAAGAATCCAGGATACTTCTGTGCTTACCCTACGTGTCCTCATTCGACCTCGACAAATCGGCGAGTGTAGACCTGTTGAATAAAAGCAACATCACACAGAAGGGAGCGGTGCATATCAGCGTGGCTGCGATGCAGTGTAGGCATGTGCCCACAGGATGAGAGCCGGAGATATCACAGCCGTGCTGGTATCCAGGAAGTTCCGCACAAGCTCGAGTGTGATATTGCTTAAATAACAAGTCGTCACTGAGCACATACATGTTACAGTGAAATTCTTTTATTTGCATTTGGCTCATCCCTCTGGGTGGAGCAGTGGGCGGCCACGGGGCGGCGCCCGGTGGAGCTGGTGCTGGGTGTCTCGCTCAGGGACGCCCCGCGTGGGTAGGCCGGGATTTGGTTGTGCAACTTGAGCATCCCATCCTGCGTCTCTACCCAGTGAGCTACCAGGCCGCTGAGAAATGAGGAACCTTGTGTACCTTTCCCATTCCATTCATTAATATGACAAAGTTTCTTTTTTATTCCACAAAGTAATTCTGGTTTTGTCTGAGTGTGCACACATAAAAAACACTCTGTAACCGTCCGTAAGCTCAGGGATCCACTCTGTGCATGTATATCTCATCAGCAATACAGTAAAACAAATCAGAAAACATACGTGTTGCTCAGCTCATTTCCAAACCCACTAAAGAGAAAGTCAGCTCCAGTAAATTTGTGCGTCAGAAACTATGGCAACAAGTGTGTCCCAGTTGTGTCCGCCACTTTTTAGTGTCCCCGAGAACCATTGTAGACAACTTTGATAGCAATGTCTCCAAGCGCCACTATTTTTGTTGCTCCGCGATACCTTTCCGATGGGTTGTGGCTCTCCCATTGCCATTTAAGGCATCAGAACAATATGTAAGATTTAAAAATCAAAAGATGAAAACAGGGAGCCAACGCAATGAAGCAAAGACAGGAGGAATGAGTTCTCTTCTGGTGGAAATTGTCAGGAGTCCACCTCCTGCATTTTAAACAAGCTGGAGATGAGCAATAACTTAAGGTCCAAACAACAGGTCATTAGGCCGTTAACAACTTTTTCTAACTCTGCAACAAAAAAGGAAAGTTTTACCTTAACTAATATTTCTGAAGATTAAGAGGTAGGATTGAACTGACTGGGTTTTCTACTGCTCAGACCAAAGATTGAATGGGAAAATAACTCAGAGGCTTAATGCAGAATGCTGCATGTTGTTGCTTTGGCTGCCATGGTGACGCTGTACCTGTGAGGTCACATTAGAAGGAGCAAATCGCATGACCTTAGGTCATCATGATATCCTAGGTGCCCCCCATTTTTTCCTGATCATCCACAAACCGTGACATTTCCACAGATGGAAATTTAGCAAAGCAAAAATATCTGAAATGTGCAAAACTGTCAACTGACAAATCTAGTTTATGGCATGGTTCAGGTGAACAAGGTGCCTTACTGTGTACAGCTCTGGTTCAGGAGGGTCACTGATTGCAGGGTCAGAAGATGGTTCCCATAGTTCCTCCCATTCACATCATCGTCCTTGGACAGTTGGCCCAGAGCCTGAAATGGCCACTGCACCTTCATCAGTGTCCTGATGAGATTGGATACTGAATCTTAAACATCTAACTTTCAGCAGCTGCCATATGATTAGACGTTGGGTTTTACTTAATTTTTAATGTATTTTTTATGATGATGCTTCTGTTTCAGGCCAGTGATGACCCCAGGGCAGGGGACATTATGAAAGTTTTAGATGCGAATAAGGACGGTGAAGTGGACTTCGAGGAGTTTGCCATTCTGGTTGCGACACTGATTATGAGCAAAAAGCCCGGCGACAAAAGGTCCAATAACCATTTAATGACCCTAATCATGTGTATCACAGCCTTGCAATGTTGGAAAACATTTTTTGTCTTTCAAAAGTCTTCTATCCTAAAAAAGATTATTTCCTGTGTAATGTCCTAAAACAGTTTATAGAAACACACACAGAATCTGTTCCCTCAGACTCCGAGAGCGACTAAGATCATCATATCCATTAATGTCCTCACAGTGCACATCGAGTGTGTACATCGCACCAACGAGTGTGTACCTGTAGTATTTGTTCGGTAGATTCTGACCACTTACTCTGTCCATCATTGACAATAGTGGAGGAGGTACTCAGGTCAAAATATACTGTAATACTGCTGAGTAAAAGTAGTGCATTTGAAGGTGTAAATGTTTACAAAGAAACCTCTAGAATGGCTCATATGAATAGTTGTGATGTTATTATGCTGGTCTGTATGTAGGTCTGTATTTTGAATTGATCTAATTCTGAAAAGTAAGAGTCATTTCTTGATCTTGTTTTGTTTCATGGTGTTTTTCATTTGCTTCTAATAGTGAGTCTCCTGCTTTGTCCTTTCACTTGTAGTGAGAAGAACCCGTCCACTCTGCAAAAAGCTATGAAGACAATCACTGATGTGTTCTACGAATATTCTGGAAAAGAAGGTGACAAGAACAAACTGAACAAAGGAGAAGTCAAGAGCCTGTTTCAGAACGAACTTAAAAGCTTCATTGATGTGAGTATCTATTGGCAGTTTTCATCAACTAAATAATAAAACACAGTCCAAACACAGTCCAACGTGCCAAGACTTGGGTGAGAATTATGTATGGAAGCTTTTTGGTTATTTCCTCCCACGTCTCCTCTATTTTACCCCAATCTTTAATCTTGAGGTCACCACAGTGGATCATGTGGTCTACACGTTGCTTTGACACAGGTATTTTTTACGCCAGCCAACAACCCTCCAATTTTTCCTGGGCTTCTGACAGGTGCTGAGATGAAACTCAGCAGCTTGGGTTGGATTTTAAACCAACTGATCCGCTCTCTCTTTTCTATGGAAGCTCAGGATTCATGTTAACTGATAACTTGACCTGTTATTCCCCCCCACAGAGAGGTAAATGTGCTGGGCCCCCGTGAAACTATAGGTAACTCACTCTATAGCTTGACCCTACCTGCACATGTTTAGCTGTTTCATACCCTCACCCAAGCATGGAGTAAATACTCAGCAGCAACTTCATCTGAAAGCCACGACCTACTCAGTGCTCCAACAATTATTCCTCCTTAGCTCTGCTAGTCCTGGTTACAGGTATCACCAAATCCAAAGAAAATGACCAGTCTTTGGCATGGAGCACTTCTCAAACATGCTTCCTCGCCTAAGCAAAAAGCTGATAGGCTGTTAGGCTCCGTGATGCCGTAGACTATCTGCACTGCACCTGCTCAGGTGGAGGTGCAGCAGCTGGGCCAATTAGTTTAATAGGCAACTTCAACCAAGAGCCTGGCCTGCTCAACTGATCAATCATCAAGCATTTTTTTATCCACAACCATTCTCCTGAAGGTAGACGTTCCTAGAATATGATTATTTGACACTTTATTGTCATCATTGAGCATATTTGACATGTTACAATGAAATTCATCGTCTGCATATAAACCAAGCCGAGTCTCTCACACACACCTGGTGCACAGGTTGGGATTTGATCCTGCAGTCTTCTGCATCCCAGCCTGATGCTCTACCCATTGAGTCTCCAGGCTCAGTTCCTAAGGTAAGAAGTACATTTCCCAACAAGGCGGTAAAACTATAAACAACACATACTGAAAATACTTAATATACAAAGTTATACAGTAACTATGAATGTTTTTTTTTTTTTTTTTTTTTGTGCTGGTAGACAACCGGGTAGTTTAGCTAATCTGTTTACACTTTACTTTTAAATAGTGTTTCAAATAATAGAAAATAATGTGCATTAATTTACTGTAGCTGCCAACAATGTATAATTAGTGTTTTTACAGCAACTTATGCAACATGCAACATTTTTCTAATGCAATACCGTTCGCGGTGGTTTTATGCGGAGAATAGTAATTTGGTTAATTTTGGAGTCTATTTCCAGGAAAAGGTATTTATTATTTTGAAATCCATTTAGTGTTTAGCATGAGGTTGATCAGAGTTAGATTGAATTACTGTGGGCAGCTCTGGTTCAGGAGTATTGTCCACCGATTGCAGGGTCAACAGATGGTTCCCACAGTTCCTCCTAATCACATCAGTGTCCTTGAACATTTGCCCCGGAGCCTGAAATGGCCACTACACCTTCATCAGAGTCCTGGATATCTCAACATGAATGAACATTAGTTAAATTATGCTGAAAAATTTAAATGGATAGTGAATCTTAAACCATGTAACTGTCAGCAGCTGCCACAGGATAAAATTTGTGGCTCAATTTAATGTTTTTATTATAATGTTTCTGTTTTAGGTGTCCAAAGACCCAAAGGCAATTGATATCCTTATGAAAGACCTGGACAACAACAGTGATGGTGAAGTGGACTTCATGGAGTTTGTTATTCTCGTTGTTACACTGACTATGATGTCCCATGAGTTCTTCACAGAGTAAGACAAGCCCTGCAGGAAATAAAGCCTCACCTATACTCAACCACCCCTTCTTCACGCAGCCTAATGTTAGTCATGTTGGAGATGTAAAAGTCTGAATCATTCCTTCCTCACAGCACCTTGTAATGTCCCTGCTAACAGGTCCTTTACAAGTCGTCCATCTATAATAAAGCTGTTGTCCTATTGTCACGTCTGTTATTTCAGAAGCAAACTGGATAATATCAGGTCACTTTACAGATAAAGAAATGTGCCTCTTCAGGCTGGTTTGCAGCATTTGAATGGAAAATACATCACAGGAACATTGTGAATTTTAATTAGCTGACCAAACCAAATAAACTAGAAAAGGATTTGTATTTGTACTTCAAAATTCTTAGTAAGTGTAGTACACTTACGATTTCGTTAATACAACTAAAACAGTGTACAGTACTTGACAAGTTACTTTAGGTGTACTCATAACTCAGTCCAGAGTCCTTCCCTCAAAAACAACCAGGAAGTGGGTTTGTTCGCCCTGCAATTCCATCTAAGTTGATAAAAACTAGTAACAAATGCACATTATTGATAGATTAAAGTTAACAAAACAAAGTAAGTTAGTACAGCTATTGGGTTTTACATAGTACATTTTGAATGGATCCCTTAGGAAAAATATGAGACAGTAGTATTTTCAGAGCTGATAACATGGATTTCTATGGCTCCTGGATGCCCTCATCACACATTTTCCCATCATCCTGCTGTTCGTCCACAAGCTCTGCTGCTGTGCACTGGGACAGGAACATGAAATGACATCAGCGTCAAAGACATTGTCTTTCATTTATTTTCACTCATCAGACATTTCGCAAGAATACAGTAAAGCTACTTTAAATAGCAGAGTCACGAGTTTTTGGATGTAAACAGCTTATCCTGTAGCCAAATCGTGCCTCTCGCCCAGTGACAAGAGAATGGATTGGCCATCAGTTCTTATCACACCACCTTCTGGGTGTGTGATAATGAGGTGACATGGAGCAGCCGTATGAAGTCTGACACAAACAAGATTGACGGTTGGTGACGTATTTTGAAGACAGACAAAGTCTCTTTAGGGAAGTGGACGGTGTGGATAGCTGGGAATCAAAGTCGAGAAGTTTCATCTGGGAGTTAGTTTCTCACTTTAAAGTAGTATAGTAAATATTTGTACATTCGAATATTGCAGTTTCATGCAGTGTCAACATTGGTAAATTATTTTAAGCCTATTGAACCTGTAACCTCGGACAGAGGTTGATACCTTTCTGTCCCCGCTGTGGATCTGACAGGTTGTGCTGAGGCTTTAACTCTGGTCCCCTGCCTGCAAACCAGACCCCATACACACCCATCTACCACTATATTCCCTCGGGCACAACGTCATGCACAGACACTGAGCGCTGGCACTGGATGTAAGATATGAGCTGTGGAATATTCCACAACATAATATCAAGACAAACTGAGCTGTGTAAAAATGTGGGTCCTGGGTGTGTCTGCACTTTACTGACTTTACAGCCATGTTTGGGGTGTTTCCAGCAGAGCAAGTTCATCTTGTTTAAGTATAATTAATCATAGTAAACAAGCATGAGAACGATCCTCACATGAGGCTCATGTACCTTTTTGATCAGGAGGCTTTGACATTGTCATTAGAGCCTGTTCAAATAATTCATCAAGATCTCGTCTCACACAGGAAACAGCAGCTATTTTCAGCTGTAATTCATTGCTGTTTCATGAAGCTCCAACTCGATTTAGTTACTATGAAGTGAACGCAGCAAACATAGTTGTGGGTGCCCCACCCTTCATTTCCAAACCGCACTAATCCACCTTAAATCCAAAAGCAAACTGAGGAGGTGTTTTACCTGCCCTGGCACCAATCAGCTCCCTAGAAATTCAGAGCTGCCCTCCTTCTGATGCCAACATTGACACAAGTTCAAAATACCTGTATCAGGAGAATCACTTGGTGGATAAAAAAATGTTTTGTCTTCTATTGTAAAATGGTGAAATTCTTTCAGAGAAACAGAAACAGTGGCACCTTCCCCTTGAATGATTTTCTTGTGCACTGAAGTATTGCTTTCCTTCCTTGTGTTTCCTTAAGGGGAACATACGTGATCTTCCTTCACAGACAGCAAAAAATACTGTATGCGTGCATGTGCACGGTGGTGCAGCGGTAAACGCTGTGGACTGAGTGACCGGTGAGACATTTCTGTACACGAAGCACTTTGACTTGGAGCACAAATTGTCTTTTAAATGTGCAAATATCTAAACTCTTCCGAGCAAAATTGACATTTTAGAAAATGTCAGTTTCTTTCCTGATGCATGTGTGCAAAGAAACAACTTGGAGATTAAGGTCTGAAGTCCAGGAGCAGGACCACACCTCAAACACTCCCCTTCTAGTTTGTTGTATATAAAAACCCTCCTTCCGTGATACCCCACCCAGCCTGCCCTGTTAGATAGTTTCTCTTCACGGTGTAGTGTTCACAGCGTTTGGGGGGGAGGGGGGTCCACTGCATGGAGCAGTGACAGAGGTCTTTCAAAGCCTTCCCCATCCACAGTCATCCTACTGCAGATACTACTCCTACATTTTATCCTCAGTAAACTCTTTGTATCAGATTTGGCTCTGTGCTCTATGATCATGAGATGGCATTGTTAAGTGGTTTGCACACCTCTCTGACACACCTAGATTGTTTTGCCTGAACAGGTCTGTAGGTTATTTAACTGCTATCATCGGCCTATGTTGGCTCACCTGTCAGTAGGAGGGGTCCTGTACAGGCTATATAACTGGTGGGTTGAGAGCTGAAGTCACCCGCTCTCCTTCTCTTCTTCAGGTGAATTCAGGTGAGTTTTTTATATGAGTGCACTCGTTTAGAAACCTTGGATAATCAACGTAGTCAAATTAGTCAGATGAGAGAAAATATGAATCAGATTATGAATATGTTGTTATAACTTAACTTATATCGTTATGAAATCCTGTACATGTTGTTGTCTCCGTCCATCATCTATAAGCTTACGGCTTATTGTGTAGAGAAACACGGTGGAGCTGGAGCTAATCTCAGCTGTACTGGACAAGAAGCAGCAAACACCGCGGACACATTGCGACAGACAGACTTTCATAATTGCATTTAAAGTTACGGGCAATTTAGACTAAATCATTAATCTGCATGTTTTTGGATTCTGGGAGGAACCACAGGCAGACACATGTAAAAGCCATAAGCTTTATCTGGGTCCTTATAAAAGTTTTAATAATTTAATTGCAAATCTCATGCAATGCAGGTCCGAGTTAATAATAATAGGAAGAATAATAATAAGAATAATAAGACTACACTAAATGTAATGTATCGTCAGTAATCCTCTTATTATTTTTTACCTCTGATTTCACACAATAATAACACTGACCTTCCTGTTCTCACACGGTTTGACTTTCTTCTGCTCCAGAAACTGGCATCAGTGAAATGCTCTTTTTTCCAACTCAAGCTGTGTCTTTGTGTAATTCTTCACTTGTCCCTCCAGACGCTGACTGCAGCACTACAAAATTAGTGGCATGGACTTTGAAACAAACAGGGGCGTAGCCTCATTGATGTACCTAATCAAAATCTTTGATGATTACGCCTCAAAAGATCAAGACAGGGATCACCTGAGCAAAGCTGAGCTCAAGGCCCTGTTGAGCGCTGAATTTTCAATGTTAATCAAAGTAAGTGTTCTCAGTACAGAGCATCAAAACGAAACCCATTTTATTCCTTTATTTTAGTGTTGTTCATATTTGGTATTTTTGTTATTATGAATTGTGACACACACAAGCACAATTTTTTTCACCGTGCTTCTTGTTTTTTAACAGAGTGCTAAACCTGACGATGTTAACAAGATAATGGAGGCCCTGGATCGAGACAAGGATGGACAAGTGGACATCCAGGAGTACATGGTTACCCTCTGTTCACTGGGTATCGCCATGCATGAAGGTATTGGCAAATGCCCGAAGAAAAAGTGACAGGCTGGTTATGTTCAATAACAGCCTTCATGGCAACAATCTTCATCATGTTATTGACGTGAAGGTTGGGCTCTTTTCTTAATACCTTCTTGTAATCAATCGACCCAACAAACCAACTCCTCACTGATTTATTTAAACATGTCCTGTCAATAAAGATGATATGTGTTTTCTCACACCTCTTTTCTGAACGTTGGACTTAAAAAATAAATGCTGATCAGCACTTTGAAACCTAAATGTTTTGTGATCATTTTCCACGTGGAACAGACCTAGTCGGCCTACTACTGCACATCCTGCGTCTCACGTTTTGCAAAGACTGGCTGTGTTACAAGTGCGTGAGGTGGTGACAGCAGCAAACGAGTTCACATACAGTAAGAGTTCAAGGACGTGAAAAGATCCTTTTGTCCATCGTCTTTTTCAACTAGGCATTAACTCATTTAACCAGGTAGAGGGATTTTTGGCAGATCTCTACCTGGTCCGGAAAGAAGCAGCCATGTTTAAGGCCGTTAAAACCGTCTACAAAGTCGTCGATGTCAGACAGATTACAGAGTATTGTCAAATGTCTGTTCAAATGTATCTGTTCTAAAAAAAATGTGCCATTGCCTGTTTATCTTGTCACTGATAAATTAAAAAAAAAAAAAAAACCCTGCATCATTTAGATCAGGGCCTCCTACAGTTAAGGCTTGTGGGTGTTGCATACACACACACACACACACACACACACTCATCGTGCAGGTGGTGTAATCAGACCCAGGTGGTTGATGACTGTATGTGCATCACCTTGTCACTTGGTGGCTTATTTATGCCTTTAGAATCACAGAGTCTGTTTAGTTGTGTTGATGAATGAAATGCTCTTTTTCTTTTTTACTTTATTTTAATTTGTCTCTTTGTCTCTTTATCGGAGACTTTATGTCCGTGTGGCACAGTTGACATTATGCTGTGAAAAATTAAAGAGCATAAACATTAAGGATAATATGTGGAGAGAACTGTGCAGAAAGAAGCTTAAGTACAGATGCAGGTTCAAACTGAAGCCAGTTTATAATCAGGTTGAGTCGCAATTTCAACAATCCAAGCATTTTTATCAACTCCGAGTCATTTGTGAAGGCTGAACTAAGATGCAGAGTTAACGCAACGCAAACAATTTCGTCATTTAATATGGCGACATGATTTTGCTGGTCAGGAATGAGATTCATTAAAATAAGGTGTTTCGTGCCATTTCTCCCTCATTACGCTTCGTACAGGGCCAAAAGCGTTCGGTGTGTGGTTTGCATGACACCGTGTCCTCCCTGACCCAAGTGTCTCACACTAAGGGAGTTTACGTTTTCATTTTTACAGTTTAACATTTGCCGCATTTGCACCTTGACAACACATTTCAAATTGACACATGGTGCAGTACAGGTTTCAACCAGCAGGCGGAGACACAGACTTCATGATGCTTAGTGTTGAAGTATTTGAAGTATTTTTTTTCTCCGTGCTTTTCTGTGGACCAGTGCTGCTTCATGTTTGTGGGGGACATTAACTAATTAATGGCAATAGACATAAATGATGCCTTAAAGCTCTGATGCTTTTTTTTTTTTTTCAGTTTTATTTCGAAATCCCTCATCGAGTGAGAAGAGGCAGATTCAAATTCAGCAATCCCAGCTCGCTTTGAGACTAAAATGTCATTAAAGTCATACCATGGAAGGAAAAATTGAAAAAGTGATTATATTATATTGTTTGAATCGTACTAAATGAGCGTGACCTGCTTCTTTGTCACATGCTGGATGTTGGAGACATATTTGCTTGATGATCAGTAACAGTTTTTCTTTTCTACTCACTTTTGTACCTTTTTAAATATCACTTTGCTTTTCTCAAAGAAATACCACTAAATCTGATGAATATTGTTAATCTGTGGATGCACCCCCTTACCCTTGGTAACACATTGTGTTTCTGTGTGTGCACACCTCTCTGCAAACTATGTAATAATGTAGACTTTTTGAAGCGTTTCATTCGCGCTCTTGTTTGTTTCGGGTGTTGTTAAATTTGCCATTCTGTAGCTGGAAATGACCGGAAATGTGCTGTATGGATCTTATTAACCACGAGTCGCCATGAGATTCAATATCCTGACTTCATGTGTGGAGCCACGATTGTAGGAAAGTGTTTACACATGCCTGCATGAGTGTGTGTGTGTGTGTGTGTTCTGCGATATGTCAGCACGATGAATGAAGCCCTATTTAAAGGGTCGTACCAACCATGCGGCTGTGTGCGAGGTTGTAAACACACATTTAAACGAGTTCTGTCCATTTTGGTCAAAGTGACGCTGTTTATGTAAAGATTCAGTCCAGAGGACCCAACGACTGAAGAGCTGTTAAACTCACCTAATTGGAAAATGACAGTGTTCTGATGTTATTGTGTACAAATGTCTTTTTATGGGCATTTCCATATGTTTGCTCACACATACGTCTGAGCTGTGTGCATGTGCACTGGTCCAGTTAGCCATTAACAGATGGATGCCCTGTTTTGTTTGAACTGAAATAAAAGCTTCTTCTGTGGTTTTACTGCTTTAACCTTTCTCCTTCGTTTCCCTCCTGTCGACCCGCACCGAGCTTCTTGGTGTTCAGTGGGGACAAACCACTGGCACACTGGGCCAAAAAAAGGCTGGAACATGAACTTGTGTTTAGCTTAGAGATAAATAAAGAGATCCAATCAGAAATGGACCCATGGTCATTTTTCCTGCTCTTTACTTGGATGTGACAACGCGTAATCAGCTGATAGTGTGTGTGCGCTCATATGTTAAATTCATTCTGACACAAACCTGATACATGAGCTAAAACAACGGGGCCCAATCAAGACCAGATTGCACAGAGTATAAATTGGATCTGGTGCAACTTAGCCCCTGCGTTGTGTTTAAAGAGCCATGGTTTATCTGTTTGTGCAATGCATCCTCGTACCTGAACCTAACTTTATCTGCTGCCTCAAGACCTCAACACGAGTCTATATCCAGGCTAAAAGCTCTGCAGGGCTCAGTGTAGATAACAGGGAAAGAAAGACAACACTACTCATAGATGGACAAATCAAATTATTTAAGAAAATTATGTATTGAACTTGCTGCGTGATGAAATGCCAAGAGAAGATTTCACAAAGGTCGTACTCACACTAGGCACAATTGTCTTGTAATATGCTGGAACTCCACTGTCCTCAAAATCGTCTCAAGGCACTTCATTATGTCAAGATGAAGATATTAATAGAGTCAAGATTAATAGACTTAAAATTACTAGGGAGTTACTGGGTCACCTTAATAGTGGGGAGTTAACACGAGTCCAGTCTAGAAGTAACGAAGCAGGGACTAGTGTTTTAACATCACTTCAAGACAGGATAGCGATTTGTTATATGTATCAGTTAGAGGACCTGATCCTGATCAAAAAAAAGTCCAAGGTTCCTCACAGTAGAACATTAGCGATCAATCTAGACGGCTTTCATGTCCGTATTTCACTGAACACTCTCCAGACCCACCTCTTTGAGAGGGGCCAGGAAACAGTACGTTAAACCTCTGCCAAGCAGTGAATTTACATACATTCTAATCAGTTCATCCAAGAGTCTAAGTGGGTGTTTGTGGTCCTTTACATTTTGCACTGCAAAGAATGGGACAGAGGTCACAGCGACCTGGACCTTTAGACAAACAAAATCTAATCGGTTCATCCTTGACGGTAATTGTTTGAACCAGTTTTGAAGAAATCTGAGGCATTTTTGACATATCGCCTGCAAAAAAAAGGGACACATGCACAACCCGCCATTAAAAACCAAGCGAGCATAGTGAACGAATGCACAACATTTCATATCTACCTGGTAAACATCATGGAAAGGTGGTGCTCATGGGTAAAAAACACTGTTTGTAAGAGGTGATGTGAAGACATTATGTAACCTTTGCAAACCTATTATTATTATTATTATTATTATTATGTTCTTATTATCCTTCAACAATTATTTGCATAGCTACAAGATATGTGGGTGTTAATTACAAGTAAATCCAGCAGCATGAAGTTGCATTGAACACATTTATTAACTAAGGATTGTGCCTTCAGTCACTCACAACATACGATAATGAGATTTTCGGAAATCAAACGTCTGATAATAAAAGGTAATAGGTTCAGAACCTTTCTACACACACATTTTGCCAAAGTAGGACAATTGATTATATGGATCATTTCTTCCGCATGATCTCAAACAACTGTGACGCCCTGGGATTAGCTGCTGGTTATCGGACCGTACTTAAAGTTTACTGCTCCGAGTGAAAAAGCGTTATCAGTGCATCGCTGCTGTTTGCAGAGTTTCTCCAGTGAAAGACGGACCTGGACAAGCATCGATAGGACTCAGGTCAATGTTTACCTCTCACCTTTCTTATCGAGTTGGGAGTTTGCCCTCGGCGAGGGCAGAAAGCCCCTTAGTGTTTCCTCTCTTCTCTTCAGCTCTTGAGCAACAGGCTGGTCAGAAGGCCAACAAAGTAAGAACTGAGAGAGACAAAACCACAAGATGCTGATGATGTTGCTAAAGGTTAGTACCTGTGGAAGAATGCACATCGTGAACTTGGAAGGTTGAGCATTATGTTGTCAACCATTAACAGCCATTTTTTCAGAGCGGTTAACCTTAATCCTTAATGTAACTAACACTGACTAAATGCTTCTTATCTTTCTTTCTGGCCTCTGACATCAGCCTCAGTCCTTTCAAAGCAGGTGCAGTTCTTCAAAAGGACAAATCCACCTTAGAACACTGTCAATATCATGTCCATTCAGCCGCTTCGTGTTTAATCTTTCTTCCATTTAAGTTACTGTACAGGCTTAAGGAACAAACGACACGCAGACATTTCTCCGGATACGTTAATATTCCGAGAAACTGAATGTGTCCGTCCACGATTTAGAGGTTTGTGGGAGGATTGTGGCAACTTTGTCTGGTTTTTGCAGCAGTTTTTGAAAAATTGTAAAGCATGTTGCACTGTTTACACACACTTTACTTTATACCAACACTGCCACTGTCTACGTGTGTCTACGTCACAGCAGAAAAGCCTCCGCACTTTGTGCTGATCATGAAGGAATTGTCAAAGCACAGTCTTCAGCATTAATTGAATGCAATCTTTGTGATGCTCTGTCATCACCGTGAACCCTGCCTGATCTCCCCCCAAAGGGCAAAGGTCACTGGGCACAAACAGCTCATCCACTCCTCAATGGTTTCTATCCTTCATCACATCTCTGTTTCTACATCATGGATGTGTAAAGAGAAGTTGTTTTTCTGGCCTTGTTGGGTTTGAATCCATTTGAGAAAATCACTAAGTGTTGATTTTAAAGCTGCTTTGTTCAATAGGTTTATACTAACATTAGGTAAAAAGAAAAAGAAGTCAAACTCACTCAGTTCACTGCAAACTCTGCAACTGCCCTGGACCAACTTACCTCTAATTTCCCTACATTAAAATATCTCTCTGAAAGATTCCTCCGGATGACATCGCTTGGGGGCACCTTCGGTTAAGATTGTAATCAGGGTCGACCTGCTTTTCCAGAGCTCCCCCCAAATGAAATCCTCTGAACTCCTAATAATGAAAACGTCTTCTTCAGTGTTTTTCAGTTAGAAGAGGAGAAATATGGTAAGAGGGAAATTTACACCCTTAGCTAAAGCCATAAAGAGTTGAGCAATGAATATTCCGATCAAAGAGAACACAGCATCCACTGCAGTATTTCAGTCACTAAACCATCAACATGTATGAATCCCTCCCCTAAGGCTGCTGCCGGGAATAAAGCTCACAGAAGTACGGACGGCTTTGACTTGTTTTGACAACTCCGTCTCCGAAATTTTACGTTTCTATAGAACTAAATTGCAAAGGCAATTATGTTTTTCAGAGAAACGATAATTCAGCCACATTATGTTTCTCCTTCCAGAGAAGGAGGAGGAAAAGATTTAGATTTTGAATGTCCCTTTATTGAACATTACAAAAACCAACCAAAAACAGATCTCTATCAAATCATCACTCCTGTCCATCTGGGACTAAAGGCCTGTGTATTGTCTGTCATCTGACAGTAGGCGTATTCCACCTTAAGTCTGGCCTCAAGCAGCCCCTCTAGAACTGGCACCAGCTCCACGCTGCCAGTAGTTCGGCTTCAGAGTTCAGAAGAGTATGTACATTCTTTTTTCTGACACAGTATTGTGGGCCAGACATGAACAAGATGTTCTAGTGTCTCTGTCTGGGAACAGAAGACACACTGGTCCACTGAGTTAGGGTCTGGCCGCACTCTGCTACTGTCCCATGGTGCAACCTCCACTGGAGGTCTGCTGTCTGCTTTTCAAAGCGCAGCTTGTACAGGCACTGCCAGCTGCCTTTCCGTGAAACGTGACCAAAAAACTCGACTCCTTCAATCCTGCCAAGGAGCGTCAGTTCAAAACCTTTACGCGGATTTGACAGACAGCTCTTTCCTACACACTGACATGTACTTAGTTGAAGAATTTGAGTACAGCCTTCCTTCTCTATTGATAATCTATTGTGGGGCAGTGGCAGGAAGGATGAGGTCAGCTGCACTGTCAGACAGTAACTTTTCTGCAAACACACAAGATGGTGGCAAGGCAGCCCAAACTTCCTCCACGACTTTATCAGCCTGACTGATCTGACTGTTCTTGGCATCGTTATAAGATGCCCCGGCCTCTCTGAAATCGATTGCAGTGTTTGGGTCCTTTATATAAAGTTATCAAAAAAAAAAAAAGGTCCCTGAAACAACCCCATGCCCTGGGTTGTTATTACTGGCACGCACAGTTTTAAAAACCTGCTACACCTGCAGTACAGAGCTGTCGAATGGTGTTAGACGCATAAAGGCCATTTCCTCAGCGTGTAGAAAGAAGGATGAGGAGGAAATGAAGAAAGTTAAGAAGAAGAAACAGCCACATCTTTATTTAAGCATTGCATGTTTGTGTTGAGGTCACAGCAGCTGGTTAGAGGAACCGAACCAGACACAGGACTCAGGAACCAAACTCAGGCCTTTGGCTTAACTGTCCAGTGCTTTGTCAAACTGCAACTGTTCCACAACCACCTCCTTGCAACTCATTTGTCCTTAATAAAATACAGTTTCCTTCATTCCAAAAATATGTTGCATCTAAACACGAGTAATTACGACCACTATAATAGCTTTATGGGAATTTCATTTTTAGGAGACAGGGTTGGATTTCATAATGTTGGATCAGCTATACACACACACACACACACACACACACACACACACACACACACACACACACAATACTTACAATACACAGTGCACCTGTTTGACAGACAAACAAGAAGTGTGTTCCCATGTAGGTTCCACACTTACTACACTTTGCATGCAGCTGGTCTTGCATCACTGTATCTGGAGTAAAGATGGGATAAAAAGTGATGCGAAGAAAAGAAGTGACATCACATGCAAAATATCTGAAGACACCTTTACATTAACAAGCACCAGAAGTTGGTACAAATCAAACCACAACTAAAAACTAAATGCTTGTTGGCCAGAAACATGACCAATGAATGTTTCTCCATGATATGTAAATCACAAGTGTGTGTGTGTGTGTGTGTGTGTGTGTTTGCATGGCCCCCAAGAGGCTGAAAAAAGTTAATGACAGATTAAATACAATTCTTTAGTTGCAGCTTTGTTTGTGTTGGATGAGGCAATTTTGGTGTGAGACTGTTTTAGAAAAGGAAAATTTATTATTATTTTATATGATTTATGTGATGTTATGCCTTTGTTATTGTCATGTCATTTCTTTTTTGTTGTTGTTGTTTCAAAGTAAAGTCACAGCATTAGTGTGTGTGAACCAGACGAGCACAGAACTGGCGAAAACAAGTCAATGATGCTTGTTTAAGTGACCTGCTTACATTAGCTAATGTTTGAAATTTCAGGACATTGTAACTTCAAACCATGTCATTAAACATAATCATGTTTTTACGTCAGTGGTGTATGACTCCTGTGTGTGTGTGTGTGTGTGTGTGTGTGTGTGTAGCCCTGCCCCACTCAGCAGCCGTCAGGACAAAGGCATGCCGGCCCCCAGCAGACAGAGAGTCTGCAGGCAGAGCGAACACACAGATAAATTATGTCGACAAATGGCTCATCAAACTGTCACACTGATCCCAGACAATGCAGGCAGCAGCCCCAGAAGAAGAAGAAGAAGACACACAGATCCCAGAGAAAGGCTATACTTAAAGTGTCTGTGAGACCTCACTCATGGTTGCTCAACAAGATGCTCGACCTGTACAGACTGTCCTGCTGTTATGTGTGTGTGTGTGTGTGTGTGTGTGTGTGTGTGTGCCTAATGAAAAGCTTTACACAATAACTGGAAATGATGACTTGCAGTGACACTAGGCCTGTATACTGTTTCAACATAAAGACATTTCCCATAAGCTTAAGTGCAACATGGATGCAATGTTGGAGATGTCACCGTATCGCAATGGTATTTAAAATTTAAAATGTAACATTTTATTTTCACAAACTAAGCAGAACAGGTACAGTAGTTTGGGCTGTTGATTGTGCTCGGGAATAACATCCGGAGGCCTAAGTGGGCATCTCTTAGAACAAACACCAACAAACACAACCTTCTCTCTTTATGTGTGTAATGTCCACCTTCCGTGCAGAGGGACCAGTTCAATCTTCTAACATAGCTGTGATGTCTCCATCCTGACCGCAGACATTTCCAGAGAAACATTTAGCTTCTTAGCCCCCACACACAAAAAAAATAAAACATCTTGCACATTCATACGAATATCAAGGAAATGACCATATTTCCACCAACTGTGAACCATGGAGATTCACAGTAATTTTACAGTACAGTAGCAGTTGCAGTGCATTGGAGGAAATGACTCAAAAATCTAAATACACCTTTTTTTCAAATAGCTAAATATTCCCTAAACGCATTTTTTAGCCTTCGGGGAGCGACTAACTCCAACATCACAGGTTGAAGCCCGGTCATGGTTTATGTCACTTTGTAGATTACAGGTTCTTGTTTGATGGATTCCGGTTTTGTCATAACTACACGGTTAATGTTAGATTAATTGAAACATTTAATTTTAACATTTATACTTTATACTTATTTTGTATTTATGGGACAAATATGAAAGTGGTATTTATCCACTAGAAGGGATTTATTCTTATTTTAAGGACATTATGTGTAGGAAATTTAAAAAGTGGACCTTAAAAAAAAAAAAAACTTTGTTACCTGACAATTTTTTTCCAAGCAAAGTCTTTAGATATTTATTTATTTTTGTGGGGGGTTAACTTGACTTCTGTTTTTTCCCAGAAAGTAGATTCTAAGGAACACTAAACAGTATTAGTACAATATGACACTGACTGAGTGGGTGTTTGGTCAGTGATTAGTAACAGGTTGAATAATGAAATAAATTCAGCTTTCACTAAATTTCCCTGGTAAAGTCTCACTGAGGACACTGGTTTGCAGCAGCACCACACTAATTCCATATTTTATGCATCTTTCCTGGGAGTCAGCACAGGCAGTTTGCTGCTGTTGGACTCTGCTCTGCTCCTCAAATGACAAAGCTACAACCTCTTTGTAGCTATTTCTCAAGCCTACAGGGCTCGTTTAACACTCCAAAGAAAGAGTTTTAGATTGAGGACAACTCTGAGATGTCGACAAACAGCTGATCAGTGTAGGATTGTTCGGTTTGGGACAGTGAAGCAGAACTGATGGAGCGTCACAGTTTCTGTCATCGTTGTGACCGGTCAGTGCAACTCTCTTTCAGGGCAAAGTGAGGCCACTAATACCCTCAAGGGTGTGTGTGTGTGTGTGTGTGTGTGTGTGTGTGTGTGTGTGTGAAAAGAGATGGCGATGGTTCTGGGGAGTTTAATGACTGATGGTAACTGTCAGCCTTCTCTCGCCCTCTCAACCCCTGGCAGAGTGCTGTGTGGGTTACAACCCTCACACACACCCTGTGCATGTGTGACTGTGTGTGTGTGTATTATCAGGAGCGAAGGGGCATCTTAATGAATGACCTTTGAACCCAGAAAGGGGATCCGGGCAGAGGAAGTTAAGACGAGAGGTGAAGAGGGGAGATGGAGGGTAAGGAGGGGACGCCTGGCGCCACATTATGCCTCCTGTCAGTCAAACAGACACCCGCAGGTGCCCCACCCATGGGATCACCCACTGAAAGTGAGCACCCTTCCACGTCAGCGGGTCCACAGTGATGAGACGCAAACAAAAACAGTGCACTGACACCCAACAAGCAGTCAGACGGTCAAAGGGTCACGGCTCAACAATGGTTGATTTCAACTCGCCTAAAAGGTTTTCACTTAAAAAAATGATGAAATGGCTTCTTTTCTTTTCTAACTTTGGGAGGAACAAAAGGGAGGAGCCAAGTTAGATTTATGATTATTATTGTCAAAATGTACATTGATTTATCTGATGTGTGTGTGACTGAACCAATGGTGTTTTAAAAGTTGATGCGATCCAACTCTCTGATTGGTGCAGCTCATTTCAGCAGCTTTACTGGATGTGGTCTCGGTCGGGTCCCAAAACAACAGTAAAATAATGTTTCATTTTCATTTTTGTTTTTTCTGCTGGCGATTTGACTTAATTACTACGGTTACTTCTGCCATCGTGCCAGGATTCACAGGAATATTCATGTACAGAACGGGATCTTGTTGGCGCAGATCCTTTGAACCCAACCCTGTCGTCTAAACTGACCGTGTATTTTTGTTCGCCAAAATTTCCACTCTCGCAATAAATGATCCATGTTTTCTGCTGTAATAAGCCATCCTGCAGTACAATGTCCAGTTTGTGTGACTTCAGTGTTATTAAAGCATTTGTTGGGTTGTGTTCAGGCAGTTACAGCAGCTGGCAAGGGTCAGAGGAAAACTGAGGGATGGAGTGACACAGGAAAATCGAAAAGTGGTTTTACGCAAAACATGTTTTATCACTTTTAAACACATCCACCATCTTTGTCTCACTCTACCGTCAGTGGTTTTCTTGGCTTAACCCGACCAAACACAGGACTCTGGAATCAATTTCGGGTCTTTGGCTTGACAGTCCATTGCTTTGTACAGCTGCAAACCTCCCCAGCGACCTCCTTGCAACTCACTTTTCCTTAATAAAAGCACCATTTGTGTCATTAAGACTAGTCTTGGGTAATTTGCGATGATGTGTTTTACTTTGCATGGAGTTTTCCGTGCATGATTAGAAACATCCATCCATTATCTGTAACTGCTTAGCCTGTATAGAGTCGCAGGGGCTGGAGTTTATCCCAGCTGTCACTGGACGAGCAGCGGGGTCTCCGTTCTACCACACGGCCAACAGCCTACAGGCAATGTGGCGTCACCAACTAACCTAACATGCATGTCTTCGGACTGTGGGAGGAAACTTTAGGAAAGGCACACAAGCATGGGGAGAACATGCAAACTACACACAGAAAGGCTGCAGCCGGGCCAGGAACCCAAACCCGCAAACTTCTAGCTGTAAGAAAGCCGTGCTAACATTGCAACAACATCAAAAGGAGGCCAAAGCCACCGAGTTTATGAACTGGTCGACTGATGAAACAAAGAGAGAGCAAACGTGCGGCACTTTCACACATGCACACTACGTAGCCACGTTACGCCCTCTCTCTTACCTATGACCTGCTTATTGCGAGTGCCGCTTTGGTCACGCTTTACCCCCGAACTTCTTTTCCATTCAGCCGTTTCCTTCCATCCCAGGGTTGCTCCACTTTGGCACAACCACCGCATGGATTTGCCAAGGAATTTTCTACAGTAATAGTCTCCAAGGGTGAAGTCTGATTCATGTTGGAATTCTGGACGTTCTGCCCTTTTATTCAACCACCTCTGCTGAGTAAATTAGAATTACAGCTATTGAATTTGTTTCTCAGATAACTGGCCAGGTCAGGATGTCCTGTTAACTGCCAAGAGGTTGGCGTTAGGCAGCAGGTTTAGCTTGTGACTAGTTTCTGATTAACGCACTGCCATTGTTGGCAAAGACGGTGTTGTAATTGAAATTCCTTACGCAATTCCCAGAAGACCTCTTTACCAAAGCTGAGAGGAAAATTGTGCTCTTCATTCATTCTATGTGCAGACAGCTTCAATTGCAGTGTGTGGTTACAGCAGAACTTGGGGCAGAGAAAGTGAAAGAATAACTACTAGTTGGTAAAGATTTCCTGTCAAGAAATGAATGTGTGTTGTGTGGGTGCAGTGACAGGCTGACTTTGTGTGGAAAGAAGCTGTGAATGGTTCGACTTTCATGACAAAGTGTTGTGTGGTCTACCTGCACAATTGCAGCAGCAGCACAAGCATATACATGAACAAGGTGCTGCCAGGGTTGACCAGGTCGTCTGTGATTGGCTGGAGCCTAGTCGAATCCCTACCCCCCCGTCCTGACCCCAGGGTCCAGGTTTGTAATGCAGCGTTGGGAGGGTCAAGGCTGGGTCACCGCAGAAACCTAATGACTTCCTCCTAATAAAGACATGATGTATGAGATGACCAGCAGGTAACCCCACCACCACGAGAGGACCAGAGATAGATAACCTCCATATTCCCACAACCACTCACGATGAAGAAAATCACATCACATGTTAAAAACCTGTTGAATTGCCTGCACTCAGTTTGTAGAGCAACACAAACCTCTGTGCGTTTCAATATTCCTTGTTGCCAAACAAGATGGTTTGCACTAATTCGTCAGAATTACATGATCTTAGCTTCAGGTTTCAGATTTTCCAGTTATGAAAAGTAGGCAGACAAATGCAAGTGATGCCTGAATTCATTGTATTGTCTTTTCAGCATTAGTATCATGTGGTTTACTTATATCAAGACATTCATATAGTTTTCATAATAATTTCAATTTAAGATGATAATCCTGAATACCTGATCTCATAAGACTTTTACTTTTACTCTGCAGCAGATACTGACCATTGCTTGAAGCACGAAGGATTTTTATGCCGTTGACAAGAATCAAACACAGGGAAAATGGAGACGACAGAAGCAGAGCATCTCAGCAGAGAGCACCCACCAGTGGATGATAATTCACCGCAGCTACGAGGCTGCTGGCTTGAGGGGAAGGACATGACTGTTTGTGTGTGTGTGTGTGTGTGTGTGTGTGTGTGTGAGCAGAGGAGGGAGGGGGTCAGGATGCTTGAGCAGGATGCTTGGAAAGTCTGATTCATTCAAACTGAGTTGAGTTGTAGTAGTTACTGTGGATTGGTTTTACTGGAAGGATTACACAGCATCATAAAACCAGCATCCCCCCCTTCACACACACACAGACACAGACACACACACACACACATAATCATACACACATCACAACATCCCACTGCACTGAACTCCGTTTTGCGGGTTCAATTTATGTGCTGCTGTAACTGAACAGAGGTAATCTGACCTCAGTTTGCCTTGTCAGATCATATTCACGCAGACGTTTGTGCTACATTAAAACAATGCGAGCGGCTGCGTTGGTGCGTGACAATGTGACAATGAAGTAGGAACCGGGATGTCCAATTTTAGTGACATCTTTAGTGACATCATTTTAGTGAGAATCGATTTTATCTTTAGCTGTGACTATAAAAATAAACCAGCAATGCACTCTTGCAGGATGCCCTGCTGACTGACATCACGCTGTAGAAAAAAAAAATGAATCAGATCCGACCTCTTTTCCACGTAATGATGTGTTGTTTTGGTGGGGCTCGTCCTGCTACAGAAAGGCACTTCCCCCACTGAAATGGATAAGAGGTTCTAAGTTTTTCCACACACAGCCTTGAAGACGTGGGAAATGCTGGCTGGGAGACGAGTTATTGGGGTGTGTTCTCAAATACTAGATGACCATATCCAGCCTGTTCTCATTCCAGAGGCGTCAGAAAGCGCCGCTTTGTCTTGTCCCATTTCATTACAAGGTGACCATGTGTGTCAGTGATCAACGCTCAGGGCTTTCAGTGCAGTTCAATGGAAACTCTGACGCTTTAGTATTTGATGCCTAAATCGATGCAAAAAAGTCTCATAGGGAGGCGGACGGGGCGGTGGATGGTACAACAGGAGGCAGGAATTTTCCACACGGGAACAGGGTTCGTCAACTGGTGTCCAATAGTAGCACATCAATATGATACGCCAAAGGATGGAAAAGGCAGAGAAATAAGACGCCTTATGAAGCATCATTATCTGACTGTGGGTTGACAATGTCTTGCGTTGGGGGTGTTGTGTCGAGCAGGTCGACATACTTTGACTCACAGTACACGCTGCCACAAAATTCTTCAGGAGTAAAAGTTGTTTCACTCTGCGTTTGCCCGGCTGTCGCTCGCATCAGAGGATATTTTCACTCTTCTTCGCCGTAGAGGAGTCGGGCACTTTTCGTAAAACCGCCCCATTAGAGACTGTCACTGCTTTCCAGCTGTGAAGGGCAAGTTTGAACACTCTACAGTGAAAGTAGCTGTTCAGAAACTTCGCGGCTGCTTTTCCACCACAGGCAACAGTTACTCTAGACTCTTGGGGGCAAGGCCCATTAAGGCCCTCAGCAGCTAGGAGGGAGCACATTTAAGGTTAAAAACATACTTGCTGTTCACCCAAGTGTACACATAGACCACGACAGCATCATTGGCATCACCGTTCACATACTTTCTTGCGTAGTTTGTGTTGGACTGGAGGATTTAACATGCGCAACAATGGGGGCAGACTGTGGGCACAGCTAAAAGAACTTTTCCCCAACATCAGCAAAAGTCATGGCAACACCCGAGGTCAACTCTGAGATCACAGCAGAGAAAAGGGAAAAAGTTTAAGAGTGAGCCATACGTTTCCCGTATCTGCACCCTGTAGAGCCATGACAAGAACAAACCAAATACAAGGAAATATTTAAAAAAGACAAATTACCTGTTGGGGCCAAACTCTTTGTATTTACGTAGATGCTAGTGCAGCTATTCTGCACAGTTTGCTGACATAGGAAAAAAAAAATAAAGCAGAGGAAAATTAAAAGTGAGGAGAAGGAATCTGAGAATGAACACAAGGTGGTGACACACTGCCACAATCTCACTCGCTCGCTCTCTCTCTCTCTGTCTCAGACACACACGCACACACACACAAAAACAGGCAGTTGGTCATTATTCTCATTCATTTCATTCTCTTCAACCCACTTTGAAATTCATATTTACATTCAAAAATTCACTACACAGAACTTAAATTAAATACAGTTTTACAGGTTATGTCATTCAGATTATGACACACTGTACAGTGTCAAGTAACAATGTAAAGGTGTTTTTCATGTCTTTACCATCCACTGCATCTTCTAAAATAAAGACACTGAGCTCATTCAAAACCCATTTTCTCCACTTTTATTTTCTCATTTCTATGTTGTCATATTTACATTTATTGGTGGGAAATTCCATCCCTTTGCAAAATGGGGGGTTTGCACCTTACACTACCCACACTGTGTGGTTCAAAGGGAGGGAAAGAAATAAGGAGAAGTAAAATAAAATGTGATTAAAGCAGACTGGACAGAACAGGACAGAGGATAAAAACAAACGAGAGAAGTACAATAAAAGAGCCAGAGGAGGACGAGTAGGAGGGAGAGACATAAAATACATAGAGGAAAAGGATGAAGGGATGTGGAGAAGAAGAGGGAGCAGGGGGGGAGGGTGAAGACAGAGAAGTAGGAGGAGAGCAGTAGAGAAGCAGGGAGGAGAGAAAGGGAGGAAGACGTGAAAAAGAGAGGAGGAAGAGAAAAGGGAGAAGGAGGGAAGAGAGGGGGAGAGAGCATCTGTTTCCTGTCTGGAATCCAGCTGGAGGAGGAACAAACGACAAAAGAAGAAAAAAAGAGGAGGAGGAAGTAGTCACACACTCACACACTCAGACACACACACACACACACACACACACACAGACTTCCTCAGGGAAAAAACAAATCCTACTTCCTCCTCTCTTCTTGTGTGTTAGCAGATGTGTGTGTGCTTGATGTGTTGGCTGAGTGAAGCGTAATGATTTTTAGTTTCTCATCTGTTAATATACTGTATAAACTCATGTGCTCTACAAAACTCCAGGTCAACTCTGTGGGAAATTAGCAACTTTAGCTGCCAAAAGCAAATCGCAGAGGTGCAAAGTCGACAAAGTCTTTGCATGGACGCGGCCATGGTGGGAAGGTGGGTGACTAAACACTGGACTTTAGTTGTTACTTGTCGAGATAGTTTCTGTGTTTGAACCCGCCCGACGCGCTTTCCCCCAACCTCGATTTTGTGCCCAAACTACATGACACAGCGCTGAATATTGTGTCATGGTGAAATTTCCATCACGGATGCCCTACGTGAACTGGCCTTAAAGGATCATTCTTACCGCCCACAATCATCGCACAGACGCTACACCCAACCATGAATCTCCTGCTTGGTTTCTGTCACTCTGCAGCCGGGTTTAGTGCATTAGTCTTTGCCATGAACGTCATTTGTTGTTGAGAAACAATTACAAACATCAGCCAGACACACTGGGTGACATGCTTCCATATTCCAAAACTTATTAGTGAGTTTCAGAGCAGCAGTCATTAAAAATATCCCAATCACAAGTTTGGAATTGAAGAAACCAGTGAGTGGTGTGTATTTCATTATTTTAGCTGATCCAGGCCGCTGGCTGACATCTAACTAACTGAGCAGAGAAACGTCACTGGTGGTTTTGGCATCTGTACGGTGATTATTTGTTTGCATAGGTTCTTCGCGAGACAAGATCGCCCGGCGTCACTGACTAGAAAACTTGAAGGTTTGGGATCCAGTTTTCAGGCCATATGGAAACAAAAGGCGCTGTGAGCTGAATTTATAGTTTTTTTCCTATCTTATGTTTTAATCTATCCACCTATCTGCGTGGTGATGTGAAGGGGCTGTGGGTGGGGGGGGAGGATTTCCTGATTTGTTTGTTCCTCTCACACACTTTTCTTCCTGGTTTATGCTGGATTTAGACTTCCTGTTCAGAGCTATTCTCAGAGCGTGCACACACACACACACACACACACACACACACACACACACAGAGTCATAGCCCCTTTTTTTTTTTTTACATAAATATGGATAAATGTCAGTGTATTTTTTTCACACACACATGTTTTGCACATTTATCAAACTTTAGTCCCAAACTCTAGACTTGAAATAAAAAACGACATAATTCAACCACCAGGAGAATTTATGTGAATACGCCTCGTGTGGACACATGAAAGCGTGGACATACTCATGTTTGTACGTCTCAAGTTAAAGAGACTAAGACACAAGCAGGAGGTGTCAACACCATCTCACATACACACGTTGCAGCTTGAAGGCTTCTTTTTCTCACAGCCTTGACATTCAAAGTGTGTGTGTGTGTGTGTGTGTGTGTTTCCTGTTTACCGTCATAAACAAAGAACTTGTTCTCCCTCAGGTCATTATAGCCTACGGTCACTCTCTCCTCCATTAAGCTCAGAACAACACAGTGATACGCTGGTCACAACACAACGGCAGCAGCTCCTTCAAATATCCCCTTCTGACCCAGGTTAGAGACACGTCTGGTGCAACTCAGGTGTTGCCTAAACGGGTCCCTCAGATATGATTCTTCACTTTTCACTTGATGAACCGATTAGGTTTGGTGTCTCAGTCTTGAGAACACAATATTATGCCTTGAGAGATTTTCTTTAAAAATTGGGGCAAAGGTTCCCAAGGATGAACTGATCGGATATCCACACTTCAAAATACGAGCATTGACACACATGCATGTAAACTTTAACTTAAGAGGCATAGAAGCATATTTTAGTGTGTGTTAGGCCCAAATCCCTTAAAATAAAAGGGTTTATTAAGGGTAATAAGTCTGAGGAGATATTTAATTTCTTGCTACACTATTGGGTTTGTTATTTCTTCGCAATACACACAAGGAAACGTGGGAAATTATCAACTCGAAATCGCCATAGCAACAGCACAGCTTAGGGGAAAACCCACAAATGAGACCAAACCGACGAACGGTGAACTTTGTAGAAATAACTTTAAACTCTCGCCTGTTTTTGTTTCAGATTTGTGTGTTAGAAGGTCCCCGTCCCCACCTTCTGCCGCATTAGGCCAAGAGGGGGCTCATCAGTCGTCGGTGTCTGCAGAGATGGTAATTACCGTTAGGGATGTTTGTGCGTCTGCAGGATCCTCCAGCGACAAAACATCAAACCACAACAGAAACACTGTCTCTTCCTGTCATGTTATTTATAGACTTGTTTGTTAGACACACACGCACACACACACACACACACACACAGCTCTTTCTGCTGCCTTACGGATGAGTTTTGTGCATGTGTGGCTGTACGTGAGTGTGTGCTCATCTTTTGATCAGCCGGATGAATGAGTTTGTTCACAACATCTGTGTTTGTGTGACTTGCTGCAGCAGATTTCATTTTGCTGAAAATGTCAAAGCAAAGGAAAATTCATGCATCCTACCACACACACACACACACTTCTATAGTTGTGGTGATGCTCATTGACAAAACACATCCTAAACCCTTCACCTTAACCTTAAATGTGAGCCTATAACCAGGTCTTAGACCTCAAACAGCTCTTTGAAGAAGTGACGAGTGGACGAAATGTCATCACTTTCTAAAGATGTCATCACTCCAAAGATCTAAAACTCTAACTGGTGCTTACAAAGACAGTGCAGGAACATGTGCGCACACACACACACACACACACACACAGACCTGACTCAAAGCCATAGATGAAGGAGGGTGGCTGGACAGAAACGTTTCTGCCCACTGAGTGCTCTGTTATTACCACAAATCTGGTGTGTGTGTGTGTGTGTGTGTGTGTGTGTGTGTCAATATCCTTTCATGCATCTGTTTGTGTAATTATTAAAACTTTAGTGAACATCAGATACAAAGCATTGACGGCATCACCCAGAAGCTCCATTTATTGTACCTGAGATAAGACATAAAAAGCAGAAAAGCTAGTTTTGGATTTAAGATTGTTTGTTATATGTTGTTTGATGTATATTATTTCCAATTAATTTAATTTACCAATGGTGGACTCCAGTCATGGTGTAGAACCACCTCAGCAGCGATCAAGAGAAATGTTCAACCAATGTTGCAAAAGGCCTGAATGCTTATGTACTTATTATATTTGAGATTATTATTATTATTTTTTTTTTTTTTACATTTTTAATAAATCTACAGACATTATTCAAATTGTGTTTTCACTTTGTCATTACGGGAAACTGAGTGTAGATTAAAGCGAAAACTAGACTTTAACAACTGTGGCTGCTACATAACAAAATTGAAAAAAATGAAACAGGCCTTAAAACTTTCCATATGTACATATGTGCAAACCTCACAGCTAGAAAGTTGTGGCTTCGCATCCCCGGCCAACCAGGGTCTTATGTGAACTTACATCTTTATCATTTTACTCTGACTGTACAGTATTTTCCTTTCTTAGATATTAAATTGTTTTGTAAACATTAGTGTGTGACAACTGTCGAAACAACTAATTTTGTCCGCAGTGATTTAGCTGCTTTTCAATTGCTATGATTGTCCTTTGTTAAATTCGATAGATAATCGAATATGGAAAAAGAAATAAAGACGCTGTGAACCATCTTCCAAACAAAACAACTGGTTTGATCCTTCCCCCAAAATCAGCTATAAATAGCCTATGAATAATTTTTTGCTGTGTGTGTGTGTTGGTGTTACTCACTGAATGTATTTGTGTGTCTGACAGCTCACCGGCCATTTAGAGAAATCTCCCCACCACTAACAATCGAGGGACAACAAAACCCCACTTTGCTGGTTCTCAGCCTCGCTTCTGACTGTACACAAGTCCGCCGGCTCATCAGCAAGTTCAAACCACTCGAAAACAATCCTGGTGGATCAAAAAGAAAGGGGAGTAAATAGAGGAGAAATACCAGATTACTCTCCAAACCACAGTTTCATCACAGGCTAATCTTCAGGGCTACGCTCGGCTTAGCGCGGCTTAAGCTAGCATGCATGCGGCTGGGACTGGCAGTCCTGTAGGCCGAGGCTGTTGAGCCAGGGGCCGATGCCGTGGTCAGCGCAGGGCGAGGTCACTCAAACTGGGGGTTACAGGGCGGGTGGTGTGGTCATGAGTGTCCTAGGGTGTGGAGAAAGGGAGACCGGAGGGATTACCTGAGCTCACCGGAGCTCTGATTGGGACATCTGTGAGTCACTTTTGAAAAATGGAAGGGCTAAATAAATACACCGCCACACGGTGTGTTTGTCTGAGTCAGTCCTGGTCGCTGTGTGGCTCAATGTGGACTCATTACTGACATCTTACAGCGTTTAAATCGTTTAAAAGTGTTTACTCATCAGCTTTTGGGATGGCTCTCTGCGTTAGGAGCACGTCTTTCTCAAGCAGGGTGTGGACGGACGCAGCATCAGCTGCCGAGGTCTTCTGCTTATATAATGGTCTCCTTAGGTTGTTGTCTGTGTTTTGACTTTGGGACAAAAATGTTGAATGAGAATCAGAGAATCTGCTTATGTATGAAGTCATTTTGTTTCTTGTTTGTCAGTCAGGAGCTTAGTTAAAAGATGCAGATGTTTCACACGTTTTACTATTTTTAATAATTACGACTTTTTCCTTGTTATTTTATACATATAGTATATCGTTTATATTGCGTGTGTGTGTGCGTGTGTGTGTTTGCAACAGCCTTAAAAGTTTCGAATTGTGTAAATAGGAACAAATGAAATGTTTGATCTGTGTAAAAAAACTGCTATATTAAAACTAATCAATCAATTAATCTGTATTGATACAGTCAGGTACTAATAGTATTAATCAAGCTGGATAATGGAAAATGTTTGAAACTAAAAAATTATAATAAAAGCTGCAAACATTTATAAAATCTTCGTAGATTGTGCCAGCAGAGCAAAGGTGCGCTTGGCCAACAAATCCGACCTGAGCTCGTAACACTTAGAAAATAATTTAAAACCAGTTCCAGGCAGTTTAAGGGTTATTAAAACTAGACAGTGTGTAGGTGTTGGAAATAAGGTAATTAAAAAAGGAGCTCACTGCACATTTAACTAAAATCTGTGCAGAAAGTTTACAGTCTACATTAAGCTACATGTGTTTGGTGAACTTTTGCACATGCTCATCCACCAGCTGCATCCTTAGAGTCCATCTTATTTACTGACCCTCAGGCTGAAAAAAACTGATCAACAACCAAACAAAAGTGAATGGGAGTAAAAACCTGCAGACCCTCAGCTCCGGGTGCCACGTTTCCAGCTGCTCGCTGATGACATAATGTGGATCGGAGGTTTGTGTCTCTCTGAAACAGAAGCCGTGCACGCTGTGGAAATGAACTCAGCCCTCGTTTCCCAACATTGTGAACATGAGCCTCGAGTCCACTTTAAAATCAAAAGTGTGAGAAATGTGCGGTGGATGTAGCATTGTGACGACAGAATGAACCCATTCTTTGCTCCGCTGAAGTGCAACATCCTTCCTTTTGTTTTTCCACCACAGCTTTGTTTTTTGTGAATGAGCGGCTGAGCCAAATCAAGCACCTGCAGCGGCATCGGCAGCACCAATGGAAATGAATGAAGAAATGAATGAATGAGTGGGAACACACACATGCACAGGTCCAGCTGTTTGAGCACACAGACACACAGGAACTTGGACATAACAACTGCACGTATTTGTACTGCTCAGTACTCGTACTCTTACTGCATTCATGAGACAAAGGTAGAAACATAAAGTCACATTATTTTGGACTTGTCCTGTGAATTCATCCAGCAACCAACATCCAGCCTGGATGTCACGGCTGCTTTTTTTTGGTAAATGTCAAAACTCTGCTTAGTGAAGTACTTATGCCCTTGAAGGACACCTTCACTGATATCAAAATTGCTTCTTTGGGTTCTAGTTTGAGTAGCACATCTACATAAAGGCCATTAAAGTTCCCTCTGACTTCCCTCTCTACATCTGGCTGAAAAACACCTCCAGAAGAACATCACTTTGAGGAACCTTAACTTCAGATTATGTCATCTAAAGAGTTCCAGAGCTCCCCCACATGACATCATCTGAACTCCTAAAAAGATGAAAAACGTTTTCAGCTAGAAGCAGAGAAATATTTTCAAAGCATTACACCCTGTACAAATACTCCCCCAAACTAAAGCCATAGCAAGCAAGTTGAAAATTGGTGAAGTCGCCCTTTAAGAATTGCTAACTAAAGTATTTGCTCTTTCAGTTAAATATAGAGAATATAAGTTACATGGTATTGCGTCGCTGCTGTTGGGGGTCGAGGGCACTATCTTGTGAGGCATGTGCTCAGGTTATGATGGTTATTTGAATTCTTCATGTTCTACTTGGCTACAACAGAGATTTCATAGAGACAGGACAAAGGTGAGTCGGGACAGCTCCAATAATACAGCCTTTAACTTACCAACAGAAAGGTGGAGGATCCTCACAAAATGGGGCAAAACCCAAAAATTCAGCTGAGCGTGAACTAGTGTTGATATTAGTTATGGAAAAAAATTATTTATTTTTATCAATAGTTGCAAATTTTTCGCCTCTTACAATGAACAAATACTTTTATTACAATTTAACTGTTCAAAGGAGGGTTTACATTTAAACATGACAACTTTTTTTTACGTATTTCCCAAAGGTGCTTTGAGTGGATGCCTCAGTATAGACACTGCATGAGTAATTTTCTACACTACTTGCAGTTCAGCAGCTCACTGGCTTAATAGTCCATTATCATCAGCTCGTTTGGCTGCTATGATGTGACAGACCTCTGTCGTCAAGGGTACAGTAATAAACAAGGAGCAAACGAGATTTAAGTTTAGGAAAAGATGATGGCTTAGGTTAAAATAGTAAGTTAGAAAACAAACATCGAGTCTGATTTGAAAGTTCTGAGTTCCATAATGTCCCGGGTGAATGGGTTCATGCCTCCGCTGTACAGCGATGGTAGACGTAATCAAACTGTGGCTGTTTCCAGGAAAACACCCTGGGAAACAATTAAAAACATGGTGAACCAATAACAGAAATCCTAACCTGTTCATAGTGTCCTGTTGTTTACCAGCCAGGTTCGATTTCTCAACCGGCCTCACGGAGAGAAGTAGACCTGTGCAGCCGGGTGGCGCTAGAAGCGTCCGCGGGCGCAAACAGTGCACAGCACATATCAGTATCAGTCGCGTGCACGCGGGGTGAAAGCCACAGGGCCACGCAGGATTTGAACCAGCAACCGCTTCTGTTTACATTCCTCAGTCTGTGTCTGTCGCTCGCAGACGCTGAGTCACCCACACATGGGAATGCCCTCTATATGTATGTGTGTGTGTGTTTGTCCCACTGTAGAAAGCAAATAGCAAATCATTTCCCCATGCGTGGGTGCAGCTATGTGTGTATTCTGCATCCCCGTGTGTGTGCGTGACTCATTAATAGCCAGACATGCATCGGGTGAGTCAGCTGATTTCTACTGAAGAGGCTACGGGCATCAACAGGGCTTTTTCCTCATAGCCACACCTGGAAACAGAGGGCAAAGATGTAAACACGCCATCGGCAGGACGACTGCAAGTCAAGAAAACATGTTGCGTTGGCTGGATGAAACAGGAGGTCGAGGTTCTCTCCATTGTCTCTGTCTCTCTGGGAGGTTTTAGGTCCAACCTGAAAATGCCGCTGAACGTTCATCAGCGGCTGGCTCACTTTTTCCGCCTGTGCTGCAGTGACGGGCGTGTTGCCTGCTGCAGCTGCAAACAAGCTGGAAGAAACCACAAAAGTAAATGCGGCGTGAAACCAAAACAATAAGCTAAACAAGGCCGTAATGAAACTCCGTAGGCTTCACTGATAATCGTAACACATTGATCAGTGAAGATTTAAGGGGGAAGCTGACATGAGGCTGATGCCTGTAAACACCAGGAAATAAATGTGAAAGTAGCGTGGGGAGGGGGAGGGGGGAGGGGGAGGGGGAGGGATGATGGGTATTGAATAAGATGTATGTGTGTTTGTGACCTTGCTTTTTTCTCTAATCCATCTTCCAGCGTTTCTCACCTCCTCTTCCTCTATCACACCATCCTTTTTCCTCATCCCTCTCATATTTTCTTATTTATTCGTTTCTTCCTTCCTTCCTCCATCCTCCTCATAGCACCTGTTCTCTCTGTTTACTCAGTTTCCTCACATTATTTTATTTTCCCTTTTCATTTTACTCTCATTGCCCTCTGTAGCCCTTCTTTACTAAGCAGCTGTACTTTTTATCATTTTTCCACCTCTGTGTGCGTAAGACACTGACAGGGAGGGTTTCATCTCATTCGGCAGTCCTGATTTTGCCATGACCTCGAGGCCAAAAGTGCTGAGTGATTTAAGGATTGCCGTTTACGAACAGGACTGGGCTTGAATTTCCCCCTTTTCATGCAACTAATCTCGGTCCAAGGACACACATGGACACACAGCACGGCAGAGACGGACATAACTCTTAGTACATGACTGTGACACACTTCAATCTGACAAACACTGATACGCAGAAGCTTCGTGCAGGAATTGTATTAATAAGGCTCAGGATTTGTTGTTAAAAATGAATTTGTGGCAGGAGGCCATTGATATTATCTTTTCAATGTGAACATAACCTAAAGAAATTACCTTCTAAAGTTATTTTAACTTCATGTCTCTCTGTAGGGACTATAGTCCAAGTTGTCCACACTTTTCCATCCATAATTTTGCTGTTGTTGATAGTTTGTTCTTGTTCCAAGGAAAAATCTTTAAGTTAAATAGTCAAAATTCCCAGTCGTTACCAAATTAGTTTTAGCACAAGAACATGCAAGAACATCCCGCCGATGGGCTGGATAGTTGGATGCTAATACAGAGGCCTTTGCAGAGGGAGACAGAACTTTGTTTCCCGGTTCAAACTGGCAGTAGATGTTTTTACATCATCATTTTTAAATTGCCCCCTGGGGACAAATAAAGTGAATTGAATTGAATTGAATCAGTATTTACAATGGTCAGGAGCAGCATAGTGTTCAATAGGAACTTACTGAACCAGCCAAAAGGTCTTAGGTTACCTGCTGAACCATAATTATGGGCTAAAGCTGCTTGGATAAGTAGCAAAACTATTCTAACTGAGAAGATAAAAGTCCAGTTAACATGATTCAATCTTCGGCTCAGTTACTACCAGTGTTACTGACTTCTTAATTTTTCTAGTTCTCCCTTGATGACCATACTAGAAATCCCAGTTTTACCTCTTCGTGGCATCTTTGCTCATTTGTCTTTAGTTTTAGTTTTGAAATTAGACATTTGTTTCAGTTTTATTTTAGAATTTAATTTTGACTTCAATTTCAGTTTATAAATGTATTCTTCTGTTTTTTTTTTCAGTTTTAGTATTAGTTTCAGAAGCTATATCAACATTAGAAAGATCACTAAAGGAAGTACAGTAAAATTCAAATTGAGAACAGCTAACATATAGAATTCTCTTCACTGATTTAATTTTCTTCTTCTTATTATTAATAATAATAATAGTTCAGTTTATACTGATCAGCCATAACATTAAGATCATTGATATGTGAAATTAAAAACAATGGCACCTGGAAGTGGAAGGGATACAGTATATTAGGCAGCGAGTAACCTTTTTTTCCCTGAGGCCAATGTGTTGGAAGCAGAAAACACTGGCAAGTGTAAGGATTTATACAACTTTGACAAAGACCACATTTTGATAGCTAGAGGATCTGAGCAAATCTCTTGTGGGAAGTTATCATCAGCTGTGGTCAGGGCCTACCAAAGGTGGTCCAAGGATCGAAAACTGGTCAACTGGTGTCAGTGTCATGGGCGGCCAAGGTTTATTGATGATCCATGTAGTCCGCTACTGTACCCCATGGTACCCCATGGTATAGTAGGCACTGAAAAATGTGAAGCTGGTGTCAGAACATTTAGTGCATCGCAGTTTGTTACATATGAGGCTGGCTGGCATCAGACTGGTCTAGGTGCCATCGCTGAACGGTGTCTACCTCTAATTGTGCCTACAATGGGCGTGTGAGCATTAAAACAGAACCAAGAACTAATGGAAGACGATGGCCTGGTCTGATGAATCTTGATGGATGATGGATGAACGGGTGACTGGGGAAGAGATGGCACCAGGATGCACGATGGAAAGAAGACGAGCCAGCAGAGGCAATGTTCTGCTGGGAAACCTTTGGTCTTGACATGTGATATCCCTAAACATTGTTGCTGACCTAGAAGCCCCCTTTCATGGAAACAGTATTCCCTGATTACAGCGGTCTCTCTCAGCAGGATGATGCACCCTGCCACGCTGCAAAAGTGATTAAAGAATGATTTGAGGAACAATGAGTTCGAGGTGTTGACGTAGCCTTTAAACTCTCCAGATCTTAATCCAATCAATCCTATGTGCAATGTGCTGGAAAAACACATTGCCTTACCGCTCAACTTACAGGACTTAAAGGATCTGCTAATGACAGCTTTGTGCCAGACACCACAGCATACTTTCAGAGGTCTAGTGGAGTCCATACCTTGATGGGTCAGGGCTGTTTTGACAGCAAATGGGGGACCTACTAAATATTATCGATGATTGGTGTATGTTGCATTCTTTTTTTCTGCTGCCAGCAAGTGGCCGGAAAATCACTTCTCGCAAGTTTAACAAACCGTTTACATTTATGATGAACATAAACAAGTCATTTACAATTATTTTTTAAGTAATATGACGGGAACCAGAGCCAGGAGTCTGGTAGAACTGGATGGAATTGATGATCTAGGAAGCTGTTATGGGCCAACAAGGTGAAACCACTTACATAACTTAATCTCTCATGTAATTTACAGGCAGAGTAGGACGGTCGCTTGTTGTTGGTGGATAAACACCGAACACACACCCACAGGTTCACCAGGGACAAGGACTATGTGCTACATTGTTTGTGTGGTTGTTTGAGGGTTTGCCTTTAGTTTCATTAAATACAGTGGTCTGTAGTTCAGTGTTAATGCTTGGCAATATAATCAATATAACAAGTTTGGCTACGGTAACTAATAAATGTTTTATATTGGTTCAGCTAATGGAACTTTGTAAATGATGTTGTTGGTATTAGTGGAAGAATCATCAGATTCAATCAGATCTCTAGTTTGAGTACTGCATTACTGTAATAATATTTAATTACAACCATTGCTTGGGTAAAAATACTATTTAACCAAGATTCATTGAATGGATCACATGTAAGAGTGTTATTTTAGGTCACAGTCAAAATATAGTATTTTCAAATTACAATGGCAAGAAAAAGTATGGGTTCCCAAACAGGTCTTCTGTGGAATGACCTGTTTTTTTTTTTTTGTTGTTGCAATAATCGATCAATAATGTGATATAATCTTTATCTAAATTACAATTTAAAAACAATATGCAAAAAAAGTCTTTATATGTCTTTATGTGTTGTGCTATAAGTTAAATGTTTATTACAATAAATGTGAAGTTGATTATTTCAGATATAATTTGGACATTCACACTTTGGTCATAAATATTTGAACTGTGCCCTCGAGCTCTGCGGATGCATCAATTATCTGGCCAACTTAATCACATCATATTTCATAAGCAGCTATGTTTTGTGAGTAAAATGTGAATGTGTACAATAACCACATAAAACAGCCACATTTTCCCATTAAATCCATTAATTTTCTTTTTGCATTGTTAAAAACAGGTCATTTTTTTCTTTTTCTTTTCCTGTAAGGACTCAAAAATATCATCAGGTAAGAACTGGAGACGTGAATGTTTTCACTGAAAGTCAAAGGAAGTTCTGGTAAATGCAAGTGTTTGGTGGGTCCACTGGTAAAACCACCAACAGTTCGGGTTTACACAGAAGGAAATAAACGCGTGGCTCTTTTGATTAGCAAAGGTGTGTTTGGTCTTTACCTTTTATTGAAAGAGTTGATGCATTTATGGAGCTGATAAAGCCACCACTTGTGTTACTGGTAGTTATTGGAGATGTGTCTTCCTCTCACTGTGTCTGAATTTTTATTTTGTTTTCTTCTTTTTTTATTGAAACCAAATGTGCAGCATTGTGATTCATGGAAAAGGGGAAATGTAATCAAATGTGGTCGTTAGCACTTTGAAAAAGTGACGAGGGCAAATTCTAATGCAGCTGTATTTAAAATGAATTATGCTGTATCACAGAGACCAGTCGTTTGTCTGTTGGGTTTGTACAGTAGCACATGTGTGTTGTGTGTCCCGAGGGTCTCGGACGTCATCTCTCTGTGACTGGGTTTGATTTCTGAGAACAAACCAGTGTCTAGCAGTTTGAATGCATGTGTGCAAGTGTTGACGGGCTTGAAGCACTTGCGTCTGGGTCAGTGAAGGTGTGTACGTACTCTTTGCCCCTGTACCTAATGTGCATCCGTGCATGTATTTACTTGCATGGATGTGAGCACAGCATGTAACAACTTGTCTGCACGTCTGCGTGCGACAGACCTGCGCTCTGATTGGCTGGTGAAGCGTCAACATGTTTACAAAATAAAAGGCAGTCACCCACTTCCTACAGTGCTGTCTGCTCTGTATGTACTGTGTGTGTGTGTGTGTGTGTGTGTAAGTGTGAGTGAAAACACCCAACTGACTCGTGTCAGTCCAGAGCACGTTTGTCTTATGACATTGATGGGAATTCACGGGGAGCCAAAACCTCAAAATGTGACCCGTTAGATATATTCTACTTCTCATGTGATGTAACATCTCTTCTGGCAGCCATGTTGGAAGTTTTTCTGACTCAGCATTGCTTGTTTCATTGTCATTTCGTGTCCATTCCCTTAATATTGTGTTTGAATCAACTCTGATCTGAGCTGATTCTCACGCTGCACGTATGGAAAAGAGTCCTGGTGACATTCCTGACACACCAATCCCACATGGGCTTCACTGCAGCCATCTGAGCAGCAGTATCCAGCTAGAAAACCACAGAGGCCTTGACTGCTGACTCTGGAACAACAAGTTATTGATCATTATTCATTAAGGCTACAGGCTTTTACTGATGGATCTGCTATCAGACTGTAAAACATAAATTTGTCTTGGGTAAAGTACAGCCTTTATTTCAGGCACCTGAACAAAACCATCCAGAGTTTGGGATGAAGGAACAGGAAGTGCAAAATTCTGACTGATTTCCAGGTTTTAGGACTCATTTTTACAGCTGCCTATGACTGTGCATACATAACCAGATAGCTTTCTCAGGTAATCAGTAGCTAGTGCATTTTCAAGGAGACAGTTGCCCCAACTAGAGATCTTCACGGTCCATATGGTTCCAGGATTCAGGTGGTGTTGGGTCTAATCTCTGCTCAGTTGAGTCTGGTCCCTTTGGGTCTATCATACCTGCCATAGGGCTCAGTTTTGTGTGCCAAGAAAAATGAGTAGTGTAAAATGTACAACTCACCTGAATTTTGTTCTGATGAGAAAAGTGAACCCTGAACTGAACTTGACTCACAGGTAATAAATACATAAATACTACTTTTAGCTCTCAGGATGCTTTGCTGTGCATGAGTTTCTATGACTATACATTTCTTATGAGGACATTACTAACTTTATATTGTTATTTTTCCACCACATGGCATCAATTGATCTATGGTCAGTAACTGTTTGGGTCCACTGCATTTTGGATTTGTTTCGAAAGATTCTTGGTTCCCCATCTGATAAAGTTGCTGCATTTTTAAAAATGTATGCACATCAGTTTGGGATCTATTTCCGTCCAAGTCCAGGAGACCAGTAGCTCAAACCTAATCACAGACTAGACTGTGGATGTAAACCATTTGCTGCCATTGGTACATATAACACGTCATCTTTTTATTCATTGTACTTTGTAATATATGTTATATTTACAGTATAATGTCAAACGGGTATCAACTGAGATTTAACAAACAAGCATCGTAGTTGTAAATGCAAACTTGACCAAACTGGATAAAGTTTTAGTGATAACATGGTCAACAATAAAAATTACACAATTCATCATTGTATCACTATCTAAAAACAAACCTTTTATTAGTTTTATGTTCTTTGCCTGTCTGTACTTTTGTTGTGTTCCTACTTTTAAAATGTTGTCTTTTGTTCACTGTTTCATAAGCATTACAAATCAGATAGTGTGTAGGTTTCTGGCATGCGCAAAATGCAGCCAGATAGGGATGATGGGAAATAGAGTGAGGAATAACATGTGATAGAGTTCATGAGTTAACATTTGAACTTGTGATGTTGTGGCGAAACCCTGTGAGAACCCACTGGTGACTGTTCCCAGTTGAGTAATTGAAACCTACTGGCTGCTCTATTGCCTCACAGCAAGCTTAACAATCCATAACTTCAGTGTAATCTGCAATTCTCACCGCGCTGTAACATTTTCTTTTCATCCCTTCTGAATTCATGTCATCCTCACTTTCTGCAGGTTCATCAGGTCCACGTTATGTGACCTGCTTGTCTTACAATGTTGACACATTTCCTTGACACGGTAGATGCTGTATGATCTGTAACAGGATCTGTCTGAAACAGTGGAGCAGACAGGACTTTACAGTGAGACAGCAGACATAAACACAGACTGACTATTGTTTCTGTGGACAATAACTGTGGTCATCACATGTGAACCCAGATCATGTCACAGGTTAAAAACTGTTTTAAATCTTTTCAGTACATTATTATTACTAGTTTTTTGTGATAAAAGTTTTGGAACTTGTGAATTGTTAGTTTTAAAGGAAAGCATCTGAAACCAGCTTATTTTCTATAATAAGCAAAGTTTTATCCCCAATATTTTTTTAATTTAAATTAATTTTTTGCATCCACTTTGCATCCACACTGTGTCTCTGCCAGATTCATGACAGATGCCTTTTTGCAGACGATACATTTCTATTATAATAAATGTAGCTGTCGACAATGCTTGTGTACTTTTAAAAATGCCCCACGTTTATTTTCAGGCCTAAATGCATAACATTTTCCCAAAGGAAGCTACAAAACATCATATTTATATCAGTGTCTGCTACTACTATGTCTATAATCATAGAAGCTAGGGTTATGATTTGTAATTAGCGTTCTGCAACATATTTAAAGGATGCCATCACTGATTTTGAATTTGCTATTTTTGGTTCTAGTTTGGGTAGCACATGTACATAAATGCCATTACACTTGCCCTTGGCTTCCCTATATCAAAATATATCTACTTCTAGCTGAAAAATGCCTACAGATGACATCATTTGGAGGAACTTTCGATTTAGGTTATGTCACGTTGTTGCTCACACTATGGAGTTTGTAATCATGGTCAACCTGCTTTTCTAGAGCTCCTCCAGATGAAATCAGCTGAAGTTCTAATGATGAAAAACTCCAGTTGATGTCATCTTGAGAAGTTTTTCCATCTACAGTAGAATATTTAATATAGAGAAGTTAGAAGGAAGTTTAAAAGCATTAATGTACATTTACACCCTAAACTGAAGCCATAGAGAGCAAGATGAAAATTGGTCAAGTCGCCCTTTAAACTTCTTTAACGTCATTTTCATGGTCAAACAGAAAACAACTGGTAACTGTTTTGTTGGAATTTGAAATGGTAATTTTATTTTGTCCAAAAAGCTCCTGCAGGCTCGTCTCTGCGAGTCTTGTGCGAGGTTCATGCTGCTTCCGCTACACTTCCTGACGTTTGAGTCACATCTGATTTGTTGCAGAACCAAATGAAAGAAGAAGTTTTTTCAGAATAAATAATTCCACTTTTAATGGCATGTGTGCAATTGTGGTAATGCAGCTTGATAGTCAATATCGCAAAGAGGAATTATTGAGGATGTAGAATATTTAATGTTATATGGCACAAAGTTAGTTACAGGTAAAACTGAAGGCAGATTACTGTGAGTGTTAAAGGTTAAACACATTTTTGTAGATGGATTTATAATCTGAATAAAGAGCTATGATGTCATGGAAATCCACTTCCGTCTGAAATCTGAACTGTTAAAAGCATAAATGTGTTTTTCTGTGTCTTATTATTCCTGTTTGTGAAGAGGACAGTGACACAGGTAAGCTGAGCACTGTCAGGGGAGTCACGGCATAGCAGTATGCAACACCTACACATCGACCTTTGACCCCAAACAGAGCAACTGGACACCGTTCTGTGACATACGTAAATATAATGTGTGAGGTGACACAGAGACACACAAGATGCAGTTGTTTCTCAAAGATCAAGTTATATTTGCGTGCGCTTGCGTGTTTCCAGTGTGTGGGTGTGTGTGCAGAGGAAGCCAATCAGTCAATGGAGTTAGAGGTAAACGGTATTTAGTCTTTCTGAGCCCTGTAGTCACAACGCTTTGATGTGAAGATGGAAATGTGTGCGTCTGAGAGTGTGTGAGAAAATGAGTGGGGGACTTTCTATGTCTGCGTGTGTGGGTGTGTGTGTATTTGTGACGCCGGGGGGGGGGGCACACCACCAATTTGGGCTCCAGGTGTGTCGACTGATTTTGGGACAGACGCCAGCTTCAAACGGTGCTACGTCCTCTTCCTCCTCTTCGTCCTCTGGTGGATGAAAGGACGAACGAGGGAGACATAACACAGATGGAGAGAGAGGGAGAGGGAAGCATCTCGGGGGAAGAACGAAAAATTAAAGGAAGGACGGAGAAAAGAAAGAAGGCAAGTTTAAAAATGCTTGCAACATAAAAAAGACTGACTGTTGGAAATAATGCAGTGATACGTGAATAATAAGTACACGAAGAGAGTGAGGGGCAGGACGAGACGTTGTGGTTTCTTTGCACGTCACAGTCTAGATCCACAAATCAAAAGAACCTCAGTGAGGTTTAACAATGATGCCAGAGCAGGTGTCATAGTGCTTGACTGTCGCTCTTTGTATTCATTCATCTAGTGATGCCACAGGTACCCTTTGGTTATTACTAATGGATGCTGCAGGAACACCACCATTTGACTTTATATACACACTAAAACTGCATTAGGAGTAAGGGTAAGGTTACATTAAGAGACACAAAACCTTAGGCTGAGGTTAAGTTACGAGATCATTACAAGATAAACTACATACAAACAACCACCTCCCTACAAAACGTTTCACTTATATTCTACATTGTACTACACAGAAAGCTTCGAGCATTGATCACAGACTCAAACAGGATTCTTCAGAACCAGTAAGAACCAGCATGTCACCCAAAGGGACTGGATAAATCTGCACCATTGACGCCTTGGGAATGAGAGCGGGCTGGTGGAACATAGCACTGCATGACAATGACCCACTGAGCCTACTAGCATGTGGAGCAGGGACCTACTGGCCCATTTCTACGATGCTGATAACAACGTGTGATATCAGGCAAAGCGTTGCTGAGCTTTGAGTTTGTTGTGTTGTTAGTGAATTATCTGGTCAATCTGATGTCTGAAAACGTCCGACCGAATTTCCCAAAGGATTGTAATACATTTTAAACTTAAGTATGGAACTTAAATTGAAATGTTTAAGTAAATAGTACTTGGATAAATGCCGTTTAAGAAAACCAGACACCCCCACACAATCTGATACTGTGGCGTTGAGTTAAATCCACAAAATTACAAACTGCCCTGTGGCTCTTAAGCTCAGGGAGATTCCCTCTTCTCTATCCACCCAATTAAATCCCCATTGTTGCTATAAGATACTAAACAGCATCCATCCAAGAACACAAACAAACCAACCTCTGAAGAACTCATGCATCGCTGCTCATCTTCATCTACCTGTAATCCTTTTAGTTCTTCTGATGAAACTTTAGTCGGATGGTTTTGTCCATCATCTCAGAGCCAAGTTTAGTTTTGAAGTAAATACAAATAAAGGGGGAAAGTCCCACTATTATTCAGCCCTAAAATACACCATAAAAACCTTAAAGTTACAAAACATGAGCTAATTATCTATAATCACTAATCCTTTATTTGACACGTTGTAAATTCATTTAGTACTTGGTGCAGTGTTGTAAGGCTGTAAAGGCACAAATCATCGTCGTGTTGATGTTATAACACATAAACTGCACTATTGTACCATCAAAACATATTCACAGCAAGCAGTATGATACACTGAATAGGAGTGGCTGTTCATTCAGGGTTCAGCTTTTTAACTTTGTGTGGGCTCAGGGATGACACCCATCACCTGAGTGTCATTTTGGCAAACACGAAGATATGAGTCAGGCGGAGTTTAAAAATCACATTTTTCTGTGACCTCAGTGCCACAGACAACTGTCTGGCTCGCTGCCTCTCCTTTCCCTATCAAAACCACCGTCTGTTACCCAACCCGGGCAACAATGACAACTAATCACGGTTAATTCTGCAGCGATTAGCCAGGTAAAGCAGCTCGGGGTGAGTCACGCTCAGACAGACACAATCGAAAGCAAGAGGGATTTCAAGTAGGTGTGCGTTGCTGTTACAGACACAAGGGAGACAAACAGACAGGCAGAGACAAGCCGACGCACATTAACACAAACGTGCCACACACTGCGGAGGACGGAGTCCCTCCAATCGTGCGAAACATATCATAAATTTGTGGTTAAGAGAAGAATAAGCACAACTTTATCAGGTTGGTACAAACCAGCCACCCAACAAACAATGTGCTATAAACATGGATCAAGAGCATCAACAAACATGTTAACACTTATCTTTAGTCTCAAGTTGTTTTCCTGGGTTTTGCGTGTAAACCAAAAAATCCCACAGGTCCTAATCTCTGCAAACTCAACTCTTGCAGAACACAGACTGGGTTTATTAAAAGAACTGAAGATAAAGTCCCACTGATTTCAATGAAAGTTGCTCACCAGGAAAACAGGATTGAATAAAAAAATATATATATATATATATGTTAAAAAATATATCTTTCTAAATGGGATAATTTTACATTTTCATTGGAACCAAAGGCGCAAATTGTGGTAAAGAACACAACATACAATGTGTCTTTGTTGCTTCTTTTGTGATGATTTTCACATGACCTGCAACTTCAGCCGTGTCTCTGGGGACTTCAGAAATTACAATTTCAGTTGCGTTCTATAAATTCTCTATGAACGGGTGCAGTCACGTTTGGTTACAGACCTGAAAATGTCGCTATTCATTCACACACATTTTCGTGTACATTGTGCATCGACACCATATTCGATTCCTTTATTTTTCTGGAGGGAATTTAGACAAAACTGAGCTCTTCATCACAAACCGTTGAGCTTGTAAGTAAAAAGCATAACCAAAATTAAAGAACTGGAAACAAACGCACCCTAATGACAGAGGCAGAGGCAGAGGCAGAGAGAGAAAGAGGCGAGGCCGTCGTAGATCATGTGCAACAATCACTTACAGCAAAGTGAAGCCCACACAGTCAGAAAAACCACAGACAAACACATGTCTGTATGTACACGCACACACACACACACAGACTGTAACACACCCATAACCTGATCTACACACAGAAACGTACAAACACAAAACCAGTCTGCTCACATGGACACAACACACACACACACACACAGCATAATGTGTGGGTGCATCTGACTTTACCAATAAACACCATTTGGAATGAAGCTAATTTACAAGAAGCTGATCACTTGTACCACGTTTCAGGCAGCGTCAGTGGTCAGGTCATGCTACAGTTCAGAGGAAGTTTTCACCACTACCGAATTTTACACACCGTCTGATAACATGCACTGCAAATGAACCCACGCTCTAGATGTTATGCTGTGACCATCCAGTACTGTGATACAAATGTCATCCAACTCTTTGCTAAAACATTTCTTTTTGACACATCGGTCTGGCATTTCGGAATGAGGAAAACTATCCTGTTCTCATTCCAGATGCTTCAAAAAGCTCTCTGCTTTGTCCAGTCCCTTTGCATTTAGGGTACCAGTTGTGTCAGGGAGTCACGCTTGGACCTTTCAGTGTAGTTCAGTGGAAACCACAATGCTCCACTGTTTGTAGTTTTTTGTTTTTTATGTAGTTCTATCTTGTAACTTACCCTAAACCATGTTGTCTCTTAATGGAGCCTTTCCCTCTAATTGTTTCCCTAAACCTGATGCACTTTTTGTGTGTATAGAAAGTTGTTCCATGGTGTCAAATGGTGATGCTCCAGGAGCGTCCAATAGTAACGTCGTCAATAAGGCTTATGTCACCATGATGTGCTAAGGGTTAACTTTTTGTGTGCAAATGAGACACAAGTAAAGGTGAATATGTGTGGAGGTGTAGACTGAGGAGGTAGGTTATCAGCCTGCCGCAAAAGATGGACAACAAGCATATGTTAAGGCAGAGAGCCTTGACCACCACAAAAACAACCACAAGATCCTCCAAAGTGATGTGGCTGCTAATCGCTGATGTATTAGGACACAATTGTCAGGCTAGAGTGTGGGGTGTGATCATACAAGTCACTGTGCAGATAGGTGGTATGTGAAAACATATGAGATGAGCCTTGACGTACACTTCCAGATGATTACCAAGTAAGATGGATGCATCACTCCCTCCCGCCACCCTGTGCGTCAGACAGAGAAGATGAATTAATACTTGGGTGTCATCAGCATAGCAACCACGCAAGTGATTGGAAGATCAAGCTACATTAAGGTACAAGTATCAGCAAGGTCACTAAAAAAAAAAAAAAAGCGAATACACTAAATAAACGCAAGCAAACATTTCTCAGTTCTTGTGTGTTGCCTTTTTGTATGTATTGTGCTGGACATATGCATCACCTAACATGTGTCTCAGTTGAATGGTGGTGGTGTGAGTCAGACGTGCCGACAGATGGACATGTGGAAATAACTGACCTGGATCCACAAAGGGACTTTCCACCATTCCTCTTCCTCCCTCACTCCTTCCTCATTCCCCCACACCCCTTGCCAACCCCAAAAAAAAAAAAAAAAAAAGTTGTTCTGTTTTTATTGACAGGGACAAGTGAGTCGAAAGTTGGGAAAAAAGGATGGAGATGAAGGTTGAGGGTTTTGAGTTGGTCTTACTGAGCAAATAATAAAACAAACTGAATGCATGAAAAAAAGTTGATTAAACACACTGTATTCCTGTTTTGTGACTCATTTGTAAAGTTCCCTACTTTTCCCCGAATTCCCCTAAAAGCTATGATTTTCATTATCTAACTTCATTCTGCCGGAACCGGATCTTTCCCTTCTCCGTCCCAGAACATCCTCTTTCCGCTGTTATCTTCAGACATTGTATGACTACATCTTCAACTGTTCTGGAAGATGCACAGCAGCCCTGAACTTGTGCAGACATTACCTGGAGTAGCTGTATGTAAGAATGCAAATGACAAACTGACTTCACCCGGCCAGATGCTCCTAGTTTAATGAGTAATGTACCGAATAGAGCAGGGGAATTTACAAGCAAGGTGACAGGTTGATGATCTTTCTATCATGTGATTGGTGTGAAATGATGTGCTGTAAACTAAACCCAACAATTTCCGTAGCATATTTTTTTGCCTCTTGCCCACTCAGATGCCACCGCTCCGCACAATGTTTGGATTTTGCAGTAGAAGAACCCGTTATTAATCTTGTTTGGTAACGTTTGTGTGCTTGCAGAGTCACTTAATACACAACCTTTAAACAAAACCAGAATTTGTATCTAACCTTAACCAACTGCTCGTGTTGCATAAACGTAAGCACACACTGGACTGTGGAGTTGTGGGTCTTTAGTGCAACAGTCCCACACTTTGTACGCCTGCCACCCTCCTTGCTGCACTTCATTCACTCAAAACAATAAGTTGTGTTACGGCTGTGTTAGTAATTTCCTGATGCAACCCGTGTTTTTTTCCTGCCAGTGTGAATGTGCGCCAGATGTGTGACAGGTATGTTTTAAGGAGGTGATTGGTGGACTAGCTTCCAGCTGTTTCAGGCGATTGGCTCTTTCAGATAGCAGCACTACACGAGCCAATATCCATCTTATCCCACTTGTCCACGTGGTTTCCTGGCTCCAAAAGCCTGTAACTGGTAGAATTTCATGCAGTGACTGTTAAACTGTGATTGGTACGGGTTGGTTTTCTACTGTGTACAATATATTAGTTAGGAAGGTAAGTTGATGTACATCTGTACTCTGTGTTGTTAGCAGACAGATCTTCACTATATCATCAATTGCACATGTAACATACATCCACTGTTTACAGCAATCAATACACAAAACATTAGCTTAGGTCAAGCTGTTCACCTTATTAAATTGCAAAATGTACAGTGTATTATTATTTGCAATAATATCTATCTATCTGGGGGGTTTGCAATGACAGTACCAGTCTCAGACCTCCCTAAGAGGACCCCGACTCTCAGTGACTCTCAGTGGAAACAAACAGGTCTAATGAAACAAAGTGAAAAACTGAAGAGGAGTTCTCAAGAAAAACGCTAAATGGTGGTAAGTGGAGCAGTGGGGATATTAACGAATAAATATAATAAACTAGCTGTCAAGCTATGATTGCTAAGTTATAAAATATAGAAGACATTTGGACAAGTGAACCATTAATCACTGATGTATTACTGTAAGTTGTTGTGCTACGTGCAGTGTGCTGTGTATTTTTTTGTATTTTCCGTATCTTAAGCATACTTGTTTTATGATCTATACATTTTTGTAGGGCCCAAACAGACTTGGATCGCCACTGGGGGGACGTGTGCTTATGACTCGTTAGATTCCTTTTTCGTGGTTGTTTTGGCCATTGTCTCCTTTACCTACGTCAGAATGCACTGTAAATGAACACAGCTAGGGCACCTCAGAAATTCATGTTTGTTCGTGTAACTCACACTCACACAAACACACACTCATAGGAGTACATCTTGTACACGCTACTACTACTACTACTATTACTACTACTACAACCAGTTTGCTGCCTACATCCTCTGGACCTGAGTTTCAAAAGTGTCTAAAACACCTCCAGGTTAACTCAACAAAATCCATCTTCAAAGATGTTAAAAGCAGCTTTAAGGTTGTCAAATGGCGACATCAGAGAGAGAAAAGAGGAGCGGTGAGCGTGAGTGGAGGAGGCAGCGGTGAAGTGGAGGAAACCACACACACGCAAACACTGATGTGGTGAACACACAACTCATACACACACAGTATACACAGCACACAACATGCATGAACAAAGCCACAGACGTGTAACGGCTGAAAGGACAATCAACACATGCATTTACATCCAAAAATGCTAAACTACACAGCAGAAATCTCCATCTTCACATAACATAGATTTGTATTATAGAGTCCCACATGGTCATGTGTCCAGAATAGGGGAGAATAAAATGTGAATTGGCCCTTTAATCCTTGTTACTGTACAATGTGAAGGATGCATGAGGATAAATCAGATCCTGCTCTTGTGTCTTGCTCCTTCCTGAAAGCTCTGGTTTTTTTTCTGTACAGCTTTTGTCCAGAACAAACAGAGAGTGGAAACAGGCCTCATGTCGACAGACAGACCTCTATTGTTTCTGGATGTGTTTGAAATAAAAGACAACAACACAATTTTTTTTTCTTACTTAATTATTATTTCTCCTAAAACCAACAGCACATGGAAACAAAATCCCAGCTCTGAACCCTGCGTCCAACCTGACCGCCTGTCTGTCTTTCTGTTGTTTCTTTGTTTCACCACTCAGTTCCTGACATCACGTTTAGTTATTTATTTAGGGCTTATAGATGCTATTATTTGTTTAAACTTTTACACGATAGTCCTCAGTCACCAATTTCTCACATGAACTGATTTGAGTTACTTCTGACGATGAATAGTCGGTTTGCACCGACTCAATGTGCATCAGTGTGTCCGCTTGCTCTCATCGAAGAACTGATTAGAACATGTAGGTCAAAGGACAAGGTCACTAAGACCTCACCAAACCAATGTGGCCACAAATCAAGAATAAAGTAATCACGAGCACTTTATATCCAAAAGGTCAAAGGTCAAACTGGAGTCCAGAGTGAAAACAGCACAATGTCTCTCACTGAAAATGATTGGTTAGAATCAAAGTGGATTATACTTGTACGGGGGTGGACATGCAGGTCGGTCCTGTCTCGTTGTTTCAGTATTAGGCCCAGAGAACTAAACATTCACTTCCGTTCTCTTTTCATCCTTGTTTTTGCCTTTATTTCTTGCCATTAAATCATTAAATGTTTAATTTTGCTCTCACTCTGCCTGTGAGTCAGTCTGTCTTATGTCTGTATCTCTGTCTCCATCTCTCTGGGTGGTCTGTGGTCCAGCAGCCTTCTCTTCTCCCTCCGGTGGTGGCGTGAGGGTGTTTTTTTGGGAGGGGGATAGTGGGGTACATGTATTGGCGGGGTGGGGGCAGTTACTTCCTCACCCGCTCTCCATCTCCCCCCATATATCATTCACTTCCGCCGCTCCTGGTTGTTCCTGGCCCATAAAGAACATTGTGTGCCCACACACCAGCGCTGATGCTCAAAAGCCCCCCCCCACCAATGCTCGACTCCTCCAAAACAATAAAAGTTTGGGGGTTAACCACTGAAACCCAATGACTGCTAACACCCCTGCCTCCACACATACAGAACACACAGTGCCACCCCTGCTCAGCTTTGTGTATGTAAACAGCGGTTGCTCACGGGCAGAATGACAGACAACAAGGCGAGCAAACACACATATATACAACATGGTCACGTTCACTTACATCGATGCACACGCACATATGCACACAGACATACTCATGCCACACACAGAGACTGTCCTCGGCGTTGCCATCAAAGAGCTACATGTCGCTTCCTCTCCTCCATATCTTCCTTTTTCTCCAGTCTGGTAGCCATTTTACCATCAATGGCCTGGTTGTGTTTAAGGGGGTTTTTTCCCCCTCAGATCTGGCAACCACAAGAGCCGAGGAGGCCTGCAAAGGCCGAAAAAGGAGAAAGCAGTGAGTGAGTGATTGGCATGTGGTATGTGCAGTACTACTTCGTGTGTGTGTGTGTGTGTGTGTGTGTGTGTGTGTGTGTGTGTGTACCCTAAAATGCAGATTACAAAAGACACACAAACATGTGTGAGGTGGCTGGATTCAAATCACTCTCACATGGCCCATTGTTAGCACTAATCCCACGCTAAGAGGCGGCCGAAGGCAAAATATCGTTTGTCGCTCGCACTACCAGTCAGCCCAGATTCTTAGTGTTCTAGGCTGCAGTGTGAAGGTAGTGACAGCGATCTAACTCCTGTTCATGCACAGATTCAGTCACGACTCATCACAGTTTGCTCCTGATGGTAATAACAGTAAGTTTTATCTTTGGAATCCTGGTGCAGCAGAATCACTGAATGCCAACTCTGGTCAGGGGTCTTCTGCATGAAAGCCACTCTGTAACTGAGTGCTGCTGGAGGAAAATCCTTATTTATGAAAAGAACTATTATACGTCAGTCTTCGAGTGTTTCTAGTTTATCTGCTCCCTCACTTCCAGGGCACAAAAAGGTGCTTGGTGTTCTTATATGGCTGTGGATGCACCAGATAAATGATATAATCTAACATTTTTATGGGGTGTATGGCTGGATATACAGAAACAGAGCCTTGCAGTTTCTTTTCAATGTTGTGAATACACAGATGACTGATTTTATTCATAAAAAAGTGGCAGCACTCACAGTGTGAACACACCTGATCCAGGTAAGCAGCAGTGGGTACTTGCAGGGTTATTTGGAAACCAAGCAGAGCAGGGGTCCATGGGGACCAGGATTGAATAATTATACCTTCTTTTTTCACAACGGTGCTAATTTATAAAGTTGTCAAATGAGCATTGGGCAGCTGACAAAAGCCAAACCACATTTCTCATTTCATTACGTCAACTTGGTAACAGCTGATGAGAATTGAACACGGATCGGCATCAAAAAATGATTCACAGTGACCGAGCTATATCAGTAATCTGTGGTGATTATTTCCCCCCCACACACACACACACACACACACACACACACACACACACACACTGAGATTCACAGAGCAGCTGCACAGGAATTTCTTAATTTGCTTCTTACAGATTAACCAATCTGTCTCTGTGAAGTATTGCACAAGGACTCATTCCACTCCTCTGTGAGGATTAGAATGAGTTTAGCATTTAGCCCAGTTAGCAAGCTATAAGACACCCTAATGAAGACCCAGGGATTAGCAGGAATGTGGCTATTAGCCTGATTAGCAGCTGGTAGAGCATCACATGCATCAATGACTCATAAAATAGGGATTAGCATACTTTTAGCATTTAGCTCAGTTCGCACAATTACCAAAGCATCAACCGATGCACTGCATGGCCGCACTGATCAATGTGCACCAAATGCATAAAATATCATTTCATGCTGCCCATCCATGTGGATATAGACGGTCTGTGCTCTTGTTCTGCTGTTTTTTTTATTATTACTATTATTATTCTGCATTTGTTCTTCCGTAGAAACACAAAAATATATTCTTTAAAAATAATGCTCACTGACTAAACGTGGCAGAAATGCTAGACAGCGCTGAGCATAGGGATAGTGAGTCACCAACACCTTCTTGAAAAACACTTCTGCTTCTTTTGCGGTTTGGGGAGGACTGAGAGTGTGAGAGAGAAAAAGACCCAAAAAAAAAAAAAAATACAGCTCAGGTTATTTCAGTTTGTCTGCGTGAGAATAACGTCACCGCAGAGAGTTCCTCCTTCTTCTCACGCAAAAGCAGACAAGTTACCTACTTCCCATTAGTCCTGGGCAGGAAGCAGCCTTGGAACCAGCGATGTTTGTGTAAGTGGGTTCTGTGTGTGTGTCAACACGGTAGCTCGATATGTGTTGTCTTTCACACGTCTCTGCTGTGTCTTCACTCACTTTCAACACACCGTTAGCCAAGCTGCAGCACTTTTCACTTTTGCATAATGTTTGTCAATCACTTCCCTTCGGGCCTGTTATGAGAAACTAGCAACAGCCGTTGGTGAATGCATTTTACTGCCTTGAACATCCTGCACCAGTTGCGACTCCCACAGGATAAACCGGTGTGACAGAGTTTTGCATTGAGTCTTGGAGCAAACTGCCGCACATGGTTCGGAACCCAACGAGCCGCACATTACAACACTCATCCCCAAACTTACTTGACCGCTAACCAGTTACCACTTCTCCTGAGCTGCCAACGAATCTGTCCTTTGCAAGTCTCCCCATTTCGCTTTTAAGGGGCATTGCATGGAAACCTGAAAACACAAAAATGACACACACACACACAGACACACACACATCACATTTAACAAAAAAGAAAACAGAATCCAAATCACCTAATGCATGACTTTCTTTTCTCTCTTCCTCGTTCGGATCGTTACGGATGTGTCGGTCATATGGATTTCATCGTGATCATTTTGTGTTGGGAAACTCACATCATTGTTCAGCTGTTTACAGCAACGTGCAGTACACACTGTCAGCGTCATGTATAGACAGTTTTATGCTCTGCACTGTCCTGTTGCCCTGTGTATGGTTCATGGAAGTAAACCTCATGCGTGGATCATAAAATTGGACTCAAGAGCTTTTGTCTCTGGCCTGTCCTCATTCCTGCACAGGCAAAATTTATGATTGACATTTGGAAAACCTAAATATAAAAAGCACTCAAATGAATGTCTTTATGGTCATCTGTTGTACAATTTGGTAGAAGGAATGTGCCAGTATCTTATTTGGATACACAAGCACAGTTCAGTGACTTGTTCACACTCAAAAAATGTGTTAAAAACGTCACTGATTTGCAGAAAGAAAATATGAATATAACAAGTTTGCTTGTTAAATGACTTGATCTGGTTTTATTACTATAACATGTTCAAAACATCTGTACTTGATTTATTCAGATGCAGGATTCATTCACATTTTTTAAAGCAGTTTAGACAAGTGTAATGTGGAAAGTTGACACATTCGACACAGAAAACATGCGTGGATGGAAACACTTTAATGTTTTTGGATTTGAGCAACTGACAAATAAAGAAATGTAAATGGATTTTGACAAGTTAGGTTTCACCACAATATCTCTTGAATTCAGCCACTTCCGGACCGGTGGATCAGTGGGTAGAACATCAGCTTGGGATGCAGAAGGCCGCAGGATCAAAACCCACGATGCCAGGTGTGGCCGGTCCCAAGCCCGGATAAAACGGGGGGGGGCCTGCGGCAGGAAGGACATCTGGCCTAGAAAAGTCATGACAAGTCAACATGCAGAAAGCTGCTGATCTCAAGAAATCAGCTGTGACCTGTTAATTTACACATGTATCTGTTTTCCAATTAACAAATGCACCACGACCAGTTTGGTATTTATACTTCAGAAGATTATTATATGCTCAGTGGTGCAAATGTGACTCTGCTTATCCTCCAGTAGTCATCGACTGTTCTCTGTTCTTCTCACCCAGGCTGTTTATCGCTCCAGCTCTCTGCCACTCGTACGCTCATTCAGGACACCAGAGCCTGCAGGAAGATGAAGTGAAAGTGTGTTGAAAGTGAATGTTTTCGCTCATTCTGTCAGACACGCAGGAAGCCGAGAGAGACGGTGGCTTGGATAGAGGAAGTCGGATTGTTCTCCCTGTGTGTGTGTGTGTGTGTGTGTGTGTGTGGTCTCAGTGCTGAGTGAGCCCTTTCACTGTGAGAGACACACTTTACAGGCTGTGGCTGCAAAACCTGATTAAAAGCAGCTTAAGTGCGGTGCCTTGGCTGCATGGGTGGAAACTCAACACACTTACGACAACTTCCATACTACTACAGTATGTTATGTAATATGCCGCATTTAGTTAAACATTGCTTTATCTTGTGGACTCTTCTGAGAAAACTTAAGTCAGAGTGACCAGACATCTTGAGAACTGATGATTTGATGTATTTTCTGTTGAAACAGGATGTTACAGCAGGACATGACGGGCGCGAACTGCCCGCATATTAGTGATTACAGATTTATGATAGAGTGGGAGGTCAGTCATATATGCACCGCTGATGGGAAAGAAAATAATTATTGGATGGGAATTTTTATCTGAAAGTAAAAACAGGAACATCTTAAAACAGGTTCAATTTACCAGCATGAACACTTACAATTACCGACACGCTGAACACTTTGAACACGATAAAGTCACAGATGCAAAATGAACGCGTCAACGTGGGAAAAAACTGAAAAGAGATCTAACATTTCACAGGATTATGTTTGCTCGATTGTGTCTTTCTTGCAATGTATCTGATAATAAATAAACCCACTTGTGAGTCTTGGTGGAATCTACTACAGACAGAGACGACGTGCTGTTTGCGGCACAGTTAAATATGTTTGAGGGAATAACCGTAGAGAAGAAAACATCATTTATTTCCCCTCCACAGGCCTGTAGCACCCTTCATGTCACTGGGAGTCGCACTGAAAGAAATTCCTGCTTAAAAACAGCCACTGCTTTGCTTCATACCCTGTATGTTCGTGTTTTTGATGCATTCAGGAGCAGGAGGAGCACAGGTGCGACTGATAACATTAGTGATGGCTCCACACAGTGAGCTGCTAGTCAGAGCCATTTGAGACACCTGTGTGTGAGGAGCAGGTTGCCCAGTCATGGCAGCAGGGTTACTGGGAAAACCTCTTCCCACCTATGACATCAAGTCTGAGGTCACCAGTCAGTGCAACAGACACACAACAGAGTCTCTATTTCTTTCTACGCTACACGTCCATCTCTTTAACTCTATGCGTTTACAAACATTCTATATGTTCTATGGGAGCAACTAGGATTCAGACATCCACTTATCACAGCCTGCAGGTTGCACGTTTTATGTTAGAACATTAGAATTTAGTTTTTGAATGTGTGTATCTCAGAAAAAGTTTGCTCCAAGCTACGCGGACTAACTTTGGTATTAAGTGGCATAATCTGTGACATGCATAACCCAAAAACCCAAAAACACAAGTTAGACATATATATATATATATAAATCAAAAGCTATGTTGGTCGAGTGAAAACGCATCGTATGTTACCTTTACTTTTTTTTACTCCACTACATTTGTATAGATTCAGTTACTTTTGGCCAATTATTTTTAAAAGACTGCTAATAATAAGATTAAAATGAGCTCTCGTCTTTAGAACCAAAGATTTTTGCATGCAAATATGTTTTTCCTTTTTTTTGTACAGGGCAGCAGCTGTTTATACTGAAATTATTAGCTTGACCATCATATGTTTCTTTTTTTGCTCCATTAATCCCACTTCTTCTTCCTCCTCTGTCTCTATGCATCTACACCACAAAGGCATCGAGTAGTCGTGAGGTGATGAACATACACAGTTGGTAGTCGCATTCCCTTTCATACCAAAAACCAAATCCTAGAGGACCCTTTTGGTCACTTTCTGAACTGTATTGTCCACAATCATCATGCAGATCAGCCTCAAATCACCATGACACCAGCACAGAATCTTCTCAGCTCATGTTCATCCATGTGCAGCCTGGATTAGCGTGTTCGTCTGTGCCATAAACCTTTAGAGCACGTGAATCAGACACGCTGTCCCACTTGGTGGCACGTTTTTTCATTCCAAATATCACGATCGCTGCAAATGGTGTCCAAGCTGACATGAGTTGGCTTAACACCACCGGAGATGTCGCACGTGCACAGTTGACTGTCTTAATGTTGAAAATGACCAAAACTAGACTTTAACACTCAAACAGCCCTATGGAGTCAGGAGGATGAGGCAAACTATTCCCACAATGTAGAAATGTGATTAAACTCAAATGTGTCCACTTGAGCTCAAACACGCCCACACGGCAACATTTTAGTGTTTGGAAACTCTGTTCATGTGCTTTGCCCGTGATTAGAACTAGTGGGTCTTACCTAAGAGTAGCTACGTGTTTGTGTGTGTGTGCAGAGCTGATTAGTCAGATGGTCTGACTGGCTGAAGCAATGAGGGTCTAAAGCCCTTCTGATGAAGGGTTAATGTGCTTGTGTCTGTGATTGTGTCGGGGGTCCCATCTGTTGTCGTCACTGTGTTCACTAAAAACATGAGAGGACAAGTCAGTCAGCAGTTACACTTTGCTTTTCTCTTTATAATTTACACAATATAAGAACTTTAAATGATAAATCAAAAAGGGTGAGTGGTTCGATTCCCTTTTCGATTCCCTGGCTATGTGTTGAAGTGTCCTTGGGCAAGACACTGAACCCCCAGTTTCTCCCTGTGGGTCAGGTGAGCACCTTGCATGGCAGCCACTGCCGTCTCCTCGTGTGAGATTTTGGAGGGAGCCGTGATTTATTTTGGTTTTTGTTTGTGGTTTTATTTTGCCTTTCAGCTTATCCCGAAGTTCACGGTGGCCACAGCGGATCATTGGTCCACATGTTGATTTCAATTAAATTCAATTCAACTTTATTCATATAGTCATCTAAATGCACTTTACACAATAAAGTCGAGACTTTAAAGATGTATAAAGAAAACCCAACAACCCCCCCTGGAGCAAGCCCTAGGCTACAGTGGGGAGGTAAAACTCTTTAACGGAGACCCTTCAGTGCTCGCCACAGCGGAACGTGTTGGCATGCGCGCGTTGATTTGGCACGAGTTTTTATCCAGGCTCGGGACCTGGTGGGGTGGGATTCAAACCTGTAGCCTTCTGCATCCCGACCCAATGCTCTACCACTTATCCACCAGGTCCCCTTGATATCCCAGCAATTCACTGTAGAAAATGTTATCACTAAGTTTAGGGCAAAATTCAGCGTCATCACTGATTTGTTTTTCTACAATGGTAGAAGAAAATCTTTATTTAGTCTTTATGTGGCTATAAAAAGACCCCCCCCCCACAAAAAAAAACAATCTGTCCATTGCTCAATATTTAAACAATAATCCACATGAGACTGTACGTAGTTTCTATTTTAAGTGTGACCTTAAAGCAGGTCGTCAGTGGGAAGTGCTCTGTCAGTTATCAGCAGGTTTGCCACCAAGTAAAATGTTTGTAGTTTTACTACACTTGTATGTTTTTTATTATTCTTCTAATTCTGAAATACTCTTTGCTATTTGATTCATAGTCAGAGTGTGTCCTGTAACTACACATAGGAACATAAACAATGGCGATAGGTTTCACAGAATGTCTAAATATAAACGAGTGAATGAGGAGGTGTTTGATTTTCACTGTCACTCGGCTGTGACTCATACGACGTTATTGTATAATCCTCTCAGTACCTTTCCCATCATTCACTCTGCTCGGTGATGACACAGCACTTCTGATCAAATACAGCGGACACGTCGACATTTGGACTTTTTCACTCGTACGTTTCTGTGCTGAAGCCGTCACAGACATGTCTCAGCAAACGCCAACCGCTCAGCTGGTGACTAATAAATACAAACACACACAAATATATAAACATAGCTGCACTTCTGTCTTTGTCTTGGTCATACTGACTAATATATAGAGGTGGAAAGAACCGAATATACTGCTGACGTTCGTCCTGCACTTACTCATCAAACACAGAGTCAAAGTACTTTTAGGCAGCCAAATGTTATTCCACAGTTCACACTACATGCTGCCAAACAGCATTTTACCGTGTGGATGCAAATATGTGCCTGTGTTTACATGTGCTAATGCTTCATTATTGAGAAACATCTGAAAGTTCTGTGAGTGTGTGAGTGTGTACGTGTGCACGTGACGCTCGGCCTCAGCAGGGAACTGAAAGCCCAGCAGACAACTTCAGCCCAAATATAGACATGGAACAGACAGGACATCACTTTTTGCACGTGGGCGTGTGTGTTTTCTTCTTTCTAATAATCTTTGATATAACGGGTTTTTTTTTAATTAGAGTTGTGTATCACTGGATGCTTGGAAGATCACAGACACAGCATGAGGCAAATAATAACAAAAATCCGAAGCGATGAAGGCGAAGGACTTTTTACATTTGTTTCCCAGCCTGTTTCAAATATTCATCGCATGAGATGCTTTATGAAACTGATAGTTGCCTGCTTGCTGACATATAGATGAAACACACACACACACACACAAACATGATGGTTTCTATATTCTTTCTCTCTGCTTCACAGATAAAAGGCTTCACTGTCATTTGAGTGTGTGTGTGTGACATTGACACACATCCCTTTTGTGTTACCTGTGTTAAAGGAAGAGTTCAGCACTTTTCCCGCTGCTCATTTCTTACAGAATTTAGGGTGAAAACGCAGTGAACTGTGAAACTGTGGAAAGCAGGAAGCATTTCGGTGACTAACACCTCTGGTCACATGTCTAAAAAAACTAATTCAAGTTTGGACCTTTAAAAAAACCTGAACTGTTCCTTTAGGACTTTTTCTTGCTCCTTATATCATCATGTCCACAAAGGTTCACATGGGCACATTTGTCATCTCCCCAAGCCATCGAGTCCTCGAGTTGTTGAATGATCATGAATGTGCATTAATGACAATACACTGTGTGCTCAGTTATACTGATATTCATAAAGAGAGATCGTAATGTTGCAGCAGGGTCATATGAGCCCGTTCTCATTCCCAAGGCATCGAGTTCTTTCTGCATTCCCTTGAAAGTTTCTGGGTTTTAAAAAAAATGACTTATTGGTTTAAAATTGACATTTTTCATCATGATTCACTCTTAGAGTGGACCAACAGAAGTTCCCCGACGGCCCGATGCCGTCCGACCGGCCTCATCCCCTGCACAAAACTTAGAAAACCTAGAACAGATGCACGGTCCAACCATCACAGCATCTGGGGCCAATGCATTCCAGCGCTGGCATCTGTAGTGTAGACTCACTGAGTTTCCCCCCCCTGCACCTACTGGACTGTGAGCTGCTTCACTGGGATCACCAGCACATCCAGTAGCAATTAGCCATATGAAACTCGTGTGCAGTGGAAATGGAGCTGGCAGGCCGAGTGAAACCAGAGCAGATGAGTAAATGAATGTGAAACAGAAACAGGAGCGAACTCTGACATGAAATATTCACAGCTGACACCTTGGGCTGTGAAACTAAACGCCTTTGTCCTCTTTCATTAATCCTGCTTCTTCCCTCTCTCTCCCTCAGGCACATTCAGGATTCTTCTGAATGTGCAGTGTCATTCAGAAGAATCCAAAAAGTGCAAACATCCTGCTGATTTGGCAACAAAACCATGAAAAACTGAATCTGAGCATCAGTCAGTGCGGTTCTGAGCATCTTTCCAAGCACAGGAAGCTGCATCTGTCTCCTCCTTCTCCTAATCCTGCAGGTGTGCAGGTCGCTTCCTGTTGCTGGTTTGGATTTTTAACTTGCTATTCTCTTGTTCCTTGGCTGAGAGCAGAAACACGGACTGTGTTCACATGCACTGGCTCACAGGTTTTAACAGCATAGTGACAGAAAACGCTGCTTCCTGACTTTTCTTTTCTGTGTGCGTGTTTGTGTCGCAGCACAGTGAGGGAGACGCACAGCTGATCCACAACGGGAACTGTCTGAATTCAAAAAATCCAAAGGGGAAAGTGACTTATTTGCGAGGCACTTTGTGTCACATTTGCTGGGCTTTAGACTTCTTTATAGTCTTTCACTCAGCTGTGCACATGCTCAGTTAGAGAAAGCCGATTAGAAACCTGATTACGTGTGTACATGGCAGAGAAATTGACCTTTTCTACCCCAATTTCAGAAACCAGCTTTCCCTTTTACATGACGCTTTAGAAATGAGCTTTCTTGAGAAAGTCGGCGCATGTAAACGCACTCAGTGATACAACTACTACAGACACAAAACAACTAATTAGAGGCTCAGCGACTCAAAAGAGATAAAATCTACTAAAAAGAGACACAAAACCATTGAAAAGTGATACAAAGGGTTTTGTATAGAGATGCAAAAACTACCACAATTATGCAAAACAGCTGGATATAAATGCAAAGCAAACACTGGGACATGTCCTCCACTGGAGGTTTTAAATTTGTGCCATTGTCTGAGAATCCATGTGCTTCAGACCTGACCACTGTCAGATGTGATTGGCTACGATTTCTCAAAGGTCACTGTTCCTTCTCTGCTTCTGCTCTAAAAGGAACGAGACTCCATCCCGCTTGTCACATTCAGGTGGCGGACGCCTTCTGCAGCGCACCAATTTAAATGAGGAAGGAGTTCCGTTATTCACCTGTTGCACTTGGTTCCCTGCCAGCATCCAGGCACAGTGCTGAGCTGTGCTGTGGTTTTTGGCACGGCGGCAACGTTCGGTTTGGGAGGTGAAATGACGCACACACAAATTCCCAAACGCAGTCACTGCAAAAGCCTCAAACTGAAAGTGAAGAAAATCACTTGGAAACATGTTTGTTGTCCATTTGTCAAATGTATTTAACCATGATGATGATGGTGAAAACACAACGTTTGATTTTTGTCATGTTTGTTTTTTTTTAATTCAGTCCACTTCATGGAATCAGTGACTCGTGTTTCATCTCTTCTTTTTGTCCTCTCCGCTCTTCTTTCTTTTCTTCTACGGTTCACGGCAGCTGTCAGTGTCTCCTCAGTGTTACAGGACAATGCTGGTTCAGGTTGCTGTGTGTGTGTGTGTGTGTGTGTGTGTAGGTGTGTGTGTTTTACTGTATTTGACATGCTGACATTCCAGCAGCTTGGCCCTCCACACTCTGCTTATTCAGGCCACTGCTCCAGACCGTGTGGGGGGGATTAATAGGAGCGTGTGTGTGTGTGTGTGTGTGTGTGTGAACATCTTAGACACACGCCTTATCATAACAGAGACAGCAATGCCACTGCTGACACTACATATGGGAGGTTATTTTAAAGTGAGGGTGTGTGTTTCTGCCCCTTAAGCCCTGTGGACCCCAGGTGGAACAGCAAGACAAGGCGATGGACGTCTGTGTGTGTTTAGACAGCGGACTCTATACCTTTTCCATCTTTACAATGTGAGGAATGTTAGTGCAGGCTGAGCTCTGTGTCACATCCAAGCACAGTTGTTGCAAAGAGAGAACCACGGACTGAAGATTTATGATCCGGACCTCTAAGGCTGACAACATCCCATAACTTTTCAGGGCTGATTACTGACATGACATTTGAGCATCGTCAAGGTTGTTTTCCGTAGGTCATTTTTTTCTTTTTAAGCAAACAACCAATTGTGCCTGACTTGATATGGTGAATGAAATCTGTCTTAAGCTCTCTGCTCTTTTCACAGTTATTATATAAGCTGCCAATTTAGCAGCACGAGTCATGAAGAAAGGCCCCATCATAACAACGTTTCAAAACCCAACTTCAGTATTTTGTAACACTTTCTCAGTTGTGTTAAAAAGATTAGCAGACTTGCAAAGTCCAGACACACCCAGACACGAAGGCCTGAACCCTCTTTTGCATTGTGACCTGCACTTAAAATGCAGAGAATCTCTGTGAGATGAGTCACTGTGATTACCCAGTGCGGCCACTAAAAAGCTGAGATGAATGACACACACACATAAAACCGTTCTAATTATGTTAGTGTGTGTAAATATGTTAAGCTTGAACATTGGAAATATGGCATCTAGGTATCTTTTAAAATATCACACACACACACACACACACACACACACACACAGACCCCACATGAAACTGCACTTCTGTCAATGCAATACCTCAATATTTCCTATCACACATTGTTAACAAGCTTATTCATGATCCATTTACACTTTATATGCACATGTGCTTTGGTCTGGATTGTAGTTCTGCTCACCATTGTACCTCTGCTGCTTACATTATTTTATTATCTTTTATTGTTTTACCTTGTGTATATATATGTGTGTATATACATATAGTGTTATAGTGTATTGTTATGTCAGATTGTACAACACTTCATTACTGCAGTGATACAACTGGGTGCAACATTTCTGTGTCTGTTACATCTATGGGTATTATGGGTGTGACGTGTCTGCTCTTCTGCAATATTCAACATCCCAATGCAATATGTTAACATGAGATGCAATATTCAGTTGTGAATTCAATGTAATGTTTCTGTAATTTCGACATGCTGGATCCTATGCGGATTTCATCTTTAATCTTTTTATTTAGAATCTTCATCTTAATCTCTGAATGTGTTTCTTTCGCTGCTGGAACCCTGGAATTACATTGTGGGATCAATAAAGTCTTGTCTTGTCTACGCTGTATTATAATATATCATATAATATAGTATACATGCAACATCATATGCACTATATTATATTTCATTGGGCCGTATTGTGCATCTTAGTACAGTATAGAAATCTCAGTTTGGTCAGTGGCATTGTGTGTGTGTGTTTGGCCATAGATGGCGCTCTTCTCCATTTTACCACCAACTCAGTGGCTTTGTGTTGACGACCCGCTGGGACCAGACTGTCACCTCTCTGTTAGGGGACCCTCAACATAACCATCAGGCCACCCTGCTAGTAACAGCAGGCTCCTTTTGTAGCAGCATGTCACTTTGGTGCCATTGTTGTCTAATTAATGTGTGTGTGTGTGTGTGTGTGTGTGTTTGGGGGCTGTTCTGTTAGTGAAATTTACTTTGTTGTAAATTTTAAAAGGAATAAGTCAAAAACTGTTTATTTCAGTGCAGCTTTCAGAGATCAAAGCACGATGGGGAAAGAAGACGACTTAGAGACAGAGAGACTGAAATAAAACTGTTAAGTCCTCTACAGTTTCACCATTGTTCAGACATGCTCCTGCCAGCGTGTGTGTGTGTGTGTGTGTGTAGCATGCTGTGCTGTGTCAAGGCAGATTTACAACCGTTTTGGCCTTGGGGATTGTTAGGCTGTGATGGTTCAGAGCAGGTGTGTGTGTGTGTGTGTGTGTGTGTGTGTGTGTCATCCATCTCACAACCAGGTGAAGAGTTAAGAGTTCATCTCACCTAAGAAGGGAAAGTTCGCCCGCGTCCCCTCACTCCCATGGCCTCAGATCACAATGGAACGACAGCGTGTCAGAGGACACAAAACCAAAGCGGCTGCACTTGCACTTTATGCAAGTTTGCACCTCTGTCATGTGAAGAGCTCAAAATTCTGTAATTCGAACCAAGACCTTGTAGCTGGGAGGCGGCAGAGCTAACCACTCCACCACATGCTCACTGCACTGCACCTAAAGAGAGATTTTTTATGGATCCCATAGTGTGAACTTACTTACTTACTGCAGCAAGTGATAAAAATATTAATGCTTCAATAATTACAATTCAGTAATTTTATATTTATCCCATTCTGCAAAAAAATATATATTTTGGTATTTTAAACAATTAGAGCTAATATGTATCATCAATTTTAATGCAAGACTTTTACACTACACAAAAGTATTTGTACACTGTGGTGTTACTACGTTTATGAAACATTCACAACCGAAACCACTGTACGACTTGTGTCTACGTCACTGCAAGATGAAAATTATACGAAGAAGTTCAAATTCAACGTAGGATGGTGGTTTATTTCAAACAGTATGACAGATGCTTGAAAGTCATCTGCCTGAGGACTGTCATCGTGTGACTGACCACAAACAGGGTCATATTTGACCTCAGAAACCAAAGGTCATCATTATGTCTCATTTATCTGCAGCATCTCGTGTCTCATCACACTACATTTGCTGCCGAAAAGTTGATCGATGATCATGAATATGAATTGTATCTGATTCCCAGTGAACCTCCGTTAAGTCCCATCTTGACGGTGAGGAGTCTGTCTTTCTGTTTCTGGACATGTGGAGTGGAACAGGAAGCGGTGAGGTTTTGCAACCTGTGTTTAGCTCTGTCAGCTGTTGAAAAGGCCACAGTTAGAATTCTGTCAAATGTTTCCATGTTAACTTGTGTCACTGCGAGTCGCCTTAAACTCTCATTTGTTTTGTTTTTTAATTCCTCCTTTATAAACTCAAATATCTAAAATCATTTTTAGCTTTTAATCAAAAGGAAGAGGCTGACCAGTGAGTGCAGGTATTACAGATGCATGAAGACATACTGTGAGGGGTTCAGCTGAAAGGAATCAACTGTTTCCTGGAAAAATCCTGCTCAGAAAAGCAAGTTCCATACATTTTGACAGCTGCGATGCAGGACATTGCAATCCGGCTGATCGAAACGACAAGCGGTCAAGTCAACATTCATGCGCTGCTAAAAATCTGGCTGAACCCATGTGTCTGCCAGGCTTAATGTAAAACACATTAATAAATGTGACTTTGATTTATTATGATTCAGCTTCAGTGACACACAGCTGCATGTAAATATCACATGTCTGTGTTTCCACATGATCATTCTTTGTATTCTTTGTAGCCATAGTTTTGGAAAACTAGTGAAAGTGAAAGAGGAAGGAGATCGTGAAGACAAGAGCGTGTTGTTAGTTCAGTGTGTGTGTGTGTGTGTGTGCGTGTGTGTGTGTTCCAAACACTGAGACAGTCCCTCCGTGCACCTTTTGCGATTTTACGACCTGGGAGCTTCATCTGTCAGGTCACCCTGCCCGTTTGCCAGGCGGGTGGAGCTGATGCACAGACACAACACGTGTAATGAGATTAAAGTAATCTGATTACAACAGCTGGAGCCTGACAGGTTTAGCACTTTTCTATCCTATTGTCTGTTAGTTCACACTAATACTGTGTAGATACACAGACAGTATTACTGTATCTGCAGGTTGTTACATCACTTTGCAAGAACAAACTCGTGTACTTCAATGAACTAGTTCAGTCAGTGTTATTAAGGTTTTGCAGAACAGCTACCAATCATCACTATACAGTTGTATATAAGATTATTCACGCCCCTGATTCTGCTCCGTTTTTAGAATCTTTTATACAATATTTATTGATGCTGCAGATACACGAGTGTCAGTGGTGGAGGAAGTACTTTTACTCCCTCAAATGAAGTAAAACTACCTTTTAAGCTGTGAATATAAAAAAAAAAAAAAAAAAAACCCTCCTTAACGTCAGGATCGTGTTAAGTACGTTACATATTAGCAGTCTTCAGTTACTCCTTATCTGTAGAGTCGGACAGATTACGCCCCAGACTCCACTCCTCCTCCACTGGAGTCTCCAGTCTGACTCAGATTGACTGTGTAAGTGCTCCATACAAAGAAGCAACCTGCACATAGCCATAAATAAATCCCCCCTCCCCACACACACCCCCCCGGGTGTGACAGAACAGGTTGAGATGAAAGGTTCTTGTCTGCCCGCTTCCCCCATAGCTTCTTATTACTGAGCTTTTAACATATAAACAGGACAGAGACACACACTCATAAAACACTGAGGCAGGACGAGGGAGGGTGTGTTTTAGCTCTCTGGCTTATCTCTCGTGACATTTCTCGTTCACCTCTCTCAAACCACTCTTATACTAAGCGGGATGATAAATGCACCAGCGTTTCTGCCTCCATAATTCCTTTGTCAGTCGTTTTTATCAAGAGCTTAGGTCACACTAAGACTTCAGAGCAAGAAGCAAATGTTGAAATCTTTTCCTCGTCTTTTGTCCTCACGTTTCTCAGATGATATAAAACAGATGAAAACCACCTAAAAACAGACAAAACCACCAGAAAAATACCTAAACTTACAAAAGCGGACACAAACTGTTAAAAAAGACAGAACATTGAGAAAAAAAGACAAAATACACAGTAATAGAAGTACTTGGGGCAAAGTGTACTTCTATCTAAAGAGAATATTACTCCCTGAAATAAAGTCGGCCATTCGTGAGCATAAGCCTGCTCAGTGCATTTTCTTTTCTTTCGATGGAGACAGTTGCTCATTATTAAAACAGGGTCGAGTTTAGTGACGTAACATAACAAACAAACCAACTAAAATGAGCCTGAAATGAGAAGCATCTTTTTTTTTTTTTTGTCCTCTGAGCAGTAGGAGTGTGAGTCATTAACATCCTATCATCATAAATGAGGGCACACACACTTTTTCTGTTATTTTTTAATACAAATACAATACTGGAAGAATCCAAAAGAGTCCAAATGAGCAATGTAACATCTGCAATGTGCAGTTTTTATTGTTGTGCACTGGGTGAGTTGCTGTCATTTTCTCCTTCATCATCACTTCTTCTCTATTGCTCAACGACACATCGCCCTTTCACTTTTCCTCAGTTTAATGCACTTTTATCTCTGTGTCACCGTTACACACTCACAGTAAGGTACTGTATATATGGACACACACACACACACACACAGACACACACACACTTTGTCAACAGAAAATCGCTCAGTCACTCCTGGTGGGTGGTGTAGACACAACCCCACTGAGCGGGTCAGGTTCTACAATGGACCATCAGCAGGGAGGACACAGCAGGAATCCATGTTAACATAAGAATAGAGGAGCGGCACACCTCAGCCCTTAGCACGCGCACACACACACACACACACACACACACACACAGGCACGATACTCATCAGGTGGACAATGACGGCAGACAGATCACACCAATCCTGTCAAAAATGTCCTCGGTCTCAAGGTTTTAAACCCTAATTGCTCCTCACAATAATAGATGCACACACACACACACACACACACACACACAGACCTTCCATCATTAACTCCTTCCCCTCTTCATTCACTGTCTTGTTTAGACAATCACCCCATCCATCCTACTACCTGTTCTCATGAAAAAAAGTGTGTGTGTGTGTGTGTGTGTGTTTGCACTTCCGTGGAGGTGATTCATAATCACTAGGGCTTTTGGGAAACATGGATCCATTTAGGATGGACAGGTGTGACCTCACACACCCTCTTTTTGCCTTTATTAGTTCACTTTGTCACACATCAGGCCACAGTGTTTGTGTCCTGACACACACTTCTGTTCTTTGTGTCTAATGATGTTTAAGTGAAGCTCAAAAACACATTCTTTCTTTTTTAGAGGTTTGTAGATTTAATTGTTTTGGTGGCGTAGAACATTAAAAAACTAACTAACTAAGACTTTTAGTAAACCTCAAACAAAGGAACTGGTGGTGGACTGGAAGTCCGGGACTCCTGTCAATCCTCTCTCTACTCGGGGAGAGGGGGTGGCAGTAGCCTGGGTGTCCACCTGGACATTATACTGGACTGGTCAGTTAATGCAGCATCAATATACAGGAAAACATGGAGCTTCTGTATTTTCTAAGGAGACAAAGGTCCTTCAGCATCTGCAGCGTTTTACGAGTCTGTGGCAGCCAGCTCCATCTTCTATGCTGTGGTTTGCTGGGGCAGCAACATGAAGGTGGCAGACAGTAACAGACTGGACAAACTAATAAGGAGGCCTGGTTCTGTTCTGGGGGAGAAGCTGGACCCTCTGCATGTTGTGGCTGAGAGGAGAATGTCGTCCAAACTCCTCTCAGTCCTGGACGATCCCTCCCTCCACTGTGTGCTGTCTGCACAGAGGAGAACTTTCAGCCAGAGACTGATCACAGTCAAGTGACCTACAGAACATCACTGCAGATCCTTTCTCCCAGAGGCCATTAAACTGTTCCACTCACCCCCCTTCTGTAAAAAGGTCAAAATGGTTTTACACATTTTTCTTTGCTTTCAAAATCAGTGCCTCTCACCAGCCTCAAACTGCTTTCAGATATAAATGTGTCTTAATAAGTGAAATTAATGTAAAAAAAAAAAAATATCGATTGTTCACAGGAATTAACATATGTCATGTGTCTTTACTGGGTTTTATAAACTGAATTAACCTGAATTAGACAAGACGATGCAAAAAACAGCTGAGCCCACAACGACAATGCAGCATCATGCCCACGTGAAATTATTACAATTACACATATTTAGCCATTTAGTCATCTGATTACGTGCTATCAAAGGACTGAGCTTTGGCCTCTCAAGTTTTTGTTAGGAAATGACTAAACTTTCAATAAACTCTTTTACACAACAAGACCAAATGGACAGATCTCTTCAGTGTGGAGAGAAGATATGACAGATAAACCAAGTTTTCAATGTAGCACAGCCTGATGTAAACACACAAACACACACCTTTTAGCTGAGTCGACAAAGGCTAAGATATTTGTAGCTGCCAGGGATATTACCAGGACACACACACACACACACACACACACACACTAAGCTCACTAATAGGCCTTTGCATCCATACCAAATTCATTCAAAAGGGGACAATGGTTGCCAGCACCTTAGGCAAAACATTATAGGAGTTTAAATCTCCACACACACACAAACACACACACACACACACACACACACACTAGAGTCTATTGATCATTTAAACAACCATTGTTTATTCTGAAAATGACATGTTTTCATCTCCATCCACCTCATTTCATCAACTGTGTCCTTCTTACTCTATTATGTTCTACCTCTCACTAATGTCTCTTTCTCTACAAACACACACACACACACACACACACAGAGGTGCAGTTGTGAGTTCAAAGCGCTGCCCCGGGGCTGCTGATGGAGGGAGGAAGGGAGGAGCAAGTGAATGAAAGAAGGAATGAATGAATGAATGAAAGGAAGGTAACATACCTGCAGGGGTCAGAACAGGTGAGCTTTAATGGAGCCTTTCCCTTTCAGAGCTCTCCCACGCGTGCATACCTGCATACTGTCTCTCTGTTAGTCTCACCCTCACCACTGCATCGTTTGTCTGGCAATGTTTTCCACGTGAAGTTTTCCCCCCCCAAATCATGCATTTTTAAAAATATCATCGTCACAACATATTCACCCCACACTCCACAAAGCTCGTGGGTATTTGTAGTCACTTGGTTTTTGACCTGTAGGCTCTTCGCTGTTTTTCTGGAGATGCTACTGGTCCACAGCGGGCGAAGCTTCCACTCACTGTTGCATATGAGGTAAATAGGTGGAGTAAATTTCGATCGTAGCATTTCCAGTGGCTCATTTAAGTCCGGAGTTTGTAGTTGTGTTTGAGGTTAGTGTGTAGTGTGGGAGAAAAGCAGCCTTCTGTCCTCACCTTCCACTCTCAGCCCTCTGATCTGCACCATCGCAGAAAAGATAGGTGGGGGTGGAGGTTAGGGGGCTGCAGGTGACTCTCTCCTCCAGCAGTCAGAGCTCTATGCTGGGGTGCTGACAGTTTCAGGCCTCCCCAGGTCACCACAAAGCTAACCTCAGGCTGGACTGCAGGACAAGAGTGTGTGTGTGTGTGTTTAAAGGCCTTTGAAAATGTGTTTTTCAGAGATCAACAAATGTCCCTCTACCCCTTCAGCCTGAAGCACAGTGGACATTTTGCACCTTTGCATGTAGATTATTTGAAATTCCCGCTGCTATTTTCTCAGGCCTTTTGTCAAATGTGGGAAATGACCTTAAATACATGGGGGGCTTACACACACACACACACACACACACACACACACACACAAACCCCTTCATTGTGCTTCTGAAGCTGCCACAAAGCTAAGAGGAGAAAAAGACCCCCATTTACCTGAACCACCTCTCCGTAAAGAACGAGGAATCAACAGCACCTTTCTTTTTTTTCCTTTTTACTGCCCCCTCACCCCTTTATACCCCCCTCAACCCTGATCGTCCCATTGTCAGAGAGGACAAAGGCCAGGAGCGAGAGGTGAAGGGGGAGGAGTTGGGGGACTCACCTGATAAGAGTTTGAATGATCCTGTTCATGAGGAGGAAAAAGGAAGTAAAAGGAAAAATAACAGTTTCTTTCCCCTATTTACTGTCACATTAAAATCAAACGTGTTCTTTCTCCTGTGCACAAAAGTAAAAGCACAACGTCTGTTTGTGATTAGACAGTTACAGGAGCTGGTTACAGTCGTTTTACACAAAACACGTTTTATCACTGTAAACCTACCTACAATCTTACTCTAACCCTAAAGTCAGCAGTTTTCTTCCCCAGGCCCAACCAGGCACATGACTCCGGGGCCGGACTCAGGAACCGAACCCAGGTCGTTGGCTTGATGGTCCGGTGCACCCTCCCAAACCACCTGTTGGCAGCTCCCTTTCCCTTAATTAAGAACAGTTTCATTCATTCATGAAAGTAGTTGTTTTGGAACATAATAATTACGTTCCCTACAAACACTTACTTGCAGTTGCAGTTTAGTAGTTTTTTTAAGAAACAGGGTTTGGTCTCGAACAAAGTGAGATCACCACAGCAATGCACAGTAAGCGCACAGAGCATCGCTGTGACCTCTGACCTCCTCACCTTTGGTAGCTGGTAAATAAAGAACTGAGCCTTTCTCTGCTGTTGCTCTCACTGTACTTTCTAAAAGAAAAACCTTCAACAATGTTGTGAAACTGTTACCGAGAAGAGAAGTGAACATGATTTGTCATGCTGTTGTCATGGTGCATATATAACTAGGTGATCAACACACCAGCAGCACGGCAGCAGTAGAAGCTTTTTGAGGACATGTTCCTATAAGTGAATTTTCTACGTAATGCATTTAAACTAATGATTGTAAATGATTGTTAATAACTGGACAAAACGATATTCTATAGAGGATCTGAAAATGACATTTAACTAATGTTTTTCTATTTCATATGCATAAAATGTTCCCAGACAACATATTGGTGTCCACTAAAATATCAGATTTTGCAGTACAACATCCGGATTGTCTCGTTTCAGCTTTATTGTTTTTATGGTTGTATCTAGGTGAAGTTGGGTTATAACATGTAATTACACAATAGGTTTATTTGCTTTTAAAGCACTTGTGACTCTGGAGTCTGGAGCCAGGTCTGCAGAATGTCAGCTCCTTCAATTTATTTAAAAATGTATTTGAAAATATGTTGCACTGGAACTAACTTATTCATTCATCCTGTTCCTCTCAAATGCGTAATCATGTTCGCAGCTTCGTTGCATAGAATTGTAATATTTAGGAGACAGGATGAAGCGAAAGTGTAAAAAAAAAACAACTTCCACAAAGTCTTCACTCCAGTGAAAGTAGTAAGTACATGTTGTTAAATGTATGTAATTAAAGTATCAAAGTAAAAGGACTCAAAGGAAGAATGTACAGTATTTTAATCCTTGTTGAATTAGATGCTGGTGTTAATGTAAATGTGCACACAGAAGAATGTGTCACTCAGCTCTCCACTAAATGGTCCAGTAAAGTGTCTTATGGGCTAATTTCAACAGACAATAAATGATCTAAGAACTTGCATTAGCTTTGCATTTGTGCAAGCTAAGTGGAATAGACAGAAGAAGGCTGAAATGAAGGGGGAGGGGGTGGGGAGAGGGAAGGGAGGGCCAGAGAGGAGGAATTTATATGGCCGGGGCCTATAGGTTATGGTGAATTATCCTGAATTAACAGTTTGTTTACTTTAGCTCGGAGGCTGCTGAATGAAGCGGGTGAAGAGCGGGCGTCAGGTGACCCAGCTCTTTGTTATGGAGAGAGGAGGGCTGGCAAACGCAGGGCCAAATGAGCGGCAGGAAGGTCACCTGGAACAATGCTGCAATTCTCCACGACAGCAGCGTCCATCATCATTAGAGCTCGCCCATCACTGTAAAAAGCTGCCGTGAATGCCTTGCTCAGGCTGCTGGGACTTGGAGGAAAGTGTATGAATGTGATAGATTAACAGTCGACGAATGACCCTAAATTTGTCTCACAATGACCCTGTGGTCCATCTTTACTGGAATGCTCTATAAAGCCTAATATTCTTCTTCTTATTCAAGTCTAATTATTAAGTTGTGTCTGTTTTTACTCAAAACACAAATTAGTTTTGCACCAAATGCAAGTTACTCAGTCGTAGACAAACAAGACTTGAAGACTTTGAGATTTTTACTGTATTATCAGAAATCCCAAAGATTAAATCTTTATGTTTAATTAAACACCAAACCGTCCATGCATTTGTCTGTTGATTTGCATTGTATTTATGAATCTGGGTTGAAGCCGAGCAGTTATTATAATGCAAACAAATCCCCTTGATGAAAACCGGTTTCACGTATATACTGTATATATAGTACAAAGGTATACTGTAAATTCATTATGGCAGTTGATGTAGTGCTGTCGGCATTGTGTGAGAATGTTACTGGAGTCATTTTCATAACTGTTAGTGGAACCTTTCTCATATGAAAATCATTTGTTTTGCAAAGTTAAAAGAAACTGTAAAACCGACACACAATTTGTGCAACTTTCTTAGTCAAAGACTGAACACTTAGTAAATAAATGAATGAAAAACACCGCAAGCGACTAAATGTTGCATTTCAGTGAGTGATTGCATGATTTTCCTGTGTCGTCTAGTTCAGGTTTAGAGAAGAAGTTAAAGAGAAGTAGAATGTTACAAGAAAAACTCTAACTGGAAACAATGTTGCATAGTGTGCGTTTGTGTGTGTTGAAGTGTCCTGAGTCAGTGGTAAGACTAACACACACACGCACACACACACACACTGAGTCTACGGACTAATGCAATCCACTTCCCCTCATGGTTTGTTTACATAGCCGCTGTCTCCAAACAGCTAGCATTAGCATTAATGAGCTAAAGAACAAAGGCAGTGAATGGGCTGGTGTTAGCATTTAGCTCTTCGCTGCCTTTTGTTGACACAAGCTCAGAGTTTGCTAAGATGGAGTCATTAGAACTTCATTTACACCTCTTTAACAGGGAAACTTTGATGTTTCACAGAGTTTTATCCTCGGTTCTGTAAAAACCCTCATGGAGGCCTCATGTTAAAGAACAACACTGACAACAAGTATTCTGTTAAAATTTTTGGAAATATTTTTATTCTCAATTAAAATTCTACAATGCTTTTTAAGAGGAGGCTTCTGGAGGATAGAAAGTCAATTAAATTGCACGATGACACAGTGACACATTTAAATTGAGTGGATCTTGGGTGTGTTTGTTAACTGGTGATGATGGAGCGACAGTGAACCAACATTTGTTGAGTAAATTAGCAGATGCTAATAGAGCTCCACTCCCTCACAATGTGGATTGGTGGGGCGAAGGGGGTTAGGATCCGTGTGGCTCTAATGATCTCACCTGTAGCCAATCAGGACTTAGTCAGCGACTAGGTGAGAGAATTTCCACAGAAACAAAATGAGCCTGAATTTTACAGTCTAGGAGACATGGAAACTGCATCAAGCTGCTTTGTTTTGCTCACTGTCCAAACCACATGCTTCCAAACTGGCTTAGCTTTGGTCCAAATCACATCTTTCTGCTACAAATCTATTTTCTCCTAATGCGCCACATGTCGACACCTGCTGCTCAGCATTGCTGTGGCTTTAGACTTTGTGTTTGTGTGCACAGCCCAGACGGAGTCACCTTGCTGACCACCTTGCTGCAGAGAGAAAAAGGTATTTCATGCAGTGACTTAGGGAGACTGTGAGCAGCTTACAGGTTGGGTGGGGTTTGCTGGGGGTGGGGGCACCTCATCAGGCTAATTTTTTGCCAGTTTAATCCACTGGTCTAATTCCGTGGCCCTAAACAGATTAGAAACGAGCAGAAACAAAGACGAACCTCCCTGTTACTCAAAGCAGCACTGTAGAATGTGTCACAAACTTCAGACTGGGTCTGTTACATGTTTGACTATTTTGACTAAGATTACAGCAAAGTTGGGAAAAATCCGACCGCAGCCCAAAATCCCCCCCAGGTGCAGCCTTGTTCTGTCAATTCAGCCAAACAGCTTAACAGCACAGAAGGAGCAACTCCACCCAAAATCCTTCCCGATTCACTACTAGTGATGAAAATGGCTTCTGAAATAACAACAAGACAATGAAAACCTGCACGGGAGTTTCCCTGCTATATTTAAGTTTGGTAAATTTAGTTTATCCAACTTTAAACCACTCAGGTCTGAGCTACATTGTCACTGTTTTCATTTCACTTGATCCGTCTTTGTTTACTCTGCTCTTAAAGACCTCATCACCCAGTGAAGCCTGCATCATTTCAGCTTAACTGTACATTTGTCTCATTATTTTCTTTAGCTCTCAACTACTTTTCAGGTGAATCTGGTAGTTTCTTCTCCTGGGTTCAAAATCAAACTAGGATTGCATTTCATCTTAAATCTGCCCAAGATATAATGTAAATAACATTTTACAAAAATGTCAGACACACACACACACAAAGAAAAACCAACTGATTCACTGGGTCATGAGAAGGTCGATTCAAATGACCAACAGCGGCGTTGAAGCTTGAGCAGTTGTTGCTGTCTGATGCCAGTGAGCATTTGTTCCTTTGTCGCATCAAATTAATAAATAAATACATATTGTGGTTTTAAATCACAGTGCAGCTTAGTGCAAATGATTCGTGTAACATAAACATGAGGTGAATCAATGCAGAGAACTGAGTGAATAGACTTCATATGTCCGTATGAATGGCACACACACACACACACACACACACAATCAGGTGGGGGATTATTCTGTCTTTTAGGGCTGCAGAAGCATGTGGGACACGTCACCAAGCTCTGCAGGACGTCCCCCCGACTCCCTGCTGATGATTAACTCAGTTGAGCTAATTAACACACATGCACACACACAGACACAGCGATTACCTTCACTAGTGTTAGGGAAGAATTACACACTTCCAGAATTTTCCTTTCAGTTCAGTGAAACTTTGTGCTTGAAGTGACGGGAAACATTAATTATTTTCCAAAATAATCAGAAAATGTACACAATCCTTTCATCGCTTTATGAAAACACAGATGTGGTTCATGTGGACGTGATTAGTAACAATAAAACAACAACAGAATAATTCCCCTCATGACCCTGCATATGAGTTTTAGTGTTCCCATCAGTTAGGTTTTTACTCAGAAATGTAATCGCTGAGGATGCAGTGACATCATCTGTTTTACTGCTGTCCACACTTTCCCAGATCCCAGCAGCCGAAATGTAACCATGACATCCAGGTTATAATAAACGTCCAGAATCACTTTAGCCGCAGCGACAACTTACAAAGAAATACATCTTATTGTTGTACAACAGGCGTTTTATTTTGGAGACTAAAGCAGAAAGGTCGAGTCTCTTTTCACTGACCATCAGGGAATTCACACACACACACACACACAAACACACAAACACTGCACCCTTCTCACCATCTCCCCGCCTTACCCCCCGTGTGGCGGCTGCAGGCCCAGATTTGAAAGGGATTTGTTTGATGAGTTTGCTGCCAACTGTGTGTGTGTGTGTGTGTGTGTTTGGGGTAAAGACTCAGACACACAGTAAAACATATGTCACTCCCACAGAGAGAGCATCTTGCTAATTTAGCCGCGGTGGTGCTGCACGGCACTGGCCAATAGTTTGGATCATCCACACACACACACACACACACACACACACACACACACACAAACCAAACTCCCGAACCTGCTGGTTTACAGCTCGCCAGAGGCACGGCGGCAATATGGAGGGGAGGAGGACCCCTGAGTGTGTGAGTGAGCGCGTCCAATTCTCCCTCCGAGGCAGAGGAGACTGTAGGAGGTGTCGCCCCTCAGCCCGTGTCTTCTGTCTACATGTGTCACATTCCAGCTTCTGTTTGAAATGGGATGGATTTATAACTGTCCGAACGTTTAACAAATGAATACAAGTTGCACGTGGCTCTTTCACTTGGCTCTTTCACTTGGACTATCATTATTGACATTATTTGTTAGATTTGGGGACATGGAGACATCATTGCAGCCATGAAAACAGACAGACCTCAAGGAAAATAGAGGAAATTAACATGATCACATTTGTTTCCGATAAAGAAGTGTGGGCATGCACACATAATAAACGTTCCTAGAACTCAAATTGACTAACATATTTTCCAAGTTCTGCTTTCTGATGGAAATCTACCACTTTCCTGGTACTTTATACACTTTTAGCAAGTGGTTTGAACCGTAACCTTCTGTGGGCTCCTGTCAGTAACTCTGACTAAGACACAAATTGTAACATCGTAACAACCTGGTCATAATCCAGCACCAACACCAGTGTTAACCGAGCTTAGTTCCTTTTAAAGAGCTGCAACCATAATAACCACGATAACAACAATAACCTGTAAATAGCTCCGTGTAAACCTGAGCATATGATTCAAACACTTTCTTTCACTCGACTTCCAGTGTAAAGAATGTGCTTTATAACAAGTGTAAATAAAGATTTAGAGACAGTTTTCCCTCTTTTACTCCTGTTTTGTCTCTGCTCTCGTCTCCCTCTGTGCATGTCCTCTTGTCCTCAGCCTTGACTGTGGGGCAGATGTAGTCTCTCTTACATTCCCGTCCCTCCGTCCACTCTTTTGTTCGTCTTCTTGCACTCCGTACGTTTGATTGTTCATTATTTGCTAAATGCAATTGTTTTTTGTGCCATTAAACGTTCCGTTCTCTCTTCCTCTCAGCTGTCAGTGATTGATTGTTGAGGCAACAGCTTGGTCTTAGCCCCTGGAGGTGAAAGGGGGGCTTATGGTTACTGAAGGGGAAACTGCTGTTGTTAGAGTGTTGACTTTATTCTGCTGCTCCACTTCCTCTTCCACTTTAACCAGTGGACGTGTGGTTTCTGCTCAGAAATCACCTGCCATTCACTGGTCGGACCCTGTGTTGGCACCTTTTCTGCTTGGGTCAAACAAACTGAAACATGTCGGCTGTGGTGGGAAGAATTATTTTGTCATGCGAACAGTGATTCATTAGTTGTCGGAAAGTGTTGTGGTTATAATAAAAGCAGAACTGGCTGTGAGGGGTCCTTTTGATTTTGGAAGGGCCCGTTTTGATGCTACACTGGGTTTTATTACCTTATTGCTGGCAAACCTTTACTAAAAGAAGTACTTCATCCATCCATTATCCTGTTTAGAGTGCTTGAGCTTATTCTGATAGAGACACAGAATAGTTGTGCACTGTCTGCGTTTGATAAACCACAGATGACATACACTTTTTAGTGTTCCTGAATGCACCTTCAGTGCTTTATATGTGTGGCATCTTTCATACAGATTGATGTAAGTTAAAGAGCTTTGACTGACAAGATGTACCAAACATCAGACAAAGGGACGTGATCCATTTACAGCGCAGATTATAAGATAGGAAATGTTCACTCCAACTGCCATCCTGAGTTTAAGGTACAGAGAAATATTTAATACGCTGTTCGATTAGCTTGCTAATTAGCATCTGTCCAGACCTTCCATTCCTGAGGTGTCGTCAAGCATCGCTTTGTTCCGTCCCTTCTGCGTTACATGCTGACACTTAGGGTACGAATGCGTCAGTGATCGATACTCAGATACTCAGCTTTCAGTCTATTACATTGGAAACCGCTAAGCTTCAGTATTTGCTGCCTAAAGCAATGACGTAGTTTACAAAGTGAAAAAGTTTCATATGGAGATGGACGCTACAAGATGCAGGACTTTTCCATAGGAGACCAGGGTTTGACCCTGGTGCGAGACATTGTGCTGTTTAATGATAATCTTAACACAACGTGGAGCACGTGGTTACTATAGTAAGGAAGTACGTGTGTGCTGTTGTCACTGTTTGTAGCATTTTGTGCTTATTTAATTGGTCTTGTAACTTAACTTCTCCCTGAAGTTTCTGTGTCTAACCCTAATCCATGTTGTCTCTTAAGGTAACCTCGTAATGGGCTTAACCGTAGAAAACAAAAGGGGCTGATACTCTGAATCACGTCTGACAAAATGTTACATGACAATTTGGAAAAGTCTGAACCCGCAGAACAAAAAAACAAAGATTATACAAACAACAAAAAACAATGCATCAAATTCTGCACGAAAAACAAACCAACAAAAGCTTTTCAATAAATGTATTTGGGGGTCAAACCCAGACAGACTGTGAAACAATGGCAGTCCATACTTTTCAGTTGTCACAAAAATCCAAATGCAGGTTTCTCCTACAGCCCTACTCAGTTCAGTTGATTCAACTGAAACTAAAGCAAACCCACAGAGTCTGTGATCATTTCCAGAGTATTTACAGTTAGTGTATTTACAATATTTACAGAGTACTCCCAGAGTACTCAGTGTTAGTGTGGTCGGCCGCTTCTTCACTCAGAGCCATCCCTTCGAGATCCTAGTGGGATATACGCAATGCGCAACAGGTAATACCACTGTCAACTGCAAATACTATTAGGCCCCGACATGAGCCCCGGACTTCTTGACGCGAGCGACCGTGCGGCAAAGGGCATCTTCCTCATTTGTCTTCACCGGTTCTTCACCACCACCACCACCACCACCACACTGGCCTTCAGTTGTCTGACATAAGCTTCCCCCTGGCGACAGGAAAGGCATAAGTGTTGGATTGGCTGGCTGCAAGTCATGTGAGGCAGTTATGTGTGGAATGACATAAACAGCGCTACAGCCTTAGCCTGAAGTTGTTTTTTTCTAACTGTAATGCAGTTTTTGTTCCCATGGCGTCAAATGGTGGCGTTCCTGAAGCGTCCAATACGGACACCAACGTGCACCTGTGGCATCAATACCTGACATTGTGGGCTGAGAACACACTGGCAGTGTCAAGTTAGTTACCTCTCCCCCCCCATTACCTGTGTGTTTGAGGTTTTAAATTTAATTCTCTGGGGGAAAAAACCTGAAAACACATTTACTAAATGTTAATCTATTCCTGTATAGGAATATTTTCTGTGGTAGAGGATAATGGAAACATGCAGGGCCTGTTGTCATTTTCTTTTTTTTACTTTGTGGTTTCATGCAGTTTCAAGTTCCGTGTAGATTTTAAAAAGGTCACAGATCTTTGGTAAGGTCAACTATCAGCTTTGATGCTGTCATTACAGTTTAGTTTTTGTTTTTATCTACATGGGAAATTAGGACAATTAGGAATCGAAACCCCTTCACATTTTCCATATGGCTCATCTCATGTCCACACACTGTGGTTTATTGGCTCATCTTCCCCTGAGCCTGAGTCACAGAATGGTCGTCTACCTGAGCAGGTGACACATACTTGGAAATAGGGGTTTTCCTGGACTGGAAACACACCATCAATTTTAAATGTCATGGACATCGGAGATCAAAAAGCAGTACAAAAGGGGGCATGGTCCCCTGGCTCCATTGGGTTACCAGGGGAGACAGTCCCTAAGGAAATGTCGCCGGCGGCAGCCCTGTTGTCGGGACATAAATTACAGGCTTGATGTCCAGGTAACTATCACCTGGACTGGCTCGGTCTCGCTCTTTGTTTTTGTTGTGGTTTTCCGTCTCTTGACTGTCGTCTCCTGCCTTTTTATTCCTCTTTATCTCTTCCTCTTTCCAACAACACTAGTTTTGTACTAGAAAGTCTTGACAAGCATGTTTGTGTCACAGCATTAATGGTTCTGCTCTATGTAAAATTTGAATATTTGTCAAAAGCTTTTCCTTCATTGTTAAACATGGCCACTTGTATGTGGACACTTCTGTTTGTCAGTGTGCAGTCTGGGGAAATGCCCACTGCAAGGTGTTTGCCCACAAGTTCCCCAACCTTCTTCTGTGCCCTCTCATACAACGAGGTCAGAGGGGGGAGGGCAGGGGCAACACCCAAAATCTGATTGGCCACCCCAGGTGCCGCCCCCTGCCTGAGTGACAAGGAGGTAGCAAGATGCTGTAAAACCTTCAGCACAAGAAGAAGTGAGCAAATCTGAAGCTCAACAGATCTCTGTCATTACAAATACTTTTATTAATATCGACATTTCACTGGTTTCATATATTCAGTTGCAGCCAGGTGGATTTTCTCTGCAAAGGATGGATTTTGTTTCTTCTCCCCAAGTGTTTATTATAAATTTTTATGACTATTTGGAGTTATAAGTTACGTATTTCACACTTCTGACACTATTAAGTAATTTTCAACAAAGTTGAAAAACTGGCAAATTTGAAAATTTGAGTCTAAAACCTCTTAAATCATTTTGTAACGCCACCCTATTCTGAGCATCCGCCCCAGTTCGACCAGCTTGTAACATGCAGGGTTACAACTGTGAAAACATAGCACAGTCCTGTTATCGTGCCACCAATGGAAGCAAATTCTTGTGGACAGGATCCTGCAGGCTGTTATATGACCAGGTTGAACCCCATGATTTTAGAAATGATATGTTCAGCCATCACCTGGTGTCCTCTTGCCCCTCCCCTCATGACTGGGGGTGTTTCAGAAGTGCTAATGGAGGCGTGTCCTGAACGTAAAACGTCAAAATCCTGCGAGAAAGTGAGGAGGTTCTTGAGGGCGAGCAGGCGGAGGAGGGAGGGAACAGGTGGAGGCATCTCTCTAACACACACACACACACTTAAGGGATTTTACTGCAGGTGTGCTTCATTTGCTCGTCCTCTTGCTCTTTAATCAGGAAGCAGACGGTGAACTGAACTGCGAGAACATCTCAGACAAATTCAGACCCTGAAGTGAAACAGTAGAAATACTAGTGCTACGTTTAAAAATCCATGTGATACCTGGAAGAGGAAAGAGTTGTTATCTCTCCATAGGAAGGAGAAACAGATCAGGAGGCACCAGAAAGAGTCAGTCACTCAAACGTTCTTGCCATCAAACGCCGAGCAAACCCGGGCTGTCGTTGGGTTTTCTGTGAATGTCACCTATTAGTCACGCTGCTGTTTACACAGGTTTGATGGATTGAAACACGTATTTTTTTTTACATCAGCCGAATCCCAATCGTTTCCACTGTTCTGCTCGAATTTCCCATAAAGTCGCTTTTGCTGCTGCATCTTGGACTTTTGCTCTTAGTGCCTTAAATTAAAAACGTTTTTTTATTTAGTTACTACTTGGAAACACTGGGAGAAATGCGGTGTTTATATGAAGCAGGCAGTTTAGAAGAAAGTCTGGTGCTTAAACTGTTTTCCTCTTTCTCTCTTTATTGCTTCCTCTTTTTTCTTTCTGTTTCTACATTAAGCCCGACAGCTTTATTGCTGTATATATTCATCTCTTGGCTTTGAGACGAAGGGCCACACTTAATGCTTTGTCTCGCGTAAACAGTTGATGATTTTTCTGACGTGTTTGATGTGTTTACATACTTTAGAGAGATCCCATCATCCATTTCAGTGTAAGCGACGGGGGGTGAAACCCACAGTCATGACTTTGCCCAGAAGTTGTTCGTAGGAAAAAAACATTCCAGAGTTCAGACGAAGCTAGAAATCAAGTGGTTATCTCTGCAGAGTTAATAATCATCTCTGTGTCATTCCTCTATTGGGCAATTTTTTTTCTGCCAGTGGCCCTTTTCTCCCCTCACTCTCCATTTTCACTTTCTGCGTTTTCCTTATCCTCCTCCCTCCTGAGCCTGTCCAGTTGTTCCCCCCACTCCCTCTCTCTTTCATGCCGTCTCCAATTTTCTTTTTCTTTCTGAGCCGACTGCTCGTCTCTTGGGACGGGAGAGATTGCTGTTAATCGGAGAAACGGGGATTACAGTCATCGTACACTCCTACACACACACACACACACACACACATCTGTCACAGAGGCAGTTAATAAGTACATATGTTGACGTTGCTCAGGGCCACAGAGCAGCTCCTGTTGGGAATTGTGTTTCTGTGTAATCAGTCCCAGAGACACAATTTTTGTTCTTTTTTTCGAAGCTCTTTATGATAAACTTGTCAGCAAGATAATAAATAAATCACTTTTCCAAATGATCCAAGTAGCATTTAATAGCATTATTTTAAAAAACTGACCAAAGCCATTATTTTCTCTCCTAAGTCGTATACCGTGACTGATCGACTCTGTCTTGTAAAAATTATTTTCCCTTGCGACTAGACTGCTAAGCACACTACCTTTTAGTAGGAGATGTAATATCTGGCTGCATTATGTTTCAAGGAAGGAACTTTTTGGTTAGTAGAAAGTCGGGACTCCAGAGTCCTGGACTTTGATAAAGTTCAGAAGTGAGCCTGCAGAATAGGCTTAAATAAGTCTTTAAATTGACTTCTCGTAGAAAAACATGACCCTCTTCTGATTTTGCTGAGATATTATCTCATTATAATATGAAAATGAATCAATTTGATCGTTGTCTCTACATTAGCTGCTAGAAGCTAATTGAGTTGGACTTCTTATGGTGCAAATTCCTGAAATTCTAAGTAAAAAAAAAAGCTTTAAAAATATGTCTCATGTAAAGGTTACAGCAGCATTGGTGCCAAACACCATGTCAAACAAAGCTTGTCAGATCCACTCACAGCAGACAAAAGAATAGACTTTATTGTCATTGCGCAGCAGCACGGAAAACAAAATTGTGGGTTCTCTGCCCAACAACTGTGAGACCTTTAAATTTAACAAGGCACAAAACATTAAGTATCAGATACAAATTAAAAAAGGGAAAACATTGCAAGTATAAAAATAGAATAGCACAACAGTGCACATTCTATTGGGGGTGGGGGCTGATTCTCCAACACTTTGACTCCCAATTTTCATACTTTTCTGAGTAACAACTTGACAATCAGTCAAACTTTGGTCATGTATGCGGAGGTGTGACAGACAGTAAAGAACTTTTCATTCCTCACACAACTAGTGTTATAATTGCCTGTGATGAAAGACGGTGAACGAGTTCTCTTTTATGGGATTTAAGACAAGAAAATAGTTTCAAAACACACTGAACCCTTAAAACACTGACTTATCTGCAAATAGTTATGGTATGCTGAGAACTTTTGGACACACAGCCAGTCAACTGTTTCAAATATGATAAAACTTAATAACATTTGATCCCCAGTTTAATTAAAGCCTGGACTTGGTTGGTTGGCAGAAAAACAAACTACAGCAGGTTTTCTCTGACTGCACAACCTCCAGAATGGTGGTCAAAGAAGTGGATTATGTCTGCAATTCCATTTACAATGAAGCACACAGTGTTCAATTTTCAAAATGTTGCTTCTCTGCTTGGGACAATAGCTACAAGTAGACACTGCTTTGTTTTAAGGGCCACACAACAACAAGATTGGAAGCCCCTCTGGGCTAAAAAGCCTCAAAGCGCTCATTTGGTTGATTTACTGCAGGAATGCAGCAGAACCAGGAGGAGATGTTCAGCAGAGAGTCTGCATCTTCAGATCTTTGTTTGAACCCTTTAAAAACCAGTGACTGGCCTTTTCATATAAAACCAGGGCAGGCCAAACTCAAGGCCAGACTTCAGCCCGAGTTTACGGTGTGACCTTTAACCCCTGAGGCCAGAAAGGAAGTGCTTAGTAAACAGGGGTGGGGTGGGGGGGAGGGGGCAGACAGTGGATCCGTATCAGACGCTGATTCAGTCGCAGCACCGTGGGAAACACACTTTCACACACAGACATTCTGCCTTCAAGACAACAACACAGGAAGGAGCATCTAAGTGGCAGTTTCCAAGGAAGGGACAACCAGCGTCCGAGCACCAGGCATGTGAACTTTTACCCCGGAGGACTTGTGTGTCTGTGTGTGTACGAGTACAGTACGCTGCACAGACTGGCACCAATTTTGGGATGAACTCGCTGGCCCTCGCTCGACTCGGCATGTGGTCCGGGTTGAGAAAGTGGAGGATACAAACACACTTCAAACGCAGACACGCTTTCTTTCAACAGCGCTCTCCAGATGACAAAACATTTCTCCGCTGTCTCCACATGAAATTTTCTAACCACCCCTCTGCGTTGATGGATGTGGCCGTAGAGCCGGTTGGCGCAGTGTGTCAGGAGTGTTTTCAGAGTTTTATGCGCTCTGTGTTTGGGCTGCGGCCTCTTGTTAACATCCCCCTGGCTACAAATACTCTGACATGTGATTTATGGAAATGAGCCATGGAGGAAATGCAGAGAGATAAATCTAACATACCCAACCTGTACAGTGTGTGTTTGGAAAAGACAGAAAAACTAATAAAAACTCACGAAGGGAAAGTGGGAGAGACTGATGGGCTTTTGCTCGTTTGATGTCCTTTAATGCGACACGTAAATCCACATGTAGCCGGGATTAAAAGTAAACTGGTTTAAATGTGATATTAATGTCCCAAACCTGGTTCGTGATGACCAGTAAGCTGCCCAATAAATTTGAGCTCATGCAAACAGTGTTTATGGTGCAAAAAGCACAGACTGCATTAATCAGAACTAGAAACCGGAGTCAAATTCCTTGTACGCACCAACATTCTTGGCCAATAAAAGTGATTGTGATTCTACATTACACACTGTACCAGCAGCACGGGGACGGAGTGTTGTTTGCACGTTCTCCCTCCGGTTACTCCGGTTTCCTCCCACGCAGGGGCGGAGCTACAACTGTTTTATTGAGGTGGCCAGACTGGGGCACATGCATTAAAAGGGTGGCACATTTGGAAAATGATTTAAATCCAAATAAAAAAAAAACCTTCCCACATACAATAAACTGCATATTAATAATAACGCATTTAGGTAATTGTATAAAAAGTCCCAAATATGTATTACGAAAATTAAATGTACTTACATAAATCGTAGTTATTTTTATTTATTCGTAATGAGACTAATTTATTTCAGCTCCAGATTTGATCAGTTCTCAGCAGGTACCTACCACCTTGTCACTCTGGCAGAGTTGGAGGTTGACGCCTCGCTCTTCCCGACCACACGCTGAAGTGGTTTCCTTTTTGTATTTGTTGTTTTTTTTTCACACATTTTGTGGCTGGAACAAATCCACAAAATGAATCGAAGTTTTTTTTTTTTGTGCATGTACAATTTTAAATGACTACATACATTGTTGTCTTTGTTTCTCTTTTATTTTTATATATTCACAGGTTTGAGTTGAGGCTGCTACAGTCACCAAGATACAAAACAATACAAAATAATTGCATTTCTGCTCATTAAACTATAAATGTCATTTAGCCAGTGACACTCATTGCCTCTGTTGATTTGTCAACTCTTTTCTCTCTTCTGCTGTTTACATAATTTTTCCAGTCAAAAGGGTTTTACGGTAACTAAGTTTCCGTTGCGCAAAAACACACTGAGACTGAATTTGATGAGTAAAAACCTCAGAGTTCCTGGTAAACTGAATCTCCAGACTGTGTTTCTTTAAACAAGATCGACTCTTCAGAGGCTTAAACAACTTCATCTTCCCGACAATCTGCACCTGACATTTCCAGGAGTCTCACATTGATTCGTTGTGTTTCATCAACAGCCGAGACAGAAGGACGGGGATGACACGAATGTCTTCTTGTGTTTGGGAAGGAAAGTTCAACGCTCTGCAGACGGGATCTGACACGTAATTCACATGAATCTTGAAATGTTTACTGTGCTCTCTTCTTTTGTGTTTGTACTAATTATTTTTATCCAGTGTTACTTTGGGCCTTGTTCTGCGAGCCAAAGCCCCTCTTGACCCTCCTCAATTTCATTTTATTTTTTGAACCATCTGTTAACATTGTTCTTATAAAATAAGAAGGAGGTTTGAAGTAGTTAACTCTGGGAAGAGAGGCCCCTGTTTATCTCCATCACAGCTCAGTATGGATCAGACCACCAGCCATTATTTACTTTATATAGCAGATCTTTAAGAACCAAATATTTAGGTGCCTCCACAAGCCTGTGTGTTGATGTGAGCGTGTGTGTGTGGTTTGACTTCCATGAAAAGATGCCGGTTGTCATCCTGATCTGGCCGCGTTAAGAGCATCGAAATGGTTGAGAAGAAGAACCCACCGACCCTTCCTCAGTCAGATCACACTGAGTGGGTGGAGGAGTGTGGGGAGGGGTGGGTGGGGACGACCACAGATGATGACCTTCAACCTATTTTATAACCTCCCCAGCTTATAAACTGTGCATTCGACAGCCTCATGCTGATCGAGAGGCTGATAACGTGGTGTTGGAGTGTGACGCGTCCCGATAAAATGTGTGACATAAGATCATAAGACTAACAAACAAAAGAGACCAGCAAAAAAGATTATAATGCTGATGTCGAAGACAACTTGGATGCCACTGAGTTAACAAGGCATCGAAAAGTTACATTTACTTTCCGTCATCAGTTTGACTTAAAAATGCGCTTTTATTGGTAAAGCTGACATGACAACACGTCCTCATCCCACAACCTCACAGAATTTAACTTCCCAAGGCGTCAAATTGGTTTTTTTTACACCTTTTGGCGTGTTGATGCAACAGGAGCCCTTTGGTGTCACTATTGGACGCTCCAAGAGACCACTACACATGGGCATGACTTTCTGTTTCTCTTCGTGTGTGTGTGTGTGTGTGTTCACTTAATGAATATGTATTTGGAATTTGGCAGGTTTCTATGCGTATGACTACTTTGTCAGTTTTTGTCCTGTAAATGTGTTAAAATGTGCGTTTGTGTTTGTGTGTGCGTGTGTGTGCGTGCGTGTGTGTGTCTGGCAGGTTTAATCAGGGAAGGCCTTGTCCAGGATAAATTTGTGGCCTCCTATTTCATCATCAGCCTGCTGGCCTTGGGCCACTAATGAAATCCACCAAGGTTAACCAGCTGCAATCACACACATACAGTACCTACTCGTCCCCTTGCACATCTTCATCCTTTCTTTTTCCCTCTCTCTTCCCTCTCAGTTTCACTTCCTCATCATTGTGTTCCTTCTTCAGAGGCAGGTGAACAGAGCACGTGTCATCTACACTTTGGTTTGTGTTTAATGTGTCTCCTGTTTGCACATGTGGTGGCAACGATACCGGCAACATTCAATTTGTTCAAAATGTCCTTCAGCACCTCACAGTTTAGGGAATTGTTTCCTGTCAGACAACAGTCTTTAAATTCTTGCACAATGAACCCTCGTGCACTTTGTAAGAGTTTAAGAGGTTGAAAAAAGTGACTGGTGACGTCGGATGATTAGGTCAACAACAACAGGACTCTCCCTCTTTCGGGGGAATCAACATTCGCAGGAAATTTCTTCCCAGTCTGGATTTAGTTTTTCAGACATTTTAGTCACAAACAGACTGATGATTATTAACTCTGGTGGAAAGAGGAAATAATCAAGCTCCATGTGAATCCTGTCCCCCTTTGATTACATTCCTTCATTTACTTGGAATTAGTCAGGTGGAAGCTAAATGAAACAAATACGGTGAATGTTCCACAGTGACGTGGAGATGAAATCTAAACTAAAGACAAGGAAGGAGAAGAAGAGCGAGAGAAAAATGGAGAGAGAGGGTGAGAGAAAGTCTCCCATGGAAGAAGGGATTGGGAGGAGTGAGTGTAGAATAAAGACAGAAGGAAAAAGAAAGAAGGGGACAGATTTCCCAAGGGGGGGGTGATGGATGGGGGTGGGGCAGCTGGCCACTAAGTACAGCACTCACACACACTCACACACACACAGACTGTCCTCATTAATTAGACTGTCGGACGAGACTAATCAGAGTTGTGTGTGTGTGTGTGTGTAATTTACTGGTGAGGCTCAGCTGAATATGTTCAGTGATCAGACCTCCAATCAGAATCCATAACACACACACACAAACAACCAGACTTATTTTTCATTAACATAATAATAGCATACATGTTTATTAATCATTAAACATTAAGTTTGCATCTCCCTTGAGAACTACGACTAGTTAAATGTAAAATATTTCCTCTTTTTAACTTTTCAGAATAAGGGCATGGAAACCTCTGCCCCCAACTGTGGTGTACATTTAAAGACAGAGTGTGGCAAAGCAACACACAAGTGTTTTTCTCTACGATGCCCATAAACATTTGCATTTTCACTTCAGTCGTACAGAAACATCATTTTTAATAGACAGCGATGCATCAGAAGAGGGACTGAACACTTATTCAATGACTGAGTAAACTCCTTTCAAACTACTTTCTCACTTTCCTAGTCATCTTCCTCACTCCAGTTGCAGTTTCTCTCGCTCCACTGTGATTGGGAGCAACGGCGAGTTATCAAAATCCAGCACCAGCTCAGCCGCCCTTGTTTAAACAGATCTTTTTCAAAGTTTAAATATCCCCCTGAAACTCTCTCCCTCGCGTAACCGCCAGTGTTAATGTAACCTTCCGACACAAACAACACTCGCACACTACACAGGCTCAGTATTTCGCTGACACAGATCAGGTTTGTTCAGTTGTCCTGGCGGCCGGCTCAGATCCTCAGACTTCTACCAAGAACAGACACACTCAGAAATATCAAACACACACATGCCATCAAGCGAACATGCATGACTGTAAGCATGCACACACACACACACACTCAGACAAACACACAAAGGAGAAGCTCATCCTTGCCACGCTCCAGGAGTGAAAGATTCCCAGGACAGCAGCTGCTCGGACAGGTGTGTGTGTGTGTGTGTGTGTGTGTGTGTCTTCATCCTTTAACACTTAAAAAGAAAGACAAGAACTCAGAGAATCCTCTCTCCTCACTCTCCTCTTCTCTCGCTTTCAGTCTCTCTCCAGGATTTTCCAGGCCATTTTCTGTGCTGTCAGTGGCTTCTGGTGTTATTGTTTGGACGCCGTTGTATATGAATTTAATCTGTGTCACAATTGTTAACCATAATTAAAGTTTTCATTAGTTTATAGTTGTTTCCTGTTAAAGTATATAAACATCTTGTTAAGTTACAAAAGTGTACATATGTATACTCTATATTACTTATAGTCTGACAATGGAAACATGTGAAATGAACCTCGACTGATCAGTCTTTAAACAGACCTCCCTCCCTCACTCACTCACTCCCTCACTCCCTCCCTCCTCCCTCCCTCCTCCCTCCCTCCCTCACCTTGACTTGTGTATTCAGTTGCAGTTTTTTACCGTGTGTAAAAGCAGCACGAGGACTGTGTCAACTTTGACCTCTCCTACAGGACAGAAATAGAGATGCAGTCAGGGGTCACACACTCTGTCTTTTGTCTTTCTGTGTATGTGTGTGTGTGTGTGTGTGTGTGTAAAATAATCAATTACTTGTTTAAACCAGTTTTCAAGTTTAGGAGATGAGCTCTGGATCAGTGTATTAAAAGACAAAATGTGTCTTTGTCTTTGGATATTTGCTGTCTTCAGTCTCTGCACAGCTGATGGAGAGTCACACTAACCAGACACTAGTGTTAACGTGACGCTAATCATGCAGGTCGTACTCAGGCTCAGATTAGATGGACAAAGTTCTACTTTGTGCCTATGAGTGGTCACAAGATTCCAAGCGAGGTCCATTTTTGTCATTTGTCCATGGACACTGTGTTCCTCACATACGTTTGCACCTTTCTGAGTGACACTGATACGTTAGGATACACACCGGTCACAGAAACTCATCTTGCATCTCAGGCAGTTCAACAACTTAGTCCACAATTACACACAGCACATTTTCCTCACAAATTCTACTAAGGTACTGTTCTGATCTGGACCTTTAGCTCCACTTCATGTTCCCAGCTCGTTCCTCCAGCTCATCGCCTGTTCCACTGCCTATTTAGACCCAGCTCTCCCTTCACTTCCCTCTCAGATCCTCACCGTTAATTCCGAGTGAACTCCCAGCCTTCTGGTTCTACCTGACTCTTGTTATTTGGACTCTGTCGCCTGATTATCTTTGCATTGTGTTTTGTAGGACTCTTTCATTGGCTCTACCTGTTTCCAATCAGCTTTTTATTTGTGCACTCCTCAAATTATCCCTTTGTTAATCCTTTTCCTCTATTCAGTTCCCTGTTTATCATTAGACCTCCTAGTTTACGCAGTTGGTTCCCTCAGCTCACCTTTTTTTAGTTTTCCTTATTCTCCCGGCAAGTTTATTGTTTAGTTCGATTCCAGTTTTGTCAGTTACTCAGTTGCTTAGTTTCTTCTTTGTGTTTGGATTAGGTTTGTCCTTCTTCTGGAGGGATTCTTAGTGACCTGTTCTCCGTACTTTGATCTCTAATAAACTTTTATTTAGCACACTCCTCCCTCTCTGTCTCTTACTTGGGTCCACCCTCAAACACTAAACCCTAATAGGTACCTTGCCTGTTCACTGTGTTTAAAGTCAAATATTGTCATTGGGTGGACTCCAAAAAGCTCAAGCATCTATAAAGAGTAAAAATTAGAAGTCTGACACCAAAGCATAAAGGTGAATAGAAGCTAGTAATTGTGTTAGTGGTCACTGTGTGTGTGTGTGTGTGTGTGTGTGTGTGGGGAGTTGGGGGATGTCGGGCGGGTGTGTGTGAAGGGAAGGTGCTTTGGTGCTAAGCAGAGAACAGGCGGGCGTGAAAGCTGATCTGCACTGTGGCCGATCAGCAGGGACTGAAAATCAACAGCAGCAGCGAAGCTTTCACTGCCAACATCAGTGTGTGTGTGTGTGTGTGTGTGTGTTTGGTAAAAGAGCAGCTATAAAAAGACTAGAGTTACTGAACACAAGGTGGGGTGAAAAAAAAAAAGAGAAAGAAAAACATACACACAATAGCTCTCACACACACACACACACACACTCCAGGCTGCACTTTGACCCCATCAGCTGCCACCATGCTTGCTTTTGGGCTTTGGGCCGCATGACAGGTGAGCTAGCTAATGGGCGGCCGCCTGGGATAGCTGGGACGCCTCGCATTTCACAAACACACACACACACACAGCGACAAAAAGGGGCGAAAAGCATTCATCTGTACATACATACACTGAGGCACAAGGTCAGGGCCAGGTCGGGGCCGAAACACACACACACACGCACACACACCACTCCTCACATTCCTACATATGTCAGTTGTGTAATTAAATGGCTCGCACCTCTTTGTCACTCTCACTGTGACACACACTGATGCATATGAGGGCAGCTGTGGGGAAGAAGGTCAAAACAGGCAACACACGCATGAAGATTCACATGCAAATATCTGAGAAACACCGAAGTTAGATTTTGTACTCTGTACTCAGTCCCTGACTGAACCATGTTACACATGCAGTTTCTCCTCCAGTATTAGAGGGAGGGTCTGAGACCACCTCTGGAGGTGCCTCAAAAGAGGATCCCCCCCCAACTTGTGAAGCGATGAGGTAAATTTACATGGCTGTATCTTTACAAACTTCATTTAGTCCCCAGAGACTTGGGAGGAAATTGACATCACAGATATTGTAAGGGACACGTGGACGTGGAAATTATAAAGCGGGTGTCCCCGGCTTTGAAGCTGTGTGTTTTCCAGTGTGCAGCTACTCGTCCCACCAACCTGCCTGATGTTCTGTTGTTGCTTTTGTTGCTCTTTTTCTTTTCTCTCTCCACTTTCCACTCACCTCAACTGGTCAAGGCAGATGGTCGTCCACCCTGAGCCTGGTTCTGCTGGAGGTTTCTTCCGTTAAAGGGAGTTTTTCTTCTCCACTGTCGCCACTTGAGGGTTTGCTCAAAGGGGAATTGTTGGGTTTTCTCTATACATCTTTATAGTTTAGACTTTATGCTGTAAAGTGCCTTCAGATGACTTTGCTGTGAGTTGGAGCTATATAAATAAAGTTGAATTGAATTGAAAATATATAAAGTAAGTGGAAATAATCAGGTGGCCACAACGGAAATGATTTTTAAATAATTATAAATAATTGAAATAATAATCAAAGAGACTCTCAAGTGTCTGAAAACGTCAATAAACTGAAAGTTACAATGGGGAACAGCTCCTCACCCTTCACTCTGTGATGCACAGTAACCCCCCCCTCCTCCTCCAGGCCGGTTTGTAAAGCTGGCTGAAGCACTTTTCGCTTGATAAATAACAGAGTAATAAAGCAGAGAGGCTGAGCAATACAGAAACACAAACACAGTGTGACAGAGTGGAGTTTAAATATGTAGCCAGACACACTGTCTCCACATAGCTCTGTCATTTCTACTGTGTGTGTGTGTGTGTGCGCGCGGACGTTACTCTGTTCACTACCTGTGTCTGTGTGTGTTCTCGGTCATCAGTGTATTTCTGTGTGTGTGTGTGTGTGTGTGTGTGCATGCAACGCTCAATTAAAATCAATTTGTACCCTCAGCTGTTTGAACCACCACCACTATCTTCCCCATGACTCCGTCTGAGTGTGTGTCTGTCACCTCGTTTCCTTATTATTGCAGTGCTGGTGGCTCCCTGTGGTCACTGTGTGTGGGTCACTTTGGACACGGTGGGGTGGGAAAGACGGGAAAGACAGACTGATCGATCTGGTGTCTCTGCAAAGTTGTGTTTCTTATTTTTGTAGGTGTTTCTTGAGCAGCTAATTTGCTAGTTTGTATCCAGGAAGTTGTCCCTGTCAAAACAACTGGCAGGACATTGTGTGGATTATCCAGAGTAACAGAGACTGTATTCTTATAAATACTTTGATGCCTCCTTTGCTTCCTGTGTTTGGGAGAAGGCAGGAACTTTAGGCCATATTCATGTTACAGGTTGAGGAGGTTGTGAACAAACCGCATTAGATTTTTTTGGGGGGCCACTTCATTTTTAGGTAGGTGCATTTCTGACAGTGTGACCTGATGTGTTGTGTTGCATCTTCAGTGCACGTGTGAAAACTGGTCGCCATCATCAGTCAGTGTCAGCATCTCACGGTCCTGCAGTAATAAGCATAAGGAGATCGACAACAGCATAATAGGACTTGTTTTCAGGCCTGGAACTGGAAGGAACATCGTAACCATGCAGTTTTTGAGAAAGCTGCACGATTTGATAATGTTGTTGTTATTGCAAACACGCGGTTCACGTTTCACATTGTTCATAGCAGAGTTTGCTACATGTGACTAAAGGCGTTTTTCACACCTACACTTTTTCGTCTGGTTGAATCTCACTCGGGTTGATTTTTCCCTTTGAAACACTTTGGACTGGATGGGGTCTCATTCTGTCCTCAATAAAGCGAGACTGTTGCTTCTCTCTCTCTCTTTGAGTTTGTTGGGGTCTGCTTCATTTTTGATCAGAGTGTCCTCCAGCTTCTTCTTAAATGTAAAGGTCAGAGGATGTAAGGTTCTCTCCACAGGGCTGTCAGGAGCTAGAAAGAAGGTTTTATGGGACTGAAACCATGTTTTTTTCCATTGTTGGCTGTGTATGTGTGCACGGGGCGGCTCATGGTGACCCGGTGACATATTTTATCAGGGTGTTGCAGGGCCAGCCCTTGGCCTTAATACTTTCGATTTCACAAACTCCGTGTGTGTGTGTTTATACACAGTGCTCACCTTGTTCCAAGACCATAAAGCTGGTGTGTTTTTATCAGTGATTGATTGCTTGGGCCCCAACTCAGGCATTTTCAGCTTCCATATCTCCAGGTCCTGACTCCTGAGAATGCATGTAGAGAGTGTGTGTGTGTGTGTGTGTGTGTGTGTGTGTGTGTGAAGCAGGTATTACTCACATTATAAGGACCTGAAATCTCACTATATACTCAATTGTGGGGACATGATGCTGGTCCCTATATATAAATCACTGAATTTCATGTAGATGACTTAGTTTAAGTGTGTGTGTGTGTGTGTGTGTGTGTGTGTGTGTGTGTGTGTGTGTTGATGAGCTCCTTACAAGTTGTGCAGGTTTGTTGGTAGCATGTCTCTGTCTTGTCAGAAGTTTCCTTTACCTGCACAATTAAATCACGTGTGTGTCACATGTCAAATGTGTTGCTGCATTTTAATGTTAAGCCAACACCGCATGTGTATGTGTCCTGTGTTTGCACATTCACATGTTTGTGTTTGTTATCTGTGTCTGTGTGCATGGGTAATGCAGATTAATTTCTGCAGGTTTTGGTGTATGTGTGGCTTCCTGTGGGTTGAAACCCAGTGTTGATAGGGTTGGGGTTGCATCAGAAGACACACAAACACACATAACTCACATCTGTTATGCCGTGTGACGTCTATAACAGTAAATATTGTCAAATTCCCAGCATGTAGACCTCAGGCATCACTGAGAATTCAGCATCCTCCAGATGCTTTTGTGATTTTTCTTAATATCTGAACTAGCAATATGTTGGTTTTACTTAAGAATCTTTCAAATGTGTAACAGCAAAATAGTGTAATCATGGATGGATAACATGGGATGTGTCTACTGTACCAGGATCAGGGGGCTCGGAGATCAGGGGGCTCATGAGCCAGAGCGTCTGAGGATACTGTTCAGTTTTTTTTTGTTCAGTTAAAAGAAACAAAATGAGATATACAACTACACAAAGACACAATTTACCAAAAACTGACTCAAAACATACAGATTTACATCAAATAACAAGTCATATGAAACTGGGATCTTACGCCATTTAAATCTAAGTGATATTCGACATTGGCGACGCCTGATCCAGCTGTCAGTCTGCAGACGTCACTTCAGATGACAGGCTGCAGAAAACAAGGACGTGGTAAAGATTAAAGTAACACTGCAAAGCCCCAATTACCCTAATAACTGCTAAATATCACCTACATATCTCGAAGACATTCCTCATGTGGCAGGTCAACAAAGAAGTCCACTCCAGAGCTCCACACACTGCCCAAACATTCAAGTTACAGTAGTATTTATGACTCTCCACTGCTTATGGCATCCTGATGAGCTTCACCTGAGGCTCTAATAATTCGTGTCTCTGTATTGAAACAGGCACAATTGTTGTACTGACGTAAAGCAGAGTTTTCATTTAATGTGTCTTTTACTGTGCTTTGGTAAATTATTTAGAGTCGTACATGCTACTGTATTTACGAGGCAAAACCGGAAGAAAGTGGCAAAAAGCAACTTAAAACAGTAAAGAAAAGAATAGTGGGATTCTCCAGAGGAAACAATATTTTGTCTCTTATTCAAAATCCAAATGTAGAAACAGCTTTAATGTTTGTGGACAAACTGCAGGTCACCTGTTTGCTGTCGTACAGAAAAATATGTAGGTTATAATCTACTGCAGATTCAGAAATAAATTATTAATAAAGACATTAACAATGACAGAAGTTGTGTGACGCTCTAACGATATCTCGTCATTTATACCCTGGGTTATAATGACAATGACAATAAAGCATCACACTGAGAACAGCATCAATGATGTGCACCGACTGACTCGCTAATGGCAAAACGAAGGAAGGAAAAAACGAATCCTGCTGTGCCGATGCAAAGTCACGCTAACTTTCATGAACCACTGCAGGTTTATGAGGACGTCCACCTAGGACACACATATGCATATACACAAATATGGGACAGCAGCTATGGTCACGTTTATGCTTTGGCCACTTTTTGTGGTCAGTGTCACTGAGGCCGTCACTGTATATCAGCTGCAGACTTTACAGACATGTTGCTATTGACAACAGAGTGTGCAAACTCATCCTACTCACTATATAGCTTGTTTGTCATTTAGTAGCAGCGTCCAAATGTAAATGTGTAAATCTATCCACTATATCGTGCACTCAAAGTATCCCACAATGCAACACTAAGAGCAGAATCCATAGCATGCAGCGTACATGCCCTGACTCTGTAACAATCCCATGATGCTATGCTCCCCATTTTAGAGAAGACTCAAACAGGTGTTAGTGATGATGCCATGTTTTTTTTACAGCTCAAACTGTAAAAGTGAAGTCGTCTGTTTCAATTCGAAGTCAAGTCTCAAGCCTTTAAAGAAAACAAGTCAAAGTCAAGTGGAGTCTTTACGATGAGACAGGCATTTGTTGATGACACTGCCTGAGGTGAGACACTGGAAATGTGTGTGTGTGTGTGTGTGTGCACTGTAGTACCTGGGAAAAAGGAGGCTTCTAATTTTAAAGTTTGTGGAGAATCTGTGTGTGTGACCAGACGAGTCATAACAAAGGAATGTGAGTGAGTGTGTGAGTGGAGCCAGTCTAACACACCTGTCTGTTGAGATGATAACTTTCTGGAGATTAAACAGGCAGAGATTATCTCACACACACACACACACATGCAAATACATATTAATGTTCCTGTTATCTTTTGTTGTTTCTTGTTTGAATTTAATGCTCATTCTCTCTTCTCCCTCACACACTTTGTCAACCTAGCTCAACCTTCCACTGTGTGTGTTTGTGGTCACGTGACTGCCGGGTTCAGTAAATATTAACCAGCTAGAAGACAGCGAGTCGACTGTATCAGTATGTACAACACAGCAATTATTCATCGCCATGACAGTGTGTGTGTATGTGTGTGTGTGTGTTTTGGGTATCATGAGCCACTTCTCGTGTAATGTGTGTGTGTGCATGCCAGGAGGGTAATTACAGGCTCAGTGCAAGGCCTGAACAAATTACAGAGGATCTCACACACACTCACTCACACACACACACACACACACACACACACACACACACTCACTGCCTGTTACTACCTATGTCTCTCTCTCTTTTTCTCTCCACCCTTTTAACCTCTAGTGTTGCCTAACACTAAGAGCTCAGTCAGTTTAGAGCGTAACTAAATACACCCCTCATGCACACACTCACACACAAACACAAACACACAAACACAAACACACACACACACATACACCCCTCCTCACAGAAAAAATCTGCCTTAACAAGTCATTTAGCCTTGTAATGACTCATAGCATCTTATTTTCTGCTAACAAAAGTGAAAATCTGTGCGTGTGTGTGTGTGTGTGTGTGTGGAGTAGAAGTACTGCTTCCAATATAAACCAACATGTTTAAGGTTTGTTTGAACCATCGTATAACTTGCTGCATGTTAGTTCACAAGCCAGATGAAAATGCAATAACGAGCGTGAAACGTTATCATCACTTTCACATCTCTATCCCACATGATGATCCATGATGTGTTTGGTTTTGAAGAAGGTTGCAGGAAGTTTGCCACCAAAACAAAGAGTCAGACACATTCTGGCCTACTGGAAAAACGAGGGCATGATGATTTAAGCCCTCACCAACAAAAGTTCCCGATTGTCATGATCTCTCCAGTTTATTGTTGGCATTGTAGTGTAAATGATGTTTGTACCCTCAGATCCACATGATCATCATCATGTCGCTGTAAAGCAGGAGACCTGTGTATGAGGAGCTGCAGGGGGGTAAAGTCCAGTTTAAAGTCCGCTCTGATTCCGACGTTTTGCATTCTCACATAGCTCCTGTATAGGTCTAGATAGCTTCGGCTGAAAGTTCCACGTTTGCCAACACTTTGCACTCTCATCTTTAACTGACGATGACTGTTTGTGTTTGATTTTTGATTGTTTAGTGAAACTAACACTTTCTGATTCAAATGAATCAGAAAGTGCGTCCTTTGGTTCCTAAATGTGTTCTTTTTACAAGCAGCAAGCTCATTCTTTACCAATGTCCTGGTAAAAACGTTCTGAAAAACAATTTCTTACTGAACTCAATGTCCCAAATAATGGACATTGAGTTCACACTAACATAACTATGACACTCCTGTGAACTATCGCCTCAGGCTCCGCAGCTACTAAGAGCTAATTTGTTGTTTTTAACGCGAGAGAGTGTGGACTGTCTCCTCTATCTCTGCTCATCACAGGTCGAAGGTCAGATAAGGACTGTCTTCTGGAAAATGGAGTGGGGAAAAGGTGGAGGGGGGTCACCTGACGACAGGACAGAGGGAAGGGAAAGGCAGAGGGGAAGTATTTAGTGTTAGCACGCTACTGGTGATGATAGGCCTCCTCAGGAAGGTGTTTGATGAGTCTTGGTGCAAGTTACTGAGTAACTAAAACTCTGTTGTGTTGGGTAACAGGTTAGCTGTTCAATCCCCCTGTTTGTGTGGGGCTGCGAACAATAAGCACTCACAGAACTTTACATTGTGGAGTCAGGTGACAGGAATCATGCTGCAATTGATTTATTTTTTTTTAAAGGAAGAAGAATTTGGTTAAAAAGTCATTTAATAAGATCTACACATACAAAACTGAGGACTGAGGTGATAAAAAAGACCACAAAAAGAGCAGCATCTGTCTTTACTCTTCAGGACTTTTTTTAATCTAGTCTCTGCTCCAACATGCATAGATGGATAGTCACATCCATCTACAGGTCCATAGTTTCTGAGTTTTGTTTTTTCTTCTTTAAAAGGCACAAACCTCAATCGAATAGCACATGAAAATAGACAGAAAATGACCACAAACAGTTGAACATTTTTTTCAAAAGAAACATACAACGAACTAAAAGAGACAAACAATTCTAAAGAAATATAAAGAAAGAAAGTAGACAAAAAAAAGACAACCAAGAAAAAAGATGGCGTGACAGAAAAGAGACGAAGAGAGAACAAAAACAAGCAAAAAGTGATATAAAAGAGGCCGAAATACCATAAAATAACATTTTAGGAAAAATTAAGAAAAGATACAAAAATGACCAAATGGATTTTTAAAGAATGATCAAAAGACACTAAAGAATGATGAAAGCAGAGATAAGAAAAAAAGAGACACAAACAAACCAAAAACAGGTAGAAATACATAAATTGGAATCCATAAAAGTAAAAAAGGAAGGAAAAGGCAAAAGAAATGAGGCACAAAATAAAATTGACAAAAGTCATTAAACTGAAATAAAAAGACAAACATTTCCATAATAAAAAAATACCTAAATGAAAAGGAAAACACAGACGTTTGAAGTGGTTTGTCTGAGGGCTTTGTACCTGTACACCAGTCCATCCACGCCGACAGGCTCCATTTTTCCGGGGATTCCTCCAGTTTCCCTTCCGTTAACAATTAGCGTGTGCATTATAGATGAGGTTGGGTGGTGGTCCCGGAACAACAGGAGTTGCACTTTTGTGTTTGCACCGTGTGACAGATTGACCCAGGAAGCTCATCCTGCCCCTCCTCTGCTCTCAGGTCCTCTACTCATTACATCGTCTCTTCGCCTCTTCTTCGTTATTACGGTGGTTTCTGCTGTCCCACTGTCAAACACGTGTGTCTCTTCGTGGACACGTGAGCACCACAAAACATGACGTCAAGCAGGAAATAAAGCTCCTGTGTTCGTCGTGTGAACCATGGACCTGTTCTAAGAAACTACTGGGGCTGTTGCTGTTTTTGTGCAATTTTTTTTTTTTTTTTTTTTTGCCTTTTTTTTGTTAATTCTTCTTTTATTGTGGTCATTTTGTGTCTATTTTGTTTTGTATTTTTGTCTCTATGAACAGGAAACTGTTTGGTTTCACCGTTGTACTTTTTTTAGTACCTGGTATTTAGATGAAAAATGCAGATGCTTCCTATGAGTGACGCACAGGAGAAGGTCAAAATGAAATTAGATTTAAGGTCTTTTAAGGAAACCACAAGGACGTGAGAGAGAGGAGCCGAAAAACATTGTTGTTCGGCTGCTTTCTCTTCTCCCCTTTACTTAGGATGTTGTGACAGTCTATAAAACATGTTGTTCTTTGAAGCTGTGCGCTAATAGGAGCTATTACACACACTCTTCTCCTCCCCGGCCTTCTACGCTCTCCTCCCTCCCTCCACCTCCTCCGTCTCTCTTCCCCTCACTGCGTCTCTAATAACAACTGTGTTGCACTGGGTGAACAGCGGTCAGGAATGCCCCGACACGCTCATAAAAAAAAAAATGACATCAAAACTCCCCGAGATGCAGACAAACAGGTTCAGCCTCCCTGTTCCGACAGTGCCGCAGGATAATGAGTGGATGGAGGAAAACAAGGAAACTAAAGAGCAGAGAGTGAGCCAGTATCATTACGCGGTTTCCGATGGCTACAGAACCGAGCTGCAATGAAAATCCATATTTATGCACGTCTTCATTCCCATATAATCAGGAAATATGCACACAATATTGCAAAAAAAATCCAATTTTGAGAACAAAGTGGCTTCTACAGGCAAACGTTAGCGTGTTTAGTGTTGAAGTTTAGTGTGTTGGTTTCCCAAAAGAATCCAAGAGGTTTTAAAGATGCCTTAAGTTATCTGCTGGTGCCCAGCTTCGGCAATAAAACACTAAAGCGTTGCGTGCAAAATGAAACAGTTCCCAATCCGACACTTTCTAGAAGGAATGCATTGTTAAAATGGCAAAGCTACAGTAGTGGAGGGACTGAATGGATTTAATATATAAACATTCATCTCATTAATATTTTCTTTTTAATTGTGGATTTGAAATGTGTCTAAATAAAGGCAACGATGAATAACCTCGAATCATCTCCACCTCCTCCCTTCCTCCTTTCTTTCTTCACTCGCTCATCCTTTCTTTTTATCTCTCCTCCTTCACCACCTTCATCTTTGAAGTCTCCCAGTCTGCTCTGCCTCCACGTTTCCCCTCAGCTCCTCAGCACGACCGCACAATGGCTCTTTTATGCAGAGCAGAGGGAAGACGACAAGAGAAAGAAGAAGGGGAAGGAGAGAATATTAAAGTGATGAAGGGGGGAAAGAAGGGAGAATGGAAGAGGGATGGGGAAAGGAAGGAAGGAGGAAGGGGAATGAAAGGAGCTAAATGGAGGAGGGGCGAAAAGAGGGCACGGAGGAAGGGTAGAGTGGGGTCAGAGCTGACGCTGTGGGGTTGGTGTGGGGTCACCATGATGAAGCAGTAATGGACGAGTGTGTGTGCGTGTACGTGTGTGTGAGATGGGGATCAGAAGATGTATGAATGGTTGACAGAAGAGAGAGACACAGAGGTGGTAGAGAGGTAATGGCCTGGATGTGGGCGAGTTCCTGTGTGTGTGTGTGTGTGTGTGTGTGTGTTACCTCATTTATATTCTCCCTCTAATTACTTTGCATTTTATTCTGATAGTTTCAGTTCCTGGATGCCAACAAAAGCACCAAACTGCAGGTAATAAGTTCACAGCATCCGGACTGTCCAGTGCTTTGTGCCTTTAAATATATAACAGTTCTTTTCTTTTCTTTGTGTTCGTGTCTGCACCTTCCTATATATGTTCTTCTTATTCTTTTAAAAAATCCTACATTTTCTCATGTGTTCCTTGCTGTCTGTTGCTCGGCTCCACTGTACTTGGACAGTTCTGCGGATCTTTTAACATCTACAGTGATGAACTCAGTTGGAGTAGTTTTGGAAAATAATGCCAAGTATTTGCAATTTGTAAAACTGTACATAAAGGCCAGTAAACATGTTTCCTTAGTGTGTTTTTCCATGTAACACGCATCCATTCTGCAGTGTCTAAACACAGAGATCAACATGTGAGTGTTTGTATCTGGAATAAAGAAACAACTGGCTCTCGTGTGTCTGGACAGGGAGGGAGGAGTGACCTCTGATTGGCCAGGGCGGCTGAGAGGTGAGGTGAAGGGTCGTGCAGGGGTTGAAGGTGTGGGGCATATCAACACCTTGTCCAATATCTACAATGCAGTTTGTGTGTGTACGTGTGTGTGATTGATCCGTTCATCTATAGATCCGAGAGACCGGAGATGGGTGTGTGTGTGTGTGTGTGTGTGTGTGCGTGTGTGTTTGGGGAGGGGTTGAGGAATGAGGGGCGATCTGTCTCCCGTGGCGACAGACTGCACCGTGGACCCTTCCGCTTCCTCTAAATATTTACAGAGCACCGGCGAATCAGAGTTGAGCACAGTCTGGTCACTATCCGTAACGTGAGGGAGTGTGTCTAGTGTGTGTCTTTGTTGGTGTGTGTGTGTGTGTGTGTGTGTCTGTGGTGGAGCAATTGACTGGACATATAAATTTAATAATCACTTAACTCATTTTTACAATTAATATCAGAACATGTTTTAGCTCTGACACTCACACACATGCTCTATATATAAACACACACAAACACGTCATAAAAACTCCCCTCAGACTCACAAGTGCACACTCAGTCTCGTGAAAACACACTTTCATCCAAACATGCACAAACACATCTCTCTTTCTTTTTCTCTCTTCCTTTTCTTTTACTTGCTCTCTCATGCACACACACACACACACACACACACACACACAGACGGATGTGCAGTGAAAGTGCTCTGCCTCCCTGTTTGAGCGAACAGTAAATGAATAAAATGTGTTTGAGCCGCTGAGAGGAAGTGGTTTCAGAGCGGCTCAGCATGTTGGAAACAGCTGTTTGTGTGTTTGTGCAATTGTATGTGTGTGCATCTGTGTGTGTGTGTGTGTGTATTTGGGGGGGGGACAGCATGTGTGATTCAGCTTGTTCCTGAGCAGCATGTTTTCATCCTGTCTGTGTGTTTGCATCAATCTCTGCATATCCTGATGTGTGTGTAAGCTGTGAATGTTTGTCCGTGTATCCTGTGTGTGTGTGGGTGTGGGTGTGGGTGTGTGTGCTCTGCTGTGAGGGGGTCCATTGACCACTTGAGAGGAAACCACAGGCCAGACAGAGCTGTGTGTCACCAGGCCGACCGCAATGGAGTCGAACATCCAGCTTCAGCCTCAAAAAACACGAGCGACAGAGATAAACGCAACGAAAAACTGTGAGCAGCGAACACACAGTTTATAGTTTCTGTGAGCAGCACGAGTGTCCGACTCAGTTCATTAATTTTAACGCTGTGCCGAATATTTCAAATTACCGGTGACCGTTCTCCAAATTAAACCATCAGCTGTGGCCTTCAGAGCATCTTCACTGCTCCCACTTTCCTTTGTTTCCTCTTAAATTCCTTCTCTGTCTGTTTCTCCAATGTCACAAATTAACCTTTTTAAACTGACTTTTTAAAGCTTTCAAAACTAAACTTACACACCGTTCTTTAAAAAAGAGACGATGCCCCTGTCGATGTTGGCAGTATCAAGGTCAAAAGGAGCAAACATTTTTACTTTTGTACTGTTCTATTTACAGTCACAATTAGGTTTCAATCGAATTGCAGATCATTGTCTCCGACATCTCGGAGTTTATAGAGACAAAGTGTAAAATAACGTACATCTTCAACCTCTCCACTAAAATCATATTTGCATATAAATGACTTTGATCTTTTCATGCAAAATACGTGGCTTCGTTGCAGAGAGGAAGCAGTTATTGGCAGCTTCACTGTGGAGCCTGTTTAGTTGCAGGCTCATTAAACTGACAGTAAATTTCTAACAGCCCGTTGGACTCAGAACATAGAGTTGGACTGATTCAATTAGATGGTTGTGTGCAGCTTCGTCTGTGGGTAAAGCGCTGAAAACAATTTCATCTAACATGAAGAAATAATATTGCTGTAAAAGTGTCCAACACGTTTGCTACAAAGACAGGAGAAGATAAGAGATAGGACAGGACCACCACCCACCCCCACCCCACCCCCCAGTCTAGAGCCTGTTGGTGGTGGAGTAAAAGACGCAGCCTTTTAATTAAATCTCATTCGACATCCTGGAGATAATGATGGTGGGTTGCAAGGTCACAGAAGACAGAACAACACAATCAAATGACATTTAAGGGGTCGAGGAATCCAGGCACAACGATCTGTGGTTACATGTGTCGATGCCACAGCTGGGAACAATAGGGAAAAGTTGACAACATGGAAAAGTGGAAGTGTCGGACAGGATTAAAAAAAAACCCTCTAAAGAAATAAAAACTGAACATGACACAAGTAAAACATGTCATGACCGTGAGCAATAAATATTTGAGTCAGCACAGAGCGCAGAGGTATATATACTTTTTATTTTTATTTTTTAGTCAATTAACAACATTTCTGCCATTGGGCTCAAAGAAGTAGCAGCTGATAAAACTCTCATCTGTCATTTTCAAAAACTATTAAAAACATACAAAAGAGTCGATCTACTAACAAGTAGTCGGTGGGTATCTGAGGACTGATGTGTCCAGAAGCATTGTAATTAAATGTGATGTTTATAATTAATGATTTATTATTATTATTATTATTATTATTATTATTATTATTACATTTGCAGAAGCAAATCTGCTCCCCCTTAGCTGCTGCTACACAGTCTTTGTAAAACAATTATACATTTTTAAATATTTATATTTTACATATATTCTCAATCTGTCAACAATTTCTTAGTGAAGTGCTGTTTTACGTACAAGTAGGTAACAGGTATTGAGTATGTGTACTTCTACCGCCTCTGGATATTTCTAATTCTTATACATCATGTGTTGCTCAAGAATTTTAATAAAAAAAACACATCATCGTTTATTTTGCCAGAATCCTACTCGCACCCTCATACTGCAGGAAATCCGCTGGTGAAAATAGTTCCCAATAAATGAGTAACAAAATGAATGATAAATGAAACTACTACAGTAAACTGTGTATTTGTATTAAATAACAAGTAGCAGTGAGAAACATCCCTCTTCCATTCAGTCATTCAAAAAAAAAAAAAAAAAAAGTTAATTCTTTGGCAAAGTCAAAGTTTGGATAAAGGATGTGGATATAAATCAGTTAGAAATATCATCAGCTGCAATTTATTTGTATAAGATGAAAAAACATCCACAAATGTTTTGACGAATTGATAGAAATGTCATGAGACACGTTTATTTATTATCACATCATCCGTCAGCGCTGCAGCATTATTGATAACTTCACTTTGTGTCGCCAAGCTCCTGTTTTCTCAGTTTAACCCACAATCCTCTTCATCCTCCTCCTCCTCCTCCTCTCTCTGTGTTTTAACTGTGTGGCTTCCACTTCCGTTGTGCCCATGAGCCGAATCTTCTGATCTTTACACGAAACAGATCAGACTCTCCCTCACACACACACACACACACACAGAGGCTGAACATGGACACACACTTCATCAAAGTGGTGGAAGTGTGTGTGGGATGAGGTATTTGATGGAAAGGTTGGGGGGTGCAGGGTTCGGAAGTCTTTTAGTATGTGTGTGTGTGTGTGTGTGTGTGTGTGTTGCAATTATGGCTGCATGGACATACACATACACAGCTGGAGCTTAACAGTGTTTACTCTCTCCTGTCTGTACTTAAACGTTACCTCCACTCTCTCTGTCCACACACACACACACACACACACACACTAACCCAACCATTCACAGCTTAGCACCAAGCTCAGATAAAGGCTTCCCTCGATCTCACTAGGTGGCTGTGTGTGTGTGTGTGTGTGTGTGAGGTGTTTAGCTTGGCAGACTGCCACTGAGATTGGACTGAAGCCAAACGTCTCTGCAGCCACGCGCCGCTGCAGCCTGTGAGTGTGTGTGTATTGGTGTATGTGTGGGTGTGTGTTGTATGTTGAGAATCAGATTTTATACATTCTGTCCGGTGCCGTTGCAGGTGTTTGGGTTCAGAGAAATACTTTCAACACGAGGCCAGTGGGATCTTTCGATTGACAACATGCGTTAGAATTACACACAGAAACGTCAGGTTAAGTTAAAACCCAAACGCTACAAACGGTGACTGTGTCACACAGTCGAACCCTGGTCTCCTGTGGAAATGTCCTGTGTCTTGTGGCATTTAGCAACCCGTCCACCTCCCTATGAGACTTTACATTCTACAACATTTCCTTCGGTGTCAAACACTGTAGAAGTGTCTAGGTTTCCACTGTACGACGCTGAAAGCTCAGAGCGTCGATCACCAACCCAGACAGGTACTTTAAGCATCGGCATGTGGCTACTTACTGGCTGTTACTTAATATCCTGTCAACTTGAGATTTCATTCCGCACCCGAACCTCTTCTGCACAACTTTGTTCCTCTTAAGCCTCTTTCACACATGCACTGGATTCCTAGAGTTCTCCACACTTTATCCAGAGACAGTGTGTGCGAGAATGCAAAGTGAGATGCTCCAGAGATTATCCGGAGTTTGAATTTCTATTAGTCAACTGCAACAGCGTCTTTCTTTACTTTTAGATGCTGGAAGTGCTGTGAATGAAACACATACATTTTTACATGGTTTTTCTATCATGTTGTGGCTCCTGTGCGTTGCTGCCCCCCCCTCACTGAAATCAGGGGGAATCGTGTCTTACACGAGTGAAACGCAACTCTGGAAAATGTCCAGAGTTTATATGTAAAAGAGGCTTTAGTGTGAACTGATCTTAATAAATCTACCAGATGAAGTTAAACACAACGAGGCTGCTACAGGCGTGACGGCGTTTCATGTTTCATGTAGTCAGCGAGACACTTGTTAGGAACAGAAATTCCAGAAATCCATTGATTGAGGAGGAGGGAGCTGGTCATGCAGCTGCACCAAATGTCACCCCAGAATTGCCATAATTTCACCAGAGATCTCCCACGTGCACCATAAACTCTTGTCCCTTTATGGCAATTCTGAGCCAAAAAAATTAAAAAACAGTTTGTTTGGAACGTAGAAAGAGGTCACGCAGGGGAACAATGTGTCTGACTAGTGTGTTTTTAGGCTGTTTCAGCATAGCTCACACAAATGAGCTATGAACAGAAAGTAAACAGGTGACTCAAATCTGCTGTTATTACTAAATAAAATATATGGGCCATAACCACACACACACACACACACACACACACACACAATCACTGCTTGCTGCAATAAAAGCTGAGCGCGGCAACAATGAAGCAATGTGAGCAGAAAAGGTTAAAATCTGAAGAGCAGTGAATCCATTTCACTTTTCAAGGCCAGCAGGTCACTGGGTTAGTGTTACCAACACTACACACTCTGCTGATAAGAGATAGCATGTCATGCATTTGGCAGTGTGTGTGTGTGTGTTGCTTCTAGAAAAAACAGTGAACTGAGCTTCTATCAGATCTCAACAGACCATGACCCAGTCAAACCCTTCCCCACGAGAGCTCCCACACCCAAAGCCGAGAATAAAGTACTATGTAATCAGTACTTTTTGAAGGATTTTCCCCCAAAAAAACTCTGCTGTCCAGCTCTCGTGTTCAAACAAAGGCTGAAACATCCTGCTGGAATGTCCAAGCTGTGTCCAATCAACATAACTTTCACCTCCTGCTAGTTTTTTTCCTTGGTGGGACCCCCCCCACTGGCCCAGAGCCTTTTGTCCTAATTTTAGAATGAACATAATCAGCGTCAGTATTGTTATTAATCTGCTTATTAATCTGATCCTGTAGCTGACAGCTGGTGCTTTACACAGCTCCCTGATTATTTTTCATCGATTTTCTCCTTTAAGGCAGGTCACATAAGGTCTTTAGTCTCGAGTAGGTGAGTAGCTTGAGCTTGTTTTGCCGGGTTATGGATTTGTTCTGGAAGTTTTTTAACGTGTCCCTTCACTTTTACAAATAGAACGCAGGCTTCAGGTTACAGCTATTTGCAGCTTGCCATGAGGAAACTGCCTGTTACTTCATTTTATTAGCACATAACTGTTTGTGGGACATAAACCTTTAACTACTTAACAGTCTGCATGTTCATAATGAACATTCGGATGTTTTTGCTGTTGCTTATCTTCCCCACTAAATGTGCACAAACCCTGGTGCAGCTTTATCGTTAATTGATTAACTTAGATAAGGCAAAGAATGCAGCAGTTAAAATAAGACATTTGGAACCAACTACCACACTGCGATGTTACTAAAGGAAGTGAGCACAGATCACACCCCCTCTCTTGTCCTTGATATTAATTGTTCTTAAATGTTTGACAGAGTGTTACAGTTGTGGTCAGCTTTTTGCCAGCGTGGCCTCAGGTCATGGGGGTCGTGGCAGCCGTGGGGTTTTGGGGTTGATATGAGGGTTAGGACCGAGGCGTGAACCAGGGGTAGACAAAGGCCTTTAAAGGTTCAACTCGGCTTCAGGTTTGGTGTTAATGCACTGCTCCCATAAGCCACTGTGTAATGCATGTTATACGTTGAGCTCTTCGTGACTGGTTTGAAAAATTCTCTGTCCGTAAAACTAAACTGCAAACACATATATTTTCTAGAGAACTTATTTGCTTATTTCTTTTATTTCTATACTATGTTGACAATTCATTTAAATGGAACGTTGCAAATACCTCAATGCTGCAAATGTAAATACAATGTTCAATTTCCCGCCTAAATATCTGATGTTGCAGAACAACATCCAGTTTGTCTGGCAAATCTTTTTTATGACTAAACAGAGCAATAAATTGCTTCATCTGTTGCCTAACGGTAACCACACATTGTGCCCAACATTCGGCCCAACCACCTCGTTGCAACTGTTTTTCCACTTAATTCATTGCATCAGAACATAAAGCCATTCAGTTCATTATTTTCCCATAAAAGTCGTTTTTAGAAAATTGCTTGGAGTGAAGTTAAGCTTCTGGATGTACAAAGCTTGGCACTAATTCCAGTGGCTTCCAGTCATGATGGGGAGAGTTTGTGGAGTCACACCATGAGCTGAAAAGTCTCCAGAATCGTTGAATCTTTGAAAAGTGTTTGAGTCTGGACTCAGAGGCGGTTTAGCGAGAGGAAGGGTCATCCGGCATTGGTGCTTTAGGTTTAGAGTTAGATTGGAACCAGATTTGGAGAAAAGGTCCATAGTGCTAGTCTCTGTCAGCATTTAGAGGCTCAGAAAGGTTTTGGGGGGTTATGATTGTGGTCATCTAAAAGGGTCAGAGAGAGGGCGGGGGTTGAGGGTTGGGGGTTGGAAAGGAGAGGGGACCTCTTTAAGCCAGCTTGGCACCCGGTCTCAGTGACGATGGTGGTGGTGGTCAGTCCAAGAGTGGAGAAGCCTTCAGGAGCCCCGGGGGCCTCGGCAGCGTCCAGGGGCCAGACTGCGGCCAGGTCAGCGGTTGATGGATGAGGGTGAGGCTGCTTATGGCAGGTGCCCACCAGCCCCGTCCACTCCAGCTTAATCAGCACAGCACTCGACAACAGACCCCATTTAACCGCCTAATGACTGGTCACTCAATCTGGACACACACATGAATGCACACACACACACACACACACACACACACAAAGGGACACACTTATAGAGAAAAAAACAAGAAACTAAATGAAACAAACAGAAGTAAAATGACACAGAGGCACAAATGAAGATATAAAATTTCCATCGACCACAGGACATGAATACACACACACACACACTCACACACACACACACCTGTTGCTGCCGCCTGCTGCCATTCAGCCATTTATTGATTTCTAGTTAATGAAGTGAGGAGCAATTAAAGCACTAGCTGCAGAGACAGATCATGTAATTAAGGCTTCACAGCTGAGCGCACTGAGCTGCTGCAGACTCCGACACACCAGGTCCGATCACTGTTTACACGAGCAAACTCTTCAACGTTCTCGGAAAATGTTTAAAGCATGTGAGCAGGAGAATGTGCATCACTTTGCTTCCTGTCTTGTATTTGTGTAGCATCTATATCTTAAAATGTGTTTGTTGAGCTGCATTTCTGTCAGTTCATGGCCGTGACCCAATTTTCATTCTGCTTCATTAGGCAAAAGAGTGTGTTGTGTTGTGTTGTGTTTGTGCGCTATAAAAACTTCTAAAGTACTGACTGAAAGCTGATGCAAATCTGAAATTACAGAGCGTCTTTTCTGTCACACCGGGCCAAACAGAGGCTTCACAGTCTCTGTGTGTCCCTTCAGGCTTTAGGGAACAGAAGATGTGAGGTGTCAATGATGTGTCAACAGTTTTCCTCCAACCTCCTCGTGGCCATGCTGTTAAGAAATGTGTGTGTGTGTGTGTGTGTGTGTGTGTTTGCACCAGCGTGATCACATTAGTGAAAGTACAAAGTGTTAATTGGACAGTTATCACAGACGGGAGTGCTAATTACCATAATGTGTGACAGATAACAGCATAAAGATGTGTATTGAGTGTTTGTCTTTAATGGGCGTGTGGCTGTTTTTCTTAAATAAAGTCTAACTGGGCCCAACGCAGTTGCCTGAGGAATCAAGGGGACCCTGGTCCAGAGGGTCTGTATGAAGGATGTATGGGATCGTTAGTATTTCCTGATTGATCACTATAGTGTGTAAAAAGCTCAGTTAAAAGATGCAAAATAAGAATAAAGAGACAAAACTGACTATAAACAGCTGAAAAAGAACCAAAAAAGACATAAAATCACCCAGAATGGTTGTAAAAAAGAACTTAAAAGAGACAAAATCATCAAACTGTGTGGAGAAAATGACAAAACAAAATGACCACGCACACAAAGTGACAAACTACAGTTAAACATTTGCCACAATCAATTCTTCATTTCCAATGGTTTGTGCTTATTTGTGCCTTTTGTCCCATTGTCTCCTTGGACAAAGTCATTTATGAGACAACACTTTATTATCATGTGTTGTCATCCCATAAGACACGATTCAAAGTAATTCCTACATATTCCCTCAATAACAATTTAACTTTAGCATGAAAATAATGGGTCCATGTTGATTAGGGGTTAAGTCAGCACTAGAGTTTAGGATCCATCTCTAACTCTCCGTCTCACACCCTAAGATTAAGAAAAGAAAAAAAACGCCTCAAATTAAAGTCAACTAAATATTTTCTGTTATGACCCACAAGCTTTCAGCCTCTGCAAGAATTGAGGGAACGATGGCGGAAAGATCTCTGCTTTGAGGGGGAAAAGAGAGAAAACACGAGACAAGCTGCAAGAATAAAGGGTGATGAAGGAAGGACGGTATTAGCAAAAGGAGTTAGAAGGGGAGGGGTTAACAAAGACTAGTTAGTGTGAGTGGAGAAAAAGGACAAACCGGCAGCAAACAGCTCCGTCCTCATTTGTTCTGTATGAATGAACAGGACACAGTCTGCAGGATCCGGGTCCACACGAGGGAGAACTCAGCAACAGGTGAGACCTGACTCTGCAGGTCTGCAGGTCTACAGGGGGGGAGGGGGGAAGATAAGTGTTACAGCCCTGTAAATGTTTTTACCGAGATATTTACAGTCGTGCAAAGATGAAATTTAGAGCAACTTTTTTCCAGCGTGTGGTTTTGAACAATGACGTACAAATCAGATGTCTGTGTGTCGTTGCTTGATGGTCTTGTAGTGTGACGCTTTATTATTAACGTGTATGTTTTGAAGAGAAGTAGCCTCTTCTGCCCCATCACTGTGCGACAGGTTGGACACTGACTCAGGCCCAGACGTGGGTTGGGTGACGTCTCATAATTCCCACACCGTTAGACTTACCGCCATGTTCACGCTGCTCCCAACACCATAAGAATGTGAGCATGAGAAAAAACCCCATAGAGAAAAATGGAGTCCATATTAATGAGATTTTTTGTAACCACAGACACACTGTGAGTCTTTAATCGTTGCACAAGAATGGTTTGTCCTGAGGCCTATAATGGAAACTGCCAGGACAAGGGGTAATGTGACATCAGGAGCGTGTGTGTGTGTGTGTGTGTGCACGTGCTATCTCCATGTTGCTGTTGCATGCAGTGACTCATCGCACGTTTCCGCTGTTTACTGGAATATTGCTGGAACATGTTTATGTCCTGAAGTTTTTAATGGCTACCTGAGAGCGAGTGCAGGAAGCCTCTGGGTCCTTTTTTCTTTCTTACTAAAGTGCTTTATAAAAGTTGATTTATTTTGGTTTCTTAGAAGGGTTCTTAAACGCCAACCCAGGACTGGCGCTCATTGTTGGCCCAAAGTGACGTAAGACGGCAGTGAAGCAGACTCACGTGACTGGAAAACGAACAGCAATTAACAGGACAAACAGAGCAAGTAGAAGTTGAGGAGTCCTGCGGGCTTATCAGTGTTGTGTGTTCAGGCCTGGTTCTCTTTTGTACCCCGATAAATTAAAACTCCACATGCTGGACTGTAACCTTATTGGACCTTAAGGTCCAAGTTATTAAAGTTCTAGAGGCTGACATGTAGGTTACCCAAAAAGAAAAAGACTGCACAAAGAATTGTTCAGCAATTTGGAGAAGTCACACTGTACGTGAAGGTAAATGTTGGGTAAACTGGTGGTTTTACGGGGGGTTAAGTGCGACAGCTGTGGGTAAAATGACTTCTAGACTGTTCGTATGTTGACATATGTGGTTTTGAAGATGTGGGAAGATGCTTCAAGCCTTTATGCTAAGCTAAGCTAATGGTGCATTCCATTTAGTTCAGATGTTGGAAATGTTTTGGCGATGTTTGGCTGTAGCAACACGTCCACAGATTAAAGTTGGACAAGTACTACGTGCTCGAATAAAAACCAATAAGACAGAAGCGCTGATTAACAATAAGTTACCACAGCTTTGACTGTGCAGAGCAGACATCTTGGAATGTGGGAGGAAACCCACACAAGCACTGAGAGAACACGCAAACTCCACACAGAAAGCCACACGGTAACACACTGGACAAACTAATGAGGAGGCCTGGTTCTGTTCTGGGGGAGAAGCTGGACCCTCTGCATGTTGTGGCTGATAGGAGAATGTCGTCCAAACTCCTCTCAATCCTGGACAATCCGTCCCAGCCAGTCCACCGTGTGCTGGCTGCACAGAGGAGCACTTTGAGTTTGTACTTGTACTTGTTTACTGTCTTGTTTTTTTTTTCCTTTCTTTTCTACTTTTCATTTGGAGAGCAGCTGTAACAAGGCAACAATATTTCTCTATGGGGTCAATAAAGTAGTTTGAATCTTGAATCTGTGTGTTTTCCATGCGGAGGATCCTGTGATTAGTCGGAGACACTGGGAGACGGACTTAATGTGGGGGTGTCTGTCTGCTTTGGGTATTGCTCAACTTTACCCTTGGCCTTTCTGCTACAGCCATCTGTTGGGAGATTGTCAAGATGAAGCCACTCATGCATGTGTGTGTGTTGCACAGCAGGGGTGGATTGGCAAGATTAGGGCAGTTGGCCATCACACCCCTCCTCCTCCTCCTCCATCCCTGAAGCACCTCCAGACCCCCACTCCTGGTTCTTTCTTCCCTTGGTTGTTGTTGTTTTTGGTCCCGACCCTGACACGTGACAAGCGTCCGTGGCTGAGCCACACATGCACACAGAGAAAGAGACTGGGATGGGGGAATGAGGGGGAATGAGGGGGAATGAGGGGGGCAAGGATGGGTCTAACCTGCCTAATTCTCTCTAATGGTTTCTCTATTCAGGGATTAACTCCCTAAATCCACACACACATGCAGAGGCTCTGCCATGCACTGGCCCGCAGTATAACCGTCATTTGGCAGCACACACACACACACACACACACACACAAAAGAAATGGACAATAGCTGATCTCTTCGCAGCGATTTGGCAAGGCATCAAATGGCCCGTGGGCTGCAATTAAAATGTTTGAGACTCAGGGGAGGAACAGAGGGAGGTCAGGGGGGAGAAGGCATGGAGAGAGGAGGAAGGAGTGCAGCCCTCAGGAGAGAGCTCGCGCTCTCTCGGTGTGTTTTTCCTCTTACACAGCTTTCTCTCGGGCTCATCTGGATCTGTGTGTGTGTGTGTGTGTGTGTGTTTTATTAGGCCGGTCACTTTCCCAAATTCAAAGGACGCAGACTATTATTTCCCTCCCGGAAGTGGGAGATTCAACGACTTGTGGGTTCTGTGTAGGAAGGTGAGGCTGCATCGAGTTGTCCCGGTTGCATGTAAACACAGTCACAGCCCACTCTCCCACCCACCACACCTCGTCTTTCTGAGGGCAGATTCTAGTGGAACTGTAGAGTGGATTAGAACGACTATGCAAAAGGAAAGTGTGTGATAGAGGCCCTCTGTTAAACTAACAGAGACCCAGGAGGTCTCTGGACCCTCCTCTCTCCTCTCTGTCTCCTGTTGATGTGCCTGCAGGTTTTCGATGTGACTTCGGAGCTGTTACATACATCCACCACCTCAGCCCCCTGTTTGCTGAAAACACCCCGGCTAAAGCAAAGAGAGTGAGGGGACGACGCGGTGAAGGGTGTCGATATTTTCTGCAGGAAATTACATTCAAATTTAAAATATCGTTCGTACACTTGCAGCACTTCAACAAATGTCCCTTGCAGTGTGGATATAGTTGCATTTGCATCGGAAAATAACAAATCACAAATCACAACAGCAGCTTTAACCATGAGGGAAGTTTTGAAAAGAAATGAACAGAACGTTCTGCAGAAGTTTCTAGTGTTCCATCTCCAGGTACAGGCAGGCACACACACACACACACTGCAGTAACTTCTTTAGACACATGTGGTGCAAAAAAAAAGAAATCTTCTATTATGATTTGAATGAATTCCAAGCATATTTACAGTTATTTTCAGAGGAAAATAACTGTAAATATGTCGTCCTATAACATAGTTCACCCATAATTTTGCTTGAGTTTTTGCTCCTGTGCGTCTCTTTCTACTCATTTTATAACTTTTGACAGAGGCCTTTCAAATGAGAGACATGAAAAGCGGCATGAGAGGCTCCGGCCTTTGGGCCTGCTGATCTCTCGGGCCCCTGCGCCTGTGCCTGGTAGACCCGTTCTGTTGCGACTCCGTGGTTGTTCATATGAAATCTGCACGAAGATGGAAAACAACGGCCGACGTGAAAGCACCATGCGTGTTTGTGTGTGTGTGTTTGCACCCAGGTCCAAACATATTACAATCGACAGATGTGCTACCAGGACAACTCTTTCTTTTTAAACTTGCTCTCTCTCCCTCACTCTGGTTGTTGCTTGCAAAGCATCAACATGTCCGACAGCTGTGAGACAGACCTGCATCAGTGTGTGTGTGTGTGTGTGTGTAGGGGTCGTCCGTTGGCAGGAAGCAGTAGGCAGCGAGTGATGTGGTCAGACCCTCTGTCACCAGAGAGAGCGAGAGAGGGGGTAGAGCGAGGTTGTGTGTGTGTGTGTGTGTGTGTGTGTGTGTGTGTCTCTTCTTCTTCTCTTCTTCCTGTTGCTTGTTTTCTTTTCCCGATCATTGCTCTTCATTAAGAGAAAGAGAAAAACACACACACACACACACACACACACACTCACTTGGCTCTCTGATGATGACCGGTGCTGACATCATGTGCACAGGCTGGATTTCAGTTTGACGCGGTTTGATCCTCGTGAACAGTAAAAGCAGCTTTGGACCTTAAACTGTGTCTTATCTGTTTGTTTTAGTGCGTCAACATTAAAAGCAGGAATCAGGACTCCTGCTTGTTTTATTGCCTAATGCATTTACCTGGAAATTAAATTAGTTTTTCTGTTTCAACATAGAAATGTAGTCATTAAAGTCATGAAATCCAAGAGCAAATAAACAATGAAACAGATCAAAATGTTATATTATTATCGAGTGCAGATGTGTTTTGCAGTATAAAATAACACATTTCAAATTTTTCCTTTTTTCTTTCATTTCCACATTTAATTCCCATTTCTAATTTTAAACACATTTTGATTTGTTTTCTGTTCCCGTTTCTGCCGTTAATGTCAGGTTCATTTGTCAAGTTCTGCAATTCCCATTTTTACCCTGATTCGTGTGTCATTCTATCTGGTGGAAAAAAATGTGAACAAAGAAAATCAAGCATGTAAACATAAATAGAAACGCTGAAAGAGAAGCAGGGACTTTTTACCGAATTGATTTCTTTTGTAGGAAAAGCAACAAGAGACTTAACGAAAGATGGAGAAAAGTGATGGAAAAAGTAAAGGAGAGGGGGTCGGTGTGGAAAATCATTTTTGTAAATACAGTGTGGAAATCAAAGGGAAGGAGAAGGGGGGGGGGCGAGTGAGTAGGAGGTAAATTGAGGGTGTCAGGGGGAGACAATTAGATGGGAATTTCCAGTGTTAGTGAGTGAGGGAGCTTTTGTTGTAACAGAGAAACAGTGAGTGAGGTTTTTTTTTCATTTACGCATCTTCTGAAGCGATATTTTGACATTATATGTAATCTAGCGAAAAAACGGAGGGAGACACAAACGACCAGAAGGATCCAGACAGAGAAGAGCGGTGGAAACGACACAATTAAACCCCCAAGTTTGAATCAGTGCGTTAAATCTCCTTCTATAAAAGCTGGCGAATGTTTTTTAGTAGAATGTTCAGTTTGTGTAAAGTGAGCGTTGTTACGTTGGAGGAAATAACAGTGCACAAGTTGCCCACTGCAACAGATGAAAAAATATAAAGCACAAAGTTTTGTAAATGCAAAAGTTGCTGAGCAGCATCAGATCCAAGTATAAAAGTATCTTTACTGATGAAATTGTAACTACACTACTTTAATAATTTTGTTTGAAAACTGGTGACACTGGTGGATTCACTCGTGAGCTGCACTCATCTGAAGGAATCACTATCACATCAAAGGATTTTTTTTTTCACATGGTGGTTCACATGTCATGCCACCATCAACGCCGCTATAACACCTCTTTCTTTATCAATCAATCAGTATGTATCTATTTATTCTCTGCAGCTTAATGCAATTCAAAACTCTGCAGACGATTGGATAGTTCATAATGCACACGGAAAGTGAAAAAAAAAAGGAAATAATAGAAATCACGAGTTTTTGCAGCATTGTTGAACATGTCAGGTGGTGAGCCCGTGTTTCTCAACTGTCCGAACAATCAAAAAATACTCAATAAAACAACAACCATTTAAATTTGTAGAAGTCATGATGAGGTTTTCATTTTTAGGGGAGCGAGAGTAAAAGACAGGGAGAGTGATAAGGGTGAGAGACATCCAGAGACACATGGAAGACAGCGAGAGAGAGAGAGAGAGAGCTTTAAAGTTCCTGGAGCAGAGAGGGCAGACCAGTCCTGCCCCCTACAGGCAGTGTGTGAGCAGTGTGTGTGTGTGTGTGTGTGTGTTTTCCTGAGGAAGAGAGGGACATCCTGTGACAGTGACTCAACCCTCCTACACACACACACACACACACACACACACACACATACACATGATGTTTACGTTTTTCAAGCAGCGAACAGACATCAGCCCCCGACCACCACACACCCACACACACGTCCAAATTTTTGGGGGTCTAAACATTTTCAACGATTCTGTTGTGTGCGTGTGTGTATCCGTGTGTGTGTGTGTGCTCATGGCCTCAGGTGAAAGCGCCCGCTGCTGCTTCCTTGCAGAGAAAAGATTGTGTGCATGTGTGTGTGTGTGTGTGTAAAAAGGGGGGGGGGGTGTTAGTGGGCCGTGCCACAGGGCTCTGGAGGTGTGGCTTGGGGAGAGGCGGCCCTCTTTCCCACTCAACTCAGAGACAGGCTAATGTTGTCAGGCATTTGAACACAGCACACTGAGTGGATCTCACACACACTGACACACACTCACACCGGTGTGGAGTATCACCAGCAGCACTCGGAGCAGAGCGGACAGCCAGAGGGGGAGAACTGCACCTGTCCTGCACACACACACACACACTCACACACACAGAGGATCTGACCGGTCGTCCCTATGTGTGGATGGGACCAAAGTTACACGGTGAGTACAGAGCAGCTCCAGCACTTTCTGACTTTTTCACCAAAAAGCCACAATCTACTACTTGCGGATTTTTATTTACTTTTTGGGTTTTTCCTTTGTAAAAAGTTTTTTTTACATTATATTTTAACTTGTTTGGTGTATTCATTTTTTTTTTTTTTTTTACATTTAGAATTGTGTTGAAATCTCTGGATTATTAAAACAGAGAAAATCACTGAGCACTGATTGTTTTTTTGCTGTTTTTGGTCTTTTGGACGGGGATTCCACTGCTTTCATACTTCTGACTTGAGGGGGATTTGTGGTTTGATGGTCTCTGGGCCTTGATGAGATTTTTAAGAAAATCTGGATTTGTTGTCATTGATTTGTAATATTTTTGAGGTAATTGAAATGTTGTTTTTTTTTAGTGTGGGATTTTGGGCCTTTTGATGCAGACTTTAAGTGGACAGCTGGGTCTTTCCATCTTTCTGGATTTAAACTAAAAAAAGCAGCTGGGTGTGATTTCTTACTGGTTCTTCCCTGCCTGCTGATTTAACAGCTCACACAGTTTCATCTTGACTTGACTTTTATCAAATTGCAGCCGAATTTAAAATGCGACTGTGTGCAGACTCAGCTTTTCAGTTGGTCTAAATGTACGGGCTGAATTGTTTCTTGGTTCTTGGTTTCACTATTATTTTTCAATGTTGCAGCTGCTATGCAAAGAGGATTCACAGTTCTGCTGAGAGCTGAAATATTGAGACACATTTCCATATCTGATCAGTTTTTTAATGTGCTTCATTTAAAAGGCAAATGAAGCAGAAACTGTTTTTCTACTGGTGGGAAAAGCCGCTGCCTGTGAGAATTTTATTTTATTTGTTGGAAAGGTTTTAGTTTTTAAGTCAAATAATTGATTTTGAGCCTTTGTGGCCTTTAGATGTAAGTGAGGATGTAGATGAGACGTTCGGGGACTGTTTTAATAATATACGTTCAGAACCAGCTTGAAGACGACCAGAATGTCCAACTCACAGTTCAGTACATTGAGTGTTTTGTTCGTCACAGAGCTAATGTGAAAGTGGCTTTTCTCTCAGAAACCAGAAGCAGTTGAAGCAGATTTCTCTTTGTCGTGTCCTGCTCCTGTTTGGAGCAGAGGTTGTTAGCCGTGTCTGGAGCCACTTGGATGTGAAATCATTTTCTTTCTTGCGGCTACACAAGAATTCACACGGGTTTTGTGTGTGGTCACCGAAGATTTGCTGCTTTCCACTGCAGTGTGCGTGGGACGAGCAGCACGTTTGTCCCTCTGTGTGTGTGTGTGTGTGTGGGATTGTCTTGGGTGGGATCATGTTTGAAGTTTTGTTTGTGCTGCTGTGGCCCCCCAAATGGAAAAGTTTTGGCTCTCCCTTCCTCATCACCCCCTCCTCCCACTGTCCATTACCAAAACGCACACATACACACACACACACACACACTTGGAGTCGGGATGATTTGCCGGTTCCGCTGCAGTGCCACTCTGCTTCCAATTTTAGTTTCATTCAGACACAGACAGCGTTTCCTTCCTTTTTCTTTAACCCAAGGGAGAGAAGGGGGCACAGAGGGAGGATGCAGAGATTTCAGATCCATATAATCTGAGAAAATCCAGCACATTGTTGAGCAAACTCAAAATCTCTCCTAAACACTGAAAGCAGTAAGTGTCTGGATCCCACTTTCTGTTAAAATGTAGTCAGAGGGAGGATAAAGAGGAAACACGAAAAATAATTTTATTATGAGAATATTCATTTTAAAACACTGACTCTTTTTTTTTTCTAACTAACTAATTGTCCAACATTTGTGTCAGTTTCAAGCCAAAACGAACAAAGTCTCATTCATTTGTGGCCACGACTACAGAGAAAACCCAATTTTAAATAGTTCCGTTGAGTTGTGTGATGTGAGTTTAATCAAAATAAAATCGAATTCATTTGTTAGGAGGAACGATATGACAGTGTTTTATTATAGAAGGTGATTTATGGAGACGTGAACGAATGGACGCACGTTTCGTCCCCTAATTGTTTCTAAATTAGTTTTTTATAAAACAGTTTCCTGTCTGATTTCTAAATGTGTGTGTGTGACGGCAGGGTTAGTCACCCCCCTCCTCCCTGAGTCACCACACTTAATAATCACAGCTCTTCCTCTCCTTTTTCTCTTTCTCCTCATCTTTCATCTCTCTGTCTGTTGTTGTCCTGTACTAATCTTTCATTCTTTCTTTCTTCTTTTGAGTTCTTATCTTTTTCCTCCCACATCTCCTTTTTCTCCTACGTTTATCTTTGTTTCCACACACGCCAGTCCACCACCTCCATACCTCTGTTTTCTTTTTCTTTCTTTGTCTTTCTGTGCTCTTCATGTTACCATCCTTCCTCCCGGTCTTCTTCTTCTTCACCCTCTCTTCTCCCTCCTCTTCTTTGCATCTTTCTTTTTTTTTTTTTTTGCACACAGAAAAATTTGAACCTCTCCTTCTTCTGAATGTCTCTCCACCAGGCGACCTCTCATAGCTCGGCCATGTTGACCAGTGAGGGGGCGCACACCATGGAGCAGGGCGACTCGCACCACAGACCCAAGATGGCCTCCACTGCCACCGCCGCCAACTCCAGCTCAGATGACACCGAGACCATGACGGACACAGACGTGGATATGGAGATGGAGGAGGACGACATGACTCGATGGACAGAAGCCGAGTTTGAGGAGAAGTGCACCTACACTGTCAAAGACACGGCGTGGGAGGCGGGACCAGATGGTGATGCCGTGACGACGACGACGGCAACCAGAGCTGAAGCGTCACTGCCCAGAAACCTGGTGTTCAAACACCTGGCTGACAGTAAAGAGGTCAGACTCAACCCGACACATATTTTTTCACACACACTCAGAAAGAAAACGCCATCTGTGAGTCAGACTTGGGTCATGTAATGAAGATGGGGGTCGTGTCTCATCGTAAAGCTTCACACACAGTGCAGAGAGGAATCTGTGTGTGTGTGCGTGCGTGTAAATTCAGCTTCAGGCGTTTCACACACGCTGTACCTGAAGCGTGCTGTGTGTTTAGGCTCCGACTTCATCGGCTTGTATCCAGCCATTAAATCTCATTCATCATCAGAGTGTCATGTTCCATAGGGCTCCTTTGAAACGTCCTGCAGTACCCCCCCCGAGCTGACAGGGGGCACAGTTCAGCATCAAACGGCTTCAGACTCTTCGTATGGAAGATGCTGGATGATTACATTAAGCCATCACTGAGGTTTGATGTGAACTTTGACCCCGTCTGATGCTTTAGATGTCAAATCTACAGTGGTACCTTTGGCATGGGTGCGTTACGAGAATATAAGCCTCTGGGTACAGACAGGAAAAGCCCCCCCCCCCACCCTTTCTTTTGGGTCATTTTGAGCCTGCTTGTGATCATTTCACATGTGTATTTATTTAGATGCTGGATTTGTATCTGTATTTGGATGTTTTGTATCAGCGTTTTGGGGTCATTTAGCATCTCTTTCTGCTCATTTTCAGTCTTTGAAATAAAAAAAGTAACTTCTGATGTTAGGAAAAATGAAGCTTTTGATTAACAATAAAACGAATGCTTCTTATTAGAGTTTGGCATCAAAGCAGTGACTTATTTTGGTAATTTTTGTCCTCGGGCAGCAGAAAATCTTTCTTACATGAGGAATTTCTTCTGTAAATGTTTCTCAACTCCACTAATGGTCACTTTGAGACCATTTGACAAACTTGGGTGGGTAAAGATTTCTCAAACGCATTCGATAAATCTGCTGTAGATTTCAAAGCAGCCAGGATTGGGAAAAGAGGTGCATGACTTGAGGTCAAAAGGCCATAACTTGGCCAATTTTGACACCTTGTGAGTGTCTTTGTAAACTCAAAGTAGCGTGATCGCATGGATTTTCTCATCAGAGCCCTATCAATGGGAAACTGAGGAAACAGCCTGGTGAGAGAGAGAAAGAGCAGCTCTGTTTACGAGCTGATACACTATCAGCCAAACAGCAATCAGATAATCAGCATTTATCTGGAGCGAGAGAGGAAGAGGGGAAAAGCTGAGGACAGGAGTTTGTTTCTGTGATCAAAGAAAATTGAGTTTTGGTTCAAAGACAGAGAGAGGACATTGTAAAAGCCTGTTAATAAGTCAAAAGTGTGTGTGTGTGTGTGTGTGTGTGTGTGTGTGCACTGTAATACACACTGTCTGACCCTATGGAGAGGAAAGGGGATTTCCCATGTTACCAGGGAACAAGGGGGTTTGGGCAAGATGTTTGTTTGCGTGGGTTATGGATGAAGAAAATGTGTGCGAGTGTACGACTGGAGCCTGATGTCTAGCCGCCACATAATCCCTCGCTTTTCTCCTCTTCCTCCTCCTCTTCTTTCTTTGTCTTCTTCCTTCTCCTCCCAGAATGTTTTTTTTTTTTTTTTTGTTGTTGTTCTTTGATTGATTGGGAAAAAAAAAAAAAAAAAAAAAAACATCTGATGTAGCAGCGGTTTTGGTTTGATGTGGCGACAAAAGGAGGTGTGAGGAGAGAGAGAGATTTGAAAGAAGAGATTCGGCATTTTTTTTCTCCACACGCACACACGCGCTCTCTCTCTCTCTCTCTCTCTCTCTCTCTCTCTCTCTCTCTCTCTCTCTCTCTCAATGAGCTGAGACATGAAGTTTGTTCATTAATCATTGTCTGTTGACAGCTGCTGGCTGAGTGTGTACATACAATAAGATGTAATTACACTTAATGAGATATATCACTAATAGATGTGCACAACAGCATGAAACCAAACACACACACACACACAGGAATCTGCAGCGGCTGTGTGGTAAAAAGCTCCTCTTTTGTCGCTGCACACGTTGTAATCTGGCATTTCATGACATCAAAAAGAAAAGAATAAATTGAATTTGTCTGCATGTGCAGTGACCTAAAGCAGCTGTTTGGCTCTGAAAGCTCCTCAGTGGGTTGATGAATTAACAATTGTGCACTTGCTAAATGGCCGATAATAAAGTGTTAAGAGGCTGAGATCGCTTTCCCTCGGATTGAATTAAAAGTGCTTTATGATTGTGTGAAACGATTTGAAACGCTACAAATTCACACATAAACACACGTTTTGTTGCCTTCAGACGGCGATTATTACTTGACAACGCACTAAACTCTTCATACAGATACAACATCCCACACAATCCACTTCAAAGAGCAGCTCAGCCCTTTGTGTAACCCGCCTGTTTGTGTGTCTGTGTCTTCGTGCAGGTGGTCGGAGTGTGCAGCAGGGAGTACATCCCCAAAGGAACTCGCTTCGGTCCCCTGGTGGGTGAGATCTACACGGTAGACAGCGTCCCCAGAGATGCAAACCGCAAGTACTTCTGGAGGGTACGCGCACACGCACACACACGCACACGCACACACACACACACACACACACACACACACACACGGAAAGACATACACTTCCTCAGAAGCCGGAGGGACCCCTTCCTGTGACGTCTACAAATCAGTCAGTGGAACAGGAAACTGGGCCTGCTGTTTTTCTCTGTGTGTGTGTGTGTGTGTGTGTGTGTGACACAGAGAGATGGGGATGTGATGTCACCTTCACGCAAATAACATGTCACAGTATAGTTTCTGTAAGTCCGCACACACTGGCAAAAAACACACTTGTCGGTACAATACACTCGTCTCCATCACTACCAGTAACTGACAGTGAGACACACACTCAAATACCACCTACCTGACCACCGCCTACTGTGTGTGTGGGCGATGTAAGAAAGACTTACTATACACCAAACCGCAAGCAGACACTGAAGCAGAAACCTGTTCCATTCATGTTCTCACTTTCTCATGCTCACACACACACACACACACACACACACACACACACACACACACACACACAGTGAGCCGAACAAACTGAAAGAGTGAGATAAAGAGAGAGTTATACAGAAAGAGAGGGGTGGGTGGGGAAGAGGAAGACGAGGTAGAAAACGAGTCTTGTCTCTCATCATTATAAAACTGGATGTCCTCCTGCTCTCTACTCTCTCTGTTCATCTGAAGGAGGTGAGGTGAGGAGTGTGGTGAAGGATGAAAAGATGGGCAGATGGAGAGAGATAAGAGAAGAAGTAGGATGGTTGATGGAGTGTAATTTATGTTAAAACCGGTTGGATTCAGTCTCTGCTGAGTTGCAGTTATTAGTTTCATTCCCATTATTGTTCTTTTCACAGTTTGGTAAGTTCACTATTTGCTTACTGAGTGTTGTCAGCCACACTTTTCTTATTTTTCATTACATTTCTTCTAGTGTATTTGTGTTTTGTCGATTTAGTTCATGTTGAATTTATCTGGCTAATAATTTCGAATGTATTGAGGTAAATGGCTCATTTGCATAATAACTTGAGTACTTATTAATTTGCCTATTGATATTGTCACTGACTTGATTTGTTAAAATGTACTGATGCAAATATTCAGGGTTTAGTTACTGTTAGTTACTGTGGGTCATAATTACGTTTCTCTTAGCAAAGTTATTTAATGGAAGTGACAAAATGATTATTTCATCTGTTTCTCATTTAAAATGGCTTTATTTCTTCCCTTTCAAAGGGATTTACTCATTTAGACTTTTCAAAGTTCTGCCCTGTCGGTTATAATGTGGGGGGAAAGAAAGTGGAGAGCAGAAATAAACAGGTTCTGATATTTCAACATAGTTGATATTTGTCCTTAAGGTTTAATGTATTAATATTTCTACCTTTTCTCTCCTGTTCCTTGCTCCAGATCTATATGGACGGAGAGTTCCATCACTTTGTCGACGGCCTGGACGAGACTCGTTCTAACTGGATGCGGTACGTCAACCCGGCCCACTCGGCGGCGGAGCAGAATCTGGCAGCGTGTCAGAACGGCATGGAGATCTATTTCTACACGGTGAAGCCCGTCCCCGCCGGTGCTGAGCTGCTCGTCTGGTACTGCCATGACTTTGCCCGTCGCCTCCACTACCCACCGTCAGGAGAGCTGATGATGCAGAAACTCAGTAAGTTCATTTGGCCTTTTAAGAGGTGTTTCACTCATGAAATGAGTAGAGGAAACACATACGGGCACAATATTTAGAAAGTGCATCACTCGCAGCAGGGAACACAAGCCTTTTATTGTGAAAGGACAGATATTTCTTTTATAAAGGCTCCTGATAAGAAACAAAACCTAAAATCAATAGCCAGTGTAGGTGGGTGTGTGTGTGTGTGTGTGTGTGTGTCTTCACTGTGTCCTGTCGCCGCTCTCAAAGCTTAACAGCGTGTTTGAGTGTTGCTGTGTCTCCTTCCTCTCTGAGAGTTAGCCTGTTATTATCTCACACACACACACACACTCAGAAAGAGAGAGAGAATCTGAAGACACACAACCTTTTATCTCTGTCAGTGCCATCGTTCCTCTGTAGGTGTGTGTGTGTCAGTGACAGTGTAATTGCACAGACAAGGGGATATGGCCTCTAATGCCACAGTCTTACACAGTCAAGACCCACTTTTAACATGAAAGCACACACACACACACACACACACACGCACACGCACACACAGCCTTTCTCAGCAGCAATAAAAAGCCCAGAGACTGTGTGTGTGTGTGTGTGTGTGTGTGTGTGTGTGTGTGTGAGAGCTTTTTTGAGAAAAATATGTGAATGCAGGCTTCAGATTTCTGTGATGCCTACACATAAACTCTACACTGATAAATATTAATCTCACGTATCCTCTCTTCTGTCAACTTTTTACTGAAAATGTGAACCCATGAAGGCTCTAATCGGACCAAACAGCAACACGGTTCCACTTTAGCCGAGCTGATCAAAGCCAGAGCGAGCTAAGAGGGAAACAAAGGGGGAGAGTGGGAGTTGAGGGGTTTCCAGGTGTGACTGCAGGCTAATAGCAGAACCAGCCTCGGTGACTCCACTGCCCAGGGGAAAAAAATGCGCATGACCTGTGGGACAGAGGCAGGAGGTACTCTCAGCCCCCTCCCCACCCATGCGTACCCCCTCCCTTCACTCCAAGCTAGTGTGTGTGTGTGTGTGTGCGTTATATTAAATTATCCCCCTCCGTCATTTGGTCCCACAGGCTCCTGTTGACCTGCCAATGACTTAAATATCGATTTTATACCTGAGGCAGGAAAACTCACCTGTTCTCACGTCCACTTTGTCTGTCAGAGCTACAGAGTCCTGGTTCTTCTTTTTGTCTTTAGTTCGGCCTGATGAGTTTCTAAAATGACTTTTGACTGTTGGTGTGGTCCAAAAGATGAGAAGCTGTACGTACAAATGAAAGTCAGAAATAATCTCATCGGCTGAGTAAAACCTAGAAAACCACAACGTTTCTCATTTAGAATGTTAAACTGAAACCTAGTTAAAAGGGCAAAAGGTAAAGGAAGAGGAAGGTGCATGCGCTGATGTTTGCAGTAACACCCACAGTGACGGACAGTCGGACGTTACTCTCTTCTGTGTTATCCGTTAATGGTCACCAGCTACACGTGTTCATTTTTCATACGAGTCGCAAAAACACGTGGTCAGCATTTCGGAAAGCTGCTATTTACAGACAGAAAAGACTGTTGGAGCCTGCAAACAAACTATATATGTCTATTAAAATCTCCCATGCTGCCCAGTAGACTCTGATCAGGAGAAGTAACACTTGGTGTCCCAGTGGGGGCGCCACAGTCACCCCTCCAGACCAAGTGATGTCCTGTATATATTCCAGAGGAGTATGACAACATCTACTGTTATCTTCATCGTGTTTACCTCTCTGGGTTTTGCTCTTTCCAGCGCAGTCATAGCAAAACCAGACGTGTGTGCATGAGCAAAATGAGTGTGCGCCGCTTGTCTCACTCCCCTCACTTTCTCCTCTCTCTTCTTCCCTCGCTCGTTTTGTTCGCTGCCGCTTGGCATCTTTAAAGTGTTGGCACTTGAAAGCACCTGTTAGCTGTGTGTGTGTGTGTGTGTGTGTGTGTGTGTGTGTGTGTGTGTTCAAAGACAATCGGCTCGGGCTGACAAAAACACTCTCTCTTCTCACACACACACACACAGTATGTTTGAGCTGGCATGTGTTCAAGATGAAAGGACTGGGTGTAGACATGTCCCACTTATGACTCTTTGTGTGTGTGTGTGTGTGTGTGTGTGTGTGTGTTGGCCATTTGCACTGATATATTTGCCACTTGAAAAGAGCAGAAATAAGGTGGAGGAGGGAGTGCTGGAGGTAGAGCTGGGCCTCCCACCCCCTCTGTTGACTACTTGAACTTCCTGGCAGAAGGGCTGTGTTGACAGATTGATATCTCCAAGATGGCTGCCATGTTTGTTTTCTGAAAGAGAGCAAGAGGGAGGAGGAGGAGGAGGAAGAAGAGGAGGAGGAAGGCAAACTGATAACCTCTGTGTTTGCACACTGCTGTAATACTACTGATTCAAGGTGTGTGTGTGTGTGTGTGTGTGCATGAGAGGGAGTGAATCAGGTGGAGACAAAGTTAGAGCAAATTTCACCACTGCCGGCACTCAGATTCACTTTGACAACTCTCTCACACACACACACACACACACACACACACCCTCTGGGCGACCTCATGGTTAAAAGTTGAGCAGGCAGTAAATGAGCTTACAGATAATAGAGGGCTGAGTTTTAAGGGCATGACTGCAGTCATTTAACAGCCAAGATGTGCTGCGAGCTGACATCCCAGGGCTTTTAGAGAGTGTGTGTGTAAGATCTCCTCCTAATCCACTCTTTCATCAAGCAGGGGAGACAGTAGGTGTGAGTGACTGAGGAGGAAGCTCTCTAATTTAACCTTTGACCCAGAAACAATAGCAAATGGCCAGGAAAATCAGGAGAGTAGGAGCTGGATCAAAAGTGTGTGTGTGAGCCCTAAAAGTGGAAGAGTCAACAAATCAGACAGAGGTCTTTGTCTGCAGACGCCTGTGTGTGTGTGTGTGTGTGTGTGTGTGTGTGCGTGTGTGTGGAGGGCAGGTGGAGGCCAAACAGTTTTTTTTTTTTTTTCCAGAGGATATTTGTAGCAGGAAACCTTCCATCAGCCTTGTCTGTCTGCCACCATTTCGATTTTATCTTGATTTTATAGAAATACACACACACACACACACAATGCCCCGAGGCAGCTGTCACGCCTCACTTCCTGTCTTTTGGCCCCCCGCACTCTCCTGTCACGCTCGTTCGTCAAATCTGTCACCTTAATTGGCCCACTGGATTACTTATGGTGCTTCCTTAACCCCGTGAAACGCACACCTCCTCTTTGTGCAGGGACTTACGTGGAACAATATTTGAGTATTAATATTGTAAGAAAGGGGGCAGGATTGCTAGTTGAACTGGCGTACATCACATGAATCGTTGACTTTTTTTGGGGTGGGGGGCATTTTGATCTGGTGAACTCCCACTGACCTTTTTCCCTCCCCTCTCTGTCTCATCAGAGCAGTCTCTCTTGGAGGTCAAACGGCAGCAGGTGAGCAGCGAGGAACATTTGGTTGAAGCCTCCAGCCCGTCTCCTGTGGCAGAAACCCCCACTCCACCCAAAAGGGAGCACAGTGTCCTTTCTATTCTACGTGGAACCAACAGCACCTCTTCCAGTAAGAGGGAGCCCAGCCGGCCGCTTCCCACTCGTCCACACTGTACCAACAGCCCTGAGCGTCCCTTGTATCCTCGCGCCATCTACCCGGCTATCAGAGCCCATCCTCACATCTCGGAGGATCTACTCTCCCACAAACCTGGCCAGCTTGGCTACCCTGCAATTCGTTCTCCAGGCAACCAATCCTTAGCGACACCCAGCCCATCAGCGAGGAGCAGCCCGGACAGCAGTCCTCAGGGGAGCCCCTCAGGTCCATCGCCAGCTTCTTTCTACTCCGCCGGACTAGGTTCCTACTCTGGCTACTCCCCACCATCCGCCCCCCTCTCCTCACCCTTTTACCCTCCAGGAGCCCCTTACTCACGCTACCTCCTGTCCCATCATTACCCCCTGCCTGGTGGTGGTGTCCCGGCTGTAGGAGGCATCTTTCCTAGGATGTACCCCTTTTACAGCAGCCTCCTGCCCACTCATGTGCCCCTCCTGCCTTCTGATGCAGCAGCGAGGCGCTTCCTGATGCCTGACCCAAGCCACCCCTCCTCTATCGCTGCCCACAGAGACTTCCTCCTTCCCGGGCCCACCAGTGCCTTCTCAGCTGCCACCTCTCTGAAAGACAAAGCAGGCCCTCGCCACTCTTACCCCGGGCACCCCCACTTGCATGGACCATCCCATGCCCCCTCCAGTGGCTCCCCAACAGCAGGCACTGCACCTCCCAGTGAACGGATGCCCACCAAGCCTACCTCAGCCTTGCTGGGTAACACGAGTGAGCATTGCTCTGACGTGGAAGCCATGAACCTGACCAAAGGGAAGCGTGGGGCAGGCTCTGCAGGCTACAAGGCGTTGCCCTACCCACTGAAGAAGCAGAATGGCAAAATCAAGTACGAGTGCAATGTATGCAGCAAGACCTTCGGACAGCTGTCAAACCTGAAGGTGAGACTCGAGACTCTTTTCACATTGCGTGTGCTTGATCTGATTTACTGATTTACTATCATTCCTTTTTTGTCACTGTGATGGTTGAAGTATAATATTTGGGTTTGCTGCAATCAGGTGGATAAGGAGTGTCCCAAACCTTTTTCAAAATCACATTCCACAGACAAACAAACTGAGTTATAAAGTGATTTCTATGAGATTTGCAATATTCCTAAACAGACTCTCTTTCCTCTTCTTCATCCTGCAGGTTCATCTTCGAGTTCACAGTGGAGAGAGACCCTTCAAATGTCAAACCTGCAATAAAGGCTTTACCCAGCTGGCTCACCTGCAGAAACACTATCTGGTCCACACTGGGGAGAAGCCACATGAATGCCAGGTAAGCTGTAATGCTGAGGATGATGTGATTTCACAACTGAAGTAATCGACACGTTTAACAGTTGGTGAGTTGCCGCGCATCGTTGACCTTTGTTTCGTTGCCTCTCGCCATCCAGGTTTGTCACAAGCGCTTCAGCAGCACCAGCAACCTGAAAACTCACCTGCGCCTCCACTCAGGGGAGAAGCCCTACCACTGCAAACTCTGCCCTGCCAAGTTCACCCAGTTTGTCCACCTCAAGTTGCACAAACGCCTGCACTCCCGTGAGCGTCCACACAAATGCCCCCACTGCCAACGCCACTACATCCACTTGTGCAGCCTGCAACTTCACCTGAAGGGCTTCTGCCTTGCAGCTAAATCTGGCTCTGGAAGTCCAGCTGTCTCCAGTCAGGCTGCATTGGAGGAGGTGCACCGTGCCAATGAGGAGATTGAGCGCTTTGATGTCAGTGAGCATGCAGAGAGGCTTGAGCAGCTGCAGGGAGGGGTGGAGGTGGAGGCCATGGAGAAGCAGGCCTTGGGGATAATCTGGAGGGAGATTGACATCAAGTCCTCCCATTTCCTTCCCCACCACGAGGGCGGCACCACTGACCTTCTGTCCTCGGGTTATGGTGCATACGAGCCTTCGAATGAGACATCGGTCATCCAAATCAGGCACAGCAGCCCTGTCCTGCCACTTCCTGGCAGTGTTGCCGTCAAGCAGGAGTCGGAGGATCACGCATAAGTGATTTTTAAACCCAAGAGACATAGAGTCAAGACAGCGTGACTCACAGCAGACTGGGTTGCCAGGAGCAACAGCTGTAAATAAGGTCTTTTCTACCTGGTAGTCATCCGGAGTGACATCAAGACCAAACCAGGTTTTCAACCTATCAGGGACTTGCGTACTCAGGGCTACAAGAGACACTGTCCCATGACTACTTAGAGGTTTCAGCATTTATTATACTTTGAGACAATCATCTACCCAGGACTTACCTTTAATGTAATAATTCTAATGCTGTTATCATTATTTGTTGTATTATTTGGTCTCCATTTTCAAATGTCTTTGTTTTTTGATTAATTAGTTGATATATAATCTCGTTAATTTATTCTACTTTTTATTTGTCGTTTTTGTCTAAAGCAATAAGTGGAACTGATTGTTACACTGATGGTGTGAAATCATTGTAAAAGACTATTTTCTGTGGATATTTCGTTTTTATATGTGGCCATTTCTCTGTAGATAGTCAGTCACTTTCTCTATGCCTACATCCATCCTGCAGCCTCTGACCCATAGAACCAGGGGCGTCCACTCTTCAGGGTTTTATCTATTTAACTTTAGAATCCGATATAGCAGGTTTAAAAGGGTTGATTTGCCAAAATATGGCACGTAAATTTAATTGAGCAAAAAAGAGCTTTATTTCAACCCTGCTCGAAAGCTTCCCTAAAGTATGTCTGTGTCCTTTTCTGCTGCCCGATTAATTTAAATGAAACAAAAAAAGGGCATTTTTGTATATTTTTCACAACAATTACCTCAGTGTGCCTGTGATGATATGAGCGTGTGTTGGTTGCGTGCGTTTAAAGGGACAGCTGAAGATGGGAGCTTTCTATTTATTCGTTTTTGGGTTTTTTTTTTTGGGTTTTGTTTTTATGCTACTTGAAGAAGAAGAAGAAGAAGAAACCAAACCAAACTGAACTGGAGTGCAGCTCTTCGTGTGGTCCAAAGGGGCGGCACGGCCCGCTCAACATGTAGCACGTAATGGACACGGGAGGCTGGAGCGCCGCCCCCTTTTCTCGCCCCCTTCTTTCTTTAATTCTTCTACAACACTGTCCACACCCAACAGGGACGTGATCCCCCCCTCCGATTTAGGGTTTCACACTTGACGCTAGGAACCAAAGTTCACTTGGATTTAATTTCAAATGCACACCAAAGAGGAACCTCACAACAAGTGATGAAGGACCTGAGGAATCAAAATGCCGAAGAAGGGAAGATGAACTGTGTGCATACGACAACGTGTTTGCTCTTTTTGTAGATGTTTTTGTTTCTTCGTTGAACTTGTTTTTAATATTTTGGTTGAGAAACAATGGCCCCCTTTTCAAGCCCTACCTGTCCGCCCTCGTGTTAATGAACTGGCATACACCAAAGCACCTCGGCCTTCTTTTATGCACTGGCCCCCACCTCCTACTTTATATCTTTCAGTTGCCGACGCTTGCACCATTTACACTGTGTACAATATCACTGAACCTGGTCAGAATAGCATTAAGACTCAGCTTAATGTTACTACAGCAACTGTGAATTCCTGCAGCAGTTGCACACCGGTCTGAACTTTGTAGCTCTCCTTCTTCCTCCTCCTCCTCCTCCTCCTCTTTCTGTTTCCCTCTCTCTCTCTCTAATGTTCGACCAAAGCGTCGCCTTCTCTCTGATCAGAGCTTTGACTTCAAACGAGAATCCCCCAAAGGACTGTCTCTGTTTACATTCGGGTTTACATACTTATTTATGTGCAAAAATGTCCTAAAGTGTAAATTATGATATAAATGTTCTCTAATCTGAACTGTGTGGCTTTGTGTTTTAATCATTTTTTCGTGTTTGGCATAATAGTCATTTTAAAAAAGAAATGAAAAAAACATTCATGCTTATCTTTATATGACTATTTATGTATGGCTGACCTGCATAAATTAAAGTTTGGGGCAAACAAACATAATATTTAATACACAATACACAGCACAATGTTCCTTTTATTGTCAGAAGTAACCATGATCGTAGAAAAGATAATACAGGTAAATGTTACATTGGTGCAAAAGTTTGCATCCTCCTTGTTAAATTAATAAAAATTAACTTTAATTCATTTGATGCCGAATGTGCACTGAATTTACGTTGATGAAAGACCTTTTTATCATTTATTGTATTCTCTTTGACATTTCAAAATAAGGGGCTGCAAACTGGGTCTGCACGGTAGTGGAGCGGTTAGTTCTGCTGGTCCCCACTTCGAATCCCTGGTCGGACGTGGCCAGGTCTCCCCGTGCCTGTGTCCATTTCCTCTCACAGTCCAAAGACATCAGGTTAATTGCTGGTTGCCTGTTTCTCTTTGTATGTGTCCCTGTGTTGGCTCTGGGACAGACTGGAGACCTATCCAGGGTGGACCCCACCTCTTGCCCAATGACAACCAGGATAAGTGGTTAAAGATAATGGATACGATGCAAACTTAGAACAGGTTGCTTTTAATTTGGCTAATTTTGGTTTGAAAGCTAACAGCTAGCGAACGGCAGCTTACAGACAAACAACAAAACGACCGAAATATAACATGATGCCGACTCCATGTTGTAGCCAATAATTTCCAGGAACAGTGAGCTACTTAGCTATTGTAGCATAAAAAAGTCAGTCATTTCAGACGTTAATTGTATTTTCAACAGACACTAAAAGCAGTGATACATTGCTTCTACCCACCGTTAATATCTGTCAGCCTCTAAACTGGATCAGCTTGTCCGTCTGCGCTGTAGACCTCCATCACTGTCTGAAAACAACTGGTGAATCAAACCTCCTCACTGGGCGACATGTTTCTTCAGTAGAAAGCATGTGACTCAGCCAAAGGGAATATTAACAGATTTAAAAATGCTACAGACAACCGAGCTAGCTGCAAAACTTAACATATTAGACATCTAGAGGGAACTTTCTCCGATCGAAGAAGGAGAAAGTTCCAGGAGGAATTTGCATTAGCTTTGAGCTTAGCTTAAACTCTACAAACATAACTGCTGGTTTGTGCACGAGTCGTTCTTGGATAACTGGCCACAGCAAGTCCACACACACTTCTTCTTCTTCTTGAAGTTTTACGGTGGTTGGCAAAGAACAAAATGATGCATCATTTACATTACAAAAACCCCCCAAAACAACTCATATCCTCTCAATCAAATTAGTTAACCTAAGAAATGTAAATAGATGCGTATAGCACACATCTGCTGAATCTGCTAAATGGCTTTTAAATCATAATTTAGGTTTTTTTTTTGTTAGAAACCTTCAATTTCTTCCTAATAATGCTCTTGACTTCAGTTCCATTGAGGCGTACGCAAGTCGGCTCCCAAAGCCTCCTCAATTAAACGGGCAGAGCCAGAGCAATTCTCGTCAATTGATCTGTATTTGGTGAGATGCAAACTTTGAATTGGAAAAGTGTGTTAAATACGTTGCAAGAACGCAAGTAAAGAGAAGAATTTGAGCTCATGCAATGTTGTGTTTCACTGATGTGTTTGCAAAAGCAGGCGACATGGACACACATGTGAAAAGTACAAAAATGAGAGATTTTCCTTTCTCTCCTCCACACATCTGGCCTATCACAGTGTGCAGAGGCGGTGATTATTCAACCTCCTTAATCCAACATTGCAAAGATGTGAGGAGCCAAGATTTCTTCAACTGTCTGACAAACCCGAAGAGCAGTTCAGTGTAAAACTGAAAATGCATGCGTAGCTGTGGTGGAGTTCTAGCTATGATTATCTTTGACATAACTTGACCAGGAGATTAGTAAGCAAATAAGCTAAACTCTGTGTGCTTTTCAAAAGCAGACAGGAAAATGTCCGTAACAGCTCAGGCAAACACCAGCAGGGAAATGAGATGAGGCACCGTTTTTAACTTCCCACAATGATTCACATACTCTACTTTAACCACTGAGCCTAAAGCAGTAAACCAGGCTCTTTGGTGGAAAGTCATGAATCTTTATGTCCGTTTCTGTGCAATGCCAAGCTTTAAGGCTGGAACAGGAAATGGGAACAGCTCCTCGTGCCCTATGGGCTGCAGTAACTGGGGTCTGTCTTTTATCCTGCGTTCAAGCAACGTGATTAAAGTTACTTACAGTGTCAGGGAAAACGTGGATATTTAGCTGTGGAGTGACGGCCCAAAGGTCGGAGGGCCAAAGGTCAACAGATCAAGGGTAGACAGTAAAGCTAATACGGTCACTAGGTTTTCTCAGAATGAGAAAATACACAAGGAAATAGATTTTTATATAGAAAAGGCAGCACATGCAAAGAGGTGCGTGAGTGTGTCTGTTTAAACACAAAAGACAGAAAGCTAACGTGTCTGGACGGAAGGAATTGGGAGGAATTCTTCCCTGTATTTCCCTTTGGTGTTTCCACGGTGGAGGTCGAGTCCATCAGCAGGGTAATCAAGAAGATTAGAGGCAGGTTTGCATCATTAGGTCCTGTGGTCAGTGGGAGGCTGGGTGCTACCAAGTGGAGAGAGCGTGGGTGGTGTGTGAGATTAAATTAACTCTATTAAATCGAATTATAGAGCGACAGGCACAGCCACAGTCACTTTGTGATGAGATGTGTACGTAGCCTTCATATTGTCCATTATTCAAGGTAACATGTATTTTGATGTGACTGAGTTGAACCCGTGCTTATCTGTACAGGTGGTAGGTTCCACTTAGGTGAGAGCATAAAACGCTGGGCTCTTAAATGGTGTGAGGAAGGTTTTTTTTTTGGCCATTTAATTCAGGTTGAGGTCCTGGGATTTTGTTTTGCCCGCTTTGTTACTAAATGCCACCTTGTGTCTGCCGAGCTGCTTCTTCAACATCCCCGATAAGTTTTTCAGTGCCAAATTTACATAACCTCCCATGGTTACGGGGGCTCGGCCTGAGCCTCAGCTTGACCCCGTCTTAGTCTATACTGCAGCACGACCATAACACTGTGCAGCAGTGGCCAATGACTCAACAAAGAGTAACAGGTTCTCTGATCAGTATTGAATGCGTCATGAGAAACACCTGCTCGTGCTCAAAGCTTTTCCAAAAGTATGTCCAAATCAGTTTCGTCTTCGTTTGAAATCGAAAGCTATGTACAATAACTGTAGTATCACAACCCGTTAACAGCAGTGGAATATTACAACAAAATGCAACAGAAAATACGTTTTTATATCTTTTCATTGTTCTGTGTAGAATAATTTTTTTTTTTAATTAAATAAAGAAAATGAGGGCGGCTGTAGCTCAGTTGGTAAAGGCAGTTGTTCACGGACCACAGGGTCAGTGGTGCGAACCCCGGTCCCTGCTATATGTCGACGTGTCTCTGGGCAAGACACTGAACCCCTAACATTCCCCTCCCCAGCTGAGCAGTACCAGTCCAAGCCTGGTAGACATTGGGGAGGGTTGCGTCAGGAAGAGCATCCGAGGTAAAAACTGGGCCAAATCCACATGCGGACAATGATCCGCTGTGGCGACTCTGAACTCAATGAATAAGCCGAAAGGACTTTTTTTTTTCTTTTCATGTGAAGTCAGCCCTTCTGGATATGACGACATTTACGTTTGGTAATTATTGAGTCAATACTTTTGTACTTTTAAGTAATATTTTGAATGTAGAACTTGTAACTGCTACTTGTGTAACACTATTAACCTTGTTGTTTTTTTTTTTTTTTTTTTACACCAAAATTGCCGATTTACTTATTTTCAGTGCTTAATGTAAAAATTGCAGATGGCTTATGACAAATTTCTAATTTGAGCAGCTCGCGCCCGATTGTTGTGTAGCACAGCCAGCTTTCAAATTGACATTTGGCACAAAGGAAGTGATTAAAACACATTCCGCCTAGGTGTTATTACAGATCCCACAGAGAGCAAAGACTCGCTGTATGAGAAAGCAGTATCAATCTGTTACCTCATCACCCAACTCAAAACACTCGGTGCGCCCCCACCCATTGACTCAGCATCTTTCACTTTTGCACACTGCATCGCTCTTTCCTATTTGCTCGCTCTTATTATTACTATCAGGGAAACTTTTCAAATCACCCGTTTACACAGCGAGTTCCACTACCTCAGCATCATGACGCTGGGGTTTCACAGCACTTTTCTGACCGGGGGAGGACGACACCTACCACCAGCGGAGGAGGGGGGATATCCCACGGCCCATAAGGCACATACCGAAACATCAGGCCTGCCTTCCATTTGAAGTTTGTTTCTCAGCTATCCGGTTTCCCCACTGGTTTGATAAAGTTGTTATCTCGTCTTACACAGTCCTCCCCTTCACATCAGCAGCTCTAATGTGAAATACCCACAATTTTGAAGAAAAGGGACACCCACAACTTAAAGTTAAAGGAAACTGGAGTCCGCAACGGGGGCTGGGGTTTGCAGGATTCTGACTGGTGGCACTGTCTACGTTGAATCACCCAGCTGCACTGCTGCTATTTGATTTGTGTTTAAAAAGCGCTTTCAGCTCGTGGTGAAACCCTCAGCTGCAAGGATTGAAAATGCATGTGTAGGTGCATTTTGTACTTCGAGGGTTTGCTGATCTGAATGCTCTGTCCCCCTTTTCCCCATGATGTGTCTCCCTCAGACAAACCCCTTGTAGCATTCAGCGAGCGCACAGTGTGTTTCCATCATCTCTACTGCGGAGGTGGGCTTGGTGGATGGTTACCGCACCATAGCAGACATGTTGGCATATGTTTGTATATGTAAGCGGACTTTGTGATCATGACATTCTCTGTGGGGTATTTGGTTGCAAATTCGTTCAAATCCCGCAGAGCAAAAGCAGTTCTTGTCGTTTTATGGCACAGTTTCTGCCCATGTGGGCGTAAACCCAACGTACAGCAGCAAAGATAAAAAAATAATAATTTCAGGAAGCACTCACTGATGTTGAACTTGCTTCTTTTGGTTTAAAGTTTGGGTACATGTACATAAATACCATTAAACTTCCCTCTCACTTCCCTACATTTCAATTGCCTCTTTACTTGCCTCTAAAATGCCTCCAGATGACATCACTTGGAGGAACCTTCAGTTCAGATGATGGTATCTTGTTGCTCACACTATGGAGTTTGTCATCATGGTCAAGCTGCTTTTTCAGAGCTCCTCCAGATGACACCATTTGAACTCCTGATTATAAAAAAAGAGACAAGTTGTTCAGCTAGAAACAGAGGAATATTTTAAGTCAGAGGGAATTTTAAAAGCATTACTGTATGTTTACACCCTAAACTAATAGAAAGCTCGTCAAGGGTAATATTTTACAGAATAAGTAACAATATTACTTCCTAAAACAGTAACTACAGTTTCCAATTTGCTCTAATTAAACATGCAAGTGGACCCACAGACGAACAAGACGAGAAGATTCAGTTTGTCCACCGTGACTTACTATCAGATACAAAGACATCAGAAAAGTTTACACTATCTGAGTTAAATGAGTTACTGCAAGAAGTAACTTCAATATCACTTATTGAGGGAAGGTGTTATATTACTGCAACACTGTGGGAAGTAAACTTTAAATTAATACTATACTCTCTAACCAATAAAGTCACTGTTGCATTTGCATCAATAACCTATAATCTTTAATAGCTAAAGTCTTGGTTGAGGAATAAATAAGTAATTTTTACCCGTATTTTAATTTATGTGCCAATGTTTAAAACTACTGTACATGAAACTGTTTTCCTTTCATTTATCAAATCCCCCAAACCTTTTGAGGGCAGCAGCTACGTGGAGCCTCCGAAGAATTATCATTTTTAACGTATCATTGCATGTGTGCAGTTCTGCCCAATTTAATCAATCAATTTATATAACAGCACCTTTTAAATAGGTGAATGCGATTCAGAGTGCAAAGTTCAAAGTTGATGAAAAGGTAACAAGAAAAGGCAAAAGATAAAAATGTACTATATTTAAAATATTTAAATGAAATGAGATCAATAGGACATGAGACTAGAGGACAGTGAGACCAATGCACACAAATAAAACATTAAAGATAAAAAAAATTAATTAAAAACAACAAATTCAATTTCAATACAAATATTAAAAAAACGAAACAATAACGAATAAAATATAAGTAAGTGCAATAAATGAATCTCAAGCACTGAGACATTGTGTTGTTCTGAGATCATCACACTGTTCCAGCGGCTCCGAGCGTAAACGCTGAGGATCTGAGAGCACGAACCATCTACCTCCACCCACTAACTTTCATGCTCAGTGGCAGCGGTGGACGGTTAGATGTTGCCATCATCCCGTAATCCGAACACTTGTGCTGACCTGTGACCTTTCGTCCAGAGCCCCCCTTCGTGATGCAGAGTCAGACTGTGAGGCTGCAGGGAAGAGTTGACCGTAAACGGCAACAGCGCTTCTGGTGTCGTTTCAGAGAAAACGCTCATGAATTATGCGCGCACACACCCACGCCCACACACTTTCTCACAAAAAACACATACGAGCACAAGGAATCACACATGCAATTGGAAATACAAATTTGTACATGCACATGTGTGCGCACACACACACACACACAAACAAACACACCAAGAATTAGACACAAACAAACGCACATTAAACCTTCATCTTCTTTCATGTCTCCATTTACTGCTTAATCATTTGTCTCTCGGGAGTGTGTCAGTTTCCCCTGAGATGTTTAGTCTCTATCATATTGAAACCTCAAACAAAACAAACCCTTCAACACCCACACACCCACACACACACTCACACACATACACAAACACACTCTCCATCCACTCCAAACTGCGTTCCAGGGTGACGCCACTGAAGACGTTTTTCAGAAACCGAGCGGTGTCCCCAGCTGCTGTTTTACTGTAACCACTGCACAGCACATCAGCAGATGCATCAGAGGAGGGTCACTGGCGAGGACCAGTGACTCAGGCTCCTCAGCCCACTACCATCGTCTTCACCCAACTTCCCCGAAATTCCCGTTTCTTTCCCAAAACTTAAGTAGTAACAGCCTTTTTTGGTGCAGGTCAAGAGTGGCCACAGCTTTTGATTGACGTGGACCAAAAGCTTTTAAAGTTGCACAATCGAGCGTGTCATCACATTGACTGCAGTATCTCATGGACACTGCTATAAACAAATGAGAGCATGATGGAGACTATTGGGAGCCAAATGTTTCTTCTAATGAAGACCACATTCCCCCGTAAATCCTGCTGATGCCCGTCACCGAGAACAGTGCTGCTTCCTCTTTCTCCTCACGGAGCAGAAGGAAGATGTTGGACATGAAATCTTTGGATTTTGCCTCCTTCCACAAGCTGCTGTCATTACAAACCTTTCATCTGTAGCCATTTGTTGATCTGGTTTCTCATTAGTGGATTGAAGACCTAGGATTAAACCATAGACCCCGTAGCTAGTGGACAGCCCACTCTGCCCTCTGAGCCACAGCTGTATCAACATGTTTAATTACTACAGTGGAGCAATGTTGCAAATGGAGATTCACTTACTCTAAATTTGGCTCTGAGCTGATTCTCCAGAGGATGAATCAAAATGACATCGACACGTGAATAGATAAAGGAGAACGTTGCTCATCTCCCAAACAAGAATTATAGTATTTTACTCCCATTTAATGTGCTTCAGTCTACTGCAGCCTGGATTAGCTTGTTCGTCTGCCACTCGTGATATGATTCTTCATGCACGTTGTGTTTTTAGGGCGTCTTGCTCTCTACAGCTTTAGTTTATGGTGTAAATGTACATTGTACAAATGTACTCAGACGTTTTTCATCATTAGAAGTTCAGATAATATCATCTGAGGACCATGATGACAAACTCCACAGTGTGAGATGACACATAATCTCAACTGAAGGTTCCTCCTCATCAAAAACGTAAGTTCAGAATCAGCGAGGGTTTTTTTTTAAGGAGGTCCACAGCACAGAGGGGTTGGAGGCTGATAAGCACGAGAAGAGAATTTATTGTTGCTTTGGTGTCCAATTATTTTAAATAGGAAGAGTTGTTATTGTTTAAAATGTAGCTTGAAATGAATAATTATTTCTTTAATTGTAATTAAACTGATTTGTCAAACACACAAAACTGTAATAATTCTGAAACAGGAGCTCAACCACCAGCACAAGTTCTCGTGTTTTCCTGACACGGATTGCAGCACTTTCAGCGCGCTGCTCTGAGCGGTTTTTATTTTTTCCAATTTCACAATGAGCTCGTCTCAATGTGCGGAAAATTATTCTGAGCACAATAAGGCAACATGATGCCAACCATTGCTGTGGCACTAACGACTGAGTCAGCCGCCCGCACAGGCAGATCACACTGATGCATCCTGGAGGATAATAAGCAGGAATCCATGTCGGGGTATCGTAAGACTAAAAATAAAGTGGATGTATGACTGATTAATACACACATGGGGATATGATGTTCAGAGATTTGATTTGTGGCATTAGGCATGAAACATGAAAGCATTAACCACCTAGAGTGACATAGCTTGAGTTCGGTCATAAAGGGTGTGTGTGTGTGTGTGTGTGTGTGTGTGTGAGATGAACTATATATAACAGGAAGTGAGCCTACGTATATTAGTTCATAAGCTGCTCTAACATGTGGCTCATGAACCCACCACATAACACACACCCCTGCCATTTTTCAACATACACACTGCATGTACATGTCACACACACCATGTGCATACACACACACACACACACACACACACACACACACACACACACACACACACGGTTGTCATCGAGGTTCAGAGATGACAATGCAAACAATTAAAGGAAACTCGACAGTCGTCCTGTCTGGTAGATAGTTACCCAGCTCTCAGTTTTAGGCAACAATTGTAAGGAGACAAATAATGAAAATGGTCGAGGGTTTTAAATTGTGCTCGAAATCATTTACTCAGCCGCCAAAGTCAAGTAATATATGCCGTCTTCACAGATATCTAAAGGACAGACTCATTCCAAACACGCTTATGGTTTCCCAACGTGATTTTACTAAGACAAAGAAATGGAAATGGAACTAAAATGGACCGGATCAGGATCAGAGATCAGAGATCAGAGACCCCTTTATCTGTTTAGCTGCAACTTTTCATTTACCGAGGAAAATCAACGTCAGGGACTCGTGCAGCCCTAGTTTCCTTTAGGATAGAAGCTGTTTACTTAAAGCTCTGGATGACTCATGTTACATCATGAAAACAAAGAAAAGGATGACAGAGAGAGAAGCATAAGCTCAGATAAATTCAGGTCCCCCCCCAAAAAAACCAGGCACATATGGAGCTTGGTTCATCTTCTCTTCATCTTCCAACCGCAGCAGCCGGCGTCTCTTCCTGCACACCATCCACGTGTTGCTGCTGGTCGCCATGTCTGCGCCGTGCTGACCCAGTCACAGGGTTTTATATGGTTACTGGAACACATGTGGGGGGGTGAAGTCATAACATACTTGTCAGCCCCCAAATCCTCATCTTTGTGGTTATTGGTAACGTGCTGCTGCTGCTGAAAATGAACACAAACGGTGGCATTGATTTCCCTTTTTTGCAGCACAAACTTGCGTGCAGATGTGTGGAGGGTGGAGCCAGGTCGTCGGGGAGATTCAGCTCACCTGCTCGGACACGGCTCGGCCAGCTGCCAGCGTTTCTCTGGCTTTTTGTTGTTGGTGGTTTTTGCTTCACCGTAAATCAGCCTCAGAACCTTTTCACTGCCAAACACTGATGTCCCCAATCCTCATCTTCACTTTACTTTGTTGTGTATTCTCTCTTTCTATTTAGGCCAAAATAAACCTCTTTTAAGTTCTCTGCTTTCTTTTTCCCCCCTTAAGTGAGTTGTGACTTTATTTTCACCAAAATCCTTCCAGGAAACATGACTTTCCTAATGATGAGTGAAACCAAATGTCTGCACACAGCTTGCACAATTTTAACTGTCTGCATTTAGGCCAACGTAGAAAACACGACCTATTCTTATCTAAAAGGACTAAAAACTTTGCATGTTTCTAAACAAAGAGTGCAAAATTCTAATATTCCTTGTTAGGACCCGTCGTGCTTCCTGTCACTGCAGCACATGTTCCCAGAAATCATAATTATAGTGTTTAGGTTGTTTTCAAGGAAGTGTGTTACCATCATAAACTGTGTATTTTGTATGCGAACATCGCAGAGAAAAGAGCACATCCCATATTTTGGAAGGTCCAATCACAACTTTACCAGGCTGCAGCAAACGTTATTTATACAGCACCAATACAAAGTCACTTGTGACTGGAGAATGAAGGAAATTAGCCGCAGAAAATCCTGAAAAAGAGACTCTGAGGATGCTGCATTCATCCTGAACAAACCCCAAAGTTCTCGCTTTTGCTTTAGCGCCCTCATCAGAAAGATTCCTCAAAGTGAGACACAAACACATCTCAGCTGAAGCTGTCGTGCCCTAAAACATGAGCCAGACTTTTAGCTTCACCATCCAGTAAGAGTTGTACATACGTCAGGAGCACAGGAGAAAGTTGGGTGACGCACACACACCGTCAGTCAGTGTGGGGAGGAGGTCGGCCTCGGCTGGATCAGAGACACCGTTTGTTTCCCATTGCAAACTGATATTTAGTGTTTTTGAATTGCGCCCGCGACACCAAAGGTCGTCTGACCTTATTTGAACCCAAACCGCCATCTTCTGCTTCACCTTCGCCATGTGTTTGCTATAATCCTGACTACAAACGCCAGCAGCAAAGTCAGCGTGTTTATTATGATGATGATGGAGGTCTGCTGCTGCAGAAGTGCAGCGTCAGGAGATGTTACAGCCTGTCGGAGGACAGAGGAAATCAGTCCATAAAGCTGTGAATGAGCATTTCACTGTGCTGAGTACAACTTTGTCAGAGCGTTTCAAATCTGTTTTTATGTGTCTGTGACCTCGACTCAGTGTAAAGTTGATGTGGACACACTTGGACATTTAATGACAGCTAATAACAGCAGCCAGTCGGCAACACACACACACAAGTCACAAACCTGTCCTGACCCCAGGGCTACGGGCGGAAAGGGACTCACACTGCTTATTAATAATAGTGTGTGTGTGTGTGTGTTTGCGCTGAGAGAGAGAAAGATCAAAGCTCACCAGTCTCCATCATCCACATCCTCCTGTCTCTGTCTCTGGCTCTGTCCGTCTCTCTCTCTCTCTCTCTCTCTCTCTCTCTCTCTTCGGCACCTGTCTATTACAGAGCGGCTGGGGTAATAACAGGTTTGTTCCTCAGAGTGTGTGTGTGTGTGTGTGTGAGAGAGAGAGAATGACTGAGAACAAGCAAACATCTCCAGGAAGAACAGAGATCATTTCTGTTTTGCTCTTTAGACCAACCTGAACCTGTGTGTGTGTGTGTGTTGTCAGGTTCATGTTGACGGTTACAAACAACGGTTTGAAAGGCTTGATATTGATGTTTGTGTGTAGCCTTTAGACTGTGTGCTTCACACTTTGTTTCCTTTATAAAAATAAATAAAAATAGTTTCTTTCAAACCCCATAAATACAGTGAATGATGTCACTGTGAACCAGTTCCTGTTTTTAACAATAGGAGAAATTTGTCACCAGCTCGTGTCACTTACAGCATCATCAGACACTGGAATCAGAGGTCACAGCCCACAGTGTATTAGTACACCGTCCTAATGTCCACACTGGCCTTTGAGACGTCGTTCTGAAACGTGCTTAGTGATGCTGGCCCTGTGCCAAATCATATTAAGACTTATCTGAGCGTTTCAGTCTTTCAAATTAGTCACAACAAATGGATATTGTTCGAAGCTGCAGCCTCTGTGTTGCTATGCTTCTACTGTAAGTCCCTGCGCAGATAAAGGTCCCTGTGTGTTTTCCTGCACAGAGTCTGACTTAATGTGGTGAAAAGTTTAAATTTGAATTCATTTTTACACAGAACAGACACGGTGAAACGATCACTTTGTTTTCTGCGGTTTCCTTAAGCCGTCGACCAAAACGTTCGATGCACCTTTTGCTTTTATCAAGACTCCATGTTCAACGTCTATTAGAAAGAATGAAAGTAAAAAGAGGGGAAGTTTTACCAGCAGCATATTAATATCCACAGTTTTAAAATAGCTTTTTCACACGTTGGTGCAAGGGTCAGGTGTCCACATAACTTGGGTCACATGGTGTATGGGAGCTGCAGGGTGCTTTACGTGATTCGAGGGGAACTTTGGTTTAGGGGTTTTAGGCAGAAGAAGATCAAAATAAAATTAGCGGCACTTTCTTGGCACAAAAGAAGGAGGGTGGGACAGCGCGCGTGTGTGTGTGTGTGTGTGTGTGTGTGTGTGTGTGTGTGTAAGAGAAGATGACTGGAAACGAGAAAACACCTCCAGGAACAATGCAAAATACAGTATTTCTGTTGGACAAACCTGATTCACTCAGTGTGTGTGTGTGTGTGTGTGTGTGTGTGTGTGAGCTAATCTGTGCCTATTTTGAAGAGTTACAAACTTCAAAGGCAAAGGAGTCTTGTTAAACGTGGACGTCCATCGCGCCATGCTCCGAGAAAGAACCACAGAGGGGAGGGTGTGTGTGTGTTTGTGTGTGTGTGTGTGTGTGTGTGTCACGCTGCCAGGAATAGAGTGACAAAAGATACACACACGCGAGCTTTTGGTTTACTGGTTTGCTGGTTGTTTACTGGATCTGCTGGAGGAAACTGGACTTTTTCATCAATCAGCTGTTAAAATGTTCAGTCCCCAAAGTTTTTTGCATTAGAATTCACATTTTAGACACACACACACACACACACACACTTTAGTTGCTCTTATCTGAAATAAAGTGAATCAAACTTTCACTTTGTCCCAGATGTCACAAATTTACACTTGACTTAATCAGTGCTTCCTGGTTTCTCCATATTTCCATAAAATATGGTTAAATGCACAGATTCTGTCAAAATGATTATTTCCAGAGAGACTTTTAAGACAATTGAACGAAGGGAAAACTCATGCAAATGCACTTTATTGTGATAAATTGTTATTTATAAGCTACTGAGGAGCTCAACCACAGCAAAAAGTGTGGTGTTTACTGCTCACACAGGAAGGGGAAACTGGACTGTCTCCAAATGAGTAATAAACTCATTATCCCCAGTTGCCATTAAACATAACTCAGAACATGCTGATGGGCTTTCAGAGATAAAGAGGAAACTAAGCAAACCACCATCATCAACTCTCAGCGAATTGTAGGAATTCAAGCAGCAGTTAAGTGAATGTTGCTCTGCACTAGTGGACGTTTGAGGCCTTTGAGTTGTTCTTGGCTTTTCAACAGGAGTCAGTATCTGCAATTATTAAAACAGGACCAAAGCCACAAAGCAAATCGAAGGGTTTAACACAACCACTGGCCAAAGACAACCTGTTTATCAGATTGTGTCATCTTTATTCTTGACATCTTAAGAGATGTGATTAGGGGAAATGTGTCAGTCCTGATTCACTGGATTCAGAGGTGTGTGTGTTCCTGCTTGTGTGTTGCAGCTGTAGAGTTTTTTTTAAAAGACTTATTAAGGGCAAAGCAGCATTTCTACATGTGGATGTCAACGCGACATTTGCTCCAAATTCATCTTATTTTCTTCTTGGTTTTTTCATCAAGCGGCGCACAGTTTGTCATCCTTGTCCCAGTCTGTGTTGTGTTATGTGTGCAGCTTCAGACACGCACACACACACACACACACACTCTTATGACTTCCTCTTCATCACTAATCACTTTCATCTGTTGATCTTCTTGATCTTTGCTCTGCTGTCTGATACACATCAGTGTGCTACGGCCCCCCGAGACACTTTAAAAGCAGAAGAAGAGGTGTGCGTGTGTGTGTGTGTGTGTGTGTGTGTGAGAGAAAGACTGTGGTTTCGCAGAAGCAGGAAGGACAGTAGGGGACTGAGTAGGGCTGCAGAACATTGTGGTCTGTGCTGATGGTAAAAGTGTGGGTGTGTGAGTGTCAGAGGTTCTTTCTCTGACACTCACACACACTCACACACACGCACACGGTTTCACGGAATCCGTAGGAAATCAGTTGACTGGTACGATTTTGGCCTTTACTGTTAATTTATTGATTGAGTCTTCCAAAGATGTTCAATAACCATTTTTGTCACCAATTGCCGGAAAACTCGAAGGCCGTCTGCATGTACTTTGTCTTTGAGCGTTCAAGGCCTAAAAGTCAAACCACAGCAGTTTCCTGAGCAGGCTCACTGATGTCTGCCTGACACTGAGCCCCAGTGTTTGTCTCACAGCAGCTTCCAGTGTGGCAACGTCCATCGTTTAGCTTTTATTCCTCTGGTTCAGTACACTGCCCTCAAACTTTACATCAAGTCAGAAAACAAACCAAAACAAATGTCAAGTCTTATCTTTAAGTGTCTTCATTTATTGAATCGCATGGATAGTTGCTCATACAGAGCTTAAAACAAATATGCATCGGTCTGAAGTCATGAGTAAATGATCCTTCAGCTGTCGTCATGTTTTGATCCCAAATTGCTAAACCTTGATTGAACCTTGAACAGAAACATTCAGACATCAACAGTTTTTCCAGTTGCCCTCTACAAACTGTGAGCAAACCAAAGGGACAAACACATGGATGGATGTGCATCACTTTGTGTCCTGTAACTGAGCTCGTTCAAAAGGAAATCAACAGTAGCCTGTGCTCAGCTGTACGCGCACACACACACACACACACACACACACACACACACACAGAAGTGACACATGGTCACCGTCAAACTCAAGTTTAGAGGAGCAGGTTTGGAAAGTTCAAACCCAGGCTAAGCAGGACAAACCAGGCTGGGAACTGCTGATGTACCAAATGTGTTCTGACTAAAACAAGAGGCTACTAGTGAACTTTTACTCTTTGATTCATCCAGAGGGGAAAATAAGAGTTGGGAACGAAACCCTGCTAACAATTTACTTTCAGCTCATTCCATCCGAACACCTCACTCCCAACTCCCCCCCCTCTGTATGTCTCTGTCTCTCCTCACTATGTTGCACAGTATGGGGGGCAGACAGCGGCTCGGGAAATCCCATAAAAATGTGTGTGTGTCAGCAAGATGACAGAGTCAGACAGTCTCACACACACAAACAAACACATACTGTACCCCACGCCGAGTCCCGGGTCTTGACTCAACACCATAAACCCACTGTCCCATCATACTTGGAGGCAGCTTCAGCGATGAGGAATCCTGATGTGATGACATGATGATGTGACATCATTCACACAACACACGCTATAAATTAGCAGACTGGCAGCGTGTGTGTGTGTGTGTGTGTGTGTATGACAGAGAGAAAAAAAGGGGCACAGTTCCAGTATATTTTTGGTTTCCGTGCACATAAACACACCTGTGGAGGGTTTCACATGATGTCTGTAATTATGTACACACTCACTGTACAGTTCATTTCTTGCTCATGTAAAGACACACACACACACACACACACACAGTGACAGAGGAGCCTGAGGCCTGTCTGACAGGACAGTTTAGCAGTCTCATTAGCAGCGGGTGGAATGCCAACGGATAATTAACCAGGAGAGATGAAGAAAGAGGAGGAGGAGAGCGTCAGCAGTAAAACACATAACAGAGATGTTTCTTTATGAGCTGGATAAAGCGAGAAGACGGTAAAACACCAGAGCGGAGAAAAGCAAACTTCAAACCCCAAAAAGACACTTTCACTAACCTGCAACGTCATTCAAAATAATGATCAGGTGATTCATTTATATTTTTATATTAACTATATTTCCAACAATGCAGCAACTCTGAGCCTCAAGGCACTGGTTGATCCTGACCTTAGGATTCCTCCGACAGAGCTTGAGTCCATTTCCATCCATCCTTTGTTGCACTTGCAGCTCCTCAAACGGAAACACTCCTTCTCGTAGCACTTTGCTGCAACGTTTTCTCCTCGACTTAAGACTTTTGCTGCCTTGTAAGTTCCTCCCTTGGAAGTCACTTTGGATAAAAGCGTCAGATGCCGAAGGACTAAATGTAAATGCTCTTTTAGAAGGAAGAATCAGCATCTACGAAATCCCTCTGAAGATGCACGAGAAAATCCTCTGGTTGTTGCTCTGCAACGTGGGAGTTTAAAAGTTAAATAACTAAATAACTTTGCAGCTTTTTAGAATTGTGTTAGTTGGAGGTTGGTCCGTCAGTGCAAAACAGGCTAATGAAACATGATGTTACTAGTTTCAGTGACTTCAATTTGATTTTCATTTTCAGGTTTCTAGAAAACACAGGTGATGGAAGTCAAGCTGACGACATTATGGGCAACCTTCTTATACCAAACAGGACTTGGCGGTTTTGGCTACAAGTGCAAAAATTCTGATTGAAATAAAAAGAACATAACAAAAGTAGTAGTGCTGCTGTTGCATTTAATTACCAGATCCTCTGGCAAATATTGAACTCAATCCACTTTTATTAGAAGACATTCTGGATAACACGGTCAGGTGTTTTAATGTTATTTTATTTCAGTATGAACAGATGTAAGAAAATGAAAACAAGACAAGATGCTGATCTGTGACTGATTAACCGTCGTCTTAACATTCAGCAAAGCAGAGTGATGCAATCTGTGCAGCCATCAGCCTCAGTTCTCTTTCAAAGTCATTTCTGCTTTCACTAGTTTGGTCTCTGTCCAGAAAGTGTGACATACACAGCATATGGAGGTCAAACAGCCTGCAGACGTAATGCTAATCTAACCTGCTGTCTCATTACTGAAGTCGAGTTCTTAAAATGAAACAAATCCAGATGCTGGTTTAAGTTTGGCAGCAGGCGAGCAGAGTGGAGCCAAATCTGACAAAAGCAGACAGCGAAACAGCTCAGGAGCGGAATCAACACCTGCTATTGAAAATGTGGGAACTCCCCCCACCCCCCCCACCCACTACATACTTTGCCTCATAAGTAGCTACATGACTCTGAACAGGTACCCTTTGTGAATTGGTAAAGCAAGATAAGAACAAGCAATGCTCTGTTTTCAGACATTTTTAATTTATCAATTTGGTTTTTTTTACCCACAGAAGAATTTGTAACCATGGAAACATTAATCAAGTCTGTTCTTAACCGTTTTTAAATTAAGAGCAAAGCGATATGGAAGTGGGATTTCTCAAAGTCAAAGGTGAAAAATTAGGGTGAACAATGAGTTTTATACGGTGGTCGAGCTAAAGCTGCACCAACTGATGACACTGAAAAATAAAATGTCTAACTCAAAGACTGGCACCAGATGCTCAGTGTAAACCAGCTCCTATTTGTGCTGGGGACAGAAATTGAACGGTCTTGCACATGCTCGTTTGCTAAATGAAGCCAAGGCGATGCACCCGACAGGAAATCCTTGGTGAAAGTCAGTGTTTGGAGTTGTCAGTGGTCATTAAGTTACATGGATCCAGGGCCAGTGAGGATAATGTTGAATAAAAACGCGTCAACGTGGCAACTAAGGCAACTTCAGCAGGACTTGAAACACCACTTCCGAATCCTGAAACGAGTTTGTCTCCTCGTCGGGGAGAAAAATGTGTGCAAGGGTGGAAAATATGTTCACAGGAAGAGGCGAAGATGCAAGAAAGCAGTAGAAAATTCGATTCCTTGTTTAGTCAACCACCTCTAGCAGTAGCAATGTCTTCTCTTTAGAGAGCAATAAACAAGGTGTCTGAGTGGAAAAAGAGGAGTAGTAGTCATGGAAGTAGGAGTAGGAGGTTTGCTCAATACCTCCCTCACATCCTTAGTTCATGTTCATGTCAAGACGATTCTGATCTTGTTCTCATTAAAGCGTCTGGTAGCCCAGAGTTTCCACCGTGAAACATTTCCCGGAATATCCAGCCAGCTGGCCGATGGGTCAACTGGTCGGTCGTCACGGCGGCTGTGATGGTGGGGTAGACCCGGCCTCAGTCGGTGGGGGCGGGGATGATGCAGATGTGCAGGAAGTTGTCAGGGTGACTGAGGTGTTCGCTTAGCCACTGCAGCGGAGTCTCCAGCAGGGGCTCGATGCCGTGGACCACCACCTGGTAACGCTTCTGCTCACCTGGAGGGAGAGAAAATCAGTTAAAAACCGATAAAACCTCACTGTACTGCCTCGAATTGAAACCCTGCTGCATGTCACTGTTCATTTTGTTGTAAATGTTTCTCTATTATTGTGAAGCCGGGCGGCTGTAACTCAGTGGGTAAGGCACTCGGCCACAGATCGACTCCTGGTTCCTCTTGGCTCTTTAGCAGGATGCCCGGCCCTATTTTGCTCTTGGGGTCAGGTAAGCACCCTGCATGGCAGCTGCCTTCATTTGTGTTTGTGTGTGTGTGTAAAACGCTTTTAAAAATACTTCATAAACCTTCAGACCTTTTTAAACACATATGAAAAGCATTTAAAAAAGCAAAAAGAAAAGATCCAAGAAACAAATAATAAAAGGATGGCTGTCAAAAGACAGAGGAAAAAAGAATAGAAGCAAACACAAAAAGGCAGAAATGAGGCAATATGGAAAAGAGAGAAAGAAAATAGTGAAGAGGGGAAGAGAGATGCAGATAAAATGAGGTTAAAGAGAACAAGAACACGCTAAATTTAGACTAATGGCTGCTAGAAAGCAGAAGAAGCAATGAGTAAAAAAAACACTTCAGAGCGAAAGAGAGAAAAGACAGGAATGAGGAAAGGTGAGAACATCTAAACCGGTGGACAGGAAGGAAAAGGAGAGAGAGAAAAAAAGAGTCTGTTAGAAAGACAGAGAGAGAGAGAGAGAAGATAAAGGCAAAAAGATGGTAACCTGAGGTGAGAAAGACCACATCACAGACTATAGTAATACCACTGGTGTGGCGGGTGAGAGAGACAGAGAGAAAGTACAATTGTAAAAGTGAGTGTGTTCAGTTATGAAGTAAAGTGACAGTTGAATGTGTTTGTCGTTGACAGGATTCGAATTTTAAACTTTCACTCTGACAGTTTGTAGTTTCATACTGTGTGTGGGAGACTCTCTGGCCTCTCACGACTGACCCCACCCATCACTGAAAGGCCACAACCGCAAATCGGCCGTTACGAGCGGCGTCTTCCTCGTCCTTCTCCACCTCCCGGGGTGGCGTGATTTGCAAAGACAAGATTTCTGATGAGATTAAGTGACAGTTGCAGAGGCTGAGAGCTGCAGGTCTTCCGTCTGCGACACTTAAATACACGAAGATCATTGGAACTGCTCAGCCTGTCAGATACAATTGTCAAGTCTGAGGACATTTGGTACAGATCAGTCAGAGTCAAACCAAAGACAGCACCGAGCTGCCCTATGACAGACGCTTTAAAGCTTGAATTTAGCAACGAGCACTGCCTACACACGATATGCTTCTATTTGAATCAATGCAGCCTCAACACTTCACTTTTTGTGTGTTTACATGCACGTACCCAGTGATTGTGTCATTTTGACAACAGCAGGTCCCTGAACGCCTCCTGCACAGACACAGGGAGCTTCAGGGCTGAGGCTTTGGCTCACACTGCGCCATCTTTAGGACTGCACGTGTTTTACCACCCGTCCAACACGTGACCTCCTTTTTCCACTATTACTAACTAATGAATAATGTGTTAAATCAAAAAAAAAAAAAAAAAAAAAAAAAGAGAATTAGAAGGAAAAAAACTGGACAAAAATTATATATATATGCCACAGAAACAACAAGCTACAAAATATTTAATTTTCAAATTTAAATTTGCTAATAAAAAGGCTTTTTGTATGTGGATTTTTACAGATTGACACATCTTAGGAGCGTTAAGGAGGCTTCATTGTTTGACTGAGCTGAATTATTGCTATATTGTCTTTTCTTCATTAGAACAGATGGTTGGTGTAAAGGTGTTGATATTCCCACCGTACTTATGAAAAATAAAGCATGTCGTAGTCAAATTGACACAATGACAAGCTCTCTAACAGTTCAGGTCATCAACAGTTCAGGACTTGAAAACAGGAATAACACACCCTCCAAGCACAAACTTGCCAGTACTGAACTTACAGTGCAGTTCAGTACAGATGTTAATTCCTACTTACTGTAAATATTTGCAGTAAGTAGGAAGTAAGAGTAATCAGAGTATTTACTTATTGTAGTTTAAATTCAGCAAAATAAATACCATTTATAGTGGCAATTTAAATTAGTTTGTATTACTCACATTAACTTAAATGTAATATTAGTTTAAATTAAACACGATAAATAAATGCAATACATTTAAAAAGTCTTGAAATGAACAATAAATTATATGTAATAAAAATGAGCCTGTAGATCAGGTGCTTTAACTTCTAATTCATATCAGCTTGTTTACACAAAAAAGTTTAACACATTTAACTTTGGTTTGGCTAGAAACCATAATTTAGGACATGCTCACCTATTAAAAGACAAACAAGAATTTAAATCTCACTTCCAGACTTTTTGCTTTTTGTTTTAGACAAATATTTTTGTGGTTTTGCAGTGAATGGGGCTGGAAGATGGCTGCGTTTTTAGAATGTACATTAACATGAAGGCAGTGAATGCAGCTGTTTTCAGGTTAGTTGGTCTTAAAGACAGAAAGTACGCTGGAGGATTGTAAATCATAAGTTCCGTTTTTAAAAATTATTTTAAAATGTTTTAACAACTTTTAAAAAGCCCAACAGCTAATTTGAACAACTCGCGTACACAACCAGGTCTTTCTCTGTACGTGCATGAGAGCGAGGCAGTGATGGCCTCTTTCCTGTACATCACTCTTGACCTCATGCACGCCCACACACACATTCACAGGTTGTCCTCTGCTCACGCACAGGTCACGTGACATTTTAGCTCCACGTAATATCAGGAGGATGGTTGAGGCCGACCGTTAACTGACGGTCTGACAAACAGCTCCACCCTACACCTGCTGACTGGCTGGCAAAAAGCAACATGCAAGAAGCTGATGTCAGGAAGACATGTGCTCAGCAAAGGCCTTCTGAAAAATACAGCTGTGCACAAGAGGTGGGTGTGAGAGGTGCAGACTGGGCTGCCTCTGCTGGTGGCAGCTGGAATTTGAAAATTAATACTTTTAAATTGTATAGTGTAGTATTTATAGGTGGTACCTATAAAATAATATACATCACCTGAACTAGGTATCAAGGCCATAACAATTTATTAGACAATAAGAGCTGGAATAACCTCAAATAAGCAATATTTGAATTTACTGAGTTGATATTTGAATTTACTGGGGCAGCTCACAGAAAACCAAAAGGTGAAGTATGGAATTGCAAACTGTAGGGTGATTAAAACAGAAACCCCTTTTATTTTACCACCTAATTTAACATTTAGTGCCTGGAGGATGTTGAGGCGTAAGCAGAAGTCAAAGAGCGGACGGACTGTCTTCAAATGAAACACCTTAGCTAAAGCAGGTCACCAGAGCAAGGTGAAAGTCATGGAGTTTAAAGAAGGAGAGAACTTCTCTGGCAAGTGAAGTTGAATTTAAAACATCAGAAATGTGAGCAAATGTACATGCAGTAATAGATATTTTTAATTAGTTATTTAACTCGATTGTTGGTGTATTCAGAAAAATCTAAAACTGTTCAAAGACTTTGAGGAGTTAAGGTGGAGGCTTGTTTGCATTGTTGGCTTACGGCAGTAAAACCACTGAGCCACAAGCTTGAAAAAGGAAACCAGCCTAAATTTGAGCCCAGTCACTGTACTCGTACAGTTTCCTGTTGAATGAAGGGAATCAGGTGGTTTTTTTTGCTGTGTTTTGCAGCTTAACAACGATAGCTGAAGGTTAAGCCTGTTCAGAGTTGGAACTGAAGAATGCACATTGAGGTGTGTGATCGATTATTGTTTAGACGGCATTACTGGAAAGTTGAGCAGCTGGTGGAAGAGTATGAGCATCACTGTATGTGTATTTTGAAAGAAGGAAATGAGAACTGAATGAATGAGTAAAGCATGAAATGGAACGACATAAGCAATAAATGTGCAATGATTGCTAAAAAGTCAAGACATTTATTTTATGGTTTTTATACTGTAAACAAAGTTTGGATAATAGCTGTCAAGATACCCAGAGGGAAGCAACTGAGCCAATATGCATTTGTGTATCATTTTTTATTTGTTAGCCTCTATTTATTTCAGTGCCTTTAATATATTCCATCCACTTTTCTCAAAGTCTACGTGATAATAAAACACCACAAACAGCTTACATACTTTCTCATTGTCTGTTTTTGTCATTTTTTGCCTCCCCGCTCTCGCTGTATGGCAATACATTTTCTTTATTACTTTACGAGACACAATGCTGCACGCTGTGATTGACAGCATCTTATTTTCTATAAGATCACTCGGAATTCTTTCCACCAGACCTGCTTGTTTTCTCTGGATTGTGCTCAACATTGTTCTCTGGCAGCAGGAAAATACTCTAATGGACTAAAGTATAAAAACCAGGTTTTTGTAAACTGACATTCTTCTAAAAATAATCTGCGAAAACGTCAGAGAAGCTAAGAATAATGAGCCCTAATCAGTCATTTCATTTGTATTTGTGCAGGTGATCACTCCAAGTATATTTTCTAATATTTTATGTTTCCGAGAGCTTAAAACAGTAACAGATGATGAATTTAAATCCTGACCATCCTTAGCTCGGTTGAGAAGCACAGAAAGTAAAAGGTGTGATCCTCCCCACATGACAGCAATACTGAGAACACACTTTCTCTAGTGTTTCATGCCCATCTATAACCTTTAGCTCCTGTCTTGCCTGGCAACAGACAGATGTGGAGTGGAGTGAAGTAGGCGTGTTGTCTCATTATGAGAAATGGGGGAATTCACAGTGGTCCACGCCCCCAAACGACACACACACCTACCTCAAATATATATTTCTGTAGATCGTTTCATAATTCACCTGCATCTAAATCAGTCTCAGGCTCATGCCCACCCACACTTACAACTCAGACGCATGCGGGGAGGATGACATAAGGTCAGCTTGGGTGATAGTTCTGCACAATTTATTGCATTTTCATCGTCATCATCAGTGTGAATTCCTGCAATAAACACACCGTTAACAGCCAGAACATGAACACAGCTGAGATTTGTTGTCCCCCATGAAACCATGGCAAATAAAAGGTATTTGTGTGTTGCCATAGAAGGGAATAAACCTGCTCTCATCATTTCCAGTAATGTTATGAGTGAACTTTCAAACTTTCTGTGCAATCACACTGTTTTGTACACGATATTATGGCCGGCATCTGACAAAAAAAAACCAAAACAAACCCTGCCATTAAACTGATTTGTTAGCGAGTACATGTGTGGTCTATTTAATTCCATTCCAACATCACAGGGGGGAATGAAAAGACAAGAGAAATGCATTAAAAACACAGTGAACTCTGGGGACCTTTGAATGTTTTCAATAAATCTTTGATTTCAGAGTGCAAACAGCATTTTAAACTAACAACCGATGTTCAAGAATTGCAGTGTTGTACTCTCTCACCAAAGTTTAGTTTACTTGTCATGAGTGTTACTACTGACCCTTGGAGAGAGAGTTGTGTTTGGAGGCCTGATGTAATGCAAAGTTTACCATGAAGTTCACCTGAAACATTTTAAAGACATGGACATTAGTTTGGAGTAAAAGTGTGAACAACTGAGAAAATGCAGAGAAAATGATCATCCCATTGTTTTGAAGCTTGATCAAAAAGTCTGAATTTCTCAACTGACTGCTGCTACAATTTAAGTAACTTTGAATCAGGAAGTGCAATACTAATCGCTACAGTTACTTTATGTACAAGTGACTGCCGCTTCATCGGAAATTGACATGCAAAACTGTAAACTGAAAAGAGCTTATGTCATGGTTAACTAGACAAATTTCTACTCTGTTATTTGAACCATGAAGCAACACTTTAATCCAATCAAATATTCTTGTTCTCCACAGGCAACACATTTTCTCTTACGGTTTCTAAACCTGGAATAAACCTGTTCATTTTGCAGAAATCTATTTCAATGAATAAGTCTTCTTCAGACAAAGATCAAAAGTGCAGTAATTCTGCAGTTCCTGTTTTACACACTGGTGACGCATCAGACAAAAAACAAAAAAAACAAAACAAAAATGAGCTACACCCTACATTTGTTTGACGGTGCCTGAAAGCCTGAAAGCCACACTTCCAGGTCTGGTTCGGAACCAGTGTCTACTTTAGAACACGTTCCATTTCAAAAGTGAACAGGCTTTGGGCCACGTAAACTGGTTTCACATCCCACAGAGGGTTTGCTGGTCTAGAACAAGGAACCACCTCTGCTGGGGGCTGAGGGTGGGGTTACTGTGACCAACCAAGAGCTTTGCTGTAAAGATTAAAATTGATGTATATTTCAGTAGATTCGTATAACTGCAATGTGATCGACACCACAGGAGAATGGAGTATAATCCATTCTAAAATTATAGAATGAATTCCTGTCATTTTCGTACTTCTTAGAACACACGTTCCAAAAAGGTAAAAAGGATGTGTTAACGTGCTAAATTCACACATAATTAATAACTTAATATTTATCCCCTAATCCGTTCTCAAATTGTGCAGTCAAACATAACTTCAAATTGAGGGGGCCCCCAGGGGCCAGGTGAGGTGTCAACCATGAGCCACATCATTTGTGTCTGGTTGCAAGTGTCAGTTGTCGCTTGTCTAATAAAAGGCATAAAGAGCCCAAAACGCAAAAACAAATGACCTGTTGACCAGCCGTCTGACAAAGACACAGCCTTACAGGAAAAAGAACTTACTGGTTACAGTAAAGGTGGTTCAATTCCCGTCCCATTGCTCAAAAATACAGGTATAACAACGGTTAGCGGATGTGTCATGTGAACGACAACAATACTGAGGAATGTTGCAGAGGAATAGAGAATTACAGAGGTGTTTTCCCAACATGAGTAATACTCAGTTCTGTGACTCGTTAGAAGACGATTAACAGCAGGAACAACCACATTTGAGGCCAACAGTTTGGATTATCTGGGAGGGATCCGCTTATTTCCATTATAAAATTTACAAGAATCTTACGACTGTCGTATATTAAATAATCAATCAATCAATCTATTGTCTAAAGCCATAAAAAAAAAAAAATCAAACATGTTATTATCTTGTATTGCGAAACAGTTTTCCAACATTGCTGACTTTGGTCCCAACATTTGTTTAAAGGGATAGTGTATCATTTTTAATCTGGTCTTAATAAAAACTCAAGGGCTATTTATCCACTTGGAACAGGCTGTAGGTCGTTAAAAGTTTTCCTGCTTTCCACAATATCTGCAAATGTTTACGTCCAGAACTCGACCGCGCTGTGAGAAATGAGGGCAAGCTGCACGGCCCTCACTCTGTGGAGTCGGAGGACATTTCAGCAGTCCACACGCTAATTTAAACTGGAATCTGTCAAAGTCCCACCGTTTTAAAGAACAATTTCACTCTTTTTTTTTTTTTTTCTCCACACAGTCTCTTGACATACATGGCGCAGAGTGATTATTATTAAAAAGAAATGGTGAGTCAAAGTGTTCTGGGAAATCCTGAAAGGAACAGGCTGAGGCTAATAGCAATGGAAATTAACAAAAATACATTGTTTGCAAACTGTTACAAGTACGTAGAGACTATTTGTCAGAGGATTGGAAAACTGCTCTGTATTTGAATAATTTCCCGTCTTCTATCTTTTTCAACTGTGTACTCTGGTTCATACACATGCGTTTCTGGGTTTCTGATTCACGCTGTGACCACCAGTAATAAGTCACCAGGTGATATCCCTCCAGTGGAGTTCAGGAGAAGAGAAAGGCTCTGAGTCTACTCTGTCTTGAAAACACTAACTTTGATAGATTCAGACTCAGTGTAGATCCGTGCAACATTTGAAATGTCATATTAGTGCATTTTTAAATAGACTGTAAACTGTGCAGTGTTGCATTTTGGACACTTAACAACCAACAGCCTGTTCTATAACTAACTACTGAGTTACTAATAAGACCAGATTAAAAAAATGGGAATTGTACCTTTTAAGTACCATAAATGCTCCGTTATGATCAGTTTGAATCTGTCGTTCCAACTTTAACCATCCAACAAATTGCATCCCCGTCGGACTCATAAGGTCTGGCAAAAACGTTAATTATTAGATAATATGACAGATGGAAAGAGAAAATTCTGATGGTCAGGGCTTTCTGACAATATACCACACTGACAATAGTAGTTTTAATAGTTTCCATGATAAGAAATCATGAGGATGGAGAGAGAGAGAGGGAGAGACAGAGCGACAAAGAAAATAAATTTACTCTACATACAGTATTTCCATGCAATTCATCCCAACTACAAGGATGTTATTAATAACTGGGTTGCAATAGAATGTAGCAGCAACTTAGTGAACTAAAGTCCACTAATATCCACTGACACACACGTAAACACATCCTGTGGTCAAGTGTTACACGACTGCCGGCCAAGACGACATGTTTTGTCAGCCGAGCAAAGCCGACCACAATTGGAGAAGACCGCAGTGCAACGCTCTCCTCCCAGCCAAACACAGAGACTGGCTGCGTGACTGACAGCTGGTCAGACCGACTGCTTCTAGGGGCCGAGTGCTAGACAAACATAACAACTAGCTTTCTACTAAATGACTGAGTGGAGGGCAGTGCAGCTGGCATCTAAGTGACAGTCTATGTCTGTCTGGTTAGTGGATGAGCGTTTCTTTCTGTAAATCAACTAATCTGGCTGAGATAATGTAAAAATGTGGCTGTGATGGCATCTTTTTAATAAAAGGTACAATGTTAATTACATTTTTGTGAAGTCAGGAAGACATTATTACAGCACTAATTTAGTGCTATGAGAAACAAAAACAAAGGCAGCTCTTTCATTTAAGTCTTTCTGGCAGCGTTGGTGTCACTAGCAGAGCCAGTCTGGTAATAAAAAGGGAATTTTAGCGACGTTTTGCAGCCTGCTTTTTGCATGCAACAACAATTTTCACGCCTCCTTCACACCAATTTTACTACTAAGTGAAACTGGAAATCCAATTTTCATATTGTATCGATGCCAGGGGTGACGGATGTATTCCAAATTCCAAACAATGCTGCCTCACCATAGGGAAACATGTCTTTCCAAAGAAAATGGTAAGGAACAATCAAACACAGCCGCCAAAAAAACATAACATAAGATAATAACATAAGGAGATATTAGGAATATCCCAAAAATACAGTAGATACTTGTTAACACTATATATAAATGTAATAACTTACAGCTTGTACTGACTGATAAAATTGAGAGCAGATAATTTGTGACATTTCTGCTGATATATGATACTGAACAATTTAAAAAGAACCTTACACATAATACTCACTTGATTTAATCCTAAATTTGTACTTTGTGTTGCAGATTGTCTTTGCCTAATTCTAAATGTACTGCTAATGTAACTTTGTCTGCTTCTCTAAAACATTTAGTAAAACACCAGTGCTAAAACTCACTTTTTACATAAGTACAATATGACACTGAGTTTTAGAACTGATTTTCTAGCAGACAAAGTTCTCAAACCATAACTTTTGAAAACATGAAATCACATAAAATAAACTCCATACAAAAGTCTACTATTTCTAAAATTAAAGATTGTCTAGATTGTCTGAGACACACTTATCTAGGAGTGAATCATTAGACATATGACACAGACATTTATAACCAATGCTAAAAGATATTATGCACTTGTGGAGATTGACTATTTTTGACTTTGGAAAAATATATAAGTAATTTTAGATCACACAGATGTTAACACGGCTGAATTCTACCACAATGTTGACATGCTTCACGGCATTTTACAGTAAAGTTGTCTGATCAGAATTAAAAGGCAAAAGATCATAACTGACCACAATCTAATCCACAAAAGGCAGAGTCATAAAGCAGGCTTTCGAGCCTATTTGAATTCCCCCATCACCTGAACACATCACAAGCCTACGCACATGAATCATAACCCAATATCTCCTGTATCACAGCAGCCACTAAAACCTACACTTCCCCCTCTAGCCTCTGTAGTGAGCTGACCCGTTTGAGCACAAGCTGTATTGGCTCCTTGTGCAGCCTCATGGGGAAGCCTGCGAATAGTGAGTGGGCTGTACCACAGATATGAGTGAAATGGGGGACGTGGGAGAAGCAGGGACAAGGGGGTTGGATGCTCACAGTATTATTGCATAGATTTGACACTCACAACAAAATGGGAGGGAGGGGTCGGGGTGGGGTTGAAATTGTTGGGGGCTTTCCTCTGAGTATTCACAGACAATTATCATCGCGAGGGTTTTTTTGGCTCACCTCCAATAGAACCTAAAAGAAAAAAAAAAAAAGCAAAAAAGCTTTGCTTACGAGAACTGTCAAAGCACATGTCATGTGTGGGCAGGATCACCCTTTAGGCTGTGATTTCTTCAGCAAATCGAACAACAATTCCTGCCAAAACCTTGCTCAATGACACACCTGGATAAAACAAAATACAAAAACAAGAGACAGCTCAAAAACACGTCAACGCTGACCTCTGGTTACAGCAATATGTTGTCTCCGGTTTGGTTTCCCGCTACATCAGCCTCACGGCCACACACACTTTGGGTATTGCTTGAGAACAATTTGGGAATCCCCATCTTTTTTTTCTTCTTAGCTGAAGCCACCCCCATTTGTTTGCTGCGGCTGAGTTCGAGGTCCCACAGGGGTCAAACCCAATCCTCTCTCAGACACAACAGAAGGGAAGACTGTTTGAAAAATCCTTGTTATTTGATGTGTGAAAGATCAGTGGAGCACCCCAGGTTCTCTTTGTGTTATATGTTAGGGTCCCAGCACAAGAGAAGAAAAAGTCCTGTGAACTCCTGAACAATACTACCAGCAAACTCTTCCAAACACTACCACCCCACCCTGTCCCCGAACACACGTCTCTAATCTAAACACGCCACTATAATCCCCGGCTATCACCCGACTCATCTACGAGCCGAGGAAGAAGTGGAAACCAAACAAACGACAAGAGACAAAAGGGCCACTTTCACCTTGATCCACCAAGCAGGCTGGCAGACTCCAAAGAGGGAGGAGAGCAGAGAAAAGCAGAGATTTAACGTCAAAGACTTGAAAGATGTTTATGGCAGACAGGTAAGATGTTGAGGACTACACTTGAGAGAGAGACAGAGAGACAGAGAGAGACACAGAGAGAGAGAGGATCAAAAGGAAAAAAAAAAGTCTTAGATCATAAACCAGCAAGAGTAAAACAGGAAAAGGCAACAGGCGGTCGTCTATCTCCAGGTCAGTCACAGACAATATAAGCAACTTTGGCAAATAAGTGCTATTCAAATTATATGAATACAAACCACTGAGTCAAAGTCAGTTACTGTATTAGTGCTTGGCAGCTGGATTTACTGCTGAAGGCCAAAAGCAAAAAAGTGTACTTGGCAGGTTTGAAGCAGACCAGCTGAAGGCTAAGTAACCATGACAAAGTTCTACAAGAGAGAGATGCAGGAATTTCCTTTTCACTGAAAGCCTAGGCAGCTGCGGTTCAGTTGGTAGAGCAGTCATCCAAGAGCCCCAGGGTCGGTGGTTCGATTTCCAGTTCCTTCTGGCCACATGTGGAAGTGGGCCTGCCAGTAAGTGGCAATTTTGCCAACATTTGGACACACCGCAAAGACTACAGCTGACGGCCAAGTAGCTGTGTTTGCGTGAGGGAAAGGGAAGACAGAAAACTGAGGCTAGAACTGATTTGCTAAGCTGAACAACCAATCAGTTGTCTCTCATATAACTCACTTAAAGGTCACATTATCAATTAATCAAACCTTTCCATAGCTTTTTTTAAACCAGTTGTTGGTGGTACATCATCACTCTTTCCGCTGAGCTAGTTGGCGAAACAGTTCCTTATTTACACGTCCACAAGTTCCAGAGTAAGATGATTATTCAATCAGACGGGGGCTTCTGGCCACCTGATAAATGTGAGACCAATTTTCATTGTCTTTTATCTCTGGTTTTGGTCTTCGCTGACTCCTCGGGGAAATCTCCACTTAGTACGCTGCTGCTGCTGCTGTCTGTGTGCTACAGACGGTTTTAGAGTTCTATCCCTGAAAACAGCAGCCATCCGTGGATGACAATTAGGCTACGAAGACTGGCCAGGTGAGAGTGAACAGCTGAACGGCTAAACAGGGACGTGAGGCTCAGTATAGAGCCTGAGAGAAGCTGCAGACTCGGTTTATAACAAGTGGCTCCTTTAACAATTTTTCCAAATGCCTTCAAATTCTATTAAGCTTTTAAATAATATAAAGTGACTGTGACGTGTAAAATGTCACCTTCATCATAATGACAATATGAGAGTAGACCCACAGACAGACAGACAGACAGACAGGAGAAGGGGGGGGGGGTTAATGGTTGTGTCTCCTCCATGCAGGTGAGTCTTCTGCGGGTCCTCTGTCCTAACACACTATTGTCTCCATATCTACTTCCTCTCTCCTCCCCTGCAGACAGCGCCTGTTTAGACTGCCACTGGCCCCCCTCTCCTCTCATCTCTTCTTTCAGAACCACCACACCTCTGCCTCAGCTGGAACTGAACGATGTGCCACATGTGCACGGAGGGATAATGTGCCAAACCTGCTGAGCAGATGTATATTAAGGGTTTTTGCCTACTGTTGACAGGCCGTGTGCGGGATTTTTGTTACAACTTGTGTCTTGTGTGCTGCATATTGATATGGGATATTTTATGTTTGTTTTTACTATTTTTATTTTATTAACAAATACACATCTGTTCATTTCCTGTGTCTGTCCTGTCTAATTTAATGCACCTGTGTGAAATCAAGTGTTTGCTCTGCATTGTGAAATTAGATGTTTTTCTTGAAAACGTTTAGATTATGAACTGCTTCATCTCACTGATCTTATCATTTCTTGTCTCATATTTACTTTTAATGAGTGTTTTGTAATTTAATGATAAGTTGACGCCTAAGCTTCTGGACTTTTTTTTTAAGCGTTGTATTAAAAAACTATTTAAAAAACGGGGTCATAAATCACAAAATATAACAATAATAAACTGTAATATTTTGCATCTTGAAGGGTACATAAACTGTTTGATGTTCCTCTGAATCTCAATGAGCCTTTATTGTGGTTCTGGTTATCACCTGACATAGACATGGTCTTGTGTGTTACCTCAGATCACGTTTTAAACCAACTAAACATTCTTCTTCTAAATGTTTATATCGCTGCCTCTTTCAGCCCTTGTAGATCTGAGATAACATCACATCTGCAGTTTGCTCTTGGTCTTTTTTTCTGAACATCATCTCTTCTCCTCCTTCCACTCGTTTGTCCACTTGTTCATTATTTTTCCTTATCTAGAGCCCTCAGAGTTTTATCTGAGAGAGTGGATCTCTTACAAGACTTGTGTGGCTGTGTGAATGAAAAAAATACGAGTAGCTTTTTCCCCCCTCACTTACAAAAGATGACTGGATCCACATTTGTTAAGGAAAATATAACATGGCTGCGACACGGTAGTTGTTGGCAGTGCTTGTATTATGAGCACAGATTATTGAAGACAGCATATTTCACTAAGAGAGGAAAGACATAATATTGTGCGTAGGCTTACCCTCATTTGGTACAGCAGCTGGGAACACCTCGTTCAGAAGGTCGCCGAGTGTGTGCGTGTTGCCTTCTGGAGAAACAGGGCGAAACAGTTTCTGGAAGAACGGCCTGTCGCTCATTGTCTGTAATGAATTAAAGCACAGCAAATGAACCACTGCAAATACAAATACAACAATTCAGAGGTTCAGAGGTTGTGTACTGAACAAAATAGTGAAGTCATATTTTCCACACTGCATTTATTTCTGATAAAGACAACAAAAACAACAGGAAGGGAAACATTTTTAAAATTTCTGAATTTCAGGACAAGATTTTCAGCAAATTCCACAGCACATGTGGCACTCGAGGACCTGTACAGATTCTATAAAGTTGAGTCAAAGTGCAGGTAATGTAATAGTTCAACCATTTAGGATCGAAATATTTTACTCATCAGATGTGGCATCAATTCCAGGAATTGCTGGGAAAAGGAGACAAAATATCCTGTAAATCAAGCCGTTTCATCTTAGGTGACATAGGGGGAAATTTTCTGGTGATAAACAGAGTTCACAGGGTTATTATACTGGGAGGAATCCGCACCAGTATACACGCAAATGCTGTGAATGAACGGTACGTGCAGCTGAGCTGGAAGTGTGGTGCTTTGATCAGCCCGATGGCTCAGAATGTGATATTTAGCAATCTGCAGCATTTTAACAGTTACAAGTGACGCTGACATGTTGTACTGATCAGAACCAGTCTGGAAGTCATTAAACGCTGTTTTAGCATGTACTTGGCAGAATCCGCTTCTAACCAGAATAAAAACTCTTCTGGCTCTTCTAGAGGTTCTCAGATGGCGAGAACAGTGGAGTAAATCATGATGTTTAATGTGACATTCTCTATTCTTCCCTATGAAAGAAATCATCTTCTTCTCTATAACTACCCCACAGTGAAACTAGGGATCAGAAAGTGCTCTGCCCAAGCAGAGTAGATACTTTCTTTGCTCAAGCATTCTCCTAACCAATATGCCAGCCTCTTGCATCACACTTGGCTGCCACTAAAAACCTGGAAGACACTGGAAAGCATAAGTAATAAGACAATAGAACATAACACACATTTTTAGACATACTGTTACAATTATCGAGCCTTGACCTGTGACCTTCTCATGGTGTTGATCTAAAATGCAAAACTTATCCTACTGCTGACCGCATTACAAATCATTCTGTGGAAGAGCGACCGCTAAATGCCTAAAATGTAAACTGAGCAAGACAAGATGGGACAGCTAAGCAAATGTGACGTACGCACTTGAAAACATCTTGATGAGTGTTAAAATGCGACGGAATCTACAGCCACAACATTCCATTGGTGAGAGGTGCAGGAAACGTGGTGGGAAATTACCAGCAGACACTAGACAAAAACCTGGTAAACTATGTCCTCAGCTGGTGATGGAGTCAAGAGTGTCAGTAAGGGTAGAAGGTATCTGATGTTGACGAGATTGTTCTGCCCTTTGAGGCACATCTGTGAATTGGGGCCAAATGTGTTTTAAATACTTGACATAATTAATCATTATTTTAATGTGAAGTTAAACACAGAAAATAGTCTTTTAATGTTACCCTTTAATTAAGAAAAAAAACCAACCAAGAATTTACTCTGAAATGACTTGAAACTCAAAAAGAACAACAAAGAACAGTCTGAATTTGCTTTTGTTTTTCGATTCAACAAATGTTTGAAATGATACAACAAAACTCAAAGCAAACATCAGAGTGACAACTTTATTAGACTACATCACTAATAAAAAGACTGAAGATGTGTGATGCTAATTACAGGAGACAGTTTGAAATATCACTGTAATCCAAATAATTATGACCTCTTCTGTCTTCTGAGCTGATATTTAAAATATTATGTTAAGATTGATGTTTGACGTTTGTTTCTATTATTACAATGCATTTCTTTTATTCCATTTTTGTCAGTTTCAAGTTATGTCAAAGAAAATTGTGGGTTTCTTCTTTTTTCCATGGAAGGGTACCAACAGTTTGTGTCTCTTGCCAGCTCCAGAATTTCACAGACATTTATTGTGATAGCTGTGGCCTGAAATGCCTGATTTTGAAACAGATTTTACAGAAACAAAAATTGCAATGCATGTTGTGACGTTATCGTTAAGGTGTTCAAATACAAGGTGGCCCAGAATGCATGCGGGGACTGGTTGAAACAGTTGTTTCGATTACATTATTGCAAATTCCTGCAGGGACTGATTAATGATGATACTGAAACTGTTAAGTAATTGTAGCCATCATACATTATGAAAAATAAGCTACAGATTAGTAGGCAGATTCGGGGTGTTAAATTAGTAACAATGGAAATGGAATCTCACATTTTATATGGTGGTTCACCAACATGGCAGTTATCTGACACCTACGTCTCCTAAAACCACATGTACAAACCTACACAAAAAAATAATAATCTATGATATTATCATCACCTAATCAAGTCCATTATTGGAGACTTTCTCCCAAAATGATACTGCCTACACACACAGTCCAACATAATCAGCATATGCCCACAAACCACAGGTATCTGCCAATTACCATCACATTTCACTAAAAGATTCCTGAGAATCTGTAAATCTGGGACTGGCTTCATGGTGTAACACAGGCATTGGTAAGAGATCAAATTAAACTCGCTCCCAGCAGAAAGCTTATAAATGTAATATGGATGAACAACAGGCTGTCCAGCTTACACCCTGACCACAAACTATTGATTCTTTTCGATCATTGTCATTCATAAACACACAGGCATGTTTAAATACTGGAAACATTTTTTGACGTACTATAAATAACAAATATTTCCTACAGGTAATTTTAATAAGCGGACAGTTGACTCTTTTTACTACTTATTCTTCTAGAAGCGAAATGTGCATGGTTCTTTTAATCAAGCTTTCTGTTACCGATTTTATAATGTCAGCAAGTGTGATCTTTGTAAATGTCAAGAGTCGCATTATCACTTTAGCTGCGTTAAAAATGCAGTGGTGCCAGTTACAGAGTGACCTGTGTCCTCAGGGCGGGAGAGAATGCATCAAACACTGGACACTATCCAGGAGTCACCGTCAGTCAGTGACTTATAAAATATATGCAATTCGCTTTACTTAAGCCTTAATTCAGCATTAATGTCACATATGAGACATAATATATTTGTGGTGCTACACGAGCTGTAAGTTTCCAGGTAAAGAGCCGTGCTGAGTAATCTGGTTAAAATCAATACTAGATTAGTAGAAACATATGGTGATTAAATAATACTATAATAGAAATATAGAAGTTTGAAAATTGAAGTATTTAATAAATTGGTTAATGGGTTAAAGCACAAATATGAGGATTTGCATTTGTGTTCACCAGATTAAACACATGGGAAATACATCGGAAAGGTTTATTCTACGCTGAGAACCTGCAGAGGACAGTTGTCTTTATCTTGTCAGGTAAGAAAGATACATTTTCTAATATGGGTGCAGGTCACATAAAGATCAGATAATATTCAAATTCATGTTGACACGATTCAACAATTGAATCCCCCCTCCTAAAAGACCCAGCCCTAATTATTCGCAATACTATTAGCAGGTCAGTGGGATTTGGATTCTGAGAACCGTTTGTTCAACCCACTTCATTAAACAGGACAATGGGAGCCTGTTTAAGCCTGCGGCTTCAAATGGACACATGGTGCAGGGAGATACCCAACCTGAGGTGTCAAACGGCGAATCTGATACACGATAGGGCCTGATCACGCAGCTGCAAAAAGGGAACCGGCGAGGATGGCGATCGGGTAACCAAACCGTAACAACACACCACAGAGCCAGGCGCAAAACAGCAAGAAGAAGGTGGCAGCGGAGGTGCAAAGCCAGCGCTCAGGTTACACAGAAAGACTGAGTCACTGACAGGAAGCACAGACTTGCATGCAGGATCATCACTGGGAGCCAGAGCAGAGAGAGTGCGCTAAGTGACAGCTACTTCATTGCATTTTTAAGTAGCCAGTCATGAATACTTAAAACTGTCGCCATACAAAGAAGGGGCTATTGATCCCTATGCAGAGAGGTGTGATGCTACCTGGATGAAGACACTTTCTTTTCAGCTGGCACAGTGGCACATGGCAACACAAAGAGAGTGAGGTGTCATTAGGACTCAGGGGAAAAGAGAAGGCTCGCTCTTGCTGAGTGAAAAGAGCAGAGGAACTCAAGACGTTGCCTAATTGAAGGATGGGATTCAATCCGCCTAATGGATGGTAAAAGAAATTGAACGAGGGACACGGTACTGTCCGTCAGTATTAGTTTCCATGAACCAAGGAAGGTGAGAGAAAGCGTTTCCACTGAACTCAGAGATCATCCATTCGTAGATTAAACCATCTTTAGCTGTGTTCATTTTCCCAGAACTCGAAATCCACACCCGTGGAGGAGAAACTCCATCAAGGGACACTGAATTGAATTTTTAATTATTTATTGCTCAGGTGTTGCATGCTAGGTTGGCCTTTTGTACTTCACCACTGAGTTATCGCATATTTTACAGCTAATCCGAATTTCTCAGCACAAGCCAAAGAGATTTGAGTTTTTTTTTGACATTTACATGTTACAATAATGATCTTATCATGGCTCCATAAATAAATACATTAATTAATTAATAAAAAATCAAAGTAATAGGATTATTTCCAACCACTGAATGAAGGCACTTTATCTTCCAAGCCAGCTTACTGCTTATGATGCCGCTAATAATGAAGTGCGCTAGTACGACAACCACGAACATTAAATGTCATATGTCAAATCAATCGTCCCTGCAGTGACAACAAAAGTAATGTTATAACTGACAATCTTACTGACATTTCTTTTTTAACTTTTTCACACTAGTGGGAAAAGGTTTATCACAGTAATGCTTTATGACTCAACACTGCAGATCAGCTGTACTTGCTAATGCAACACCCTGTAAATGTAAAGGTGTTTTTGGGTGCTGTGTTGTGGTGACAGATTACAAAACCGTTTCAACTTCTTCCTTAACTTCTGCTAAAAAAAGTATTACTGCAAATGTGGGTGAACATTCCTCCCCAGGAAAAAAGGCATATCACCTGTTGCCTTTGGCATAATTACGCACAACTGTTTACAGCATTCCCATGTTTTGAAATTGTCTGCATAGTCACCACCTCCCCCCCTCATCTCAGACAGCCATTAAAGATATCTTGAGGTAATAAACCTGCATTCTTTGAAGCAGACAGCTTCTAAAGCACAGCATTGCAGAGGCGGTTGGAGGTGAACTGCCTGCTCTTGCATGGGGGGGGTTTTGTGTAAGGGGTGAGTCATAAACTGGAAACAGAGAGGTGTACCTGTAGAGCAACAGTGTAAGCGGTCTTTAAAAGGAGCATCGTAATTTTCACTTTCCGTTCAGCAAGACCGTCAGTCCCTTCTGGCCCTTTGAGTCACAGAGTGGCGTCACAGCTTGTGGAGGCAGATACTCAAGCAGCCAAACAAGTCCCACGGTCGGCCGGAGACGAGGGCGCGGCGGGCCATTGAGCACAACATACAGAATGTCCCACATGAAAAATGATGACTTTGGGAAACTGGCAAGCAGCAAACGGAAGGTTATGGAATAACTGGCCAGCTACATGCACGTACATTAAGCCTGCTTTAGGTTATGCAAAACTGGGAAAAGTCAAATAAATTAGGGTTTAATATCTATGAAAAGTAGGTTAGGAATTTTTAGCCTTCAGGACATAAGGCAGACATACACTCAAACAAACACACACAAATGTGTCATCCATGACCACGAGGTGTCTTTGTCTCCATACGGACAGCAGCCCAGACGGAAATGAGCCCTCTGTTATTTGGACTGAGTGTTGTCATTAATTCTGTCTGCATCAAACACAGCACATGTTATTTACACTAAAGACCACAATCTGGCTTTGAAGGACTCTGAGGATGTATGTGTGTGCGTGTGCGTGTGTGTGTGTGTGTGTGTGTGTGTGTGTGTGTGTGTGTGTGTGTGTGTGTGTGTGTGAGGGGGGCATTTCTCTTTATGTCAATGCCCTTTTTCTGTGACTTCTGAGTGCAAAACTGCTTTGTTCCGTTGTGCTATTGCATCAACGTCCAGCTCTCTCTCTGTCTACTTTCTTTTTCTGCATTTTGTCATTTTGTGTTTGGTCTTGTCACAACAACACTGGATTTCCTTTTTAGTTACAACATAAGCCCCACACAGTGAAGCTTTCTCTACACATCACATCAAGAAAGCTTCACATTTAATAATACGTTTGACTTTTTTAAAACCTAAATGCTGAGCTCCGGGTCCCAAATTACATCTCACAACACTTCAAGCTGAGGGACAACACAGGATTAAAAAAAAATGTCAATAACTAAATGATCTAAATTCATTTGGAAGAAAGTGTAAATAAGAAAATGATTCGCCAAATGGCTGTAAACATTTATCGCAGACTTTCAGTCCAAAACTGACATTGTGTTGTCATTGCTGTGTGCACACAGTACTTTTCCAGTGCAATGAGGGATTATTACTGACATCCTCACTTTCAATTTAGTTCCAAATAAGTTGCTTTCATCTTAACTTAATCCTTAGCCTTGGTGGAAACAATAAGCAAAACTACAGAAGTAAAATCCAAAAATGGAACTTTTTGACAAAGTACAAAAGGTTTGCAAACATTTGCACAAATCATACACGTCTGTGGCGTTTTTGGACAGTGAAAGTAGATTCCAAGTGCCACAGGAAACTGCTGCTACAAGTATTTTTAAGATCGTGGTGAACAGAATGAGTTTCCACTCCTCTCCAAACTTTCCAGGCCTTCTTTGGCTGTAAATATTTAGCAGTTTGTAAGAGGAAAACCACATCATCTCCAAAACAATCCAAACTTCTCAGGACTGATGCTTATTTTCTCCAGTGTGTGTGCAAACCATGCAGAGCAGTTGTAACAGACTTTGATGTTCCAATTGTCATGAAACCAACTAGGCTCATAAATGACCATGGAAATTTTCAATTCAGCCAATCTGGAGTGTCTGGCTTTCTGCTACCCTGCAGCCCTTCCACGGTTTTACGGCTGAAACAAGTGCATGTCTACGAGGGCGGCTTGGCTTGGCTGGACTGCGTGTTTCAGTCGGCCCACTTTAAAGAGTTATGTTTTATTACCGAACCCAAGAATGTTTTTGTCCATGTGTAAAAAGGCTTATTTACACACTGAACATTCATAAGCTTTTTGAAAATTCATACTCAACAGTCAGCACTAAGAGTGACTGGCAGCTGTTCCTCTGCCCTTGTTGTTGCGAAAAATGTAAATGCAGCCATATTTAGAACTCAACAGGTCTCATTAAAACCTTAACATGCTCAATAATAAACCATCACAGTGGGAAATTACCAGCACTCACAGCAGATATGATAACGGAAAAAATATGCCTGTTGGAAAGTCACTCTAGCGACAAAGTCCTGTTCTGTTCTGAACATGTACAGCGCTTTCTGTTTCATAACAGGACAATCCACTCATCTGAAGCCGGTCCTATTTTCTGCTATATGCCCTCTTCTATTTTCATACATTCATTGTCCTGACATGACTTGACAGGCCCTAAATTTAATTCCATTACAAGACTGTGAGAGGGAAGGGGGGGGGGCCATTGTGTGTGCTGTGATTTGAGATCAAGGCTAATTGCATGCACATTCAGACTAGACTCCAAGCAGACCGTCAACATGTTTTTATTGCAAAGATCCAGATGTTTTCCAATCTTTACTTTCTTTACTGGATTAGATGCTTCAGTGTCCAGTAAAATTAGAGCAACTTTACTTTTCGGAACCATCCCAAACCCTAGAAGTTGTCTGAATTAATTCTCTACACTTCTCCAGCCTATCCCGAGCTTCACAAAACAGCCCCGACACTTGACTCAAAGTGTGGCACTTTTCCCCCGCTGTCTGGCTTGAGGCATGCAAATTTTTTCCAGGCAAGAATCAGTCACTTATTCATGCTCTGTGTTTTTCACCTGAGTCAGGATAAAGCTGGTGTGGGGAAAACAACCAACCTGAGGCCACTTGTCTGCCTACGCCTCTGAATCCTGAGGCTCGCCCACTAGCTGCTGACGATTATGGGAATTGCACACAAACGGAGAGGGAGAAGTCACGGTATCAGATGTACAGGAACAAATGAATAACCTCCAGAAAGCACCTAGGCAACTCCAAGTACCAGGCATTTCTGAGTGACATTGTTTGGGGTCACGGAGCAGCTGCATAACAGCAAACTTCTGTCCAGCGTTCACATGCAAACATCAAAAGTAATGTTTTTTCCTTTTTTTCCCCCCTTCTTCCATTTTAACATGCAGTCAAAATCGGAAGAACAGAAGCGGAAGTGCAGGTTTGACATTTTATTGAACTGTGTTAATCAACGCATCACCCCCAAAAAACCCCACCGCGTCACATGTGTTCAAAGGTGGCTATTATGTCAGGCATGAATGCAATGTAGGTTGTTGTTTTGGATTATTAGCCAATATAAAACACAACAGTATTATGTTACAGACACTTCAATTGCACAATATTTATAAATTACATTCAGACAATGCAGGAGTTGATAACGGATCACGAAAAACAGAACCAACTGCCTGGAATAGACATTCCCATCATGTTTTATTAGTTTTATATGTCTGATACCTGTAGAACTTATCAGTAAGTGGAGGCAATTTCCCAACAATGTGCAAGTATTTTCACACAGCCCTCTGGCTCCCTCTACTGGGCTGCCTGCTGAAAATCCACTTTACTCTTAAGACATTCAAATGAAACTTTCCAAAATTTAAATATGTAATAATGTCACTGTAGAAGGGAAGGTTTAGTTAGTGTGTGTTACCTGGTATATCCTAAATGGGATGTATCTGAAGCCACCCTCCTCAGTGGAATATTCCATAAGCTTCCTATTTATGGCCCAGAACTGGTCAAACTTATCTGTGACAGCACAAACAATCACAGGTTAGCAGCTGTAAAAGTGTTTTTAAGAAGACATGTTGATTCATAGAACATCTTTTTGGAATCTCTATATACCCAACTTTCATTCAACAAGGCTTTGACTTTCACATTAAGGTCATTGTGATCTTTTTTCATAATGTTTTGTGTTTTACTGACCATCTACCTACACTAGGTGACTCAATCTGAAACTGCACCTGTGCAAACAGCAGTAAACAGAAACCAGGATAAGATGTTTCAAACCTCAAAACCTTTTTGCTGGTATCACAGAGCACTGAGTACTGAAATCTTTCGAGCAGTGTACTCTGGTGTCTTTGAAAATCAAGAATTCTTTGGAGGCACATTTAGGCTTTTTAAAACAGGAGTGTAGTGAGGCTTTATCCAAGTTTGAAAGGAGAATCATTCCAATGAAATGCACTATACCAGTACACACAGACATATTCATTCCGGACAGACGCGGATGAGCTTCAATGTAATTTCTTTGAAGCGCATTTCAAATGGTTTCCAGATAAAATTGTTTTCTTCTTGTTTTAAACAATGGCCAACAAGACAAACATACATTATAGTGTTTCTGACCATTTCACAAAACATATTTAGATTCCCGACGACATTTTGGGTAGAGCAAGTATCCTTTGTTACTGCAGACCAGGTTGCCTTCAACGAAGGCAGTACTGTGAGTAGCAGCATGATACATAATATATTCCGTGTAGAGCATTTGCAAGATGCTAGAATGGTCAATTTTGAGAACCAGCTATTCATACACAGAGGAAGAAATGATGAGGCACCTTTGTTGATGGAAACTGCCTTTCACTGGGGGACAATTCTAACTAACACAGGAGCTTCGAGCTCGGTCCTCCAGTTAAAGGACAGCGTTTCATCATAAGTGATTCCACCCTACATGTGTTGGTTTCAGACCCTCCACCTCCTCTCACCTCTCGCTTTCACATGAAGCATCTGAAAATGCTCTGTTTCTCTCTCTTGGAGGAAAGTTCAAACCCTCTGTTTCTGGTCCCTTTTGGATGTGAAAGTTTTGGTTTAAATATAGTTTCATCTCTCAATTTCATATGCAACAATAAAGCCAACTGCTTGTTTTTGAATTAGTTTATTCATACCGTGTTTAATGTGCATCGGTTTCATGGGGAAAGCTGCACAAACCCCACCCTAAACTTTACACAACAGTTTATTGCATCATCCTATTGTCTCCTAAATTAAGTTTGTTTTTTTAATCCCTCTCCCATATTAACATGTGACATTTCTTTCTCTTAGTTTCAGGGGAAAGTGGAAGAGAGATAAGCAGCTGAAATCTTTGTGGCTGAAGCTGTTGAGATTCAGCAAACCTGTTCAAAACATTTTCACTGCAGTTTTGACAGTTACATGAAAAAAAAAATCCTATGTGCAAATTTAATAACTGTTCTCAAAATAAACACGTTAAGTGCACAGTTAAGTTTGAAAAACACAGTATTAACTTATGCAATAAAATGCTACTGTTACTTACTGTAATGCAGCACATCCCAGATGTGTTTCACATTAAAACTATTACCATGGTTCAGAGTATAATTAATTCACTTTCCTGCTCTGTCAACAGTGTTGAGAAATATCCTCAGGAAGTGTTGACCTTTACAAGCAGAAGTGTACATTAGAATAAACATAATTACATGAAAAAACTATTCTTACTGTTGATACTGTTTTGTTTCTCTGACACCTAACAGTACACCATACTTCTGTACTAAGTACATTCTGAGGACCTGAAGATTATACTTTATTACTTACAGTAAGTAGTAAAAGTATAGATACAACAGAAAGTGGTGCAGCAGGACAAATGCCACCAACATTATCAGTTACAGAAATCATCCCCAATGACAACAGTACTTCCCAACACTACAATACGTAACTTTTTCTAATAATAACTAAAAGCTACAGCGAGATTGATTGTCTAAAGTTGAATACTCTAGCTATGGTAGCTCACACGTATCAGATATTAGCTTTTTTTATTATTAGCTCTTTAATCCCATGTAATCAACAAAACACAATCTACATAATCGTGCAGGTTTCTGGCTGTTGGTCCGTCACAACAGGACATTTAAAACATTGCCTTGGGCTTTTAAAACTCGTGAGCATGGACATTTTTCATAATTCAGACGTGTCATTAACAAAACAACTTAGAAATATTTAGGGGTGGGGCGACACGTTGACACAGTCAACTACCAAAATATGTTGCTTTATGTAACGTGCATCGACCCGTCATAAGCAGGGCTTCAAACCAACGATGTCCCGTTGTCCCGGGGACGGTAAAAAATTGCACCTGGAACACAATGATTCAGGATCTGGGACAATTTTGGGACAATAAATGAAATATTTGTGTTCTGACATGATTGGATATGAACCACATTGTATTCAGTTTTGGAGGCTGTCTCTTGTGCTGCGGTTTATCCTGTGAGATCAGGGTCGCCACAGCAGATCGTTAGCCCACATGTTGATTTGGCAGTTTTTTTACGCTGGATCCCCTTCCTGACGCGACCCTCCCAAATTTCTACCGGGCTTGGACCACCACTGCAGGCTGGGGATGGGGGTGGGCTGCTGGGGGCTCGGTGTCTTGCCCAGTAACCCTTCGACATGCAGTTGGGAGCCAAATAATCAATCCTAATATCAGATTGTACTAAGCATTTGTTAAACTCTTGATTCCTCAACTTCCAGTAGGCACTGACACAGGTTAAAGTTTAAAGCGGGTTATTTCTCCTAACTACTACCCTAAAACAGCCAAACAGACTCAAGATTAAGACGGAATTGTGACTGTCAAACAGCAACTCATTCTTACACCAGAGAAGCTCTGAGAAATGCTTGATTATCATTGGTTATAGCTTTGAGAAATGACATGGAAGTCTGGTGCAAAAAAACATTAGTCTGCTAATAATTACTGTTTCGAATGGAGGAGAGAAGACAGATCAAAACAAGGGGACATGTTTGCTAGTGGCTGGCTCACAGAGCAGCTCCATTACTGGTGGTCAAAGTGTTTATTGTTGCTTTGCTTGATCAACTTGACCTGCACTTATTTGAGGAATGTTGGGCTGCATGTTTTGGGTTTTGGGTTCAAAGAGAGGCACATATTGCACACATGCTCCAAAATCCGTCTCGTCTGCCCCAGAGCCTGCTCCCACATCACAAGTTTGTAACACATCAGTTCTACTGCCCCCGCTTCACCTACGCAAAACCCTGTAGTCACAACCATTCACCATTAGGAATTCAACCTGTCTGGACAGATGGGTGGAAACGGAAAGGGAAGCTGGTGGGCGGGGGAGACTGCTATCAGACTACAGAGAGATTTGTACAAGTGCGTGTGCAGGAACATCTGTGAATCTATTTGGATGCATACTTTGTCTGTGAAAACACAACTAATACAAATGACTAAATCTTTTGCAACTAATTAGAAAAATATGCACATGTTTGCTAGAACTTAGTACAGTAGAGTGTGAATATGCGCTTACAGGGCGAGGTTTGTGCAAGCATGTGTGAATCTGTGTGTAGGTGTGAGCAGGGAGATAACATGTTAATGAGTGAATGTGTGACCTTATGATTGTGTGTTACTTCCCCAACAGGTGCTTGTGGTCTCTGTTCTTTGAAATGTATATGTGTGTGTTCGCCCTTCTCATCTTTTAGCAAGCTCATTCACACAGCTGCTTTTAGAAATGTGTGTGTGTGTATTTTTGTGCAAGGCTCACCGTTCTGAAGACCCATCCACAGCTGTTTGTGGTCTTTCTTCTGCATGTCGTTGACGACTTGGCTCTTGTGCTTGAGGGCATCGGCCTCCTTGATGCTAGACATGAAGTGAGCCTCGACTACAGAAGTGGACGGGCAGTGGAGCAGGTCACGATCGGGAAAATTCTGACACACAATCACAAACATTTTTAGATCAGGCTACATTGTTGTTTGCTGGCACTAGTTTATTTATGCATCTAGCAGACATTTGCAACTGTGTTCTTCCCAACTATTAGAGGAAGTCTACTATTCACTTTTTGCTCTGATTTGGTCTCTACCTGCTCCTAAGGATAAATGTGGGTGTTTAGCTGCTGAATGATTCACTTTCTTCATCACTTAGATATTTGGTGCTGGGGAGGAATTGCACGATATGTTTATTTAAGCCTGTCTGGTGAAAATAGCTGCCAAAAACAGAGTTGTAAAGATACTGAAGACTGAGCTATACTGTAGTAATGTAGTGTATAATTGCATCATTTAGCCTAAAGGTGCTGCAGAGCCAAAGACTTGGTAATAACTCTCAGAGGGTTTCTACCCATTTCACATTTCATGCATCATTTGATCACTTATTTAGATAAAGAATATTCACAGAGTAACAACAACTGCTTTTAGAATTCACTGGTGTAACACAAGGTAAAACACATTTCTGTGGAAGTTATACATGACACGCAAATCCCCTGACCGGCTCATACCTTAAAGTGCACAGTGATGTTCCAGGGTAATACAGTGTTTGAGGCATGGAAGTCAAACAGAACTCCAATTGGATAGTGCCTGGATGCAAGAAATGCACAAAGCAAGTAATGTTACTGTGATGGACAGCTCAACATCTTTACCAAGACTTAACGGCTTCCTGTTTTCATTGGTACGTCTTAAAACAAGCCAGAAAAGTTGTGTTACACAATCTTTTGACGGGGCAGCAGCACGAGCCGTTTGGATGAGAAGACCGACAACACCATAAAACATCAGAATGAAAGTTTTGACTTTTTCTTGAAATGTACCATTATTTTAACAAACATTTATGATAAAGGGCCTTACAATAATGAATCATTTAACTGTGCCAGCAAACAGAACTGTAAAATGTTATGAGACTAGTTTTCACTAGATTCAGTGTGTGAAACACAGGTGATTGCTCACATTTCATTGTCTGTATTTATCATTTCCTGTGTTTAGAATGGTATTGGGTGAATTTACTTTGTGTTAGTGAACAGGGACATGCATTTATTTATCAAACCTTCCAATCAGATGAGTGCATTTTAAGGTATTTTATTTGTTAAACACACACACTGTTATTCAAGGCACTTAGCCACTTTAACAAATCAATAGTTTAATAAAATGGCTAAACCAATTCCTACTACAGATTATCAAACCCTAAAGTGATGTACTTAAAAAGTGCTTAAACTATTAAACTCATTACCTTTACATGTATAATGAATGGAGACAAGAAAAAGCTTTTTATTTGAGTCAGAACAAGCTCATTTAGAGTTTTTTTTCCTCGGGATAAGAAATATTAGAATAACTATTAACACTGACATCTGTGTTTTACTGGAATATTTGTGACTTTGACGTTACTGTAAACCAGGAATTAATAACCTGTGTTACAATACTGACACCTTGTGGCTGAATGTTGTTCCTACAGTCTGATAACAAATTGTGTCGTTGACCTGTAGTTTTTATCTGTAGCAGATTTAAAAAATAAATAAAAACAGTGTCCAAGTGTCCTTGGTTCACACCAGCTGAGGCTTCTGTGATGGGCATGAGCTTACAGTAACTGCTTATTGCAAAGGAAACACTGTTAATATACAGTTATAATTCTTACTAAGTATCGTAGTTGTTGAATTATGTTAATGTTTATATGACCCATAAAAACAGATGCAAGGACCTTGGGAAAATGAAAATTATATTTGTTTTCAATCTGACAATAGCACATCTGTAGTGGTAATACGCATGTTTAGCATTTTAACAAATGACGTTTCTACTACCACTTCTGGGAGTTTAAGGCCCATCACAAAACTGACACAGGAGAATGATATTTATTATAAAAAACCTAAATTACTTTTTTGACCTGCAGCTGACATGTAGAGCATAAATCAAGATGCAGACAACGATCCGCTGTGGCAACCCTGAACTCACGGGATAATCCGGACATAAGGACAACAAATAAAACAAATATCGGACATGTAGAGCATAAAACAATACAATCATGGGTTCAAAGTAACAACATGACATCATTTAAAATCTACCAGTGCCACATTTACTGTTTCTCCTGAGAGAAAATCAAAACACTTGATAATCTAACAGCTGTTTTCTCACCATTTAAGAGGTGTTCCTTCATACTCGAACCACATCTCCTCTACATCCTCAGCCTTCATCACCTTGAGAAAGTGTTTTTTCACCTTGTCTGTAACCAGAGTCAGGTAGCTCACCCTGGGTAACAGCAGCTGGGAGAACCAACGGGGAAGAGGTAGAGAGATTTATTTAATCAGTACAGTTCCCCCTGTAACTTTTGTGACCTTAGCATATATCTCTGAGTCATTTGTAAAAATCAGATCTAATTTCACATATTTGGAAGTCTAAGCAACAACAATAAAAGGAGAAGGGAAAAAAAATATGAAAAGCATGAACTACACACTTCTTTACAGTCCCTGGTCGCCTCAACATCAGGATGGCTGACAGCTCATTAAATGGACCTAATCACCCGAACTTGGTAAACGGAGGCACTTCAACCACAAATTGGTCCATGCATACTGCTGCAAACATTTTTGGGTAAATTGCACTCATGCTTTTATTTACTTTAACTAATAATTAGAAGCAGGCAGAAGTGTAAATATCTTTGCTGGAATACAATCTGTATCACCTTGAGAAAAAAAAACAAAAAAAAACACAAGATGACCATTAAAGTTTCTGTAGTCTCTTCCTACTCTTCACTTTTCGGTGCAGTTTTACCAAGACAGGTATATACATTGAACTCTATGCAACTGAATCACACTTGAGACTCTTCCTTTTATTTACATGGGAAATAGATCGTGGTTTTGTAGGCTGTATGCATGCTGCCAAAGCTAAATGTGCTGTAAAGTATTTTGTATTTCTGCTAAGTAAACGGTGTCAAATAAAAAGGTGAGTCTGGTGACAGGCAAAGCAAAAGTTAAGCCTCGGGTTTTGTGGGCACCTGGAGTGAGAGAGTAACTTACATAGTAAGGCTCGGCCTCTCTCTCGGTAACCTCATCCGGGTTCAGAGTGAAGCAGGTGGGGATCCGGCCAAACCAAACGTCTCTCAACACGTCCTTGTCATCTGCCATGCTTTTTCCGCTCCCGGTGGCACATAAAGAATGAATCTCCGAAACGCAGACAGGGTCCTGTTATCAGCAACACGACAGACAACACGCAGGCAAGTTTTGGTCAAACTTGCGGCAACACAAACCTCCAAATACCAACTAAGTAGTTAAGCAGTCCCCCATAGGGTTAAGCTAGTGCCACCCTGAAGTAACTCCGCTTAGGTAAGCCGCAACGTTACCAGTCTTTTCGAAATGGCACTAAAGTTTAAGTTATTACTAAACCAGCGCGAGGCAGTGATTCACGTGCTAGACTCCCAAACCAACTCCATGCCTGTCACACTACGCAGCTGTAATGCAGAAAACTGACGTTAGCTTGAGGGCTAGCTAAGCTAACTTAGCTAGCAAAAAACACCACAACAGTTTATAGTACACATATGTGTGTGTGTACTGCGCACGGTCACCGTTGTCTACATACACAAGGGCCCTGTGAGCAACGGCGAGATGATGATAGGAAAGAAAACCTCACTTTTCTCGGTGTTTTGCAGTCAGGTTGAATGGAAGAAGGGCCGTGACTGTCGGTGTTGTCATCCCACTGCCGTCACCGGAAAAACAGCTGGAAAACAACATGAACCGAGAAACACTGACCCCTCGCGACGCCGCCTTTCACTGCAAGGACAACCAAAACATTTTTAAACAAGCAACTTTTCTATTCTTTACATGTATGAACTACAAATAATCTTCAGTTTAAATACACATCTCACGTTTTTAGCTCTGATATAATGCTTTGTAAAAAAAAAAATGAAAATAAACGTGTGTTGCCATCCCATGGGGCGTCGCTTGTAAAGCACGTGACCACCTAGCTAGCTAGCTGGCTAGCTGGATGGTGTTTGGGTTGGGTTGTTGTGGTGAGTACAACGCTTACAATGGATAACGCATTGGTGACCGATAACCTGGAAATGCGTCTGCAGGCGCTGGAGCATCGTATATACGGCGACAGAAGAAACAAAGGCGTCGGTGGAAAACCTCTTAAGGTCCGTCCCAAAAGTTGTTAATTCCGATAAGGGAGTAGACGTTTATGCTGCTAGCTAGCCGCTACTTAGCTGTTTGGCCAGCGAAGCTAACGTTCGCCCCGGTACAGGGAGCGAGGCAACGCTTTAGTTTCTGCAGCGACTCCAGGTGAAGACTAAACACAGTATTAGTACGTAGCTCAGGCAGGAGTCAATAGCGCATCGGTTAACGTTACGTTAGCGTAACTGTCAAGGTTAAAAGGCCCCCACTTTGGCTGGTTTAGCCTACTTTAGCCGCCCTAAAGATATTAGCAAGGATGTGAGATGTACAGACTGGGCAGAGTTTAATTTCACTATTATTACTAATTATTATTTCATCAAATAATACTCAATAGTGCTGCAAACCACAGGACTGTCTTTCCAGTATTTGTAGTACAAAAAACTTTATCGATTACCTGCCAACAACGCTGATATTAGATGAACGGTTGAAGTCATTTAAAAGAGCAAAACACTCCAAGATGTAGAGTTTGCATAAGTGCAATGTGATAATAATATACATGTACAAATGGGGATACACGTTGGATGGTAATGCACAGGGGTTCACTCAAGTACTAAAGGATGGTTTTGTACTTTTGAGTCCCAGACTGATCTAGACAACTCAGCTGAGTCATATGGTATGAATAGCACATGTGATTTAAAAAATACCTCAAATAAAACAAGACTTATCCTACAAAGGGACGTTTGAGTAGGTTTGATTCCTGGTAGATGTTGTACACACATCTACTCTCAAACATTGTGATTTTACGCGATGTTGGGCTTAATATCAGATATTGCACAACTTAAGCTACTCATACACACAGTAAGGGAATCAATTCTACCTACCTGTATGCTTGGTATTAAATAACTTATTATTAATGTATTAAATCTAATCAGTACTCCGTGTCCTGCAGTGTGCAGAGTCCTTGGCCAGGATTCAGGCAGGTCTGAGCAACACAGCCAACAAGAGAGAAAGAGTAAAGATCCTGCACAAGAAGAGTGAGTCATGCACTGCTTTGTTTCAGCTCTGATAGCTGAGATTATTATAGGCCTGTTGTGATGTTATTTATATTTACTATATACTCCATTTATTAAGTAAACTAGCTAAAACTAAACCACTGTGACACAGCAATCCTCAGTTAGTGTCCTTTTTTTAACTGTTTCAGAAAATACTTAATTAAGTTTGATGGGTACGTAGTAGGATGTAGTTTTGGACGCTGCATTTGCTGAATTGCCAAAAAGTATTAGATATGAAATGCCTGTCACTGTAATAATTCAGCAGTACCAAATACTACAGGGGAGAAAATGAAGACAAATATGCACAACTTTAAAACTGTCCCTAAAACAACGGAACTTTATTAGCAACGCTGTAGCTGCCTTAGCGTGCATTAGCTTTACCTGGTTATATCTAATCCAGTTTCCCTTGTTTTGAGTATCTTAACAAATGTATTAGCTTTTTATGTCACTAAATGCTAACACATGATGTCAAAGGTTCTGCAAAGTGCAGGTCTAAAATAAAAAAAAATGAGGTCAGTGTTTTTATACATTTTCCTGTGGTCAGACTTTACACCCTGTTTGCTGAGACTTTGATCATAACTGTTGGCATTGTGATGCAGTCGAAGACCTTGTGAAGTACCTGAACCCCAGTTCACCGACCACATCACCGTTTCCGATGCTATGAAACTGGAGTTCATCCTTGCTGGTAAGAGGCAGGAGAAATTCAGGCTAGATGAATAAAGTCAAAGTAAATTTAGAGAGATTGCTTATTGAAGGGTTTTATTGTATATGAAACCAAATGTATTATTTTAATGTTTAATAGTATATGTGTATAGTTCAAGCAAGTGATTTGCATGTGATGCAGAAGTCGCTGTGATTCTGTCGTGTGGTTTTTCTGCACAGAGGAAGACTTTCTTCTTTCCCAGGCTGCTCTGTTGGAGCAGGTGAGCAACTTGCAACCACTGCTGGACAGCACCTACATCAGAGGTGAGCTATACCTTGCTGTATGTTCTATTCAATTACTTTTATTTCTTATTTTTAAACACTTTGCTTGTTAAGTAGCAATTTGTCAGTACGGGAAAAGAAATTTGACTAAAACCTTTTTAGTCAGAATTGTATATTTTTCAAACACACAATCTTTTGAGTGATATGTTCCTCTGCTTCTAAGAAAGCTTGAGATCAAAGGGCTCAAAGTCTGTGCCTGGACAGGATACTAATGTGTAGTTTTTGTAACAGATTCACAAAGATTAAACTCTGGCAGAGGTTGTGAGCTCTGTTGTATCAAACCTGGTAATTTCACTAATTATTTACCAAAATAACAATATTACTGTCCTGAGGATCTGTGTGCTCTTTACTGATTTACTGGGAAATATTGGATAAGAATTTGTGGAGCTCCACACGTCTGTTCTTGGGTATATTTGAAAATGTTTTCACCTGTGATCAATTTTTCATGTTTTCACGGACATTAATGTAAATTGTGTGTTTATTCGACTTCTCAGGTATTTTTTTGAGCACTGGAAGTGTTGTTTACCTGCTGGAAACACTTTAGTCTTGTGCACTTTCCTCATTTGCATGTTTTTGGTGTTAACAGACGTACCAGAACACACCACCAAGCTGCAGCGCCTGTCACAGATTCACATCAAACAGCAGGTAATCTCTCTCTCTCTCGCTCTCTGTCTGTCTCTCGCTCTGTCTATTTCTGGGTCTCTCACTCTCCTTACACTAGGTTCTTTTTCTTTGTTTTTTATGGTTGTACAGGACCAAAATGAAGCTCAGTCCCAAGAGGTCAAGAAGCTTTTTGAGGAATACAACAAAATGGTACACTTGTGTTATTGCACCATATCATGTTTTGGAATTGTTTAGCTTTTATCATTGGCCTTTCATGGGATCTGTTGGGTCAAACCTGCATCGGCTGACCAGTAACTTCTGATTCTGATTGGTAGATGTTCCTGCTGTCAAAGCAGTTCACACAGTGGGATGAGACCCTGAGAAAGATGGAGGAGGCCAAGGGCATCCGACCGCTGGACTAGTTCTCCTTATTCTAATAACTGATGATGACAGTGAAGAATTCTGCACTGTGGTGGGAGCTTTAGGCCACACACGTGTTTCATATGTGTTTTGTTTTTTCTTCCCCAATAAGTCAGTAATTAGACCAAATCCCAACATTTTACTGTTTTGTTTTTAACCACTGAACCCTTTATTATCAGAATCTCATTGGATTAGGCAACAGAACCTTATTGCTCTCACTGCTTCCATTCCATTATATTGCTCTTTTTTCTTTCTTTCTCCAACCCAGGCAAAAATGCAATTCTACAAATGAAAAATCTGGCAATTAAATGCGAGTTTAAATGTCTTGTCACTCTATTATTTATGTATTTATTTTTTTTAATTTAATAATAACAGGTAAATACCGTACTAAGAGTACCACCACATGTATGGACCTGCCAGGTCTTCAGATGTAAAAGAGCTGAACAGAGCCATTTTGTTGTTTGCATATCTGAAGGTGATAATGGCCACACACTATCAGTGTTAACACTCATGCAAATTTGGCTATAAGATAAAAGTGGAGTGTATCGAGTGGTGGAAATAAAACAGGACCTGGTTTGATCTGGAGGAACTTGGGATGTGTGGCTCAGACCCTCCTGAGATTCTGCTCTTATTTATGTTTAGACATGGGAGCTTTTTTAAATGTCATATTTACTTGTGCTATATTCTAACATTTATTTTTTAAGGTTAGACGGTAATAAGACTTGCTGAACATTGATTTACACGCACCCCCTTCAATGCTTTCAGTTTTCCATCTGGATGTCTCCTGACAAGATAAGTTACAAAAGCATTAAGTAGCTTCATTATTCCTACCAGCGCACTATTTTAAAATGCTATACTGTAAATGTCCCATTCCCGACTGTAGCTGCCACTGCTAATATTGTTTCTTGGACTGTTCCATTGTGTAATGACTGCTATGTATCTCTACACTGTTAAAAATTGCAGATAAAATTGAAATTTTGGTTATTTGGTTATTTTGGTTAAGTACACATAGATGTATGTGTGTGTGTATCACTACAAAGAACAACAGAACTCTTTAAGCTCCTGCTCAGTGTTTTATTTCAAACAAGTACTGCTGACTTTAGGAGAGAGCAGATCTCGGGCTTGGTTGTCCCTTAACCATTATTTGGCCCTGAGCTTGAACATTCAGCAATACATTTTTGTCTATTTTGTTCATTTTCCTCCATTTCTTTGACCAATGCATCTAATTCGGAGCAATCTCTGGACTTTTTCTTGCAGAAAATCTGAGCAAATGTCCCAGGCTGTGAAGAAAAAACAAATTGCATGAACTTAAATATGGACGTGAGTTTTTGTTGACCACATCCCTTCTTTTATCCTTCATGCCGCAGATCTTAATCTAGAACCACTACTTTTTAAATCACACGATGTCCCGAACAGGTCAAAATGTAACAAAAAGTTGTGAGATGGTGTTGAGTGGGCCACATACCTGCCGTGAAATCCTGTGACCGTAGCGCACATAGGTGGCGAGGTGTTCACAGTTGTTGTTCAGAACATTATAAACTCCACATCCTGTTATCATTGCTTGGATGCGGTTAGGTATTACATTCTTATCAGACAACTGCTGCACCTCATCACTGAATTCTTCATCTAAATAATTTTCTTTGGTGCCTTCACCCTGCTCAGTGAGCGTACCAAACATACAGTCAGGTACTTGCTTTTTATCACCTGCCAGATAAGAGAATGAATGTTTAGAAAAACTGGATGTAAACTTGACAAGAAACATGCTGGAAGGAAGTAAAAGTTTGCAGCAGTATCTACTTGAAATTCTTACCCAGGAAGCATTAACTGGTTCCAGTTTCTCAAATATGAGAATGTGGTTTTCTTATTTAGCATATAACAGTAGATAAGGTATCTATTTAACTATCTTCTCCAAAAAAGCAGATGTACATACTTCAAATTTGTCACCAAGGAATAACATAATCTTTGCAGTGTGTTTAAACCTTCTTTGCAACTTTAAATACCTGTGCGGTGAAAAATGTCCTGACCATCCATTTTACCTTCCATTGTTCTATTACCCACATAAATGGCAAAGTGCTTGTAGGTAAATGACTGGCAGCGACATCTCTTAAAGGAAATTATATCTCCAAACTCATACTGTAAAGACATGAGAGATGTTAAAGCAGCTTCATGTTTGTTTAAAAAAAATTTAATGTAATAAACGAATCCGATCATTTTCAAATACTAAGCAGTGAAAAAACGTGCAAACCAGCCATTCTAGGGCTTCATGATAAGATTTCAGTGAGGACATTTCAGCCAGCAGAGCTCAGAACAGAAAGCCTGCATTACAAACTGCATTGTGAAGATGTGAGACATGACTGTGTTCAGCAGGAGAGATGGTTTAGTGTTTTCCGAGCTTTAATTATACAGAAGTCTTTGGCCTTTCTGATATCAGGCCAATATAAGGATGGAGTTTTGTGAGAATCGAGTATTATAAAGCATCTGTTCATTTACACAGTCAAACTCTACTGTGTGCAGATAAATCGTGAGGATAATGTTTCCCTATTTCAGATACTTGGTTCATACAAGCTCAGCAATTTAAAGACATTCTGGGCCTGATAACTATTGACTTAATTAGTAAAACTAAATAATTAACTAACTGAACTATTCTTTACAGCTTAACTTTAGGATTTTAAAGTGTATAGAGTGTTAGAATTTAGGACGACAAAATATTGCTAAAGAAATAACCCTGCTTACTTATTTAAAATAAGCATAATGCACCTAACTCAGTAAATAGTAATGAAAAATAGCTTTAAGTTATAAATGCTTTATATTTAGTTGATGTCTTAACAGAAATTGCAGGATTTGTAGCCAAAACAAATACGCGATAGCAACTGACCTCCCCATGAATCTGGATTATCCCGATGAACAGCTGAAGGATCACAGCAACCACGATTAGGGTTCTCATTTTTGCAACAGTGGAAAACTGAAATGATAAAAAAATATGAAAAAATAATAACATTAACCACGGTAAAGTGTAAAGCCCTTGGAAGACACACAGTCTGATCCTATATTTTTTAAATATTCTAATAAAGAGACTGTGAAATAATCAGCATTGCTAAAACAAAAAAATTTAACAGTTGCTTTTGCACATTACTGTAAATTACATGCAAAAACGTTTGCCAGTGCATTGCTGCTTGGCTTTGGTTGCTATTAAACAATTACTAGAGTTGCTGGCAATATTCATTCAATGTGTTAGTGTATTTAACACAAACACAAGTGTCATCTTCAGTAAATCAGGCCTTTTGCACCTGTCAGGTCTTACCTTCTCCAGAGAGAGTGTGGAAGCCTGTTGGGGCAGAGTGGGACCTCTAATTATATGCAGCTGAGAATAATACACTTGATAATTCTGCAGCGCAAACATACGATCCGGGACGTATTTGAATGTTCAACGTACAGCAAGAGGAAACCGCTTATCACTTCTTACATTTACAGCACCTGTGTTTGGCAGAGCTTCCATTGTATGAACAATAGCCTACTATTCCCAAGATTCCTCACAAGACAGTATGCAGCTGTAATGCAATATATGCAAGCTTTAGAATAAAACTCACCCACCTTTCCCTCTACCTGCACTGCTGTGCTTTGCTACCCTCTGTGTGGTGCTTCAATTCAATTCAATTCAATTCACTTTATTTGTCCCCATGGGGCAATTTAAAGGAGCACAAAAGTAGCTTAAAAATACACACTCAATAACACAGACACACAATAAACAAAATCAACACACACCGTACAACATGAACATTCCAAATAAAACTGATAATAAAATAATTTAAAAAGATGGTGGTTGTTATAAGATTACAATAACTAAGAAGCTACAAAACCTGCAAAGCAGAAATAATTAGAATACTCTGGTTGGTCAGAAGGGTGAGTCTCGCTCAAGTGATCCTAAAGTTCTCAGTTCACTTTGCGCTGTTTTAACTGACCTTAAATAATTGTGTCATGGACTTGGCGCCAAAGTATGCTGACAGGCAAAGGTCAGAAAACCACTCTAGTACTGGTGTTTACAGTCATCATCTTTGAAGATGGCTTTGGTTTCTTTGCCTTGGAAATCATTAGACTGGAGATTTCCATTTCAGCAGGGTGATTCAGATCTCAGAATTCAGCAGAGAGGCAAAGAATAAAATGTGTGTACTGCTTAGTACGAATCCAATTTGAGCACATTTTGTATGATTTGTTTTCCACTATTTGTAGGTTGTGTGATGTCCCTTAAAAAAAAACTGATTCCAAACAACCTTTTAAGAATTGTAATGCAAATTAACTTGAAATTATAATCACTCATAGAAGACAGATATAAAGGTTGTCTTTTCAATTATGCAAAGACCTAGTTTGTTTAAGAAAAGCTGGTGTAAAACGGTTGATTCAAGCACTAACAGAAATAAGGATAGATGACAGACTGCTCAGATAAAGTTTGAGCTGAACCTTCCTTATCTTGTGATTCAAAGGAAAATGCTAAGGGACATGTTAAGTACATGTAGACTACTGCCTGCAGGGCTTTTATAAAACATCCTGAAATTAAAATGGCAAATCCAATAATATTCCACATTATTGCAGGAATGGACTTAAAAGAACTGACCGTGTGTTGAATAAACAGAAAAGGTAATGACTATCTTTGACCCTGTGCCTTTTAAACCCTAATAAATAACTCCTGTTTTTACCCACCACACCCAGTCCTACCTGAGATAAACCAGATGGCACCTGAGCCAGGACTAGCTTGGAATAACTGGTGAGGGGGATTAATCCCATTAATGGATTGGGAGAGAGGATCAAACTTAAATAAATACACAGGTGTAAGCACTGCAAGCAAGTCCAGTTTCCACTGACCAGCCCTTCTTGGTTAAAAGTGACCAGGATGAATCTTCAAAGACAACAGGTGCAACCTTTTTTGTACCTACCTGGCCAACATTGCAATGTCATATGTGAAAAGAGGCCTTTACCTTCGAGCAATGTGCAGCCGAATCAGTAACTTTGCACACAAATGCAAGGAGGAAACAAAGGTCAAGAACAGCTTTCAGTCTAGAATACACCTTCGATTTTCACTAACTGGCTCCTTTGTATAAACCTATTTTTCAGTGTTCTGTTGATACTCGTTCCCTTAGCCTGGAAGACAGCTCATGGTCAAACTTCTTCCAAAAATACAATGTCTTCAAGGATATAATGATTGGAAAAATTGACAAGACCTGATCATGAAAATGATCTTTGATACAGAGCAGCTGGCTGAACCCGTGAGCTCACACACATAATAGGGACTTTGTACTGGGGGCTCGAAGGATGAAGTCGGGATAATGTTGGGAACGTCTTATACACACATACACACCCTCCAGACAAAGTCAGGAGAATTTCAGGATTGCAGTGCATGTGTGAAAGGCACATGAAACACAAAATACATCATCTTTTTCCATTTTCATAGGACACAGTTTGCTGAAGTTGAGAAAAGTTACACATCACTCTCTCTTCTCCCTCCAAAATGGTTTCCAATCCGGTCCACCTGCATCTTCTGCTAGAGGTTTCTTCCTGTGGGTCTGGTTGTCCCAGTGCAAATCATGAAAGAAGGACTGACACTGAAACATTACTTAGTGCTTCAACAAGTTTTGAGCTATTTGCCTGTGTCTATGTGAGTCTATGTGAGGGGATAAACATGAATAATGAAGAGAGGAGGCCGTTCACTACCTTATGTAATAATATTAGTTGTGGGAACCTTCACCACCTTCTGTTCACACCCTATCTAACAATCATAACATAACTAGAATTTTTATTGTGAGTTAAATATTTGAGCAGTGACACACCCAAAGGCGTCACTAGAAAGATTTTCTATTCAAAACATGCTTCACTCAGTAGAATGAACCTGGCAAACAGTGTGTTAACCATCACAAACACAATATTTGCTGCCTGTTAGTCTCGTGTTATATTTATGTGTTTGTGAGAATGTAAGGTCGGGGCCTAAACACTGTATATTATTCAAGGTTCCTCATTTGAATAATTTTCCACCTTTAGCAGTTACGGTGAAGCTATGTTAATTGTCTGCAACTGTGAGGGGAATCGAGCCGTTGACCTTCTAGTTGTGAGGTTGCAGCACTAACCACTCCTCCAACAACGTAATACTGAGTTAAAAGTAGTTATTACCTAAAAAAATACGCCACTACAAGTAGTACTTCAAAGTCCTTAAATATAAGAGATATTTTTCTGACCTGATGTCTTTTAATGACGGAAGTGCAATAAAATGTACTAACCATGTTGATATTCTGTTGGATTAATTTGTATATTTATATGTTGTTTACTTTTCTGTACGAGAGAAGGTGTGTTATGGTCTAGTTCAAATACTGTAAAACGTATTAGGTCCTTGTATAGTGTTTTTGTTGTTGTTGTTTTTGTTAAAGTACTGTCTCTGTAAGCATTTTTATTGGTTTAGCAGCTTTGTAAAACTGTACAGAGTTGTCGCTCTTGTTCTCCACAGAGGATCTTCGCAGCAGCAGCAGCAACAGCAGCAGCAGCAGGAAGTCGCGTGTTGACTGGGGCAGGACGGGACTCTCCGGGCGGCGGGCTGCACACCGTCATGGACAGGGCGGCCGTGGTAAAGCTCGGGGCAGCTGCCAGCGCCAGCGTGTGTGCTCTGTTCGGCGGCGTGGTTCTAGCTCAGTACATCGTCGCAAAGAAGAAACGAGCGGGAAAGAAAACCAGGATCATAGAGATGGTGAGTGAAACCAGACCGCGCGTGTGCTGCGGGATTAGATAAGAGCCAGGAAATTCTCAAGATCTTCAAAATAAAACGGCACATTGCAAACTTTCATCTGAGCTCAGAAAAGCTTTTGAATTTTATAATGAATAATTTTTAGCTCTATAAGATGACACAATAATGTAAAGTACGACATGTAAATTCTTCTTCTTCTTTTCCTTCGGGCTGTCACCTATCAGGTGTTGCCACAGTGACTCCTCTGCCTCCATCTAACTCTGTCCTCTGCATCCTCTTCTCTCACCCCAACTAACTTCATGTCCTCTGTCACTACATCCAGAAATCTATCAGATCCCGATACATTATGGTATTAATTAGATTAAATGAGACAACAGCAAATCAAGTTAAATTAGCTTTAGGCAACAACTGTTTGAATAATTTTTGAAAGAAAAAAATCAATTCTAAAATAATTTCAAATGACCTGAATTTATCAACAGATTAATTGGCTAGTTTTTGCTGCTTTAATGCTAATTCTAATAAAGCGGTATAACAAAATGAATCGAAAAGCCAGCTGTAGCATAGTTTGCTCACTGCTTAATATTAATCTATCTAAAGCTGCCATCGTTTTTTTTTTTTTGGTAACAAGTGTATTTTGATTTATGCGACACCCACCTTGCGTCTTTATTCTGAAAAGCAGCAGCGGATGCTTTACCGCGTGTTCGATGTTATGCCGGCGAACGATGCACGTTGCTCTGCGCATGCTCCCCAAAACTGCAGCTGTTTTTAGAGGTCACCATCAAGTCTTTTCTCAAACAGACAGAGGGACGGACCCGTATTTGAGATCACGAAGCTTCTGCAGCGGATGCTGGAGATGAATTCTCCAAGACGCACTGAAACACGCTGCATTTCAGTGTCGTCCGGCAGAGAGCAGCAGCGTCCTGCAAACGTAAACACAAAAGCAAGTCATTAGTTGGCATGTGGAGGTGCAAAACCCAGTCAGGTGAAATTGGCATGCAGTGCAAAGTTCATTAAATCAATTCAGTCGTGTTTTATCAAACAATTAGCCGTCATTAAGTCACAGTCTGCACATGTTGGACAGCCAAACGTCTCCTTCTCTGTCAGCCATAGACACAAATGGGAAGTGAATTCTGAGAAATGTCCTTAGCCCAGTTCTTTCAGTCATCAGCCACAGAGAAACCCCTAAATCGACCGACTGCTTCTTATTGCCCAGTGTTGCCTCCATTAAAACGATTAACGGAGGAGGGTAGGTTAAAGTAGCAGAGGGTTAGAATAGACAGCACACACACCCTGTCTGACAGGAAGCAGAGCAGCCTGTGGAAGAACAAAGACACATCGTACAAAGTCAGTGTGTCACAGTGTGTGTGGTTCAAGTGGCTCGAAGGTTTTCTTCAGTGTGTGGCATCTGAGTGCCATTCTTATACAAGGGAAACTCATTTTAGTTTTTTAAGTGAAGTGTGAAGCTGTTTTATTTGTATTTTTTAAGCAGCAACAGCAGGAAAGTCATGCAGCTAATAATTGCACATAAAATCTAAGCTTCATACTTTTTAATTCCTTAGAACTGTGACCTACTTAGCATCGTGTTTGCATCACAGAATGAAAACTCATAGCCGTCACTGTGAACATATCAAAGTGGCCTAACGAGAAGGAGAAGCCAGTCAGTGGAGACATTACGTCTTATGTGAAGGGACGGTTCGATATGAAACATAAAACTGTTCACTTAGTAACAAGTCTTCATGCTGGCGTCAGTGCCTGTTCTGATAACTTGATCAGTCTGTCAGCTGACTTTCATATGCAGAGTTGCCAGGTTGAGTCAGTTTGTCTGCATCTTGATCTTTAGTTTCATTAACAAAGCACAAAGAAAATGTTTCTAAGAACACATGGATGCATATAAATTACTTGGGAGTCCTGCAGGCAGCTTCTCGTGTAAACTCGTAAAATCCAGCAATGTTGTCTGGGAAAAACATCCACCAAGCTGCATGGTTTGTTATCTTTGCTCTTTTACTCATCCAGTCGTCTGATGAAAGATTGTTTCTGTAGCAAATAAAAAAAAACAAAAAAAACAACGTCCAGATTATTATTTGTTTCCTGCTGTGACCCTCAGCATGGAAACTTGCGGACATCTGTGTTTGATGATGCAGTGGAAGAAGCACAAACATCCTCGCTGAGCCACGGGGGTCCAGACGTGGCCTTTATTTATTTTAAAGGGAGCTTTGGATCCGTCACAACTCGCTAAAATGTGTAAAAGTTCTCGTTTGTCATGTCAGAAATACTCATTCCAAAAAACAGTTGCATACATGGAGTTAAGGTTTATTTTAACCTGAAACTGATTGTTAATGATAGAAAGTAGTAAGTAGATCTTTAACCTGCTGATGAGAAGTGGATCCAAAAAACACAGAAGTGGATGAGATGGTCTCCATTCTACCCGAGACGTCTCTACAAAGCACAGCCAGAACTTTGGACAGGAAGCCTTTAACTTTCCACAAATGTTTGTACTTTTACAGGCTTTACAAGCTGCTTCCTCCGAGTAAGTGGCCTCTCAATCTCTGCGTTAAAGAAAACCCAGTTTCCCTACAAACCTCTCCAACTTTATTGTCTTCACTAATAATTTAGTCGGTGAGAAACGGCTTTAAAAAAAAAGAAAAATCCAATTTTAACAGAAAATAGTGACATTATTATTAATACTCATTATTATTATTATTTTTTTAACTGAAGATGTACATCAGGAGCCATCATTACATCATGTTTGGTTCTTCCTCTTTGTATCAGTGCTGTGCATTACGAATGTACAGGTTGTTGCCAGATGCTCTGAAAACATTTATTTTGGTTTCTTCCCTCTAATGTCTGTTCTGATTGTATCTGAATATTGGACAGAATAAGTCATCATGGGTCAACACACGTCTTTGTTTTTATTTGATGCTTTATAGACTGAACAGATTTACTGATGCTGCTTTGTGCTAGTTTGATTTTAGTTTTATTTTGCTGTACTACACTACACCAAATATATTATAAGTGTCCTTTGTCATGTTGGACATGTCAGACATAAACTGAATCGTGACTGTGTATCAGTGGAATGTTGAAATGCTCTGATTTCTGTCTTTAAATTAGTCCTAACCAGGGTTTTCTCTATTTTTGTTCACTTTGTGTGTTGTAGGGTTGGTTAGACTGAGAAAGGTGTGTAGAAGCGTACCCGTGATGTCATCAATGACATCACATGGCTGCCTTTCAAGTGTTTTTGAGTTTGCCTAACCAGTTGTTAAGGAAACGATGTTTGTTCACAGTTTGAGAGGTGAAGAAATGGACGACAAGGTAGGAGTGGAGAGTTGAGTGTGTAGCTGTGGAGGTACACGGTTTCTTAACTGGTTCTGTGGAATTGATTTGTGAAACTTGTTCTGCTGAATTACTTTATTTGCTCGATTGGAACGTGGGACTCGGTAAATGTTCAGTGTTTGTCATACACCGATCTCTGGGGTGGTGTTGAACCACACTCATTATGTTACGGCATAATGCCTAATAAGGCAACGCTGTGGGAACCCTGATATAAATAAAAAGAGGTGAAATAAAGCAGCTGCCTGCTTGGAGCTTGCTTCACCAATCTCCAACCTCTGGAGGGCAGAACAGAGCTGCACCTGAACTGAGTCGGGGGTTGCATTTCTAAAGAGGATTGATTTTATGTGTTTGTTCGTTCCAGAAATCAGCATGATTTTGCTTAAATTATCTTGAAAATGATGAACAGAACATAAAACCCTTATTGCTTTGCAGATATTTGCAGAGGTCTTTAATTATAGGATATTTTAGGTTTTACTTGTGAGTTTTAAAACGGATGCTTTCTCCTGGGAAGGTTCTATGGCCCAGCTGTTAGGTTTCCACTGAAAAGAGAAGAAAATGGAAGTTAGTTATCTAAGCAACGTATTCACATCAAGCTTATAGCTGCAAAATATAAGGAGAAATGTAAGATTTCACCAACATCTCACACTGCAGCACATGTTGAGTGTGAAAAACAGTCAAATATTGTCAAGTCAGTAACGTAACAGTGTTAAATATGCATTTCCACTCTGGCTAACAAGAAATGAAAGGGTGAAGGATGGTGTTGGAACTGGGATGGGGCCAACACTGTATGGCCCATATAGCTTTATCTGTTGCAACAGATGGTCTTTCTCATGTGTGTGGAGCCTCTAGTCAAACCTGTCTGTTAGTACTTGAACGTCTGGTTGCATGTAGTAGTAGAGGTCGGAGTAGAAGTTGCAGTAGTATCAAGCTTAGTAATTAGTGGTAACAGATTTTTAAAATGCAGTTGAAGTTGTACAACCCGGAAGCAGGTGACTGGAATCAGAACTAGTAATAGTAGATTTGAAGTATTCATCATCATCATCATCATCATCGTAATAATAATAGAGGTAACAAACATAGTAGTATTAATAGCATTAGTATTACTAGTCATACCTAGTAGTAGTAGCAGGGATATCATTAATAGTGGTAAGATCAGGAGCGTTAGTGGTAAAAGATTTAAAGAAGTAAAAAATTTAGTAGAAGTAGTAAATGTGCTGCAGTACTGCGAGTATTGCGGTTTGACAGAGGGGGACAGTAGCAGTAGTAGTCATCTTTGAGGTTGTGTTCAGACATGATGAACAGCAGCTCGTGACCCATGACCAGTCATTGCAACTCATCCTTGATGACCTTTGACCCTGGCAGGCCAAGGCTAGGTGTCAGCAGCACAAACCGTTGTTCAGACTGAATTTCTGAGAAACTCTGCGTGGATTTCCTCTGTTTGACGATTGATTTAAAGACACAGATCTTTGACATCCACAGTGTTGTTATCCCACAACAGCGTCTGTACGGGGGAATAAATAAACCTCTAAACGGCTAATCTGACTGTAAAGTGGTGGCATTACACATTGTACCTGTGCATTGATGTGACCTCACTCATGTACTGAGATTAAAGGTGTGTGTCTGTGTTGAAATCACTCTTCTGTGCAGTGCGTTTTCTCTCTCGTGTGTTTTTGGAAGCAGAGCAGCCTTTCGGAGAAAGCTGGGAGGCGATGGGGATGAGGATTTGACCTCACCTGAGTCTGATCCGTTGCTGCTTTGTTTGCAGGCGTCCATCCAAGGATTAGAAGTGACTTTTGGTTTTGTTTGGAGAAGATAATAGCACATGAATTGCTACATCACAAGCTCTTGTCAGTCAAGAGGTCAAAGTTCACACTTAAACTCCCCTGAAGCCTGAGCTGATTATTTAGCAGATCACATTTTACAGATTTTATTCAAATGATGCTGTGATGCTAAACACGCTATATGTTTGCAGAGACAAACCCTCCTGCATTTGTCTTTTTTATAACTATCAGAGGATGATTTTTTTCCGGAAGCTGCCCGGCAGAGCGAGGTGTAATCGGAGCAGCTTGACCTAGTTTTCCGGAGCCACGGTTATGCAAGGCAGCCGAGCTCAGCAGTAGAGATGATGAAGTGGACTCACGTTCCCGTTTCTGCCGTCTTACAGCAACAACTCACACAGGGCAAGGAACGTAGCTCTGAGTGGGAGAAGCCCACTGAGGGGTCAATGGGTCGATGAAGGGTTAATGTAGCACAAAGGTTTACTGATTGGCAGAAGAAGAAAAAGTGCATGCTGTTCATTGTACAGATGATTTAAGGAGTGAATTCTCTTTTTCAGGACACAGTTAGTTTCCATCTGAGGTCTCACACACACACCTTTTAAAAACTATGAATGTGTGACAGGTTCTCATACGACTAATCACAACAGGACCAGTTGAAGTTTCAGAAGGTTTTTTTAAAGGTGGTTGAATTGATTCCCACTTTAATTAGATCCATTTCATCCTGGCTTTGCTTTTAAGGAAGTTTGTCTCCCTCCCTCTTTTTGCTGTTGGGGCAACTTAGTTAAATGTTTCAATTTTGCCTTATTTATCAGTTGTTATTAGAGCTGCGTCGGATTTCACATATTTTAAACAGCTCTAAAACCTAAATACTGATTTCTGTGTGTGGTTCTGTAAGTGATACAGACCAGACATGTTCTGACATGTTTTTTACTGAAGCAGCACAAAGACAAGTACAAGACGCAGGGAACTACCTCTGTGTGTGTTTGCATGCATGTGAGGCTCCATTCGTGTGTGTGTGTGTGTGTCTGTGTGTGCATTCTGAGACCAAACACTCGGCTGAACCTCGCACCCTCGTGATCTTTCTGCAGATGTAATGTAATGGGGGGGGGGGGGGTCTGTGTTCTTAAAATGTGTGCGCTCAGCAGTAGTAATAAGGTCCCTTTTCCCTAGAGGTCGAAGGTCACACTACTGGCAAGGTGAGTACAGTGGGTAGTAGAGAGAGTGTGTGTTTGAGCCTTTCTGCACAGGGGGAGGGGTTATGTTGTCTAATCTAATTTGAGCAAGGTTCCCTCCCTCCACCAGTGTGGCTGTAGATATATATAAGGCCTCTGCAGCCACAAAATCTTTTCTTCACTTTTGTTCTATGAGAGACAACAATCTCAAGGTAAGTTTGTGTGTGTGTGTGTGTGTGTGTGTGTTAGACATTTCTGCTTCATACTCACCGTATATATCATTCAGGGCTACATATTCTTGGTGAGACGTAACTGAATCCTGAAACTTTGACTGTTCTCCTGTGATTAGGATGCTTTCAGCTTTGCTGATGTAACGTTAACTCGGAAACAAAGGTGATTTCTGGTTCCGTGTAATGTGATTATTTGCTTTCACTAATAAGATTACATGTGTTTAAATTGTGAAAATGATTAATAACAGCAAGTGCAGGAATGTGGTTCACCTTCTTTATCGGCAGAATATGGTTTAAATGTAATTGGAAGCAGTACACTAGTATTTCATCTTTTCACAATTGGAGTTTCAGCAGAAAATACTCTCTAATCTAATCTACAGGCTTTATGACTTTGTATTACATGCAGCGTCTGTTCAAACAGGTCAAATGTTGAGTCCACCCATTTCAAACCTGTTGCTCAAAAAACATCGCTGCTCGGTGAAGAATGAGTTATATACTGTTGCTTTGGGGCCTTTGCACCGACAGGAATGTTTGTGTATGTGAGAGACAAGCTTGTTAGAATAGGTAATATAGAAAGTACATTTTATTTTTAGTTTGTGCTCCGGGTGTCACGTTTCGGTAGGCGCGGGGTGATTTATGAGGCGCTAAGGCAGATGCTCGTTATGTAAGTAAGGCTCAGGAAAGTTATGTGTGTTTTTATTGTCATTGCACACAGTACACTGTAATTGGGTGCCACTCCTTATAATGTTAGGAAGAAAAAATGGGGGCAAAAAAGCTATAAGTAAAAAATATAATCGATCGAACAACAATTTTGCACTTGATATCAGACAGAAACTATAAATATAAGAGAAAATTATAAAGTAAAATACTGTGATATATTATAAAACGATATTGCACCTGATGGTTTGATGATATTCGACAAAATAATTCTACCCAGAAAGTAGTCGTATGTGGTTATGTTATGTTGGGTGGAGCAGTTTCTGTGCGTGTTTATTCGAATACAACCTAATGCAAAATTCCCTCCAGTGCCGCTCAATCCAGGGGTGGAACGGTTCACAGAACTCGTGGTTTGGCTTATGTCACGCTTTTAAGGAGACAACCACTTCTTCATTGTCCAACACTTCTTGGCAAATCTTTATTTAAAACAAAAAAAAAATTTTTTAATGAGTGCACTCAAACAGTGGAGCTGTACAAAATGGCCACATCATAGACTGTCAACACATGTGCATGAATTTTATCAGTAATTATCACAAACACAAATTTATGCTGTTTTTAAAAAAGTTTTTAAAAAATGTGATTTTTCACAGTTGCTGATTTCATTTCAGCCACCTGCTATGGCTGCACAGACCCCCAGAGGACCACGGCCCGCTGGTTGCAAACCACTGGCCTGCAGCAAGCAGCAGACCAGACTTGCCACGTTTTCAGACTGAGTGACAGCTGTAGTCAGGGCTTCGTTCGTACTTTATCAGCCCTGCTCGTGAGGCTTTATGCCCTGTTAATTAAAAATATTCCTCGTTGATCTGTACACACATGCTGTGAACCGTGTCTAGCGAACCGAACGGATTAGATGGTTTGACTGGACCCCAGCCCCAGAACACACTGCTCTCTAAAATGGCAGCTGGTACACAGACTGACGCTGACTGTTACACTGTTTTCACCAATTTAATTAATATGACGTGCACCAGGCAAATCCTCATTAGTCAGCATTAATCAAAAAAATACATTCTCTTCAGGTTCACCTGAGTGTGTGTGTGTGTGTGTGTTCGCATGCATGTCTTCCATCGTGTGTTTGTAATGTCACTCACTCGCTCTCTTCCTTTCTCTCCAGATGCCTCAGTTTGAGAAGACGACGGTTCACATGAGGGACCCTGAGAGGGTAGAGCAGATCATCTGTGGCCTCATCAAAGGAGGAGCTTCCAAACTACAGGTAGATCAGTCATCAGGGCTTAAGGTTCTTTCAGTCTGGGATTTGGTGAAATGGCGCCAACTAATGGCAGTGAAGCTCCAATATCTTTTAGTAGTTATGTAAAAACTTGTGACTAGCTGAACAATGTGAAGTCTTGTGAAACGTAATGCTTTTCCTACCATAGAACTTTTGCCAGGACCCATGAGCCTTTGAAGGTATTTAGATTCTCTGCCTGTGCTTCCAACAAAGAAACCATGCTGCTTCTGGGGCTTAGTGGTTGTGGGCTGGGGACACTTTCTAAACATCCAGTCACTACTGGCCCAGGGTCTGCAGTGTGTAACCTCTAGAGCTGCTAATGATTCTTTTTTGGTTGATTCAAATCTTTTTGATTAATCAATAGATTGTTTTCCCACTACACTCTTTCTTATTTTTCAGTGAATATGACAATTAATTTACTTAAAATTACATTTTATTAAATGTTATTGTGCATTTATATAGCTGTGCAGTGCTGGTCCAAGCCCGGCAGAAATTGGGGAGGGTCGGGTCATGAAGGGCATCCGGTGTAAAAACTGTGCCAAATCAACATGTGGACAATGATCCGCTGTGGCGACTCTGAACTCACGGGATAAACTGAAAGGACTAACTAACTAACTAACTAAATTAATAAATAAATACATATTTCTTTATATTTTTTAAAAATCATCTTCTCTTTAAACAAAGAAATATGACAGTGCACTTTATTTACCCTTATGTCTTACGTGCTGATCTGTGTTTTACAGAATAGCTCTATTCAAGTTAAAGGAATGTAATTCAATCTACATTCAGCAATTCAACAGCAGAATAAGTCAAACAGTTAGCAGTTAGCAGAGCTCCACGCTGTTTGGTCTGTGCTTCAAATTACATGGTTGAGTTTTTTTTCTTTTCTTTTTTTTTTCGCTCGCTCATCACTGGACTCACTAAACTCAGTTCTCTTACTTCCTGCCTCCTGCAACCGTCGGACTAATGTACAGGTTTAGTTTACAGAAACATGTCCATTTCCTCTACGCCAATATGTCATTTATGTAAATTGTCTTATTTTACGGAAATCGTGTACATACAATTTATGTTTATGCATCTTACCACCCACACAAGTGGACAAACCAATTTGTATAATTTGTTGTGCAGAAGAATTGTGAAAAATGAAATGATCCTACTTACTTTGAGCAGCCTACTTCAAAAGCAAGAAACAAGTAATGAAAAGACTCAGGTTGAAGTAAAACTTACTAGCAGACAGAAAGTGAAGCAGCAATTATTCTAATAGAAAATGATGTTGAGATTTACCAGATATTCATATTTAAACTGGAATTAATTGAGCATCATTTTAACAAACGCTGTATAAAGATTGAATTCATCCATCATATACATTTCAATGTTTTGTACATTTGGCCTCTTTTATTTTTTATTTTGCATATATAAAAGTCCACCGCACATGGGGTTAGTTTTGCTTGTGCGTCCCAAAAATCAGGATGAGGATTGATAGAGCGACAAAGTACATAAATCCCCTTATGAGCCAGTGCGCTGCACCTCAGTCAACGATGAATAAAGATTCTCTAAACTCTCGTTCGGTTCATACCTCTGTTTTCAATTGTGATCCCCGGGTCACACTTGATGGTGACAAGATAGTCACGTGACACCTGCATAAATTAGGTGTAATATGTACATTTACAAAATAAGGCTAATCATATTTTTTTGTAATTTACGTTTGTTAAAGCTTTAATTGTGAAATTGTGTTTGTCTAGTGTATATTCACAGCATAACAAAGTGTGTGTGTGTGTGTGTGTGTGTGTAGCTTATCCAGGTGCAACCGTGCTTGTGTGTACACAGTGGTCATATGTCACTTTTAGGTTCCCTGTGAAGTCTTAGTCCCTTATTTCTCCTGCTCTGACTGTGTTTCAGATTATCACAGACTTCGACATGACGTTAAGCAAGTTTGCAGTCAACGGCAAACGCTGTCCAACCTGTCACAGTAAGATGCATCACAATAACACCATGAGACATTTGGCTCCTCTCGCCTGTTAGAAACATGCTTTCTCTTGTTTCCCTGTGCAGATATCATTGATGACTGCAAGTTGGTGACAGAGGAGTGCAGGCAGAAGCTGCTGCAGCTGAAGAACAAGTATTATCCCATTGAGATTGACCCTCACCTCACCATGGAGGAGAAATACCCTTTCATGGTGGAGTGGTAAGTCACACACACAAAGGACGCTCGCATGGTTTGTCAAGACAAGTTCGCACCGTCCTCTTTGTGTTTCTGTGCCAAATAAGAGGAGGCACTTTCAGCTTTTTCTGTGTGCACGTGTGTGTTTGCTTGCAGGTATTTCAAGTCCCACGCGTTGCTGGTGGAACAGCGGCTAGAGAAAGACAAACTGCCAGAGGTGGTGAGAGAGTCTGAGGCTGCACTCAGGTATTTGTAGAGGAGACCCAGCGTTGGACAATGGACAACATTTTAAATGAGTGAACCCTGTGTGACCCGGTTTGTGCGTTTGCTTCCAGGGAAGGCTTTGAGCTGTTCTTTGACCGACTGCACCAGCACAATGTGCCTGTCTTCATCTTCTCTGCCGGCCTGGGAGATGTCCTGGAGGAAATTCTCCGCCAGGCGGGAGTCTACCACCCCAACGTCAAGGTCGTCTCCAACTTTATGGACTTCGATGACAACGTGAGTCCTGCAGCAGAACCAACTAATGCCGGTGAGAAAGACGGCGGCTCCCTTTGCTCACTGGTTCTTTTGTCACGCAGGGCGTCCTGAAGGGTTTCAAAGGCGAGCTGATCCACGTGTACAACAAACACGACGGCGCGCTGCGGAGCACAGAGTACTTCAAACAGCTGAAGGAAAACTGCAACATCATCCTGTTGGGTGACTCACTGGGGGACCTCAGCATGGCCGACGGCGTAGCCAGCGTGGAAACCATCCTCAAGATCGGCTTCCTCAACGACAAGGTGCAACCACGACACACACAACCTTACATCCTAAAGCATTTGGAGAATGTCCCTAAACGTGTTGGACTAAAGCAGGGTAGCAGTGTCCCACCTTGTTTGTGGCTTTTGAGACACCAGGACTGGGGCTTTCTGCTGAATGTGGCTGCTGCAGAAAAGCGTTTTTTGCATGCAGCACTCATAATATTGCAAATTGCATTTAGTTTCACAGCTAAATTCTGCAACTTAAAGAGTTTGAGTCCCGACATGATTTTAAGAGTTTAACAGTGAAACTTTGTGGATGAACATCCTTATTGTGACGGAACTGCAAACCGTCAGCACAGCTGATTCAGTAAAATTCACTGTAAAAATTCTCCCTTCCTGTCTCACTGTGCAGGTGGAGGAGCGGCTAGAGAAATATCTGGAGTCTTACGACATCGTCCTAGTGAAGGATGAGACCCTGGAAGTGCCCAACGCCATCCTCCAGAAAGTTCTATAACGCCACTCTCAGCTCTCACTCACCTACCACTCAGTCCACTCCTCTTCTGGCTCCGTACCCTCTGCCTCAGCCCCATCTCATCCTCGGAAAAAGCCTTTTTAAAAGACGTTTTACACCTCGAATGAACTCTTTTAAAAGTCCACTCAGCAGCATCGGCCCGTCTCTGGTGTGCTTTTGTTCATTTGATTCATTTCCAGTCTTCTTTCTGTCTCTGAGCTGTTTTATGAGAAAAGAGTAACCAAAAGTGAGATTGAAAAAAAAAATCACCATAGTAATTCATAGGATTATTTTTGATATGGTAATATTTATACACATTATAAACCAGGCCCCCATAGAAGCCATACCCGCATGTCTGTCACCTCAGTGTGTTAATGTCGTGACTCGGCTGTTTGATGTCTACATGGATAGACTACACAAGGCAGCTGTTGTTGGCAGACATGTCATGAAAATCACCTTGGAAAATCTCATTCCTGGTTTATAAAAAAAAAAAAAAAAACAGCACTGACAGTATTTATTAAAAAAATATTCCAATTTTAACTTGGATCATCAGAAGAACTGCACTTTAAATTCAGTGTTGGAGGGAATCAGCAGTAATATTCGGAGAAGCAGGAACAGGTTCCTGCACAGGACGTGTCGTGTTTACGTAACTTTATTTAACCTGAGGTGTTTAGTGTCATAATGAAACGCAGAAGGTTTACTGGACACGTGTGTGTATAACTGACTTAATAAGGTGTTCTCCCTGCTAGTGATGAAGAGTAACAAAGCCCCCTAAACCAACGTAACTGGACCACTGCTTCAGTTCCCAGTCAATCCAAACACACTCCTGTGGTCTGTGGCTCAGTAAAACCCAACACAAGATGCATGGAATATCAGCATCTGTTGGTTCCGTGGTTAAAAGCTCTACCTCTAAGTTTTCATCTTTGCAAATTGGAGGTTTCCCAGGTGACTTTTTCAGTGTTTTTCAATGTGCTGCTATCGCCTGCATGCTGCCTTTTCTTACTGTTCAGTTTACGTCAAAGAAATCAGAGACTTAACAAATCGACAGGAACCAGATCACAAATATGTGAGCGTCATGTACGTTGTTTCCTGGCACTTGGAGATATTTTCACAAAGTACAGACCAGTGTGTTGTATTTTTCTAAGCACGTGCTTTTGTTTGCTTTTGTTTGTGCGACTAGAAAATGCAATAAAGTGTCATTTCATGTCAGGCCATTAATGTGTCCCAGACCAGACAGGAATCGGACCTAACAGCTTGAAAACAGGATTCGATGTTGTTTTAAAGTGGATCAGAGATCTTGTTATGCACTTGATATTCAAGTATTGCACATCCATCGCTTTGATATTTATGATTTTATCAGACAATTGCTGACAGTGCTTTCAACAACTAAGCAGGATTAATGGCAATATTAACAGGATTTACACAATAGATGCATCAATGAGAAAACGTAAATTTTAGCAATTGCTACAGAGATTATAATTTGGCATATTTCAATGCAAACTATAAAAAAAAAATCCCCTCTATATCGTGTAAATAGAGAATGTTTTGAAGGTTAAATCTCAATCTTTACATTTAATGGAGGTGTCACATAAATGTGTGTGGGGGTGTATAATCTCATTTATCCCTTTCACGTAAGTGCAATATTTTTCTCTGGAGTTTAAGTTGCGCTGAGAAAATCCTGAAACTACAGAGTGAAATTGTTGGCTGCAGCCTTGCGGTTATGTTTGCACTACCGTCACTGTCCTGCAGATGGCACTGACGTTTGTAAGAGTCTGGAAACATTAATACAGATTGCAGAGAATCTCACCAACGTGGCATCTTGTGGACTCAGAACCTGATGCTTTAGACATGTTCAGATGTGGCTCGTTGGTCTAGGGGTATGATTCTCGCTTAGGGTGCGAGAGGTCCCGGGTTCAAATCCCGGACGAGCCCCTTTTGGTTCCAAAGGAGGATCATCTGTCCTTTATTCTAATATCTTCCGTGTCTTCATAAGGACCACTTTTTAAAACCTTCGTCAATATAACGTTTTGTAGGCTATGATGAAGGTCAATTAAAGGCAATTTTCCGTAAAGACTTCAGAAAACGTCTTCAGGCTTTGTGGTTAGTAAAAAAATAATAATAATCGACTATAGTTAATTAAAAATAAACTAATAACCTCGTGTCTGAAAAACCAATCAATAGATGAAGCTGCAAAGACCCAACTGTGCTGCAGGATCGGTGGAAGCTGAGCCTGGTGCAGGATAATGAAGCGCCTGTGGGCGGCGCTCGACCCTCAGGAAAACTACAGCGGGGTCCAGAGACCAGAAAACGGCAGAAGCATCCAAGCTACGTGGCGTGTAAAGTTTGAAGGCTGTGCGTGTGGGAGGCGGCTCGTTGGTCTAGGGGTATGATTCTCGCTTAGGGTGCGAGAGGTCCCGGGTTCAAATCCCGGACGAGCCCATTGTTTTCCAATAGAAGTTTAAATGCATGTGATTGTACAACCACAAATGTGTGAGCGTCCATTCATTCTGATGGGACTTGTGCATCTGCACAACACTGCCCTGAAGCTACAGATATGAGCTTCATTTCATGCTCCTTAACTTTTCCTTTAAAGCATTTGGAGTAGAAAACTGGTTAAGAACCGTGAAATACATGACTGTTTGGGTGAACGTCTGATTATAAGGTTTTAAAGAGGTTTATAGGATCCTGGAGAGAAATAGAAATAGAAAACAAATACTCCCATCAAACAGTAACAATCTGTAAACGTTAGGTGATATCGAGGTCAGGGGAAATCCTACATTACATGGAAACAAACTTCACTTTCCCAGTATCTACAGGTGTCTTATTCAACCTCAATGTGTGTTATATATAAAATATATTTGGTTAATATTAATACTGTAGCTATTTAGTATTGTGCTTGTATATCAGCTGCATTATATCTTACCAAATTGTGAAATGATTTTCCGATTCAGTTTCTTGTTATTCACACTATAAATGAGCACAAAATATGTTTTCAAAGTGTTCTTTGTTTCCAGATGATACTGACGTCAAATTTGTCTTTAAAATGTGAAGTTTTGACAGTTTTCCACTTAAGATCAGTAGTTCTGAACACACACACACAAAGTAGCAGGTATAACTACATTAATAAAACTGATCTACACAAATCCTAAGAATAAATCCTAAATTGTCTTACGTTTAAACGTGCATCACTTAGCGCCAGTTTAATTTCCTTTTTTGTATGTATCTAACCATTTACTCTTCTAATATTATTTTCTCTGGAGGAATAAATGACTGCCTAGCTTGTAGTTTGAAAAAAAAAAAAAAACCAAAAAAACAACATTTCCCATCAGTCCACCTATTTCCGTTCCTGCGCACAGCGGCCCGGCTTCTCCGTTGAGCGTCAGTGCCATGACAACAGAACGATGGCTGCAAGCGAGAGGGCGAGAAATGGGATTTTTGCGTGAACAGGGAGAAACATAACGTCGACTCTTACACACTTGCTCACGCACGTGAAGGTGAGAGGAACCCGAGGACAAAACTGAATGTGTTTTGTCAGAAGCTCTAAAAATGGGAGCGACACTGTTCTTAACCTAGCTAGTATCCAGGAAACTTGAAAGGCGAGCTAATTAGCCCGCTAAGCTAAAGTTAGTTCAGATGCCTTCACGTTAGCTGGAGGCTAATACACCTGTGCAGGAGGTCTCGTTTTTTTAGACTACTTGAAACGGTGGGCGAGTTCGTCCGCTATTAATTCACTCGATTAACTCCTCGATTCTTCTGCTCTAGAGGACTCCACTGCCTTTGGTCCTCTTGGGTAAATCCCAGGAACAAATCCCACAGGTGTTTAGTCGCGTCCCATTAAATGGCAACTTACACAAAGTTGAATACCAGCTAACGTGGACGCTAATGCTCATTAACTCATTCATTTGCTGTCTTCGTCCTTCAGCCTGGAGCTGGGTTTGCTATGTGGCTTTTGAAGTATTGTGCATTGTTATAAAATTATTAAAACCCACAAGGTCTTTTTCAAATCTGAATGCTTGAGTTATTTCAGTCTGACCACCACTAAAATGCAGTGTAATGGACACCTGCCTGACAATTTGACGTAATATTTTTTGTCTGGCTTACATATTTCTTTTCTCCATATTATCACGCGATGGCAATGAAATTATTTGTGGTCAAAAGTAACAACTACTCGGTGCTTTTTCGAGGTAACATGACACATTACTGATCTATCTGGGGAGGCTTGCTGCAGCAGCAGGAGGGGCTGTGTTTACATGCTCCTAAAGATTATTTAAAAGGTTTAAATACATATTTGGAAGATGTTGTTTAAATTAAAAGCGATGACCCTTCATATTGATGTGTATATATGATCTTTAAGTATGACAACAGCATCCGCTTGGATATGAGAATTAAACCAAGCTGGCATGTTCTGAGTCGAAGAGGAACTTCATCCTTTCAGGAAACATTGGTTTAAGGCTTATTAACGAAGTGATTGAAACTGCATAGGAGAGGTTTTAAAAGTTGTGGGGAAATATGCAATGATGGAAATATGTTGGTGCTAAAGAAAGTCAGTTGAAGCACAAAGCTAAGCTGAAAGTCATAGTTATATTGTAAATGAGTTAACCCGTTAGAAATTAAGTTGTAATAATAACTGAGTGATGCTGCTTGGGATTTGCTCAATCTGTACTGTATTTCTTTCACAATCCAAATCGAATAAGGTCCATGTTTAATAAAATAGGCAAAGGATCGCTTTTCCCTGCTGGCCTGACTCCCTCAAAACCTTTATAAAAATGTCACTTTTGTTAAACAGTAGCCGAAGGTGTAATGTTCCTTTAACAGCTTTCTCTGCGCTTTATGGCAGCGAGCTGTAGATAGGAGGGATTCTATCTGCCTGGATTAGCTGCTCATTCCACCTGCTCAGGATTTGGAAGTAGAAAAGCTGCTTGCACCCTCCTCCTGACTTCCCCTCACACTCTCAATCCTAGGGTCATATGACTGACCTTCTGCACTGCCATTGGCTTAACTTATCGGTGCGCTGAGTACTGAGACCCTTTCTGGGCCAACCAGGGATCTATTAAGAGACATGTTCCCGCTACTCAGAAATGCTGCCAGGTATCCCAGTGGCCACAGGTCGTATCACAATGAAAGATATGCAAAAGCATTTTTGCCACAGACCAGCGTTACAAGAGACATCTGTGAAACACTTGCAAAGAAAACAATATTTTACAGATTGTTTTCAATTTGTATATTGTTAGAAACCCCACAAGGCCTAGAAAGTCTAAATACAAGCAGTATTCATTCCAGCAAGTGGACACCATCTTTGATCAATGGCCAGTGGTCCGAGGTTTCACCAAGCCTGAGATTCAAGCTCCGTCCTTCCGGCTGCAATTAATATCCATTGTTTCCGTAGTAGCAGGTTTCCTGTTTTACAGGGTTACATGTCTTATGTCTTTCTCTTTCAGGCAGCATGTCCTTATTCAAGGCTCGTGATTGGTGGTCAGCAGTGCTCGGCGAAGGCGAGGAGTTTGACCAGGGATGCCTGTGCGTTGGGGACGTGGACAACAGTGGCACTGGACATGGTGTGTGTGTTTGTGTTGTATGCAAATGACACCTTAAGACATAACATTATAAAGTGCGACGCTGTTATTTGTCTTTCTTACTGCACCACTAAACCTTTTTGGTCTACGCATATAAAAAATAATACAGGAATTAAAATGTACCTTGTTGTAGATGCAATTTATTTTTGGTTTTTTCCCATTGTAAATTAAAAGTCATCACAAACCTTTTCTGATCATAATCTACCGTAGATGCAACAAAAGACTCCCAATGTCACTTTTGTACGTAAAAATAAGTCATTGATAATTGTGCCTTTCAGCACCTTGTACCTTGGGTTTTGAAAGAAAAAGCTTTAAAAATGAAGTTGTATTTGCTTACAGTTGTTGTCTCCTGTCATCATAAATTGTGCAGACAAGGTGGTGGTGGGCAGCTACATGGGAATGTTGCGAATCTTTTCCCCACATGCCAACAAATCCAGTGATGGAGGTCCGGCTGATTCCCAGCTCCTGGAAGTGCAGCTTCAAAACGCCATCATTCAGGTGGAAGTGGGCAAGTTTGTCTCGTAAGTAAACCTCGCAAACCTGAGCCAAGATCCCAAAAGGGTTAGAATTGATGTGCATAGCAGTCACATCCGATTGGGGCATGATGGGGCATTGTTACTCTATTTATTATTTTTTAAATTTGAAACGATCATTCATTGGACACAGTTAATGCGCATTACATTTACTCAGATGTTGTGTATGCTGCATCTATATTCAGATGTCAGAATAAACTAAAAATCATCTTATTACTGTATATGTATAATGTTTTGGAAAACGTTTTGTTCCCTTTTACAAGATATTGTGTCCCAGTAAAAAATATTTTGTTCTTATGAGTTCAGCTAGAGGATTATAGACATATTACACACTAATGGGATATTGCTGGTTATGCTGTTTTGTTTTGTTTTTTCAATTTTGTCACTGTGCCACTCCTGTTAAATCAAGTCATCATATACATACCATACCATGTTTCCCTCCATTCTTCTTTTCCATCTTCCACTGAGTGTGACTTTCGCTTTTGTGACTTTTAAGTGCATAGGAAGGTACAGAAGACTTGTGTTTTCGGCAGTCTTTTGAATATTGGGAGTGAGTTTGCTGAGCGTGCAGTTTGGTAGCTCGTTCCATTATCATGGGACCGCTGTGCGGGGCTGGGACCACCAGACGTTGTTCCTTGGAAGAGTGCAGCAGATGGGAGGGATTGTAGACCTGAATGAGGGGGTCGAGGTGAGCAGGAGCTGAGTTGACAACCCTGTAGGCAAGAGACAGAGCTTTGAACCTGATGTGGGCAGCTACAGAAGGCCAGTGTAGAGATCTGAAAAGTGGTGTGACATGGTAAATGTTCTGCACTTATATGGCTCTTTTCTGCCTATTGGCTCTCAAAACGCTTTACACTGCTTCTTATTCACCCATTCACACTCACACACACACACACACACACTCATACACCGACTGGGAGCAACTAAGTTGGGGCGCAGTGTCTTGCTCAAGGACACTTCGACATGTGACTGGAGGAGCCAGCGATTGAACCAACAACTGCGGAATTGGTGGTCGACCGCTCCACTTTCCTGCGTCACAGTCCCCCTGTGGACACGAGTCCTTTTTGGCTGATTAAAAATGAGGCAAAAATGGGTTTACATGCTCGCTGTAAGTGGAAAAACCCCGTTTTCATTCTGCTGTATTGGCTTGGGCGTGATCATTTTTTGTCTATGTCTGCCAGTATGATATACGGCCATCGTGGAAGTCCTTAAATGGAACTCCGCTGTGGGTTCCTTTGCCCACTAACCACAGCAGCAGAAAAACCAGTACAGAGTGGGTTACATTTTGGCAGAGGACATAAGGATCCAAACTTAACCCTAACACAATAATAATAATAATAATAATAGTAATAATGCACATGAGAATTGAAGATAACATTGTGAGCATTTACCATATTGTAGTTGATGGACAGGTCACATGTAATGCTTGGAAAGGACACAACTGTTGATAGAAACATACTTTGCTGCAGGAATTAAACCTTTGAGCTTTAGATTACAGGGAACTTACTCTGGCCACCATAACAGCCATGTCTCTGTGGTACACGTGTGTGCTGCTGCTGCCCAGGAATGAATCACAGGTCTTTCTTTCCTCTACGTCAGGACCTTTTGTGAATTATAAGCATTGATTATACAGATTATAATATGTAGCCTTACATTAAAATGTCAAGCAGAAACACCCATTCATAACTCATCACACTGCTTTTTTTCATTCATAGAAAAACCTTTCCTGCTGTTACTTACCACCACATTAACATGTCTTTTTTTTTCCCCTCTGCGATGCACGCTGAGCCAAAACCACTCTCCCTCCTCATGTTTTACCGCAATCTATCAGCCTCCCAGGGGCCTAAACATAGTTGTGCTTCTAATGCCCGGCTAACCACTGAGTTGCTAGCATAGCTGTCAGAACCCGAGCTCCATCCTGTTTTGTTATTGCACTGCATAGTTTGATCTTCCACTCAAAGTCAAGCGAAATGTGCAAATGCCTCCTGGAAAAGTGTTTTGGAGCCGAGATGAGTAAGTGACCCCTCACAGACAAAACTAGCCTGGAAGAGGAAGAATAGTGTGGGGAAAGGAATGACGTGGTATGATAAGATAGTGGTCATATGTAAATTGCTGAGTGGAGAGTTTTATTCCACTTGTGTTGTATTTAGCCAGGAAAGAAAGATAACACACTGCTTCGTGTACCCTGAACGTTGTCCCACTTTCCCTTTCTGTAACACTTAATATACGTATACTGTTTAGTCATGGGTCACAACAAGCAGAAGGGAAATACTGACCTTGCTTGTGCCTTTCTTTATTTACTGGATTCTAGCCCTTCATACCTGAAACCCAAAACACCAATAAAGAGAATGAAAGTGACAAGATAGAACTGTTGCAATAATAAACCTGGCTTTCTTTCAAATGAGAATGCATAAGCAGTAATACACACCCTTGCTCGATTCCATATACAGCACTGTGTGGTTCAGCTGGGATGTGACCGTAGAGCTGCAACGCTTCAAAATTGTAAAACAACAACGACACAAAAGTAGTAAACAGTGGCTGCACCACTAAATAGCTGGCAAGCACTTTATAGTTATTATCCCCTGTGTGCACTCAGTTCTTCAAGCCTGACTCATACTTTGAAATATACAGTAGATTATACATAAACACCTTCCGTTTATCAATCAAGCTACACAGGTGACTGAACCCTGAACCCTGGCAATAGCACTGCCTCACTTTAGCCGTTGATCTGAACACTGTACCTCCCAGTGCACAGAAACCTCCTGGGAAGTGAGGTTTCTGGGAAAATGTGTGGTGGTTTGCCTCGAAGGCTTCCCACATAAACACGAGAAGCAAAATCCAACTAAATCAGTCTGTTTGGAAGACGTCGTGTTTTGGTACCTGCAGTTTTCGGCACATAGTTTTTCAGAAACTGGTGGCCATTTTGGAAGCGGTCCCAGACAGAGGCATATTGTAATGTTAGGGTGGACTGAAGTGGGCACACGGTGAAAGGCTTTGTTTCTGCTCCGACATGAATGGATTTTCAAGGAAGAAACAAAATTTGTGGGACTGAGTTCTCTCCTCCCTTGTTGTCTTTCAACAAACATTAGACTAGTGGTTGTAAGTTTGCAAGACGACATCTGTACTTGTTCCAATAAGTGGATAGATTCCTTCTCGGGGTTTGTGGTTAAGTAAATACGTGAAAATCTTGGATCAGCAGCTTTGTGACCACGACTTACACCTCAATCATGACCACTGTTAAAAACAATCCACCGGCTTTTACAGTAAATTATTATAGAAGCATGAGTTAAAACATGAACGTCTGCGTCCCCTTAAGCTGAGAACATGGTTTCATCCACGATGGCAGGACACATCAGCGAAAGTGTCTTTGAGGGAGAAACCGTGTGCTCACCAGCTTTGAGGCTGTAGCTGCTGCCATCTCAGCTACCAGTTCTGGTACCAGCATAATGACCATGAAAAATATAAAGAAATTTGGCTATAGCAGAGATGCATTGCAGTCTGTATCATTTATTTGTGCACCCTGTTAACACCCTAATTACTAACAGTTATTAGGGTGGTAACAGTTGTGGAATCTGGAAGAGAACTGGACAGAGCTGTTAGAACCAGTCGATATAATGATAATTGCTGATCATAGTTCTCATTGGGGCTGTATGGTGACTGTCCTGTAACAGGATCTTTTGTTCTTTTTTCAGGTGTTCAGAGCTTCTTCATCTGGCCGTTCTTCACCCCAGGAAGCTGTCGGTCTATTCTGTTTCAGGTAACACATACATGTGAGCAGCTACATATGTGTTTGTCTGTGTTCACTGTATCCCCACCCAGTTTGAATGAGCACTAAACTACTACTTTCACATTCACGTTGTAATGAGAACCACTTAGCCTTCAAAAACCACATTAGATTTATATATATATATATATATATATATATGTTTTTATCTGTCTGCATGCAGGCACTGCAGGAAACGTGGAGCACGGTGATCAATACCAGCTAAAGTTGGTTTACGAACACAACCTGCAGAGAACGGCCTGCAACATGACATTTGGCTCCTTTGGGGGTGTCACAGGTAACACTGACATTTTTTATGTTTTTTTTTTCCTTTTGTTATGAGTTCAGCATTTTCTCTGGATTTTCTCCAGCACTGGTGCTGTTTTACCTGCATCCACAAGCATATTGCATCCCTACTTTGCTTTACACCTTCTCCAAGAAGCTGGAAAGAGTTTGACTGGCAAAATAAGTGTACAGGAGAGTCACACTAGTTAAAGCTTTATCTACCTTTATGACAGTGATATTAATAAAGTTTGACATTACTACGTACTGTAAACTACTGCAAAAATGAACTCATTTGCGTATGTTTTGTGCGGCCAAACTAAAAATTCGGTCTCAGTGCATAAATGTCCACACGACTCGAAAGTGATCACTCATTTCTGGTGACTTATTTGCACATCATTTGTGCCAGCAATTCAAACATTGATGCAGAGTTAATTCTCATGTTAACTTTACACATCTTGAATAAACTGTGAAAAGTTGAGAAGTAATAAAACACAGATATACAAACAAACAAGACTAAATACTTTTTCTCTTCTCACTTTAGAGTGAATATTTCAAGGAGTAGTAAAACTAGGAGTAGTTTAAGGCAGAACATTAAGTTGTGTGTTTTAGGTGAAGGTCAGGGGGCATGAAATGCATTATGTCTGGGGGTCCTCACAAGTATGGATGTACAGGTGTGTATTTGTTGGACAGTGAGAGTGTGTGTAAGAGCTCACATCATAAGCATCCGCTGTACAGCGTGGTGCTACCAGAATCCAGCACGTGAAAACCCACAGACCGGTTCATGGTGCGTAATATGCACGTGTGTTTCGCAGAGGCCAAGGAACTGGTTTTAATGAGCCTACAATGTTCTTTCTTTCTATCAATCAAACACACACACACACACACACACACACACTCTCTGTAAACATGGAATGAATAAAGAGTCCGTGATGCCAGGCCACCGAATCTGGCTGTTCCTCTCTTCAAACACACACACCGCACACGCTTTCTTGACAATACAGCCTTTATTTGGAAATGCCATTTTCTCTGCTTTAAAGGGGGTTCCCCATGTGAGGGTGTCTGTGTGTGACTGCGTGTGTGTTTTTCTTGGATGCTGCCTACTTCAGGGCTTTCCCCTAGTTTCCAACAGCTCAACTGACTGCAGAGTGAGCATATGACCTCTCTCTCTTTTTTTTTTCCATTCTTTGCCCCTGTTAGAAGCTTTTATAGTTTTATGTATTTGTCCAGAGCTGCGAGACACTTCTGTTTGCCAAGACCCATGCAAATGAGTTTGCTCATACACATAGTGTCACCTGTGTGCGGACATTCATGGACATAATGCATTTCCTAGCCCCTTACACGAACTTAACTCTAACAACAACATTTTAACACTCGGGCAGCTCCTTTTGAAAAGGTGCAAGAAGGTGAAGACGGTCCTCACTTCAGTGTTAGAAAATTCCAATTGGTCCTTACTCTGTTCAAACTGGTCTTCACTCTTCTGGCCAAACGCTATAATTGATGTCGTCCTCCTTCCTTCTGCTCTCTGTTATCACCGCTAGATGGCAGTGCAGGCCATTGCATTTACTATAGCCAGAAACTGTAACACATCCATGGGACAGACAGGATAATGCATTGTGGGGAAAGTCCCGTTTACCCAGCAGAATTCAGCTGCAGTACAGCACCTCTGGGTCTGGTACACATTCAGTATCAACAACAACCAGTTCAATTTAAAATACTGGTTTACAGATTAAATGCACCAAATGTGAAGGAACATAAAGTCTAGGTGTAATATGTTCTGGTCCTTCAGTAGCTATATTCTCTGCAAATTTTCAGTTGTTGCAATTAACTATCTATTTAGCTGTTTTGTGTTGCAACCTCTCTTTAAAAACTTGAGTCCCAAGAGGTACATTTATAATTTGTTTTAAACTAAAAGGCAACTAATATATTTTCTCTTTCCTGTTGGAGTTTTACTTTCAAAGTCAGAATTCTTATTTTTATTCTCTTTTTATATTTTTATCTAATCTGTCATTGGTGTTATATTACATTGTAAGTAAACACGGGCTCGTTTTATTTGTCTCGTCCTTGTTAAGGTCATGCATGATTTTTTTGTGATAATATTTTTCAGATAAGCTGCCAGTCTCGCCTTTCTCACCCGCACGCAAAAATGAGCAGATCTGACAGTTTATTGGCCAGAGAACACACACACACACACACACACACACACACACGGCTATAATGATTTGCAGAAATACTGTATGCAAATGTAAAAAAAATGTGTTCAAATGCAGAACTCTATGTATATACATATACAAAGAAACATGTACACTGGAGGGTGTTTTTGGTATTGGTACAGAGAAATGATCACAGCCAGGACAGTCACTAAATATGTAGCTGCGTGTGTGTGTGTGTGTGACTCTGTGTGTGTTTCCTCTGCAGACATTGTGTGACAGCACTCTGCTCTCTAATCATCAAAGCGTGTTTGGATTTGGAAAGCCTTGAGTGTGTATGTGTGCAAGTGGTGTATCCTGCCACACGTGAACATGCATGTGTGTTTGTGCGGCTCTATAATAGCAGCCATTTAGCAGAGCTGTAGGCGCTGTAATAGCAGCTCTGTACTAATACTGCTCTAATAGCTGGGCTGCCTTTGGGTTTGGGTCACATTCAGGCCACACACACACACGCGCGCACACACACTCACTCACTGACGACTGGCCTTTTCAAGCTTTGGTCAGACAGTTATACATATACATGCACGTGTTTAGTCTCTCAGTCTAACCCCACACACACACACACACACACACAGTTACGTACATGCACTAATGCACAAACCAGGTTGGCACACTGACTCCCTGCTGCAGTACTTTGGGGACACACATATTCACATGTACCTACACACTTGTGCTCTTTCTCTTTCTCACAATCGGACACACACTCTCTCTGTTTCTCCCACTCTCTCTTACACAGAGGTGAGGCTCTGCCCACTGCAACATGCAGCCAGCCTCTGTGCTTTGTTGGCTGCTCTGTCTCCTTGTTCAACATGTCTTTATTAATGACACTAATACAGGCCTGTTTCCTCTGCTGTGTCTGAGCAGTGGCGCTCTCATACTGGGCTCTTTGACGCATTATCCCTTGCACAACGCATGTGAAATTACACGTGCACAGTTGTTATAATGGCATGGCCTGGCTTTCATTTTCGACATGTAGCACTTTCGTCATTCTTGATGATGCAGTGCTGTGTCAGGCTGTCTAAGTGTGTCGTTTTGACCGTCTCACGTCTCTTGATGGAACACAACCCAACAACCATCAGACACCTCACAAATCAGTTAAGAGGCTATCTGGTCGAAAGGCCCACTCCTTCAGCATCCATCTACTTTGGAGCCCTGTTCTTCTGCAGGAGATCGATAACTGCTAAAACATAAAATTGGCTTCAGTATTTGTTGTGCATGTGTTCTCAGATTTTATTTCATCCATCCATCTATACATATAATACATACATACATTATCTTTAACTACCTATCCTGTCCACTGTCACAGAGAACCTAAGCCTGTCCCGGAAGGACAATTCACTCTGACATTCACACCTATGGGTAATTTAGAGTCACCAATTAACCTGACATGTGTGTCTTTAGACTGTGGGAGGAGACCGGAGAACCCCGAGGAAACTCACGCGAGCATGGGGATAACATGCAAGCTCCACAAAGAGCCTGCAGCTAGCAGGTGGAGTCTAGGCGGCAGCGCTAACCACTCCACCACCTTGCTGCCCTCAGGTTTGATTTGCTTCACAAATAAACTGTATATATTTTGAGAACACTAATGGGGCTTATATATATATATATATATATATATATATATATATATATATATATATATATATATATATATATATATATATATATATATATATATATATATATATATATATATATGGAATTATAGACAAAATAGCATCAAAGACATGATTTAGATTTAATTACTTTAGTCAATTAAAAACCTTATGTTTCATTTTGTATGTTGACCTATAGTTAAAAAATCAGTATCAAGTAAACCAATTACACATCACTTAGCATTTCATTATTTGTGAATTCACCAATTGAACACACTCCATACGTGCACTCTAAAAAAAAAAAAAAAGGAAAACTGACAATGTGCAACGTCTCCATGACAGGTTTTCTTTTAGGCCCACGTTCCATTTATGACATCCTACATTTGCCTTAAAATGTTGTACCTGAACAATGTGACACACACAGACACACACTAGTGTTTGCATGTAAATTCATCTCTATGCGGATGTACACGCTGCAGCATTTGCTGTGGGCTCATTATCGGACATTGTGTTACACACACCTGCACTGACAGGGAATGTTTGTGGTGTGAGAGACCTTGTCCCTCAGTGTGTTAATGGCCACCCTGAATGCTACTCATCACTCAAACACATACACACACACATGTTTACACAGAATAGGTGTGTTAGGAGTGTGTAGCTTTTCTAAGCCCTTGGTGATAGATGTTGAGTGTATGTGTATGGGTGTTGTGCTTTAGGTCGCAGTCTCCCTGACCTCTAGTTGACGGCAGTGAGAGTTTTAATGGCGCATTGAGGCCTAATTATAGCTCCGGTCATACAGCCCCACTGCTTTATGGCTCTGTGTGTTGTTGTGTGTTAGAGCTTAGTCCAACATCTAGCTTCTCCTAACAAACACATACTCTTGTGCACATTTATACCCAGAGCCAGGTGTGTGTGTGTGTGTGTGTAGAGGTGTTAATGGAGATATCAGATTCAGCCAGAGGGCGAAACACACCTCGTAGTGAACGCGAAATTGTGGCTGAAATGAAACAGAAGCCATGTCGTTCAGGTTTGCTGGTACTTAAATACACAAAACCTTGACAGTGTCAGACTTGTCATAAAGTACAATATGTAACCCAGAGATTGCAAAGCTTTTTTTTAGCCAGCACTGAAAAATGCTTATACACATGATTTCAATTTATTTTGCTGCAAAACAAAGTTAACGTATTTCTTAAATCTGATCTTGTTTAAAGACAAAGTGTATATAACTTGCTGTCACTGATGGCTGAGGCAGGATTTATTGTGCACATGATGAAAGAGGAGCTCATAGCTTGCCCACTTCCGCACTTCCACAAAATCTGCTCAGTTATTTTCTTAGTGATTAATTAAAACTACTATATGTAACCATTTCTGGGTAGAAATGCTTCCTCTCTTCATGTGAAAAGATGCTGACAAAGTTAGGCTCATGAAACCATACTGGCAGCACTGCAGAGATTTTCCCTTGTAGTCTTTGAGCGAGGCTGAACCTATCAGAGGATCTCAAGGATTTCTGCCTGATTAGCAGGTTTTGCTTACTAATAATTCAGTGTGAGATGTTGAGGTTCTCTTTGGGAGTGACGAGGACATCAGAGGGGCAGCTCATGTTAGATGCTTTGGAGATAAAGTCAGAGAGGCCAGATTGAGGTGGTTTGGATGATATATTCATGCTGTGAATATATCGGTAGAAGGATGCTGAGAATGGGGTTAGATGGAGGCACATGATTGGCTGTGGTGACCCCTGAAAGGGAACAGCCCAAAGGAAAAGAAGAAGCAGATTAGTAATGAAATGGCTGTGCGAAGCTTTGTGGAGGGTATCAGATTGTAGAAGAGCATAGCTGAGCCGTGTTTTGAGTCTCACATTAATGTTAGCTTAAGTTGCATATTGTACCTCATGATGTGATATTAATCTTTAAGTCAGAACAATGAATTAATTGAGTCCTTTGTTTACTGTCTTTTCTGCATTAGGTCACCATTCTCTGTGTATCCAGTCAATGGATGGGATGCTGATGTTCTTCGAGCAGGACAGCTACTCCTTTGGCAGGTTCCTCCCTGGTTTCCTCCTCCCCGGCCCACTGGTCTACAATCCCAGAACAGACAGTTTCCTCACTGTGTCATCTGCACGCCAGCTGGAGAGCTACAAGTAGGTGTTTCTGGGTATAACAACCATGCTCACATGCAAATGGGGGAAAAAAAACAACTTTCTCAATATTTTAAAGATTAATTGCAACCAAAACAATGAATGGAAATGATCATACTAACACACCGATGAAGTTATATGTTGTTATCCGATGGCATTTATTTTCTTAATTATCAGCTGTGGATGGTTAGAGAACAGCCCGGCATACAGTTCCTCCATCTTAAAGGCATCTGCTCTCTGGAGAGCAGAGCTCATCTGGTTTGACCCAAACAGAAACACACACAGTTTGATTGGAAAGTAGCTCAGGTTGAGTGGTGGGCACAGAGGGCCTTCAGATGACTTAGAGACTTACAGACTGTGTGGGTGTATGGTATGTATGTGAGCAGCCTTTTTCTCCCAGCTGTTTGTTATCTGCAGCCCCCACCCCCACAAGTATAAAGAGATTCTCCAGACTAGATATCACTTAGGAAATACAGATTTTATTACTCTCCCAGGACATACAATACCCTGTCCTGCAGTACACTTACTGTAGTACATAACACAGAGTACCTTTACATGTGTAACATCAACAACTGTGTAGAGTCTAGTGACTGGACGTCTGTAAATAAAGCTTCAAAGTAGTGAAGTAGTATCTGGTGACCTGGTAATTGACATGCTTGGGTTGAAACAAAACATTTCTAAGATGTGTGTGTGTCCAATTAGCTGTACACACACTCAGTTGAAATTCAGAAGTGTGTGTTAATTAAAACAAAGTGACCCGTTCTGAAAAGCTGCTCATCTATGTTGGAAACACATGGGCCACAATGGCAGGAAACAGTCTATTAATCATTTGATAGATCTACTAACATTAATTGACTGCAATTTTACTAAATGGTTTCTGATTTGAACAGTCACAGGTCAGGAGACAGACAGGTTTGATGCAACCATAAGACACAAAGCAGCCTTACAATTCAATCAAGGCAGCCAAAAACTGGGGAATAATGTAGCATTACATTTATATGTCTGGGTTGCTTTTAAGTATAATCTGTTATGTAGTGCTGAAATGATGTGCTTGGCATGTTTGTGTGTGTGTGTGATGTACATTGTCTCAGGTTTTAATTGAACATAAGCTACAGTATGTATGGCAAAAGTATGGATCATCACATAACCTGCAGCTCTGACTCTGACTCACTGTGCAAAGTCTGTTTTCTACAGTTTGCCTGACATATTTCTCACAACACACTTAAAGGATCTTTTCACCCCCCAAAAAAATCACCTACCTCTTGTGGTGTCTAGCAATATAATTTCAGATACTGACAAATCTTGTGGATTCAAGTCTTTACATAACCAAGCAATAGCGTTATGGGTTTACTGACTGTTCTATAGTATATTGCATATCAGATAGCGGGGTCATGGCTTCAGTGACTGTTGCACATTTAATGTCAGGTGACTGGTCAAACTGTTCTGCCTCACTCGGTTTATTTAGCTTGTTGGACCTTCTCCTGCCCTGATGAATGAGAGCTTGATTTGGTTGCTCTCTGTGTGTATGTGTCTTGGCGTCAGCTTTGAGATTTAGTTTGTGTTTATCTATGACACTGAGAGAGCATATACATGTAGTGTGTGTTTATATAGTTTGAGTATGTATGTGTGTGTGTGTGTGTGTCCATGTGTGCTCACAGTAAGTATGTATATACTTGTGTGATGTTTGTTTCCAGAGTTTTTCAGAGAGATCCACTTTCATATAAATGAGGTGTCTGTTTCCTCAACCTCAGTGTCCTAAACGCTGCATGACAACTGATACTGCCTGAACACCTTCTCACATACACACACATTGCTTGCACACACAGCAAGGCCTCGCAAAGACTGTGTAGGGATCACATCATGTTCACTGCAAACACTTAAACGGCAAATACACAATCAGAAAAAGTTGCTAAGTGTGTGTTTGTTGTTCTCGCTGCACATATTTACGAGTTGGCCTGTCGATCCATTGAGTGTTGCTTTGAAAGCTTAAAATCCGTGACATGTTTAATATAGTGTGTAGTCCATTTTCTTCCCCAGGAAATGGTAACGGTGTAATGAAAAGGTTCCTTAAATGGCTGTGAGTAACAGCTAATTAGTCTGCTTGCCTTTTCTCATAGCAGCACAGTGGGCACAGCTACTGTACGGACGAGTGGAAAAACCTGCATCTTCTATTGTGTTGCAAACTCAGTGTTTGGAACTCTTCATTTGCTGTTTTACACGCAGTGTTAATAGGAATTAGCATTGCTTTTAAGAAAACATTGCATAATCAGCTGTATCCAGGTATAAAACAGAAATGTTGTTTAGACCGCAGAGTAATGTGACCGTTTTCCCAGCTGCACTAAACGTTAAAGTGAAAGGCCTTGCTACCCTGCTGTGGAAGCAACAGCTTAAAATGGTGATCATATACATTTTGAATAAATGGCTGCAGTTAAGACATTTAACACTATAGTCACAAATAGCAGCTTGCTGGGGAAACTAGATGAAGAGTCGAGGGATCACCAGAGTCCTGAGGAATCCTCATCGAAGGACTTAAATGTCTACCAGATTTCACGGCAGTTCATCCACTGGCTGCTGAGATGTTCCAGTCGCTGCAGGTTTGAAGTTCCAGCTTCATCCTATCAAAGCATACATAATACAGTACACTGTTGATGTGCACCTTTGGCCTACAGCACAATGCACACATTAAATTCAGAAGTTAGGCTGTGCAATTTTAATATATAAATGTTGCTTGATGTCTGTTGTGCACATATTGTTATTGCAAAATGCTTAAGGACATACTGTATGTAAGATTTACTTTAAATCTACTTTAACTTGTTGATCTTTATCATACACAACTGAATTCTGCAGTAAAAACTTTCTGTTTTGTGATTCCGTTGCCTTTATTCTTTAGTTTTTATCACATTTTTACTCAGATTTTTTAGTTTTGTTTTAACAACCTTAAAAATCCGTATACTTTGGAATTAAAGATGGCTGATATGGGTAATTAATGATGTCCTTAATATAGCAGCCATATTGGATTAGGTCTCATATATTTTAGGGTTGATTTCATACCTGACAGCTTTGATTAACAGTAGGCTGTGGTCCACATACGCAACTTAGTGGGAGAAAAATGAGTGGATAAATCGTTGGTTATTTAGTGTTTGGTCTGCGGTTTGCAGTTGGGTTGGGTTTGGGCTAAAGCTCTCTGTTCATCCAGGTGTTAGAGGGAAAGGATAGATTCCCGCCAAGCTGCTTTAACTGCCAGCTTCTTACTGGAAAATTTCTGATGCTGAAGATGCCAAAATCAACTGAACGCAGATCAATCTGGCCACTTAATCCTCAGCCAGTTGCCAACAACTCGCTGATTAAAACCGATAGACCGCAGTTCCGGAGAACAGCAGGTCAGCAGTGTGTTGAATGACTGGACAGAAGCTGTAATGGAGAAGGAGGATATAAGATGCTGGCTTTGGTCTTTTTAAATAATGAACGTGTTCCACAGTTCAGCTTTACAAAAAGAGTGGATAAACAATGTTTAGGAATTCTGCCCTGGTGGTACAGATGGAATTTGTCTCAGGAGAAATACTGGTGTTGGGGTTCGGGACTGGTGGTTAAAGAAGCAAACTTTGTAATCAGAGTCACTTATTAGAGCTCATTAAGACTGAAAAAGCTGATGGGAATGGTGAAAAAGCAGGTTCCCAGTATTTCTGTAAAATATGACTTTCACAATTTCCTAGATCTGAATATAAAGATGTGCAATATAATAATCAGTGGGCAAAAAAAAACAATACACCAAACCTGATTTAATCATGTGATGCACTTTTTTTTACATTGGGAGTAAGGAGCTGTTTGTCTCTTCACTCTCAGGTATGAGACTCTGGCAGTAGCTACAGAGGCAGAGAGTCGACAGGATACTGACCTGCCCCTCAAGACTGGAGGCAAGCGGCTGACTGTAAGTCCTAAACACCCCAGCTACCAAAGATAAACTTAATCCAGTGTTTTTTAACGAGCATGTTAAATATGCAACAAACACTAAGGTGCTTTCACATACACGTAATGGAATATTGACTTTTCATAGTCATTTGGGTTTTTCACACCAAGTTTTAGCTTTAAATAAAATAACTAAAATAGTAATTAAAGTAATCTCACATTTACGTTAGGTGATGCACATGTACTGCGGCTCTCTTCAGTGCTCACGTCTAGATTTGAACCTTCGTAAAATGCAATGCGGAAACCTGTGTGTCTGTTTGTGTTCACTTCCAGCCTGACTGGACCTTTCTGCTGGGAGAACAGGCCCTGGACCTGTCTGTGCCGTCCTTCTCCCATTCTTCTTCCTCCATCTTCGTCCTGGGTGAGAGGAACCTCTACTGTCTCCGTGACAATGGCACGATCCGCTTCATGAAGAAACTAGAGTTCAACCCCAGCTCCTTCCTGCCCTATGCCTTAGGTAAGTGTTTAAGCAGTAAAATACTAAGATAAGCATAAAGAAGCATTTCACCGTTCTAGCCCATATGTTCTCATGTCCTACAAGATTTCATTAGCTTTATGATGTACATCTTATCTAGTTAAGGACTGAATTAGCTACATTATAGAAAAAGTGAAATCTACCTGGAAAGAGCTAACATGGAGTTGTTCTGCTACATCCTTTAAAACAAAACAGAACACGGTGGTGCACACGGTACAAGATGAATGGGTGACATAATCAATGCAGATTTACAGTTTCGTATTGACATGACAGGACTTCTAGATGCAAGATTGTCAAGCAGCAAAGACGAAGCAAAGTGAAAAAAAAATCATCCTTAAGCTGTTTGACACAAAGTGCCTGTTAGCAGTCATTTAAACACCTTCAACCTCTGAATGTTAAGCTTTTTAGCATTACCCTCAAGTATATGAAGCCACGTGTGTGTGTGTGTGTGTGTGTGTGTGTGTGTGTACATGGACTGTATGGTCAAACAGCTCAGCTGCAGACCTGTAATAGGTTCCAGACCAGCTCTCCCTGTCTTCACCTCTGAGAAGAAAGCAGAGAGAGAGAGAGAGAGAGATTATGTTTAATGAATGGTATTACAGCTGTCTAGTAACTAGTGATGTGTAGATGATGCCTCATGGACTGTATGGCACATTTCCCTAACTGTGCTGACACAGTGTTGACACTGTGTCACTGTATCACTTAATAGCGACATCTGGTGGATTACAAAAAAACATTGCAGGCAACGTGGATAAAAACGTGTGTAGGCTGAACTTGGTTCATCCCTTCTGACATGTGGCTGAATGGTCCTGTTTACATAAGCAGCTGATAATATAGTGCCAAAGAAAAGTGTATATATTCCAAATAGTTTCAATATAAAATAATATGACTATGACTAATAGTATGTCAAACACAGAATGTTCCTTTTTTGCAAGGAAGTACTAGTGAAAAACAAGTGAAATTAAAGTGAATTTTTTTTCATAAGTGAAAGTGGCAGTGCTTGTGTAGTTATGTGAGGGGAAAAGGCAGCTTTACACATTTTAATTAAGAAAGAGAAGTTTTTGTAGCATGTTGGGGCCAAGGCCACTTTGTTTCTTTGAGACCAGCTCTGCTGCTTTGGAAAAAAAACTCTAACACGAGGTACAGATGAGGCAGCAGTACATAAAATTATTAAAGCAAGTTTGAAGAGGGGCATTGATCAAATGCTCCTGTTAATGTAAGACAGCTGTGTGGAGCAGAGCCCACATTTTACCTGCAAATAAAATGAAAAGTTAATTCATGTGAAAAAAGAAGTTAAATGAAGAGTCCTTCAGAAAGGAATTTTAACATAATTTACTCAAATAAAAACTGAGTGGAAACAGGAAAGGAACACATCTACCTTATTTGGCATTAAAAGACTGGAGAAAATGTCCTTTTTCTCGATGGTTCCATCAATATCAGTGGATAATAATGAAACAAAAACGAACACAAACGGCACCAAACAAAAGTCAAATTGCAGCAACTTTAACTTCGATTAAATTTTTTATCACGAGGAAAATTGTATAACTTTTCTCATACTGTAGTTAGTGACTACTGGGGCTTATCGTCGACAGCAGCAGCAGTTGTCCAGATATGGCTGGACCTTCAGAATGGTGGTGAAACCCAGCAGATTACCAGTGTGTAACCTTGCTGAGCATAGTGCAACAAATAAACTTTTGTATGTGAATGCTTTATGGCAGCAACATTGTTTTATGCCTGTTTTAGTTTATACAACAATGTACCATAGAACCATTTTTGTTGACAGAATTACACTTCTGAAATACACTAGACAGCTGTGAAATGGATGGATGTGAAGGGAAAACAAAAAGACTGAAGGAAGAATCCAGAAGGGAGGATTGATGGCAGGATCGCAAGAACAGCCAAGACCTTTCTTCTGATATCTGGTTTAAATTTTAGAATTAAAATATCTCAGCTTTCAAAGTGCCCTCAAGTATTTGTTCCAGACGTTATTTAGATTATTTAAATTACTCTTGGAAATCTGCTATAAATTCAATACACGACGTGCCAGTGCAACAAAAGCAGCTTTTATTGGGACATGATTCCTGTCAACAATCAAAACCGCATAAAAAAAAATCCCACATGGTGGGAAGACTGACAAGCCCCCGGGACCAGACTGATGTTTATTGATAATAGACTGACATTTAGTGACATCCAGCATTCAGGAACGGTTCCTATATGGTGAAAGGCCAAAGAACTAATTAGTATCATAGCTGGGAGTAGTGCAGTGCAGAGGAGGACAGACAACAGTGGTCTTTTGAGTGTTTCCTAACACTTCCCTTCTGGCCTTCTGCCGCACAGCTGCTTCTGCTGGACCACTGCCCTCACTCCAGCTATCCACCTCCCTCTGTCTTTTCCTGTCTTTCTTACAGAGACTTGTTGGCTTTTCTTGAACTTGTCACTCATCCGTCCATCACAGTTTATTTGTAAAATCCATTCTTGTGTCAAATCCTGTCCAAAATTAGAACGTGTAGTAGTAGACATCACTCAAGATATAGTAAATATTTCCTCAGCAATGAGATGAAAGATCTTGCTAACATTTTCTAAGATTATCCAGGGCCTCTTCACATTTATTAAATACAGTAGCGTGTAGTGAAGAGAAAGTAAAGAAAGGCAGGGAGCTTTTATGGGAGAGAAAGAAATGAAGGAGACGTGGTGATAAGAGCGATAGAGAGAAGCAAAGTATACGTTTGGGAGATCAGCTCAGCTCGAACACGAACACAGAATGCACACTGGACCTATATAATCAGGTTCAAATTATAGTGCTGATGCTCAGATAGAAGGTGTGTGTGTTCGCTTTGATGTGGCACCGACAGCCACTGTCATGTTGACCCCTGCACTGTGCCACCCTGCTGGCCGCTGTTACTATATTATACCTTGTGCATTCAACTGTGTGCGTTAGGCGTGTTTGCACTGCATTGGCTGTGATGTTAGATCTCGCTAGGTGGTAACTGCTCCATTCCTGGGACTGACTGGACGTGTGTGTAACCTGAGAAGTAAAACATAAGTTGTATTTATATTTAATGTTCCTAACCATGAGTCACAGGAGAAAGTGTATATGTAACTTTAGCAATATATACTTAAAACCTGACCTTGTCTTAAAATGAACCATCTAAATGACACAATTCTATACACAAACCAGATGTGAGATGTAAAGTGATGATTTTTCTTTACGGTACAAGTTGAACTCATCTTAAAGGCCAATGCCCACCACCACAGGAATTTCTTAATTCTCTTCCCGATTGTTTTTGGATTTGTGAATATGCTCTTCTGTTTTCCAAAACCAAAAATCAAGAAATTAATTTGAATTTGTTTTATGAAACTGAGACTGGCTTTCTGACCATAAACCATTCAGTTCAATTATCACAGCAAAGTAAGATTGTTTATGTGGTGTTGTTCAGCATGTTAAACCTTTTGGGTGACTGAACTGACAAGGGCAAACTTATGAAATCTCTCTTTTAATTTATGAAACCGAAAACAATCGGGACACGTGAAAGAATGACAACAAAATACGTCGTAGAGCACAATGAAAAAGAATGTGAAGGAGGGCGTTTACGAGGACATGATAAAGAGCACAGGATGGTCATATGTGATGATCATCCTGCCATGGAATATAATAAATATAATAACAAGGCAACAGCTTCAGCTTGCTAGTGAGTTCTGACCATGTGTCCGACAACCAATATCACCAGCTTCCCATTTTAGCTGGTCGTAATTTCTTGTTCCACTTGTTGTACAAGAGTCAAACAGCAGGTCTGATCATCATTAATTTAAACTGACGACTGGCCAAAAAGAAACTATTGTCGAGTGTGTTTGCTCTGTGCAAGTCTGTGGAGAAGCAGGAGTCAGCTTGGCACTGTTATCTGTAAAACAAAGATCTTTTGTGAGGCGAGATACGTCACTCCACTGAACATTTGGGGTGGACTGTGTCTGTTTCCAATGCAAATAGTGACCGATTCCACATCAGCTGCCAGTTAAAAGTTTTCTATTTTTACTGACTATCTTTTATACAGACATTAGCTCGACTGACATCGGGTTAACACATTTATTACTGAATTCACGTTGGACACTAATGTTCCTAAAAGTAAATATAACCATCTGACTGGAGAGCATGCCTCTGGACCCCCCGCCCCCCCCAACAGGGTTCGAGGTTCACCCACCACAGGCTCACCAAAATGTGATAGAATTGGATGTTGTAATGATGGAGGATGATGATGATGCAAGAGAAGCTCTAAAGTGTGAAAACAGCAGCAAATTAGATGTAACACAATAAATGTATTAAATGTCATTTGAAAAACTAAACTCTTGTCTTTGTGCTCTTGTTTAGTGGCAGATGGCACAACCAACTTACTGCTCAGTAACCACACCAACATGCTGCTGGTTTACCAGGATGTGACTCTGAAATGGGCAGCACAGCTCTCGTTTGTGCCTGTGGCCGTTCGCGTCGCCAACTTCCCGTGAGTACAAACCTCAAGGAAGCATGGTATCTGGTATCTGGTGTTGCCTTATTGTCAAGACAGAGTTCGAATTGGGAAAAAAGAAAAAAAGTCAAGTACTGAGCTTGAGATACTTTTAGCACACTATTTATTATTAATATTTGTAATAAATATTGTACTTCACTGCATTTATCTGACGGGTTTAGTTACTAGTTACTCTGGAAATGCAACGACCAACTAATAAATAATGGACTAGCATGTATTTTATTATACACAAATATTAAAGGTTACATTTTTGAATAAAACAGGATTTAGACCAAAAACGATATAGAGCTGAGGATTTGTAAATTATTTTTCCACTAAAGTACTTTAACCTTAGTATTGACTTGTGTACTGCCTCCCTGCCTGTTGATCCTACTATAATTGTGAGGACATTCCGTTGTGCCACCCCTTACCCTGAACTTAATTGTAAGCATAACCCTTTAACTAAGTATTAACCCTCAAATAGCCTTTTGAAGTTTTAGGTCTATGATGGTATCGAACTAAAAATTGCACATGCACACACATACTGTACGCACAGCAGCGATTATCAGCTTGTGAAATCCACCGTGTGATTTTTGACAGGAAATTACCTGACTATGTCTTCCAGCTGGCCAATCGGAGTAGAGCAGGGAGGGGCCAGCTGTAGCCAGCGATGTGCCTTTAACACACAGCTCCAATCAAACTGCAATTTATTACAATTACAACCAAAACAAAAACATGGGTGAAAAATGATGTGGTCTCTGCATGTGTGTCTTTAAGATGCAGGAGATAGTGTGTCTGGGTAGCTGCTTGGTTTAGTTTGAGGCTGGGTTGTTTTAAAGCACTTGATAGTCATCGTTTTGTCCACACACACACACACACACACACACACACACGCACGCACTCTAGTAGCTCACTGAATCTGAATTTACAGCCAGGCTACATGTGTCATTGGTTTGAAGCAGTATTGACTTTTATCAATTAAGTTTGCCAACCTGGGATTAAATACTCTGTTTGGCTTTTTCTTGCTGACATCATTTGTTTTATTCTTACCTAACTTGTAGTCTTCATTCATGTCCAAATATGGATACACCCTGAAGCAGATCTGTGAAAATATAAACCTCCCTTACAGAAAAGTTGGGACTCTATAAAATGTCAAAAGAGAATTCTATGATTAGCAAATCATCTGAAACATATTTTGATCATAGTACAAATACTACATATCACATTTTGACACTGAGAAATAACCTAATAGGTACTATATACACTGCGCAGGGTGAAATCCATAAAAAATGTTCAATATTACATTATTCTTAATTTATTCAATGATTTGCCCACCAAGTGATGAGCCTTGTCGCAGCCTTACTTCTGAAAGTCACCTGGTCTTAAATGCTCTTTTTTTTTTAGACCCATGACTAGTTGCCAATTAACCTCATTAATTGTGAGCTGTTCTCCTGGTGTTTTGCAAAGTACTGCATTCTTTTAACTTATCCAGAAATTTTGTAAGAGCTTGTAAGAACCTCAGACATCAAGTTTTTGAAATATAGTTACACAGAGTAAATGAGAGATGGCGTTAATCGTTTTTTCTTAAAAACATCTTTTGATTTGCAGCAAAAACTGATCACTTGGGCTTTGACACACGCTCACATCTTTAACCAAATATGATGGTCATATTATGGCTTTAGTTTAGGGTGTAAATGTACGTTACCGCTTTTGAACTTCCCTCTGACTTTGCCATGTTATTGTAGCTGATAAACTCCTCCAGAGGAGGTTTTCATCATTAAGAGTTCAGATAATATCATCTGGAGGAGCTCTGGAAAAGCATGTTGACCATGATGACAAACTCCATAGTGTGAGCAACAAGATACCATAATCTGACCTGAAGATTCCTCCAAGTGATGTCCTCTGGAGGCATTTTTCAGCTAAAAGTACAGAGATATTTTGATATAGTGAAGTCAATGTGAAGTTTAATGGCATTTATGTGCATGTACCCAAACTAGAACTAAAAGAAGCAAGTTAAATATCACTGTCCTTTAAATCTTTATTATAAACTTATTGGTAAAGGTGATGTGATGAAAATGTATTTATTAGTATGTTAGTTCAGTATCTTCTGATTGTGATATAATGTGGTTAAAAACCATTTTCAGTGATGTTCATTGGGTGGTCGTGCTTTTATTTGTTTCATAGTTGGAGCCAAAACCTTTTTTCTCAGCTAGTCCCTTTCAGCAAAGTAAGGACATCATGCCGATCCTAACAAGTTTGAACGCCTGTTAGAGAGATTTGTTTTCTACAGCTAGGGGCAGAATTAGCTTTATGTCAGGGTTAGGTCAGATATTTAGATGTGATGGTTATGGTTAGGGGTTAGGGACACGCAGCTGAGGAGAGATCATTGACAGAGCGATGCTGCCCCATTTTGAAAACAGCCTTCCTAAAGTCAGACAAAAAATCAAACTGCATGTAAACACGGAGAAAGCTGATTCCTCAGAGTAACCTGGTTACTTATGTGGATGTACAGGGAGCCATTAGCAATGCAAAGGTGTGTGATTATTCTTTTTAGTGAAAGTTGGAGCTACTTTTAATGTGTGTTTCTGTGGCACAGGGTCATGTCATTAGGGAAGTCTGTTTGTGTGTGTGTGTGTGTGTGTTTCCACAGCACTTGTAGTAAAAGGTTTATGCCCCTCTGATGCCCTCCTGTGCAGGTGTGGAGCCAGCCGCTGCTCTGTCCCTGAACCCCACGTGTGCCTTTGTGCTCATTTGAGTTTTTGTGTTTTAGCGCCTCAGCAGACTGGAACTACAACACATCTGCAGCCAGTTAATGCCCACCATGACTGCATCATGCAACTTCTTCTTTTGTGCTCTTTCTCCTGAAATCTCGTCTAAGGAGAAACAACACAAAGGCTGCTAATGTAAAACTACTATCACTGTTAAAGGGAAGTGACATAGCAGATGACAGACAGGTTTGGTAGAACGGTGTTCACCATAAGTGTGTTTTTGGGGGTTACAAGAAACCTAAAATGTTCTAATATGTGCGTACTTACAGTTTGACACTCTCGGTTTTTTTCTCCTTTCCAGGGAGTTGAAGGGAGTTGTGGTCAGTCTGAGTTCGGATGGTCACCTCTTGTGTTCATACATGGGTACGGATCCCTCCTTCTTCTCCACGCCCAAGGTTGATGCCAGGGAGGCAGACTATGAGCAGGTGGAAGCTGAGATGAAGAAGCTGCAGAAGATCATCAGAGAGGCCACAAGGACTCAAGGTAGGGGACGGCTAACGGTGAAACACTAGTTGTCAACAACTGGCATTAATCCCACCTTAGAAATGAATGAATTCTCCTGAAAGTTGAAAAAGCTACAAGGTCCCTCTATGCGCAGCTTCAGTTCTCTGAAGCCATTCCAGTATCTAAAATTCCTGCCAATGTAAGCCTGCTCCAGTAAAACCAACAGTCACACAGTATTGGTTAAAACAGAGATGCCTAGTGGGAAAGGAAACTCAAGAGATTTGAGTATTTGCGTACACACTTAATAGTTATTTTCCTAATTTTTCAGTCATTAATGTCTAAAATAATAACGCTCATAACAAGTTACCAGTCGAAGCTGATCTTGAGGTTTATTTAGTCTGACAAACGGCCAGAAAACACAAAGTCAGAAGAAATTAATATTTGAGTTGCAGTAATGCACAAATATTTGTTTTGTTTTTTCACTGTTTACATGTTTTAGATGAAAGATTAATATCAATGTTGTCAAAGATTAATCTGCGCAGTAGTTAATGCAGACCTAATAAGTTACGAACCATCTTGGCGTGTTGGTTCACGGAGTTGCTCTGGGTTTGAGCCTAATCACTTCACTGTTTCGGCATAAATCTTATGCATTGCTTTTTCAGACATCCTCCCTAAAACTGATGCGGAGGAAGACCTGGTTGTTACAGCTACTGTTTCCTCCTGCATGGACACCATATCGGTGAACATACACCGACAGGCAGAGACACATGGCCACTCACACATTTTGACATATTCATATTCAAACACACAGACATATTCATCATTTCTTGTCTCTGTCCACAGCAAGCTCTGATTCAAGATATTGACGGTCTGCCCGTCCCTTCTGTAATCATACAGGTAAGGTGCAGTTGCACACTGGTGACTACTTGTTACCTTGTGTTATCTTGGGCCTTGTCTCCCTCTCACTTTAGTTTTGTTCTCTGTCCAGGTGAAGGTGAAGGCCACTTGCGTGGTACCGTCCTCTAAGCTGACAATCAGCATTCAGCCTCCTTTGGCCGTCACTCGGGACCAGTTTGTCTTGGAGCCCATTGGTCAGTATAATGCAGCCTTCTGTGTGTACACTGAATTTGTGGATGTGTGTTTGTATGTGCTTGTCTTGCCTCGTTTCCCACTGTGTCTTTTAGTTTGCATTCTGTTCCATTATCAAACAAACACAGAGCAGATGACAGATTCAAGTTTCAGTTCTATTAAATTAATGTAGCTGAACATTTTCTTTTTTACTGAAGATGAAATCTTGTTGTAGCTAATCGGGTTTTGAGATGTCTGTTCTTTTCTCTACCTGTTCTTTCTGCATTATAACTAAAATAAGCAGTTTAATGATTGATAATTGTGAATTTGAAGAAAATGCCATATAGAGAAAAAGAGAGAAATAATTTAAGGATTTATTCTAAGCACTGCAGTAAAGCAACTCAAGGTTAAATTCTGCAGCGCTGTCCCCTGTTCATCACCTCCATTTCCACAGTCTGAGCCCACATCAGGCATTTACTGACTGAGTGTGTAAGAGGTGTGTGTTTGTGTGTACTTGTTCCCCTCTTATCAGCCTTTATACTGTGTTAGACTTGGTCACCTCGACCAGGCGGCAGCAGCTTTCATCTCAATCCCTCAGACACTGCATACACAAAACCTTCTGAGCCCAAACCCTGTTATCTGCTGTCGGCTCGTTAAAGGAAAATCAGCATCGTTTAGCACCGTGCTAATCAGTGATGCTGAGCTGTTACTCAGCTGAATCTGCCACCTTTGCGTGCACGTTGAGGTGCAAGCAGAAAGTTTACAGTGTGTAATGTAAACCAGCTGTAGGATTTTATCAGAGGCTCCACCACAACATACATTTTAAAAATCTGTGGCCCCCACTCGAAATTAAACTTAAACCTGGTGGTGTTCAAGCCTTGTTGTTGTGCTTGTTAGTCTTCAGATGAGTTTGGACTCTAAATGCTGTCTGTGTTACATCACGCTAACAGTTTGTTTTCTCTGTTATTACATGTGGATAATTCCTTCTTTGCTGGAAAAGTTAGTAACTCAAAATGATGCATTAATAGACAAAGTCCTGTGGCTGCTTATCCTGCTGGGAAAGAGACTCTTGTAACAACAAAATAATTTCAGTCTTGTAAACTTGCTTTTGAGAACATATTGCTACAAGGCTCATGAACATTTTTCCAGACTTGTTTTATTGTTCTTAGCTATACACGCTGCCAGATGGTGACATTTGTCTCCATGTTGAATAAGATCCATTGCATTTTGTCACCTTTTTATAGTTATTCTCTTGACTGAGCTGCTTGACCACCAGAGTTCAGATCCCTTTGTTCTTTTGTAGCAAAACAATGAAACTGAGAGTTTTGTTGAGCTTGGAGACTTCGGTAAACTATTGGATGTAGAGCCACATAGCTCATAATTGTCCATAATCATGAATATTGAAACTTTAAACATTGTCTCATGCATGAAATGCACCTTGTTTAATGTTGCTATTTCAGGCCTGACTGGTTTTAATCACATTTTCTTAACAACCCTAAATGCCACATTTCACAGACATGACGAGGATGTTTCAGCATTAATCTGTGTTCACATGGATTGTTTTGTGTAAAAACACAACGGCTCCTCCAAATGAGTCGTGGATCAAATCTAACAACACCCTCATAGGAAGAAAATGTAGCCAAGTATTAAAAAAATGTTCTAAGCATCTGTCACTGTCCTCCACTGTAAGTGCTCCTAATTGCAGTAGGATACATTTAAATTCCTTTTTTTTTTTTTAACAACCCAGAAGGCCTTAACTACAACAATGTTATTGCTTGACCTCATTGTTGTTTTTGGTTGAAATTTATTACAAACACATTACTGTCAGGTTGTCCTATAATTACCAGAATTATAACTATAAGGCTGTAAATCCCACTAGAGATTACAGAGGTTATACTAATTTTGAAGCCATTTCACACAGACACAGGACCTGGAACAACACCAGAAAAACATCTTTTATTTTCCTTCCTCCAAAACAGCTCCCAACATTCGCTGAAACCATCATTCATCACAGAGCAGTCTATAAGATTTTTTTTTTTTTTTTTTTGTTGGAGGGACCAGTATGGATTGTGAACTTATGATTTCAAGATGTACGCGGGACTCTTAGGCAGTTGGAATGTCATCCATTTATTCGCGGCGCTGAATCAAACTGACCACTGCTTCCCCGTGAATTATGATGTGTCTATGCAGAAATGTTACTCGTTTTACCACAGCGCATTCTTATGTGGACATTTACTACATGTGCTCCACAATTGTTAATGCAATCATTATGCGTATTACTCACGATATATTCTATCTACATTCCTGCAGTAGTTTACTGCATTTACAATGATGACATATTTAAATGTATAAATGCACTTCACCTGTGTTTCTAGTTTTTCATTGACATTAACCTAGAATAATTTATTTAAAAATTTTGTGGTCTATATTTTATTGCTGTTGCAGCAGATGCCAATAATTGTTAGTCTTAATGCACACATTTAATCCCATTTCAGGATGTGGCATTTTTCAATACAGTGTCACGTTACCAGTGTGTCAGAGGTCATTTATAACTTCCTGCTTCCTGACTGAACTACAGTAAACTGTAAGCTGACAAAAGCTGGTTTGACTAGTACTTTATTATTAACAGCGACGACATCTATTTCTTATCAGACAGTAAAAAGCTTGCCAAAAAAAAAAACTTGCATTTAATCAAAATTAAATTAATAAAAAAAATGTCTAAAAGAGCTTCTGGATCCGTCTGGTTGGTTGGGTTCTGTTGAGTTTTTCTCCTTGACAGCAGAGCTAAATGTTTCCCTGTTTGCGTGGAGGATGGCAGCCTGTGAGTCACTACCCCGTCACATTTACACCGCTAAAGAGAGGCTTTGTTTACATGAGTTTAGGTAGCGGTCAACTGGGTCAAATTCAGAAGCCTTTCCCAAGCGTGCACATGTGGAGAGACCCAGACTTTGACAGAGATACACACCCAAGTCCTATAAATACTTTTACATCCATAACCATGGATGCACAAGCATAAACACGTGTCTGTGTCCCCAGAACTAAATATAGAAACACGCACACACGGAGAAAAGTAGCTACGTGTGTGTTTATGTCACGCTCTTCTGTCTTCCTGCATACAGAAATTTGGCAGCGGCCTTCACTAGTCAATCAGCAGCTCTCTTCTGTGAAACGTGAGCACTACAACACACACATTTCCCTTTGTTTTTTCACACCGTAGTGACCCCACGCTCGCCCACTTGGGCCAGCATGGCCTGCCTCAGCTTAGAAGCAGCAGGACCACCATGGCTGACCGTCAGTGGCCAGATCTGGGTCTTTGCTTCACATCCGTTACGGTCCGGGAAAATAAATGAATAGAACCCGCCTCTGTTTTAATTTATGCCTGGACTCTGCTTAGATCAGCTGTTTCCCAGTTACACGGTCAGTGTTTACTTTGTGATTCTGTCCAGAAAATCACACCCCAGTATCTGGACAGTAGTGGATTTATTGCACTGCATGTAAGCACTTTAATGTAAACCATGCACAATATCACACATTAAAATACAAAACAGTATAAAATGACTTTGACTACCGAGAAATTTTTATTAGGCCTAGAGTTCTTACATATACCGTTAGCATGGTTCAAGACCACTGGAATGAACATCTGATTAGTTTATTTATTTATTTATTTTTTTAGCTCTTTCAATACATGGAAATCAGAAAACCATATGGAAATGTTGCTAAGAAGGGTCGAGGGCAACTCTTACAACTAAAATGCTGTCTGATAAAAAAAATGGATGCTGTGGTTGCTGTGGAAAAAGTCTACTTTTATTTGACAACACATTAGGTTTTCTGTCAAAATAACAATTGATTACAATTCTTATAAAAAAATGGCAAGTTGCAAATATGTTGATACTGAGCTCATAAGTAAAATGTTTCCAGACTACATGTTTGATTTCCACCAAGTACTTGCTGTTACAGTACAACATCATGTTTAGTGTCACGTTCACCACTATATGTTGGATGTCAGCACACTAGTTAGTGGAACATGAGTGTGTGTGATGCTGTACATATTGTTCAATCTCAAGAGTAGGCGCGAGGCCAGCAGTCAAACTGGGTCACTGAGGCCGTGAACTTACTCACAAGTTCCAGCTCTATCATTAACTGCGACAAGTCTCCGACAGCTATGCTAGACTCCTGGCATCTGGCCTGAAGCTTTGCTCTGTTGCCATGCCACCTCTGTCAGTATAGTCTGCTTCTGGCTGGTCTCTTTTGATACTGCTGTTGCTCCTGCTCAGCTCCGGCAAGAGTTTTGTTCAGACATACACGTTTGAAAACAGAAAAGTGCACTAGAGGAAGATTGAAGGATATTTTGAAAATTCCACAGATCCCAAAATGATGATGAGAAGTGTCCTTTGTCTGCTGGTGTCTTCCGTCATCTGTCACACACTGTGCCCTCCATGACTCCATTAACAAGTGGGCTCTCACCTCTCCCACCTGCTGAGCCTCTTAAAACGCATTCTCAGGGCTCATTCAAAGTATGTGTTGCACTGGAACACAATCACCCATTTTAGAGCTTTGCCACAATCATGTGTGACCTATTCATCAAAGCGCACTGTGATAAAGTGCAGTGCAAACACACATGTCTGTCGACCTGTTGGGAGATTGTAACATACATGAAACTAAACTGCCAAAAAAACAACAAAATGCACTTCAACATCTTTGTTTTATTAGGTGGAGACAACATAATTAATGAATTATATATCAAAGATAAACAATTATAATTAGATCATAATTATATATAATAATAATAATCATTTTAACAGTCTTCTGTGCATACAGTGGTGACCCAGAATTTCTCTGCTGTTTCTGTTTCGCCTTTACTCTTTTCTGTTTCTATTCTGATGTCATTTGATGACTCATTGGAACCATTTTTGTGCATCATATAAACAACCCCAAAGACAATGAACAGACACAAGTAGAAATGACAAAGCAATGGGTGTTACGGAAAAACGGGGCTGCAATTTAGAGAAACACTAGCAACAACACGGCTGCTGTGACACCTCCCCTTACTGCCTCTCGTCACAACTTTATCTTTTACTCTGGAAAATAAGTTTTTATTTTTCTGACAGCAGGTGTGTGTGTGTGTGTGAGAAAGTGTGTTTACTTCTGCTGTCCCATCTGTCTTTGATTCTCTGGCTCCGTGTGCGTCCAGACTTGTCTTTCAGTGTGATGTTCGTGAGAGTGTATGTGCTCAGGATAAGTGCGAATGTCAAGTCTTGTTTATTTTCAAATCAGTTAGCATGGATTTCTCACAAAGTGCTTTAGAGAAGACAAAGGACAATAAAAGTGGTGATGCATGTGCTGCTCACTATGTGAGGAAGAGGAGGGGAGGTAGCACCTTCTGACTTTTATTGTTATTTTAGTTTTTATTCCTTTCAGATGGCGACTCAATCCCCTGCTCACCACACACTGCCTCCTTTGTTTCCCCTCACTCCCCTCTCTCCTACTTTGACTCTTTCCTTCCTTGTCTCCACCCTTTTCTCTTTTCCTCTTTGCATTTTTTTTTCTTTTTCTGCTACTTCTCTTTCATTTGTCATGCTGTACTGATATCTTTATCCTTCACATCTGCTTCATTTTCTTTTCGTCTTTCTTTTCCTCTTCTGCCTCTCTTTTAACTTCAGATCCCTTCCTCCTCTTTGCATGGCTCTACGACCATGTTCCTTTTATTGTATCGCACACACTCCTGCACACTTATCAAACAGTGTTTCATACAAATGGCTGGCACTCACCGTGAGATTATTTACAAAATTAAGTATATTTCAAATGAGCTTTAACATCTTTAAATGACATATACATTTTGGGTTTAATGAAATGAACATAAAAACATTCAAACATAGATCCAAAGCCGGGGACACCTGCAGAAAGGGACAGAGAGGGAGACGAACAACTACAGGATAAAGAAGTTTCACAGTCCTGTTGCCAAACCATCATAACTATCATCATCTCCAGATTCAATTCAACTCTACTTTATTTATATAGCGCCAATTTACAACAAAGTCATCTCAAGGCACTTTACATAATAAAGTCCAGACTACACAAGTATGTAGAGGCAGCCCAACAAATCCCCCTTGAGCCCTAGGCAACAGTGGAGAGGAAAAACTCCCTTTAACGGAAGAAACCTCCAGCAGAACCAGGCTCAGGGTGGGCGGCCATCTGCCTTGACCCGTTGGGGTGAAGGGAGAAAAGAAAGAGAGCAACAAAAAGCAACAACAAAACATTTTACAGGTTGGTAGGACACAAAATTAATAGCATGCAGTGGTGACAAATAAATGTATAGAGAAAATGGGGAGGGGAGCTCATTGCACTTGTGGGAGTCCCCCAACACTCTAAACCTATAGCATCTTAAGTAGGAGCTAGTTCAGGTTGACTGAGCAGAACTATAAGATCTTCTATATATGATGGAGCCTGACCATTCAGAGCTTTATATGTAAGAAGCAGGGTTTTAAATTCTATTCTAGATTTAATGGGAAGCCAATGGAGAGAAGCTAGTGAAGGTGAAATATGATCTCTCTTGCTGGTTCCAGTCAGCACTCTTGCTGCAGCATTTTGGATTAACTGAAGGCTTTTCAGAGAGTTATTAGGACACCCCAGAAGTAGGGAATTACAGTAGTCCAACCTAGAAGTAACAAATGCATGGACCAGTTTTTTGGCATCACTTTGAGACAGAATGCTCCTAATTTTAGCAATGTTCCGTAGGTGGAAGAAGGCTGTTCTAGAGATTTGTCTTATATGTGACGTAAACGCCAAATCCTGGTCACAAATAACTCCAAGGTTCCTCACCACAGCACTGGAGACCAAAGTTATGTCATCTAAAGTAAAAATGTTGTTAGACAGCATATTCCTCATCGTTTTAAGCCCAAAGAGAATAATTTCAGTTTGGTCTGAATTTAGAAGTAGGAAATTGTAGGACACCCAGGTCTTTATGTCTTTTAGACATGCTTCAAGTTTGACTAATTGGTTAGTATCTTCTGGTTTCACAGATAAATAGAATTGGTATCATCTGCACAGCAGTGGAAGTTTATGGAATGTTTCCTAATAATTTTGCCTAAATGACATATACAGATTGAAAAGTATTGGTCCTAACACAGAGCCCTGTGGAACTCCATAACTAACTTTGTGCAGAAAGAAGATTCATCATTAACATGAACAAGCTGGAATCTGTCTGACAGACCAGATTTAAACCAATGCAGTGTGGTTCCTTTAATCCCAAATCCAGCCTAATTTTAGTTTTAAAGGGAAATTTGAACTTGTCAGACATTTAATCTCTGAGTTTGGACCCTGTTTAGTTGTGTTTAAAAAATGAACCCAACACAGTGAATTGACCTGATTGTGACCTGCAGAGATTAAAGGTCAGTGTTTAACACCACACTGATAGTCCCCCCAGATTCCTCCGTTTGCCTTTGGATGTGATGAAATATGTTATTATACACAAACCAGTTGGCAAACCTATGCAGGGTAACAGACTGATAATGCCTGGAACATACCATGTACATTTATTTTTCTCTCATTGTTTTGCTTTTTATATTATTTGCACATGGCAGAGAAAAGATACACAAACAACCACACAGCCCTTCCTGATCTCCTTGTGCCTATAGATCCCCATCTCCACGACTCTTGACCTCTAACCTCCTCCAAACAGTCAGTAGTCATTTAACCTGAGCTGTCAAGCAGTATAATCTGAACCCTGAGGATAGCTGCACGTGCACGCGCACACACACACACACACACACACTTCTTAATGCAACCAGTTTTTACCAAAATACCATCCCTGCTCATTGTATTCCAGTCATTTGAATGAGGTGCGCATGGTTGTCTACTGTTCCACTGTGCACGCTACAACAGACACAGAAGTGTCTGCAAGATGCAAGAAACAGGATGTTGTGTCAGTGTTTTAAGGTCAGCAGAAGCACTGCTACCAACACAAATAGCTCAGCGGAGAATTGAATACAGCCATCACAGTTTAACCTCCTGTTAGCATGTTGATCATACAAAAAAAAGGTTATTCCAGTTTCACACAAGTAGGTTTCAGCCCTCAGCCACCTAGTGGATACAGTTTTTAATCCTTTATGCTCAAGCAAAACATGCAGATGATCTTAAAGCTGAGAATAGCAATGTCAAAGGAAGGGAATTTTCGATGAAAGAGATGGTGGAAGAGAAAGTGAGAGACATAGAAACACGAGAAAATAGAGCAATGAAAATAAGTGAAGCAGAGACTTGGGTAAAAAAAAAAAAAAAGGTGGTTAGGCAAAGAAAAAGGTGGCCCCCCTGGATGTACAATAGGAAAATGAAGTTGACAATGATGAGATGAAAGTAGAAACGTGAAAAAGCTGTGAAAGAAGGGGGGGAGGCAATGAAGACCTGTGCAGATGTGCCTGAATATATGATGACAACCTGAAAAGAGACAGAGATGGATGTATAGAGAGAGAGAAGAAAACAGAGCAGGAGGGATTACGTTGTGTCTTCTTTGGTGTTGTTTGTTGGTCTTAATGGGCCTGGGAACACTTAAAGCACTTAAACCAGTCTGACTAGTTTGACCTCGAGGTCACAGAGGTTAAAAGCCTGCTGTTGAAAGACAGGATGACAGAGGGGGAAAAAAGCAGAGGGCCAAGGTGAAACGCAAAGAAGGCAGAAGCAAGGTTTCTAATTGGGAGGCAGACCGAGAAAAACCACGAAGATGTTCAAATGGAGTGAAGAAATCCGAGGGAAGATGGGGAACTTGATGTGTCTGGTTAGTGTGTACTGTGTGTGAACATCCCTCTTTCAGGTTCTTCCTGGATTTCTGCAGCTTACATTCACTTGTAAGTGTACAGAAATATGTATATTAAATAACAGTGCTCTTAAAATTCCTAAGTATGCATTTAGTTTTATACTAAGGTCTAAACGGCAACAACAGAACATCTGGAAGTTGAGTCGTGTCAACTGGACTGGAAATGTTTCGCTACTTATCTAAGCAGCTTCTTCAGTCTGAAGGAAGAAGTCCAGCTGACATGTCTCTACCCGATAACCAGATAACCAAACCTGTATGAATTAGAACCTTCACAGACAACAGCAAAATGGGTTTTTTATGCTTTGCAGTAAGTTGTTCATTAAATCAATCAACATATCATTGCACAATAGAGGATTTCACAATGAAATGCAGATGTAGGCCCCTGTGAAATATAGACATTTGTCAAATACCAATAGAGAAAAAACAAAATCTGCTGTAAATGAGCTTAAATATTAGAAGCATATTTTAGCATGCTGAATGAACTATGTCTCTCTGTTCTTGTGGAACAAAGTAAAAAAGAAGCTGCCATGTTGGAGACAGGACTCACATTTCAAGACCTCCAACTAACATCAAGTGCAGTTTATGTGTGTCAGGGCAGATCTTTAATGACAGGATTTATCAAGAACGATTAATGAATGTGACGTTGTAACATCGTTGGTCTGTTGGTCCATTGGACCTACAGAAGGAAAGATGGAGAGAATAAAAACAAAATTAAAAGAGCAACCGAATGGGTTGGATGGTAGAAAGAGCTGAGGCATGTGGGAGAAGGAGGGGGGGTTAGAAGAGGAGAGGGGTCACATTCACAAGGACTGTGTCTGTTATTGTTTGTCTTCTCTTGTATCTGTCGAAGTGGAGGTGTCGTGGTCTCTCCTTTCATCTCCTATCATCCATGTCTCCTCCTTCTGCACTGTCTGTCCTCAGCTCGAGAGGCCTCATCTCCCCCTCGGCTATTTGTGTGTCTTAATGTTGAAAAAGGGTCAGCAAGGCCCCTGGACCTTTTTATTTTAATGCACTTAGGAATAAACACAAGCTCAATTTTAAACGCTAGACTCCTCATTTTGATTTTTTTTACACTTTTTCCATTAGGACACATACACAAACACACACATACTTGGGCTTCAGTCACCTGTAACAGGCCGAGCTCAGAAACAACACGGCCCATTACACCACCACACTGCCCTGTGTGTGTGTGTGTGTGTGTGTGAGAGAGTCGCTGCATGGACCCATTAGTTGTAATATATCCTTTCCTCTCGGTCTGTATTTGAGCCCTGCTTTTTCCTCTCCAGCTTGTTTGCTCTCTGTCTCTCGCTCCATGAGAAATTCGAAGGGAAGGTTAAAGTCCTCCCCACTTTCTCATACATATAATTTCAATGCAATCATCAGTTTTCACCTGAGGTGATGCTTAGCATACTGTAAGTGTGTGTGTGTGTGTGTGTGTGTGTAAATTAAAGGATCTGCTTAGCTTTGGGTTTGGTGTATTCTCTTCTGGCCACACTTTGAAAATGCTGACTGTGGGTGTGTATCTGTGTTTCCTTATCCATTGCGCAATTTGTGTTTCTAGATGTTGGAAAACCTCACTCAAAATTACATTTAACTCCAGCTGTGTGGTGCTGCACTTTCATGGAAATCAAGACGAGAAGATTAAAATACTAGATGAGAGTATGCTGACTTACTGTCCCTAGTATGAGTTCTTTCCATTTAAAGGGTCAGGATTAGTAGTTTGTGGTCATGTAATATTGTTTATTTAATATTTCTTTAAAAAAAAATGTACGTGTCCCTTTAAATTAGTTTGTGTATCCTTTTGTGAATAGTCAACAAGTGTCATTTGTATGCATCCACTTTGGACAGAAGGAATATGGTTTAGGTTTTCCATTTCATCTTATTGTCATCAATGCAGTATCTTAGGGGGAAGGAGGGAATTTTACTCTTTAATCTGGCACAAACATTAAGCTCGACTCGATGATGAACTGATTATGAGTGTCGACACAAATGCATGTGAAAACGCACAACCGCAGGATGGTAATTAGTTCAGGCTTTCTTTGAGAATTTCTTTTCTATTCAAGTAATGATGTTAAATGATGTCTTTATTTGAAAGGGGCGAGCAACAACAAAACCACATTTTGGTCATATTCATTAAGTAGATCCAAAAGGTCAAATAATAAAAATGACAGCCAAACTGAGACAGGAGGGCAGGACGTTTCCGTCTTTGGTTTTTGTTTGCTTTTCCTGCAATGCACCTGTTCTCGTGAAGGTTCTCAAGAGTTTTTCTTGCGCAAAACTAGGAATAGAGTAAATAAAGAAAAGTACAGATCTGAGCAAGTATTCGTGCCAGCTGTTGGCAGCTGACAGTGTTTCCACATTCTCTGCTACAGACACATTTCTATCCACACTATTTGTTGCGTAAGACTACACTTTTCTCTCATTTTCCGTCATGTCACTACTGAAATCGCCCCAAACCAAATATGTAGGAAAAAATGCTCCCTGCATTCTTATTTACAGCCTGAAATCTCTCAGGGAAGAGTGGACATTTTATACAGCAGATTTCAACTAATACCAAAAATAGGATTTAAAAAGAAAAGGCTGTCTTATGTTACGTGGTGGATACTAGCTCTTACATTTAAACGACATGGACCTTGAATTTAAATATCAAGTGCTGTAGCAGCTTGGGATTTGAATTATTTCAGGCATGTGCTGCCCTCAGTGAGAGAGAGCACAGAATTATAGAAAATCTTTTAACCGCGTTATGTTTGTGTTTTTTCTCTTTAGGCATCGGTTCGTCAACAGCTGTGGAATTTTCAGCCTTCCTCAATGGCCGCTATCCCCCTGCTGATCTGACTGGAGATATCATAGTGTCCTACAGCACACCTACAGGTAACCACTTACTGTCTTACAAATAGTGCTTTACTTCAGTTTGATGCATTATGACTGACAGGGTTTCTGTAAATATGACTTGTTTTATGGATATCTCTTTAACTTTTAATACATTCATCATACTTATCATGGGTATGCCCCCGATTGTTACATTAGTAAGACCCTCAGTCTTAAGCTGAAATATGCTTTGATCCTGAAAATGAACAGAATGTTCTGTGTTGAGCGCAACCAAAAGAGAAGTATTATTTAACATTATGACATTTTCTACATTTTTACCATTATAAACAAGAAGTTGCTCTTCTCAACATAATGTCTGATTTTACTAACCCATCTGTCCTAAGAGCTCTCTGGTGTTGTTGCTAAAAATTAGTAAATTAATTATTAATTTAATTATTAATAAATTACCACTATTCATATATTAAAACATTTATAGTAGACTTTCTGTGAAACCATTATCTTCAATGTAAGTTACGTAATGACTCTACAGACTGAACTGTAATATCACTGCTGTACACCAGCTGCTAACAGTGTACTGACCTGGCGTGAGGACTTTTGGGATTCTTCCAGTTCATCCCATTGCACTCTCCAGGCATCTGTTTCCAGGCCCTGCAATATTTCTGGAAGATATTACTTTCCCCTGCAAACCAATAAACCCACACTTTATTTCAGATGTCACAGACGCTCTTTTTTAGAAAACACTGATTTCAGCATTTGTTTAAAAAAAAAAAAAAAAAAAGCTGCTCATAAAAAATATCTATGTTTTCATTCTATTGTTTCCTTTGGACTGCATTCGGTTTGGCAGGTCTCTGCTGGTGGAGCAGTGGTCCCTCCCCAAAAGCACATTTATTGTGAAATGTCTGGAAATATTGGGCTGTGTTTCTTTTTGTTAAGCTTCATTGTGATGCTAAAAATAGCTGAAAAAAAGGGAGTCTGGTGTACTTCGTAGGGTTTGGCAGCTAAGCAGCTCAGGGATAGTATTTTGGAGCTAGGACTGGAGCTAAAAGGTTTATTAAAATTTGGAGCAGGGATGCAAAAAAAAAAAAAGGCAAACGGACACAACACAGTTGAGGTACGCTAGGAGTTAGTCAAGGGGAATGAGATAAGGAGGTGAGTTATGTACGGTGGAGAAGAAAGAAGTAGCATGTATCTAAAGCTGGGTGGAGAAAAAGAAGGAGATGTATTTAGAGCAAAGAGGGAAAAAAAAGCCGACAGAACAAGAGTTATACCAGGGTGGAGGTGGGGAGAAAAAGGGGATCGGGGAGGACATTTGTTTTAAGGTGTGGACCTGAAGAAGGAAAAATGAGGAGACATGAAGGAGACATGAAACAATCTCAGAGATGAACTACTCATTTAAAAGGGACAATGTGCTAACAAAACATTCATTCTAAAAAACTATTTTAAATGTATATTCTTAGGAATATATACTGCACGGGTGCTACTTTCAGTCGAACTATTCTCACTTTGACTGTGAGCAAAACTGCTTTTATTTCTTCAGGAATGATGAATTGCATAAAGACGGCGAAACATACATTGGCATAGGGATTTAGTATCTGTAGACAAGAGACCTAGAAGCTCAAACACACATCTGCACAGCAACCAACTGAAAGTGAAAGGCCCTGCTACTTTCACCTGGCTGCAGTGATCACTTCCTATAATCTCCGCCTACAAATCGACTCTGTGGGTGTGTGTTCCTGTGGTGCTAAGCTCCATTAATGCCTCGTCTCCTCTCATTCTCTAAATGCTGTCCTGGTATGAGAGGAATGCATCACTTTTGTCTCTATCTCTTTCTTCCTCTCTCCGTTCCCACCTCGGGGTGGGGGGGGATGATTACACCTTAACACCACCCGTACCGCATAACATCATTCCAGCCTGTGGCTACTGTGCCTTTCTTAAAGCCTTACAAAGGCTTTGACATTTAAGAAGACTGTTGGCTTTTTAAGCCCTTCAAAGACGACTTGACAGTGGCTGTAGTTGTTACAATCTAGAAAGAATTTCATTAGTGTGATTCATCTGTGACTTTCCTAACACCCCTACAATGGGCCGTACACAAACACACTTCAGACGGATCAAGTGGTCAAGTTGACATTTATAGGACATTGTTAGTACATGGACAATGGGCATTTTTATCTGAGCAGTCAAAGATAAGCAGGCAACTGTGCGGGTAATTTCCATGAAACACAGCCAGCAGTGATTCATTAGTTGCTAAGCCAATTTGTGTGGAAACCTGGGGAGCTACTTGGCAGCCTTTGTGTTTTCTCCTGTTTTATTGACTTTGCTACAGTGACCAGCATCTCCATATGTCCATGTCTCTGGGAGGGCGCAGTATTATTTGCTAGGTCCATGTTAAACTGCCACATAGGAAATCTGTTTGATTTTACATTTGTACATTGATACAGATGTTTTCAGTGTTACAGATGGGTGACAGATTAAATGGAAAAACAGAATAAATGAGTGAAGAAATCCAACAAACCATGCACTGCATGGTACATCTGATCACGCTCTGTGGCATGCAGAAAAGTGCTGAGCAGACCCAGTTGATTCTGATTTGGGATCAAGATGGCGAGAGGATGTAACTTAAGTTTAGAGGGTTCATTCTCGGGGCGCAGATGGCAGAAGCTTTTGTCACAAAAGCCTGTTTCACATATGAACTCAGGACAATGTCAGGAGAAATCAGCTTTGGACATTTTAACTTTGTGTTTGTGACACTTTCATTATGTCAACTCTCTGCTGTTGCACGGTGGCCAAACATTACCACCTGCCAACAGTTGAGTGCGGATGATGCAGGATGATTCCCATTACTATTGGGAATTCCAGTGCCCACCTCCCCGTCTAAAACTCCATTTGTGCTGTGCGGTGGGAATGGCTCAGAGCTGAGCACAGGTAGAACTGCGAGTGTCCTTTCACATGTTGTGAGACTGTTGGCGTCTTGATCAGTCCGCAGTGAAAGATGCTAAAAGGAAACACTTTGCACATCACAAACCCCATGTGTTGTTTAAGTGTAATGAGAAAATTCTGCCTGTTTCGAGTCCTCTTTTTAATATTAAGGTGTTTATGGCAAAGGCCCAAGTCTCACCTCCTGCTTTCAACCCATCAGTCCCTAACTTATGCTCTGCTGGTGATTTGAAGCCCTCTGTCCTATTTAACGAATCGAACATTTTGTGTTCAGACTTCCAGTCCTCCTTTACTCTCTGCCGTGTGGGGTTCCACAAGGCTCTATTTTAGGCCCTATATCCCCTTTTTCTTTGTATTTGCAGCCCTTGGGCTCCATCCTCAGAAGACATGGCATCTCTCTTCACTGCTACGATGATGACTGTCGGATATAGGATGTTTTTTGTGTGAGTTTACTACGAGTGTTTAAAGGACATTAAGGCATGGATGGCTCTTAACAATTCAAAGACTCAGGTGATGGTGTTAGGAACTAGTACATCTTGTGGGGCTGCCCCTGTAGACATGGGACCCTTGGCTGAATACGCCAAATTCAAAGTTATTAAGCTTTGGTTTAAAATGGATGCCGATCTTAAGTTTCAAGTCTAGTTTCTTCTAGTCCATTTTAACAGAGCAGCACTTTGAAACAGTAATTTACGCCTTTGCCACCACCCGGTGACTGCAATGCACTTTATCTTGGCATCAGTCAGTTGCCAGTGTCTCCGCTGCAGCTCGTCCAAAATGCTGCAGCACGTTTTTTAGCAGGCACTTGAAAATATGAGCTAATTTTGCCAATTCTGTCTTCACTTCACTGGCTGCCTGTGCACATTAGGATCCATTTTGAAAGCCTTGCTAAATGTTGAAATGGTTGCAACCACGGCCACTCTGATCTGCTGACCTGCTGCTCCTGAGTGCACCAAAACCTAAACATAAGCTCAGAGGGCACCGAGCCTTTGCGGTGGCAGCTCTGGAACTGTGGAATGAGCTGCCCTTGCACTTTAGACAGGCCTCATCCCTGCCTTTAAATCCCTTCTTAAAACCCACTTGTTTTCACTGGCCTTTGGCTCACTGGAGTTATTTTATTCAATTCAATTCAACTTTATTTATATAGCACCAATTCACAACAAAGTCATCTCAGGGCACTTTACGGAATAAAGCCCAGACTATACAAGTATGTAGAGGAAACCCAACAGCCCCCCCTTGAACAAGCCATAGGCAACAGTGGAGAGGAAAAACTCCCTTTAAGGGCAGAAACCTCCAGCAGAACCAGGCTCAGGGTGGACGGCCATCTGCCTTGACCGGTGGGGGTGAGGGGGAAGTGGAGGGAGAAAAGAAAAGAGCAACAAAAAGCAACAACAAGACATCGGGCAGGTTGGTAGAACCAGTAGCTGTGCACTGGAAAACACACAGCTCCAAAGCCGGGGACACCTGCAGAAAGGGACAGAGAGAGGGGGACAGAGAAGGACAAAGACAACTACGGGAGAAAACACACAGAGTTAATGACATACAGTGTTGGTATTTAAATGTAAAAAGAGGAGAGGAGCTCACTGCACTTGGGGGGGTCATCTTAAAAAAGTTTCAATCAATAAAGTCAAAAATAAAATGAATTGCATTATTTACAAAATCTCTTTCAGTACAGTAACAAAGTATTTGTACTTCATTACTTCCCACCTCTCCTGAAGACTGAACTGCAGTGATTAGTGGACGAGCTGTTTATCCAGAGTTATAAAAGCCTTCCAAGTCAATGTGCCAGTTTAATGATTGATCCTCCTAAGAATTCTGGTCTATAAATGTCCCAGCTTGTGTATTGGACCTCATTGGAAGCTGTCTTCATTTTACCTGGTGAAATGCTGTTGATGTGCTTTGCTGTATTTTCAGATCGTTAATGTTTACTTCCTCCATTATTCTGCACCCACAGGTAGGAAAAGTTGTAGATGGATAATTTTAATAGGTGAGACATCCCATTTGAATAATTAAAGCACTGTGATGTTAATTATACAAAGAGACCCCTTTCTCAGTTATTATTGATAAAATAAAAGCGTGCAGCTAATGGAGGCAGCATTTCACTCGTTTCAGCCCCATCTGAATTTCTCAGCTGTTACCGGAGATTTTAGAACAGGAAAGGCTGATTGAACACTGGCTGGCAGTTGGCCAGGAGTGGATGCCGCACATGTGTGAATGTGTATGCAGTGAGTGCTGTGATTGCCTTCTTGCTCCATTTGACATGTCCTTTGCGTTTAACTGGAGCTTTCACTCAACGTTGATACTTTTACTTCTTTCTCTCGCCTCTTTTTTTCCTCCTCTCACTTCCCCTTTGTGTTGTTCTAGGTTTTTCTCCCCCCTCCAGTTCTGCTTTTTTCTTTCTTTTCTTTGGCATGCGCTGAAAAGAGAGCTGGAAAGTAATCTATTATAGGATTAAATAATACTTCTAGACGTGAACATACTTTGGGATGTTTTAGGCATATTGTTGATCATGTTTTCAGAGAATGATGGATTAGCCTTAATAGTTTAATGTGTTTATTCCATATGTTTTATAAATGCTTTTAAAATTCCCTCTGCCTTCCCTATATTAAAATATTTCTCTGCTTCTAGCTGAAAAACTCCTCCAGATGACATCACCTCAGGAAGTTTTTCATCATTAGGAGTTCAGGTGATGTCATCTGGAGGAGCTCCGAAAAAGCAGGTTGACCGCGATTACAAACTATATAACCATAGCGTGAGCAACAAGACGACATAATCTGAACGGAAGGTTCCTCCAAGTGATGTCACCTGGAGGCATTTTTCAGCTAGAAGCAGAGAGATATTTAATGCAGGGAAGTCAGAGGGAAGTGTAATGGCATTTATGTACATGTACTACTCAAGCTAGAACCAAAAAAAAGCAAGTTCAAAATCAGTAAAGACGTCGTTTGATTGAAAGGCAGAACCTTGACAGAAGAGACAGGCCAAGTTGTTAAAGGAAAGAGAAACACAGTAAGGAAGTGTGACTCTCATCAGGTTTAATAACTCTTGAACCTTTTGACTCAGCACCTTGGTGCCTCCTCAGTGGACTGCAACCTGCCATCTGCTTCTCATTCACCTTCACAGGAACTCCTCTTCGACCAAGCAAATCAGAGCTTAATCTGCCAGACTTCTGTTGCTGAGGCCTAAAGGTTAGAGAAGCAGGAGGCTGACTATTTAAATCCCACAGCAGCTGGGAAAATTTGGCAGTGAGGAGCAGGTATAAGAGCGGCTCTCGTTCATAAAAACAATTCTGTTTTGCAGCCTTAGTGTTCTTTTATTGGCGTAGTTCCGTATTACTATCCTGCCCTCGCCAACCTTGCTGCTTAGTTTGGCAAATCGCAAACATTCCCCCAAATAGGAAACAAAAACTGATTTGATAGCCGCCCATTATAAAATTGCAAACCCTCAATAGATATAATATTTCCTTTTACGTAACCCAAACACCTGCAAGCAAGTGCGTGTGTGGGAATTTGCCGTACAGTCACTGGACAGAACTCAGTAGAAGGGAATGAAGTTCGGTTCCATTTTGCTTTTATTTTAAACTGTTGTTAAAACAGCAGGTTCAGAGAGAGTCAGACTTCGTTTACTGCAGCCACAAAGCCATAAAGTTAAGGCTTTAAGTAGCAACAAAATCAATCAGTAAGGTCGTCCTCATTTGAATCTAAATGATCTGCACTATTTCTGAATACATTTATGTTGGAGTCATGCCTCATCTCTCAATTTCAACGTCAAAGGTACAATTGTTAACCCAACACGTTCTCCCTGCTGTAATGAATGTGCAATACATTTGCTTCAACTTCAGCTTCTTCATTTTTTACATCCTGTCAGACAAGCAGATACTTAACATTCAGGGTTGTTTTGACTTTCCCAGTGTGTGTAGGGGTAAAAAAGCACGTCCAGTGCACAGAGGTGTTCTCAGGGAGTCTCCTCCTGCATGAACAGCAGAGCCCAGTTATTCCAGTACACTGCACTGAGTAAAGCTGGACTGGAGGCTCATTTTCGGTTTCCTCTGACTCCTTTGACCTTTACCTCTTCTTCTCTTCTTCCTCTCTGCAGAGCTAAATCCCAAAGGTAAGTGTTGGCTTAGTAGTGCTGGATAGAATAGAGGAATTTGAAATATATGCACACAAACATGTACTGTAGGAGTACACATTTTTCTTTCATATATTTTGGTATTTTGGGACACTCGAAAATACTGTTACACACAGAGAAATGCAGACACAATCCAAACGGCATCATATGCATTCTACTACTGTATAGACAGAAAAAGACCACTGCCTACTGTTTATGTTCTTGTAATGCGATACTTGGCAAAGTACACACACACACACACACACGCACACACTATATGGAATAAGTAAATATTCACTTGTATGGATTTATCCTTTAATACTTTGTGCAGTTTACACAGACATATCTGTCTAATACAATCAGATATAGAAGTGAATTGACACACAACACACACAAATATTCCAGCTATAGTGTTTTTAGTCATCAGCCAGTGTTTGTTTTAGTCTGTCTGAGTTTGTGTGCTTTGATAGAGAATAGGACGTCCTGTAAAGTATAGTCGGCTTAGAGGCCCTGCGTTGGTGTGCACGTGCACACACTGGTGCAGCAGTACACTTTCTATCTCCCTCTGTCAGCTGCAAATTATCATCACATGCAGTTTTTTTTTTTTTTTTTGAATCAGCCAAAAATATTTTCAGGAAATGAAATCTGCCAAAATGTCTTTTTTTTTTTTTCTTCAGCGAAGACAGAAAGGTAATAACTGCAGCCGAGTCTCAGGGACTAGTGCTGGTTCATAGGAGTAATAGCAGTAAGACTGTAGGTGCAAATGAGCACCACAAGCAAAGGCGCTTTTCAGACTGGAGGAACTTTTTTGCAGCTCTTAGACTTAGTGCTTCCCAGTGCTTCGTTTGTTGTTCCCACACCGCTGTAACCGGGAAAGATAAAAGTTCTCCGAACATTTTTAAAACCAATTTTGTTCCTAATTAAAAAGAGCTACTTGGCAATATAGGAATCATAAGTGATGCAATTGTATGTTTAATTGGTCGAACACGGAGCCAGCGCAGGTCACGTCGGTGTCGTTGAACCATGACTCAGAGCTGTTATCATTTTTGTCCTAGGACTTTATTATATTATTTTATCAAGGTTTGATATTTTATATTCAGTAATTCCTAATTTGATGCAGAAGATGTGATCAAATGATCCATTAAAAGTTTATTAATTGGATCCGATGGTGGCCGCTCTTTGACTTCTGCTTCCCTACGTGAGACTGCAGCCAGCTCCTCAGCCTGCGGCCCAGCTCCCGAGAGGAGAGTCAGGGTCTTTACCGCTGGTTCATGTTTGTAAACGTGTTTATTCATTTTGAAAGATAAAAGCTGGTGAAATATGACATACGTTAGTGCCTGTTGTTCTGAAGGGAAAGTTGGGAAAAGTCAGCAGACGATCAGTATACGTACACACGAGTACACAAATGCTGACTTTTGTGACCACTGTAACTTCAGCATAACCACATTATGTTGTAAGGCCAACAACCCACTCACTTCTGATCGAAGTTAAATAATGGAAAATTTCAATGTGCCCAGTATTTGTTCAATGTTTCTCAAGGCTGATTAGGCTGTTGAATCACATGATGGTATTGCAGAAAGTGACGTAATAAATGTGTCAAAATGGAAAAGTAGTTTGTAGGTTCTAGTCTGAAGCTATTGCATTTTGTGCAAGAAGGCATCATGAAATTGTATTGAAAATGGCATCAAATAGTTTTGTCCTGGTTTCAATTGTCACATACTTACATAATTATTGATGCTGTATTGATCTTGGAACCTTAAAGTGTTGAGCGCTGACGTTGGCGTAACGGGCAGGAAAAGCTCTTGGTCATCGTTACAAAGCCAAACTGTCAGATTACGAATATACTGTGAGACAGGGACATGAACTGTGGTTGCCTTGTGTCAAATCAAAACATTTATGGGCATCAGTCATCCAGAATTCCACACCTGGACTCTCTGGCACAGAATACAGCCGTTTAAAGCAAATCACTAATGCAGAATAGCTGCATATGAACATGATTTGTGGAAGACCGCAGTATGTGTGTAACACAGAGGAAACGATAGGATACGCACACACATGTAGGTATTCACACGCCGCACATACGCACAAACCCGTACACACGCTTTAACACACATGGCTGACATCATTGCAGCTGTGGTTAGAACCTGATCCTGTACAGTGGTCCTCTACTCAAATAAACTCTGTGTTCCCTCTCTCCATCTCTTTTAGTCTGTCTCTAGCACACACACACACACACACATGCAGATTCGAGATAATTAGAATCAGAGCTGTCTGAGACCGCAGTACAGTATTGGTACAGCAGCTCTAACAAGTAGCAGCAGTGCTCAATTGTGATTTTAAGTGTGTTTAACAGAGGACAAAGGTTCCACATCACTGGTCCTGCAGGTAACTTTCCAGGAGGAAATCAGGGTTCAGCTTTTGATTTATGTGTGGCTTCAGATTTTTCTACACATTTAAACATCCCAAACAGCAGATTACAGAAGATTAAAGCTCGGGGCAGACAGAGAATTGAATGAAGAATCTGTAAGACAAACACAGTAACCTCAGTTTACTGTAACTGGGAGATGGTGTTTAGTCACTTGCTCATTCTTTGGCTGGATTTCACTGCAGGCTTCACTTGCAGTGTTCTGAGTGGGAGCATCTGCTCAAACCACATTTGCTGTTTTTGTTTCTGCTACGTCTCGTCATCCTCCTCCTCAAACCTGAGCATATTTGTGATATAGGTGAATGTTGCAATGTTTATTTGTTTCCATGGCAACCAAGACAAAGATCAGGGTTGGTGATGGGACCGAGTCAGTGTAGAAACTATGGCAATGTGTCGGTTTCTGTTCGCACTGATCAGAAAACAAAACCTCAGGGACGGTTGAAGCACTTGTGTTGTGTTCAGATATATATGTCTAAAACTGTAACCACATGATTTATTTCAGTGAGACCACTGGACTGGCACTGTATGAGCCAATCAGGGCTTCCTGTGGTGTGTTGATGTTGTGTAATGTAAGGTAAGCTGGCCTCTAGTGAGAGGCAGTGAGGTAGAGTGAGGTACAACGATTGTGCTGATTTTCTTTTTAAATGCAGAAACATCAGGCAACAATTGTCTTTCCCTGGAGATCGCGAAGACCAAGAATAAAATGTATCTTATTCAATTCAATTCCAATCGCCACACTTGAAAAGTATACTTCCGAACAAAAGAACAGTAGTTCAGTGATTTATTCATTTATTTATTTCTTGTCAGCAATCCAGATACATAACACAGCAATGTATTGCCTCTACCTGCAGGTAATAACCATCAGTCTGCGAGCTTGTTTTCCTGTGCCATAGACCTCAGTTCAAAAAAATAAAAAAATAAAAAACACATGAGCCAGATACATTGCTCCTAGATGTTTGGTTGTGATATCAATAGATACACGTTCCCCAAAATGTTCCGACTTACCATATTTCCAAAAGCAGAATTTGAGCATGACCTTACTTCAGGGCACTGTACAGAAATGGGATTTTCCAGCATTTGGGGGATTTGTGAACTAATGTCTTGGGCTGACAATTACTATTACAACACAGCAGAAAAACTAAACGTGAAGAAAGTTCAATAAAAATGAAAAGAATAAAATAAAACGAGGCAGGTGTAGTTTCTGAGATATCAGGTTTGGAGTCAAATGTGGGAATTGACTGTTTAACACAGTTATAGATCCTTTCTGCGTAACATTTGTTGATGTAATTATGTATTTAACATAACACAGCTGTCTGCAGGTCTCTAGTCTCAGAGGTGTGTTAAAGATTATTTTTCTGATATTCTAGTGACACACAGAGGTAAGTGGGTGTATGTAGGCTGTAACCTGGCAAAAACAGCCAGGGAATGTTCAGGGGAACAAGACAAGATTTACAGTGTCTCCACACACACACACACACACACACACACACACAGTGGTGACTAGTAAATTGCAAATGCGAATTTAAATTGGAAAAATGTTTCCACTGACCTTTTGTAGTCATTCACTTTGCCTCCCTTCCTCTTCCATCATTCTTACCTTCTTTTTCATCACTTACTGGTTTCATCTCCTCGTCTCTGTCTCACTCTGTCCTCTTGTCGTCTTCTCCCTCCTCATTTTTACTCCTTTTTCTGTACTGTATTTAGATTTCCTCCCCTTCCCACCCACCATAAATACCAGCGGATAGAGTTTCTGGTTTTTATGTTAAATTCCCGCTGGCTGTTGAACTTAACACACAGGTAAACATCTACGTTACAGCTTTGGAGAATAAGGTGATTTAATGTTGCACGAAAAAAAACGTAGACTTTTAGTTTAAATTTTTGTTCTTTGCTTATTTGAAACCTCTAGTTTCCCTATGGGATTTTCAGTTTCACCATGGTTGTAACGAGCTATGGTGAGCAAGGAAATAAAATGAATAAATCCTCAAATAAGGCAGCTGTTCCCACGTTCTCCTCATGAAGCTATTTGTCTGTTGACTTTCTGATAAAACAGACCGACATGTCAGTTAGTACTCTATTGGCTGCTGGTGTCTCGTGTCTGGTTTAAATTTCGGTCATCGCACTGGAGGTCATATCTGTTTTTGTTATCCATTTATTATGCATCAGATCCAGTGTATTTTACCTCGGTGTTCACCAGTTTCCAAAGCATACCTCTGTGTTTTTGATTTTTGAAATGTTTTTCTCATTCCTTTCAAGCAGCAAGTGGTTTCATTCATTTCAGTATGTTTTGAAATTCATCTTGGAGAGACTTGAAACTTGTTTGAGTTGGGCAATCCATCATAGTGTACGTCTTGTCTGCTTTGGTTATTGTCAAAGTTTTTTTTTTTAAAACACAGTCAAGAAAATAGTGTTCAGCGAGCATAGATTTGTGTGTTATTTAGTAAACAGGATTAAAAAATGCGGAATTTTGTCTTTACTTGAAATGAATTCTAATCGAGAATAAACTCTGATAACACATTTCGAGGGAGACTGGTTCTGCTGTTAAATTGTGATCCTTTTATTTGCCTGAGCATTTATGCTGTGTTCATGGCATTATCTTTCCAAAATAGAGAATTGTTAGCATATTTAAATCTGCATCACATGTTCAATGAACATGATTTTATCACTGTTAATGTGTCTAATCAAATCAAGTAAATATAATACGTCTTGAACATGTTATTTAAACAGTACATATAGTTGTGGATAAAAAATAATTGTGATATGTTTATTTATTAACATTTAATTGTATCCAATCTTTATTTTATTTTTTGTTAGTCTAGTATATTTCTATTTCACTCTACATCAGTAAACCACCACACAGGACAATAACGTTTAACCTTGTTGATTAAACTAGTTCATTTTTGTCCATTTTCCTAAAATCATTGTTGAATAAACTAATATGGTTTTTGGTAGTTTTACTAATGTCATCTTGTCTCGATTGGATTTGTTTTAGACAACTGCACTAGGAAGCATCAAATAAGCCCAAGATAAGTACTAGAATGCAACAGTAGTTTTTCAAATTTGACACAACAAAATGACCAAAGGACCCATAGGCTATGAAAAACAAATCAAAATAGTGTGATCCAATATCATAAAATATAGTGTAAACATACCTGCAACAAAAATACCTTTTTAACAGTTAGCACTGTAGCTATTATGTGGTAAAACTGTTACTGTACTGTGTCAGTTAACACTGAGACTTCCTATTTTACACTTTCTCCAGTGGAAAGGGAAAACCCCATTCTGGGAATACAAAGATACACTTTGACATCTGATTTAATTGTATCATGTAATCCAGACACCTGTGCTGAATTGTGCCAAAATCAACAGCTTTCCACATACTTGAAGAAATATTTACTGCGCTCCAAAAACTCCAACCTCAACTCCAAAAAGTGCATTTTGTTTCATTTGTATCAGTCTTGTTCAAGCTCACCTATTCCAGAAGCTTCTTGAGGAACGGTACCATGGAAGACCATGTAGATCATCTACAGGACTTCAAAAGTGCATTTGGGTTCTGGTGGGTAGCTTAGGTCCAGACAGCACATTAGTCCAAATAACCGAGCACAAGCCAGTGCAACGTCCGGCTTGCCACTGACTTCTTTCAGAACTTTAGTTAGGACACCAAAGTCCTGTGGGTCGTCGTCAGGCCACGCACCTTCCGTCAGTATGATGAACACTCCCATCAAAATTTACTCCATGGGACTATGTGCAATAGGGTCTGCATCGTTTAGGATTAAACCCACGAGGGGTCACGTGAACAAGAAATATAATATAGGTGCATAAGGTAAAATGGAGCAAGATGCGGACAGCAAGACCAAAAATGACTGAAACACACATTCCAAAAAAATTATTAGAACATTCCCACACACGTGATAAAATCCAGTGTTTGTAATCTAACTCTCAAGTGAGTTTTTGAAGAATCGATACAACTGGATAATGATCTAGGATTAGAAGGTTTGATCTTGGATCTTTCAGTGCAGCCAATGTCTTAAAGGTACATAATCAATTTTAAATATATACAGTAAGATATTGATGGGCCCTTCTGTTATGTTGGCAGGCTTCACAGTGTCTTAGTGTCTGCATTTCCACATACACATCACTGAAAGAATGAAAGAAAGAGAGAAAAGGGGAAACAAATATCAGTATTTAAATATGGTTAGTTATAAGTTAAGTTAAAAAAATACCATGTATAATATGTAGACAAACAGAGCATGGGGACAGCTTTACATGTTTATGTAGTTATAATGAAGAAAACAATGTAAATAATTCACAATTTTCTTCCAGACATAAAACATTGTACACTTTACCTACTTTCAATTACATCTGGGACAAGACAGAGGATGTGATTGTATCAAGATATGAGCAACTGCATCACAGCTTTCAAATGACTTAATTTTTCAGACTGCGATCGATATGTTTGAGAGCATTAAGTTGTATTGAGGAAATCCGCAAACAATCCGGGGACGTGTACGAGACAGAAATGTTTTAGGTGTCAAATTTAGAGTGAAGAGAACCTCCGGGCTACCAGACACACCACAAACATTGTTGGCTTACTACACGAGTCTCCAAACCCATTAACGTGAGCTTTAACCGAAAAGAGAAATGAAAAGTAACACTAAACACTAATATGTGACATTTTGGCTCTAAAGTTTTATCAGTAGACCCAAATTGTATCAATAATACAGCATAGGATGAGGTTACTATACAGCTATGTGTAGCAGAAATAACTTTAGGGTGATGTTAATGCCAGACACATTCAAAAAGAAGTTGGTATTATATATGATTGACATTGAATATGATTGACACACAGATGGGAACAGAAACTAAGATTTGACAACACAAGCCTGCTAGGAAAAATCTCAAAATGTGTCCAATAACTACTTTTTACTAATCACCAATCCCACAATAATAATTACAAACATATATTTGGCTACTTAGCCCAAAGCTCAAGGACGTTTAGGGATGAAATACAGCACTGTAATGCTCCACTTCCTCATAAAACTTAAATTCCCACTTCTTAGACCTACGTATTTCCGGGGGTGATGAGCATGTGCAGGAGCCACTCGTTTGGAGGAGCTTCATTCTCATGGGATGAACAGATGCTGATCTAACTCTGCTTTCTTTCATTTGTTTACAGCAAACGAGAATGAAAATGCAAATCAAACACACCACTTTTTAACCTGCCGCTCGTTTAACTTTCTGAATGAGTTTGATGTGAACCCAGCTGTCTCAACCCTGTTTGATTAGAGAAGAACGTGGACCACGGCCCTTCTTCTTCTTCGAAACTCCATCAATTTTCTTTTCTCTCTGAACCTTTTCACGTTTGCTTTAGTTTTTCTTGCCTTCTACTCATTCCGTTATTTCTCTCCCTCAGTCAAAATTGAATTATTCACTTTAATAATTGCATGTCTGTAAGTTAAACTATCTTTGATAACCTGGAACCCTCCATAATTAAACTGTTCCTCGTTTCCACCCCATCTGTTCTTATTTGTATGATTTCTCTCTCTCACGCTGGTTAATTTCCACTCGTTTTTCTGCCCGAGTCAGGTTTTCTCCCACTCCTGTCGTTACCTCACCTCTTCGCCTCAGGTTCCCTTGCTTCATCTCTTCTTAACAACTGTTTTCTTCCATCCCTCTTTTCCCTTGCTCTGTTATTCTAGCGACGAGTGGATTTCTGCCAAGCTCAGCACTGCTTAAGCTCAGAACATAGTTATGGTTGGCCTTAACTCTCCTCCTCCCCACTTTTCGCAAAACTTCCCCTTTCGGGTCTTTGACAAACGCCCCTCCAGACTTGGTGTTGATGTTGAGTCTCTCAGCCTCGCAGCTCTCAGATACTCATGTAATCTGAATATCTGCAGTGTTGACTGTGTTAACAAATGTTAACCCGAGCTGTTTGGAGAGTAAGCCTAAAAGGCGAGGTCCCGACCCCGTTTGATTCGCCGTAGGGAACTTTGGCGGAGATGGGCACCATTTAAAAGAGGAAATGGGCTGTGACTTAAAGGTTGTTTTTCCAGGAAGAGAACTACAGGATAAGGCAGAATGGAAAGTAGCTGAAAATAATGCAGAATTAATCGACTATTATTAGTAGTAGTACTACATGCGTTTTGGAAGCTACTTTGTTAAGAATTAGCATGTGAAAGAGTGAGGAGTCTGTACCTTTTGCTGGAGCTGGCAGTTTGTTGGCTTTCCTACAAAATGGACAGTTGGAAGGACTAAATTATGGAGAACAGGGGGAGAAATGCAACATAAAGACAAAACCTTTTAACAGGTTTCAAAATGTGTATGTATGTTCTTTTTTTCTCAGGAGTTCCCAGAGTCGTCCAGTCCAGGTTTAGTTTGCCTCTGGCGTTGGTGTGTGCTCCTTCCTCCCCAGCCAAAACCACCAAGTTCAAGATCACTGTTGACACCAACCAACCACCAGTCGACCTCAAATTAATCTTCCCAGGTAACGCACACACACACACACATGCACACTCTGACATGTGTATGAACTGCCGCCAAATCTCTGACAATAGTTTAGTTTCTGTGCATCATACAAGGCTTAAGTTCTCTAAGGTTTTCGTGTTTTAACGTGTCACCTTAACTGTTTGTCGCCCAGGTGGCACAAATTAAATTCCTCAGCAGGTGGAAGGACGTGGTCCCTCCGGAGAAATCCGCTGTTATGTATCTGTTTGTGTGTTTATTTACATGCGATTCTGTTAGTGTGTGCGTTTTGAAGCCTGGAGCCGCCTGATCCTGTTTCCCAGTTATCTGTGGATCGGCAACAATCGGCAGCTCTGATACACACTGTGTTCATACTGAAGAGGGATTTTTCTAAGCTTGTGTGTCTTTGTGAACAGTGTGACTGTATCTTGTTCTGTTGCTGGCGTCCTGCATCATGATATGATGTCCTATCTGTCTCATCACATGCTGTTTTGCCGTCTCTGTCTGCAGAGTTCTCAGCAAAATCAGAAGATAAGGATGGGAATAGTTTGGCCTTCCAGTTCCTGTCAGGAGCCAAAGTTACCGTGCTGGCCTCCAAGACCTCCCGTGAGTCTGACAACCGTACTAAATGATTAAACTGGTTTTCAGACGGCACAAGTTTGCCTCCATCAAAACTCATGGCTTCAGGTTTCTACTGATGCTACAACTAAATGTTATCTAAACAACAATGTGTCTCTTTGTTGGTCAGAGCGTTACCGTATTCAGAGTGACAGTTTTGAGGACATGTGGTTGGTGGTGAAAGAGCTGGTTCACAGGTTCAACAAGCATTTCTCCAAACTGGGAGTCAAGGACTTCAAGAAGAGCTTCAGTGGACCCCTCCCACTGCAGGAGTACTTCCTGTCTGTAGACCACCACTTCCAGGTATACACATACTACAAACTGCATTCACTCATTCAGATACAAAAAGCACTGTAAACCTCAAAATGTCAGAAGTCAGATGTAAAATTTCTGAATGACGGTTAACAAATACAAATACAGAGAATATGAATAGAGATTAAGATAAAACTATCACGAATGTGTGATACATCTGCGAGATTCCTCTTTATCTGCACATATGTGTGCATGTGTGCGTTTTAGCTGCGCGTCAGTGCACAGCAGTATCAGGACCTGCTGTCTGAGCGAGCCGTCCAGTTCAGAGCCATCCAGCGCCGGCTGCTGACTCGATTCAAGGACAAAACCCCAGCACCCCTGCAGAACCTGGACACCCTGCTTGATGCCACTTACAGCCAGGTCAGTTGATTATGAAACACACACACACACGCGAGTAGTTACTTTTGCCCAGATGTCTGGTTTGTAGCAGTAGAAAGATTTTGTTGAATTGAGACGATTGAGTTGATTCAGTATCTGAGTCAGACAACTTTTAGAACCCAGGGGAAGCTGGAGGACATGGCGGGGGGGGGGCCTTATTCCTACAACTCAATGCAGATAACCAGAAGAAAATGGAAAATCTTTTTAGCAGTTAGTCATGAAAGTAAATTCTTAGCACAGAGGGAAATTCTCAATCTCCCACCCTCATGGGTTGTGTTTTGTTAACTCACACACACAAACACACAGGGCGATGACGTGCTAGCGTAGATTTACAGTGTGGGAGTTGTATTCTGCTGATTTATGGACCTCCTCTCTTTAGGTGATTAGCTGTGAGCTCACACCCAGTTGGACACACACACATACCATAAAGTATGTGCCTGCCTGCCTGAAGTCACATTGATTTCAACAGATACAACCTGTTGTTGAGACTCGTGTGTAGCTCTCTGCGCTAAATTGACTGTGTGTGTGTTTGTGAGGACTAGTTTGAGCTTCAGACCTTAGATTTGGACCACAGGCCTTTTTAAAGGGCGATGAAACTGAAAGCCATTCTCACAACATAGTTTTGTGGATAAGGTTCACAATTCGGTTTAGTTTAGAGTTAAGTGCAGGCTTTTGTTTCACCCTTTGTCTAACATTTACACCCTGGAGGGTGGAACTGAACACAGTGTTGCTGTGATAGTGTGTGTGGGTGAGAGACAAAGTGATGGTTCCTTTCCCCTGCTGTTTACTCTAGAGGCCAACTTGGCCTTCATCATCTCCACCATGTATTAGCTTCTCGTTATCGTAGCAAGCGTGCATGACCTCATGTGTTCATTAGCTGTGAGAGCTGTCAGTACGTCACTGTTTGCCTCGCTGTGATCGGAGCCATTCTCTTGCACTATGTACAGCGTGGTGCCGGAACTATACATTCATTCAATGCACATTAACTTTGAAGGCTCCGAACCGTTGTTTGAGTTTAATCAGAGGAAATTAATGGGCTTGTTGAAGTTTTTAATGCCATTATAATTCAAATAAACAAAGTTCACCTCGGGTTTGCTTGGTTGTCGCCAGAATAAGCTATCAAGGAGTCCGATCTAAACATGTCTGCCTTAAATGTTAATAAACTTGCTTTGTGTAATGTATCGGCCTTAACAGTTTAATCAGCAGCTTATTGTAGTCACACTTCATCAACAATGTTTTTAGACACTAGATGGAGATGAACAATCTCTATAGTATTTCTACAATAGCTCCATAAAAGCTTGGGAACACAACCTCAGAGGGAAAGAAGTAAAAACTAAGTTTCAAATACAACTTGATCCATACTGATATGATCAGCCAGCATGCGTCTTTTAGATTGAATTTGGATTAAAGTTGTACGTTTTAGGTCTATTTGCTGTCTTTGTTAGGGGTTAGGGGTGTTCTTAAAGAAATGAAGCTTCTCAAAAAAATGTGTGCAGTTACTTATCATGACCCTTTTAAGTGCTGATAAATCAATTAAAGTCAGTGATATCAATATAAGCTGCAACACTTTCTGTAATTTTATACCTTTATGTTGTATACAGTAGTTAGTTTGTGTCTCAGAAGCTGCAGTTTTAGTCGCTACTAATAATAGTGAAACACCTAACAAAATGCCAAAATAATTGCAGTATTATTACTGAAATGACTTGTTACTCAAAGAAGTAATGATATTAACATGCTACTTTGTGACCCAACACTCCCCAACTCTGTTTACTAATGTATTCTATCATTTGTTTTCCATATGCCTGCAGTTTAATAGTGGGTGACCATTGGTGCAGGAAGGCAGAGTGGTCGTCCACCATCCTGCAGTTGTTGTGTGTGTGTGTGTGTGTGTGTGTGTGTGTGTGAATGGGTGAATGAGAAGCAGTGTAAAGAGCTTTGACTGCCAATAGGTAGAAAAGCGCTTTATAAGTGCAGAGCATTTTTACTGTTTAATTAATTTACCATAAGTTAGTAATATACAAAGCTTCACAGTGCTCACTGTTAACTGGTCATAGCAAAGCATCCAAACTTTTTACAACTTTGTTTAAGTTACTGCATGTGAGATATTTATCACTATGAACTTCCAGTCTGCAGTTTGAATTACCTGCCAAAATGCCATTATCTCACACGCTCTGTTGCTTTCTCTGATATCTAGCTCTGACATTATGACTCTGCCTCCTCATACTAATGCTTTCTTCTGTCACTCCTGTCCATCACCCGTTGCATCTCTCCGTCTCTCTCTCCCTTTCTGTTTTCCTTTCTTCCCGCCATGCAGCGGCTCATATGCGGGAAGTTTCTGACACACTATACACTCTGTAATGTATACACACCCGCTATAATGGAGGCTATCGACGGCTGGTCGGAAGAGTGATGAATACGTCAAATTAATAATTCATGTCAGTATTAGGAGTCATGCTGCTGAGGCCAGGGCCAGCTCAGCAGTTTAGCTTCTGTTAGAGGAGAGATTTTGTGTGGCTACATCGCTTCCTACTTTTCAATAAAAAAATCAAATATGCCTGCAGTGGCTGTCACTTTTTATTTGCTCGTTAATGGTTTAAATGAAGGGACGCAATTGCTCCTTAACTTTACCTTTTCCAGGTCAGTATAAGCCTGGTCAAGGACTTTTTACCAGGTGAAACTTTGTGGGGCTGCATGCAAGCAATCACACTGTTGCTAAAATGGTAACAGGAATGTGTGGCCCATCAGGAATGCTGGTGAACTAGGCACCTCTTTCATTTTGGCCTCTTGGAATGTCTGCCGGGTGAATTTTCTGCATCGGTCTCGGGTGATGGGGAGGGGGGATTTCCCCCTCGTTAGCAACTGTGTCTCCACATGCAGCAGGCCGACCATCGGCGATGAGCCGTCAGAGATAAGAAGAACGAGCTCCCTGTGAGAATAGTCTGTGGTCGGCTGTGCATTTATGCAGCGGAGGATAATATTTCCATTGTTCATGCTGCCTTTATGGGCCTATATTTTATTCATGAATTCCTAAGAGCTAGTGAGCCACGTCTGACTTTGTGTGTGTATGTGTAAGCGCAGGAAACTTTTTCATCTTCCGACCACAGTGGCACGATTCCAAAATACACCCTATGTTTGAACTATTCGACCAGCCGATTATGATTGATGACTTTCAGGATAGAGTGGGACCCATGAATGATTGTTTGTTACGCGTCAGAGTGGATGGTAAAGAAGACAGACCGGCTATGGACAAAACTCACCGGCTTGTTTGGGCATTGGGGGTAATTTCCAGCTCTGCTCTGACACTATATCTGTCTTCTGTCCTGCTCTGAGGTGTGTTTCTCCTCCACCTCCCTCCCCTGTCACTCCATAAAAAGCCATCATTCTTTGCAGACCCTGTGTTTTACACTCTCCCCTTTAACTTGTGTTTGATTAATCTGTGGCAGCCAGAGGTTGTGCCTGGCCCTAGTGCACATCAACTAACTGAATCAGCCAACCCTCTCAAATTCGAGGGGAAACCCAGGACTGTCACTCATGGAAATAAAAACTAAAAGCTCCAGAAGTTAGTGGAAATGGATGACGGGAGGCCAAAGGGGAAAAAAAAAAAAAAGGAATGAGCCTTTTTAGTTTCCATAAATATTTTTCCCAGCGCCGTTTCCTCAGGAGGTGAAACGTCCGTCGTTTGTTAGTATTAGCATTAGCGCAGGGCTAGCGAGCGCTGCCTTCTGGGAGGTGGTGGAGGGGGGCTTGGGAGCCGAGCCCGAGCCGAGCTTAGCCTCTCTGTAATTATAAGTTCAAACGCTGGACGAGGCCAGGTTGCTGACTGACGGGGTGACTGACAGGCTGGCTGGGGTCTTCGCAGGGCCCCTAATGGAGGCTTCTGGTCGACAGCGGTTTGATTTATTTGGCCCCAAATGGAGCTCTAAACACAGCTAAACACAGATCCCAGTGTAAAGCAAAGGACCAACGCCATCAACAACCAGGCCTCTCACTTCTTGTGTCTATGTGCGTATATCTAAGAGTGGATTAGGAAATGTGCGTTTGATTTGGCCGTTTGTGTGTTTATGTATCGATCTATATATTCATATTTCAGTAGATTTATGTTATACAATTGTGATGTCATGTGTCTGCATGGACGTAGACCCTGGGGACAGCATTGGGTTAATGTGTTACAGAATGTGGATAAATGACAAACGTAACATACAAACAAGTTTTTGAGCAAAATCTACCTGAGTCTATCTGCATAAAGCTGTGTGTAGATTCACAACTAATATTGTACTTTACACACAAATAAAATATGCATTCACAAGCTTAATGTCAAACTCATAATGCAGCTATTACGTCTTGGTTCTTTTTTTTTTTTTTTACATCTCAATCAGTCAATCAGCACACAGGCACAAACCCCATTTTAAAATAATCACGTTGCATATCAATGACTGAAAGATCACTAAAGCGGAAACAGTGGCTGAAGTTTAAACTTGAGCCCCTCATGTGCATTTGATGTGCAGCTTAAAAATCAGCTTATTCTCTGTAAGGGGTGAATCCATGGTTTTTGTGCATATGCAGCACTTTTAGATTTGGCCACTGATTTGAGGACAATCCAAGTGGACCCAGTCCAAACTGCAGGACGAGCAGTCCAGAGTATGGTACTCCACAAATGAATTTAATTTGATATTTCCTCATCTACATCACGATGTAGCTCGTTTTAAGACTATTCTTTTGAGATTAAAATCTTGTACAGCTGCTTTATGTTAAGACAATTTCCAACATGTGCCTTTGGGACGTTGGGCTTTTTCTGTTTAAGACAATACAGGGGTTTGTAAATAAACATTACTAAATGCCTCAAAGTAGCTATTAAAAGATTTGGGTTTTGGTAGCAAAGCTCGGGTGTTGCGTTGGCAGCGATATCGGGTGTAATCCAAGCTCTAATGTGCTCTAATGGACGTTCTCGTTTATCTGGAGACCTGTGAATGTCTGCGCACAACCGTTCAACAAACACACTGCTGGCTTGTCTAAGTGCATGTTGTCTTTTCTCAGCGGAGTGTTGGTGTGTTTGCACATTAACAAGTGTGTGTGTGTGTGTGTTCGTAAAAAGGAAAAGTGTGTGTGTGTGTGTGTTGATATGGTGTGAATGGCAGGCTCTTAGCTGATCTGTGTGTTTGTGTATCTGATTAAAGGAGTGACAGGACCAAAAAAACATTCTCTCTTATCTCTCTTTCTGTCTTTCTATCATTTACTGATTTCTTCAGGAAGATGTTTCACCCCAGGAACACGCGTGTAAACCCAGCAGTCTCGACCTTACACACACTTAGACCCCTCTTGAGGCTGAATGAAGCACAGTGGGGTGATGGTGGTCTGGTTTGTTTTCCCTCAGACAGCCTGTTTATGTGACTGTCTGTCTTATCAATGAATGGCTGTCTTTCATTAAGCTGACTTACACTCAGTGTTCTGTGTGTGTGTGTGTGAGACGGGGGGGGTGGGACTTTTATCTCCTGATGAGGAGCCACAGCAAAGCCAGCTCTACCTGCACAGACCCACAGAGAGTCCTGAGGCTGTTGCCAGGTGTTTGACTGAAGGCAGTTAGGCAGGCTGCCTGTTCCACTCAGCCACGATCCTCATGTGAAAGCACAAAGAAGGGAATTATCATGCGGTTCAAAGTGTCACGTATCATCTGACCCTCGAAGACCAGTAAAGTCTTCAACCAAGTAATACTGTACGCGTCTGACTTCCAAAATGACCCATAGTAACTGCGCTACTTGGAGAAATCGGCTTTCTCTGGTGATCGGGGAACTGAAGCAGAGTGACCCGATTTCCCTGCCACCTCTGACTTCTTTTGGACGCCTGGCTCACATTTTAACTGTATAGTGACAGAAAACGGTGCTTTCTGACTTATTTAGACACGTACGTGGCACTTTGTTAGTTACATTTTGTGTCAGACTTCAGGCAGCCTTTGTTTTACACGAATGAGGCAGCATCTCTGCTTTCATTCAATCGTCCTTTCCCTCAGCTGCGTGATCCTGTCTGCAGCCTTTTGTTACACATGCAGTTGGAGAAAGTCTGGTAAAACCTGGTTATGTGTATAAATGGCAAAGACATCTGCCTTTTCTGACAGAACTCTACCTGGGGAAACCTGGTTTCCCTAATCCCCTACCCAGATTTCAGAAACATGGCATTTATATCAGCTTTACCCAGAAAGATGTTTGTAACCTGGTTAGTGAAGTCCATGTAATGAATGACGTCAACGATTGACGTTACAGATTGATTTAAATGAGCATTTTGTGATTTAGTTTCTCCACTTTTATTGTCAATATCAGTCCTCTTGGTTAAAGCTGCTCTAATATAATCTACATATTAACAATGAAAAATGCAATGTGCAATTCAAGTTTATTTATATTGCGCCAGTTCACAACAAAGTCGTCTTAAGGCACTTTACAGAATGAAGTCAAGACTTTAAAGATGTATAAAAAAAGGTGTCGCTCATTACACTTTTAGCCAATTATCATGAACAATTTAGTTCCCACTAGCTCTCCTGAACTTTACGGTATCTTTAGCTCATACTTTAGGTTTTGTAAGTGGCAAGTTTGCTGTTCACTTTTGTTGCTTTCGTCAGTGTTGGTTTCACCTGCAACAGTTTTCAGGGAAAAGCTACAGTAGTATGTTTACACAGAAAGTAGTCGACAGTAGTTGGACTTTGTTTGAAGAGTAAATTCAGTTGAGAATGGAATTTCCATACTCTGCTCCGACTGGACAGGTGTTGTGCTCCAAATCTTGCCGGCGATCCAACAATGATGGCAGTTTGTTCAGAAATTGTTCTTCTTTCTGTCCCGGCAACTATTGTGATCAGCTTTTCCTATGTGCTCGGTTTTTCCTTAACATCAGGTAATAAACCGACTTTCTGCTTGGGTTTTCTGTGTAATCAAGACTCAAAATCTGAATTTGCTCTTGGCCGGCTGTAGCCGAACTGTGTCATAGCATATTTGAGGAAATCTTTTTTCGGAATTTCCCCTCTTCTATAACTGTGCTCCTGTTGAATGTGTCTGACTTTACAGAGCATACACGGCTGCAACAGAGGCTTTGCATTGACAGTGAATGGTGCTTTCACTGACCCATGCTCTTCTGTCTATGTGTGAATGCCCCGCAAACCAATGTATGTTACTTTTTTGGTCTGGTTTAGCTTATGACTTTGTTTGATAGGGACAATGCACATTGATGAACATCTGTATTGCTACAGCAGCAGATGCAATCATGCTGCATTGTAGCTAAAATGCTAACTAGCACCAGTTGACCAGAGAAATTAAAGAATGGGGCTTGTAGGCAGAAATGGCATTTGGTGGAAAAGAAAACAGCTGAAATGAGAATCAGTATTGGAATTACATCAAATTACTTTTCTTAGCTTCCAACAATTACACATTTTTCGATCTTTGTTTCTCAGACAACATTTGCAGGATGCAGACGTGATTTGCAGCATTAGAACATCCAACCCAGGAGTTTCAATCCAACAGTCTGCAACAGTACTACGAGTTCCTGCTCAGTCCTAAATTGTCGTTCCTCTTTTTACAGTGTAGAGAAAAAAGATATTCTCTGCACATTTCATTACACTGATTAAAGCACTATAGAATTAGTACTTGCAATCTGTAAATGTGATGTGCTTGTCTTACACTGTTCCCACTTGTAATCTAGCTTGTCTTTCTTTCTTGGCTCCCCAACTTTGATTAGTCATAACAAACAAATCAGGTGATGATGTCAGGTTTATTTCACTGTTGTGGGTTTGAGCGTTAGGTATGAGGTAACATTAGGTCTTTAAAAAGGGTCTTTTTAATGTTGAGATGTTTCAGATGTAGCTTTGTAAAGCCTTCTAATATCAGTAAGATCAAATGAATGTTCTGTGATAGAGCTCTGGTTCTCAGTCCAAACCGAATCCATCACGCCCTTTACTGAATGGGCTTGGAGAAGTCTGGCTCTAATTATTTTTTTTTAATTCCCTCAAGCTTGATCAGGTCAGGTTTTATTCTATTTCTCTTTCTCAGATTTTAATCAGGTTTGGGCTCATTAAATGCTGCAATGGTTTCCAGTGGGAAGAGGGCAGATTTTTAACGAATTAAGAAGATTGAAGAAAAGTTGTGTGAAATAAACTCCCATAGAAACAGGCAGAAGGAGGATGCAGCATCTGTACTGTTCTTTATTAGACGGATGATCTGATGACCTGCCAAAGGATTTCCTCATAGATGATGGGGTGACGGGGAGTAAGCTAGAGCGCATTTTGTACTGAACATAAAAATACGGAACTATGAGGAGATGGAATTAGGGAATTTAAAAGGAAAGGGGGTTATTGAAATATGGGAGGTAAATAAATTAGGAAATAGAAAAACGGACAATTGCGAAAATTGTAAAGAAAGAAACACAAAGCCAAGGACCAAACAGGTGAGCTCTCAGTTTTTACTCTTTTCTATGATGCACTGAAGATGATGTGGAAAAAGACGGCACAGTCATGTAAAAGAACACAAATAAACACAAATATTGATTTGTTTCTTGTTTCTTATCGTTCAAATAGAAATCCCGTGTCCGAGATGGCATTAATATCAAAGAAAGATCTGAATACATAGGAGAAAGAGTTGTGAACACTCTCCTCCTCCCTCCTTTCATTTCCTTCCTGTCTTCTGATCCCACAGCTTAAGGAATCAAAGAACAAATCTGACTTTTATTGTCTGATTTATTTCCCATTGATCTGCTTTCATCTGTCTTCTGTCTGTCCTGCAAACGACGGAGTGATCTAATCTCACCATCCCACCACAGAAAAAGAGAATCAGGCGACTAAAGCACAGAGTGAGTTTACTGCAAAGGAAAGAGGCTGTAAGTGGCGAAAGATAACAAAGAGAATATGAATTTAGTGCAGAAAAGAAGATCAGAGCCAGGAGCAAAAACCATAAAAGAATAAGGAAATGGAAGGGAACATTTTACACGGCAAAATAAGTTAGAATGTAAGCACAGAAGGAAGCAATGAAATGCCACAGTGCAAAGACAAAAATCCTGAAAACACACGATAAAGTGTTTGTTCTGTGTGTAATCCATTTTAAACTGGGATAAAAAGGACTTAGCTGAAAAGTTAAAGAAAATAAAAGGATAATGAAAAGCAGAAAACAAACATGAACACAAAATAAACCAAAGGTTGTATGGATGAAGCTAGAAAAATCAGAGATAATCATCGTTGTAGGATACGACTCTCACAAAAATATGCAAACTAAACTTTTGACCTGCGAATATTTTAAGAAAAGGTTTCCCACCATGCTTAGCACATCATTTCTCGCAGTCTCCTGTTGCTGGGCACCAAGCAGAGATTTAATAAGTCATCCATGTTGGAAAGCTGTCACGCTGGGAGGAGATTAGACGAGGACAGATTATAGACTGAAGCTCTTTTTTTTTTTTTCTTTTTTCCCCTGCAGCTCTAATTAAACTGACTCGTAGCTCAGTGCAGTCACTGTGGGCCACCTTGGGTGAGACCTGGATCCCAGTTCTTTCAGATTTGGTGTCAAAGGTAAATTATGGCCTTGTCATGATTTAAAATCTTCCTACCTCATTTTTCGGCCACAGAAGTTTCAAGTGTAACGTCGTAAACTGCAGCAGGGTGTTGTTTACATTGTGCTTTGGTCGCGGTAACCTTGTGTTTGGATCATCGAGTAAATGAAATCAACTCCCCAGCTCACAAGACGGTGTGCGGAGTTTCATGCTGTCGGCCACAACTGTAAACTTTTATGCTTTCAATGACGTTATGAGTCAAAAGACCGCAGTAGAGTGGTGACTGAAAACGTCCATTTGTGTTCCCTCATCCACACTAGTGGTAGCAAGCAGGAAAAAAATGGGGAGCGAGGAAATACAAGCAAAGTAGGCTTTTCTGGGATTCTTAATACAGTGACTAATGTGAAATGAAATCAAAGCACAGGTATTAGATTATTCTTTGCATCATGCTCACATTAACTTCCGGTCACCTCTCCCTGTCTAAGTAATGGTCTGAATCAAAGTGAGGCAAGACACGTGAGAGAAGAGTACATGCAAAGGGAAAAGGAGAAGGCCGGGGATGGAACGTGAAGTGGAAGCTTAAAACTACTGTCAAATTATAGAGATGCAATTTAACACCATTTATATGTGAACACAACATTTATGAGTTTAAAAAAAAGCTAAAGGCTTTAACATGAATGCAAGTTTTAAAAAAAACACATGTTGGAGCAAAAACTAAAGTCGTTCAAATCACCAAAGCAAACTAAATTCCTTTATGTTATCAGGCTCATTGTGTTGAGTTTAATATCTGATCCCATGTCAGCTCACATCAGTTAGTCTTTGTTCAAACCAGCAGGACTCTGTCTGCAGGCCTGTAGAGGATACACCCTAAATAATGAGATTAAAGCATACAGTAGGCACACACACACACACACACACACACACACGCAGGGTCCAAATCACTGGGGAAATTTGCCACATGCATCTGATTTTTGATGAATAAATTCCCGTTAATTAGAGAAATACCGTTTCAACAATGATCCTTTTGTGTCTGTGTTTGCATGCTTCTTTCCATGATTTAATTAGCTGTAAATTCAGCTGTGTGTGGAGTGCGTCATGTAGTCTGCATGTATGGAAACCATACGCACAATGGGACAAGTTGGCAGCCTGTCGAACCATAATAAACGGGAACAATATATACAGATTGGCATTCAGAGCTGTAGCTAATGGATTTTGGGCACAGGCTGGAAAACATTTATGCCTGTGTTTATGTCTCTGTTGTAACGAGCTGATACAGTAAAAACTTTCTAAATCTGCTGCATCAATTATTTAGGTGGCCATTGAACATAAAAGGGTTTTTACATTTGTATTAGATTTCAACAGATCTTGTTGGCTCCTGTTTTTTCTGCTTTTTGGTTTTGACAAAAAGTGAATTTCACCATGCAGAGCTGACGCGATAACACATCTAATGCCAGACGATGTTTTCCTGCATGTGATGATAAAGTAGGACTTGGAATACGAATAGTTCAGTTTTCTCACGGCTCACAGCAGCTGGAGATACTACACTGTCACAGTTTCCTGACCTTTGATGAAACTGCAGCCTCAAAAAAGGTGACGTCATAAATGAATGCTACAATTTGTAGTTGACTGGTGTAATGTTGTCCATTTGCAAATGCAGTGCATTCGTGTTTCTGTGCACGGGCATCAGCAGATGTTGGTGTAACGCCGGTGTGGAGTGTTCCTCAGTCACTCCTGCAGTTTACCTTCAGTTCCATTCCAGCTAGGTCGACGCAGGCTTCATTATGTCTGTGTAGGGGATATAATAAATGGAGGATTATGATTATTTATATTTAACCTTTATTTGATCAGTAATAGCTGTTTGTGATTATGTTCCATTCTAACATATTTTTCGAGGGGATCAGAAGCTGCATTTGCTGCAAACTGCACGTTGATGTGGGTGGAGGGTGGATATACACAGTGCACAACTGTCCCAACACACCTACACCTGAGTTTGACTGGAGACGTAAGTGCATAGATGACTTATAAGTGTTTGTTTAAGCAACACAAGCACTTTTGTTACCATCAGGACGCACTGATTTTTATTATTTTTTTAAATGCACTCATTATTCATTATTAAATCATTCCTCAATCTTTCTCAGACATCAAGTCCTGTGCAAGAGTCTGCACAACCATAACACTTTATTAATGCTATTATCAGACAATACTGACAAGATTGGATATTTTGGCAGCAATGAAAAGCCTGGTCAGCGAACATTTGAATGTATTAATTCAGTATTAATGTATTTGTGACTTGTGGTTTACATTACTTGTTAACGCAGCCTCATTAAATTATTAGAACTAATCCAGTTTAACTCTCTAGAAACGTAATTTGTGGGTGACGGGGCTTGTTAGGTTGAACGCGTGTGTGCCACAACACTAGATCCACTGTTGCTCTGCGTAGAATAATGCAATAAAAAACCGATCCAGGGCTCCTCTAGCAATAAGTTGAAACTTTGGTGTTTGACAGTGAGTCCTGTTGAAACAGACCGTCTGTACATCGGGTGCGTTACGTTATTTAAATGTATGTGACTCTACATGATTAATCACCTCCACCAGCTCACTTTCTCCAAAGTCAACATCTCTGTATCTCAACGCTGTGTGTGTGCGTTTGTTGTTTCCGCCTCACAAACAATGGCTGATTTATAACATTATACATATTTACTCTCTAATCATGGTGTCGGTGTGTGTGCGTGCATGAGAGAGCGCAGCGGCCGCACGACGCCAGGCCAGGGATATTTATCTTGTTGCAGTAAATTCCCAGAGTTCTTCTCTTTTTTTTTTTTCCTTCTCCCTCTCTTCCTCTGCCTTCAAAGGAGGCCATTGAGTGAAAAGCAAACAGGCACGGAGGGGGCAACACATGCACACACTCCCACATGAGGTGCACATTCACAGCTGCCAAGCAGGTCTAAGTGGGTACAACCTATTTAGTTTGGTTTGTGTGCAGTGTGTATGTGTCGGTTTTGTCACGTCACAAAGGTCCCAGTGTGTTGAAAGTGGACTGTTAGCATTACAAAAGCATCGACCTGATAACAGCAATTTACATTTTTTAAATTTGTGATCAGACTCTACAGCTTTTTGGAATTGTGTCTCAGCTTGTCAGTGTTCCTTAGTGTGGACCAGACCCAAACCCATCGCCTGTGTGTGTGTGTGTGTGTGTGTAGGCTTCTCCGTTCTCTGTGGTTTGGACTGGATAACGTGTGTGTGTGTGTGTGTGTGTGTGCTCCACATTCAGGCCGTGGTGACACTGTGTACAGGTTGTTGTTGTTTTGAATGTGTGTAGGTGTGTAAGGGGAAAATGAGCATCTGTGTCTGTATCATCTGGAAATGGGTGGATATGGAGTGTTTTCTTTTTCTCTGTCAGAGAACGAGATATTTCCCTTCAACAACTTGTTGTGTTTAGATTTAGTCATGAAAAGCACTTTATGAAGCAGAAATTGCTTTTAACCAAACAATAGCTTTTTTGTTCTTGTCCATGTTTTATTTAGGATCATGCTGACTAGCTGCAACTGTGATAGAATTATTTAGGAAGCGATGTTTTTAAAGTAGTGTGGTTTTCATTGGTTTTCTAAATGTCAACCAGAATTAGACCCAGCTACACGTGCTGCATGTCTGCAGAGTTAAATGACTAAAATTATGAGTGATCATCTACAAACAAATCACATAAAATAACCAAACACTTAGCATATAGCTTTACGTAGACGTCACAAAGCCCAGTTTGTGTTTGATGTCCTTAAGTTTTTATGTTTAGGAGGAGAAGAAAGAAGAAGCTTTTTTTGTTCTGTCAGTTTGGCTGAAGTGTTGGTTTTCTGTTTCGTTGCAATGGGAGTTAAAATGATCTCACTGTACCCCAAAAAAAAAAAAAAACTAATTTAGCAAAGAAAAATGGAATTAGTTGCAGTCTTCTACACAGTCTTAGAATTCAGCTGGGTGCTGATTAAACACAGGATAATGTCATTTAATGTCGCAATGAGAAGATGGTTTGCCGCACACCAAAGGTCACCTCTACAACCACTTCAGTATTTAAATACGAGAACTATTTGCAGACATCTTCTGGAAGTACTTGTGAAAATTCTTACACAACTGCTGAATGGTGGACAAATGAACAATGAAAGAAGTTGTGAGGGACACGAGGTAAAAGAAGCAAAGATTTTGTGGAGAAGAGCAAAGGGGAGAAAGTGAGAAACAGGTGGTTCTGCAGCTGCAGAGTGTGTGTGTGTGTGTGTGTGTGTGTGTGTCTCCATGGTTTGTCTCCCAAGATTTGACTACTTTGTGTTTGTCTTTGTGTTGGTCACACAAATGAAATTCTGTGCACGCACATGCACACGCACACGCACATGCACGGTCCAAAGCAAATTACATACAGTGTCAGAGAACAACCAGACTTCCTCCCTGTCCTGTCAGGTTTTATTATATCTCTTAAAGCAGAGACTGTAATGAATTAATGAGCTGGTGTTTAAAAAGAACTTTAACATGTTTAATGTTTCTTACCAGCTTTTAAAAATGACATTGCATTTGACATAATTTTATTCCTAAAACCGCCCGTGTTCCATTCATAGATCGCTGTCTTCAGAAAAAAAACCAAAGCGGTAGGGACATGGTGTTGTTCTGTGCTCGAGGAATAAGTCAAGGTTTACATAATTCATGTGGGATTTATGCTTGAGCTGCTAAATAGGCTTTAAGAGCCAAACACTCCTGGATGTGAGCTAAAACCTGTCTGACTGGACACATTTGGTTTTTGGTTCATTTTACATACTTAAAATATATTGAATTGTTTTGGATTTTCTTAATGTCTAACTGTCTCATAAAAAGTATGTATCCATACAGTTGCGGCAAACGCAAATATGTTGTTAGAGGAATGTAAATGCAACCACCTGTTCTCTTAACGTGTAAGTGCTGGAGAAACAGTGAAAGTGGCTCCGACTTTATGCGGGAACCCGTCATTTAGCTTTCAGTCGTGATCAAGAAGTCATAAATAAATGTAACATTTATTCTGCCGTTTCTGTTTCTAAATGAACCGTTTCCTGCTGTGGAACGTCTGCTCGGTACACATCTGGACTCACATGTTGCTGACCATGAGTGTGTGCAAATGGAGGGTCACACGTGGGGATACGCTCATCTCTACAAATGTGTACATCCCGTATACAGTGCGTGTGCGTTCATGCAAAATAACCTGTCGTGTGTGTGTGTGCATGCACACGGTGTGCGTGTACACGGGTGCACCCTGGGAGGTTAGTGTGAATTGTTAATGACAGGCCATGTGTGTGTGTGTGTGTGTGTGTGTGTGTGTGTAATGAGTAGAGAGAAAGGTTTTGTGTGATTATAGGCCTCTTCTTAGGACCAGAGAGACTAAATATGGCTTCAGACTAAACACTGTCCCCTGCACACACACACACACACACACACACACACACACACACCACAGACCACGTACACATTGGCAACATACAGCACATATGAAGAGAAAAGTCTGAAAATAACCTGAAGATATTTTTACGATCAGACAGGACGGGTTATCTCCGCTGCACTCTGTTATTGTGCGCGGAAACAAATCGGACTTTATTTATAGTTGTTTTGTAATTCAATCATGCACAAACCCAACTGAATACTAGACGTTTGACTTCAGCCTGCCGTGTCCAATAGAAATGATATTAAAATGTTGTTGTTTTTCTGGATAATAAGTTTGTCTAAAGTGGCACCAATCATCCACCACCATATTACCACCTGGTAGTTTTAATGTTATGGCTGACGGGCTTCAGCCTGGGAAACATGCTGACCCCTAAACAAACAGATAAAAACATTTATCGGTAATAGTATAACAATCTGTGATTTATTCTGAAGTCAAATTCGACCTAAAGTGGCCATTTTACGTATCATTTCGAGCCTGAATTGTGACTTTGGGGCTCAGCTAAAATGGTTTTGGACCAATTACAAAACCATTGTTTCCCCTCTTGGGTTTGTGAGCTCACATATTGGAACTTAATGCTGTAACAGTTCAGCTCATGGTAAATGGGCACTTAGAGCACTTTTTTCTGAAGTAGTATCCAGTATCCAAAAATACTGAGAAAAAATAATATGGCCTCTTTAATTGAGAGTTGACTTGAGCAAAACCATAAAGTGTTTGCAATAAATTTGTGGTCTGGTTAAATAAATCAATTAACAGAAACACAAATGTCAAACCTTCGTGTTTCAGCTACTAAATGACATACGTCTTATATGATATTAAACTAGATATATTTTGGCTTCTATTTGTTGGGCAGAAAAAAGGCTATTTAATGATCTCATGTACAAGTTCAGGACATTGTGGTGGGAATGTGATGTGGTTAAAAAAACTTAACAGTAGCTGCGACCTTTCCACATTAGTGATAACACATGGTCCCATGGTTAAATGGACTCTGCTCTCCCAAATGTAGCACGTTATTTTTGATTAAATCTGATTATTGTGATGTATTATGATATATAGAGCACACACTGAGTTTTTACTCGAGCGGTGGAGAAAATGTGTGGCAGCAGTGTTTTCTCACGCCGTTGAACTCTTCGACGGGCCGACAAAGCCCATATATATGTTGGCTTTTGAAGAAGGGTTAAAGCAAACACGCACCGTTCTCCTCACTCGCAGCTGTTCTGGTGATTTGTTCCCATTGGTTAACTCCCATCACATGCTATTAATACAAGCTCACTAAGAGTGTGTGTCAAGTGTTTGCACGCTAATTCTCTTTGGGGGGTTATGGGAGTGTGTTTGTGTCAAGGCTGATCAGTGTAGGTGTGTGTGTGCGTGTGTGCGTGCTTCAGCCTGCAGTGACTCGCCTTAGGGTGTGAGTGTGTGATGTCAGTGTATCTGTTTGAACTTTGACCTGCTCCACACTTCTAAACAGCTGTATCAGCCCTGTTAATGAGGTGTGTGTGTGTGTGTGTGTGTTTCAGACCTACATCCTTTCAAAGCTTCCTTTCACCTAGTCTAACATTCTCATGTGATGCTGTGTCCAGATGTTTCCAGCTGTTCCAACACAGTTTGATTATTGTCCAAATTACTGATGCTTTTTATTCACTTCTAATTTTTCCGTCTCTGCTGACAGGTACAGTACAACTCTGATCTCAATGCAAGAGGTGCTTGAGTTTGGTGCTGTTGCTTTGCACAAGAATTGTTTAAAAAAAGTAAATTCACAGTCAGTAAACTCGTACAAAATGTACAAAATGTTTCAGATGATCAGTCAAAAGTTACATAAAACCTCCAGCAATGTGAAGAGCAAACGATGAATGAACAACCTTTTTATGTCATAAGCATGTTTTGCAGTCACAACAAGATTTAGATGTTGCGCTAAAAGTATGCAAGTAAAATGTTTTCAATGTTTTTCATCCTAAAACATTATCGTCAAAGCTCCTGTCATTCGACACAAACGTTGTGAAGGCTGATCACGAACATGACGACTGACAATGCGATTATGTTGATTACGCCACTGACAAATAGGACCTTGTTCATTATGCAGCACAAATGCACTATTTCTTTATGAGGTAATCGATGTATCATTTTATATGTAAAATTGCTCTTTATATCAAATTTAAGAACTTAAAGAGCATTAATGATGAAATAATCAGCCACTTTATACTTGTTTGCATCTTCGTCTGTCTGAGTCGGGTTCCTCATCATCTGGTTTGCAAATAACTATGAGCATAACCCTCTTCTATAGCTGAATGCTGGACTGAAGTGTTCCTCTCCTGTGACACTTGAGTCTCACAGGTGCGAAACGTGATCTGTCTTAAATGAATGTGTAGACACAACCTGGATATTTCTGGATACAAGACACACTGTCCAGTCTGGGCCAAACACTCCATTCGAGCCTCCGCCCAGAATCCCCTCCCTCCTCCATCCAGCTGTGCTGACCAAAGCCTCATTATTCCATCCGTGGGTGGCCATGGGCACAGCCACTGAGTGTGTTGTTTTAGGTGACCTCTGAACCTGTGGAGGTCAGCTGCCACAGCCCAGGGCCATCCATCGCCTGGGACTCAGCCTGGGTGTTAATCTCAGGTTGGGTGTCACTGCGGTGGGTCACCCTCTGTAATTTAGTCCCCTGCTCTGTATGGGGCCTCGAGGCCCTGTGGACCACCCAGCACCAAATGCTGAGCTCAGCATCTGTAAGAGGCAGCACTAGAGAGGTAGAGGTGTGTGTGTGTGTGTGTGTGTGTGTGTGTTTCTGTTTAAGGTTTTATAATAGATAAGCAGGAGAAATCCAAAAATGTGTGTGTGCTTATATACAGGATATGCAGCTGTGTTTTGGTGATTTATATATTTTAATATTCAGGAGGATTTGTGCACATTTATTTACCCAAATTTGTTTTAGTATTGATTTATGTTTCAAATTAAAAGATGATTTCTGTGCCGTCTTCGACTGTATTTTCTGTCAAACAGTGAAAAACACTGATGGTCTTTAATACAAGTTCACTGTTATATTTGTAGCTTTAAAGTCTTGTATTGTGTTGTAACAGCTGTTTCCTAGTATTTCTTTACTTCACTCATTATTTATTGAAGCTAAATATCCAGAGCTTCTTTTTTTTTTTTTTTTGATAATTCCATCAAAAGGACATAATAATCAAACGTGCATTTTAGTCTCTCTTCCTAAAAATCCAACCTGACAGACTTGATGGTTGGGCACCTGAGGATCTCCACTTACATTTAAGATAAGGATGTTTTGCTTCAAACAAATCTCTGCTTTCTTGTGTCTGAGCGAGTGTGAAATTTTGAACATGTATAGATATTTGATTTTGCTATGGATTTAAACGAACCAAAGCTTTTTCTAAACGTATACACATACTCATATTCAGCATATTAACACCTTGAGGGAGGGGTGTCCACACAGCCACCGAGGGCAGTGGGTCTCTCACTCATGAGCTATCAGCAGAGAATAAAGCTCTTTGTTCATGACCGTGTGAACACGCGTGTCAAAGAAAAGCATCCTAGAGAAAACGCCAGAGTTCAGCCGGCGCTCTGACGGGGCAGGACAGCCTCATAAATCACAGCACCACGTTTTAGCAGCATTTTGTTCCGCTGAACGACGACCTGTTAAAGCATCTCTGACAGCCTTAGCGAGGCTTTATTTTTTTTTTGACCAATGACACCCCAGACACCTTCTTGCCTCCTGTGTTTTTACACTGAAGCCATTTAGCTCACACTGATCCAGATCACCGTGATAAGCATCAACGTCCGGATCTATTCCTAGTCTAAGAACATCTGGAGTATGATGGAATAAATACAGGACCTGTCCTGGAATGTTGGTGAATTTTAAAGGGGAGTTTTTGGTACCTTTCCTGTAACTGCGTCATTCTTCTTCTGCTAGTGTTGTGTAAGTTCTACATCTACCAAACTGTTTCCTGCATCAAGCTTTACTTCAGTTATTTCCTGTAATGTGTTAATCTATGTACTGTAGAATAAAACGTACTGTAGATTGTCATTGTTAGTTTGCACCTGATTTGAGTTAATTATTGGTTCCTACCTTCAACAATAAACATCAAAGTGGAACTAGTGAGGAGGGAAAACAAACTATGTGTGTTTGACTTTAAAAAGATGAAGATTCAGCCGGTAACATTTAAAATAATGCTATGAAACGTCTGCGTGAGAGGAGGCTGGAGGACATTGTTGTTAGTGTTGTCAGGTTAGTGCGGACCAGATCTTTCCACAGGGATAATAAACCATCAGATCCTATCACCTAATCCCCCCACCGCCTTTGTTTTAACTTTCATTGTCTCCACCTTCCTCCTCGTTTCTTTCTGGCTTCCATTTTGTCCTTCTCAATCTCTCTTTGTCTCCCTCTCTCTCACTCTCTCTGCTCCAGCTACTACTTTCTCTGCCTTTGACTTCTTATCAGTAGAAGTGTAGACAGATAATGTTATCAGAATAGTGTGCGTGTGTTTGTTTTGACCACAGACCGTACTGGTTACTGTCTGTCTGTCTGTCTGTCTGTCTGCATGTCTGTCTATCAGACACCAGCATAAGAAATGCTGCACTATCTACTGCTTGTTTACGTCCCAAGGCACCATGTACGTCTCTGTCTCTTTCCCTTTCAGTTCACTTCAGTTTGCTTCGCTGGCGTGAACCACATTAGGCTGAATGCACTGTTGCCAATGCCCAGTTTTCTTGGTTCCATTAACCTCTTTGAGTGTGTAGTGAGAATGGAAAAAATAAAGTAGAGTTAAACACTGATTCGACCTTAAATCTGACCATTTGATTTCAGGGATGCAAACCCAATTAGATTTGTGTGTGTGTGTGTGTGTGTGTGTGTGTGTGTGTCTTTTGGCTAGATGAGGCCATGTAAAACATAGTGGGTTACTAGCAGTTCCTGTTTCCATCAATAAATATACAGGTAACTGCAGATCTATTTTTTTGAATTTGTAAACCCCCCAGATGATATTATCTGAACTTCTAATGATTAAAAATGATTGATTGAATGATTGTTATTTTACTAAGGGGAGGTCAGAGGGACGTTTAAAAGCATTAATGTGCATTTACACCCTAAACTAAAGCCATAGAAAGCAAGTAAAAAAATATTGATGTTTCACTTAAAAACAAAATCATACAAAAGATATATATATTTTTTTTTTTTTGAGTTAATGGGCATTGATGACAATATCAGCTTGGTAGCCATCGTTAAACAACTAAATTGCAAACGCAAACACTGTTGCATAAATGCAACGAAATTACATTTTGTTTTAACATAATAACATTATGTTAAAATGTGTAAAGATGTTAATATGTTGGTAATGAGCATATCAAGAGGTGGAGGAGAGGCTCCAAACTATCCAGTCCTTCAGTAAAACATCCACTTTGTGTGACTGCAGCATTTTTAAACTATATCATAGTTGAGTTTTGGAGCCTTACAGCACTTTAACCTTAACCGTCACTTTACACACGATGTGTTTATGATCGTTTGTACCCACCCATGATCTTTTCCTTCTCAAATACCCACCACTCTCCATACACAGTGCTTTCCGTTAATACATGTAGCACTTCCTTCACTCAAACAACACTTAGCACTGTAGCACCATTCACTTACAATGTGTAATTGCATTTGTAGCTTGGATGCATAGGAATGTCGTTTCTGGCAGAAAGCGCTGCCAGTAAAAGTGTAAAATAGTTTGATGTCTGTGTATTCAATTCAACTTTATTTATATAGCAGCAACTCACAACATGAGAGAGAAGAGAGCACAATTCAGAGCACATAATTCTCGATGTTCATTAGTCATGGTGGTCAAAATGCAAACAAAATGAAATCCTATTTTTTCTATACAGCTTGCACAACAACTTCATTTTCAGGCCATAAAGCCTTAAGTCAAATAAGGAAAACCTCCTCAAAAACATCATTGTAATAGGGAGGAAACCCCAGGAAGAGCAACAGAGAATCAATATTCCCAGTTCTCTGAAGTGAATACAGATGACTGAAGACAAACATGAAACGGCAGAGATGTGTTTGTGTACTCTGATAGTGTTTGGACTGTTTAGGTTAACTCCCTGAAACTCTTCAGATGCCCCTGCAGTGTTTCTGTGTGTGTGTGTGTGTGTGCAGGTGTTTGGCAGCAAGCATCAGGCTCCACAGCAGCAGAAAAGAACCCACAGAGACAAATGCCTCAGACTTCGAGTGTCTTTGCACGCTTCTGTGTGTGTGTGTGTGTAAACTGAAATGGGGGGTGGGGGTCTGTAACTGTGCTTCCATGGTGGAAATGTGTTCTTGTCCTCATGAAAGCGCATTTGTTATCCTGTGTGTGTCTGTGTGTGTGTGAGTTATGGTGTGTGTAAGACTTGAGTGTGTCTTTTTGCCTGTGTATGTAACTGTATCCACGGGTGTGTGTGTGCGCCTATTAGTCAGGAAATGGGCTCTGTGATTCCAGCCGTCGTTAAACTGAGACTCTAATTGCCTCTTTAATTAAGACACGGAAACACTGAGCCTGAAAACACACACACAGTCATCCAAAACACATTTATTTGACCCCAGCATGAACCTTTGCTCTGTTTTCTTTTTTCCTCCCTTATTCGTTCTCTCATCCCGTGCTCACTTTCCATCTCTGCTCGTCTCCTGCTGCTGTCACCCTCTTATCCATCCTTATAACTTTCTCTCTTGTAAACATGCCTTTGGTCTGGTTCCTGAGCTTTTGTCTCTCTTACACTCCCTTCCTCTCTCTCTCTCTCACACGATCTGTTGTTCAGCCTCTATGGAACAAGGGATGGGTCCTGCCACGTCGCTTTCCGTCATTTTCCATTGACACAGTTAGTACAGTGCACTGTGTGTGTGTGTGTCACTGTGTGGGGACTCATTTGTGTGTGTGTGTGTGTGGCTTGGAGGTCATCCATGCTGCTTGCTGTGGCTAACTGAGCAGGAAACATCTAATCTGTCGGCTCTGTGGAGCACACACCAACACACACGCACACAATATGTACACACACTCAAACACTGAGGTTTGCTTCTCATCGGTGTCATTTTAAACCAGGATAAAACTCTGACAGTGAATCATTTTGCTCCGCTTCATCTTCAGCAATACACCCAGCTCCCCAACTTGTCGTCATTATGAAACACAATAAACGAGAAGTCTCCAAAAATTTAGTCAAGCAGAAATATTCAGAATTCTCTGAATGGTTAGGAGGCAGAGTCTCATTTAGAAAAATGTAGAAACAAGCATCTGCAGGGCTGCCAGTGTGTTATGGAGGGTGTGGCTGCACCTCTCTACAAGATAAGTTGTTGTTATGTGTTTTTTGCAGTATATGAAAGATAATAGTGAACATTCTATAAAAACTCTTCCCTCAGATGCTTTGCATATTCCCGTTTGTAAGTTCTGTCATTTGGATGCATTCCCTTTCCCCCCTCTTAGGTTCTTCAGCCTGTTCTGCTTTCTGATTGGTTCTTCCATGTGTTGCTTGTTGTAGTTACCAAACCTCATGTAGTCCATCAACTAAAATGACGTCTTTTAAACTTCCGCCACACAGTTTGTATATATGTCTTTGTGTGTTTGTGTGCTCTCAGTCATGCATTTCCATAGATAATGGTGCCCGTGCTTTGTGGTTTTGGTTCATGTGTGCAGATCTTAGTACATTTGTGCTTGAATATTGAACATGTTTGCTTGCACGTGTCTGTGTGTGGTTTGTAGCCACGTAAAAATCTTGAATGTTGGCTGGCATCACAAGCTGTTGGTGTCTGCTTTTAGAAGTAAAAGGGATTATTTTGATCCTCGATGTTGAATCACATTTAGAGATTTGGATTCTTAGTTGATTCTGACGACGTGTTAAAGGACCACACCAGGCTTAAAAAAATAGATGTGAACCAGAGTTAAGCATGTAAGCTACAGGAGAATGTCCCTTTATGTGTGTTGAATAACTCCAGGACTTTAGTGCAGACACACCATGAGGTCACGACCCCGTCAGCTTCTATTGCAGGTTGTTTAAGGTCACCAGTAGTTCAACTCTTAACACAACGCTAACAGCTACTCTGTGTGTGAGAGATGCCCACTTTTATTTTACTGTGAAGGTGTGTTTGTAGCATCATGTGTCCTCCATCCTTAATCCTCAGATTTTTGGACTTCTTTGTGTCTGTCCTCTCCTGTGTGTTTTTACATATTTACTGTGTATGTTTGTGTCTTTATCTGTGTGTGAGTCAGTCTCTGTGCAATGTATTCACATAGACTTTCATTTAAAAACTTAAAAACAAGTGAAAACAAGTTTTTTTGGGGGGTTGGTGATGAAGCTACCCTGTTATGTGTTACAAATTTCAGTTATATCCTATTGTACTTGTTTGTGTGCGTGTGTGTGTGCGTGCGCACATATGCATGTGTGTGTCCATGATAAATGTGTCTTTGTGTTCTTTCAGCTGGCATCAATCAGGGTGTGTTTGGAGCTGACCTGCTGCCAACAATGGAGTCCTTTACTGGACCTGCAGCCTTTATTAATACAGGCACACACACACTCTTTCAGACCCAGAGGGGAGGGTGGCTAGTGTGTGTGTGTGTGTTTGTGTGTATTGACAATTAAGGGGGATGATGATAGAGAGTTGTGGAATCAGCCAGAATTTATGTTGTTGTGAAAACGTTTCAGAAATACGGTTGGCTGTTATCACAAATGTGTCTGTGGTAGTTTTTCCTTTTTAAAATTGAAAATCAATGCGCTGCTAAATGATAAGATATCCAGCTTAAGCTGTTAGCGTGAGACTAGAAATTCACCCTGCTGTGTCCAGGCCTCCCTCTCCTTGCTCTGCTCTTCTACCTTCTGCCACTTTCTGCACAGTCCTTATAAAAAATCATTAAAATCCTGTTGGTAGTGATATGGGTGAACTTAAATGAAAGTCTGACTTCACAGGATGTGTCAAAAGCACCTCTCCATAACTCTTGGATCATATTTCTATTAATAAATATTTAACAAATGTACATTTTGCAGCTTTAACCCAATAAAAATGTCTTATGTTCTAAGCATTTTCAGATTTGGGAAGTATATTTGAGCCTTATTTGATTATGTTCACTACTCAGCCCCATGCGGCTCTCAGCCTTTAAAAGCTGTTTTAGGTGCTACAGTCAGGCTACGATTGTGATTAAAAACCTGACATAAACGGTTAGTGTTGGACTTAAGAGCTGTAGAGCTCTGGAGCTGCCTAGTCTAAAAAGTGAGGATTTGTAGGGATTAAGCGTTGTGTATTGTGAAGTGTGTGTGTGTCTGTGTTTGTGTGTGGTGCTTACCTGCACGGTGTGAATGAGTGAGTGACACACCACCTCCATGTGACCTCAGAGACTACGAACTGGGGACTTTTTGGGTTTGCCGCAGAAATGAAAGGGTTTTAACTCTTTTTGCCTCTTTTCGTGCAAGTCAGAGAGGAAGCGCTCATTCAAATGTACCTGTATGAATGTGGTTTAGTGTTACACAAATCAAAACGCTTACTTTGGCAATTGCTGTTTAAACCTGACATGCACTCACTTATACACACATTTCACTTTAGAGTCTTCCATCTCTGTTTTCGCAGGATCAAATATCGAGCTCTGGATCCATTTGTCAAACAAACTGCTGGCGTACGTTGGCTCTCGGCCCTGCAGATCTCTCATTTACCCGAACACACAGTCATCCATTAGCCCCAGATCTGCTTTCACCTCTTCTTTTTCTCTCCCGCTCCTGTCTGTGCATCTCATTTCCCATTTCTCCTTCTCTTCCTCTGGCTTGTCCTTTTTTTGTCCTTATCACCAATACGTCTTCCTCTGTCATCACTCATTCACACCGCTACACTCACATCCACTCCTCTGTTGTGGTAATGATGAAGGCATGGCGGGATTCACCGCTGACAGAAGGTCAGAGTTCACCTGGTCCCACCACACCTCATTCATGCTTTCACTCGCTCTCCGTTGACCTCGGCCTTGCTGTGTACTTAAGTAAAACCTGGAAGAGCTCCACTTGTGCCGCTTTGGATTTCAAAGCCCGCTTCCAGTTTCTGTTTGCTTGGTGTGTTTCTGAAACCCTGCAGTTGCTGGAAAACTGTGCAGAAAGGTGCGTGAAAGGTCTTAAGGGCAGGTCTTCAGGAGATCGAAGAGGCGACTCTATTTATATGAACTCTGTTTTGTCTGTTGTTTGTTTTTTCACTTGGCGAAGAAGCAAATCCACCATTTAATGTCCTGAAAGCGTGAGTGCCAATGCTGTAACAAGAGAACGGCAGGGTTGATGATTCACCTTTATTTCTAAATGTGAACACAAAATAGCTCGGTGTTTGAACTACTATACGAAGTTATACCAAACAGTGGTGAGCCCAGTGTTGAATTTCAGTACGTGATCACACATGAAAAAACAAGATTAGCCATCTAACATAGTGTACCGTGATAGTGGTGAAGGAGGAATTGTGCATTTGATGCTCATAAAACTCAGCACAAGGTTTGCAGTGGACAGGGATAAATGTGAGAGTGAAAAATGAATGAGCTGCTGGCTGGAGGTCGGAGTTCACCTGGTCCCGCCCCACCTCATTCATATAGTCACTCGCTTTTCGTTGACCTCTGTCTTGCTGTGTACATAGGTAAAACCTAGAAGAGCTCCACTTGTGTTGCCTTTGATTCCAAAATAATAATAATAATTCAAATAATAATAAACACCACATCTCCCTTAAGCTTTGTGGTTTTTTTGTATCTTACAGAAAGCAACTGGAAGTTATTTTTCCATTTCTTGCCTTCTGAAAGGATAAAAATGGGCTTATTTTGTTCAAAAACTCCATTTGTGCCGTGTTGTTATCACTGTAGTAAAGTCATGATTAAAGTCATTATTTGAAAGATGTTGACACGCTCCTCCCTACTCAAGGTGATGGCGCTTGCCGAGGCCGCGGAGGAAAACCGGGCGCAGCTGGAGGAGGCGTTTGTCCGTCTGCGGAGCTCCACACACCTTCTGGTGCTGCTGCTGTCGCTGTGGCAGGGCCTGACCCCCGACCAGACTGCCATCCTGGAGGCCACTCTGCTGCCACTGCTGCGGGACACGCCACAGCTGGTACTCTCTCTCTCTCACACACACACACACACGCATGAGGCTATAAAAATATCCATCTGTGTTTATCCATCCATTTGCAGGCCGCTCAGCTTAAACACACTCTGAAAACTTTTAGAACACATCTAGTAGCCCAGGTCCTTAAGGAATATACACACACATAATCAAACACCCACTCTTCGCCAGTCACCACTCACCTGTCAGCTCTGCAAGAGTGTGTTATGTGGTACCCGTTTATGATTTAAGCATTATAGGTGTGTGTGTTTTAAACCTTGTGAGTGCCGACATTTTTGGAAGATGGATACAATATGGCCAGTCGTGACCCGCTGACACACTTTCAGAGGGCTGTTTTAGGGTTATTGTTAGAATTAGATTATGCTCAGAGGGTTCAGGCATGTGAGTAAGTCAGCGGGATGCACAGCTATACACAGGACAAGGTCACAATAGGTCTCAGCGTGAATGGATGTCATATTGCTCCTTATTCAGCCTCTGACTCAGAGTCTGAACTTGTATATTTGGTAGTTATATATATTTATGTGTATGAATTTGTGCTTCAGGGGGGCGTAGCACCATTTAAACAACCGTGTTGACAGAGCTCCTCCATTTGCTGCCGTCAGACTACAGTACAAAAGATTTCTCGCCCCACAGAGCCCCTGATTTTGTGTGCGTGTTAGTTTTTCCATACCTCTGATCAATCCACTGAACCTCTCATTAACACAAAATCTATTTGCAGCCTCCTGACAACCTCCACATCTAACACTCTCAAACATCTGTCTTCATCAACAGCACTACGTGAGATATCTTTTACAGTGTACACACACACACACTCACTGCCTGTAGACAGAAATAGGTTCAGAGGGTCAGTTGATGAGCCTCAGGGGGACTGTGTATGAGTGTAACCCGCGTGTGTTGTTCTAAATGGGATTAATGGCATTAAGTGAATTAGCAGTAATCAGGGTCATGTCCAACGATAAGGCAAACAGGTGGACTGCTGAGCTATTTCCACAAAACACAACAACAGCAGGGAGCTATGACTACAAACTGAAGGAAACGGTGATACACTTTTTCTTGTGCTTTTTTTTGTAGTTCTTTTGTCTTTAAAGTCAAAATCAGCCTGTTGTTAAAAACTGATACTCTTGACCTAGTGTTTCTGCAGAGTATCAAGTATGAAGGCCAAATGTTACCTCCTGGGTCTACAAGTGTATTTCAGTAGGATGTCTCACACTGAGTTACTCATTACACCTAGACATGCCCCATCTCACTGAGGTTTTTTTTCCAGGTGAGTGGGGGTCCATTTCTCTAAGGGTTTCGTTTCAATAAATAGAATAGAACAGAACTTTTATTAATCCCTTGGGCAAATGCCTTCTGGGAAATTTAAATTTCAGAGGCAACGTAGCACCATATATAAATGTCAGTTATAACAACAATCAAATACTGTCTGAAGTAGTAGGACAAAGGACAGGGGTGGGGGTGGGGGTGGGGGTGGGGGGTGAACAGCATGAATACTAAAAAACAGGCGCGAGGTTTGTATGTATGGACAGTGTTGTGTAGTATATGTATTATACTGTAGTAATGTTGTGAATAGATAAAGATAGATTGCACAGACTCACTGTTCCTCCCCATCCTCTACTATCGTGCTCCTCTTCCCCCTCCCCCCGACTGTATGGTCATAGTTTGATGGCCCGGGTGACAAAGGAGTTTTTCTGTCTGTTTGTGCTACTTGGGGAGCAGCAGTCTCTCACTGAACCGGCTCCTCTGGGCACTGATGACCGAAGTATTCAGAGGATGTCTGTCATTCTCCATAACGGCCAGCAGTTTGTCCAAAGTCCAATTCTCTGCAACTGTCACTAGAGAGTCTAGCTTCAAACTCACCACAGAGCCAGACTACCTGATGGATTATTACAGCCTTGAGGAGTCTCTCTTGGATGTCCTGCCTCCCCGGCACACCACAGCATAGAAAAGAATGCCAGCAACCACAGACTAATCCTCAAGAGTTTTGTGCAGACAGGATTGCAGCCCAAGAAGTATAGTCTGCTTTGGCTCTTCTAATACAGGTGGTCTGAATTCCTTGACCAGTACCCGAGATTATGGGTGTGGGTAGCAAACTCAACCTCAACTCCCTCAATCAAGAAGTGGTCTGCAACAAGAGCGGGACTTTCCAAAGTCTATAACCAGCTCTTTGGTCATCGAGGTGTTAAACTGCAGGGGGTTTGCGTGACTCCAGGCAACAAAGTCTTTCAACAAATTCCTGTACTCTTCCTCTCAGTCAGCCCTGATACACCCCATGATGGCTGTGTCATCCACAAACTTCTGGATGTGGCACAACGCAGAGTTGACGGAAAAGTCTGAGGTGTACAGGGTCAGCAGAAGAGGGGCCAGCACTGTCCCCTGAGGTTCACCTGTGCTGTTGATGTGATGTCTGTTAGCCTGACATACTGTGGTCTGTCTGTCTGAGGTAGTTGGTTGTCCAGGACACCTTGCATAAGTGGCTGAATGGAGTTAGAGGCACTTGAAAAGTCCAGAAACAGAATCCTAACTGTGTTGCTTCCCTTATCCAGATGTATATGGGCTTGCTGGAGGAGTTAGAGAATGGCATCTTCCACGCCAACATTACCACAATGCACAAAGTGCAGTGGGTCCTGAGCATGTTGCACCTGGGGCCTAAGGAGGTTGAGGAAGAGCCGCTCTTTTCTTCATTAAATGTGACGTGAGTGCTACTGGTCTATAGCCATTTAGCTCGCTGGGCTGGTTCTTTTTTGGCACTGGAATAATGCAGGATGTCCCCCAAAGAGTGGGCACTTTCCCTAATTTCAGACTTAGGTTGAAGACATGTTGGAAGGGCTCCGCCAGTTCAGCAGCACAGCCCTTAAGCATCCAAGGACACAGCAGTGATGTTGGGGGCAGATGGGGACAAGTCTGTAGGAAGGGGGCTGCATATGTGTAGAGTGGGGGGGTTCATTAAAGGAGGAAAAAGTGTGGGCTGCAGTGGTTTTGAGGGGGTTGCATGCTGCTAAAACTGGCTGAAGAATCATCCCAGGCCTCCCTCTGCTCCACCTTTCTCCTGTAGTTGTCCTTTGCCTGCTTCATGCATCGGCTAACCTCCTGCTGTGCTACGTTTATTGCCTTCCTATCTTTGCTCCTGATAGTATGGCCATAAGCTAACAGCTAGCAGCTCTAAGTCTCAACTGCACAAAACCTCTTTCACAGAGACATGTCCTGGGTTACAGCAGCACTTATTAATGTACACGATGAGCCCCCCACCTTTGCTTTTTACGCAGGCCTTCGCATTTCTGTCGGCTCTCACTGCAGTAAAACTCAGCTCAGGTCCACTTTAGCATCCAGTATAAGATGAGATGGCCACATCTTCATGAGGATAAGCAAGCTGCACTGGTACATTGTCTGATTGTTCAGTGCAGACAGTTTGTCCATTTTGTTCGGCAGAGTATTTACATCCCCCATTATTACAGGGGGGATCGCTGGTTTAAATCTCCTCCGGTTGTCTGCTAGCTAAGCTTTTAACTTGACACCAGCCGTGCAGCCTCGATATCTCCTCCTCAAGTCTGCCGGTAAGTTGTCATGTTCCAGCCTGCGCTTTTGTCTTAAGAGCCAACAGCTGTCTGTGTGAATAAACAAGACAGCTGCTGCCTTGCAGTGTGTTAAAGTTAAAAGTAGTAAACATATCATAAGTATAAAAAAAAAAAAGAGACGATAGAAAGATGAATAAACAAATAAAAGTTTAAGATAAACACTTTTTGCTACAGAGCAACTAGAGAGGCTACTGTCCCCTACAGCAGCTCAGGTAATAATGATGGAGCCTGACCGTTCACAGCTTTATACTGTTTGTAAGAAGCAGGGTTTTAAATTCTATTCTAGATTTAATGGGAAGCTAGTGAAGGTGAAATATGATCTCTCTTGCTAGTTCCAGTCAGCACTCTTGCTGCAGCATTTTGCATTAATTGCAGGCTCTTTAGTTACTGGGGCATCCTGAAAGTAGGGACTTACAGTAGTCCAACCTAGAGGTAACAAATGCATGGACCAGTTTTTCGGCATCACTAATTTGGGCAATGTTCCGTAGGTTGAAGAAGGCTGTTCTAGAGATTTGTTTTATATGTGAGTTAAAGGACAGATCCTGGTCAAAAATAACTCCAAGGTTTCTTGCAGTAGTACTGGAGGCCAGACTTATGTCATCTAGAGTAACGATATGGTTGGACATCATATCTCTGAGATTTTTGTTCCCAAATACTATTGTTTTGTCTGAGTAGGACATCTAGGTGTGCTTGAAGTTTGATTAATTAATTTTTTTTTTCATGTGGTTCCATAGATAGATATAGCTGGGTGTCATCAGCATAGCAATGGAGATGTATGGAGTGTTTTCTAATAATAATATTTTCTAAGGAGACATATACAGAAAGTTTTCCCAGCACTTAACTTTTTCCACACTTTATGTTACAGCCTTATTCCAAAATGGATCAAATTCAATATTTTCCTCAAAACTCTACAAACAATACCCCATAATGACACTGTGAATAAAGCTTGTTTGAAATCTTTGCAAATTTATAAAAAAAAATAACAATAAAAAAAAATAAATCACACGTGCATAAGTATCCTTTGACATGATAGTCAAAAATGAGCTCTGGTGCCTCCTGTTTCCACTGATTATCCTTGAGATGTTTCTACAACTTGATCAGAGTCCACCTGTGGGACATTTGGTTGATTGGACATGATTTGGTTAAGCACACACCTGTCTATATACTGAATAAAGTAAAAAGTATTGGTCCTAGCAGAGCCCTCAGCACTAACAGCACTCACTCTTTTTCTGAAGGAAAATGTAAAATAAGGAGGTTGGAAAGGTGAACAAGGACGACAAATTGTTCCTGTCTTCACTAAAAGATGTGGATAGAGGTAAGAGTAGGTAAAGGAGGAGGAGCCCAGAGGAAATGCATCTCTGTGATATCTAACCAAACGTCTCATTTAGTTGCAGTCAACCAGAACAGCTCTTCCTCCTCCTCCTCCTCTTCACATTCCTCTGACTTCTTTCTTCTTCCATTCGTCCGTCATCTTGCTTCTACCACTTCCTCGCTCCTCTCGCTCTCTTAAATTCTTTTACTTGCATCATCAGATTTTTGATAAACAGCTCTTCTGCTTCCACTTGTTACTGTTTTACATTTGTCTTGCCTCTTTCCTCACATACTCACTATTTCTTCTTGTATCTTTTTTGCTTAAATTTTTCTCAATTCTTCTCAGTTTGTGTGTGAAGTTATAGCTCATGTCTCACCATTTTCATAACCCTCCTCACTGTTCTCTCTGCTCTCCCTCTTCTCATCTCCTTTTCCATCATCCCTTCCTTTCTCGGTTTCCTACTCTTTTATGCTCTTCTTCCCTCCCTTATTCCTCTCACTTCCTGTTTTATCCCTTTTTCCATCTGTCACTCTACATATGAGCAGAGATGCTGATGGTGTCTATCTGCCTGCTGTTCTTGAATGATTCCACCTTCTCTCCTCTTTGATTTACTACTGGAATTTATCATACAGCTGTAAAACCTGCTTCTTGCACTCTCAGCCAAAACAAATTCTATATAGTACCTGAAAATGTTTCTTTAGGCTTGCACTACCACAGAACTATTTACAGCGTTGTAAAGAGTATATTTATAAAAGATGTTTTGCAGCACTGAGTCAAATGGTTGTTTGAGCTTTATGATGATGTAAAGAACCAGTGTGGAGGTGATGAAATGTTTCCAATCTGCAAACTAGGAAGTTTTTGTTTGAGTTACATAGAGTCATTATTCTGTTTCACCAGGTGTCATTTTTTTAATGAAACATCTCATTTGGATTTATATATCGGTGCTGCTCCATGCCAGCACCAACCAAATAACTTAATGTTGTGTTTCTATATAAAGTAATGTTCATATGGACACATCAGTGCACAGATATATCCATTGTATGACTTCTGCTCTCCCTGTAATGGTGTCAGGCCCCAATAACACATTTTTGATAGTGAACATCCAGCGTAAAAACTTTTTTTTATATATCTTCTCAATTGCTGCGACTGAAGATAAATTTGTTGCTCGAATGTAAACTGTACACGGACCGAAAGCGTGTACAAAAATAAAAATACCAGATGTCCTCAGCCCCTCTGCCCATCTGTCCATGCTTCTCCATGTCCATCCTTTCAAAGCCAGGTTGTTCTGTCATAACCCTTTGGAGAATGCAATAGTACAGTAATGTGAGAATTTTTAAACTGTCCTTCTGTAAAATATGATTTGTACATCCTTGACAAATTGACAGAGATGACATGTGGTGACCGTAGCAAACCTAAAACATCACTTGACATCACGTGATGCATTTTGGTTTGCTTGGATTTTTTAAATTGTGAAAGGAGACAAGAGACTGGAGTTGGTGTTTAGTGTGAAGCACCTTTCTCTTGCTTATTATACCTAGTCATGTGACATAATATCATGTGAGAAATGTCTGGTGACAAAGCAGTGCATTTAGGCAAAACCACAATCTTTTATCTAAACCATAACTATGTTTATTAGGACCTAAACCTAACCTGATATCCTCAATCAAACCGCTATGTGAAACAGTTTTAATCCAGTGTTTATTTTTCTTGGTGCTTTGCTCATCTCCTCCAGAGCTCCTCTAGATGTCATGATCTGAAGTCCTGACGAACAAAACCTGGCTAATGTTTTTTCCTAGAAGCAAATATAGCAGAGATATTTTATATATAGGGAGGCAGAGCATTTAAAAGCAATATTATATATTGTACTACATGTCCTTCCAAAACTACAATCATATGTATTAACCCACACATTCTTATATATTAGCCAATGTCAACAGCTCAACACTTTTTGATGGAAAAACTGCATCTTTTAAGATATATATATATATATATATATATATATATATATATATATATATATATATATATAATATAATTTTTTTTTTTAAACTTTGCTTTACATTTAAATCATTGGCTTCTTCATAACACACAGTACTTGTGTGGTTTCCATCAGTGCTGGAAGTAAGCATTTACTGTTATTTTTCATATTTAAAGTCTATTAAAATTTGTCCCTAATCCAGTCTTTTGGATTTTTTTTCCCATTAAAATGGAATTCACTGATTTGGTCAAGGGACGTTATTGTGCAGACTATTTTTTTCTCCCCCTGGAGACTTACTGTACGACATTGTTCTCACAGAGCCGTAACTCAGGCTCCTCAGATGACTTTCCCAGTCATGATGAGTATGTCAGGACTGAGGGATTGCTGTCTGAACTTTTACCCGTCTCTCTGGGAGACCTCCAAGGTTGTGTGCTGGTCTCAAGAACATTTTCTCTTTGGCCGTCTAGTAATATTGCAATCATACCTGGGATTTCCCCTCTGTCAGACCTAATATGCGTGATGCAGCCTGTAAACCATTTGAGGACAAGGGATTTACGACGCATAATAACAGCAAAATTATTTTAACCATCTGTCTACGTCATGTTCAGAGTGTCAACAGTAAAACAATAGCCCTTTATAGTTATAGTCAGAGACAGAGACATACATTTCAGTTATGTTGACCCTTCTCTAAAGCAGCTTTAGAAAAATGCCGGCAAAGTGCTGCTGTAGTGCTCGTTTGACACAGCTTCCAGGATCCCAGTTCTAGAGATGGGACATTCAGTGTGATGGTTAACACACGAGTTAGAACTACAAGATGATCTTCTTGATGAGTTTAGATAGATCTGCACATTTGCACACAGGATAAGCAGTTAAGATAGAAGATGGATGATGGATGGTATGGATGTTTATGCTAAACGATGAGATAAGATCGTGCATAAAGACATAACGCTTTGGAAGACACAAGGGGGAACTTGCACAAACTTGCTGCTCAGGATTGAGCAGATAATTCTGGTTAGAGTTGGGGTACGGTCAGGGTCGAGTGTAGCATCATTACACATGAATGATTTAGCTTGTCTCTGCGTGTACTTTATAGTGGTCCTTTGTGAGTGTCCCTGTCTCCCAACAACATACAGTAAATAATTGTTGTGGAATATTGCAGACATGATCAAATATTAACAGTTTTGTGTTAATTTGCTCCATATGGAAAGTGTTTTTCTGTGACACTTTTAAGCTGTTGAGTTGAGCATCAGCAACACCTCTGTGTGCAGAGCATAAGGTGAAGTTCCTGTTTCCACTGCTCTCACTTAAATTGTGGGTAAGCCTGTGTCCATCCCATTTAGCTTTGTGAGATGACAGGTGAAACAAAGTTGAACCAATAGCATTAAAGTTTGAGACATAGTAAACACGTGGGGTTTAAATAGAAGTTTTTCTTACACATTGAGTTGAGCTTACGAGCATCTGAGCCTCAAAGCCAGTGGTTGATTTTCTCTGTGCTCTGTGTGTTGCTCCTTTCTTGCAAGAAATAAAATACACAAACACATTTGGATTGACTTGGATGGCATGTTGCTTTCAGAATCCAGTTTCTCTTCCAGTGTGCATGGACAAAGTCCAAAGGATGGTCTCAGAAATAAAACTGAATCCAAATTATGCACCTGGGTGGACACCGCAAAATAACCACCTCCTGTTCTGTGTGTAAAGGTGGCACAGTGGTCCCGATACAAAACAGGTGATGTTGAAGAAGCTTTTCAGATCAATTCCAGACAGCACAGATATAGAAACTGTAATAAACTGTAAACTTGTAAATGTGGTAACAATGTAACTGACAGTCTGACACAGATAAGCTTCAAGTCTTCCTTTACCTCAGTGCAGTGATCAGGTGGGTTTCAGGGGTCTGAGCAACAAAAACAGTTAAACTAAACATGCATCTGCACACGTGAGCAATTGGTTATAAAGAGTGAAGCAGCCTTACTGTGCATTGCATTTACTGTTTCTCACGTACAGATTAATGTCAGTGGTTTAAAACACATTCACAAAAAGACGATGTAAAATAAAGTTCCAGTATCGACTGGTTCTGGTTCTCACAACCATGCAATGCACTTTACAGAGTCACCATCACTGTTCACTCGCTGCCTCGACTCTCAGAGGGCTTAATCTCACAGAGTTTAAGAGTTTTCAGACTATGGGCGATGGAGGTTTCCTCTGAGGAGATGTTAACAAGGGCATTTACAGCCAGTTTTAACAAACACTCATGGTGCAGCTGAGAGCTCTGAATTTCTCTTGTCAAACTGGGCCAAGCAATTATGTAAAATAGAGAACTAAAGGAGTGAATGTATGGGGGGGGGGCTTGTGGCATCGGGTTGGGGTGCATACGGGCCGTGGTGCTGGTCCCCGAGCACGGATAAAATGGGAGGGTTGCTGCAGGAAGAGCATCCGGCGTTAAAAAAAAAACTCATGCTGAATCAACCTGCAGTGGATCTCAAATGGTGAACGTGCACTATTCAAGTGGCACATGTTCACTAACACAAACTGCTTTAATCTCCAGCCGTCGGTGAATGACGTAACACAGTCCTAACTTATCACACCTCAGTCCAAAGCGGCTTCGCCCGACCTCCTTGTCTTTCCTTTCTGCCCATTCTGGTTGATGAATGTCTTCAATTCAGGTCCTATGACGTTTCATTTTCACGCAGCCCTTGAAAACGCATGTGTCAGTATGTGTGCGTTTGCCAAGTTTCCACAGAAAACTGCAGTTACTGTTGCTCCACGTTTTGATAACCTATTAGGATATTGTTGGAGGAATAGGTCACCCACCTCCCACCTTTACCCCTCTCTTCCTCCTCCTGCTCCTCCTCTCTCATTTTCTCTCTTTTGACTCCCTTGTTTCCCCCCACGCTGTCCTCTCTTTCCTCTGTTGTTATCTCTGCTCATCCTCGTCTTTCCACTCATCTTTTTTCCTGTCTCTAATATCTGCCTTCCTCTCTGTCATCATCTCATCTTCTTGACCTTCTACAAAACCCCGTCTCTCTGTGTCTCCCTGTTTCGGTCTGTGTCTCTCTGTCATCATCATTATAGGGTTGATTATCCGTCATTATGGCTCATTAGGGGCCTATCAGCATGGCGGCAGGCGGGGGTGGGTGGGGGGCTTGTAGGAAGGAGAGTGTAGGACAGTACCTGTCAACATGCCCTCAACCCCCAACCCACCACACACACACACACACACACCTCCCAGTTAGACTCAGAGAGCTGTAGGTGCATGTGTGTGTTTTAGATCAGAGATGTCTAGAACTGAGATGGCAGAAAAGGAGAAGTGATAAGAGACGTGCTTTACGTCTCCTCCCGGCCTTTTTATTACCATTCTTTACTGCGTGTGTCCCTCCCATTTAGGTCACTATGTTTTATTATTTCGTTGCTCTTTTATAAATGTCAAGAACATCGTTAAAACATCAAGATTTAAGGTCAATGTTCATTAAATCTTTGCTGCCTCCTCTCCTGCACTTTTATTCTCCTCCTCCCTTACCATCCTTTCTTTTTCTCTTCCTCCTCCTCCTGTCTTCTCCTTTTAGACTCCTATTTTTCATCTTCGGTTTCCCCTCACATCGCCCTAAAGACTTTTACTTTAGCCTTTTTCCCTTCTCTACTCTGTGCTTCCTCTTCTGCCCTGTGCCGTTCATCCCTTGCTTATTTGTTTCCTGTTCTGATCAGTTCTCTTGTCTTCCTCGTCTTGTCCGTTTTATCTTCTTTCCCACTGTTTCTTTTGTGTTTTTAATGACCAAGTTTTTATATCAGCAGCCTCACGGTGTTGCTAGCATGGCCACCTCACAGCTCGAAGGTCCCCAGTTCAAATCCCCGGCTCGCCGCGGCCGTTTTTCCTCTGGGTACTCTGGGTTCCTCTCACGGTTCAAATAGATGCATGTTAGGTTTATTGATGACTCCAAATTATTAAAAACTTTAGGCTAATACAAGTAATTGATGTGTAAGCAACAGGCTTAACCTGCTTCTCGCCTCTTCAGGGCTGGGAGGAGAGCTGCGACGCTGCCGTATCCCATCTACTTCGAACCTGTTTGTCGCGCAGCCCCAAGGACCAGGCCACATCTCTTGCCCAAGTGGGAGGCCCCGTGCTCAGCCTACCCCGTGACACAGCACGCCTCAAGAAGCACATCACCCTGCTTTGCGATCGCATTGCCAAGGGAGGCCGCCTCACCCTGGCCTCTGAGGGCAATGTCCAGGTCCCTGCCCAAGTCCAGAATCTAGCTGCACCTGGTGAGTTAAGGAGAGGGTGGGGACAGTGGCAGGAATGATGTAATGACGAGATGCTTCTTATTAATATCTTTTTTTCTAATTATGACTCTACTCTCTTAGAAGTAAACAAGGAAGTTGTAAGATGTTGTACCAACAGTGGGTTGTCCAAAACCCCAGGGTCGGTGGTGCAATCACCAGCTCAAACCCGAGCTGCCCTTGATGTGTGCTCTTTACTTTTAACTCACTTTGGATAAACAAGCCTCCTAAATGACTAATTGTAATTGTACGAAAAGCCGTCTTACAGTTACATAGTCAAAAAAAAGATTGGTTGGTTCGCATTCAGTTTCCTGCGAACAGTTAACTCTATTTTTTATTATCTTTTTATGAACATATTTGTGTTTGTGGAGGGGGGGTAGGTGGGGTAAGGTAGGTGGATGGCTTCACATAAGCTGATCCCCTGGTTGAAGATTTCAGGCTTCAGGAGACAAACACATAAAACCTATTCACAGTAGATTTTACGGCTAACACACAGAGTGGTGTTTAAATGCATCCACACATCTACAGGCCAACGGGTAAACACTGGCTGACACATGTCCATGTGAGGTACACAGTGCAGACACACTTCATAAAAACATACACACATACATCAGCCAATAACATTGTATATATACATATGCTCTTTCACATACAAACACACACACCTTACGGATCATTTAGTCTTGGCTGAAGTTTATAGACGTCTTTCTGACATATCATCAATTACAGTTGGCCTCTTCCTCTCCTCCTTATCCACCTCACTTTTTCTTCTTTCTTGTTTCATACATAAACCAGTTTTCATGTAATTATATTCCACATGTGCAAAGCAGCCTCTACTGCAAAAAGAGAAAGACCCGTTTTTTTTTTCAGTATTTTTTATTTGGTCTACATGCAGAACAACTCGGCAGGGACACTGACTGTGCTCAAATGAGGACATACACAGCTGCACATCCATCAACACAAATTATTCTAACCTGCATATTCTTCAGTATATATGAAAGGCATATGTCACAAACCACACTTGGGCGAGACACTAGACCCCAAGTGGCTCCCAGTGGGTTGTCTGAGCACCTTGCATCTCAGCTGCTGTCAACAGTGTGTGAATGGGTGAAAAACGAGAAGATAAGACTGATCCCACAATGGGGAAATTCCAGTGTTCCAGCAACGAAAAGACAAGCACCAGATATTGCACAAGAGCACAAGTTACATAACAGACACAGACGTTTCTCCCATAATAACCGTCGACATAGCAAACACAAAAAAAAGTAAGTGTCACTGTATTGATGTGTTGTACAGTCTGATAGCTGTGTGGAGGAACGACTGCGATAGTGCTCCTTCATACTCTGGGGGTGTAACAGTCTGAAAGAGCTGCTCGGAGCCTCCACAGTGTGGTGCAGGGGGTGGGAGGTGTTATCACTTTCTCTAAATCTACCAACACACAATGCAACTCCCTCTGACCTTCTCTGTACTTCTCCATCAGCATCCTCAAAGCAAATACTGCATCTGTTGGACTCTTTCTAGGCATGAAACCATATTGCTGCTCACAAATGTTCACCTCTGCCCTTAGCTGAGCTTCCACTACTCTTTCCCACAACTTCATTGTTTGGCTCATCAGCTTTCTTCCTCTGTAGTTGCCACAGCTCTGCACATCTAAAAATGGGCACCAGTACACTTCTCCTCCAGTCCTCAGCATCCTCTCACTCTCCAAGATCTTGTTAAACAAACTAGTCAGAAACTCTACTGCCACCTCTCCTAGACACTTCCATACCTCCACAGGTTTGTCATCAGGACCAACTACCTTTCCACTCTTCATCCTCTTCAACGTCCTCCTCACTTCACTCTTACTAATCTTTGCTACTTCCTGCTCCACAACCTCTTTCCCTGTATACACTCCTGAACTTCCTCGTTCCACCACCAAGTCTCCTTGTCCACTTTCCTCTTTCCAGACGACACACCGAGTACCCTCCTACCTGTCTCCCTGATCACATTAGCTGTAGTGGTCCAGTCATCTGGAAGCACCTCCAAACCACCCAGAGTCTGTCTCAGCTCCTCCCTAAAAACTACACAACATTCTTCCTTTTTCAATTTCCACCACTTCGTCCTCTGTGGATGCTCTAATTCACTTCCTCTTACTCACTCCAGAATTTCTCCTTCTCTTCTAATGTCACAATCTGGCCCTCGGTTCCACTTCCTGCCTTGGACTTTTATTTTGTAGCCTTTTCTCCACCTTCCTGTCCCAGTGCTTTTCACCAGCTTCAGCTTTGGTTATCAGTCATTATTGTTTGCTCCTGTTCCCCTCACTGTTTAGGTTCAGCTTTCCCCACAGTTCCCGGCCAGATCCTCGGTTCACTCCCTGTGTAGACACCCCGCTCGTGATTTACCAGACCAGTGTCATTATCCGTGTAATCTGTCTCCTGTGATTTGGACTCTGTTTCTCTGCAACTTTGCTCTGAGGTTTAGTGTGTCTTTCATTCTGGTTCGTTTTCCCGAGTGTTCATTTAAGGCCAGTGGTATCCTTGTTTGTTGTCTAGGTTTAGTGTTTTTCGTATTCTGTTGCTAGTCGTTTTCACTGCTTGCCTGTGTTTGGTCTGTGTTGCATTTTGTTTCTTTAATCATTTTTCTAGTTTTCATTTTGGTTTGTGCTCTAGGTTTAATATCCTTGTTGTTGTGCAGCTCAGTGTGTGTTGTTACCTCTCGTGTTTTACCTTGTACCCTCCTGTTAGGAGCGATCTTTGTTCATTTTTGAGAGTTTATTAGTTTACTCCCTCTCACCGTCTCTTCACTTGGGTCCATCTTGAATCAATTCGTGATAGTAGCATCTGGCAAATATTGAACCCTGAGACGCGAGGTAGTCAAGTTTTTGATTCGGTAACAATCTCAAATAGAAAATCAGTCTTATTTGTTGGGAAATCCAGATCATGGTTCTGTTAAGCGGCGAATAGACCCAATTTACATCAAAGGCCACCGACGTGGAGTTAAATTCAGGAGGAGGAATTTTTGGCAGACCTAGAGTTCCTTGACAGGCTAGTCATCTTTTGGAAGCGTGATCCAGACTTTGCCCAACAGGTGGCCTTCTGTAGGTGAAAGTATTTTCCCAGCCCAGTCACTTTTCCTCTACCTAACTCAAGGTGTGCCAATCACCAGCCAGTGCAACCTGCAAACCTTCTGTCTGCTCCCGAGACCCTGTCTGAACTTGTTCCCAGGGCACCCGCCTCCTCTCCTGTTCCAGTCCATGCTCTGGCCCCCGCTCCTGTCTCCTGGTCAGCCGACACCTGTCTTGGTTGTGATCCTGTTCCTGTCTTCGGGTCGGCCGACATCTGTCCTGGTCCTGGTCCCGATCCTGCTCTGCCACCTGCATCTGGTTCAGATCTTTGCTCAGTTTTGAGAGTTTCTACTGGTTTATTAGTTTACTCCCTCTCACAGTCTCTTCACTGATACAATTTGTGATATCTAACTCACATCCTACCTGTGGAGCATAACCACTAACAACATTGAACATCACGCCTTCAATTTCCAGCTTCAGACTCATCAACCTGTCTGATGCTCTTTTCACCTCTAGAACATTCCTCACAAACAAACTCCTCTTTCAGGATAACTGCTACTCCATTTCTCTTCCTATCTGACCCATGGTAGAAAAACTTGAACCCTGCTCCTAAGCTTCCAGCCTTGCTACCTTTCCATCTGGTCTCCTGGACACACAGTATGTCCACCTTCCTTCTCTGCATCATGTCAACCAACTCTCTAGCCTTCCCTGTCATAGTCTCTACATTCTTACACTCTTTATCTTCCTCTTCTTTCTCAGCCCACTAACACACCTTCCTCCTCTCCTTCTGCGACCAACAGTAGCCCAGTTTACACCGGCACCCTGTAGGGCAACAGCACTAGTGGCGGTCGTTGTTAAATTGGGCCTCGACCAATCTGGTACGGAAGTCAGATTCGGTGTGAAAGTCATAATTTGCGTGTTTAATCTGTCGTGTTTTACGTCGGATGCCCTTCCTGACACGACCCTCTGCATTTATCCAGACTTGGGACTGACACAAGAAGACACTGGTTGTGCCAGTTGTGGCTGCAGTTTTACAACAAAACACACACTTGTCACTTTTAAATTAGATTAAATAAGATACAAAACCTCTTAATCCAGCAGAAATGTTTGCAAAATCTCTGATTGGTCAGAAGGGTGAGCCCTGCTCGAAATCTCTTTGAAGTGTATATCTGTGCACTGATGCCAGAGCTGTTCACTGACTTTACAGGAGGCATCACCAGCACCTGTCCACAATTCTAATATAATACAAATAAACTCACAAATTGAAATGTTATAATTTGCCTACTGTAGCTTTAAGTTAGTTTGAAGAACATGGGCTGCAATCATTGATTATCCTTCACATGCTCCACAAAGTTCATAGTTAAACTAGTTAAACCTCCTCACTTTGAGGATTATGATTGTTAATTGTGTGTAAGTGACCGAAGTCTATCAGCCTTTAAAAGCTTATTTTAAAGTCATGATGATCACAGTAATTCAGCACAAAGTTCAGTGTGTGTAAGTGAGTCGACTGTGTGTTTGTGTTTATATTTCCTTGTCATGTGGTCTCCCCTCATTCTTTGGTACCCCCCCCCCCACACACACACACAACATGCTGCTGTAAACAGTCGTTTGTCGACCATCTTAGATGCCCCCCCCCCTCCATAAACATACACATTTGTTTACATTTCCAAAAACACTGGCGGCAACCGTTTCCTTCAAAGACCACAAACAGACACACACACACACACACACACACACACACACACACATTGGGATACCACACAACATGCCCCACTTCATGGTACAGTTTGTGTGTGTGTGTGTGTGTCCACGCGTTGATGTGAGTTTCTCTGCCCATAAAATTCTGACACTGACATCGCTCTCATTGTCAGAGGGTGAGGTCACGAAAGAGGGGAGAGAAAAGCACTGAAGTAGGAACTGGACTGTTTGATGCAGGGGCAGGTGCGTAGTGACAAAATGTTAACATTTAAATAATCAAAGTTCTCGTTGGCATTTGAGCAGATTATAGACTTATGCTGATGGTTTCTTCTCTTGCTTCTCTTGTCCAACTTTGTTAAAACTGAATGGCTCCTGAATTGCGAATGCGATATTAAATGGTATCAGGCCCAATGACAGACACCTGTCCTACACTACGCTTGGACCAAACCAAACCCAACTACAGTAGCGTGCAGCCTGTAAAACTCCCCTCTTAACTTTCTGCTTCCTCCCTCCTGAGATTATCGATGGTGTACTACGTACTGCAGTATCCCGACTGGACATTCTGACAGCGTAATCTGTTGAGTTGACTTACTGAACGGCCCGACTGGTCACAGGCCCAGGGGCCCTTGGTTCAGAGCCCCTGAAAATACTGTTTATATTTGTTGTTTAAAAGAGCTCAGGTACATTTAATTCATTTATTTCCCAAAATGTCCAAAGCCAGACGCAGTACAAATAAGCAAAACAGATGCAGTGTTACCGTACAGGCTCAAACCAACCAAAATACAAATGGTGGGCCGAGCCCCTTTCTGTTAGATCAGACAGACTCATCTGATGTGGCATCAAATCATTTGTGTTTCCGTGTTTGTGTACAAGCAGAAGAAACACACAAATGAAGTTAGTGGAAGCTGAAATGCAAAATCTAGTCAAATCTGTTCCCTAATGGTAACGTGCATAGTGCTAATAAGCATAATGCATCAGTTATCAGTGTTTATGATGCTTTAGCCCGGGTCACATGGACACTGTTCATTTATCTCTCTCCGTCTCTCTCTCCACCCTCTGTCTCACCCTGATGACATCATTCAGACCAAGAGGCTTCAACAGCTGCACTCTGTACACACACACACACACACACCTGGTGAAATCCGGCGTGTTTATCACATGGCTTCAGTCTGGATGCTGTCCACATAGCTGTAAGCTGACCTCAGCTGTGGAGGTGTGCTCATTCTCCCACATACACACTCGTGTGTATATATACACACTATCTGGCTGGATAAATTGTTTTCCTGCAGTGAGCAACACTTTGTTGGCAATAGCAAGTCTTCTTTTCCCTGTTAACCTGCACTTATTCTTTTTAATCACCTGTTTTGTATTTGATCAGTTTCTGGTCTGTGTCCTTCTGCTGATGTTTCAGTCTTGTGCCACATGTGGATCACTGCTGTAGTGTACTGAGCCCAGTTATTGTTTCTGAACATGATCTATTATAATGTTCCAACCCACTGTCTTATATATTACATGCTTACACAACTAAAAACAATCATGGTTCTGTTTTCAAATGGAATGTAATTAACACATTATTGTCTTCTGTTGCAATCAATTTTTTTTCAATTAACAAACTGCTACAAACAGGAGGCCAGTGGACATAAAGTGCACGACTTTCACACCACAGAGCCAAGTTTGACTCCGGACTTGAAGTTGGGTCTGTGGTTACGTTTCGGCAACACAAGCACTGTGGTGAATGTTTTTCAAGGTAACAAACACGGCCGGTAATTAGTTTGCTATGAAGCCAGACTTTACCAAGAGCTGTCAGAGCCTGAACACAACTATAAAAACACACAGTACTTAGACCAGCTGAATGTTGCACTGCAAGATTGAATATTTTGGCTGAGAAAAACATGTTGCCTGGTAACATTTTATGAATATGTTTCATCTTACTTTTTCCATTTTTGTGACTGGACATCACATACATTAAATGTCAACATATCCCCCCAAAATCCTGTTTTAATTTTCAGTTTATATGTGTAGAAACTCTTTTTTTAATTTATTTTTTTTTTTATGACACCGGGTACAGTTTCTTCACTAATGAAGTCCAAAGTGTTTGCTTGTGTTCAAAGTCCAACTGAATGCAAGCAAACACACACACATCCTCGTTTCCACACACCCATACAGTCCATGTATGTGTGTTATTTCCACTGGTAGATGTGGTTCTTGCCTGCATCTATTTTAGACTTAAAGAGAGGGGAGAAGATGGGCTCCGTTTTTGCTCGTTGGCGTGTGTGTGTGTGTGTGTGTGTGTGTGTGTGGACACATTTGCTGTGTATGTAATGTATGTGTCCATTCAGAAGACACAGAGCAAAAGGGAATCTGTGTAATATGTGTAAGTGTAGGTCGTGTCTTGTGTGTAATCCGGAGCAGCTGTCTTTGTTCTGTCTCTGTGGTGTTTCTAAATTGAAGAGTTCTCCTTCAGAATGCTAAATATAAAACTACTCTGCTTCAGAAAAAATCAATAATTACCTGAAGTTTATCCTTCGGTGCATCGTAAATGTTACAGCGTTGCTGTTTTACATCCTGGGGGAATTTCTCGACATTTACAAACTATAAAAATAATGGTAAGTGCAGACTCAGTCTTTGTTTAAAATCACTTTATTACAACTCTGTACGTTTCCTTATTACTTTAGTGAAATCAAATGTTTTCATCGTGTCCGTCAGATACACAGCTTAGAACAGTTTGTGTGCCTTTGTTGTGCACAATAGTGGTTTACAGGATTAGACTGTGGGTGAGGTTTCTGATTCACACTCACACCCGTTTTGGCATAACTCACATTTTCTGTTTTTTTTTTTTTTTTTTTTTTTGATGTATGTTTTAAAATATGTGTGTGTGTGTGTGTGTGTGTGTGTGTGTGTGTGTGTGTGTGTGTGTCACATGCTGCGCGTACGTGTGGACGTGCACATGTACAAACATGTGTACATTGAGGGGGGATTGAAATAGCATAAAGCCCACAGCCAAATTGCTGGTAACCACAGCAGCACAGTGTCACCCCCATCTTCAAACCACAGCCCAGAATAAAGCAGGAATGCGCTGGTGTCTCCACACTGCAGACCAAGACTGAGCTGTCTATTGGAAGCAGCTTCACCCGTCCACCAAGATGTTCAGAACTGTTCCAAAACTGTTCCGTAGGGGCCCCCAAACTGTCACAGACCAGCCCAAACAGTCCCACACTGTCCCACAGTGTCTCAAACTGTCACAACATGGCTTAAACTATCGTTAAGCTGCACAAACCATCACCGCCGATCCACAAATAGGCCCACAAATGTCCAAAATGTCTTAGTTTCCAGCTGTCCCAGACTGTTCCCATTTAATTTAAACTACATCAACACTGCAGCACAAATATTCGACCTTAAAAGATTTAAATGAATCCCAAACTGATCCAAACTTGCCCTTAAACCAGATAGTTGTACCACGACCTACTCAAGTAACTAGAAATGTTCTACCACTGCAGAAACTCTCTTCCACCCAACCTTTTTTTTTTTTCTAAATGAATCCATTATTTCTAAAGGCAAACATTTTCCATTGTCCATGACATCTTGGGCAGCCAAAGACCGTTATGCACAAATCTAATACTACTTTTAAGAACTTAAAATCCATTCAGAGGTACTGACGGATTACTATTATTACTACTTTACACATTAGTAATACTACTAAAGCCACTTTTACTACTGCTTATTATAACAAATACTGAGCATGGTGTACAGGTGACAAGTAATGGACACGTTTTCTGTTGTTCAGAGGCAGTTTGAGTGAGCAATGTGAAGAGAACTAGGACGAACAAGTAACCGTACTGTAACAGATGAAATAGGTTTTGTATTTCCACTGCATCTACTACAGCCAATATTACTGTACTCACACTCTTGCAACAACTGCGTCTAGGCGTACTTTAAATATGTTGGCTACTCTGACTACCTTTGCTGCCATTAGTGTTGCGTCGACCGCTGCCTATAATTACGGTGTCATCTTCCATTCCGTTGCTTTTCTTGAGTGTTGTGTGGTGCGGAGAGTTGAGACCAAACCTCAGCGTTGCCTAAAACTGATAACTCGACCAGCGAGACAAATATAGGCCTGACCACGAAACAGATATACACCACAAGTCCGCCGTACTACACCTACTATTTACAGAGAGAGGAGGAGGGTGAGGGAGGAATGTGTGAGAGGTCAGCACTATGAGACGGCCGGGGTGTGTGTGTGTGTGTGTTAGAAGTAGGTGGGCTATTTCCTTACCTGATGTTGATGTAAGACTAAGGTTAAATCAAGCGCATACACACACACAGACCCACACATTCCCTGTGAAAATGTAAGACAACGTTAAAAAAAAAGACTGGCCTTAAAAAAACACCTGCCCAATTAAGAGTAAGGCATATCCCATTTCAAACAACTGTGTGTGTGTGTGTGTGTGACTGAGAGTGAGGGAGAAGCCACAGGCTGTGCTCTTACCAAAGAGAACAAGATTGGCTTTAGAAAAGGCCAGGATAAATATTAGAGAGGGCTTAGGGTAATCTGTGTGCACACACACTCACACACACACACACACATTCTTACCTTAAGGTAAGACACAATGGCAGACATGTCTTGTACACACACACACACACACACACGATACAAAGGCCCAATGTGTGCAGCGCGTGTTTAATGAAGCTGGACACAAACCTTTGGGAAGAGAGGACATAAGGAGAGATGGTGGGGGAGAGGGGAGGAGGGAAGGAAAAGAACATGGACAGAGAACTGTGGGCAGGAGAAAGTGTATAAAGAAAAGACAGGAAAGCAGGACAGAAAAAAAGAAAATGATTGAGGGACGACGAGTTGACAGAAAAATGGTGCAGAAAGAAGAGGATAAAGAGGGAAAGAGATTGAGGGGAAAATGGATGAAGAGGAGACAAGCTGAGGAACGAGAGGAATGAGGAAGGGGGGATGAGGAGGAGACACAGAGGTGGGACGAAGAATAGACAAGGCGACCAATTCATCAGCTTCAGAACCTCCATAAGTCCGGACTGATCTATGGGATTTAAGGAGGGATTTCATCTCTCTCTCACACACACACACACACGTTTTACACTCAGTGCATGTTCAACACTGTTTTTTATAGAAACTCCCAAAGAACATTTACTGAACTGCACTTAGATTTAATGTAATATTATTTGACTTTAACATTTTCCCTTCCAGCTCATTATTCGTGTATCCAAGGGCATAAAGGAGATTTAGACAAAGTACAACGACTTGAATAATTGTCATTTAATTGGACTTTTGAAAGAATATTAAGTTACTGTGAAAATGTTGCAGTATTTTTAGTTTTGGTATGTTTTATGCTAGTTTGTTAGTATGTTTAAGTTGAGCAAAACACATTGGAAAATGATCAGTATTTGTGCATTTTTCGTGATTACCAACACATCGCACTCATGATGCTGTTGGTTTTTATATCGCACTTCACAATATTCCACACACGTGCAGCAAGATGGTGTGAGGTCGGATAGACTCTCAGCCTTTCAGGAGAATTAAGATCATGCCAGTAGATGTGCGTTATACCAGCCACAGAATAAGAATGAATTCACATATAAGATGTGTAAAATGTACCACACATGGACATTTATTGTAGACTTGCACTGTGTCTTCTTTGCTCCACATTAGATGTCTGTATAGGCGTAAATGACGAGCTGCATGAAGAAAGAACTTTACAGCTAGACAAATAGAAGAAGAAGAAGAAGACAAACCTATTGGTTCAAAACTGTAAAATATTGCTTGAGGATTTGATTGAAGTCTGTCAAAATGCCTCTGGAGCAGTTCTGAGTGTAAATGTGTGCAACTATAATAAGCAGGTGTTATTTATTCTCCCCGTTTGTCACTCAGGAGGCGTTGAGACCATTGCAGAGGTGCCCGGAGATGGGGAGGAGCTGGGACTTCCACAGGAGGCAACCAAGTTCATCAAGAAAAAGCAGCCATCTAAAAAAGTCAAGAAAGGTAGGAGCCCGAACGTCCTCAATACTTCCTAATGTCTCCTATAATGACTCCTTCCATAATTTAGTGTCTTTATTTGGAGTTAAATAGTCCTCAGCTCTGAGTTGTCAGTGGCTCCATTTCACCCCGTCATAAATTCCCAACCGACCCATATCAAAATACATCAGTCCAGCAGTACATCCGCAGCATCGCTCTCAGCTTGTCAGTAAATCCTGACCAGAGCCCTGACACTGATATCTGCTCAGTGCATGTCACACTGTTTTAATCCACGCGGCACAGTGCTCTGTCTCATCTGTTATTCGTACATACCACTGGGACTGTCATTGGCTCACGGTGTGCAGCATCAGCATGGTTTGGATTCTAGTCGGTGCCAAAAGATGATATCAGACGGTAAATGTAGCTCTGTGGATACTGTATGGATGTTCTTGTGTTTCTGCAGGTGTAGCTTCCTTTCTGGGTTTTTTTTTCTGCATTGTTGTAATGAAGCTTCGCTTTGAGCACCTCTGCCTGATCCCAGCAGGCTTTGCTCACATCAAATGATATATAAGGTGTCCCCACATATCTGAATCACTACGAGCAGGAAAAAGGGTTTATCTCTGTGGACAAAACTTTTCCATGATGCATCATCCAACACCACTGTGAAAGCCACAGCCCTGCTTGTTCAACAGCTGTCCACTGTTCCTTACCTGGATCTGATGTGTTTAGTTAAGCGAAAGCTCAAAGGGTTGTGCAGGGATAAGTGGAAAACACGCACCTTTCCATCCAACGCCTTGGTGACATGTTGGGTGCAGCCATTGTGACAGGGACGCACCCGGGTTTGAGTCGGGAGATGCAGCAAAAACCCCAAAAAGTCTCGAAAAGAGCAGGTGATTTCACAGTGTTACAGCTATGAGCGGAGCCGGGAGGGTGTCTGCTGCTGCTGCCAGCTTACAGTTACCAGATCTACACTCACTGTTCTTTCATCCTCCACTCAGTGTCTGCTGTGTCTCATTCACACTCTCTCTTCTCTAATGTTTGTATCCATCTGGCTGGGCTCTCATTTTGTCACTGTAGAAGATTTCTGACATTTTCTTTCCAAATGATTATAATGTAAGTAGGTAAACAGACTCTATTTCGATCTAGGTCTGTACTTTTTCCACCCGGTTCCATTTTATTTGTGTTTTCCCTTTTAGTGGCTAATCTGATTAGTAAACCATCATTGGGTCACAACACTACAGTATCGTAATGTGCCTATGCAGACACACATGCATCAGTCACTGAGGACAAATCTGTGTTTTATGACAGTTTGTCTTTCCTAAACCAGGGTGGATAGATTTGCTTTGATGGGCTCTGCATTCGTTAGCATGTGTGCATGTGGTTAATCCACTCAGGCGTCACCACTAATGAGAAAAGGAGGTGTGGGAGACACAAAGGGGGAGACACACACATATAGTACATACACCCACACTGCGAGTGACTGTTTGCTTTCTGAGCTAAAATCATATCAAGGCCGTGATGAGACGTGACTCGTTTTGACGTGTTTCGAGTTCTCGCACATCTTTGAAGCTGTTTGTGATTATTTTTACCAAACGACACTTTTAAAAAAAATCAGAGTGACATTCCAAGTAATGGTTTTTGGCAATGATTTTGATTTAGTCTGACTTAAGTCTGACTTTTGTGGACATCGTACAGGTATATTCCTTTTAGTCAACTCTAGTTTAAGGCAACAAAAACGGAAGCCATTTCAGTGTAGTAGCTTCATTTGTGATCTACATTTTGAGGCATTATGGGTAATTTTGTCTCAAGCTGTTTTTCTTTCTTTTTTCCATTGACACCTCTAATTTCCTCTTTGTTATACTGCAGAATAATTTAGTTCAAAAACTTGTTTCTTTAAATAATATAAATTTAGGTTAGAAGACAGAGAGTTTTTTTAAAATGTATTATTATGGAATTATATTCAATTTTTCTTGTAATTGGGATTGTATGAGATAATTAAGATAAATGTGTTTAATATGTATCTTTATTATTTTACGTTTCTCTTGGTTTACATCAAACTGTGAAGCACAATAGAGATTGAGGAGTTTTAACCATCTCTCACTGCTGTTCTTCAGATTTACTAATTGATATTGTCGGTCATGAAAACCTCCACAGCAGGTCTATGATTTCTCCTAAAAGCAAGGGGAGGAAGGAGGGATAGTGAATTGAGGAGGTGATTTGAGGACGAGGGTAGGGGAAGGAGGTGGCATCATGTTCAGACTTGTCCTGGAGTCACCACTCCTCCTCCTCATCACACAGAAAGGCACAAGAGAAAACAAGAAACAGCGGCAGCTTGTAAAGGCTTTGCACATAAACCCTGCAGTGAAAGTTGTTTTCTGAGCCTGGAGCTTGTGGTTATTGCTCAAGAATGGTTGAGCAGAGAGGATGGTCACAGAAATAATGATCAGCTATAATGTCAGTGTCATTCTACACACACTTGTGGTGTAGAATGAAAACACAAACTTTCCTCTTTTGCTAATATCATGAAATGACACTGTAATTTTAGCCCTGCTAAACACACCTATACAAGGCATTATTCATTTTTTATCCTTACACATGTCCTGTTAATAATAATATTTCATTTTATTTATGAAGCACTTTACATTTGTTAACAAATCTCAAAGTGCTACACAAGCAGATTAAAACCAAGAATAAAACATAATAAACATGTAAAGCGTAGAAACATATAAAACATAAAATAACACCGCATTAAAGAAAAAGTAATGATCACTTTAAAATGTTTTCCTGAACAGAAAAGTCTTCAACTGTTTTTTTGAAACAAGTCCACCGTCTGTGGTGCCCTGAGGTTCTCAGGCAGAGCCTTCCAGAGCCGTGGAGCAGCTGCTGAGGAGGCTCGGTCCCCCATTGTGTGGAGTTTGGATCTGGGGGGGGGTAGAGGCGATAAGTGTTGGTGGAACGAAGGTGTCTTGTTGTAGATTGCAATGTGAGCAGTTCCTTAAGATGCATTTCCGTGGATGCACTGGTGGGGAAGTAAGTAGACAGACTTTGTGAAGTGAAGTGAAGTGTCCGGAGAACAGGAGTGATGTGTTGGTGTTTCCGCATCCTCATGAGGATCATTGCAGCGCTGTTTTGAACATATGGGAGCTTTTGAAGGCTCCTGTCGGAGATTCCAATGAGAAGTTACAGTAGTCCGGCCTGGAGGAGACAAAGGCGTGGACCAGCCTTTCAGCGTCACAGAGGGAGAGGGAGGGGGGGAGTTTGGCTGTTCCTGAGATGAAAACATGCAATTTTACAGAGGTGTTGGACACCTCCAACATAACAGAAA